>CM019709.1:11038484-12485984 GCA_009760885.1 Achatina immaculata | reverse complement strand
GGGCAGAGAGAAAGTGACAGAGAGAGGGGCCAGAGAGAAAATGACAGAGAGAGGGGCAGAGAGAAAGTGACAGAGAGAGGGGCAGAGAGAAAGTGACAACGATGGGGGCAGAGAGAAAGTGACGAGGGGGGGGGGCAGAGAGAAAGTGACAACGAGGGGGGCAGAGAGAAAGTGACAGAGAGAGAGGGGCAGAGAGAAAGTGACAGAGAGAGAGGGGCAGAGAGAAAGTGACAACGAGGGGGGCAGAGAGAAAGTGACACAGAGAAAGAAAATGGCAGAGATAAAGTGACACAGAGAGAGAGGGGCAGAGAGAAAATGACAGGGAGAGAGAAGGGCAGAGAGAAAGTGACACAGAGAGAGAGGGGCAGAGAGAAAGTGACACAGAGAGAGAGGGGCAGAGAGAAAGTGACAGAGAGAGAGGGGCAGAGAGAAAGTGACAGAGAGAGAGAGGGGCAGAGAGAAAGTGACACAGAGAGAGGGGGAGAGAGAAAGTGACAAGTTTCCAAATTTCACTCCCAAGCCTTTCATTCTTGACAACCATGTCGACTCACAGATGTCATTTAATGTTTTTTCTTCAACCAACTTCTTCTCTTACAGCACTGATGATGTCTGCCCGATCCACTGCCTGCTCTTCCTCTATGACAGCTGTCTGCCATAGAATCTGCTCTTTTAATTTCCTTTGAAATGTTATACCTGGCATAAAAATGATGGTCAGTCGATGAATCTGTGACATCTGCAAAGATTCAAACTATCTATACACTGGAAATTCTAAAATCATAATTCGTTTACAATCTACTTCATAGAAACAAGACTTTAACATTTACAAGACTCTAACATCTACAAGACTCTAACATCTACAAGACTCTAACATCTACAAGATTCTAACATCTACAAGATTCTAACATCTACAAGATTCTAACATCTACAAGATTCTAACATCTACAAGATTCTAGCATCTACAAGATTCTAACATCTACAAGACTCTAACATTTACAAGACTCTAACATCTACAAGACTCTAACGATCCTTAACCGTTCAAAAGACCACGACAATCCTTGTCTATTTCTAGAAATCTAACAACCTAAGCTACTAGAAGAATCTGACACTCTATTACGTGAACCTAAAACAGCCCTTGACAAGACACTAGCAACTCTTGGCTATTTACAAGAAACTAGCAGCCTTACACTACTTCCAATTCCCTAACAGCATTTAACAAAACACTAGCTAACCTTGGCTATTTACTACAAACTAACACCCTTAGACTACAAACAAAAACCTAAATCAGACTTTGACAAGGCACCACCAACCCTTAACTGTCTTCAAGAATCCAACTGAAAGCCCGTTTCAGTTCCCTTAAAATTAAACATTCTCCAGTGACATATCCATACAAAGCTTTTCTCAACAATACCCACCTGCCGGCCTTCACTCAACGGAACTTTCTTGCGCTGATAAATGAAGAGACAAATATCTGGAGTCCCAAAACGTCTCTGCTTGTTAAGCTAAGACAGCTGCCAATTTAAAAGAAAGTCACGCTGATTTGTCGTGATCTGCAGGACTTAACAGTTCGCGATAACCAGCCCAAGGGACATTTATTTGCAGTAGAAGCTCCCACGGAAGTCCATGGTTGACTGTCACACAGCAAGATGGCAACTCCTTCAACATCGCTGATGCGAATATGTTTCATTACATCCATCACCTGCGAGGCTTGCTCAGCGTGCAACCAAGCAAATTCCTGCCCAGAAGACGACTTACTTTACGCTTCATTCCAGGTCGCTCACGCCGAAGAAAAGATACCACAAGTCAACCAGTAACGCGTCTCTACAGAAGACTTTGCATTGCTTGGACACAGGTTCCATACTTAAAACTGAAGCCAATATTTCAAGTTTCAGGAAACAGACTGAAATAGATTGAAACAGCAGGAAACCATCCAAAACCACAAACTCTGTTTCAGGGTATTCTGGCCTTAACCGATAGCAGTGCAAATAACAGGGCTATTGATTAAGTCAGTGATTGATAGATCAAGTGGTAATATCGATTTTTGAATTGATTTTCTTCCGTAAACTGTCAGTCTTATGGGCTTAATGCAGGAATTTTAGAGCTGGGAAAGATGTTGCGAGATTAAACTAGGGCGTAATACTTCTACAAGATCTGGGTCATCTTATTCTTGTATATAATACCAGAGACTGAACATCTGTCAGTGCTGGGTCAGCGGAAACAGCTGGGCCTGCTGGTGCGCGCAAGGAGTCGCCAGTAGATCGCGAACTGTATTTTCATGCGAAGGCACGGGACTGACGATAGGTCAGTCAGTCCAGCTGTACTTCACAAATTCTGTCTGTCTGTATCTTTGTGTATAGTGTGTATATACACATATAAGCTACATTCCTTCCTGCAACTACACATTTTCCCACTTTCTACTTAATGTGACTACATGTCGCCGTGGTTTTAAAAAACTTACATGCTATTTTAGACTCTTTAGAGACACCGAATTGAACTGATTATTTTTTCCTTAAAACTAGTAACGTACCGTTTTGGTAGATATTCATTTTTATTTATTATATGTGATCATGTTATATACGTATATATTTGGTAGATTTCATAAGGAAAACTATACGTAGAAGGAACAGCTGTTGAAGAAGTACACCAGAAAGGAAGTTAGAATTGCAAAAACAGCATCGACCTTAAAGAATCTTGAGAACATATGGCACTTTGAAGTTATAAGCACAAAAACAAAGTTAAAATTATTCACTTCAGATGTAATATCCACTTTCATTTATGCATGCGAAAGCTGGTAAACAACTTAATAAACAGACTCTTTTAAAACAAATGCCTAAGGAAAATACTCGGTATAAAGTGGAATAAATTCAAGAACAACGCAGAGATAAGACGGGTGAGCAAATAACATGTCTTATGGGTGATCAGAAAAAAGAAGATGGACATATGTCGGTCACGGGATGAGAAGTAACAGTCAGAGAATCCCAAAATAAGCTATTAAGTGGAACACAACAGGCCGAAGAAAAAGAGGTCGACCACGTGAAACTCTAAAGAGGACATTGTTAAGTGAGGTCGAACTAGTAGGCATAATATCCTTTGATGAGGTTGAAAAACTCCCGAACATAGGGAAAACTTGGCGACCTAGCATGCGAGCCCTGTGTGACGTTTAACGGCATCCTAAAATAACTTTTTTTTTTTACATATATGTAGTCACTTTCTGTATTGAGTGCTTGAATATGAGCTAAATGTTAATGTTGTATTCTGTTTTATTTATCTCAGCATTTTAATGTTAATTATGTTTGTTATATGAGCAGCATATATGTAGAATGCCTGGAACAGAAAGTTGTGCCATACAGGGCAAAATATCAGACGAGCATGCGTCACTAATTCTTCACCCTTTGGAAATAAAGATCAGTCAGTCTGCCTACCTACCTACTTTACCTACCTACCTACCTTACCTGTCTATCTACCTTTCCTACCTACCTACCTCATCTACCTTACCTACCTACCTACATACATACCTACCTACCTACCTACCATACCTACCTACCTTACCTATCTACCTACCTTACCTACCTACCTACCTTACCTATCTACCTACCTACCTTTCCTACCTACCTACCTTCCTCACCTACCTTACCTACCTACCTACCTACATACTTACCTACCTACTTTACCTACCTACCTTACCTAACTACCTACCTGTCTGTCTGTCTGTGTCTATTTCGTCCCTAATATAAACAAACACATCATGGCGCTCATTGGGTCTCTTCCTTTGACTGCCGTGTTCTTTTATTACCTGACGTATTGAAGATACTCCGTAGGCATGGAGTAGGACAAGGCGTGGGTTACGGCCGGTTTACTTAATGATCCCGAATGGACCCAAAGCAGTATTTCAGGAAAGGCTCCTTCACTATAGGGACCAGGGTGACCCTCACAACATTATCCAGCCTAACAAGCAACAGCAACGAAGAGACAGAATAGGGTCTTGACTCTCCACTGTTTATATTTGTCACAGACCTCGTATAATGTATTTGAAATAATATAACCTTGTACCCCTAGGGAGTCCTATAGCTTCCTATAGAAACACGAGATCCTGGCAAGAGGTCTTATAGCTTCCTATAGAAACACAAGATCCTGGCAAGGGGTCTTATAGCTTCCTATAGAAACACAAGATCCTGGCAAGGGGTCTTATAGCTTCCTATAGAAACACAAGATCCTGGCAAGGGGTCTTATAGCTTCCTATAGAAACACAAGATCCTGGCAAGGGGTCTTATAGCTTCCTATAGAAACACAAGATCCTGGCAAGGGGTCTTATAGCTTCCTATAGAAACACAAGATCCTGGCAAGGTGTCTTAGAGCTTCCTATAGAAACACAAGATCCTGGCAAGGGGTCTTAGAGCTTCCTATAGAAACACGAGATCCTGGCAAGGGGTCTTATAGTTTCCTATAGAAACACAAGATCATGGCAAGGGGTCTTATAGCTTCCTATAGAAACACAAGATCATGGCAAGGGGTCTTAGAGTTTCCTATAGAAACACAAGATCCTGGCAAGGGGTCTTACAGCTTCCTATAGAAACACAAGATCCTGGCAAGGGGTCTTACAGCTTCCTATAGAAACACAAGATCCTGGCAAGGGGTCTTATAGCTTCCTATAGAAACACGAGATCCTGGCAAGGAGTCTTATAGCTTCCTATAGAAACACGAGATCCTGGCAAGGGGTCTTATAGCTTCCTATAGAAACACGAGATCCTGGCAAGGGGTCTTATAGCTTCCTATAGAAACACAAGATCATGTCAAGGGGTCTTACAGCTTCCTATAGAAACACAAGATCCTGGCAAGGGGACATGCAACTTCACTCAATAATTGACATATTATTTTTATGCTGATATTTTTTCCTAGTTCAGTGTTTCCCAACCTTTTTCAGATCATGCCCCACCTCAACGCCTCAAAGATTTTGATGGGCCCCCAGCCTCCCCGCAGCACAATAGTCACCAAGTTCTGAAAAAAGTATAATATAAATATTTTCTAACTGCCACCTCCCCTACCCCCAACATAATATTCATCCCCCCAGCCTCCTCTCGTGAGGCGAACGCCCCACGTTGGGAAACACTACCCTAGGCTTAAGTTATATTTATATCTCGCAGTCAGTCATCACTTGGCCCTCGTCAACCATCATCACTTGACATTCGTTATTCATCAACACTTGACATTCGTCATCCATCAGCACTTGACCCTCGTCAACCATCATCACTTGACTTATCGTGAATGTTTTTCTTTCTTGTCAAGTGGCCACAGGTGTTTTTTTATTTACCTATTTTTGGCATTCCGACCTCTGAGTAATACCAATAAATCATATTTTTGACGCCTTATCCGTGACTCTAATTCACTGTATAATTATCCTTTGATAACTTTCTTATCTTTTGTTGGTGCATGAATTTGTCATGGACACGTTCTGCCAACCTTTAACTGTATCTTGCTAATACTTTCATTCAAGACTTCACAAAGTCAGCCAAACATTCTTAGACAGAAAGAAAGAATCTAACCACAACTCCCACCTCCAACCCTCTTTTTCAGTTCATGTTTGTGTTGGTAGTTTCTTTCTCAAACTACTCTCTCTCTCTCTCTCTCTCTCTCTCTCTCTCTCTCTCTCTCTCTCTCTCTCTCTCTCTTCATTTTTATTCAGTCTCGGGCATTTCCTACATCACTCCGATGTCAACTTAATAATTCAATGTCAACTTAATAATTCGCCAGTTCTTGATAATGTTCTTTATAAAAACCTGTTCTAAAACTATATATGAGCCAGGATGGCTCTTCAAGTCCACATTTATTCAAGCATTCTGTCAATTAAGAAAAAGAAAGAAAAAAAAAACTGAATGGATTACCAACAGCACGAAAACTGGCGTACGTTCTGTTTCAAAGCAGGTGAACTCTTTCAGGCCAAGTTTATCCCAACACATAAACATCACAACGTTAGAACGTCACCAGCTACGAATCCTTTTATCTTAGGGCTTAACAGATCCAGTAATCTCATGTCTCGGAAGGCCCTGTCATGCTGACAGCGTGGATGGGGTCATTTCGAGATAGGGTCTCTCGGACAACAGTGGCATGTCACTCTGTACTATCTGTGGAGCACGCTTCATGTGCAATGGTAGTTAATTCGTCTCGTGCTCAGACTAACAATTAATTTCGGGGTACATAAACAAACAAAACAAAAAGTGTGTAAAAACTCTCAAGTGTGCTTTGGGTACAGGGTACGCCCTCTAAATGTATCTTTCCTGAAGTTTAATTCTTTAGCGTTTTCCCTGTTTAATGTCAAACTGTTGGATTAACATTGTTTTCAGTCAATCCTCTGATTCATACATAGAAGTGTATTGTTCAAAAGAACGCTATAGAAAGAGGTGGAAATTTAACCTTAAGTCACCTACGGTGTACTCGTTAAGCAATAAAGCTGTTCCTACTTTTTTCCTACTTTATACATTTTGGTAAGGGGTCTTAGAGCTTCCTATAGAAAGTCAAGATCCTGGCAAAGGGTCCTATAGCTTCCTATAGAAACACAAGATCCTGGCAAGGGGTCTTACAGCTTCCTATAGAAACACAAGATCCTGGCAAGGGGTCTTACAGCTTCCTATAGAAACACGAGATCCTGGCAAGGGGTCTTATAGCTTCCTATAGAAACACGAGATCCTGGCAAGGAGTCTTATAGCTTCCTATAGAAACACGAGATCCTGGCAAGGGGTCTTATAGCTTCCTATAGAAACACGAGATCCTGGCAAGGGGTCTTATAGCTTCCTATAGAAACACAAGATCATGTCAAGGGGTCTTACAGCTTCCTATAGAAACACAAGATCCTGGCAAGGGGACATGCAACTTCACTCAATAATTGACATATTATTTTTTATGCTGATATTTTTTCCTAGTTCAGTGTTTCCCAACCTTTTTCAGATCATGCCCCACCTCAACGCCTCAAAGATTTTGATGGGCCCCCAGCCTCCCCGCAGCACAATAGTCACCAAGTTCTGAAAAAAGTATAATATAAATATTTTCTAACTGCCACCTCCCCTACCCCCAACATAATATTCATCCCCCCAGCCTCCTCTCGTGAGGCGAACGCCCCACGTTGGGAAACACTACCCTAGGCTTAAGTTATATTTATATCTCGCAGTCAGTCATCACTTGGCCCTCGTCAACCATCATCACTTGACATTCGTTATTCATCAACACTTGACATTCGTCATCCATCAGCACTTGACCCTCGTCAACCATCATCACTTGACTTATCGTGAATGTTTTTCTTTCTTGTCAAGTGGCCACAGGTGTTTTTTTATTTACCTATTTTTGGCATTCCGACCTCTGAGTAATACCAATAAATCATATTTTTGACGCCTTATCCGTGACTCTAATTCACTGTATAATTATCCTTTGATAACTTTCTTATCTTTTGTTGGTGCATGAATTTGTCATGGACACGTTCTGCCAACCTTTAACTGTATCTTGCTAATACTTTCATTCAAGACTTCACAAAGTCAGCCAAACATTCTTAGACAGAAAGAAAGAATCTAACCACAACTCCCACCTCCAACCCTCTTTTTCAGTTCACGTTTGTGTTGGTAGTTTCTTTCTCAAACTACTCTCTCTCTCTCTCTCTCTCTCTCTCTCTCTCTCTCTCTCTTCATTTTTATTCAGTCTCGGGCATTTCCTACATCACTCCGATGTCACTTAATAATTCAATGTCAACTTAATAATTCGCCAGTTCTTGATAATGTTCTTTATAAAAACCTGTTCTAAAACTATATATGAGCCAGGATGGCTCTTCAAGTCCACATTTATTCAAGCATTCTGTCAATTAAGAAAAAGAAAGAAAAAAAAAACTGAATGGATTACCAACAGCACGAAAACTGGCGTACGTTCTGTTTCAAAGCAGGTGAACTCTTTCAGGCCAAGTTTATCCCAACACATAAACATCACAACGTTAGAACGTCACCAGCTACGAATCCTTTTATCTTAGGGCTTAACAGATCCAGTAATCTCATGTCTCGGAAGGCCCTGTCATGCTGACAGCGTGGATGGGGTCATTTCGAGATAGGGTCTCTCGGACAACAGTGGCATGTCACTCTGTACTATCTGTGGAGCACGCTTCATGGTGCAATGGTAGTTAATTCGTCTCGTGCTCAGACTAACAATTAATTTCGGGGTACATAAACAAAACAAAACAAAAAGTGTGTAAAAACTCTCAAGTGTGCTTTGGGTACAGGGTACGCCCTCTAAATGTATCTTTCCTGAAGTTTAATTCTTTAGCGTTTTCCCTGTTTAATGTCAAACTGTTGGATTAACATTGTTTTCAGTCAATCCTCTGATTCATACATAGAAGTGTATTGTTCAAAAGAACGCTATAGAAAGAGGTGGAAATTTAACCTTAAGTCACCTACGGTGTACTCGTTAAGCAATAAAGCTGTTCCTACTTTTTTCCTACTTTATACATTTTGGTATCACAGCTTTAATGCAGTAGCTCCGTGTATAGTCATGTACTCATACATTAATCATTATGTGTTAAGAAAATGCAAGGAAGAGAGTGGGGCTAAGACAAGAAATGCATGAATAGCAGAAATAGAAAGAGGTTAAATAGTTGAAAGGAAGCTGAGTTTATCGTTAGTTCCAGGTGGATGGAGACAGTCGACCTGGAGAATAAGTCGCTGTTCCTCGGAACCTTCCCAGACCGCTCATCCTTCTTCTGTTTTTTCTTCTGTTTTCCATCAGTAATACAGAGGTAGCTCGGGTCACGAACTTGTTCGTTCTTTGACTCCGTTCGCGAACCGAAATATTCGCGAGCCGAAACAAGTTTTCCCATTGAAATTGATGCAAATCCAATGAATCCGTTCGCCCGCCAGAGAAACATATTGTTGTTGTTTTTTTTTTACTTTTTAATGGATTTATGTGCGACAAAATATACAATATAGATAATACGCATGGGCTTCTTGACATAACTGTCACTAACACTTTTCACTTTCTTGGGAGCCATAATCAGGGTTCATTTAATGCAAAAAGCAAAAAAAAAAATGTGTATCAAGAACAACGCAGCGACAAACAATGTTCACAGCGCGCAAACCTGAGTACAACTGATGCTGTTCGCGAGTCGAAAACATTGTGCTTTCGTGCACCGAGGCATTGTTCGCGGGTCGAGTAAAGATTTGTTCGGAAATTGTGTTCGTGGGCCGATTTGTTCGTGACTAGAGGCGTTCGTGACCCCATGTACCACTGTACTTCATTCTTTAACTCAGACTTTTTTCATTATTTACTTCCTTGTAACTATATTCTTCCACAGAATAACCAGCACTCTCTCAACCCATGACTCGCCAACCATCAAGTACTAATATAACATAGTTCGAAAAGTAACTTGTTAGATATTGTTAGAAATTATTTTAATGTTTGTTAAAAAGCATATTAGAAGATCTGTATTAAAAATGCATTTGTGTTTGTATATGTCTGTGTGTGAGCGTGTATGCGTGCATGCGTGTGTGAGAGCTATTTTATTAGGTTAATTGCTTCTTCCCTTTTACTTTGAGTGTAATAGTTTAATCTTACACTCTTTTGATATGTTTTTTTCCCTAATGTAATTCGTATACTTGTATTAAACCGAGTGTGTGGAAAGAATGAAAGATGAAGTGATAAGGGCAGAATGTAAGACGGGCCTGCATGCCCAATTCTTTACCCTTTAAAAATAAAGATTCATTCATTCATTCAGTGGGCAGATTGATAGGCATCCTAAGCGAGCAGTTCTGTGCTCTCATTATTCTCTAATATTTATGAATATTCTTTCATCCACCTTTCCCCATATAATTTTCTCATTTTTGACATCTGCGCCATCTGGGCGGCTTTTGTTTAGGCCATATTTATCCAATTGGTGCACTTGGGGTAATCTAGTGCATAACACCATTTTTTAACCACGTAAAAATTGACTCGGGTTGCGTAAATGGTATACGGTTAATACCAGTATCGCCACGCATTTAAATATCTGAATCTGATTGGCTTGGCGGATAAAACGGTTCAAATTTAGAACAAAGCAACGGCTCAATATACAAAGAGATCACTCAGTCTCTGTACAACATAAAGTATCAAAACCTCCCCTGCCTAATACAGAAGAGAGTACTCCTTACCTGGACATTTGTTCCCTTTAATCGAGGCCTGCTGTTGTTGTTTTCAACGTCCGTCACGTGCTCTTCTAAGTTTCTCAGGGCGCTCTGTAAATTAAGAACAGCCTTTCGTGACAACAGCTTTCTCATAAATGATTTTATGATATTTATTTTCAAACTATACAGTGAGAATATCATGTGGCATGTGGATGAACTACCTGGAATATCAGTGGGCGGATACAACATGAACAACTTGGCGATATGCAAATGATACCGTCTTAATAGCAAAGAATTAAAAAGAACTGCAAGAATTGCTGGACGAAATGGTAAAAGAAAGTGAGAACAAGGGCCTTACTTTGAACAAGAAGAAAACAGAAAGTTATGTTTTCTCAAAGAGAAAAAAAAAAAGATTCATGAAGGTAAAATAACAGTAAAGGACGCAGTGCTGAAACAGGTAGACAAGTTTAGATATCTGAGGACACTACTGACTTCAGATGGAAGATGCCCTAACTGAGATAAAGAGCAGAATAAAGCAAGCCAAAATAATGTTTTAGAAAATGAATTTTGTTATGTGTAATAAATCACTGTCATTGGGAATGAGGAAAAGAGTACTCCAGCGCTACACCGAGCCAAATTCGTTTTACTGATGCAAGGCATGGTCAGTTACTAATGAAGTACAACGTCAACTGGAAGCCACTGAAATGTGGTTCGTTAAGAATGCTACGAATACCATGGACAGCAAAGAAATCAAAGAGGGAGGTTCTGAGAGAGGCTGGAGAGACAAGACAAACAATAACAAAAGTCAGAAAAAGACAATCCAGATTCTTAGGACGCGTTCTACGGCGAGGCGAGCAGAATACGTTGTGACATCAGGAAAGATAAAAGACAAAAGATACCGAAGTAGAATGAGAGGGAAAATGTTGGTCAGATTAACCAGATGGCACGGACAAAGAACACCACTCGAAGCAGGGAACTGATGGAAAGCATGCTAGCCAACGCCAGTCGTCAGGACAACCGATAGAGAGATTTTCAAACGTGTGGACGTGTGTGTATGTTACGATACGTCAGAATCAGTACAAGCGTGATCCAGGCAACCAAGATAACAAGTATGTAAACACGACAAAAACAAAGACAACCAAGATAACTAGTATGTAAACACGACAAAAATAAAGGCAACAAGATAACAAGTATATAAACACGACAAAAACAAAGACAACCAAGATAACAAGTATATAAACACGACAAAAACAACGGCAACAAGATAACAAGTATATAAACACGACAAAAACAAAGGCAACAAGATAACAAGTATATAAACACGACAAAAACAAAGGCAACCAAGATAACAAGTATATAAACACGACAAAAACAAAGGCAACAAGATAACAAATATATAAACACGACAAAAACAAAGGCAACAAGATAACAAGTATATAAACACGACAAAAACAAAGGCAACCAAGATAACAAGTATATAAACACGACAAAAACAAAGGCAACCGTAAGGGCTTGTTTACCGATGCTCTCTCCCACAAGCATCCTCACACACACACACACACACAAACCTTTGTCTCGAAACGTTTACTCTTTCACCATCATAGGACAGGACAGAAGGAGACGACTATAAGAAATCTATACGAGGTAGATGTAGACAAAAAAAAAAGAGAGACATTTAATTTACACAAAGAGATAGCTGCTACCCTTTTCTCTAATGCAAACTTCCAAGATCTAGAGATCTGTACTTTCAAGTTAGCATTAGATCGTACTTACATACCTGGAATATACTTCGGTATCCATTGTGTGCGTCCTTAGCTCGATCTTCTAGTTTCTGCAGGGCGCTCTGTACGGAGAAGACATTAAGAACGGATTGGCTATAACCTTAATGCTGTCTAAATGGCTACACCTCCATTATAATTTGATTGTTTAAATGTGCGTTACAATTCTACTGGCTACATCTATAATATAATCTGATTGGCTAAATCTCTGTTAAAATCTTACAAGCTTCTTCTTCTTCTTCTTCTTCTCCTCCTCCTCCACCTATCTCCCTGAAACTACGTTCTTTGCAGCAGCTGCGTTGAAGATATTGAAACACAGCCTTGTATCTGATTGAGAGTGGTTATGTCGGCTATTTTTCCAGTCCCTAAGTGGACACAGAAAAGAACAAAATATCCATACTACAAGAATTTGATACTGAAGAAGTAAAGCTGGCTAGTAAATAGGATTAAACAGAGAAAACTTAAGTATTTAAGTGTACACATTAACCGTCATGACAATTCAGATAAGACCGTTTTGAAAGGGTATATAATGGGAAAAAGAAAGAGAGGAAGACCAAGGCGAAGATGGCTGAAAGACATCGTTGATAATCTGCAAATGGATGCATCAGCAGGAGGGCATTTTGCTTACAACCGAGAGGCCCACAAGAGAGCTGTTATGGAGGCAAAGTTCCGCAAGGGAATTGCAAATGACTGACTGACTGACTGACTGAGGTGGAGCTAAAAGACTGGGGTTGTGCAATACTTCTTTAGCAGACTCCACCGCCGTGGAGGACCAAGGCGATCCTTGTCCCATTAGCCAAGCTAGGCCTGTTACTGGGGGGTACCAAAGGAGAGGTGGGACAGGGTCTTGGTCAGCTGTGGTTCGGCAACCCTGATGCCAGATTGTTAGCTATGGGTCGCTGGTTTCCACATCAGAGAGCAAGTAGAATGATGAAAAATCTTTCTGAACGATGATTTAATAAACAAGGGAGGATTCGGGGGCAGTTTGGGGTGAAAAAAGGAGGGTTCGGACTTCGGACCTGGGAAGTTGAGAACCACTGATCTAGAGGGGAGCAAAAGCCACGTGATATACCAAAACCGAGATACAAGAACATTTGTATATCATCCACGAGAGATGTTCCCCATCATCCTGCAGGACTGGTAACGAACTGGTGAAGGACCTCACCACGTGTAAGGGCGCAGCATCATTACATGAGGAAAGAAAAGGCTAAAAACAGACCAGGTGCGAAAACAAAAACAAAAACAAAACTGGACACTGAAACACAAACACTGTTTTCTATGTCTCTAGTCGATCCTCTACACACAATACTGGCAGTGTAATCCGCACTAAAAAGTCACAGAAGCAAAGAAACCTGTGACCTACAGACTGCGCCAGCTGCACACACGGATCAAAAGAATGGTACTGCAGTGGATCCCATCCCATTGTGGTATACCCGGAAACGAAAAAGTATACACCCTAGTGAAAGAAGGAGGTAAACTACCATAGACAAACACCAGCATATCATCTGAGAAGGCCAAAACGCTGATAAATCTCAGCTACATAAATAAATGGGAGACCACCAAAGAAACGATATCTTCTACCAGCTAAACACAGAACAAGAAACCATCATCATAAGACTACGTATAACAGTCTAAGATACCATATGTACAAGAAATTCAAGACAGGATCAACTAGTGAATGTGCATGTGGCACCAATAAGATGACAGCAGACCACATACGGCAGGAGTGTGCCCAATATATGAGCAACAGAGAAGGCAAATATGGCCAACAATCACACCAGTCGAAAACAAACTAGTAGAAGAAGAAGAAGAAGAAGAAGCGAGAAGCTGTTCAAGATGATGCTGTCTGGCAAGTTCAACAACAGCTGCACATCCACCTACTTCAATGCCGTTATTATTAAAGGTAAGAAGGTAAAGGTAACCCTGTCATGCCTTAGAGACACATAAGGATATGGTATTAGTGCCTATATTTTCCGTGACCTGTCAGCACACTAGAGGGTCAGCATCACGCCTGCCCGCCTTTCCTTCCCTAACTCCAGAAGAAGTCGAGTATTCATTTCTACAGCTGGGTGACTGGGGCGCCTTCGGTCGGATTCAAACCCCCGACCTTCGCCAAGAGAAACTAGTGCACTAACCACTTCGCCAAGATTATTATTACTAAAGTCACATTTCATTAAATTATTTGTAGAACTCATATTCTGGCAGTAAATAACCAGGCCTGCAATATTTTTTTCGCATGTAATGAACTGCCTTCTAGACAGCTAAACCTACCTGAACTGTACTCCTCCGTATCGTACCTCTGTAGCTGCTCTGCACCTCTGCCACCTGGGCTTCCAGTTTCTGAAAGGTGTTCTGGAACAAGATAATCAGAAACAAGTATTACCGCCACGCAGTGCAGCTACCTTCCATCCTCCGTGCTTATGAGAATTAGGCAAGTGCACTCCGTGCTTATGAGAATTAGGCAAGTGCACTCCGTGCCTATGAGAATTATGCAAGTGGACTCTGTGTTTATGAGACTTGAACAAGTGTACAAACACAGATTTGACTTTGGACGACTGCTGAAGCTGCAGTGTATCTAAAACTTGTTCAAACCATGGCGGAAAGGAATTCTAAGTTCTTTTGACCCATCATCTATGTCATCACGAATGGGACGTGGTTCTACGATAATTAAAGAAACATATAAGAAGTACATATAAGAAGATGAAGGATCGTGTACTCTGGAGAAGCATAATAGTCAACGCCAGTCGGCACGGCACCTGATGATGATGATGATGATGATGATAAGAAGTACAGCCAAGCAGAATTTTTTTTCTTTTTTTTTGGGGGGGAGGGAGGGAGAGTACGTAGAATAAACTTAAAAGCCATATTTTCTTTTAAAATTTTAAATGTTGGTAAACATGGGACTGATGTAGGAGACAGCCAAGAAGAGCGAAAGACTGATAGAAGTGGAAACCGCTTGTCATGTGTTTCGGGCACCCACGGGGCAAGAGAGGAGAAGGTAAAACTTTACGTCAGGTTTATTTTCCTGTCAGTTTTCATGGTCAATATAACATGTTTTATTAGTTAACTCTTAACCAACTAAAATTCCTTCGTGTTTTATTAGTTAACTCTTAACCAACTAAACATCCTTCGTGTTTTATTAGTTAACTCTTAACCAACTAAAATTCCTTCGTGTTTTATTAGTTAACTCTTAACCAACTAAACATCCTTCGTGTTTTATTAGTTAACTCTTAACCAACTAAACATCCTTCGTGTTTTATTAGTTAACTCTTAACCAACTAAACATCCTTCGTGTTTTATTAGTTAACTCTTAACCAACTAAAATTCCTTCGTGTTTTATTAGTTAACTCTTAACCAACTAAACATCCTTCGTGTTTTATTAGTTAACTCTTAACCAACTAAACATCCTTCGTGTTTTATTAGTTAACTCTTAACCAACTAAAATTCCTTCGTGTTTTATTAGTTAACTCTTAACCAACTAAACATCCTTCGTGTTTTATTAGTTAACTCTTAACCAACTAAACATCCACGACCTATGAACATTTTTTGTAATTAAAACACACACACACACTCACACACACACACACACAAATCTCAACTACCAGGTAATAACATGATGGCTATTGTTAGCATTTACAGTGGGCTCGAGGTTAAAACTGTTAACTTCCAACTATAGAACAAAGTCACGTGACTGGCTATTATTGTTATAATTTTTTTTTTATTTCATTCAGATGGCTCGTTGGTAGATTAGACAAGGTAAAGTTCCCGTTTCCATGCCATTAAAGCAACTTGGGGATACGGTGTTGGGCCCGTATTTCTAAGACCTTCGGCACATGAAAGTGTGATATGGTCAGTATCACGTCTGGCCGCATTTAACTTCCCAGGTTTCTCTGGTATCCATTTTTAGAGGCTGGGTGAACCTCGGAGCCTTTCTGACAAACAAAAATCTCCACTGCTGAGACCTGAACCTGCTACCACAGGATTGAGAGACAGAGAGTCTAACCACTCACTCACCCAACCAGCCCCCTCCCCCCAAACCGCGCGGTAGGTTAAGACTTTATAATTAACAATAAATTAATAATAAGAAAGAGCAGGCTGAAATGATCACAAAGAGTTTGATAGCTGATATCGTGGTACTGCTGAAAGACATCGTGACGGTAGCGATGATGGCGGTGCGATTAACCAGGGCGGGCAATGATGAGGCGATAATGTGATGGAAATACTGACAGCGATGATGATGATGGTGATGATGATGATGATTACTGCTATATTCATTCATTTGCATGTCCCTATGGAACTTTGCCTCCCTAACAGCTCTCCTGAAGGCCTCTCGGTTGTAAGCAAGATGCCCTGCTGCCGAAGCATCCATTTTTTGATTATCAACGATGTCTTTCAGCCATATTCGCCTTGGTCTTCCTCTCTTTCTTCTTCCCATTATGTACCCTTCCACGACGGTCTTCTCTAAATTACCATGACGTTTAATGTGTCCAAAATATTTAAGTTTTATCTATTTAATCTTCCTTACTAGCCACCTTCTTCACTATTAATTTCTTGTACTATGGATATATTTGTTCTTTTTTTTGTGTCCATGATATTTGAAAAAACTCTTCTGTAGCATTTACATTCAAAGACATATGTGTGTTTATCAGCTGTTTTGTTAAGTGTTCAGGTCTCACGGGCATATGTTGCGATGGAAAAGATTTTATATATATATATATATATATATATATATATATATATATATATATATATAGTTAAATAATAATGCATATAATCAATGCAGTTTCCTTACCTTGTCAAAGTACGCCATATCCTTGACAATTCTCATCTCTAGCATTTCCAAACTGCTGTTGCCAATAATGTCACTCACTGCAGGAAAACATGCCTAATTCTTCGAGACAGCAAACAACCACATGTCGCCTTCAGTAATATTTCACGACCCCATGTGCCACAACCAGCCAATGTTAAGTATTTCTTTGCTTATTAGTGGATGCTACTCCACACTGTACACAGAGGCCGCTCCACCGCATACATTTTGCGTTCTGTGAAACTTTACGCAAGTCGAATCTTTCGTAAGCAGAATTTCTCTAAAATGCTCAAGCAGTGCTCCGACCTATAGACGCGGAATCTGAATGGAGCCAGAAACAAAACATGCACAGCCTGGTGAACATATGCAGTGAATTCAGACTGTGTTCAACGCTCCAAGAAGAGTTTCAAAAGTTTGTTTTCAAAACTGTACTATAAAACAGATTAAGACAAACACTTCCCGAACATAATAATAATAATAATCAATGAATGAATGAACGAATGAATGAATAATCTTTATTTTTAAAGGGTAAAGAATTAGGCACGCAGGCGAGTTCAAGAGGAGATTCAAGAGTCGTGAAGTAATGTGACTGGCAGAGTTCTGATCAAGACACTTATTGGACTAATTTATTATTCCTACCAACTACAATGGCTACGTCAGACTGCCGGACGCCACATCCCAACAAGTAAAAACGGACCGGAGACTTGCATGAACCGTAGCGAGCATTCTAGTTTAACCCTCCAAAGACCGGAGACTTCCATGAACCGTAGTGAACATTCTCCAAGGACCTGAGACCTGCGTGAACCGTAGTGAGCATTCCAATTTAACTCTCCGAGGACCGGAGACTTCCATGAACTGTAGCGAGCATTCTAGTTTAACTCACCATAGCCTTGCAAGAACTGTAGCGAGTATTCAACTCTCCAAAGAACGGAGCCTTGCGTGAACTGTAACGAGCATTCTAGTTTAACTCTTTCACGCTAGGATTAAATTATGATGAGAAATTTTGACACAAAGAAACAGGAAGGAAGTTACTCCATAATTTAAAAATCTGAATCGGGTTTTAAAAAAAGTGCTACTTTTCATTTTATTTAGTCTTTACCTGACCTATGAGCACTGATGTGCAAGATCTACCGACGCTACCCAAGAGTTAAACATACAAAAAAGAAAGATGGTCTTACAAAATAAAAAACATATCATTATATACTTTTAAAAAGGCTTTAGTGTTATGAAATTACACTGATGTTTCTTTCTTGTCCCGATCACGTCCCTACATACATATCATAAGTCATGCAAGATTCATTTCGAGAATTTTTTTAACGTAACTTTCTATGGGCCGCTAAAAAAACGTAATATGGAAATCACGTAAGTCGATAACTGATAAATCGGGGACAGCTTGTCCCTGGCAATAATTTAGGTTCATCTGAAAATACAGGGTGTCTCAAAAGTTCCTCTACTCTTTCCAGGGGTCACTATTGGAAGACACATGCACTACATGGAGACTGCAGAATCAGGAGCAGAAATGTCATTCTGCGTGTTAGAGTTTGCGAAGACCAGCAGTACTACAGCAGTCAAATTCTAGGAAAGATTTCCTGCCAAAACAACGGTGCTGTGAGAAATGACTGCACTACCCTGTTTATCCAGAATGTTACTGATGACCCAAATTATGCGGAATGTTACCGGCGCCCTAAATTATCCCAGAATATTACTACCGACCTACATAGATTATCCAGAACGTTATTACAGACCCAGATTATCTAAGAATGTTACTGGCGACCTAGATTATCCAGAATGTTGCATGTGACCCAGATTATCCAGAATGTTGCTTGTTATCCAGAATGCTGCTTGTGACAAAGATTATCCAGAATGTTTGCTTGTGACAAAGATTATCCAGAATACTGTTGACGACCCAGATTATCCTGAATGTATAAACTAGGAAAAAAGTAGGAACAGCTTTATTAATTAACGAGCACAATTATGACATTTCGGTTTCCACCTTAATCACACAAAATCCACACAGGACAAAGAAACAGAGAAAGAAGATAAAATTAAATTCATATGAATGATATGTAAAAAAAAATAGAAATTGAAAAAACAGAATAACATAAAATAAATGGAGCACTTAGCTGTGACTTTTAAGAAGCTGTGAATTATAAGAGGCTATGCAAACAACATAGGACTAAAGATCAACGTAGGAAAGACAAAGTTAATGAAGCAAAATGTGAACAACAGAAATGTAATCAGAGTAGATAACAAGTTAGTGGAGGAGGTCAACGAATTTGTATACCTTGGCAGCAGAGTAGTAGAAAATGGAGACAGCACAGAGGACATCAACAGCACACTTACTAGAGCAAACCAGGCTTTTGCAATGCTGCAGACTATATGGAAATAAAAAAAAACTAAGCATAGATATGAAAATCAGGATACTTAAGAGTAATGTTCTAAGTGTACTACTCTATGGACGTGAATGCTGGAAAATCACCAAAACCATAGAAAACAAATTGAATTCTTTCCAGACTAAATGTTTACGAAGAATTAGAAAAATATTTTGGCCAAACACCATAAGAAATAACATCTTATTAGCAGAAATGCAGATGAAACCACTGACAACAATTATTGAGGAAAGACGCTGGCGATGGTTGGGACATGTGCTCCGAATGACTGACAACTCACTACCAAAAATAGCACTAAGATGGACACCACAGAGGAGCAGAAGTAAGGGTAGACCAAAAGAGACATGGAGAAGAACAACAGAAAGGATGTTGAGCAATAGAGGGCTCACCTGGGCAAGAGCAGAAAAAAAGGCGAAGGACAGGCATTTGTGGAAAACCCTTGCGGAAGCCCCATGTGCCCTAGGCACTTAAGGTTCAGAGAGAGAGAGAGAGAGAGAGAGATTCCCATACTGAGTATGGTGCAGTGTCGAGAATATTTAAATGGAGACTTGTGATGTGGGAAAGGTAAATTATAAATAGGGGGAGAGGGGAGAGGGGACCGCGAAAAGGAGAGAAACTGATACAGTGGTAATCTAGCCGGAAGATGGTGGGATAGGTGATTGTAGCTGGGCTAGAGGGGTTAAAATCTGATGCTGTGAGGAGGTTCTGAACCATGTATTGCAAATGAGAAAGGAGTGGAACTTAGTGCAAAGGGAATATGACTGTGGAAGAGGGGAGTGTTAGGTGTAGAGTTATGCCATGTGGTTCCAGTGTCCCATATTCCTGAATGTAGCTGTTCTCAAGCGCTATGATTATCGTAAATGTTACTGGAAACGTAGGTTGTCAAGAATTAAATTATCTACCCAGATTATCCAGAATATTATTGGCGATCTAGATTATCCAGAATATTACTAAAGACCCTTATCCTGCAGAATGTTACTAACAATCGATACATGGACACATAATCGATTTGTTTATGGTTTAGTAAAAGCATATTTACATCTTTCATCTTACATCCTTCCCGTGCCGTTAAACGTTACATAGTTTGCCAAGTTTTCCTGTTTTCGGCGAGCCTTTCAACATCATCAAGGGATTTTATGCCTACTAATCTGGCCTCTCTTAACAATGTTAAGTTTCACGAGGTCTGTCTCTTTTTCTTCTGCTCTTTGTGCTCCACTTGATAGGTCTCTGACTGTTTCTTCTCATCACGTGACCGACATATGTCCATCTCCTTTTTCTGATTACCCATGAGACAGGTTGTTGTTCGCTTGTCTGCCTTATCTCTGCGTTGTTCTTCCACTTTATACCGAGTATTTTGCTTAGGCATTTGTTTTCTAGAGTCTAATTTACTGTTTTAAAAGTATACTATAATTTTATTTTTTAATAGGCAAAGGTTTCACTGGCTGTCGTTATGCTGAACAATCACAACTAATCTCCCACTGACGCTTAGCAATCCAGATTAGAATCGAAATAAACAGCCAAAATTACTGTAATCAAGTACACCAGAAAACATTAAAAATCAAATTTGTTAACAAAGTCCACGCACCTTACATATTTCTCAAATGCTGTTTGTTTTTTTTTTTACACATGAAAATTAAAATTAGCGTATAGACACCCGCTTCACTACACACTTCAGCGCGTGTCAACACACAACTTCGCTGTTTGAACGGTGGCCTGTGCTGGTCTCTCGTGGTCTGCTTCCGGTGACACGCGGGCCGCAGACCAGGGACTAGTGTCGTGTCACGGGCTTTTGTGGGGGCTTGACGGCGGCTTCGAGAGACATAAGACCTCCCCCCTTGCAGCTTACAGTGTGGGCACTGATCAAGCGTGTGTGAAACTTTTTTTTTTTAAGCTGAAAAGGCTTTCGGTGGGCGCTGATAGCCAAAGGAGTTTCCTGCATTAGAGAAAAGCTTAGAAACTAAACGGGATTGCCGGGGTAATATTTGTAGCACTAGTAATTTACAAGGATTTTACTGCAGTGAAAGCAGTTTGCAAATAACACGTGAATAACATTACTAAAAAGAGCAATAAAAAGAGGCATAGAGCTAAACAGAAACGATGGTAATATCTAAAAGAATAAACATATTAGAGTGCATCATCTTTACAAACTGGAAGACACTGACACACAGAAAAAAAAAATAATGTTAAATGCGGTAAACTTGGGACAACAATGACAGCTGATGGCAGGTACACAAATGACATGAAGTCACGAAAAGATAAGAGAAAAAAAACAGCTTTTATGACATGAGGAAGATATTAAACAAATAAGAAATATCTCCCTAACAGTGAGGAAAAGAGTATTATAGAGTCATGGAGAAGAACAACAGAAAGGATGTTGGGCAATAAAGGGCTCACCTGGGCAAGAGCAGAAAAAAGAGGCAAAGGATAGGCGTTTGTGGAAAACCCTTGCGGAAGTCCTATGTGGCTTGGGCACTTAAGGTTCAGAGAGAGAGAGAGAGAGAGAGAGAGAGAGAGAGAGAGAGAGAGATCCAATATTGATATACGGTTCTGGAACTTAGTTAGCTAAGAGAGAGAGAGAGAGAGAGAGAAAGAGAGAGAGAGCCAATATTGATATACGGTTCTGGAACTTAGTTAGCTAAGAGAGAGAGAGAGAGAAAGTGGAAGTAACAGAGATGTGGTTTTCGCGAAAGATGCAATAAATCCCCTGGAGAGACAGGGAAAAGAAAAGCGGAGTTGTCATCAAAGAAGTTGAGAACAAGGAAAACTAGTTCAGATGATAAGAAAAAGACAAGTCAATATTTCCTGGACACGTCATGAGAAGACAGAAGTTGGAGAACTTGAACATGTCTTGAGAAGACAGAAGTTGGAGAACTTGGACGTGTTTTGAGAAGACAGAAATTGGAGAACTTTGATGTGTTTTGAGAAGACAGAAGTTGGAGAACTTGGACGTGTTTTGAGAAGACAGAAGTTGGAGAAATTTGACGTGTTTTGAGAAGACAGAAGTTGGAGAACTTGGACGTGTTTTGAGAAGACAGAAGTTGGAGAACTTTGACGTGTTTTGAGAAGACAGAAGTTGGAGAATTTGGGCATGTTTTGAGAAGACAGAAGTTGGAGAACTTCGATATGTTTTGAGAAGACAGAAATTAGAGAATTTGGGCATGTTTTGAGAAGACAGAAGTTGGAGAACTTGGATATGTTTTGAGAAGACAGAAGTTAGATAATTTGGGCATGTTTTGAGAAGACAGAAGTTGAAGAACCTAATAATGATTGGAAAATTCAGGAGGAAAAGGAAGAGAGAAAGACCAAGAGAAAAATATCTTAGTGGACTGACCAAGTGCCATGGGAAAACATAAAAGGATCTGAATTAATCGGAAACACCAAGGACCGTGCAAGATGAAGAGGCTTGATCGCCAACGCTGTCCGGCATGGTACATAATAATAATAATAATAATAATAATAATAATAATAAAAGTTGTAACATTCGCATAACAGAGGATTTTTTTTTCTTTTATAAGAGTTGTAGTAGTAGCGTTAAGAAGTTAAAAGGTTTACTGCAGTATTTACAGTGATAAAGGGAAAAAAAGATATATGGTTTGCTCTAGCAAAAGGAAAAATGAATAGGGAAGAAAATGGAGAAACGGCAATACAGGATAAGAGAAACAGGCAAGCCATGAAAGAGAAAATAAAAACAGTAAGAACTCTTCAATATTTCGGCAGAACACCTTTGTCAAGGACAACAGAGAAAACAAAACAACAGATAAAAGCACGTAATAAAAAACAGAAAGGAGGGGAAAAATCATTTGTTCGGCTAAGATTTGTTTTGTATGAAAGTAAAATTCCCGTCTCCATGCCAGTAAGACATAATCAGGACACGGTGTTAGGCCCGTGTTTCCACGACCATCGCCACATGAAAGTCTGATGTGGTCAGTATCACGCCTGGCCGCATCTATCTTCCCAGATTTCTTTGGTACCCATTTTTAGAGGCTGGCTATGAAAGTAATGTAATGAATTGGGTAATACTAATTGTAGCCCTTGTACGTCGCTTAAAAGTTAAATGTATGGCACCCATATGCTTAAACGCACATTGAGAAAGCCAACAGGAGCATGTGGTTCTGTTGACATATGCCAATGAAGATACCAGCTTGAAAATCTTGGAAGCTGATGCATGCAATGGCCATGATCGTAAGATGAGAGCTTCAGACTGGATGGGGAGTTATCCATGGTGGCTTTCCTTAGTTCCTGCCGTAGAACCAAACTTTGTTTTGAGCGGCACTAACACGAGCAGCGGTTCCCCTTCACTGTCATAAGGTAGAGAAGTTATGGGATGAATGATGACAGATCAGACAAGTGTTATCACCACAGCCTGTGCAACAGACAGCCTGTCCAACGAGGTACTGACCCATAAATAAGGCAAAGGTAGCTCTGTTATGCCACTGTGGCAAATAGGGGATACAGTGTTAGGCCCATATTTTCTTTGACTTGTTCCATACCCCAAAGGCATCTATGTAGTATGCTGGTACTGCCTATATTTCATTTGACCTGTCCCATGCCATAGAGGGACCAAGGAGATATGCTAGTGGTGCCGATATCTTTGCTTGACCTGTTCTACTCCTCAAAGGCATCTAAGGATATGTTGGTAATGCCCATATTTCTCTTGACCTGTCCCACGCCATTAAGGCACCTAGGAGATATGCTGGTAGTGCCAATATCTTTGCTTGACCTGTCTGTATGTTAGAGGTTGATGTGGTCAGCATAATGTAAGTCCGTCTTTACTTCCCCAATTCCACGAACAACTCATGTACCTAATTCTACGGACTGGTCACTGGTGCTCCTGCGACCTGTAATCGAGCCACCAATCATCGCCAAGCCAGGTGAGGGCGCTAGCCACTGTACTACTCATGCCTCCATATTGTTGGTGAACATTCACCTCTTGAAATACATTCTGTTTAAACTCTGTATATTTTTAACTGCATAATTTTTTTTAAAAATCGAACCCCGGGTTTAATAATTCCACATCATCATCATCATCATGTGCCACGCATGAAGGCAACGTCGATCATGTCTCTTTACAGTATCCGATCTTTCGTGTTACTCATCAGTTCTGCTGTCGTGCTTCTCCCATCCCATTTTGTCAAGCCATCTAAGATTTTCTCTCTCTTGGTCTGC
Organism: Achatina immaculata; assembly: GCA_009760885.1. Lineage (NCBI taxonomy): Eukaryota > Metazoa > Mollusca > Gastropoda > Stylommatophora > Achatinidae > Lissachatina > Lissachatina immaculata. The sequence goes on along the minus strand of CM019709.1, from coordinate 12,461,725 downwards.
TTCTCTCATTCTTGCCTCTATTGTCACGATATTTTCGATTTCTCCTCTTCTCATTATATGACCGAAGAAACTAGACTGCCTCCCCTGTAATGTTCCAGTATAAGGGACATAACACGTTCCTATGGCAGATTGAATGCCCTTGTTTGGGCAATAATTTAAGCTACATGTTGATTGGGTAGTGTTTGTCCAGCTGAGAGTTAATTTCACTGATGTCGGGAAAAGGGGGGGGGGGGGGGGGTTCGTGAGATCTGGCCGTGAGTAAACGTGCTATTAGTCTGTTCGTCGAGATATTTTTAGTAGCTTTATTAGCATGTAAGAATAGTTGTCTGCTTGTCCTTTTTAGGACACATATGAGAGATTGTTAGTGACGTCGCCATGTGTTTTTTTTATTTTTTTCAGTTTGGATGAATTCGTGATGTGAGGTTAGTATGTCATTTTTTTGTGTGGGTACGTTTACATTCCTGTGGCGAACATCGGAATGCTTTTATGTATTAGTGTATTGTTGATTTCTCACATTGTGCATTGATATTCATCTTCCTTCATTCACCAAGATTCCATCCTCATTGTTCTCGTTATTACATATTTATTGAAGGAGTTTGGTAACTGCTGACTTTGACAGTTGTGTACATCAGCGTTTTACTGCCAGTGTTGTTGATTGCTCGACTAGACTGCTGAACCCCTGTGGCTGTTCAGTCATTCATGTTGCCTCCCTATTGTCGCTGTTTCCCTTACCTGGGTTGAATGCTGTTGCTAAGTGCATAACAATGTAACGTTTTGCTATCAAGTATTTGCTACTTGTCTTGCAGTATCACCTATAGTTAGTTTGGGCCTTCAGCTGTACAAGACATAGTAAGATTCTACTTTAATGTGTTTATTAAAGTTCGTTCCTCACTGGCTTTCCTTAGGTATTCTTCAATTGTTATTTTAGCTGTCCAGGGTATTCTTAACATTCTTAGCAGGAACCACATTACAACTACCCCTCGTTGCTATCCGCAGGCACGTAAATTTCTTCAAGAGACACAATCGAGGCATTGTTTGCTGTGCAAACCAGTAGGTTAAATCCCCTGAAAATGCAATGGTATTTATGTCCGCCTTGGGGGATCGGGTTACAACATAAATATAACGCTCTCTATTTTTTAGCTCGAGTCGTAATTTGTCTTACCAAAGGAGTAGGTTAATAATAAAGAATGCAAGCTGCCGCATGAAGACTTCTTGTTATTTCCCGCCATATAGCACGCACTTTTTTCGTTAAAATAAAAAATGGAAAAAAAAAATCATTTTGCATCTTATACATCGTTCCTCGGGTTTGGGTAGGGCTTGAAGTAGAGGCTGCCAGTACTAGACTAACAACTACCTGAAGTAAAGGTAACCGGTACTAGACTAACAACTACCTGAAGTAGTGGTAACCAGTACTAGACTGACAACTACCTGAAGTAGAGGTAACCGGTACTAGACTAACAACTACCTGAAGTAAAGGTAACCGGTACTAGACTAACAACTACCTGAAGTAAAGGTAACCGGTACTAGACTAACAACTACCTGAAGTAGAGGTAACCGGTACTAGACTGACAACTACCCGAAGTAAAGCTAACCGGTACTAGACTAACAACTACCTGAAGTAGAGGTAACCGGTACTAGACCACTAACTGCTTGAAGTAGAGGCTGCCGGTACTAAACTAACACCTGCTTGAAGTACAGGTAACTGGTACTAGACTAACAACCGAACACCCATGTTGAATACACTAGTTATTATACGTGATTAATGTATATGATTATAAACCGTTAAATTATGATTATGTGCAAAAAAATAATAAAATATAAATCAACGATCATCTTCATCTTCTTATCTGTTCATTATAATATGCTTGGTCATCTAGGACAACGTGACGGGTTGCCTCCATGACTTCTATCGTCAGGAGGAGTTCTTTCTGTGTGTACCGCGGGTTTACATCCTTGCTCTTTTTCCTGTTGCTGGACTCTGTGTAGACCAGCGGTTCTTTATCTTTTCTGGTCATGTACCCCCTATCTAGCCTGAAGACAGTTGTGGGCCCCCCTTCCTGTCGCGAGGACAGCTGTGGACCCCCTTTCTGGCCTGAGAACAGCTGTGGGACCCTCCCCCATTTTTTCTGACCCAAGAACAGCCGTGAGTCATCTTTCTGGTCTGAAAACAAGCATGGGCCCTCTTTCTGGTCAGAGAGCAGCTGTGAACCATCTTTCTGGCTTGAAAACAGCCGTGGATCACTTTTTTTTAGCCTCAGAGCAAGCATGGATCCTATTTCTAGCCTGAGAACAGCTGTGGGCCACATTGTAGTCTGAGGACAGCTGTGCACCCCTCATTAAAAATAAAGCATTAAATGGAACCCAGGGGATACTTAGAGAATATCAAGCTAATCCATCTTCATGGACCCCAAGTTAAGAATCACTGGTGTAGAGAGTGCTAGCTTGTTCACCAAAACTGTGATAATCTTCTCTGATAAAACAAAACAGATATAAAATACATAAAATGTAACATTTCAAGGGGAAGTAAATGTGCTGGTATAGTTTTTAGTCGAGTTTACTTCCCTTACTGCAGTAAAATGCTTTTTTTTTAAAGCCGTAGCGAACGATGTAAAAATCTACTTATTGGAGCCTGCTACGAAAACTCAGTAACAAGAACATGAGGGAGAGAACTTCTCCATCTTCGTTTTTTTTTTTTCGCCCCGAGGAAACTCGAGACGGTTGGCTATCACGAAACTCATCAACTACCGTCTCCATTTTCTAATATTCTATAGCGCCCAGGATCACAAAACTAGGAAGATTTCAAGTTCTTGCATAGAGATTTAACAACGTGACAAACACAGTAAGCCCAACGTTTTCTCCCAGCGCAGACTTCGACACGCCTGCAGAACAACAGCGGAAAGAAAAGACAACCAGTCCTGCCAGTAGAACCACTGAGAATCGCTTGCTTCCCCTCTGCATTTACATGTTTGGGTTTTCTCCCCTGCCTGGCCGGTTCATTGTTTAATCCAACATTATGAGTTAAGGAAATCTACCTGCTTGCACTTTCGTGTCAGTGCATAACAATGATCATTAGTCACCAGTTATTACCACAGGTGACATTGTTAAGAGAGGCCAGTTTAGCAGGCATAAAATCTCACGATGGTGTTGAAATGCTCGCCGAAAAGAGGAACCACCTTGCGAGCCCTATGTGACGTTTAACAGCTGTTCTCAGGTCAGAAACGGGGTCCATGCTTGCTCTCAGATTATAAAGGTGACACACAGCTGTTCTCAAGCCAGAAAGATGGTTCACACCTGCTCTCTGACCAGAAAGAGGGCCCGTGCTTGTTTTCAAGCCAGAAAGGTGGCCCCCGGCTGTTCTCTGGTCCAGAAAAAAAAGGGGGAGGGGGAGGTCCATTAGATGTTCCCAGGCCAGAAAGAGGGTCCATGTTTGTTTTTAGGCCAGAAAAGTGATCCACAGCTGTTCTCGGGCCAGAAAGAGGGTCCATGTTTGTTTTCAGGCCAGAAAGAGGGCCCACAGTTGTTCTCATGCAAGAAAGGTGGTTCGCAGCTGTTTTGGGAAGGATGTAAGATGTAAGTTTACCACCAGGCGGACAAATGCTGCGATATCTTCAGATCCTGGAATTTGATGATGAAAGCGCTTGTTGTGATAATGGCTATGGAGTGACAGGTATGAAACAACATGGGAGTTTTCCACGAGTGAAGTGACGATGCAGAATGCTGTATGGTTAGAAGTGACGGGTTTAGATAGACGGTTAGAAGTGACGGGTTTAGATAGACGGTTAGGAGTGACGGATTTAGACAGATGGTTAGGAGTGAGGGATCTAGACGGTTAGGAGTGCCGGAACTAAACGGTTAGGAGTGAGGGATCTAGACGGTTAGGAGTGAGGGATCTAGATGGTTAGGAGTGACGGATCTAGACTGTTAGGAGTGCCGGAACTAAACGGTTAGGAGTGCCGGAACTAAACGGTTAGGAGTGCCGGAACTAAACGGTTAGGAGTGACGGATTTAGACAGATGGTTAGGAGTGAGGGATCTAGACGGTTAGGAGTGAGGGATCTAGACGGTTAGGAGTGACGGATCTAGACTGTTAGGAGTGACGGATTTAGACTGTTAGGAGTGACGAATTTAGACGGTTAGAAGTGGTGGATCTAGACTGTTAGGAGTGACGGATATAGACTGTTAGGAGTGGCGGATTTAGATAGACGGTTAAGAATGAGGTATTAAGTAACATGTTTAGCTTATGTCTAAATTTAATGAGGTCTTAAGTAGCATGTTAGCTTATGTCTAAATTTTATGAGGTCCTACGAAGCCTTATGTCTAAGTATGGGACTGATGGTACAGATTATTATTTTGTGATAGATAAGAGAAATGACGACTGTGGTAAAATTGGTTCTAGTCGTAAATTAAATGAAGATATATCTTCAATTTTACAACAATAACACACACAAAAAAAAACAACCCAAAAAGTTTCACAAGAGACACCCTAAAGCATGAATGTGTGATATTTAAAGTGCTCTGTATTTTTCAAAGAAAAGTGGGCAGAAACAAGAATGACAGGAAGTGAGACGAGCACATACAGATGAAGAACATACAGCAATCCAGCATATCCTGCCCCGTCTTTCCTACTAGGAGGAGGCACAAAGAAAAAGGTTGTCTATATTTTCATCCATTTCACGTGTTTTTATCTGCTTTTGTTGTTTTCGTATTTGATCCTTGACAAAAAAAAAAAGGTTTGCATGTTCTTCATCTGCGTGTATGTTCATCTCGCTTCTTGCTATTCTTATTTCTCCCATTTTCCTTACTCTTTATATCTTTTTTTTTATTTTTAAAGTGAGCCATACATCTCCATTTACTATATAATTTTGTGCCGTGCCGAATATCCTTGGGGATCATGCTTCTCCATCTTGTCTGATTATCGGTGTTTCTTCTCCATCTTGTCTGATTATCGGTGTTTCTTCTCCATCTTGTCTGATTATCGGTGTTTCTTCTCCATCTTGTCTGATTATCGGTGTTTCTTCTCCATCTTGTCTGATTATCGGTGTTTCTTCTCGATCTTGTCTGATTATCGGTGTTTCCGGTTCAGATCTTTTTTTCTTTTTTCCGTGCCACCTGGTCAGTCCACCGAGATACTCGCATTTCTCTCTTGGCTTCCTCTCTTCCTTTTTCCCCCAGAATTTTCTAGCCATTACTAGGTTCTCCAACTTCTGTCGTCTCATGACATGCTCAAGAAAATTGTGACTGCCTTTTTCTTATCGCTTTAACTTTTAAACATAGGTTTTTGAAGAATGGTTTGACAAAGGAATGATGATCCTGTGAAGGTTTCCTTTTTTTCCATCCGATCTGGAAGCACATGGTTTTCTCCGCATGTCTTTGTCTGAAGAGCAGGGTACCTGTTTTGGCCCTGCCTTTTTTTTTCTTTTTTTTTGTGGGGATGGGGGGGATACCTTTGTCTCTAGAGACCGTGAACCTGCCTGGTGAAAGGACAAACTTCTCCCCACAGGACTGAATGTTAGTCTCGGAGAAAAAAAAAAGACCCAAGAGCACTATATTTCCTCTTCGCATATCTGCAACAAAACATCATGGACGATCTGCGAATGGATGCATCAGCAGCAGGGCATCTTGCTTACAACCGAGAGGCCTTTAAAGGAGGCAAAGTTCCGCAAGGGACATGCAAATGAATGAATTATATCTGTAGTGCTCCGCATTTTTTCGAAGAAAACCTTACAACAAGGCGCTCTGTGACAGAACTAACGACTCACTGAAGATGTTTCTGAAGCAGATAGCTATTACTTTTGTGGAACTTGCGGCCAGCTTCTTCCACGGCTGATTCTACCAATATGAGATTAGTATAATCGACCACAGTAGCAGCAAACAACGTGACAAAATCCAGTGTATTTTGTGATGATGATGATGATGATGATGTGTTGTTTATGGCATGACTTTATGCAAAGATGAAAAGAGAGAGAGAGAGGTGGCATTGAACTTGCCAGAGTCAGAAAGTAGCAGCAAATCAAGGAACATCATCAGCGAAAAATACATGAAATACTTCTAACTGGTCCTTGAGCCTTTTCATATAGTTTCAAAGATTACTTGCCCTGACTCGCCCTCATTTCAAAGTAAATGGTCATATACGATGGAGAACATAGTGGCTAGCTGAGACGAAGACGACTGTAACACACATGTTCTTTACCTGGGCTACCTTCGGTTCTTCTGTGAAGAAAAGAACAAACAGAAATTACCAACATCATTCACTATGAAAAGAATTTACTGGTTTAATTTTTCAATTTCATATGTGAGTTATGTTGTTGTTTTGGTTTCTTGGTATATTTCCAGAAGGTAGTTTACCATTGCTTTCCTTCCGGGCAGTGACTGCAGTAGTCAGTGATCGTAGCCATTGTCCCTACATTGAGATCATCTGCCTACCATCATAGAATGGTGACCATAACCAACAATATCTGTCGGCTGCTCCCCCATTCCATCCACCACCTGCTCCCATGGCCTCATAATGGTACATAACTGGAAAAAGAAAGAGAAGAAGACCAAGGCGTGGATGGCTGCAAGACATCGTTGATAATTAGTAAATATATGCATCAGCAGCACAACATCTTGCTTACGCAAGAGAGCTGTTAGAGAGGCAAAGTTCCCCGAGAGACATGCACATGACTGACTGATCTGTGAGTTATATTAGAAAACGGAAGAAAATAGTCCACAATAAACAGTATGTTTATTCGTATGATGTACGTACACAGTAACATAAACTAGTTACTGGGATGAAGACCCTGTCCCATCTGGCAGCCAGCGACCCACTGCTGGCATGCTAACATCAGGGATGGCGAAACAAAACTGACCAAGACTCTGAACAACCTCTCCGTTGGTAACCCTAGTAACAGGTCTCTCCTGGCTCACGGGGTAGGGATCGAAATAGATTCTCCCCCCCCCCCCACGTCCCCTTGGTGGTAGAATCTGCTAAAGAAATATTGCTCTGAAAAAATAGCTATCATAGCCCGCTCCCACGACGCTGTGTCTCAACAACTTCACAACATCGGAGGCAAAGAACACCAGCTCCAGATTCCCGGGAGATAAAGACAAAGTAGTTAAAATCTCAGGGTAACACTATCAACAATTCTATCGTTATGTCATGCAGGGGGGGGGGGCATCTGAGTGCAGAAGTGGTTAGTGCGCTGTTCTCTCATGACGAAGGTCGGGGGGGGGGGGGGGGTTCGAATTCGGCCGGAGACGCCCCAGTCACCAAGCAATAGAAATGGGTACCTGACTTCTTGTGGAGTTGGGGGAAGGAAAGGCGTCCAGGCGTGATGCTGACCACATCACTTTCTAGTGTGCTGACAGGTCAAGGATAATATGAGTATTAACACCATTTCTTCTTACTAAAGGAAGTTAGAATTCGAATTCCTTATTAAAGGAAGTTAGAATTCGAATTGCAAAAGCAGCATTGACCTTCATGAATCTTGAGAACATATGGCATTCAAAAGTTATAAGCACAAAAACCAAGTTAAGATTATTCAATTCAAATATAATACCTACCCTCATTTATGCATGTGAAAGCTGGAAAACAACTAAAGAAATAGACAAGAAATTAGACTCTTTTGAAAACAAATGCCTAAGGAAAATATCTGGTATAAAGTGGAACGAATTCAAGAACAACGCAGAGATAAGGCAGATGAACGAACAACAAATTGTCTCATGGGTGATCAGAAAAAGAAGATGGACATATGTCGATCACATGCTGAGAAGAAACAACCAGAGAATCCCAAAACAAGCTATCAAGTGGAACACGAAAGGCCGAAGACAAAGAGGTCGACCACATGAAACTCTAAAGAGGACATTGTTAAGAGGCCAGTTTAGTGGGATTAGCATCCCTTAATGAGGTTGAAAAGCACGCCGAAAACAGAAAAACTTAGCAAACTACCATGCCAACCATATGTGACGTTTAACGGTACGGGAAAGGTGCAAGATGTAAGAACACCATATCCCCTATGTGTCTCTAAGGCATGGCAAGGTTACCTACCCTACTTATGTCATGCAAAGACATGTTAGTGATCGTTACCGTAAACGAAGCAAAGATAGAAATATCCGAATACGCCAACAAAAGTGACACAGGCGACTGACTAGAATCCAGACAGTGCTCAGAATGGAGAGTAAGGATTGTCAACACTTGCGGGTAACTGCGACAGTAACCGCCGTAAAACTGGTGCTGGTGTAGAGTTAGATGGAGCTGTATGGTGCAGTTTTACGAAAACAGCTATGGAGAGGAAGGAAGAAAAGTTAGATATAAGGAAGTAGGAATAAAGAAAACGTTATGAAAGACAATAACAACCCGATATTTCGGCAAAACTGCCCTTATCGAGGACACAGGGGAAAAAAAAGCACGCAAAGAAACTGATCTGCGATCGGCTTTTATTATTGCCTTTACTGACCACTGGATTGTTCCTACTCCTCGTTAACTTCCTTCCTTCCCTTTTTCCTTCCTTCCTTCCTTTCTTCCTGTTTTCGCAAAACTGCACAATACACCTCCGTTAGATCTATTCTACCAACACTGCCAGAGCGGTAGAAAATGAATACAAAGATAGAAAAAATTATAAGAAATTTTCTACTGGATCTTTATATTTGTTTCACAGTTTGTACGAGTATTTACGATGCTTGGCCAGTGAAAACTCCAGTTATCAAAGAATCTGGATATCACTAGTTTACCTGTTACACTCCAATTATCTGCGGACATCGGTTCCTCCATCTTTAGTCCGTTGTCGGAACACGTGGACCGACAGCTCGAAGTGCAGGGCATACTTAGCTTCTGTTGCTTCCGTTTCGCCAGTGCCGTCTCACCTTTGAACATTTCATTTCCTGCTTGCGCATCGTCTAACGTAATGTTTTCTTTTGAGGGGTGTCCGTTTCCTTTCCCTGCTACTTGGGTGTCTGTCGATTTAAAAGGTTTCTGATGACGTTTAGATTTGATACACGCGTCATCCTCGGTCTTTGGTCTTCTGTGTGACTTCGCATGATCGGGCGCTCTGCTACCTCCGGGAACATGTTTCTTGTACACTGCGCCCATTATCAAAAAATTTGAACATTTCACTTCATGATTCATCTCTGTTCCTCTTCCTTTGCGCGAATGATTTTTTGTAACGTCCTGTTTATGTTGTGTTTTTAGAAAGGGGCGTATTTCCACAGCCATGCATTCTTCTACGCTGCTTTCTTCACCGGGAACGAAGAATCTGCTTGTGTTGACGCCCACCATATCTAAGCAGCGGCTTCGTCTCAGGAGATCGGACGTTGATGTACTTTGGAAGGCTCTTGTCTGGGGACATTCCTTCATACAGTCCATACTGGCTGGAAAAATAAATAAAAGCATTTCATAATTTAGTACTATTACTATTACTACTATTACTATTATTATATTACTAATATTATTATGTGCCATACCGAAAAGTGTTGACGATCCTGCTTTTCCATCTTGCACGGTCCTTGGTGTTTCCGATTAGTTCAGATGCTTTTCTTTATCCATGCCACCTTGGTCAGTCCATTGAGACATTCTCCTGGGCTTCCTCTCTTCCTTTTCTCCTAAATCGTCCAGCCATTACCAGGTTCTATAACTTCTGTCCTCTCATGACATGTCCAAGAAATCTTGACTGTCTTTTTCTTATCCCTTTAACTAGATTTTGTTGTTTTGAAACTTCTTTGAGGACCTCTTTGGTTTGTTTTTTTTTCTGTCCTCCCAGGGTATTTGTTGCATCTTTCGCGAAAACTACATCTCCGTAGCTTCCATTTTCTTTGTCATCATTTTTTTGACCATCCAAATGAATATTGACTCTTTTCCTCGCTTTTAGGAACATTTTTTCTTATTTGTTTGTATCTTCTTCGTGTCCTAAAAAGCTACATTTACCTTACCTATTCGTGATTTTTATTTCGTTTGTGTACTTCCCATCATCCGTTGTTGTTGTTGTTCTTGTTGCTGCTGTCGTTGTTGTTGTTACATGGTGTTGGATTTATTTACTTGTTTCAGTGTCTTCCCCATTGAAAGGATGTTGCACTTTTTTATGTTTATTCTTTTCGAATTTATGACTGTGTCTGTCTTGATGATGTGTAGCTCTAGGCATCTTTTATTGCTTTCTTCAGTAATATTGTTCATAGGTTTCTGCAAACTGCTTTCACTTTCTGCTATTAGAACAGGATCATCCACATATCTCAGGAAATTGATATTATAACTTCCTATTTTAAATTAATTTCATATTTTTTTACGTCTCTCATGATTTTTGTATGGAATTTCAGTTTATACGCTGTGAATAATTATAAACAACAACTTGTCTCATGGGTGATCAGAGAAAGGAGATGAACATATATCGGTCACGTGATGAGACGTAACAGTCAGAGGATCCCAACACAAGCTATCAAGTGGAACATAAAAGGCCGAAGAAAAAGAGGTCGAGCACGTGAAACTCTAAAGAGGACATTGTTATGTGAGGCCAAATTAGTAGACATTATATCCCCTGATGAGGTTGAAAAGCTCGCTGAAAACAGGAAAACTTGGCGAACTACCATGCGGGCCCTATGCGTCGTTTAACGAAGGATGTAAGAAATAATTATAAAGCTTGAAATTCTTTGTTACCTTTTATTTTGTGATATGAAAAGTAGCTCAGCTAACATATTTCACCGGGCTGCACATTATATATTGCAGGTTGAATGCGATCCGCATGTTCGCAAACTCTTACAATATACTCTATTTATGTTCTTCTGTTATATTTCAATGTTGCAAAATGTCATGGAAGATGGCTACAAGACATTGGTGATAATCTGCAAATGGATGCATCAACAGCAGGGAATCTTGTTTACAACCGAGAGAGGCCTACAGGAAAGCTGTAAAGGACGCAAAGTTCCGCAAGTGACATGCAAATGACTTTCTGACTGAAAATGTCATGTTTAATAAATAATGGTAGCCGTTCTTAATGTCGTAATATACCTTCCTTTTTTTCTGTATCATAAGATTCAACTGTATCTTCACAGTGTAGAATTGTGACAGTATAGCCCCCCGATCAGGGTGACATGAAGCCATGGGAGCAGGTGGTGGATGGAATGGGAGAGCAGCCGACAGATCATGTTGGTTATGGTCATCATTCTGTGATGGTAGGCAGATGATCTCAATGTAGGGACAATGGCTCCGATCACTGACTAATACATTCACTGCCCGGAAGGAAAGCAATGGTAAACTTTCATTTCATTCCTTTGCATGTCCCTTGCGGAACTTTGCCTCCCAAACAGTACTCCTGTAGGCCTCTCGGTTGTGAGCAAGATGGCCTGCTGCTGCTGCATCCATTTCCAGATCATCAACGATGTCTTGCAGCCATCTTCGTTTCGGTCTTCCTCTTTTTCTTTTTCCCATTATGTATCCTTCCAATACGGTCTTCTCTAAATTATCATGACGTTTAATGTGGCCAAAATATTTAAGTTTTCTCTCTTTAATCCTCTTTACTAGCCAGCCTTCTTCAATATTAAGCTCTTGTAGTATAGATATATTTGTTCTTTTTTGTGTCCACGATATTTGGAGAACTCTTCTATAGCATTTACATTCAAAGGCATTTATGTGCTTCTCAGCTGTTTTGTTAAGTGTCCAGGTCTCACAGGCATATGTTGCGATGGGAAAGATGCATGCCCTTACAAATCTTATTTTTGTGGTTCTGTCTGCTCCTCTCCACAGATTCTTTATTTGTTTTACTTTCTGAAGAGCAATAGATGTCCTCCTTTTAATTTCCCTCATTGTATCTCCATTATTAGTTAGTAGTGATCCAAGATATTCAAAAAATGGTAAACTACCTTCTGGAAATATACCAAGAAACCCAAACAGCAACAGTGATAGTACTGCACCTTAATTTTACTTTGTGGGAAAAGAAGAGCTTAGTATAGTTTGGAGGTTTAAAACGAGAGAAAGAAGCGAAGAATAAAAATCTAATAGACTTCCGTTTTACCGTTTCCCTTCTTGAGAATCAAATCATGTGGTTAAAAATGGTGCTCTTTGGTACTTAAGCGTCCCCGAACAAGTTTTCTTCGCACCGAACTACCGCGGACTTTGTAGCGTGGTCTAGAACAGTGGTTCTTAACTTGAGGTTCATTATAACAGTGGTTCTTAACCTGAGGTTCATTATAACAGTGGTTCTTAATCTGAGGTTCATTACAACAGTGGTTCTTAATCTGAGGTTCATTACAACAATGGTTCTTAACCTGAGGTTCATTATAACAGTGGTTCTTAATCTGAGGTTCATTATAACAGTGGTTCTTAACCTGAGGTTCATTATAACAGTGGTTCTTAATCTGAGGTTCCTTACAACAGTGGTTCTTAATCTGAGGTTCATTACAACAGTGGTTCTTAATCTGAGGTTCATTAGAACAATGGTTCTTAACCTGAGGTTCATTAGAACAGTGGTCCTTAAACTGAAGTTCATTAGAACAGTGGTCCTTAACCTGAAGTTCATTATAACAGTGGTCCTTAACCTGAAGTTCATTAGAACAGTGGTCCTCAACCTGAAGTTCATTAGAACAGTGGTCCTCAACCTGAAGTTCATTAGAACAGTGGTCCTTAACCTGAAGTTCATTATAACAGTGGTCCTTAACCTGAAGTTCATTAGAACAGTGGTCCTTAACCTGAAGTTCATTAGAACAGTGGATTCCCAGATAATCCAAAGAAGGATTCTGGGGGTCCATGGCTCAGCAGATGGACTGATTAGATTTTAAAGAAAAGTTTTTATCACCGTCTGGGCTCTGTTTGTTGTTTTATTTTTTATTTGTCCTCAGGCCGAAAAGCAAAGCTGTTCTCGGACCAGAAAGGAGGTCCACAGGTACTGCCAGGCCGGAAAAGAGGTCCACGGCCTAAACAAATTTTGAGAACTATTGTTCTAATAGCTATTTTAGTCACACTTTTTTATAGATAGAACTCTAATTGCTTCTCATCATGTTGTTCCCAGCCGCAGGTCGCAACTCAGGATAGGGTCGCACCCCAAACTAGTAGTAGTCAGGGGTAGGGTCGCGCCCAAAATTAGTAGTAGTCATAGGTAGGGTCGCACCCAAGTTAGTAGTAGTCAGAGGTAGGGTCGCGCCCAAGTTAGTAGTAGTCAAAGGTAGGGTAGCACCCAAGTTAGTAGTAGTCAGAGGTAGGGTCGCACCCAAGATAGTAGTAGTCATAGGTAGGGTCGCACCCAAGTTAGTAGTAGTCAAAGGTAGGGTTGCACCCATGTTAGTAGTAGTCATAGGTAGGGTCGCACCCAAGTTAGTAGTAGTCAGAGGTAGGGTCACACTCAAGTTAGTAGTAGTCAGAGGTAGGGTCGCACCAAAGTTAGTAGTAGTCAGAGGTAGGGTCGCACCCAATAACAATTTCGTTCCTCTTTTTTTTTCCTGATTGCTGACCATGTTCTTTTGCTGGTACATGGTCGCGCTCACAAAAGGCTCTAAGCCACATAAGCCTGCGAACATTAGTTACTAATTTTAAAGTTCTTTCATCACCATCATCATCATCATCATCATTATTTTTTAAACAAGCCAATCCATTTAAGTCCTTCCGTGGACTCCCCAGGGATTGATAACTCCCATGATGAGAAACACTGATTGTAGGAGACAACAAAAATTGCCATTGGTCTTTTGTCATGGTGGTTCCAAAATGAACTAAAAGCACAACGGGGTGCAAACGCATATACAGAACACAAATCAGTGTCGTTTTGTGTTTCATGTTGATCTCATACTCCGAATCAAGGTGTTATGACGGCGCAAAACGTAACGTTGACGTTGTTTCATTTTTAGGCACAGTTCAAAAGTTTTCTTTAGTCACAGGTACTCTCAACATGTAGTCTTTCTTCAGTCATAGCTAATCTCAACATCTAGTATTTCTTCAGTCATAGCTAATCTCAACATCTAGTATTTCTTCAGTCATAGGTAATCTCAACATCTAGTATTTCTTTAGTCATAGCTAATCTCAACATCTAGTATTTCTTCAGTCATAGCTAATCTCAACATCTAGTATTTCTTCAGTCATAGCTAATCTCAACATCTAGTATTTCTTCAGTCATAGCTAATCTCAACATCTAGTATTTCTTCAGTCATAGCTAATCTCAACATCTAGTATTTCTTCAGCCATAGCTAATCTCAAATAATTTAGGTAATCTCCCCTCGATGCTGGGCCACGGTTAGTGTTGTAATTAGTAATAAACACAAAACACGTTTTAAATCTCTCTCTCTCTCTCTCTCTCTGAACTTTAAGTGCCCAAGGCACATGGGGTTTCCGCAAGGGTTTTCCACTGTCTTTGCCTTTTTTCCGCTCTTGCCCAAGTGAGCCCTCTATTGCTCAACATCCTCTCAGTTGTTCTCCTCCATGTCTCTTTTGGTCTACCCTTACTTCTGTTCCCCTATGGTGTCCATCTTAGTGCTATTTTTGGTAGTGAGTTGTCAGTCATTCGGAGCACATGTCCCAACCATCACCAGTGTCTTTCCTCGATAATTGCTATCAGTGGGTTCATCTGCATTTCTGCCAACAAGATGTTATTTCTTACAGTGTCTGGCCAGAATATTCTTTTAATTCTTCGTAAACATTTAATCTGGAAAGAATTCAACTTGTTTTCTATAGTTTTGGTGATTTTTCCAGCATTCACTTTCATACAGTAGTACATTTAGAACATTACTCTTAAATATCCTGATTTTCATCTTCATGCTTAGCTTTTTTTTTTTAGATTTCCATATAGTCTGCAGCATTGAAAAAACCTGGTTTGCTCTAGTAAGCTTGTTGTTGATGTCCTCTGTGCTGTCTCCATCTTCTACTACTCTCATTCATTCCCTCATTTGCATGTCCGTTGCGGAACTTTGCCTACCTAACAGCAGTCATGCAGGCCTCTCGGTTGTGAGCAAGATGCCCTGCTGCTGATACATCCATTTGCAGGTCATCAACGATGTCTTGCAGCCATCTTTGCCTTGGTCTTCCTCTCTTTCTTTTTCCCACTATGTACCATTCCAAGACGGTTTTCTCTAGATTATCATGCGTTTAATGTGTCCAAAATATTTAAGTTTTCTCTCTTTAATCCTCTTTACTGGCAAGCCTTCTTCAATATTAAGTTCTTGTAGTATGGATATATTTGTTCTTTTTTGCGTCCATGATATTTGAAGAACTCTTCTGTAGCATTTACATTCAAAGGCATTTATGTGTTTCTCAGCTGTTTTGTTAAGTGTCCAAGTCTCACAGGCATACGTTGCGATGGGAAAGATGCATGCCCTTAAAAATCTTATTTTTATAGTTCTGTCTGTTCCTCTCCACAGCTTCTTTAGTTGTTTTACTTTCTGAAGAGCGATAGATGTCCTCCTTTTAATTTCCCTCGTTGTATCTCCATTATTAGTTAGTAGTGATCCAAGATATTCAAAACACTTCTTCCAGTATTTCCTCATTGATACATATTTCAGCTGCCTTGTTTGTTTTGTCAGTTGTCATCAATTTAGTTTTCTTCGCATTAAGATAGAGGTTTTGCTCTTCACTATTATTACGGATTGACATAATTAGTTTTTCCATTCCTTTTTGTGTTGTGGACAGTAACACTGTGTCATCAGCATATCTAATCTCTGGTATTTCACAACCTCCAATTGTTATGGCATCGTAATATTCTTTGTCTACATCTTCTCTAACATTCCTCATTATATTTTCAGTATACAAGTTAAATAAGTAGGGTGACAATATGCACCCCTGACGGACCCCTTGTTTTATGTCAAACCAAGTTGTTGTTTCACCATTTATTCTTACTGCTGCTTGTTGGTCTAGATACAGCAGTGATGTAAATTGTATCAAATGTGTTGGAAATCCCATTTTTTCCATTATTTTCCAAAGTTTCTGGTGTTGTACACAATCAAGTGCCTTTGATAGTCTATAAAGGATAAATATAGATTCACATTAAACTATCTGCATTTCTCTATTATTAATCTTATATTGTATATATGATCTCTTGATCCTCTTCCTTGCCTGAAACCAGCTTGGACCAAATTGAATTCTTCTTATATTTTCTTACGAATCTACCTATTATGATTTTTAATAGAATTTTACTGGCATGACTAATCAGTTCTGTAGTTTGTGCATAATTTTTCAAGTTACCCTTTTTTTTGGCAGTGGTATGAATATAGTTCTTTTCCATTCTTTTGGCCAAATACCTGAATGCCATATCTTTTTTACTTAGTGCATGACAGATTGTTGCACATTCCTTTCCTCCTGCTTTAATAACTTCAGCTGTTATCTCATCACATCCTGGTGATTTACCATTTCTCAGATTCTTTATTGCCCATAAAACTTCTTCTATTGTTGGTTCGGGTTCTTTCTCTACCAATAATAATTCACACTGTTGATTTCTGCTTTCACAGTCAGTTGTTTCATACATTCCTCTGCAATATTCCTTCCATCTTTCTAGAATTTCTTCTGTCTCTGTCA
The DNA here is from genome assembly GCA_009760885.1 of Achatina immaculata. Lineage (NCBI taxonomy): Eukaryota > Metazoa > Mollusca > Gastropoda > Stylommatophora > Achatinidae > Lissachatina > Lissachatina immaculata. The sequence goes on along the minus strand of CM019709.1, from coordinate 12,445,276 downwards.
AGGTATTCTCCATTTCATCACAAATTACATTTAGCTTAGTTGTGACATTTCTCGTCAATGTCTTCATTTCTTTAAACATTTCACTATCTCTTCCACACTTTTGATGTTCTTCTATTCTTTCACAACAATCTTGTATGTGTGTTTTTTTTGTTTGTGTCTTTTCTTACGTTTCTTCGTACTTCTTTTATTAAAGATGTATATTTCTCTTTGTTGTTTGTCACTTTCCCTTTCATCTTCATTTCTGTACGCTGTTTTATCAGTTCTAGTGTGCCTGCTGTAATTCATCCATTCTTTTGTGTTTTCTTTACTGGAACCATGTCTTTAGCTGTTGTTATTAAGATATCTCTGGCCTGTGTAGCCATATCATCTGGTGTCGTCTCCTCCTGTACAGCCATCAGGATTTCGAAACGGTTGTTCACTTCTATACCACTAATCTACTACCAAGGTATACAAATTCGCTGTCCTCCTCTACTAGCTTGTTATCTACTCTCAGTACATTTCTGTTTTTCTCTCACACACACACGCACGCACGCATATATATATATTGTATGACAAGTACCAAGTACGTAATAAAACAAGGTTAGGGGCTGAAAACCAAGTAGCAGAAATTTTAATTAATGTACCAGTCGTAATTGGCCTGAGGAAATTAATAGCTAAACTGTCGGTGTGACTTCGGTTATGGGACCTGCTGATAAGTTAATTACCTTTCTTGAGTTAAAGATTTCCGTAGGTGACACGGTTTAGTTTTACCAGTTTAATTCACTTTGCACAGTATTTTAGTTTGTCTCCCCTCCCCCCCTCTCTCTCTCTCTCTCTCTCTCTCTCTCTCTCTCTGGACCAAAACACCACTTGTACCAAAATACAAGCACCCGTATTTTTAAATTTTTTAAAAATTGTTCATAGCTCTTATTTCATATACCTGATATGCCAGCGTCAGGGTTAGCGAACCATAGCTGACCAAGACCCTGTCCCACCTCTCTGTGGTACCCCCAATAACATGCCTAGCCTGGCTAACGGGGCAGGGATCGCCATAGTCCCCATCGTGGTGGAGTCTGCTAAAGAAGCATTGCACACCCCCTGCTTTTTAGCTGTACTCCGGGACTGAAAAATTAGCTGTCATAACCCGCTCCCACGCCGATACGATGCTGTGCCTCAACATCTCTACAGCATCGGCTGCAAAGAACACCAGCTCGCAGCTACAGTAAGTTCGTACAAGTACACGTGCTCTTATTTCAAAGCTGACACTACTGCACGTATACAAGTATATAAACTGTTTGAAATTCACTCATTCTGTCACACAGCAATAGGCAGCAACAGAGACGTGTGAGACATCAAGATTATCCTCATAAATCATCAGTTATACTCAAACTCATTTTCACAAGGCGTTATTAATCCATTACATTCATGCACTGATTCCAAACCAAAACTCAACAGTCACATGGTGATCTGTAAACTGAGATGTCTTGACTGATCTGTCTGAGAGAGGTGTTTCTTAGCTCCTGTTCAGTTTTGCAAGTTTTGTTTATTCTTTGCCCGTCGGTTTATAAACTGACAAATGCTGCCACCAGCTACATTGCACTGCTCCGGTTTTAGAACCTGCTCAGTCAAATTATCTGTTTAAATTCTTATCAGCCCACATGAGGTAATACTAGGCAATTTAAACTACACTAGCTTTCGGTGTCAAGGTTTTATCAGAGATCAAAAGACTTTGTTGTGCTGAAAGCAGAATCCTTGAAATGAGTTCTGTTAAATTTTTTTTTTAGTTTCCTTTGATGAAAACACTCACGCCCACTAAGAGAAGCCATTACCAGCACCCGCGCACACACACACACACACACTATCCAACGTGCGATCCTCAGGCAAAGCCTGACTTTTCTCATAGCTAGTCACATGCCTGATTACATCAAGAACGTGCTTGCTTCAACCATGAACTGATCTTGAACTGTAGCCAAACAAACTTCTGTAGAAATAATTCATGTTATACGCTGAATACATACAGTGCACTGATATGACTATGCGGTAGCAAACTGTATTTGTGAAAATTGAAAACCGCTATTCTTTCATTCCTTTTCTAAGTTATGCTTTTTGGTCCACTCCGGCTATTCACGCTTTTTTTTCCTCCCTTTTCTTCATTAGAAACTCTACGCATGCGCAATAGCTATTTTGTTCAGAATCCATTTCCTGTGGGATGTTTTGCATTGAGGAAGATTTGTAGACATTTTATTTATTGCATTTGTACTTTTCATGACAACGTATTAAAGTCATTATGTATGCGGCTGTGGAGAATAACTCAGGAAATGTTCCTGCTTTTCTAGTCAAACTTTGGACACTAGTGGAGGATCCATCGACAGATGAGTTGATCCATTGGGACGCTGTAAGTTGTTTTTCGTGTAGTCCGTCTACTTGGTGGAAAGCCATTGTTGTGATTTACTTATATCAGATGTATTCAGTTCGCTTGAAACTATTAATTGGACAGAAATAATCACATTTTTCTGTAAATTTCTCCAGTGAATAGCCGTAACCAGGACTTTAGCCGAAAAGTACCGTATCGTAAGATGCAATGGTACAGATGTGCACCGGCGAAGCAGAAATCTTTTTTTTTTTTCTAATAAATTTTTTAAACATGACGCAACAGAATTTTCAGACATTGAAAAGTAGAAAATGGAACATATATGTGCTGCAAACTCTATGCTATCACTGTCAGACATGGACAGTAACATCCAGACACAAAAATATCAGAACAGAAATGAGATGTTATTGTTCCATCTCCCTTTGAGGGCTAATGATATTGTTCTATCTTCCATGCAGAGTCTAATGTTATTGTTCTATTTTCCTTTTGAGAGCTGATGTTGTTATTGTTCTATCTTCCTTTTAAAGACTAATGTTGTTATTGTCCTGTCTTCCTTTTGAGGACTAATGCTATTGTTCTATCTTCCTTTCAGAGGCTAATGTTATTGTTCTTTCTTTTGAGGGATAATGTTGTTATTGTTCTGTCTTCCTTTTCAGGGCAAAAGTTATTGTTCTGTCCCATTTTTGAGGGACAGTAACATCCAGACACAAAAATATTAGAACAGAAATGAGATGTTATTGTTCCATCTCCTTTTGAGGGCTAATGATATTGTTCTATCTTCCGTGCAGTGTCTAATGTTATTGTTCTATTTTCCTTTTGAGAGCTGATGTTGTTATTGTTCTATCTTCCTTTTGAAGGCTAATGTTGTTATTGTTCTGTCTTCCTTTTGAGGAATAATGCTATTGTTCTATCTTCCTTTCAGAGGCTAATGTTATTGTTCTATCTTTCTTTTGAGGGCAAATGTTATTGCTCTTTCTCTCTTTTGAGGGCTAATGTTGTTCTAGCTCCCTTTTGATGCCTAATGTTGCTATTGTTCTATCATCCTTTCAAATGCTAATGTTGTAATTGTTCTATATTCCTTTTGAAGGCTGATGTTGTTATTGTTCTATCTTCCTTTTGAAGGCTGATGTTGTTATTGTTCTATCTTCCTTTTGAAGGCTAATGTTATTGTTATATGTCCCTGAATCTGTGAGCAGAATGTTCTTTGCAGCTGATGTGGTGAAGGTTTTGATGCACAATCATCGTGTCAGGTTAGGAGCAGGTAATGGCAGCTGTGTTAACATTCTGTGAATGGAGCTAAAAAAGCAGGAGTTGTAGTATGCACTACTTCTTTAGTATACTCTAAGAAGAAGACTTGGATTTTACGTGACTTAAAACACTGTATTGTTATGCAGCATCTGATGTGATTCAAGAAGCAAATGAAGTAGCCTGCCACAGACTCCAGTACTTAATGAAAATGTTCCTAAGATACACCTTAAGCATAATGAGGAATATGGATATAAAAATAGGAATGTTCAAGAGGGGGGTTATTAGATCTTGGTGGCGTGTGGTGCAAGAGACAGAGCGAAAGGGGATTGTTCTGTGCAGAGAGAGAACATCTCAACAGTAAACTAATCAGACCTAAAGTACTGGGATATGCTTTTTCACATTATATAATACAGGGGTTCTCAACCAGTTGGAAAAGCTCCCAGCCCCCACCCTTCCCTTCCCTCACACAGCCCAGTCTCACTCCAGATTTAATGAGGAATAGTCCCTCATTTGTTCTGACTGTGCGCTGACTGTCTTCATATACAAAGATATAGTATTTCCCACATTCAGTATTTATCTGCTCTGTCAAATGATTTTTTTTTGTTATCTGCAAAGTTAGTGCAGTATCTGATTGTATTTATCTACTCAGTCAAATGATTTTTCTTGATCTACAAAAGTTATAGACGGTATCTCACTGTATTTATCTAATCTATCAAATGATTTTTCTTGATCTACAAAAGTTATACGCAGTATCTGATTGGATTTATCTACTCTAGCAAATGATTTTTCTTGATCTACAAAAGTTATGTGCAGTATCTGATTGGATTTATCTGCTCTAGCAAATGATTTTTTCTTATCTACAAAAGTTATATGCAGTATCTGATTGTATTTGACTGAGTTTTTCTGTTAGTTGTCTTAGGGAAAAGGTGCCATATGTACAGCTTCTATTGTTCTTAAATCCTGTCTATAAATAGTGTATAAGTATACAACTATACACAAAGCACTGCAGTAAAGCTGTGATATCAAAATCTTCTTCACCCTGTATATGTTTGTATGATTACGGCTCATGCCGAAACGTCATACTTTGTATTCGTTAAATAATAAAGCTGTTCATACTTTTTTCCTAGTTTTCTAAATCCCATCTGTTTTTCATTTAATTGTGGTTCAGTCATTTGCTGCAGTCTTTCCTCTAGGATCTTGGAGGATATTTTTCCAGTGTGGCTTAGTAGTGAGATGCCTCTGTATTGGTTGCAGTCTCTTTTACTGCCTTTTTTCTTCCATTTTGGAGTAATTATAGTGGTTCTCCATCCCAAAGCAAGCTATCAAGTGGAGCACAACAGGCCAAAGAAAAAGAGGTCAACCATGTGAAACTCTAAAGAGGACATTGTTAAGAGACACAAAAAAAAAATCCCTTCAGAAGGTTGAAAATCTCGCAGAAAACAGGAAAACTTGGCAAACTACCATGCGAGCCATATGTGACATTTAACGACACAGATAGGGTAATGGTAATAGTGTTTCTCCAGCCCCACAACATTTCTTCATTTTTTTTTTTTAACCATTTCAAATGAAATAGTCTGTGAAACCAAGCTATTCTAACCTCTTTCATGCATTTGATTAACTTGTTGGGTTTTCCATCACATCCTGGAGCCTTGTTCACTGGAGCCTTTCTGATGGCTTCTCCAATTTCAGCTAGTACTATGTATGGTTCAGGTTCTGTGGGGCTGGCTGTGTTGTTATGGTGTTATAGTATATTGAGTACTACAAGAACTTAATATTGAAGAAGGCTGGCTAGTAAAGAGGATTAAACAGAGAAAATTTAAATATTTTGAACACATTAAACGTCATGATAATTTATAGAAGACCATCTTGGAAGGGTACATAATGGTAGAAAGAAGAGGAAGACCAAGGTGAAGATGGCTGCAAGACATCATTGATAATTTGCAAATGGATGCATCAGCAGCAGGGCATCTTGCTTACAACCAAGAGGCCTACAGGAGAGCTGTTAGGGAGGCAAAGTTCAGCAAGGGACATGCAAATGATTGACTGACTGAGTGACTGACTGGCTGAGTGAGTGACTGACTTACTGAGTGACTGACTTACTGACAGTGACTGAATGACTGAGTGAGTGACTGACTGGCTGAATAACTGAGTGACTGACTGGCTGAGTGACTGACTGAGTGACTGGCTGAGTGAGTGACTGACTTACTGACTGAGTGACTGACTTACTGGCTGAGTGACTGAGTTGACTGACTGGCTGAGTGAGTGACTGACTGGCTGAATAACTGAGTGACTGACTGGCTGGCTGGCTGAGTGAGTGACTGGCTGAATGACTGACTGGTGGCTGAATGAGTGACTGACTGGCTGAGTGACTGACTGACTGAGTATATTGAGTAGCTTGTCAAAGTATTGCCCCCACCTCTCTAGTACAAGCTCTGGTTCACGTATTGGATCACCTTTAACATCATTCACAGTCTCTGTCGGGTCGAAGTGCTTTGCTCTCTCTCTCTCACTGCACTGATCTTCTTATAGAAGAATTTCATAGCCTCTTTGTGATCATTGTTTAATGCTTCACTGTATTCCTGCCATTATTTTATCTTTCCTTCTTTTATCTTTTTTCTTAGACCATCTTCTTGCAGTTCAGTATTCAGTGTAGTCTTGGTCCTTCTTACAGCTTCTTTTACCTCGTTGTTCCATCTTGTTATTGTTTTCATTTCTGTTATCTCTCCTTTTCGTAGTTCCACATGTTTCCTTTGCTGCTTGTAAAATGCTGGTTTTTAGCAAGATCCTGGACTGTTTTACTTGACCTGTTTGCCAAAAAAATAGATACTTGATGCAAATTATGCCTTTGATTTCAACTCCTGTTTTTTTCTCTTTTTTTTTTTTCACCTCCATTTCTGACTTCATCATAAATAGTTCATTTTTACTGGCTCCATCATTCAGAGAATGAGAAACATATTATCCAACACATCCTTATCAATGAATGTTAGAAAACGAGTCCTAAAATGCTATATTGAACCTATCTTGTTATATGGAAGTGAATCATGGACAGTAGGCAAGTCTGCACAAAAATCATCGGAAGCAGCAGAAGTATGGTTTATTAGAAGAATGTTGCGAATCCCCTGGACAGCAAAAATAACTAATGAAGAATGTAGGAGAAGAGCTGGAGAGACAAAAAATCTTGTCAAAAAGATAAAGAGAAAGACAATGTACTTTCATAGGACATGCAATGAGAAGAGGGGGCATTGAAAATATTATAACAACAGGAAAAATAGAAGGAAGAAGATCAAGAGGAAGACCAAGAGAAATGATACTGGACAGTCTGACGGGATGGTGTGAGAGGAGATCACCAACTAAACTGATGTCCTGCATGAAGGATTGTGTACTCTGGAGAAGCATAATAGCCAACCCAGTCGTCACGGCACCTGATGAAGATGATGATGATGACTGGGGGTGAAGGCGCCCAATAAGGTAATCAGCAACCCATAGCTTATATGCCAGCATCAGGGTTAGCAACCCATAGTTGACCAAGGCCCTGTCCCACTTCTCCGTGGTACCCCCAGTAACAGGCCTAGCCTGGCTAATGGGGCAGGGATTGCCATAGTCTTTATGGTGGTGGAGTCTGCTAAAGAAGCATTGCACACCCCCTGCTTTTTAGCTATACTCCGGGACTGAAAAAGTAGCTACCATAACCTGCTTCCATGCCGATACGATGCTGTTCCTCAACATCTCTACAGCATCGGCTGCAAAGAACAACAGCTCGCAATTACAGGGAGTTCGTACAAGTACTGGCTCCACCACCACTTAAACATGCTTCTGATTGTAGATCCTCTTCTTTTTTTTTCTCTTTACCCTGTGACCATCTGTGACACAGTTTCTGTGTTTATAATTCACACAAAAATGATACATTTATTCTGTCCTGTCTTGTCTCTTTCTTCATGAATCTTTCAGTGTTTATGGGACAAATTTACATCTTGAGAGGCAAAATAGACATTATATTGACATCACCAAGAATTAATTCTGATCCATAGCTACAGATTCCTTCGTCCAGAAAAATAATTTGTTTCTTGAATGGGGGAGCCTTGTTCGGTGTGGGAAATATAAACTATTACTAATGGATTTAAATTTGCAGCAGATTTCATGAAAGTGAACATAGATTCATCTAAAACTGAAATCAAGATTTCATGTCAGCATTTTTTTTTTTCCTTGGTTGGTTTTCTCCAGTTTCACAAAATGTGCTGACTCTGCAGGAAAAAAAAAAGAGCTTGTAGCAGCAGTTATTATGATGGTCTCCTGTCATTTCTGATCATGGGAAAAAGAACTTATAGAAGCAGTTATACTGATAGTCTCCTGTCATTTCTGATCATGGGAAAAAAGAATTTATAGAAGCAGTTATACTGATAGTCTCCTGTCATTTCTTATCATGGGAAAAAGAACTTATAGAAGCAGTTATATTCTCCTATATTCCCAATATGCTTGGAAATTTTACCTTTCATTCATTCATTCCTTTGCATGTCCCTTGCGGAACTTTGCCTCCCAAACAGCACTCCTGTAGGCCTCTCGGTTGTGAGCAAGATGGCCTGCTGCTGCTGCATCCATTTCCAGATCATCAACGATGTCTTGCAGCCATCTTCGTTTCGGTCTTCCTCTTTTTCTTTTTCCCATTATGTATCCTTCCAATACGGTCTTCTCTAAATTATCTAAATTATTTTACCTTTACCTTTACAAAATAAGCATGTGTATTTATATATTGTGAAATGTAATGTTTCTTGGTTTTTATTTTTCCTCTTTTTGCAGAGTGGTACAAGCTTCCATGTCTATGATCAGCAGAGATTTTCTAGGGAGATTCTTCCACTTTACTTCAAGCACAACAATATTGCAAGTTTTATAAGGCAGCTTAACATGTGTAAGTTGCCTCATTGTTTCCTAGTTTTGTTCTTGACTTCATCTGTTATGGACTTACAGTGCTACATGTATGGAGCTGATTTTTACTTATATATCTTCTTTTTTTTTTTTCTTATGAGACACTGAAAGCCACATGAGCCTTGCACTTGGCTCTGCCTTTTTTTGCAGATGCCCTCATTTAGAGGCAACTGGAAAAATTGAGGGAAGAAGAGACAGAGGAAGACAGAAAGAGAAGTTCCTGAATGGGCTGTCCATTTTGGCTAGGGAGAAACCCACTGGCAGATCTCATAATCAAGTCTAAAGACAGGGGGAATTGTGGAGAGAAACAATCGCCTACGTCACGTGGCATGGCACTTAGAATTATAATTCATTTAGAGGAATAACTCAAGTATTCGTTATCTCAGGTGCAAAATATGCTACAGGATAAGTCATGAGTGAGCTATGTCAGGGCAAGTGTGTCTTCATAATTTGCCAATTGTCATGATATCTTTACTGTGTACATGAAACTTTATGATCTGCAAGAAAACTGTGTTATTGTCCAAGAGATCAAAGGAGGGTATAACATTTGCAAAAGAAACTCAGATCTGTCTGTTGAGACTTAATACCCAGGATTCTTTGCTCAAGAAAAATGACACCTAACAGATGGGGTTATAATGGAGATGATGAAACCCTGATGAGTGATGTGGTGAGCAGCATTTATTAGTGACCACTTATCCAAACAGGGTGTAATATCTGTTGATTATGTGCTTGAACACATCTCTGGCCGGTTCTGGTTAATAGGTATATGTAAATTGAACACTCATGGGCTGTACAATCTCAAGCAGTGATAGCCAGTCGGTGTGCTGTGAAGGGTCTGCAGTTGTGCTGCAAAAGTTTTGGGAAGAGTGGGGGAAAAAATGGTTTAACCTGGTTTTAAATGATGGTATGTTTTGGCAGCATTACAGCCTACCATTTTTCCTGCCATCCTAGGAGGTTGTAGAATGAATACGGGACATGTCGCAATGCTGCAGTATTTGCCTATGATACCAATGAAAAATTCCATCCAGGTGTTGAAAATTGTGCAGCCAACGTGGATCTTGAAGATGCATACAACAGGGTTCCTTGTTATGTTCTACTACATCAGCAACTGGAACTGACATTCACCTAGTTCTCATTAACTATCAACAGGTCTCCACCAGAGAGAAAGGTAGTACTTGGATGTGGCAGCTGGGCATGAGAGATGACAGCAGTCACTCTTGGGCTACCACAAGGGCCACCATTGTGCCTGGTCTCTTTAAAGTGTACAGAGTCTAGGGGAACAGCTTGATGTTTTGTATGGACAGCATTCTGGTATATAGATGGGGAAAAGACATTCAGAATTGTTCAGGAGCTGCAGAAAGAGTTAGATCACATATCGACCCAGTGCAGCACCTCACAGGCAAAGGCTAGATCTGCAAAGGCTACTCTGATGTGGTTCTTCTTAAACAACCACCTTCCCTGTAGCAACCTATTGTGAGAGTACTTTTGAAAGGGCTAACTCATTGAAGTGTCTGAGAGTAAGGTTCTTTTGCAGCTTAAGATTCAAAGGCCATGTAGATCACACCACAGCTTAAGCCAGGAATGGATTAGCTGAAATAAAAATAATGGCAACAAGCAAACCATGGTGAAAAATGAATGATTCATCAAGAGCTCTAAACTGATGGTCAACAAAGAACAAGTGTCATCAGTTACTCAGCACTGAAGGAGATATTCTAGGGAGATTCTTCCACTTTACTTCAAGCACAACAATATTGCAAGTTTTATAAGGCAGCTTAACATGTGTAAGTTGCCTCATTGTTTCCTAGTTTTGTTCTTGACTTCATCTGTTATGGACTTACAGTGCTACATGTATGGAGCTGATTTTTACTTATATATCTTCTTTTTTTTTTTTCTTATGAGACACTGAAAGCCACATGAGCCTTGCACTTGGCTCTGCCTTTTTTTGCAGATGCCCTCATTTAGAGGCAACTGGAAAAATTGAGGGAAGAAGAGACAGAGGAAGACAGAAAGAGAAGTTCCTGAATGGGCTGTCATTTTGGCTAGGGAGAAACCCACTGGCAGATCTCATAATCAAGTCTAAAGACAGGGGGAATTGTGGAGAGAAACAATCGCCTACGTCACGTGGCATGGCACTTAGAATTAGAATTCATTTAGAGGAATAACTCAAGTATTCGTTATCTCAGGTGCAAAATATGCTACAGGATAAGTCATGAGTGAGCTATGTCAGGGCAAGTGTGTCTTCATAATTTGCCAATTGTCATGATATCTTTACTGTGTACATGAAACTTTATGATCTGCAAGAAAACTGTGTTATTGTCCAAGAGATCAAAGGAGGGTATAACATTTGCAAAAGAAACTCAGATCTGTCTGTTGAGACTTAATACCCAGGATTCTTTGCTCAAGAAAAATGACACCTAACAGATGGGGTTATAATGGAGATGATGAAACCCTGATGAGTGATGTGGTGAGCAGCATTTATTAGTGACCACTTATCCAAACAGGGTGTAATATCTGTTGATTATGTGCTTGAACACATCTCTGGCCGGTTCTGGTTAATAGGTATATGTAAATTGAACACTCATGGGCTGTACAATCTCAAGCAGTGATAGCCAGTCGGTGTGCTGTGAAGGGTCTGCAGTTGTGCTGCAAAAGTTTTGGGAAGAGTGGGGGAAAAAATGGTTTAACCTGGTTTTAAATGATGGTATGTTTTGGCAGCATTACAGCCTACCATTTTTCCTGCCATCCTAGGAGGTTGTAGAATGAATACGGGACATGTCGCAATGCTGCAGTATTTGCCTATGATACCAATGAAAAATTCCATCCAGGTGTTGAAAATTGTGCAGCCAACGTGGATCTTGAAGATGCATACAACAGGGTTCCTTGTTATGTTCTACTACATCAGCAACTGGAACTGACATTCACCTAGTTCTCATTAACTATCAACAGGTCTCCACCAGAGAGAAAGGTAGTACTTGGATGTGGCAGCTGGGCATGAGAGATGACAGCAGTCACTCTTGGGCTACCACAAGGGCCACCATTGTGCCTGGTCTCTTTAAAGTGTACAGAGTCTAGGGGAACAGCTTGATGTTTTGTATGGACAGCATTCTGGTATATAGATGGGGAAAAGACATTCAGAATTGTTCAGGAGCTGCAGAAAGAGTTAGATCACATATCGACCCAGTGCAGCACCTCACAGGCAAAGGCTAGATCTGCAAAGGCTACTCTGATGTGGTTCTTCTTAAACAACCACCTTCCCTGTAGCAACCTATTGTGAGAGTACTTTTGAAAGGGCTAACTCATTGAAGTGTCTGAGAGTAAGGTTCTTTTGCAGCTTAAGATTCAAAGGCCATGTAGATCACACCACAGCTTAAGCCAGGAATGGATTAGCTGAAATAAAAATAATGGCAACAAGCAAACCATGGTGAAAAATGAATGATTCATCAAGAGCTCTAAACTGATGGTCAACAAAGAACAAGTGTCATCAGTTACTCAGCACTGAAGGAGATATTGAAAAAGGAGATTGGAGCACCAGTTGGTGAGTCCAGAGTGCATGGATGATGATCCTTCTGAACTAACTAATGTACCATGGGTTGAAAGTGGTTGACAGCCGCAGAGCTTGTCCTCCATGTCCACTTAAGCATTAGTTTTGGGACACAAGCACTTCATATGTTACTTGAAGCAAATCTCATTTGTATCATTGTAGATGGGAGAAACATTTCTTGTATACATTTTACAATCTAGTATATATAGTGGCATGTTATCAGAAAATAACACATCTAAGACTCCACTATAGCACCACAAAGACTCCACCATAGACAATCTAGGAACCCCATTATAAGAGATAATATCAGAAAATGTATCTGATGTAAAGCATAAATATTAGGTTAGTTTGCCTGTTACAGATGATTGACTTAGGAAACGGCATGAAGAAATGTTTGGAGAAGTTCCAGCTCATGTTAATAACAGATCAGTTGTTATAAATAATAATCCTGAAAATAATAACACAGATGAATTGTTATTAATTCTTTTTGCAATTCTCTGTTCATCTGTAAAGATGGCTTTCGCAAAGTGACCCACATAGACCAGGGTGGTCTGAAAATTGAGAAGGACGATCTGCAATTTCAGCATCAGTATTTTCAGCGTGGGGAGCGAGACATGCTACAGTTTATCAAGCGCAAGGTAAAATAGAACATTTGATCACTCAGGCTGTGCGAGTTTCTTTGGTGAAGTAATAGCTTTCTGTCACCTGTATTCTGTTGATTCTTGATTGTCTCAAGTCTTTAAGTCTTCCTCTTCTTCTTGGAGTATCTGCTGAATTCAGCAGCTTTCTGAACCGTTGAGACTCATTTGCTGCGGACAAGACACATCTCCATTCCTGTGTGTTCTTGATCTTTTCTTGCCAGGTGTCGATTCCAAGAGTGTGAATATCTTCTTTTAGGGTGTCTCACCATTGTTGTCTAGGTCTGCCTCATGGTCTGCCTCCATCCATCACTTTGCTATAGGTCATCTTTGTTTGAGGCTTTCCTGTATGTTTCATAATGCTACTCAGTTTTACAGAGATGGAGTCATTGGCCCAGTGCTCCAAGCCCCCAACCTTGAGGAGCAGAGTGGTAGTTCTGTCTGACACCTTCCCACACAGATCTCAGCCTGGTTGAACATACCAGTAAAACTCCAGGTGGTAGAACTATGGGGGGGGGGGTTAGGGGGTAGTCAGGGCCACCAGTAAAACTCCAGGTGCTAGAACTATGGGGGGGGGGGTTAGATGGTAGTCAGGGCCACCACAAGGGCCACCATTGTGCCTGGTCTCTTTAAAGTGTACAGAGTCTAGGGGAACAGCTTGATGTTTTGTATGGACAGCATTCTGGTATATGGATGGGGAAAAGACATTCAGAATTGTTCAGGAGCTGCAGAAAGAGTTAGATCACATATCAACCCAGTGCAGCACCTCTCAGGCAAAGGCTAGATCTGCAAAGACTACTCTGATGGGGTTCTTCTTAAACAACCACGTTCCCTGTAGCGACCTATTGTGGGAGTGCTTTTGAAAGGCCTAACTCATTGAAGTGTCTGAGAGTAAGGTTCTTTTGCATCTTAAGATTCAAAGGTCATATAGATCACACCACAGCTTAAGCCAGGAATGGATTAGCTGAAATAAAAATAATGGCAACAAGCAAACCATGGTGAAAAATGAATGATTCATCAAGAGCTCTAAACTGATGGTCAACAAAGAACAAGTGTCATCAGTTACTCAGCACTGAAGGAGATATTGAAAAAGGAGATTGGAGCACCAGTTGGTGAGTCCAGAGTGCATGGATGATGATCCTTCTGAACTAACTAATGTACCATGGGTTGAAAGTGGTTGACAGCCGCAGAGCTTGTCCTCCATGTCCACTTCAGCATTAGTTTTGGGACACAAGCACTTCATATGTTACTTGAAGCAAATCTCATTTGTATCATTGTAGATGGGAGAAACATTTCTTGTATACATTTTACAATCTAGCGTATATAGTGGCATGTTATCAGAAAATAACACATCTAAGACTCCACTATAGCACCACAAAGACTCCACCATAGACGATCTAGGAACCCCATTATAAGAGATAATATCAGAAAATGTATCTGATGTAAAGCGTAAATATTAGGTTAGTTTGCCTGTTACAGATGATTGACTTAGGAAACGGCATGAAGAAATGTTTGGAGAAATTCCAGCTCATGTTAATAACAGATCAGTTGTTATAAATAATAATCCTGAAAATAATAACACAGATGAATTGTTATTAATTCTTTTTGCAATTCTCTGTTCATCTGTAAAGATGGCTTTCGCAAAGTGACCCACATAGACCAGGGTGGTCTGAAAATTGAGAAGGACGATCTGCAATTTCAGCATCAGTATTTTCAGCGTGGGGAGCGAGACATGCTACAGTTTATCAAGCGCAAGGTAAAATAGAACATTTGATCACTCAGGCCTTGCGAGTTTCTTTGCTGAAATAATAGCTTTCTGTCACCTGTATTCTGTTGATTCTTGATTGTCTCAAGTCTTTAAGTCTTCCTCTTCTTCTTGGAGTGTCTGCTGAATTCAGCAGCTTTCTGAGCCGTTGAGACTCATTTGCTGCGGACAAGACACATCTCCATTCCTGTGTGTTCTTGATCTTTTCTTGCCAGGTGTCGATTCCAAGAGTGTGAATATCTTCTTTTAGGGTGTCTCACCATTGTTGTCTAGGTCTGCCTCATGGTCTGCCTCCATCCATCACTTTGGTAAAGGTCATCTTTGTTTGAGGCTTTCCTGTATGTTTCATAATGCTACTCAGTTTTACAGAGATGGAGTCATTGGCCCAGTGCTCCAAGCCCCCAACCTTGAGGAGCTGAGTGGTAGTTCTGTCTGACACCTTCCCACACAGATCTCAGCCTGGTTGAACATACCAGTAAAACTCCAGGTACTAGAACTCTGAAGGGGGGGGGGTAGGTTAGGGGGTAGTCCGGGCCACCAGTAAAACTCCAGGTGCTAGAACTCTGAAGGGGGGGGGGTAGGTTAGGGGGTAGTCCGGGCCACCAGTAAAACTCCAGGTGCTAGAACTCTGTGGGGGGGGGGGGTAGTCAGGGCCACCAGTAAAACTCCAGGTGCTAGAACTCTGAAGGGGGGGGGGGTAGGTTAGGGGGTAGTCCGGGCCACCAGTAAAACTCCAGGTGCTAGAACTCTGAAGGGGGGGTAGGTTAGGGGGTAGTCCGGGCCACCAAGCTTCCATGCCACAAAAAGACACCAGGAGCATGTGTCTTCACATCTGCTGCTGTTGTTGATGTTTAAATCTTGATTTATGTTGCTGCTTCATCTGTTTTTGATTCTTCTGATCTACTTGTTTTTTGTGTGTGTTTTTTAAATATTTATGCTCATTGCATGCAGCTTTTCTTTCTTTTTTTTCCATTGAAATTAAATATGACATTGAATGTTTATAATGTAATTCTTTGTGAAGAGATGAATTTCTATAGTTGATATGGTTCTTTGTTGAATTATATATGATATATGTATGTATGTATCATCATCATCACCAGGTGCCATGCTGACTGGCATTGGCTATTATGTTTCACCATAGTACCTGTCTCGACCGGATCTTTACCCTAAGAATAATACTTGAAGAACATATTGAAAATCATTGATGTCATTAATACTGAACTTCATAGACTTTAAACAGGCATTTGATAGCATACACAGAGATTCATTATGGAGAATTTTAAGTCTGTATGGAATACCATCTAAAATTGTCAACATCATTAAGGACTTTTACAGTGGATATGTTTGTGCAGTCAAAACAGAAGAAGGGATGAGTGAATGGTTCCAGATTGAAACAGGCGTGAAACAAGGATGTATACTGTCTCTTTTGCTTTTTGGAATTACAATGGACTTAATAATGAAAAAATGTTACACAGGTAACACAGGTATTGACTGGGTACATGGTACCCAACTAGAATATCTTGATTGTGCTGATGACATAACTCTTATGAGTAACAATGTGAATTCCATGCAAGAAAAAACAGATAGCCTGTCTTCACTGGCTAGCAAAATAGGACTTGAAATTAACAAGGACAAAACAAAAATAATGAAACTTCCCATTAATCAAAATGGAAAAATACACATAGAAAGAACAGATATTGAAGAAGTCAATTAATTTGAATACCTTGGCAGCTACATAGACCAGGATGGTGACACCAGAAAGGAAGTTAGAATTAGAATTGCAAAAGCAGCATCAATCTTCAAGAATCTTGAGAACATATGGCATTCAAGTTATAAGCACAAAAACCAAGTTAAGACTATTCAGTTCAAATGTAATATCCACCCTCATTTATGCATGCGAAAGCTGGAAAACAAATAAAGGAATAGAAAAGAAATTGGACTTTTTTTAAAACAAATGCCTAAGGAAAATACTCAGCATCAAGTGGAACGAATTCAAAAACAATGCAGAGATAAGACAGATGACTGAACAACAACCAGTCTCATGGGTGATCAGGAAAAGGAGATGGACATATGTTGGTCACTTGATGAGAAGAAATGTTCAGAGAACCCCAAAGCAAGCTGTCAAGTGGAACACAACAGGCCAAAGAAAAAGAGGCAGACCACGTGAAACTCTGAAGAGGACATTATTAAGAGAGGCCAAATTAATAGGCATAAAATCCCTAGATGAGGTTGAAAAGCTTGCCAAAGACAGGAAAAATTGATGAATTACCTTGTGAGCCCTATGTGACGTTTAACAGCACTTGAAGGATATAAGATAAGATAGTACCCAATATATCTTGCAGGCCATCAGTTCAGTTGGTGCTCTCATCCCACACCATCTCATCAGACTATCTAGCATTATTTCTCTCGGTCTTCCCCTGGCTTTCTTCTCTCTGTTTTTTTCCTGCTTTACAATATTTTCAGTGCCTCCTCTACTCATTGCTTGTGCTATGAAAGTACACTATCTCTCGTATTTTTTTCCACCACTTTTTTTCTGTCTGTCACTCACTTCTCATACATTCTTCATTAGTAATCTTTACTGTCCAAGGAATTTGCAAAATTCTTCTGATAAACCACAATTTCTGCTGCTTCCA
Source organism: Achatina immaculata (assembly GCA_009760885.1). Lineage (NCBI taxonomy): Eukaryota > Metazoa > Mollusca > Gastropoda > Stylommatophora > Achatinidae > Lissachatina > Lissachatina immaculata. The sequence goes on along the minus strand of CM019709.1, from coordinate 12,428,181 downwards.
AAGATCTTTGTGCGGACCTGCCTTTGTCCATGATTCACTTCCATATAATAAGCCAGGTGTGATGTAACATTTCTGTATGTATATGTGTGTATGTGCATCCTTGAGAGGGAGAGAAAAAGAGAGATAATTTTGATAGTTTTTGATGTATTGAAACTTTTTTTTTAGGTTATGTAAGTAGACTTTGTTGTGCTTGATATTCATCAAAATCCTAAATATGAAGCACGCAGCAAAATTTGTGGATGAAGGTTTTGTAGCATTTGATGTGAAATGATAGCTTTGTGATCCTGAACTCATCAAGAGCAATCTACTGATCAATTTTAGCACTGCAGGCAGATCCAGATAGTTCACATTGTAAATCTGAAACATATAGGATCTCATTATATCAGATCCAGGATCCCAGTATGGCAGATCTGGTATCCTTCTGTAGCAGATCTGTATAGTCTTTGTAAGCAATCTTAATAGATCTAGTATCCTCTGCAGGAATCCATTATAGCAAATCTCTACCATGAAGGTTCAGGATCCTTCTACAGCAGATCCAGTATCCTTCTATTTGATTTCAAGGATCCTGCTACAGCAGATCCAGTATCCTTCTGTTTGATTTCAAGGATCCTTCTACAGCAGATCCAGTATCCTTCTATTTGAATTCAAGGATCCTGCTACAGCAGATCCAGTATCCTTCTATTTGATTTCAAGGATCCTTCTACAGCAGATCCAGTATCCTTCTATTTGATTTCAAGGATCCTGCTACAGCAGAGAATACAAAATTTATTGCCTCATATTTGTAAGAATTCAGATTCAAAGGGTAATGGCATTTTCTTATCAGAACTTTCCTTTAGCAGGAAAGCAAAATTATGTTCATTGTTAAGACTTCTACAAAAACGAGGTTATGAAACATTCAGAATTTCGCATACCACTTCTTGATACTATTGAAAACACGTGCTGCCTTCTGGGATTCTGCTCAAAATCGGCTCTGTAGTCACAACGGATGTGGTTCTTGCATATTCCAAAACACAAAATGACTGCTCATGTTACTGAAGGCATATTTGCTAATTCTGCTTCCTAGCGGCAGATGACGGGAGCTCTGTGCACAGGCTTTATTTTAAAAAAAAAACTTGAAAGTTTCTGTCTCTCTCTGTCTCTCAATCTCTCTTGGCGTAAGAATGATTGTAATCCATTATGTATTTTATCTGTTGCGAATTTTTGTAATGTTGCACAGACTTATAAATAACCCTGTATATACTGTGATTTTGACTGCAGTGTACTTTTTTTTTATAAATGTAGGTTTCAGCTCAGGCGGTTCGCACCACAGATCATCTTGTTGCTGCGAAGACAGATGAAGTGTCCCGGGTTCTCTCAGACATGAAGCAAGTCAAATCCAAGCAGGAAAGTATGGATGAAAACCTGGAGTACATCAGAAGGTAGAACATCATTTGAACATGAAAAGAAATTTGTTAGCGAAACAAAAAGAAAAAAAATATATATCCATATTTATGGAGGCAAGCAATAAACATATATCACTGTATATAACATGTGGTTAATTGTATCTTACATCCTTCCTGTGTCATTAAACGTCACGTAGGGCTCGCATGGTAGTTGGCTAAGTTTTTCTGTTTTCAGCGAGCTTTTCAACCTCATCAAGGGATTTTATGCCTACTAATTTGGCCTCTCTTAACATTGACCTCTTTAGAGTTTCACGGACTCTGCCACTTTTTCTTTGGCCTGTTGCGTTCCACTTGATAGCTTGCTAGAAAAAAATAATTGTAATGGAAACTCACAAGGAGACTAACCGAGTCAAGAGTGAAGCATCATGGTATGCGTGTCGTTTATTTCTATACGTTCTCCTAATAGAAGGTTTCATCATTGATGTCAGTGCTGGCAATCACATCAGTACAAAGGTTATTTCTTCCTCTTTACAGAACTTTTCTGTTAACAGTATCTCAATAGGTCGTGAAGAAGATAGAAATCAGCGAGTTCCCTTTAGTTAAAAACTATGCCTTTTCAGAAGGGCACCATCTCCACAAAATACATGCTAGGGCTGTTTGATTTTAAAAAAAATATAATGCCCATTAATAGCATGATTAAAATTTTTAATCACAAACTAACTGCATATTAATCAGAATTTTAGGTATTTCTTTCAAGCATATTAATAGTGTTCTATAAAACAGAAATAGCCCAGTGCTGCTTTCTAATATAAAACAGTTGTAATAACCACTTGCCTGCACATGTTAAAGTATTCCAGTTAGTTTAATAACAGTTTTTTTTATGTCACATAAATAATGGAATAAACAGTAAAGCACTTATTTGTCAGCAGCTAAAATTAGCCTTTGTGTTTTTGTTGTTGTTGTTTTATCCACATCACAGTGCAGAATGGCAGAAAATGCATTGTAAAGAACCAATATTTGATAAGAACTATTAGCAAACATACACTTAGATGGATGCTGCAACATGCAGCGGAGCATATAATAGGGCTGTCATGAATGCAGTGACATCAGATATTTTGAACCTTTAAACATTGTAGTAAAGCTGTCTTTAAAAGGTTATGAAAATGAAAAATAATTGATTCTCTAACTGTTGCATTATTTTGCCTGTTGCTTAAGAAATCTGGGAAGATAAATGCAGTCAGGCATGATACTGACCACATCACACTTCCATTTTGGGAAGGTCAAGGAAATACGGGTTTAACACCATATCCCCAGTAAACCTTAATGGCATGGAAATGGGAATTTTATCTTTTATCTTTACCTATTACAAGCCAGTTTGTTTACACTGGTCAGTTCAAGGGATGCTCTTTTTTTTTTTTTTTTTAAACATTTCCAGATACAGAAAACAGATGTTCACTCGTGAAAGTAGTAGCTAACTTAATTGGGTATTTGTCCTCATTAAAGCTTTCCCCTGTGTTAGTTTATTGCTGAAGTCAGTATTGCTAAACAACTGTTATTGTGGAGGAGGAGAGACGTATCAGTCTGATGACAGTTCATGCATTTGAATTTACTCTCTGGGTGGTTTTTCTGATGTGTGTTGATCGTTATCAATTTGGTTGGAATTTTTCCAGAACTTGCAGCTCTTGCCAAACCTCCATTCTTTTGTTGTTTTCACAAGCATTCAAGATTTTTGAAATGAGGGTCCAGTGCAGTCACAGTTCTTATAATGTAGACCGACAGTCTCATTCAGTGATTCATACAACCTTTGTTCGGTCCAAACAGAGTGATAATGTTTGTAAACAGTGCTTAGGTCTACTTTTGATACATCCTTGCTTTTACAGTAGAGTACATTTTTGAAAGCTGTGTCTTAGATTGGCCCGTACTTACAGTATCATATGTCTGACCTGAATAACTCATCTGCAGACATTAGGACATCGCAGAATGATCCTCGGAGTCTGTCACAGCATTGGCCCGCATCTGAGTAACGTGAAAGTGTGATATACTGGCCCTTCACTCTCCGTGAGATTCCCACTCTTCATTCAATTTTATGTGTATTGCAGTTTTTTTTATAAGAACCTACCAGAGGCATGTGCTCAAACACTTTTCAAGGTTCATCAAACCTTCGTGCTCTAATTAACAGATTAGGTGCTGCATTAAAAAACTTATTCCAGAAGTTTTTATGTTAGCAGCAGTTAATTGGTAGCCATGATATATTATGTTTCTTGCAAATTTTAGTGAGAAAAAAAAGTATGTTGGATAGAGTTGTGATCTGTGTTAGAGTTCATATGAACAGTACTGGTGGAGAAAAAAAAAAGACAAAAAGAAACGAAAATATGATTAAAAACTTTGCGTGAGTATTCAGATGATAAAGAGAGATAACCCATGAAACCGAAACCTCTATGTCCTTAGTGCAGATATGTATACAGGTGTATGATGGTATTGTTCTGTTTTCTTCCAGAGAAAACAAACTTCTGTGGAGGGAGGTAGCATTGTTAAGACAGAAACACCACAATCAGCAGGAACTTGTGAATAAGGTAATTTAACTTCAGAGTTTCATTGGCACTTAACTCTTTCCATCGAATTTTCGACATTTCCGGTGGTCCCAAGCTACCGTATGGTCGAAAATTCGACAATTGTTTGTTTCATTAAAACAAGCGGTGTAACATTTAGGTTGTACATATTTCGTCTGCAATTCCAGTGACACTTTCAAAATGGTGAAGATGCCGAGCGAGAAAAAGGACGAGAAGCATGGAAATTTTTCAATTTTTGACAATGTAGATAGGGGTATGGACATAGCCTATGGCGACCCCGCTGCTCTTGAATGTTTTCTAAGTAGATCTAGACATATTTAGATGACTGGAGAAGTAGTTATGAGTTATTTCAGACATTATTTAGCGAGAATGCAACATAGAATCAGAATACGAGATCGACAAGTAGATCTACATATCTCAGATGGTAAGTAGGGGTAAGTAGCGCGGATCTAGACCTAGCCGATGGTGAGCTGGCCACAATCAGTGTCTAAAAACATCACATTACTTCTTTTTTCCTAAAAAACTCTGCATTTATGAAATTTTCATTCATTTAGCTATACTTTGACACATATTACATATACGGAAGTACATGTTTTCCATTCCATTTTACAACTATACCCCCTTACAGACCAAGACCTGCGTTTTTACTCCCGCACACCACGACACGTCCGTGTTTCTTCTCCTGCACGGGAAGAGTTAAATCGGTGACTCGTGCCCGACATACTGGCATCAAGACTGGCAAACCAAGACTGGCTGATCAAGACCCTGCCACACCTCACCATTGGTACTCCCAGTAACCAGCATGGCTGATGGGGGAACAGTGGAGCTTGCTAAACAAGGATTGCACAACCCCTTGCATTTTGGCTCCATTCAGGGCTGGAAAAAATAGCCACTACAACCCACTGCCAGTGTGGCACATTGTTGTGCCTGAACATCTTTGTCATTTTGGCTATGAAGAACGCTAGCTTTCAGTTTCAGGGAGACTGAAGCAAAATTTCACAGATTACTTTATTATTTCATTGATTGAATTCATATTTCTTGCTTGGCAACACAATTTCATTTAGATTGAAAGAACTTTGGTAACAATATTTATATATAGTGTTATAGATTGAAAGAACTTTGGTAACAATATTTATATATAGTGTTATAGATTGAAATAAATTTGGAACAATATCTATGTATAGTGTTATAGATTAAAAGAACTTTGGTAACAATATTTATATATAGTGTAATAGATTGAAAGAGCTTTGGAACAATATATATAGTGTTATGGATTAAAATAACTTTGGTAACAATATTTATATATAGTGTTATAAATTGAAATAACTTTGGTAACAATATTTATATATGGTGTTATAGAATTAAAGAACTTTGGTAACTATATTTATATATAGTGTTATAGATTAAAAGAACTTTGGTAACTATATTTATATATAATGTACCTGTTTAATACCAGAAATGCTCGATTTCCTCAGCTGATCAAGTTCCTAGTGTCCATAGTCAATTCTAGCCGTACTGGCCTCTCCATACCAGCCGTTCGCCGCGTTCCACTTGCCATCAATGATGTCAGCCAGCTAGCACCAGCCACCACAGTTTCTGGCCAGGCCACTCTGGGCATACAAGGAGGGAGTACTCTGAGTGATTCAGTGAGCTTGAAAGTGTTGGTGTAACTAGTATGTGTGTTTCTGTCTTGCTCTGTGACAAAGATGACAATCTTGGCTTTCCATAGTTTTATCATGTGGATTGCCCACGATTTTGTCATTGTCAGTTCTGGCCTGAGAACGTTTATGTATGTAGATGTGAAATTTTTGTCATAATTTATCATTTGAGTCGGCTATTCCGGTGTTGTTTTATTGTATTTGATTTCTGATGTAGCTTTATTTATGGTTGAGCGTACTAGAAAACAAATGGGCGATTGATGTTAGTTCCAGATCAAAGAATCTGATTCTGATTGTTGCCTGCATGATCAACATTCATGTTTTCCATAAGAAATCAGATTTACAGGTAAGGGTTTCTGTAACTGGCTTGTTTTGCCATGTGTATGTAGTGTGTGTATGTCTGTCTGTTTCTCTCTCTGTCTCTCTCCTCTTCTTTTTCTACCACTTTCTCCCCCTCCCTCACCCTTCTTGTTCCTTCTCTCTCTCCCCCCCCCCTTCCTCCCTCACCCACCCACACCCACCCCCCCCCCCCACACACACCCCCCCCCCCCCCCCCATGTCTGTGCTTGTGAGTAAGTGAGTGAGAGAGAGAAAGAGAGAATACCTGTCCAAAAGTATTTGAGAATAGGAAGGGTGAGGAATGTGATGGTCCAGCACTTCAAGTAGTTTGAGAAGCACTGTTATATTTTCTGGGTCTTTGTGTGTGTTTTTGTGCCATGAGTATATATTATGTGTGCTTGTTGTGAATTTTTCCAACACTGACATTATGTAACATCTTAACAACTAAATATTTGCAGCTTTGTCATTAACATTTATAGATCTGCTTTCCTTTTTTGTTTTTTTGTCAGTTTAAATATGGTCTTGATACATATAGCAGCTTTCATTTTCTTGCAAGCAAAGCTTTTCCATGCGTGCTGCACCTCATTTATGTGCAAAGTTTGTAACTCGTAAAGATTTATTGGTCATTGAAGTACTTTGGACCTTGATGAAGACTGTTGATAGAGGGATATGATAGCTAGCTGTTGTATTGTTGATACAGGGATGTGACATCTAGCTGTTGTGTTGTTGATACAGGGATATGACATCTAGTCATTGTGTTGTTGATACAGGAATGTGACATCTAGTTGTTGTGTTGTTGATACAGGGATGGGACATTTAGTAGTTGTGTTGTTGATACAGGGATATGACATCTAGTTGTTGTGTTGTTGATAACAGGGATGTGACCTCTAGTTGTTGTGTTGTTGATACAGGGATGTGACATCTAGTTGTTGTGTTGTTATACAGGGATGTGACAGCTAGCTGTTGTGTTGTTGATACAGTGATGTGACATCTAGCTATTGTGTTGTTGATACAGGAATGTGACATCTAGCTGTTGTGTTGTTCATACAGGAATCTAACATCTAGCTATTGTGTTGTTCATACAGGGATGTGACATCTAGCTATTGTGTTGTTGATACAGGGATGTGACAGCTAGCTATTGTGTTGTTGATACAGGGATGTGACATCTAGCTATTGTGTTGTTGATACAGGGATGTGACAGCTAGCTATTGTGTTGTTGATACAAGGATGTGACATCTAGCTGTTGTGTTGTTGATACAGGGATGTGACAGCTAGCTATTGTGTTGTTGATACAGGGATTAACATCTAGCTGTTGTGTTTTGTGAGTGTTCATGCTTTGGTTTGTCACGAGTGGAAAATTGTTGGTGGTCTCTTACAGTCCATTTTGTTAACAATTTGTGATGCAGTAGTTTAGATCTGGCCAAATGGCTTATATCTAGCCACATCTTGTTGCTGGCCTCATACAGTCTCATTTGTTAACTATTTGCAGTAGTTTAGATCTGACCAAATGGTTTAGATCCATAACTTGTTTCTGGCCTTGTACAGTCCCATTTGTTAAGTATTTGCATAGTTTAGACCTAGCCATAACTTATTTCTGGCCTCCTACAGTCCCATTTGTTAAGTATTTGTATAGTTTAGATCTAGCCATAACTTGTTTCTGGCCTTCTACAGTCCCATTTGTTAAGTATTTGTATAGTTTAGACCTAGCCATAACTTGTTTCTGGCCTTCTACAGTCCCATTTGTTAAGTATTTGCATAGTTTAGATCTAGCCACAACTTGTTGCTGGCCTATTATAGTCTTATTTGTTAACTGTGTGCAGTAGTTTAGATCTAGCTACAGCTTGTTGCAGCCTCTTAGAGGTACATTTGTTGTGCAGTAGTTTAGATGTCAAAATCTATTGGAAGTAGTGGAGATGTGGTTCTTAAGAAGAATTACAGGAATACCATGGACAGCTGAGAAAACAAATGAAGAGGTTCTAGGTAGCTGGGCAAAAGAGAGAAATTATGGCAAAATTTAGAACTTATGGCATTCCAGACTTGTAGGACATGTTTTGAGGCACACTGGGAGATTTGTAGGACATGTTGTGAGGCACACTGGGAGATTTGTAGGACATGTTGTGAGGCACACTGGGAGATTTGTAGGACATGTTGTGAGGCACACTGGGAGACCTAGTGGTGACAGGAAAAATGGAGGGAACAAAGGGAAGATAGAGGAAGACAAAGAAACAAGATACTTGGTGGGCTAAAACAGTGACATGGAGCACGGTCCAAAACACATCTTATAGAAAGAGCGACGGATAGGTGTGGACTTCAGTGATGACCAACACCTGATTGGCATGGACCAGAGAGAGATTGGGGGGGGGGGGGGAAGAGTTCAGACCTAGCCACAAATATTTGTTGTTGTTAGCCACTTATGGGTTTGTATGTACAGTAGTTTAGACATAGCCACAAATATTTGTTGTTGTTAGCCACTTATGGGTTTGTATGTACAGTAGTTTAGACATAGCCACAAATATTTGTTGTTGTTAGCCACATATGGCATTGTATGTACAGTAGTTTAGACATAGCCACAAATATTTGTTGTTGTTAGCCACTTATGGGTTTGTATGTACAGTAGTTTAGACATAGCCACAAATATTTGTTGTTGTTAGCCACTTATGGCTTTGTATGTACAGTAGTTTAGACATAGCCACAAACATTTGTTGTTGTTAGCCACTTATGGGTTTGTATGTACAGTAGTTTAGACATAGCCACAAACATTTGTTTTTGTTAGCCACTTATGGGTTTGTATGTACAGTAGTTTAGACATAGCCACAAACATTTGTTATTGTTAACCACTTATGGCATTGTATATACAGTAGTTTAGACATAGCCACAAACATTTGTTGTTGTTAGCCACTTATGGGTTTGTATGTACAGTAGGATGGCTGCAAGACATCGTTGATGATCTGGAAATGGATGCAACAGCAGCAGGCCATCTTGCTCACAACCGAGAGGCCTACAGGAGTGCTGTTTGGGAGGCAAAGTTCTGCAAGGGACATGCAAATGAATGATGAATGATGATGATGTACAGTAGTTTAGACATAGCCACAAACATTTGTTGTTGTTAGCCACTTATGGCTTTGTATGTACAGTAGTTTAGACATAGCCACAAACATTTGTTGTTGTTAGCCACTTATGGCTTTGTATGTACAGTAGTTTAGACATAGCCACAAACATTTGTTGTTGTTAGCCACTTATGGCTTTGTATGTACAGTAGTTTAGACATAGCCACAAACATTTGTTGTTGTTAGCCACTTATGGCTTTGTATGTACAGTAGTTTAGACATAGCCATGAACACTTGTTGCAAGCCTCCTGCAGTGTTTTATAGTTTTTAGGCCTAGTCACATACAGTTGTTGTTGCTAGCTTCTTACAATCCAATTTGTCAACTGTCTCTATTAGACTAGTACAGCCACAGATGCTTATTGTTAGCCTTCCACACCCCAGTTTATTAACAGTCTGCAATAGTATAACGTAGCAACAGACACTTGTTGCTAGCCTCTCACAGTCCAGTTTCTTCTTGCTCTCCACGCAGCTTCCATTTATAGTATTAGCCCCTTCACCTGGTGGAGTTAAAGAGGGCCAGACCGATGATGTTGCCTACAAAGTTGAATCTGTGAGTAAACCAGTTTTCAAACTATCTGCCATATTGATTTTACGAGAATCTCAGTCCTCTATATGAAATAATTTTTGATAGCTCTCAACCATGTACGAGTTTCAGTTTTCTTAAGAAATCATTATTTTCTGTTAGTACCCGCAGCATATGAGGCAGATTTGACTGGCTTGTTGGTTTGAACTTTTATCTAGCTTGATATATGGGAAGCCAAAAGTTTTATAATAAATCCTGCCTCCTAGCTGTATTTTTAAAACTCTTTCTAATATTTAAAGTTCTTCCAGTTTGCCAGGGTTATATGTTGTGCAGACCTTTTGTTGTTGCTTACAATTTTGTTTTATTCTGCACATTTCAGAGAATTTCATTTGTTTTGTGTTTTTTGTTTTGTTTTCATTTTAGCAGTTTCTGTTGATGTGGTTTATGGTTGGTTTTTGTTGTTTTTTTTTTTTTTGCAAAATGTGTTAACAAGTTCATAGTATGATCTATGTGTTTGGTAATATCATTGCAGCAAAGTTGACACAGTTTATGTAGTTGCTACTTCTTTTTTTTTTTTTTTTCTTTGGGGAAACCAGTGTTGTTTATGTGTTTGCTAACTTTGGTGTAGTGAGTTGATAAAGTTCATGTGTTTGCTAACATTTTGTTTGTTAGGAAGCCAGCATTGTTTATGTATTTGCTTACTTTGTTGCAGGTTGTTAAATTTTATTTATTTATTATTTTTTTTTGCAGGAAACTAGCATTGTTTATGTTAACTTTGCTGTAGTATTTTGATAAAATTTATGTGTTTACTAACTTTTCTGCACGAAGTTGATAACAGTTTTGTGTATCCTAAATTTGGTGCAGTTGGTTGATAAAGTTTTTATGTTTGCTACCTTTTTGTTCTGCAGGAAGCTAACAATTTTTATGGTTTTTAATTAATTTTTTTTTTCAGAAATCTGATAATAAAGAATATGTTTGCTAATTTTTTTTTGCAGCAAAATAATAATGTTTTATGTGTTTGCTAACTTTTTTTATGCAACACGATAAAGTTTCTGTGTTTGCTAATTTTTTTTTGCGGTGGGTTGACATATTTATGCTTGCTAGTGCCTGCTTCCCTTGCTCACTACCAAAAATAGCACTAAGATGGACACCACAGGGGAACAGAAGTAAAGGTAGACCAAAAGAGACATGGAGAAGAACAGAAAGGATGTTGAGCAATAGGGCTCACCTGGGCAAGAGCAGAAAAAAAGGCGAAGGACAGGCATTTGTGGAAAACCCTTGCGGAAGCCCCATGTGCCCTGGGCACTTAAGGTTCAGAGAGAGAGTGCCTGCTTCAAGTTCACAAAAATCAGGTTGATAAAGAAAAGCTGTTTATCACACCTCGCTCACAATTTTGTCTCTGTCACTTATGTAACCTCCATTTAAACATGTTTCATGTTAGGGTTAGTCTGCTGGAGTTGGTAACACTCATATAACCAGTGCTTAACTCTTTCACTACTGAATTAATTTCCATGCTCTGCCAGAAGAAATTTTGAGAAGTTCTGGTGGAAAGAAACTGGAAGGAAGTTGTTGTATACTTTGAAAATGCTATACAAGTACTGTACAAATGTGCTACTTTTCATGTCATTTAGACCTTGGCTAAATATGACGAGAAGCATTGATTTGCATGGGCATTGCAAGGTTTACCAACCCTGCCAGTGTTATTTTGTGAGTTAAATGTGACAATTCTGTGTTAGGTTTGGTTTGGTTGGAATTGGTAGCACTCATATAAGCAGTTCTTAAATATGACCATTTTTGGCTAGGATTAGAGATATAATTGGAATTGATAACATTAGCATAAACACTACTTACATTAGTAACCCTAATGGAGAATTACTATAGGGTGATCACATAAGTCCTTCCCTGATTAAGGAAAATCATATCTTAAAAACCGTACTAGATAGAAACATGAATGTTGTGGTTTTATGTAGTTTGCTTCTTGAGGGGGGGGGGGGGTTCCTTTGTAGGTATAGAAGTTTAAAACTGATCTGTATTTGTGTTTTATAGATTACTGCAAGGAATTTGACAAAGTAAGGCATAACCTAGTTATGAAAAATTAAACATAGATGGAAAGGACCTAAGAATTATTAAAAACATCCATTGGCAGCAATCGGTGGCATTAAAAGTGGAGCAAGAAATTGGCACAAAGCAAGAAATTAAAATGAGTGCACTAAGGATGTGTGTTGTCACTTGATTTATCTTCCCTATACAGTGAGAATATGTGGCATATGGATGAACTACCTTGAGTATCAGTGGGGGAGATACAGCTTAAACATCTTGAGATATGCAGATGATACCGTCCTAATAGCAAAGAATGAAAAAGAACTGCAAGAATTGCTGGATGTAGTGGTAAAAGAAAGTGAGAACAAGGGCCTTACTTTGAACAAGAAGAAAACAGAAAGTTATGTTTTCTCAAAGAGAAAAAAAGTGATTCTTGAAGGTAAAATAACAGTAAAGGACACAGTGCTGAAACAGGTAGACAAGTTTAGATATCTAAGGACACTACTGACTTCAGATGGAAGGTGCCTAACTGAGATAAAGAGCAGAATAAAGCAAGCCAAAATAATGTTTCAGAAAATGAAGAGCATTCTGTGTAATAAATCATTGTCATTGGGAGTGAGGAAAAGAGTACTCCAGTGCCACATCGAGCCAAATTCGTTTTACTGATGCAAGGCATGGCCAGTTAGTAATGAAGTACAATGTCAACTGGAAGCCACTGAAATATGGTTCCTTTGAAGAGTGCTACAGATACCACGGATAAGAAAGAAATCAAGTGAGGAGGATCTGGGAGATGCTGAAGAGATGAGACAAACAGTAACAAAAAGTCAGAAAAAAAAAGACAATCCAAATTCTTAGGACATGTTCCATAGTGAGGCCAGCTAGAATACTTTGTGACAGCAGGAAAGATAGAAGGCAAAAGAGACCAAGGTAGACAGAGAAAATGATGGATGGCACGGACAGAGAACACCAGCACAGCTTATAATCAACAACTTATATTCACTAATATGTGTGGACTCTTTGTTCACTCCTGGCTGATTCTACCAGATCTACCAATTAGACAGCTTATATTCACTAATATGTGTGGACTCTTTGTTCACTCCTTCTGGCTGATTCTACCAGATCTACCAATTAGACAGCTTATATTCACTAATATGTGTGGACTCAATGTTCACTTCTCCTGGCTGATTCTACCAGATCTACCAATTAGACAGCTTATATTCACTAATATGTGCAGACTCTTTGTTCACTCCTCCTAGCTGATTCTACTAGATCTACCAATTAGACAGCTTATATTCACTAATATGTGTGGACTCAATGTTCACTCCTCCTAGCTGATTCTACCAGATCTACCAATTAGACAGCTTATATTCACTAATATGTGTGGACTCTTTGTTCACTCCTCCTAGCTGATTCTACCAGATCTACCAATTAGACAGCTTATATTCACTAATATGTGTGGACTCTTTGTTCACTCCTCCTGGCTGATTCTACCAGATCTACCAATTAGACAGCTTATATTCACTAATATGTGTGGACTCTTTGTTCACTCCTCCTGGCTGATTCTACCAGATCTACCAGTTAGACAGCTTATATTCACTAATATGTGTGCACTCTTTGTTTACTCCTCCTAGCTGATTCTACTAGATCTACCAATTAGACAGCTTATATTCACTAATATGTGTGGACTCTTTGTTCACTCCTCCTGGCTGATTCTACCAGATCTACCAGTTAGACAGCTTATATTCACTAATATGTGTGCACTCTTTGTTTACTCCTCCTAGCTGATTCTACTAGATCTACCAATTAGACAGCTTATATTCACTAATATGTGTGGACTCAATGTTCACTTCTCCTGGCTGATTCTACCAGATCTACCAATTAGACAGCTTATATTCACTAATATGTGCAGACTCTTGTTCACTCCTCCTAGCTGATTCTACTAGATCTACCAATTAGACAGCTTATATTCACTAATATGTGTGGACTCAATGTTCACTCCTCCTAGCTGATTCTACCAGATCTACCAATTAGACAGCTTATATTCACTAATATATGTGGACTCTTTGTTCACTCCTCCTAGCTGATTCTACCAGATCTACCAATTAGACAGCTTATATTCACTAATATGTGTGGACTCTTTGTTCACTCCTCCTGGCTGATTCTACCAGATCTACCAATTAGACAGCTTATATTCACTAATATGTGTGGACTCTTTGTTCACTCCTCCTGGCTGATTCTACCAGATATGCCAGTTAGACAGCTTATATTCACTAATATGTGTGGACTCTTTGTTCACTCCTCCTGGCTGATTCTACCAGATATACCAGTTAGACAGCTTATATTCACTAATATGTGTGGACTCTTTGTTCACTCCTCCTGGCTGATTCTACCAGATATGCCAGTTAGACAGCTTATATTCACTAATATGTGTGGACTCTTTGTTCACTCCTCCTAGCTGATTCTACCAGATATACCAGTTAGACAGCTTATATTCACTAATATGTTTAGACTCTTTATTCACTCCTCCTTTTTTTGAGAGGCATTTCTTCCACAGGGAGTGACTCCAGCTTCTAGAGGGCTCGCAGTTATCCAGTTTGACATGGATCTGCTGCCCCAGCTTGTGTGGGGGTCACAGGCAACGAGAAATTGAATGGACTGTCAGACATGCCATCACTTCAGCATACCTTAAGAGCGGACCAGGATGAGATTTCAAGAGCCACCTTGGATAGGCTGCATATGAAGGATGACATCAGGCTGAATGACAGCAGTCATGTCAGGAGGAGGATGATCGAGTTGAGGGAGGAGGTGGGGGAGGGCGTGGATTTTTCTTGTTCAGAATGAAGTGGTTTGCTTGTTACCCACAGCCAGCGTGTGACTGGCTCCATCAGTAGGCACGTGCTTAAGTAAGTGGTGGCGCGGAAGGCGGAGCAGGTTATGGAATGCTCATAGTGCAGGGGATACCAGTCTCTGACCACAGACTACGGGCTCTTTGTTCAGCGATAGTAGCTATGTGGAAATTGTTCTCACATTTTGTATGTGATACCATTTTGATCACACTACCATGTTGTTTTCAGGAGAAATATGTCAGATGGAAGTTTGCTGTAACTACATTACAGATGTTCCACTTGCAGCCTGTGTTCATTTTATTGGTTAGTCACATTTGTAAATGAAACCACATTCTAGGCGGAAAAATTAATAACTCATTTTGTTTTTCAATCACAGCCCAAGGTGAGTGACTTTCTCTTGTCTCCAAGTCCAAGTATCAATGGCCCAATTATCCATGAGCTGACAGAGTCACCACAGACCATTCTGGTTCCTGTAACATCCATTGGCCTGGTTAGTAGCTTCATTAGTTGCATGTCAGAAAGTTGAAGCATAAAAGTTGGGCCAGTTTATCAAAGAAGGTAAAGATAAAATTCCCCCGTTTCCGTGCCATTAAGCCTTATTAGGGTTATGGTGTTAGGCCTGTATTTTCAAGACCTTCAGCATGTGAGAGTGTGATGTGGCCAGTATCATGCCTGGCCACATTTACTATCTCAGATTTCACTGGTACCCATTTTTAGAGGCTGAGAAGGAAGTTCAACTTGAAATAAATCAGTTCTGATAGCACCAAGATTAGGAAGCTAAACCACATTATGCAGTGAACCTCTTACTCATCCTCAAGGCATTGTCTTGTCAGCTTCTTTATGGACTTGTCCAGGGTCAGATGCCTCAGTTCAGTCTGCATTTCTTGAAATTCACTATTTTTTATTTTCAGTTTTTTAATACGTCACTTAAAGTGAGAATACATTTGCAAGAAATGGTGAACAGAAAGCTTGTTAGCTGATGCCATAGTGAAGAACTTTGCCATTTTCTGCAGTTGTTCAGAATAGGAGCATTGGCAGTTCTGAACTGTGGGGTGTCTTGGAAGCAGTTTTATTTGTTGTTAATAAGAAATGACATACAGACATAATTAAAAAAAAACATATTAAGTGAAAGATTGTGAAACATACAAGTAGTGTTAATTAAAAAAAAAACATTAACTGAAAGATTGTGAAACTCAGAAGTAGTGGACCAGTTACTTTCAGAACTGCCTTGTGATCAAAAAGAAAATGCATTGAACCAACATATCCTGTTTTGTTTTTTTTTTGTGTAGCTCTCCTTCAAGTTTCTGCAACTTGAACATAAGACTGAATTATTAAATAAATATGTGTTCAGTTCAATCTCAAGTAGAGCAATGAAGGAAGATTATCAGTTGATCTTTGTATAACAGATAATGCTGTTTCAATTTGTCTTCCCCATTTCCTATTTTAACTCTGTCATACCTCAGTTATTTTCCATAATGTGCCAGGGTGAATTTCATTCAGAATTGCTCAGCGTAAAGTGTGTCAACTTTTTTTTTTGTTGTTGTTTACAATTATTCAAAGTTAAAGGTTCAAAATTCAGACTTCTGTGTCATTGCATTCAGGACAGCTCCATTTATGTTCCACCGCATGTTGCAGCATCCACTCAAGTGTTTGTTTGCTAAAAGTTCCCATCAAGCATTGGTTGTTTATAATGCATTTTCTTTTTTTTTTTGTCACACAGTTCGGATTTCCTGCCAGCGTCCTTAACTTGTCCTGGCTTCAGCAGTCTCCTTATAGCTACGTGGCCCTTCCATTCCTGTTCTTCATTTTCCCGCAGTCTGTCCAATACAACTATAGTAGCCTTTATTTTAACCTGTCTGGCAAGTCTATCTGCCATTTCATTTCCATATACTCCCACATGACTTGGACAGTAAGTCCACGTTAGTCACACCACATTTGTTCATATACCTGAAAGTTAAACACATGAAGCGTTCCATGCCTGACAGATTAAAACACCAAGCACTCTAAATTCTATTTTGTATACATATGAAAACTGGCATCTGTCCTCTCTCTGCTCTGAGCCTGCCAGCTAAACCTTTTTTTAGTCTGTGTAGGACAGTGATGCATAGAAATAGCATGGTTAAACATTGGTTGCTCACAGGCAAAATAGCATCTGCATTCCGTGGCATATAGTCTGTGGCGAATCCAAGCCATGCCAGTAACCAATCAGAGTTGTGCTGCAAGCTAGGGGGAGGCAGCTTAGACTGCATCTCATGGTAGTCTCCCACTGTGTAAAATCTGTACCTTTTAATTCTTCCTATGCCACAGAAAGAAGCGCGGACATTCAGTTGGATGCCGGAGTAAAAGCGCAGGTCTTGATATGTATAGGTGGTATAGTTGTAAAATGGAATGGAAAACAGTATTTCCATGTACTTCCGTGTACTTATTATGTTTCAAAATATAACTAAATGTATGAAAATTTCATAAATGCAGAGTTTTTTAGGAAAAAAAGAAGTAATGTGATGTTTTTAGACAATGATTGTGCCCAGCTCACCATCAGCTAGGTCTAGATCTACACTACTTACCATCTGAGATGTCTTGATCTACCTGTCGATCTCATATTGTGATTCTGTGTTGCATTCTCGCTAAATTAATGTCTGAAACAACCCCCTAACTACTTCTCCAGTCATCTAATATGTCTAGATCCACTTGGGATACATTCAAGAGCAGTGGGGTGGTCACAGGCCATGTCCATACCCCTATCTACATCATAAAAAATTGAAAATTTTCTGTGTTTCTCTTCATTTTTCTCGCTCAGCATCGCTCGTAACTAAGCACTCTTTCACCATTTTGAAAAGTGTCGCTGGGCACAAATTGGAAAACCGGAAGGGTCGCTACAGTGACCAAAGGCACAGGAAGAGTGTCTTAGTGCTAGGTTAGTTTATTGCTATTTATTCAGTAAATTACCACACATTACGTTGTTATGAGTTCATAACTGAGAGAAAAGTAGTGAATGATAATTACACCAACATTAATTATCAGCATTCCAAATATTGGTTAGTTACTGTTGCACTAATTGGCCAGTTTTAAAAGGCTACATAGTGACTAGAGATTCATTATTTTGTATTTTCAAATCACTCCACCACCCACTCCTCAGGTGAATCAAATGCCAACAGTTACACAGCAGAATGTGATTCAACCAGGAGTAAATTCTAATCAGGTGAGTGAAAGATATATTGCTTTTTTTGCAAATCTTCTTACATCTTACATCCTTCCTGTTCTGCTAAACGTCACATGGTAGTTCACCAAGGTTTCCTGTCTTCAGTGAGTCTTTCAATCTCATCAAGGGATGTTATGCCCACTGAACTGCCTCTCTTACCAGTGTCCTCTTTAGAGTTTCATGTGGTCGACCTCTTTTTCTTCTGCCTGTTGTGGTCCACTTGATAGCTTGTTTGGGGATCATCTAATTATTTCTTCTCATCACATGGCCGACACATGTCCATCTTCCTTTTTTTTTTTTTTTGATCACCCATGAGACAGGTTGTTGTTTGCTCATCTGTCTTATCTCTGCGTTGTTCTTGAATTCGTTCCACTTGATACCGAGTATTTTCCTTAGGGATTTGTTTTCGAAAGAGTCTAATTTCTTGTCTATTTCTTTAGTTGTTTTCCAGTTTTCACATGCATAAATGAGGGTGGATATTACATTTGAGTTGAGTGTAATACAAATACGAGAGATAAAACCACGCTCGCTGAGCTGAAGTGTGATGGGTGTGATAAGCTTTTAAATTTAATTTCCTGTACCTCTTTTTAAAGGTATTTTCGATGTTTCAAAATGTTATTTCCCTCACACTGTGTCTTGTGGTGGTAAATAGACACAGACTGTGACCAAAATGTTATTTCCCTTACACTGTGTCTTGTGGTGGTAAATAGACACAGACTGTGACCAAAATGTTATTTCCCTTACACTGTGTCTTGTGGTGGTAAATAGACACAGACTGTGACCAAAATGTTATTTCCCTTACACTGTGTCTTGTGGTGGTAAATAGACACAGACTGACCAAAATGTTATTTCCCTTACACTGTGTATTGTGGTGGTAAATAGACACAGATGGTGACCAAAATGTTATTTCCCTTACACTGTGTCTTGTGGTAAATAGACACAGATGGTGACCAAAATGTTATTTCCTTTACACTGTCTTGTGGTGGTAAATAGACACAGACTGTGACCAAAATGTTATTTCCCTTACACTGTGTCTTGTGGTAAATAGACACAGACTGTGACCAAAATGTTATTTCACTTACACTGTGTATTGTGGTAAATAGACACAGATGGTGGCCAAAATGTTATTTCCTTTACACTGTGTCTTGTGGTGGTAAATAGACACAGATGGTGACCAAAATGTTATTTCCCTTACACTGTGTATTGTGGTGGTAAATAGACACAGATGGTGACCAAAATGTTATTTCCCTTACATTGTGTCTTGTGGTAAATAGAGCAGTGGGGTGGTCACAGGCCATGTCCATACCCCTATCTACATCATAAAAAATTGAAAATTTTCTGTGTTTCTCTTCATTTTTCTCGCTCAGCATCGCTCGTAACTAAGCACTCTTTCACCATTTTGAAAAGTGTCGCTGGGCACAAATTGGAAAACCGGAAGGGTCGCTACAGTGACCAAAGGCACAGGAAGAGTGTCTTAGTGCTAGGTTAGTTTATTGCTATTTATTCAGTAAATTACCACACATTACGTTGTTATGAGTTCATAACTGAGAGAAAAGTAGTGAATGATAATTACACCAACATTAATTATCAGCATTCCAAATATTGGTTAGTTACTGTTGCACTAATTGGCCAGTTTTAAAAGGCTACATAGTGACTAGAGATTCATTATTTTGTATTTTCAAATCACTCCACCACCCACTCCTCAGGTGAATCAAATGCCAACAGTTACACAGCAGAATGTGATTCAACCAGGAGTAAATTCTAATCAGGTGAGTGAAAGATATATTGCTTTTTTTGCAAATCTTCTTACATCTTACATCCTTCCTGTTCTGCTAAACGTCACATGGTAGTTCACCAAGGTTTCCTGTCTTCAGTGAGTCTTTCAATCTCATCAAGGGATGTTATGCCCACTGAACTGCCTCTCTTACCAGTGTCCTCTTTAGAGTTTCATGTGGTCGACCTCTTTTTCTTCTGCCTGTTGTGGTCCACTTGATAGCTTGTTTGGGGATCATCTAATTATTTCTTCTCATCACATGGCCGACACATGTCCATCTTCCTTTTTTTTTTTTTTTGATCACCCATGAGACAGGTTGTTGTTTGCTCATCTGTCTTATCTCTGCGTTGTTCTTGAATTCGTTCCACTTGATACCGAGTATTTTCCTTAGGGATTTGTTTTCGAAAGAGTCTAATTTCTTGTCTATTTCTTTAGTTGTTTTCCAGTTTTCACATGCATAAATGAGGGTGGATATTACATTTGAGTTGAGTGTAATACAAATACGAGAGATAAAACCACGCTCGCTGAGCTGAAGTGTGATGGGTGTGATAAGCTTTTAAATTTAATTTCCTGTACCTCTTTTTAAAGGTATTTTCGATGTTTCAAAATGTTATTTCCCCTCACACTGTGTCTTGTGGTGGTAAATAGACACAGACTGTGACCAAAATGTTATTTCCCTTACACTGTGTCTTGTGGTGGTAAATAGACACAGACTGTGACCAAAATGTTATTCCCTTACACTGTGTCTTGTGGTGGTAAATAGACACAGACTGTGACCAAAATGTTATTTCCCTTACACTGTGTCTTGTGGTGGTAAATAGACACAGACTGACCAAAATGTTATTTCCCTTACACTGTGTATTGTGGTGGTAAATAGACACAGATGGTGACCAAAATGTTATTTCCCTTACACTGTGTCTTGTGGTAAATAGACACAGATGGTGACCAAAATGTTATTTCCTTTACACTGTCTTGTGGTGGTAAATAGACACAGACTGTGACCAAAATGTTATTTCCCTTACACTGTGTCTTGTGGTAAATAGACACAGACTGTGACCAAAATGTTATTTCACTTACACTGTGTATTGTGGTAAATAGACACAGATGGTGGCCAAAATGTTATTTCCTTTACACTGTGTCTTGTGGTGGTAAATAGACACAGATGGTGACCAAAATGTTATTTCCCTTACACTGTGTATTGTGGTGGTAAATAGACACAGATGGTGACCAAAATGTTATTTCCCTTACATTGTGTCTTGTGGTAAATAGATACATATGGTGACCAAACTGTTATTTCCCTTACACTGTGTATTGTGGTGGTAAATAGACACAGATGGTGACCAAAATGTTTTTTCCCTTACACTGTGTATTGTGGTGGTAAATAGACACAGATGGTGACCAAAATGTTATTTTCTTTAAACTGTGTATTGTGGTGGTAAATAGACACAGATGGTGACCAAAATGTTATTTCCTTTACACTGTGTATTGTGGTGGTAAATAGACACAGATGGTGACCAAAATGTTTTTTCCCTTACACTGTGTGTTGTGGTGGTAAATAGACACAGTGGATGCAACAGCAGCAGGCCATCTTGCTCACAACCGAGAGGCCTACAGGAGTGCTGTTTGGGAGGCAAAGTTCCGCAACTGACATGCAAATGAATGAATGAATGAAAAATAGACACAGATGGTGACCAAAATGTTATTTCCCTTACACTGTGTCTTGTGGTAAATAGACACAGACTGTGACCAAAATGTTATTTCCCTTACACTGTGTCTTGTGGTAAATAGACACAGACTGTGACCAAAGTGTTATTTCCCCTCACAATGTGACTTGTGGTGGTAAAAAGACACAGACTGTGACCAGAATGTTATGTCCCTCACACTGTGACTTGTGGTGGTAAAAAGACACAGACTGTGACCAGAATGTTATGTCCCTCACACTGTGACTTGTGGTGGTAAATAGACACAGACTGTGACCAGAATGTTTTGTCCCTCACACTGTGACTTGTGGTGGTAAAAAGACACAGACTGTGACCAGTGTTATGTCCCTCACACTGTGACTTGTGGTGGTAAAAAGACACAGACTGTGACCAGAATGTTATATCCCTCACACTGTGACTTGTGGTGGTAAATAGACACAGACTGTGACCAGAATGTTATATCCCTCACACTGTGACTTGTGGTGGTAAATAGACACAGACTGTGACCAGAATGTTATGTCCCTCACACTGTGACTTGTGGTGGTAAATAGACACAGACTGTGACCAGAATGTTATATCCCTCACACTGTGACTTGTGGTGGTAAATAGACACAGACTGTGACCAGAATGTTATGTCCCTCACACTGTGACTTGTGGTGGTAAATAGACACAGACTGTGACCAGAGTGTGAATGCCAAGCAGTGTTAACTAGTCTCAGCACCACTGATGTTGTTGCTTTCATTTAATGGCTCTGTTTCTCTCTGTGTTTCTCAGAGTCCCTCTGCCAGCACTACCAAGGCAGCCAGCATTGTGCTGAAGCCATCTGTACAGTCCCACCCTGCCACAGCAGCCACCATAGCTGTTGGTAGTCCAGGAGACCCCGTCAGTTTCCTTATGTCTCCCAAGATTGAAGCAGCGCCCAGTCTAGAGGATGCACTCAGATTTGGTCTCAATGTGCCTTCCAGTTCAAACATAACCTCACCTGCCACTTCCTTTCTTCAGACAGGACAGCACCAAAAGGTGGGTTTCATATTCCTTACAAACTCTGAAACCTTTCTTCTTCTGCCTGTTTTCCCCAGTCTTGACTTTTTTAATATCTATGCCCCATAGCATTTGCATGCTGTAGGTGAAGGGGTGGAGGGTGAAATGTCAGTGCCTTCACATTTCTAGGCCACTGCAGCATTTGAGATAGGGATACCAGCAGCTGGTCCTCACTGGTTTTGTTTTGCTAGGGAAACCCCAGGTACCCAGTTTTTGTTTTTTTATTTTTGAGGCTGGGTTGACTCTGACGCTAGTCAGTCAAAGAAAACCACTCTTGCAGAGTTGAAATCGAACCAGAGACCTTCAGATTTTAAGATGGCAGAAATAATTGTCACCTTGTTAAAATACTTTTTTCCAGAGTACTTACCACTCATTTTGTTGAGGAAAGTTGTCTCAGAAAATTGAGAATATCAACCTGCACTGGTAAGGCACTGTGTCAGCAGAAAACAAAACATGGGATACATAATGGGAATAAGCTTTCTTTCCATACAGTCATCTGTTTGCTTAAGCCAAGTTCACTTTGAAAGAATAACTCCATTTCTGGAACCTTGTCCTCAGAATAAATAAAGCTCTTACATTTCTACAGACCCCAGGGGTAGCGAACTGCCATAACTTGCCAGTGCAGATTGTTCTCATTTTTCAGTATCCACTTCAACAGAGAAGAATGCATCTGGCTAGTTCATGATTTTTTTACCTACAGTTTTCCTGAGATGCAAAAATGCTACCAGGTCCAATCAGATTATTCTGTTGTCTTTTTGGTTTTTTTTTTTTTTCATCAGCATGGGCTTGGGACAGATCAAAGCGGAGCTGTGTTGGTGTTATTGTTAATATTCTTTTGGTGTCTTTTATCTTTAACTTTTTTTTTTCATAGAAAATTTTACCTTAGTAATTTTTAAAAAAAAATTACCATGAATGATAGATTCAGTTTGTGGACTTTTACTGGCATGAAATAAAATGTACATTAAATAGAATGTTTCTCTCTTTTTCTCATGTTCTGATGACTCCTAAATTTGTTTAGTATTTTAAGTAAAACTTTCATTGTTCATTTAGCGGCATTGATTTCACTCATTACTCTGTCCGTAGCAACCTTCATAAATCTGTTTGTCATGTTGAGTCATTCTTGCACTCCAATTCCAGCGCAAGAGAAAAACTCCCTCAGTTACCACCGGATCTGTTGCGGACCCAGGTGTGACCCCTGCAAAAAGGTCAACCCCTTCACCACAGATGACAGCAGGTCAGAGACAGCCCATGTCAGATGCCCAGGTTGCCTCTCTGAACAATATCATGATGACCGACTCAGACTTGAACCTGGCAGCAGACGGGGATGGTAATCAGGATGCCAGCTTGGCAGTGGCTTTCTCCAAGGACAATGATGAATTCACCATCAGGTAAATTCATCAGCTTTGGGTATTCATCAGCTCCAGGTATTATCTACTTTGTGCAGTTCTGAAATGGTAATGTTAGAATCAGTTTTGGTTATGGTCTTTATCATTATGTTTCTGAAAGTACTTTTCCAAGAATCTCTACTCATTCTGCTATTGGTATCGTACAAAAAAGAAACATTTTTTTTTTTTTACATCAGGTTGGTTGGAGGTTCCCGCATTTATTAAATCTGTCCGTACTACAGGGTTTTACATCAAATGACCAAGGGGGTAAATTTCATAAAGTGGAATGGGATGGTTGTCACATTTAGAAGGATCACAAAGCCATAGTCTGATTTGCAGTGTGACATATTATACGTTAGTTTAAACAGGAAAAGTTATATATTGTTTTTCTAATAAAATTGTTAGTATAGTACAGAAAAAAAAAAGCTAAGAATTGAGAAGAAAGAATGGAAAATGGTGATGAATTATATTCTCACTTACCCCTTGAGTTAATCCGCTGTACTGGGTCCAATATGTCCAAAATGAATGAAATTTTACACTGACACCATATCCTCACAGGAAAATATACACTAATTATTTATTTTATATATTTATAATCTACAATAAATGGAAAACAATGAAAACAAGTGGGCGGTGGGCTATAACCTTAGAAAAAAAAAACTTTAAAACAATTAAATTTTAACACAAATTGGCTCTGAATTCAACCTCGTGGGAGTCTTGTGTCTACGTTTTTGATGCCAGAAGGAATTAATACTACAGCTTTTGCCAGATTTTTTAGTATAGTTGGGATAAATTCAAAATTAGAGACCAACTCACTACAGGTGGGTAAGTGAACTGATGCGGACCTCATCCATGCAAGCAGAACACAAAGAGTTAAATCTGAAATGCGTGTATCAAGCAATGAAGAGTTTCCCCCCAAAAGTAATAATAATTCCAGGGTTTTAGTTGTAAGTGATTATTATACATTTCAGCACAGAAACTTCTTGTAAGTGGTAAAGAGAAACTTCTGTTATCAGGTTTCTGGATAAAAGAAAATATTGGCCAGAAAGGTGAAAGAACCACGCGGGAACAACACACATATAAACATTAGATCACAGCTTTCAGTCAGTGCATTTGCCACAGGAAGAAAAAGTGCAGTTTTTTTCTTTTTTTTTTAATTGGGGTTATTTAGCTGACTCTGTCATACAGCACTCATCAGCCATTTCCTTAGACTCATCCATCTGGTTTAACACTGTCTTATGGAGATATACAAAAAAGACAACATTTAAAATGAAGAACTGGAGACCCTTGCTAAGTAGCATTTAGGAAATTGGAAACAGCAGAGCTTATGCACAGCAAAAGTGATAGAACTGTGTATGATTATATGAGGAATGCGACAACAGTACTGGCCTCTACAAGCAATGCTGTAAGAATGCTGGCTGCCACAAGCAGTGTTTCTAACAATGGTGGCACACTGCATGCAATACCATAACAATGCTGGCTACTACATGCAATACCATAACAATGCTGGCTACTACACACAGTGCTATAACAATGCTAGCTACTACAGACAGTGCTATAATAAAGTTGGCTACCACACACAGTGCTATAATAGAGTTGGCTACTACACACAGTGTTATAACAATTCTGGCCATCACACAGTGCTATAACAATGCTGATGAACACACAGTGCTATAGCAATGCTGTCTACTACACATGGTGCTATAACAATGCTGGCTACAACACACAGTGCTATAACAATGCTGTTGAACACACAGTGCTATAGCAATGCTGTCTACTACACACAGTGCTATAACAGTGCTGGCTACTACACACAGTGCTATAACAATGCTGGCTACTACACACAGTGCTATAACAATGCTGGCTACTACACACAGTGCTATAACAATGCTGGCTACCACACACAGTGCTATAACAATCCTGGCTACCAGTGTGCCCTTTAAGGTTTTGCAGTTCATGTACAGAATGTTCAGTCTGTGTGCAGGTGTGTTTTCAGTGCAAAGTATAATTCAGAGTTCTCACAGAAGAAAAAAAAAACAAACTAAAATCAGAAGATATTAGGAAAAACAGATTCATGTAGTGCTATATTTTTTCTTTAGCACTACTATAACATGGAGCAACAGCAGGAAATTGAAAAATAAAAATAGCAGCTTTATGTTTGTTGCACAGCATACACAGTTTAGCATGTGCTGCACAGTTTAGAGAAACATTACTGGTCACTGCAACCTGTGTTCTGACAAAACTCTTCTGGGGCTAATCACACACACAGTGGCCATTGCTGCAGTACTTTGGAATATGCTGACTCATTTTCACATAGCTCTAAGACTTCATTCTAATGACTGTATAATTAGACTCTTTTGAAAACAAATGCTGAAGGAAAATATTCTTTGTGCAGTAGAATGAGTTCAAGACCAGTGCAGAGATAAGGCAAATGAGCGAACAACAACCTTTCCCACTGGTGGTCAAAGAAAGGAGACAGACATATGTCAAACACGTGATGAGAAAAAATAATTGGAGAATCCCAAAAATAAGCTATCAAGTGGGACATAACAGGCGAGAGAAAGAGATGTCAACCACAGGAAGTTCTGACGATAAACATTGTTGAGAGGGGCCAAATTAGTGGGCATAAAATCCCTTGACGAGGTTGAAAAACTCACCAAACACAGAAGAACTTGGTGAACTACCATACCAGCCCTATGTGATGTGTAATGGCACAGGAAAGTTTAAGATAATGTCTGCATGGCAGTGAATTGTGCTCACATAGAGCATATTGACTATGTATGTACAAGTTTGATTATTGCAGCATCTTGTACTAGTAAAATGTAAGTTTGTGTTAAATACATGTAACATTACTAGCTTAAATTCCAGAGTTTTTGGGGTTTTTTAATACCCTGTATTAACAATCATCCAAAAACATTTTTTTTTTCTCAGCTCTGACCAGCTGGATCTTTTGTCATCTGACCTGGATGGTCTCAAAGGAATCCTGCAGGATCATTACAAAGTGGACCCTTCCTTCTTGATGGAGGTAAGCACATTGGGGCAGTTTTATATTGTTCTCATAGTTCAAGGGTTCTAAAGCTTTTTTTGTAGTTACATACCCCACCCCCCAAATAGATTGTCACATATGTCCTCACACCCCATTTGCCAGACAGTGAAAATCACTGCCATGACCAGCAGTTCTGTTGGGTACCTGTATAACTTTAAAAAAAAAGGGGCCAAAGGCTTTGTTTCACTTTACATAAGACAGCTAGGAATAGAACAGCTGAAAGAAGGTTCTCATCTAACAGCATTTGAACATAATGAGCCCCATACCCCTCCCCATTAGTTGATTCCCATGCCCCAAGGGGTATGAATACTCCTAGTTATATATACATAGAGCTCAGAGGCCAAGTATGGCCCTGAGAACATGGAGGAGAAATTCTGGGGTTCCTGCGAAGACCTCCTGCTGACAGCAGGATTCATGGAGGCAACCTGACTCCCTGTTTAGAAAGCTGACCTTACAAAGCTGAACACACAAGAAGAAGAATCCCCTGTCATAAACCTGTAGTACTGCATATCAAAATAAAGTGAAATAAAGAGCAGCCTAACACTTTCTGTTGTCCTGGTTCACTGTGATTTTCTGCAGGCTGTTATGATTGCACTGTCCCTTGCGGAACTTTGCCTGCCTAACAGCTCTCCTGTAGGCCTCTCAGTTGTAAGCAAGATGCCCTGCTGCTGATGCATCCATTTGCAGCCATCTTTGCCTTGGTCTTCCTCTCTTTCTTTTTGCCCATTATGTACCCTTCCAAGACTGTCTTCTCTGAATAAAAACCACAGTCACAAAATTTATTTTCCTTATTTTGTAATGCTAGAACTTTATCCCTGTGGACCTTATAGTTTTTCAAATATAAGGAGGTGAAACCACTTTAGATTGCTTGTACAGGAGTCCTTGAAGGCTTCTGTGGTCATTTAAAAAAAAAAAAATCTTAGTAAGTTCATTATTTTCTTTGCTTTTATTTTAGAGAGTGAGAGTGGTCAATTCAATTACAGTGCAGTTTCTTGGACAAAAAGACTGCAGGTTTTATTCATCACCTTGCGGTCAACATGGCTGTAAAAATGAGTACTTGTCACTCGGTATTGAGGAAAACTGTCTATGAAATTTGAAACTGTTCAACTGCACTGTGAGGTACACTGTCAGTGGATGAAGGGCAGGATGCCTCATGAAAATCTTAACTTTTAGGAGCAAAAAGAAACCATAAAATGTTTTTTTTTAAAATTTTAAATTTATCATCAAATTTGGAAGACATGACTGTCAGTGACAGAAAATAAATTGGCCTAGTGCTCTATAAAACTGCTCTACAGGAGAGAAGAGGGACAGAAACGGTGCCAGGTCACATTAAACTTTTTTCAGATTTATTTTAATTTCCATATTCTGAGCATACTGGTTAAGCATCCACTGACTGAGCAAAGTGGGATGAGTTCAAATCCCATAGGTGCTGAGGATTTTCCCCTCAGATCTTTGCTTGCTTTTCCAAGATCTCATGGTTAGTGATGTAAGATCTTTGACTCTGAAAAGCTGCTAGTCCCCACATTACAAGATGAGGTACACACTGCTGAAGTGTATTAAGGTAAAATGAAAATATTCACGCAAAAGCCATTTTGTATATCAGACAATATTTAGGGTGATAGCAAAGTTATAAATTCCAGAACCTGTGCTTTAATTTATAACATAGCAGTACTAACAGGAGACATGGAGAAAAACAATAGAGAGGATGTTGAGCAATAGGGGTCTCACTTGGGTAAGAGTGGAAAAAAAGGCAAAGGACAGGTGTTTGTGGAAAACCCTTGTGGAAGCCCCATGTGCCTTGGGAACTTGAGGTTGAGAGAGAGAGAGAGAGAGTACTAATATTAACCAGTAAAAAAAAATAATTGCCTTAAGTGCATATAATAAAACACAAGAACCCACAGTAAAGTCTGAACGGCCTTATCCATGAATAGTGAGCATTAGTTTTCACCCTTTAACATCATTTAATAACTTCATTTTGACTCTTTTCGTGTTTCTGTCATGAAGATGAGGTTGCAACTGGCAGGTATCCACTGTTCCATTTGGGTTTCTAACTTCTGTGTTTTTTTTTTTAAATGGACACCATCAGGTTTTCGCATTGTTGTTTTAAAGACTGTTTTATTGTCTTGTGGGTTTTGAAGGAGAAGGGTTACCTATTATTACCTGCTTTATAGTTTTTACATTTGTTTGTGAGAATCTGAGTGTGTTTATTGTCATGTGTTTGAGTTCAATGAGTTCTTGTTGTACTGACCCTTTCACCAGAATTATTTTGCTTTAATGCTGGGAACATTATCGGTTCGGCAGCCGAGATTGATTTTTTTTTTTTTTTAAATGTGACACATTTTCTCAGCGTCTTATTTTTTATTGTTTTGTTTTCAAGGACTAGACCAACCAAGTCAAGACCAAATAATTAAGTTCTTTATATGTTTTGGGTGCAAAATATTGACTTATGCTCCTGGCTTAGGGTGGCATGCTTCACGATGTTGTACTAAGCTGAAAGAAGAAGCTTTTTGTTAACTCTTATGATATAAATAGCAGGGAGGCAGTGGCCTTCATTCTTGTCCAGCATCCAGTAGCTGAGTTGCACCGGGGGGGGGGTAACATCTTCATCCTCAATCTCCCTGGAAGTTTTTTTTTGCAGCCAATGCAGTGAAGATGAGGCACAGCACCATGTCAGCTTGGGAGTGGGTTACAACGGCTGTTCTCTCAATCCCTGGGTGCAGCTGGAAAGAAAAAAGTTATGGGTGTGCACTGGTTTAGCAGACTGCAGAGAGGTGGGACAAGGTCTTGGTCAGCTGTGGTTGGCCTACCCCAGATATCAGCAGTGGTTTGCTGGCTGCCAGAGTGTTCATTTTTTTTCTAGTATATCACAGTAGTTTTAAAAAATATATATATTGTCTGGCATTTGCATACCATTTGGGGGGGGGGTGGTGTAAAGTGGTAGTGCTTTCACATTTCTAGGTCATTACAGCTTTTGAGTAATGGATGCCAGCTGGCCCAAGTTACCTTTTGTTTTCCAAAGGAAACAGAGGCTGGGTTAACCCCCATTGGTTTGTTGGTCCGTCTTTAAAAAGAAAACAAAAAATTCCCATTCCTCCCACCAGTCATTAAATTAAACCAGGAAGTGTGAAGATTATCCCAGGAACCTGATCAGCAGTTGAGTGAGCTAACCATGGCATCACTGCAGCACATGTCAGCATGTCTCTAAATGTTAAGGGTTAATATTTCTATTCTTATGGAGTATTAATAAAAGTTGGAAAGGGCCACCATCTTTGTGCTGCAGAAAAGACCATCAGTATTCTGATCTTTTCTTTAACATCTCCATTGCTTTACAATGCCAACACACTGTTTTACTGCATTCGTTCCATGTTCGTTTTAAGTTTATTCCATGTTCTTCTACATTCTCCCCCCTCCTCAGCTCTTTGACTCATCAAACCCGTGGCCAGTCATCCCAGAGAAGGTAACAGTTGATGTTTGTGATTTGTGACAGCTAAAGAAAAGTACATTAACACTCTTAAATAGTGGTGTAGATTTTAATTAAAGGTTTAAATAATAATTTTTTTTAAAAAAAGATGTTAACTTCTGAGTTTTTAAAAGAAGCATTCATTTAAAAGTACATTGTGTTTGTAAAATCAATGTTTGGTTTGAAACTTATAATAAAGTATCAGAACTAAGTACAGCAAAGCCATGATAACCGCCACTACATAGCCACATTTTTTTGTGGGGAGGGGATCTGTGCATTTGTTTTTCGATAGTTAGTCACATGAACAATACAAAACATCTTTCCGCCAACATATGACGCATCAGTTCATGATGAATTGACAGTGTAGAGGAAGGTTTCATGTGTTTCCTGGCTTGCCAAATTTGAATCTGTGAATTGCTAAACATGTCTACAAAATTTTATAATTTACTCATTCATTTAGTGTACATTTTCAGTGTATAATATGTAAGGTTATAAAAATAAATAATTTTCAAACTACACCATGATTTTATGAACACACTGTACTTTGATCTGATATTTTAAAGCTTTGTTTGGCATATGTCCATCATATTGTTCATTACAGGTGATGCTTGGGAGCAAACATGTTCAGATGTGTTTATGATTCTTTGTTTTTTTTATACTATGCACAGACAGTAATATGAATACAAAGATAAAAATGGAGGAGAATTATAAGGATGTATCAACCATCTTATTTTAACTTCTTCAAAACTTGAGAGATAGTGCGGGTTGTTTTATGTTCTTTTTTAAAAAGTTCTTTGCAAAGACTGAAGATAATTGATAGAGAGAGGGTCTTTTCAGAAGATACTGGTAATGATATCCTCCTAGGGCCCAAGATATCTCCAACATTCTGAACTCAACACTCACTGATGATGGTTGCACAAGAAAAAATTTTCATATAATTTATTTCTCTCTCCCCATGATTTTGTCTAAGCTTATTTACCTTTCCCAATGATTCTATTTGCCTCTTCCCATGATTTTAAATTTATTTCTCTCTCCCGATGATTTTGTCTAAGCTTATTTACCTTTCCCAATGATTCTATTTGCCTCTTCCCATGATTTTAAATTTATTTCTCTCTCCCCATGATTCTGTCAATTGAAGAACAATGCAGAGATAAGACAGATGACTGAACAACAACCAGTCTCATGGGTGATCAGGAAAAGGAGATGGACATATGTTGGTCGCTTGATGAGAAGAAATGATCAGAGAATCCCAAAACAAGCTATCAAGTGGAACACAACAGGCCAGAGAAAAAGAAGCAAACCGTGTGAAACTCTGAAGAGGACATTGTTAAGAGAGGCCAAATTAACAGGCATAAAATCCTCTGATGAGGCTGAAAGACTCGCCGAAGACGGGAAAAATTGGCGAACTACCTTGCAAGCCCTCTGTGACATTTAACGGCACGGGAAGGATATAAGATATAAGAAGATGATTCTATCTGAGTTAATTTACCTCCACCACCCATTGATTATATCTAAGTTAGTTTACCTCCACAACCCACTGATTATGTCCAAGTTAATTTACTTCATCTGAGTGGCGAAGTGGTTAGTGCACTGGTCTCTCATGGCGAAGGTCGGGAGTTCGATCCGACCGGAAGCACCCCAGTCACCCAGCTGTAGAAATGGGTACCTGACTTCTTCTGGAGTTGGGGAAGGAAAGACAGCCAGGTGTGATACTGACCATATCACCCTCTAGTGTGCTGACAGGTCAAGGAAAATATGGGCACTAACACCATATCCCTATGCGCCTCTAAGGCTCGACAGGATTACCTTTACCTTACTTTACCCATTGATTATGTCTAAGTTTATTTACCTCCACTACCCACTGATTATGTCTGAGTTTATTTACCTCCACTACCCATTGATTATGTCTAAGTTTATTTACCTCCACTACCCACTGATTATGTATGAGTTTATTTACCTCCACTACCCACTGATTATGTCTGAGTTTATTTACCTCCACTACCCATTGATTCTGTCTAAGTTTATTTACCTCCACTACCCACTGATTATGTCTGAGTTTATTTACCTCCACTACCCATTGATTATGTCTGAGTTTATTTACCTCCACTACCCATTGATTATGTCTAAGTTTATTTACCTCCACTACCCATTGATTATGTCTAAGTTTATTTACCTCCACTACCCATTCATTATGTTTATGTTTATTTACCTCCACTACCCATTGATTATGTCTATGTTTATTTACCTTCACTACCCATTGACCTGGACACTTAACAAAACAGCTGAGAAACACATAAATGCCTTTGAATGTAAATGCTACAGAAGAGTTCTCCAAATATCGTGGACACAAAAAAGAACAAATATATCTATACTACAAGAGCTTAATATTGAAGAAGGCTGGCTAGTAAAGAGGATTAAAGAGAGAAAACTTAAATATTTTGGACACATTAAACGTCATGATAATTTAGAGAAGACCGTATCGGAAGGATACATAATGGGAAAAAGAAAAAGAGGAAGACCAAGACGAAGATGGCTGCAAGACATCGTTGACGATCTGGAAATGGATGCAACAGCAGCAGGCCATCTTGCTCACAACCGAGAGGCCTACAGGAGTGCTGTTTGGGAGGCAAAGTTCCGCAAGGGACATGCAAATGAATGAATGAATGAATGACCCATTGATTATGTCTAAGGAGATAAGTAGTAATAATTCATAAGACCTTTATCATATACTATAATCCTTAGTGTAGGAACCTATCCACACTGATCAGCTTTAGACTTATCCTTTTAAATAATCTCAGCTTCTTAACCTCCTTGGCGTAACCCTGTACACTATATGGGCTAACCTGGTTTTGATTTCCCCCCTCTGCCGTCTAGGGTAGTGCTGTACTGCCATGTAGTGAATGAAATGAGATCAAGCCTCAAAAAATAATTATAGGAACTCCTTAGTTAATATTAATGAGTGGGCATGACCATCATGCAGTTTGGCATGTTTTTTTTTTTTTCACTGAAAGTGTAACACCAAGGAGGTTACGTACCACAGTGTCACGCTGTTTGGGATCTCCTTTCACAAACCTCTTTCCACTTTTGTCTTTCCCCCTGCTTTGTCTTCCCCCTGTTCTTACTATTTACAGAGTTCTTTCCCCTCTCCTCATAAAACTGACAAACACTGATTTTCATTTTCAAATAACCATTATATTTCAAATAACCATATTTTGTAACCTAGGACCTCAGCGGCATAAAAGCAGAGCAGGTTAAAGATGAGCCAAGTTTGTCGGAGACTGACAGTGGAACTATCACAGGTAACACAGTTTATTTTCATTAGCATTTCTCTCTGATTTCATAACAGTGGTTGCAAAGGGGAAGCTGTTGCATTGTGGGAAGACTGCTGTCTTTTCATTTTCAATTTGATTGAATTTCTTGGATTACTTTTTTTTTTTCCCTTTCAGTTGATTTTATTCTTTTAACATTAGCCTCATGATGTCCATCATTTTGCCGAGATACTCTTTCAGCTCATCATCCTGTAGAGAATTTTTGTGACAAAATTGTCATATTTCACTCGTTCTCTTGTGACGGTTGAAATAAATTTATTACATTATTATTTGATAATATTCCCAGTACTTTTCTGCTCTTTGATGTAGATAAAATATTTGGTCTAGGGTTGATCTATTCTTCCTAAAACCTGCTTGACAGTCTCCCAGTATGTTCTCGCTGTATGGTTTTAATCTATTTAGAAGTATCTTATATATCTTATATCCTTCCCGTGCCGTTAAACGTCACATAGGGCTCGCAAAGTAGTTCGCCAATTTTTCCTGTCTTTGGCGAGTCTTTCAACCTCATCAAAAGATTTTATGCCTATTTAGAAGTATAATAGATAGTATTTTCTAGCTTGTTTGTAGTAAAGATATTCCTCTGTAGTTTTTCACACTTGCTCTTATCACCTTTCTTGAATACTGGGATCGGTAATGATTCTCTCCATTCACTAGGGAGTTTCTCTTCTTTCCACATTTGTTGTATGGAAAAGAAGTACATAATATCTTCAGTGACTTCAAGAAAGCTTATGACAGCATAGATAGGAACAGCTTATGGAAAATTATGAAAGAATTTGATATACCTAATAAATTA
The DNA here is from genome assembly GCA_009760885.1 of Achatina immaculata. Classification (NCBI taxonomy): domain Eukaryota; kingdom Metazoa; phylum Mollusca; class Gastropoda; order Stylommatophora; family Achatinidae; genus Lissachatina; species Lissachatina immaculata. The sequence goes on along the minus strand of CM019709.1, from coordinate 12,393,989 downwards.
ATCAATTTGACCAGAATATGTATGAAGGATACAAAAAATATAGTAATATATAAAGGTAGAAAGTCAGAACCCTTCTATATAAGAACTGATTTTAAAAAGGTGATACATTATCTCCATTACTGTTCAACCTATTACTAGAAAAGGTAATTTAAAAAAAAAGTGAAAGAAGAAAGCAGTACAAAAGAACAAGCTAAAATGCTAGGATACACTGATGACATCGACCTAATGGGGGAAACTATGCAAGAAGTCATATACCTGCATACACCTGAGAGATGTGCCACTAAAAGTGGGCTTGACCATTAACCAAGATAAGACAGAGCGTATGAAAATATCAAGAAACCAGAGGCAGAATGATCCAGATTATATAAATGTTGGAGAGATGATCATTAGGAAAACAGAAACATACAAATATCTAGGCACAACCTTCAACAGAAGCAACATAATAAGCGAGGAAATTAAAAGCAGATTACAGACAGGAAATAAAATATACTTCATCTTGCAAGACCTATTAAAATCCAAAATCCTGTCCCAAAACACCAAAATAACAATTTACAAAACTATAATAAAACCAGCTATCATGTATGGATCAGAAACATGGAGTATAACAAAGAAAGGTGAACAACAATTGCAGATCTGTGAGAACAAGATCCTAGGAAGAATCTTTGAGCCCACAAAGGATACCAACAGTGGAGAATGGAGAGCTGGAAAGAACACTGAACTGAACAGCTTATTTAAATCCCAGTAAGTTATAAATGTCTTGAAACTAACCGACTACACTGGCTGGGGCATGTAGAAAGAATGGAAGAGAACAGACAAATGAAAATTATGTACGCACAAGAGATGTGGGAAACAAGACCAAGGGGTAGACCAAGACAGAGATGGAAAGACAAACATAGAAGAGGATATAAAAGAAATTGGTGTCACCAACTGGAGAGAGAAGATTAGGAATGGAGGTGAACTTTATCATGAATTTTCCTGAAGTTTCTGCATTTGATGCCAATACCTGAATCATTGGTCGCAGTAAGCAATTACTGGAAAATTGCCAGTTAAAAAAGAGATCTTTTAGAGGTAGTCAGTTACTGTAACCGGTTTATATTACAAAAAAACCTAGTAAAAAAACAACCAGTGAAATTGGAGGATAATAAGGCCAGTGGACTGTTGATGCTCAATTTGCATGGAAGAGAAGCAATCAGTTTTTATTTCGGTTCAGCATCTGAGCATTTTGTAAAGATTAAATCTTACAACACAGAAGATAATAACAAAATTTCATGAACATTGAATTCCTGCTGTTTGTTAAGTGTGTTTACTTTTACATTAAGAACAAAAAAAAAAAAAAAGGGTATAAAGTACCAAGTGTTGTACTGACAGAATCAGTATTTCAGAAAGTGCTTCGTGCAAGGTGAAAGACAGGTACAAATGTTCCAGTTTTGAAAATTCCCACCACGATCACTGCCTAAACTCCATTGTAAATACCTTAGTACTGTTGTAAATACCTCAGTACCGCAGTAAATTGCCTCAATACCACTGTAAATACCTTAACCCATTGTAGATACCTCAGTACCACTGTAAATACCTCAATACCATTGCAAGAGTCTAAACTCTGGCATAGTAAAAGAGTGAACAGTTTAGATTCAGATACTGTGGCCATACAAAGAACTAGAAACCTAGACATGTTATGAGTAATCTGACAAATAAGATTAATTGTGAAACTGATAATGGATTGATCTAGCCACACGCATGTATACATCTAAATCCAGCTTTTTTTTTTTATTGCAAACGCCAGAAGACATTATTGTTATTTGAGAAGGTATATCATCTTTGCCCATCTCTCCCTTTGGACCATAGGCCATGGATAAAGCTTCTCCAGTCATCCCTGTTCTTGGATTTGTTCTTTACTTTGTTGTCTTAAAGTATATCATTTACAAGACATTAATATAATTTGGAATAGCAAATCTTTCCTTTTCTTCTTCTATGTAGGAACAGAGCTTGTTGAATACAACCCAAAGGATGAACTATTTCCAGAACTGATGGACGACAACATAATCGGAGACATCGATGACATAGATTAACCCAGTCACACCCATGATGCTCGCGGGTGAGGGGGGGGGTCCACTTTCTTGGTAGTTTGTCTGGTCCGTTCTGGCAGAATGACCTGGAGACGTCATTTCAGAATTTGAATGAAAATTAAACTAAACAGAGGAATGAAAGTGCCCTCTACTGCTGGAAAACAGTTGACAGTCTTTAAAAAAAAAAAATGGTGCTTTACAGCAAATAGAAAGATGTATATGCTTTTGTAGAGAATAATGGTTACAGATAATTTTATTTCTTGTAAAGCACTGGTTATGGGCAGTCTTCTAGATAGGTTAAGATGTTTTTACAGAAAGTGAAAGCAAAGGGCTCCGTATATGCTGAAAATAGCACTGTAAAAGTAGAAGCCAGTGTATTCTTTTGGGCAATCATGTACTCGTTAACAGCATAAGTTTTCAAGAGTCACATGAAGAAATAGCATACAACAAATACTATGCAAGAACAAGGATGCATATACAGTAAGCACCATAGCAGAAAGAAGGTGCATATAACAATACATTGACTGAAGATGAAAACATCAGACGCTGACAGATGATGCATGCAGCAGATGCAAGGACAGGTAACAAAGTAACCTTAATTTTGCTCCAAGAAATCGAAATTGTACAGTAGACAGTTGTAATACAGATATGTTAGGGCATCCCTCTATAGATGTAAAAGCGTGTCCGGTAAGTAATGAGACTGATTCCATAAAATTCGATTTGTTCAAGATATACTTACATATACTTAAAATTCCTCGAAATAACATCCTTGCGCATCAATACACTGTTGCCAGCAGTTCTGGCATGCTCACCTGGAGTTCTTGAACAGGGATCTCCTTCAAAGCACCCATCATGGCAGGGTGCACATCATTAACAGTCCCAAAATGGTTTCCTTTCGAGCTTGATTTGAGCCGGAGAAACAAAGAAGTCAGACGTCCGGGCCGTAGGTAGGTTGGCACAGCATTGCCACGATTTGTTTCTTCTGAAACTTTCTCACTTGCAGCAATGCATGACTCGACGCATTGTCGTGGTGAAGGACCCAGGTGCTGGCAGTCTCTGGGCAGACGTTCATGACTCTGTTCTTCAGCCGTTAAAGCACTTTCACATAAAATGCTGTGTTGACCATTTGTCCGGGTGGCACGAAATCTTTATGGACAGCACCTTTATAGTCAAAAAAGACAATGAGCATCGATTTCATCTTCAATTTGCTGATTCGAGCCTTCTTTGGTCAAGGACACTTGGTAATGTGCCACTCAGAGCTCTGTCTTTTTGCCTCCGGATCATACTCAAGGACCCACGTTTCATCACCAGTTATCACTTCTCTCCAAAAAAATCAGGTTCACTCCTCACACGGCCCAAAAGCTCATGAGAAATCGACACATGGTTTTTCTTCTGTTTGTTGCTCAAAACTTTAGGAACCAATGTGGCACAACTTTTCCGCATGGGCAATTATTTCGTGACAGTTTCATGCACAGTAGATTTTGGAAGTCCCACTTTATCTGCTATCATTCTAAGACATTCGGAGTCCAAAACTGCTTTCATCTCATCAGCACTGTCAAAAGTGTGAGACGTTAATGGGTGCCCTATGCATAGTTCATCCTTGAAGCTCTCTCTTCCTTTGTTGAACATCTTGTGCGACCAAAGTACTTGTGCTTTCAATAAAGCATCCTTCTGTAGGCAGTTTTTTTACACAAGATAAACTCTGTAGCTGTCTTTGTAGACTTCCAGCAGGCATATGACAGGTCTGGTGAAAAAGCCTACTGTTAAAGATGCAAAACATGGGCATACATGGAAAAATGTATCAATGGGTTAAAAGCTACCTGAGTAACAGAACCATACAAACTCAGATCAGTAACAGACTATCAGACAAATGCACCCTGGAGGAAGGTCTGCCACAAGCATCTGCTCTTAGCTACACCTTGTTCCTAATCTTTTTTAAATGATCTCCCCGACCTGTTGAACACCTACAAAGCATGTTTGCCGATGACTTTGTCATACAGACTGGCGGAATAGACCTGCAGCTGGGTGCTGAGAGACTTAATAGAGCCCTCCGCACCATATCAGCCTATTGCAATTTCTGGACGTTGAAGATCAATGTTCGTAAACTACATATACAGTCTTCACTCTTAGCAACAAACTAGCAAAGACTGAACTGAAAATAACTCTTGATGGTGCTCAAATCGTGAAAGAAAAAAATCCAACATAACTTGGTGTGAAACTAGACAGAAAATTGAACTTTAAAGAATTCATGGATGGACTAGCAGAAAAAGCATCCAGAAGACTAAACCTAATCACGTGGCTTGCAAGTACATCCTGGGGTGCTGACAAAGCAACACTGAGACAACTGTACACAGGAAATGTTAGATCTAGAATAGATTACAACCTTCCCCTACAGGTCACAGCATCAAAGAGCTCTCGTACACAAGTAGACAGAATCCAGAACCAAACCGTTCATTTCATTTGTGGGGCAATGAGATCAACACCCACAGCTGCATGTGAAATTGATGCACACATAGAGCCATTAGATATAAGATTCGAAAAGTCAACCAATTAGGCATTAGAAAGATACATACCCCCAGGCCATCTTAACAGAATAGTGGTTGATAAATAGAAGCATAATAATAGACTGAAACTGAAAACTCCAGTGCACATAGCAGAACAGTTAAACACAAGACACAAACTCCCTGAAGACAGAGAAGAACTTATAAAAGTACCAGACATCCCACCAAACACAAACTACACACTTCCTCAAACTAACACCAGACTCAAGAACAAATTAGTGAACAAATCATCAGATCCCAACACCCTAAAGCTGTGTGCACTGGAAACCATAGAATCCTACCCCAAGGACTGGATCCATGCATACACTGATGGGTAAGTGTTCAAGGAAACAGACAATGCAGGATATGGGGTACTCTTAATGTTTCCAAACAAGACAACAAGCCACATTTCTGCTCCTTGTGGGTCTTGCTGCTCCAGTTATGATGCAGAGATCCAGACAATATTAGCAGCCCTGGCAGCCACCACCACCAAATACAAAAACTGTGCCTCTTATCCAAAAAAAACCTTGTTATTTTCTCAGACTCCCAGTCTGCTCTCCAGGCCCTTGAAAACTGGATACCATCAGCTGATCACATTACAACTGACATACTCAGTGCAATAAACCAACTTGCCTTCTATGACATCAAGACCACCCTACAGTGGATACCAGGGCACATAGATATGAGAGGAAATGACAGACTGGCAAAGAGTGATGTCACCATGTCACAGCCCCACATCATCACCAACATGAGAACAGCTAAACACATTATACACAACAACTGCAAGTAGCAGTGGATGGACAGCTGGGCCAGTAATCCAACTGGGAGATCCCTAGGTACACACCTGCCAAAGACTAACCCCGGAGACCACATCAACAGCTTTTGTCATAGAGATCAATGCACAATTTTCAGGTTGAGAACAGGACACATTACCTTCAATAAGCACTTACACAGAGTGACCACTGACCACACACCATACTGCATGCACTGCAACAGACAAGAAGAAGAAGTTGTTAAACACCATCTGTTGGACTGCAGAGCATTGAAGGACCTTCAGAAGAACCAACATTCTGTATGGAGATGTAGAACAGCTGAAGAGGACCTGTACGTTTCACTATCTGGCACAAGGGAAAAAGAGTGAAAACTCGTAAACCTGGGGATCAGAAAAGTCAAAGTCTGTAGGCTTTCTGTATCATAGCAAACATCTTGGTCAAAGATTTTTTTCAAGTTTAACACAAAACTTTATCACCTATACAACTCGACACTCCTCTGCATTTTAACTGTTACGCAACGCTGCCCACTTCGCAAGTGATCTGCACTCTGCAAAAGCTCAGAGCCAAATGATGAAATATCAGCCCTTTACCTAACATTCTCCGCTAACCTTCAGGCCCAGAGAATCCACCCCCTGGCCCTGCTGATTGGCTGAATAAAATGTCTCATTACTTACTGGACACAGCTTGTATATATGCGGAGGTATGTCGGCCTTTTCAGAAATATGGTATCCACAGACCAGATCAAAGATGGCTGCTTCTTTGGAAGTTTGCATGATAGAAGCACAACATGGAGTTGTTCATTTCATGATGTCTGACATTTTGAAGCTGGAGGTGGCTTTCTGCAATGTACAGTCTCTGGAGGTGGCTTTCTACAATGTATAGTCTCTGGAGATGACTTTCTACAATGTATAGTCACTGGAGGTGGCATTCTTCAATGTATAGTCTGTGGAGGTGGCTTTCTACAATGTATAGTCACTGGAGGTGACTTTCTTCAATGTATAGTCTCTGGAGGTGGTTTTCTACAATGTATAGTCTCTGAAGGTGGCTTTCTACATTGTATAGTCTCTGGAGGTGGCTTTCTGCAATGTATAGGAGATGGCTTTCTACAATGTTTAGTCCTTGGAGATGACCTTCTACAAAGTATAGTTTCTGGAGATGGCTTACTGCAATGTATAGTCTCTGAAGATGAATACTATGTACATTACTTCCAACCAGAGATAAAGCAAGTCCTGGCTGAAACCAGAGAAGTTCCATAACAACTCCATCAGCCAGAAAATTGATACTCGCTCTCTTCTGGGATTGTAAAGGACCAGTTCTGGAACATGACATGCCCCAGAGGGACTTCTATCAACAGCAACGCTTGGTGTGATCTGCTTGAGAAACACTTGAAACCTGCAGTCAGGCCAGCATGTCATGGTTTGCTCAGTTCTGGTGTCTTTGTTACAGAATGATAGCTTATAGCCTCACACAGTGCATGCAACAGCTCAAAAAATTATGAATCTGCATTTGGGGGTGTCTTCAGCATTCTTCATATTCACCCAACCTTGCACCATTTTATTGTCATGGCAAACACATCTCAGAGAGATGCTAGGTGGAAAGAAGTGGACAAAGAGATAAGAGGCTATGCATAATTGGCTACAGTGTCGGTCAAATTTTATTTTCTTATCAAGGAATATAAGTGTTAGTCAGGTGGTGGCAGACCTGCTTCGAGTATGGTGGAGACTACATTGAGTATGGTGAAATTGTATCGAGTATGGTGGAGACTACATTGAGTATGGTGGAGACTACATCGAGTATGGTGATGACTACATCGAGTATGGTGGAGACTATGGTGGTGGAGACTGCATCGAGGATGGTGGAGACTACATTTTAAAGTGCCGAGACATTTTCAGTCATGTTTGTACATTTTATTCTAAATTTTTTTGGGGAAAAAAAATGAAGCTTACTTTTTTCACTCACGTTCGTACTGTGAAAGAAAATACATACAACAAACATAATTACAAATCTTGTAAGCATTTTTTTGTTTGTTTAAAGCCCTCTCAGTTTCATTTATGTATGTTTAATATTTATCTTTTAATCATCATTTTGTTTGTTACATTTGCTGCGACCGGTTTTGTTTTGTGTGGTAAGTGTTGCCATTTGTTATGGCAGACTGGCTGGCCGTTGGGTGTTTTTGGTGTGTCCGTATGAGTGTTTCTTTTGCCAAGTAGGATCTTTTATTTGTTGATTCATTGTGCTGCCCAGTTATTTTGCCTTATTGTTAAACTGATTTATGTATTTTATGTGTGAGACTATGTACATGTGATTACAACTCACTCTTTACATTAATGATGGTTTGTATATTTATTATATATACTGTGTATATATCATAGAAAGAAAAAAATATAACCTGTAGTTAGGATCACAGTTCAAGTGAAATTAAAGTTTTTTTTTTAAACCTTTACCAATGATAACTGGCATCATTACTTACTTCATAGAAATGGGGTATAATTTTTTTTTACAGTGTATGTTTTCAATAGTATATTATTTCATTCTAGTGAGCTGAAACACATAAATGCCTTTGAATGTAAATGCTACAGAAGAGTTCTTCAATTATCATGGACACAAAAAAGAACAAATATGTCCATACTACAAGAGCTTAATATTGAAGAAGGCTGGGTAGTAAAGAGGATTAAAGAGAGAAAACTTAAATATTTTGGACACATTAAACGTCATGATAATTTAGAGAAATCAGTTTTGGAAGGGTACATAATGGGAAAAAGAAGGAGAGGAAGACCAAGGCAATAATGGCTGCAAGACATCGTTGATTATCTGGAAATGGATACATCAGCAGCAGGCCATCTTGCTTACAACTGAGAGGGCTACAGGAGTGCTGTTAGTGAGGCAAAGTTCCGCAAGAGACATGCAAATGAATGACTGAGTGAGCTGAATTCAGACTATTGATACAAGCAGAGATTTGTGGAAAGTTTCTGGAGTTGTCATAATTTTTTTTTTTTCTATTTAGTTTATACTAGGTTGTCATTGTACTCCGTGTCTGAGTGGCAAAGTGGTTAGTGCACTAGTCCTTCATGGTGGGGGGGGTCGGGGTTCAGATCTGATCGGAGGCATTCCCAGTCACCCAGGCTGTAGAAATGAGTACCTGACTTCTTCTGGAGCCTGGGGGCAGGAAAGGCAGCCAGGCATGATGCTGACCACTGCAGCCTCCAGTGTGTTGAGAAGTCAGGGAGATTATAGGCTCTTAACAGCGTGTCCCCTGTGTGCTTCTAAGGCACGACAGGGTTACTTTTATCTTTTTTTACACTAGGTTTTGTCATGTTTCTTACCTTCGTTTCTCATTTTTATCAGCAATCAGACTGTGCTTGACTGAAACGTATAATTAATCCTGTTGATAGAAGTTTGTTGATTACATGCTTCTTGTTTTGTTTTTGTTTTTTTTATGACTATCAGTTATTTTCTCCCTGCTTGTTTGCCTGCTTTTGGTCTCGGGCCTGTTTTGGGGTTGACGATGTAACAAGAGGACCAGACCGTTGTAGTGCAAACATTGTTTTCTGTTACCTTTGTTGCGTGAGCAAATCCAGTATTGTAGAATTAATCATAAGAGAAGCTGTTAAACAAAATGATGCTCTGTAAGTTACAGCTGTTTTCTGGTAAATCAATATGACACAGCCCCCAGAGGTCAAGAAAATTTACTGGCATTGTAAAGAAGGGGCCCTGTATGCCACTGTGTGCGAACAGTCTGCATCATATGGCGACTACTTACAGTTCACAGAATTATGCAGTGACATAACTATAGGCCAGGAGTATTTTGGGTTGAGTTAAATGATTTTGAACCGTGCTGTAAGCTGGCTGTTTAGTTTATCAGCCTACGACATGAAACAAAACCAGGCAGGATTGGAAGTGGCAGAGTGACATGTCAGGCCTACAAGCTGACCATGTTTTGTTGAAACTTGTTGTATTGAGTCTGAAGGTTTTTTATTATTATTATTATTATTAAGATGATGAACATATCTCTCTGAAGTAGGGTAATGGAGCAGAACAAAAGTGATCTTTATGTCTGTGATGTTCTGGATCTGTCCTGGTGTGAGAGTGGAAGATATAAGATCTTACATCTGTGAAAAGTTTCTTAACACGGGCTACTTTATGTCTTGGAAGATTTTTCTGTTTCTGTTACCTCCAAGCTGAAGCTGATGCCATAGACCAGGATATAAAATCCTTGACTCTTTCATTCCAAAAACAGCACTTGCTGCAGTAGAACTGGAAAACTTCACTTGCCACAGTAAATCTGGAAAACTTCACTTGCCACAGTAAAACTGGAAAACTTCACTTGCCACAGTAAAACTGGAAAACTTCACTTGCTACAGTAAAACTGGAAAACTGCATCTGGTTGTTCATGTAAGGTAAAAAAAGAAAAGGTGGAATCCCCATTTCCGTGCCATTAAGCCATATTGAGGACACTGTGGTAGGTCTGTGTCTCTAAGACCTTCAGGCACACGAAAGTGTGATCACCACCATGCCTGGCCACATTTACCTTCCTAGGTCTTTCTGGTACCCATTTTTAGAGGCTGGGTGGACCCCGGGGCCTTTTTGGTGTAGTGGTAGCAGAAAGCTTTCCCACCGCAACATATGCCTGTGAGACCTGGACACTTAACAAAACAGCTGAGAAACGCATAAATACCTTTGAACGTAAATGCTACAGAAGAGTTCTTCAAATATCATGGACACAAAAAAGAATAAATATATCCATACTACAAGAACTTAATATTGAAGAAGGGTGGCTAGTAAACAGGATTAAACAAAGAAAACTTAATATTTTGGACACATTAAACGTCAGTGAGAATTTAGAGAAGACAGTCTTGGATGGGTACATAATGGGAAAAAGAAAGAGAGGAAGACCAAGGTGAAGATGGCTGCGAGACATCATTGATGATCTGCAAATGGATGCATCAGTAGCAGGCATCTTGCTCACAACCGAGAGGCCTGCAGGAGAGCTGTTAGGGAGGCAAAGTTCCGCAAGGGACATGCATATGACTGGTACCAGAAAAAAATCACCACTGCCGGGATTTGAACCCAGTACCACCAGCTTAGTAAAGCAAGCACCTAACCATTCAGCCAACCAGGCCACCCACTTGTTTATGTACTAGATTCATAGGACTAGGAAGAATGACACAAAATGTTTATAGCAGTTTTGCTTGTATTGAAAATAGCTATGATCATGTCTGAATATGTCAGCAGTAAGGGGGGGGGGGGGGAAGGCACTCGATTGGCAGCCAAATGGTCGAGGGTTCGAATCCCCAGCTGAGCGGGATTTTATTCCTGCCAATACAGCCTCGTAAAATGGGTACCAGAGAAAATCTGGGAAGGAAAGGCAGCGAAGAAAGGAACTGGCCACTAGAGACCTCATACACTGATGGCCCAGCATAATGAGGTCTCTAGTGCTTCATCCCTTACAGCATTTTCTATGGAACTATATTTACCTTTTTTTTTTTTTTAAGGAAAAAAGTAATAATGTACTCCTATAGTCCCACCAATATGCATTTATAATGCACTTCTGCAGCCCCACCAAGCTGTCATGTAACTTAATAACTTATCATTTATTCACCAAAATTAGAGATGACCTAGAGAAAACACATTTGTCTGTTTCTGAGTTTAAGAAGAAGGTGATATTAAAGAAAATACTGTTGGTGTGTTTGTATTTATTCTGTAATCCTTGAGTCTGGCCATGTGGTAATGCAGGTTTATTATTTAATATATAGCACCCTTTCTTCTTCCCCCCCCCTCCCCAGCACCTCTCTCCACTTTTCTTTCCACCTTCTCTCTACTCCCACCCTTCTTTTCCCCCTTTTCTCACCCCTTTCTCTCTCTCTCTCTCTCTGCTTCTCTCAGTCTCTCTCCTCCCATTCTATTTCTCTCTCCCCTCCTTTCTCTCTCCTCCCCTTCTATTTCTCTCTCCCCTCCTTTCTCTCTCCTCGCCTTCTATTTCTCTCTCCCCTCCTTTCTCTCTCTTCCCGTTCTATTTCTCTCTCCCCTCCTTTCTCTCTCCTCCCCTTCTATTTCTCTCTCCCCCCCCTTTCTCTCTCTCCCCTTCTATTTCTCTCTCCCCTCCTTTCTCTCTCTTCCCCTTCTATTTCTCTCTCCCCTCCTTCTGTTTCTCTCTCCTCCCCTTCTATTTCTCTTCCCCCCCCCTTTCTCTCTCCTCCCCTTCTATTTCTCTCTCCCCCCCCCCTTTCTCTCTCCTCCCCTTCTATTTCTCTCTCCTCCCCATCTTTCTCTCTCCTCCCCTTCTGTTTCTCTCTCCCCTCCACTTTCACTGTGGAAATGGATTCTTGTTAGTTCTGGCTCTCCAGATTTCATTGTCCTCTGATAGGACAGAACTTCTTACAGTTGAGAATGTTCTAGTTTGTTGTTCTCTGTCTTTGCTGTACTCTGTTTTTCTGAGTCATACAGAACTGGATCTTATATAGTTTTATATGGTTATCTCAGCCATACAGGAATGGATCTCATATAGTTTTATATGGTTACATCAGCCATGCAGAACTGGATCTTATATAGTTTTATATGGTTGTTTCAGCCATATAGGAATGCTTTCATCTTATATTGGTTTTATATATGGTTACAGCAGCATGTTGAGATGCACAAGGGATTGAAGGTTATGGAAGGACATGATGTCCTATGCCTGACAACAGGGTCCTTGAAAGAGAGAAAGAAAGATAGCAGCCATACAGGACATACAATGTCCTCTTTAGAGTTTCACGTGATCCACCTGTTTTTTTTTTCCTTCAGCCAGTTGTGTTCCACTTCATGCTAATTAGATAGCCCATAGAAAACATGGGTTCTGTCTGACTTTGGAATAGTACTGCACTTATTAAGTCATGTATGTATATGGAAATCCTGTACTCTGCATTGTAAACACAGGACACAGGTTTTTTCTTTGGATAGACTGATCATGAGTGTGTGCGATTGAGATGTAGGAGCATGTTGGTAAATGACTGAGTTTGATAACATTTTCTGGACAAGAATGACGGAAGTTTCTGGCAGTGGTGAATGTGTATGATAATGGCAATGATCTTACTGTTCTTTTATTTCATCACATTAATTATTGCATTGTTCTTTATCTGCCAGCCGGTGTTCTTTGCAGCTTGACATGGTTAGGATATTGAGGCACAGATTTGTGAGGAGGGTCCGACATGTTTTTGTTTTTTTTTAAACTACTGTAGGTTTGTTGTCCCATTCGATCCTTAATCGCTCGATCAGGTCAGGGTATTGTTTGTTAACAGACTGTGCCATGCGGAGATGTAACAGGGTCTTGGTCAGCTAAGGTTTGCCATAAAACATGGTGGCTGTTTTTTTTTCAATTACTTAGTGGAGCTAAAAAAGAGTACACCACCATTGGGAGACTAAGGCGATCTCCGCCAAAGTTAGCTGAGTGTGGCCTATTACTGGAGGTACCAACAGAGAGGTAGGACATGGTCTTGGTTGATAGACACTTTGTCAGTCTTGCAGCTAGCAAGTCAGCTATGGGTCCGTGATTGCCAAATTACCATCTTCACACTCCACACACACACAGACATTGCATTGTTAAGAAATATATCTGACTTTCATGTTAATGAGGGAGCAGCAGTTTCTCCACAATTTCAGGATTTCAATTAAGCTTAATTCAGCTTGTGAATATATACAGTAAGTGTTCAGTTACCTCCCATCTCCTAGCATGCAATTAAAGGTATATTTAATGTTAAATGAAGTCCCAGTTTGATCACATGACTTTTTTTTATATATATACTTTAAAATGTATATCTCAGTGTCATTTTTTTTAATATAAGCAAATCTGTGTGGCTTGAACGTTTGGAATATCAAAATAGCATCAGTTTATGCACTTGAAAGAATATTGCCGCCAGGAGTTATATCAAGCTGTGATGAATAAGTAAATACTTGTATCAAAATAAAATTGTTGGAAGAGATGAAATTAGAAAAGCAAGATTATTGTTGGATGCTCCGTGTTTATGTTTAATCTCTGTGTAACTTGTTTAAGATAATTTTGAAGTATTTAGATGCAAGGGGGCATTAGATTACCGTCAAGTGCAGTATAAGGATTGTCAAAATATTTGTTGTGTCAGAGATAAATCTCTGGTACTTTTGACATGAAAGGTTAAGACATGACGGCACATTGTGTTGCTGTCAGCATTACAGCATCAGCAGTTTGTGTACATCATATTCTTCACCACTTCAGCCTTGTCAGATTTAGTATTTAGCGAAAGTAAACACCAGCATTTTAAATATCAAGTGAGCGCTAACTGAATGTGAACCGGTTGTCTTGTAAATGGTAATATGGAAGGTAAAATTCCCCCCATTTCCATGCCATCAGAACATTGGGGATGCATCGTTAGGGCCGTATTTCCAAGACCTTCAGCACATGAAAGTGTGACGTTTGTCAGTATCATGCCCGGCCACATTTACCTTCCTAGATTTCTCTGCTACCTATTTTTAGAGGCTCCTAACCACTCGGCCTAGCTAGGCATGTGAATGATGTCTCAGATGTATCAAATATATATATAAAAAAAAAGATAAAGGTAATCCTGCCATGCCTTAGAAGCACATAGGGATATGGTGTTAGTGCCCATATTTTCCTTGAGCTGTCAGCACACTAGAGGGTGGTATGGTCAGTATCACGCCTGTCCGCCTTTCCTTCCCCAACCCCAGAAGAAGTCAGGTACCCATTTCTACAGCCTGGGTGACGAATAGAATATTGCATTCTACACTGGGGAGAGAACTCTTACATCAGGAAAAACACACACACACACATACACACTGGAGTCCTCAGAAAGTTGTTTTTCCACACTAGTTTTATGAACATTGAGTAAAGAGTTAACATTTACAAGCTGTTTTAGAACTTAATACTTGAATATTTATTTTAAAATACACATCTCACATCTGCCTACTTGAGCAGAAAGTTCCGTTTACAAAACTGAAATGAAATGAGCATGCAGTGGCTCAGATGTTCTTGCTTTTGATGAAAAAAATATTTCAGTATTTGGAATTATATTTGTTACATGTAAACACAGATCATCTTCTATGTTTTAGTGTGTTTCAAAACCTGGCTCTTTCTAGCTGTAGACGGTGAAGAGGTTTTTGCTCACACAGATACGATGTGAAATGCGTCAAAAGTTTCAAAGTTTGATGTGTGTGTATTATTGCAGGGTATTCTATGGCGTACCGATTGAGAATTTTGTAATTTCTTTAAATGTGCTTCTCAGAGCTTTAGGCAGCCATGGCAGGCAGACGCCTTGTGCCCTGCGGAGCAGAATTTTAAAAACTCAATTTTTCTGTGCACTAGTACCTCGCAACTTCATACATTAATTTATTACAAACGTCTGTTATTTACATCAGTGTTTTATCTTCTGTTGTTATTTTTTTTCCCCTTCCTTCTTTTTTCTGTCTTGTTTGTGAAACTGCGACTCGCCCTCATCAGTTCATTTATTTGTTTGACTCATTTAAAATTTCCAGCTTAAGGATGTATACTGTCTCCTTTACTTCTTGGGATTACAATAGACTTCATAATGAAAAAATGCTGCACAGGTATTGACTGGGTACATGGGACCCAACTAGAAGATCTTGATTTTGCTGATGACATAACTCTTATCAGTAATAATGTAATTCCATGCAAGAAAAAACAGATAGCCTGTCTTCACTGGCTAGCAAAATAGGACTTGAAATTAACAAGGACAAAAGAAAAATAATGAAAATTCCCATCAATCAAAATGGAAAAATACACATAGAAGGGACAGATATTGAAGAAGTCAATCAATTTGCATACCTTGGCAGCTACATAGACCAGGATGGTGACACTAGAAAGGAAGTTAGGATCAGAATTGCAAAAGCAGCATCAATCTTCAAGAATCTTGAGAACATATGGAATTCAAAAGTTATAAGCACAAAAACCAAGTTAAGACTATTCAATTCAAATGTAATATCCACCCTCATTTATGCATGCGAAAGCTGGAAAACAACTAAAGAAATAGAAAAGAAATTAGACTCTTTTGAAAACAAATGCCTAAGGAAAATACTCGGCATCAAGTGGAATGAATTCAAGTACAATGCAGAGATAAGACAAATAACTGAACAACAACCAGTCTCATGGGTGATCAGGAAAAGGAGATGGACATATGTTGGTCACTTGATGAGAAGAAATGATCAGAGAATCCCAAAACAAGCTATCAAGTGGAACACAACAGGCCAAAGAAAAAGGGGCAGACCGCGTGAAACTCTGAAGAGGACATTATTATGAGAGGCCAATTTAACAGGCACAAAATCCTTTGTTGAGGTTGAAAGACTCGCCGAAGACAGGAAAAATTGGCGAACTACTTTGCGAGCCCTATGTGATGTTTAACGTCACGGGAAGGATATAAGATAAGATAGTTCTTAGTTATTAATGTGGGATTGGTGCCGCGGTGGCGTAGTTGTTGGTGCACTCGCCTGCTGATCAAAAAGTCCCTGGTTTGATTACTTGGGCGGAATTTTTTTCTTTTTGTATTTGACCGACCGGCGCCGGGGGTCAGCCTAGCCTCAAAAAAAAAATGGGCACCTGAGACTTCCCTAGGAAAACAACAGACAGCAAGGACAGTTGGGTGCCGGCATCCCTACCTCAAATACTGTGGTGCCCTGGAAATGCAAAGGCACTAGCATTTCGCACCCCCTACAGCAAGCAGATTCTACAAGGCACAGACTGTGGGCTCTTCACTAAATGTGCCACATTCTTTTTTTTTTCTTCTTCTTCTTTCATGGCTGATGCCAGTTTCAAAATTTCAGTGTCCCATGTCCACCTTCAAGAACAAAACGTAGTAAATTTTTTGTCAAAGATAAGATGTAGGCAAATGTTTTGTTTGTTTGAAAGAAGCAGATGAGCATTTGGATGCAAATGATTTGTTAGTATAAGTAAATAAAACAGAGTAATTCCAAGAACAGGGATGACCGGAGAGCCTTTATCTGTGGCCTATGTTCTCAAGAGAGTGAAAGGTGGTGATGATGATGGTGATGAAATAAAACTAAGAATACACAAAGCCACTGCAGTAAATCTGGTAACAAATGTTTTTAGACTTTAAAACAAAAGTGGGAGCAGAATTATTAGTTAACAGAATGTTACAACTATGTGCTCCGTGCTTGTTAATTTATTAATTAAGAAAATGTTAGAACACCGTGCTCGTTAATGAATGAAGTTGCTCCTACTTTTGTTTTAAATAGTCTAACAAATGAGCGTTAAAGTGCTACCTTCTGGAATTTGAAATTCCAAGGTAACTCCTGTATCCTTCAGAAATGTTGAATTTTCTTACTATATGACTGTTGCACCAGAAAGACTAAGCTAATATCATTTACTGAACAGGAAAGTCAGATTAGGCAAGAAAGTAAGGTTAAACAGGAAAGTCAGATTAGGCAGGCAAGTCAGAGTAGTGTCTACGAGTGAATAAAATATATAGTTGAAGTCTGTGAAGAAGGAATTTGAGAGGGAAATAAAAAGTAAAGAAATAGAAGAATAAAATTGTACTTGCCTGGTTAGTTGAGTGGCCAGGCGCTCAGTTTACTAACCTGGTAGTCCCAGGTTCAGTCCCAACAGTGGGATTTTTTTTCTAGTACACACCAAAAAAAAAGACCCCGGGGTTCACCCGGCCTCTAAAAATGGGCACCAGAGAAATCTGGGAAGGTAAAGCAGCCAAGCGTGATACTGACCACATCACACTTTCATGTGCCGAAGGTCATGGAAAATGCAGCTAACACTGTATTCCCCAATATGCCTAAATGGCATGGAAATGAGAATTAACAAGTTTTGTTGGTTTTTTTTTTTAACCAAAAGGTATTTAATCTTCAGGGTATATGAAGTAAGTTTCGGTTTTTTCTTGTTTTGTTTTGTTTTGTTTTTATTTATTGATTTTTAAAATTTGTTCACGATTTTGGTTGAATCCAACTTCTGGGGGGGACTGAGGGTGTCTTTATATTGTGATTTCCAACAGTTTTTTTTTTTATTTTAAGTTATCCACAATACTATTTTTATTTGCTGGTGATCACTCTGCGGTAACTGACATGAGATGGTCAGTGGTGTAATGGTGACATTTTACAAGAAAAAGATGGAAGTAAAAAGTGAGAAGAGGTAGAGTGATGAGAATGTGGAAATGTAAAACAAATAGTTACAAGTCATTGTTTCACTGATTTGCCTTTGTCAGTAGTGGCGAAAATAATGAAACAACAACAAAACACACACAAAATAAACAGCACATAGCTGGCAGAGATGCTCTCGGTTGGGACATCGAACAAGGAATGTTAATGTTACTGTTTGTCTTAACAGCCATGTACTCATCTCATCACCTTTTTTTTTTTTAACCTTTCCTTCTCACTTTTTTTTTTGCAACTTTCTTTTTTTTGTAAAGCTCACCGTACACTTCAAACTATGCCTACTCTGCTAGAACCAGTCTGTGTAAAGCTTACCATACACTTCAGACTATGCTTACTCTACTAGAACCAGTCTTTGTAAAGCTTACCATACACTTCAAACTATGCCTACTCTGCTAGAACCAGTCTGTGTAAAGCTTACCATACACTTCAAACTATGCCTGATCTACTAGAACCAGTCTTTGTAAAGCTTACCATACACTTCAAACTATGCCTACTCTGCTAGAACCAGTCTTTGTAAAGCTTACCATACACTTCAAACTATGCCTACTCTGCTAGAACCAGTCTTTGTAAAGCTTACCATACACTTCAAACTATGCCTGCTCTACTAGAACCAGTCTTTGTAAAGCTTACCATACACTTCAAACTATGCCTACTCTACTAGAGCCAGTCTGTGTAAAGCTTACCATACACTTCAAACTGTGCCTACTCTACTAGAACCAGTCTTTGTAAAGCTTAACATACACTTCAAACTATGCCTACTCTACTAGAACCAGTCTTTGTAAAGCTTAACATACACTTCAAACTATGCCTACTCTACTAGAACCAGTCTTTGTAAAGCTTAACATACACTTCAAACTATGCCTACTCTACTAGAACCAGTCTGTGTAAAGCTCACCA
The DNA here is from genome assembly GCA_009760885.1 of Achatina immaculata. NCBI lineage: Eukaryota > Metazoa > Mollusca > Gastropoda > Stylommatophora > Achatinidae > Lissachatina > Lissachatina immaculata. The sequence goes on along the minus strand of CM019709.1, from coordinate 12,375,557 downwards.
TACACTTCAAACGGTGCCTACTCTACTAGAACCAGTCTTTGTAAATCTGCACCATCTAATACAGTAATAGAACACAGTGTTGTATAGCTTGACCTCGGGGGGACAAAAATCAGAGACTTTTAGACGTGAAAGAAAGAAAAACTGACAAAATTACCTGGGACTTGAGTCACAGTCTCTTTTAGGATGAGCAGCCACATAGCTATGAGAGAACAGCATATTTCTGACTGTTTAGTTGGCCAGAGATTTGGTTCTACACCCCCCCCCCCCTTTCCACAATTTCTCCCCACTGTTTTCTCTTTCCTCCCCCACTCCCCCAAGCATTTGATTCCAATACTCTCATCATTTATTTCCCTTTCCTCCCCCAAGCATTTGATTCCAATACTCTCATCATTTGTTTCCCTTCCCTCCCCCAAGCATTTGATTCCAATACTCTCATCATTTATTTCCCTTTCCTCCCCTAAGCATTTGATTCCAATACTCTCATCATTTGTTTCCCTTCTCTGCATTATTTGTTTCCCGTATCCCCATCATTTTTTTTTCGATCTGCACCCATTGTTTCTCCTTACCTTTGTTATTTATTTGCTTCCTCCTAATCATTTGTTTCTCCCCCTCCCCCCCCAAAAAAAAATCTGTGCTTCCAGTGCCCTCATTATTTCCCCTTCCTCTTCCCCCATTTGCGGTTCCTACTCCCATGTCATTTTTGGTTCCCATACCCCCAATCATTCGCTTCACATACCTCCATCATTTGTTTCCCCATACTCCCCCCCCCCCCTCAAACCGTTTGGTTCCCATACTCCCATCATTTGGTTCCCGTACCCCTAATCATTCGCTTCACATACCTCCATCATTCGGTTCCCATACTCCCCCCCCCCCCCTCAAACCGTTTGGTTACCATACTCCCATCATTTGGTTCCCGTATCCCTAATCATTCGCTTCACATACCTCCATCATTCGGTTCCCATACCCCCCCCCCAAACCGTTTGGTTCCCATACTCCCATCATTTGGTTCCCGTATCCCTAATCATTCGCTTCACATACCTCCATCATTCGGTTCCCATACTCCTCCCCCCAAACCGTTTGGTTCCCATACTCCCATCATTTGGTTCCCTTATCCCTAATCATTCGCTTCACATACCTCCATCATTCGGTTCCCATACCCCCATCATTTGTTTTCCATACCCTCTCTCTCCCTCCCTCTCTCTCTCAAATCACTTGGTTCCCCATACCTCCCAATAACTTGATTCACATACCCCAAGGAGTATAGAAGAATTGTAGTTTGCAGTCACAGGGAGATCACTCTCAGCAAGCCGGGGTTTCATTCTTCTAGTTTAGCTACAGGAGATAATGCACAGAATGTCTCGGGTGTAAACCGCAACCCCCTCCCCCCCCCCCCACACAACTTATATGGAACCTGTCTTTTCATTAGCCGTAAGTAACCCATTATGTGGGATCTGTCTTTTCATTAGCTGGAAGTAACCCGTTATGTGGGACCTGTCTTTTCATTAGCTGTAAGTAACCCGTTACGTGGGACCTATCTGTTCATTAGCCGTAAGTAACCCGTTACGTGGGACCTACCTGTTAATTAGCCGTAAGTAACCCGTTACTTGGGATCTATCTGTTCATTAGCCGTAAGTAACCCGTAACGTGGGACCTATCTTTTCATTAACCATAAATAACCCATTATGTGTGGACGCATAAAGTTTTATGTAGTTTTCCTTCCATTGTCTTACAACTGATATCGTTCTATATAACTGTTGTTCACAGTCAAGGTTATTTTTCATTACTGTATTAACATTTAATGTCATGGTCCAGCCGATGTTCTTACAATTCTATAGTAATATCATGTTTTCCAACAATAAAACACCACAAATATAGAATGATAGTTCTCGTGTATCTGTGTACAGATTTTGTGTTAAATACTCGTAAAGATCGATACATTTCAGGTAAGCATGGGCGTCTTTGTTATGCTGTGGGCAGCATTAGCTCATATATCGTCTTTGTCCAAGTCAGTGACGGTGCCCAACTAACTGCATGTGTCTGTGACGATGGCCAACTAACTGCATGTGTCTGTGACGATGGCCAACTAACTGCATGTGTCTATGATGATGGCCCACTAACTGTATGTGTCTGTGATGATGGCCCACTAACTGTATGTGTCTGTGATGATGGCCCACTAACTGTATGTGTCTGTGATGATGGCCAACTAAATTTGTGTGTCTGTGACCAACTATATGTGAGTGGCAATGACGAACTAACTTTATGTGTCTGTGCAAACTAAATGTATGTGTCAGTGCCGGCGATGCTATCTCTTGACCTTGGATAACAGCAAGTTTTCATAGCGGACCTAACAAAAAGTTCGCTTTGAAGTAACGATTATCTGAAGCGTAGCGGCCCAGCTTCTAGCTAACAATTTCACCAAAAAAAAACCAAAAACAAAAGAACCATCAGCACTGAACTAATTAGTGCCTAGCTGATCGATCTGTCCTGATTTGCTGCTGCACATAATGAAAGCGAAGCATCCACCAATCGTCTGCAATTTTCTCCAAAATTCAGAGGCAGTATAGCTGCACTGCGTATATGTAGTATATTTTGAACTTGTATGTGACCGGGTAATGCAGTGGTTAGAGCTCTCGTCTAGCAACCGAATGGTCGAGGGTTCGAATCACCAGCTGCGCGGGAGTTTTCTTCCGACCAGTGCGGCCTCGAGGTCGACCCAGACTCGTAAAAAATGGGTACCAGAGAAAATCTGGGAAGGAACTGGCCGCTCTACCTCATACGCTGATGGCCCAGCATAATGAGGTCTCTAACGCTTCATCCCCTACGGCATTTGCTATGGAACTACATTTACCTTTACTTTATGTGGAGACACAAATTTAAGTATCTTGGTACATATTGCTACATTAAGGGCATGCATCTTTCCCATCGCAACATATGCATGTAAGGCTCCAGAAAACAGTGAGAAGCACATAAATGCCTTTGAATGTAAATGCTACAGAAAAGTTCTTCAAATAGCGTAACACGAAAATATAATCCATACTACAAGAACTTAATGTTGAAGAAGGCTAGTTAGTAAAGAGGATTAAACAGAGAAAACTTAAATATTTTGGACACATTAAACGTCAAGAGAATTTAGAGAAGACCGTCTTAGAAAGGGAAAAAGAAAGAGAGGAAGACCAAGGTGAAGATGGCTGCAAGACATCGGTGATAATCTGCAAATGGATGCATCAGCAGCAGGCCATCTTGCTTACAGCTGAGAGGCCTACAAGAGAGCTGTAGAGACATGCAAAATACAAAACTGGTACAGTGATAATCAGTGCATCGCAGAGGTCAGAAACAAAATATATCAAGCACAGGCAACATTTCAGCAGCCCATTTTTGCCAGTAGATACTAGGAAAAGAGTCTTGAAATGCTATATTGAGCTTCTTCTTCTTCAGCTTCAGCTTTCCGAGCCATTAAGGTTCATTGCTGCAGATAAAGTTCGCCTCCATTCCTCTCTATTCCTAATCTTCTCTCTTCAGTTGGTGACACCAATTTCTTTTATATCCTCTTCTATGTTGTCTTTCCATCTCTGTCTTGGTCTACTCCTTGGTCTTGTTTCCCTCATCTCTTGTGCATACATCATTTTCGTTTGTCTGTTCTCTTCCATTCTTTCTATATGCCACAGCCAGCGTAGTCTGTTCAGTTTCAAAACATTTATAATTCGGTGGGATTTAAATATCGGCTGTTCAGTTCCGTGTTCTTTCTAGCTCTCCATTCTCCACTGTTGGTATCCTTTATGGCCCCAAAGATTCTTCATAGGATCTTGTTCTCAAAGATCTGCAATTGTTGTTCATCTTTCTTTCATGATCATCTTTCTAGCTATATCTAGTTAGTATTAATATACATGGCAGCAAGTCATGGCCATTAACAAAATTTTTTAAAAGAGGGAGGAGGAAACTAAAATACCGTGACAACAGGGAAAATGGGGGACAGGAAAGGTAGAGGCAGACCAAGAGAGAAAATCTTAGGTGGCTTGACAAAATGGCGTGGGAGAAGCACAACAGAACTGATGGAAAGCACGAAAGATCAGAAACTGGAGAAATATGGCCGCCGACGCCTCTAGCGATGGCACATGATGATGATGATGATTGTAGTAATGCTTTTAATGACGTATTGATTATATCGCTGTCTCGTGTTTACCAAGATTCAGCTAACAGGAATTCACACACGCTACCTGTGTTCTTACCTGCACAAGATTACCTTGACACGAGACATATAATTCAACATACACCGATGTATTATTAATTCAATATTTAAGACAACATGGCCTGACTTACACAGAGTCACGAAGCCGGAACGTTTTCTATCTCCAGCGTCAACATCTTGGCAAGCCCGGCCAAGCGGAACGGTAAAGACTGGTTAGATCCGGTTCACGCATGACAGCTTGGCGTGATAGCTTTTCGCTGTTTCCATCTCAACAGTTCTTCTTCGTCGTCATCGTCGTTGTCGTCCGCCTTCACAAATGCGTTCGTTGCGTTGTATCGGAGTTATGCGCCTTTTGGCTCACATTCAGACCTTTTTATCCATATTCAGACCTTTTTATCCATATTCAGATCTTTTATCCACATTCAGACCTTTTATCCACATTCAGACCTTTTTATCTATATTCAGACCTTTTATCCACATTCAGACCTTTTTATCCATATTCAGACCTTTTATCCACATTAAGACCTTTTATCCACATTAAGACATTCGGGCCCCTCACTCATATTCAGTTTACTCCGCATGCAATAGAACAGACGACTGACACGGTCCATGGATTAGACTTTAGGTTTACAGGGAGAAACAGAACAGGGGCAGATCAAACTGCTCATAGACAGGAACCTGTATACGCTGCTGCTGCTGCTGCTACTGCTGTAGATAATCCTGCAAAAACCAAGCTATCATTATTCAATTCAAATGTAATATCAAATCTCATTTATGCACGCGAAAGCTAGAAAACAACTGGAGAAATAGACAAGAAATTAGACACTTTTGACAACAAATGCCTAAGGAGAATATTTGGTATAAGGTGGAATGAATTCAAGAACAACGCAGAGATAAGATAGATGAAAGAAGAGCAATTAGTCTCATGGGCGATCAGAAAAAGGAAATGGACATATGTCGGTCACGTGATAAGAAACAATTAGAGAATCCCAAAACAAGCTATCAAGTGAAACACAACAGACCGAAGAGAAAGAGGTCGACCACGTGAAACTCTAAAGAGAACATTGTTAAGAGAAGCCAGTTTAGTGGGCATAACATCCCTTGATGAGGCTTAAAAGCTCCGAAAACAGGAAAACTTGGCGAACTACCATGCCAGGCCTATGTGACGTTTAATGGCACGGGAAGGATGTAAGATAATAAGTAAGAAGATAAGTAAGCGTCCAAATTATCACCACCAGCGGTACTCGTCTAGTAAATCACGAGAATTGCTGCACAGTCACTGCTTCATTTCACTTTGTTTAGGCACAGTTGCCTCAGGAAAAACAAATCCACTCCAAAACACCTGCAGATGACATTTGTTTCATTCAAAATAATACAGCTTTCTACAAATAGGAAACGAAGAGGCTTTCGTAAAGTAACAGAACACAGCACTGTATGGTTAGACCAAGGGGGGAAACAAATCATAGACAAAGCAGTTGTAGACGTGAGAGAAAAGAAAAATGACAACTACCTGGGGCTTGAACCACGGAAACCGGTAGGACGAGCAAACCGGGGGGGTGGGGAGGGAATAGCTAAGTTGATTAATGCGCTGTTCTCTCGTGGCTAGATCCCAGGGGAGTTCTCTTCTCATTTTTCTTTCTCTCGTCTAAAAGTGCTTTGTCTATGTTTTCTTTTTCGATTTTTACCCATAGATTGCTGTGTTATATTAGTTCCTCGTTGGTTCAGCCATCATACTTTATCTCACTATGCATTGTTTATGTAGCATGTTTTCTGCAACAGTAACATCGTGAACATGTAGCTATATCACATCTTATTAAAGTGATGTTATGTGTGTGTGAATATATGCATGTGTATGTATTTACTTTATGAAAAGTGTAGATGTATGTACAACATACATACATAATACCAAGATATATGTATACACGTACACACATGCACATATACATATATACGCACACCAAAACCACACCCATTCCTACGTGTATATAAAGTATGCACAAACACAAATACGTATTAGGAGGCGTACGGTGGTGGATACGGTGTTAGGCCCGTATTTCCAAGACCGTCGGCACGTGAAGGTGTGCTTTAACATCACGCCTGGAAGCATTTACCTTTCCAGATTTCTCTAGTACCCATCCTTAGAGGGCCTTTACGATGTGGTGGTACCAGGACACACACAAAATATCCGCATATTAAAATCATGGTGCCGTTTGAAAATTATAACCACACATACTACACACTGAAATTACACACTAAATGAAAGCGTAAATAATAAAGTTTTGTTAGACATGTTTGGCGTAGTTCTGCATGGCTTCAGTTTGTTGCCCTTGCAGTTAATGGTAGGCAGTCTGTTAGTGACGAATGTTGTCTGGGTAACAGGTTACCAGTTATCTTAAGCTGGCCATCCCAACGATGAATGTTAATTATTCAAGTGCCGTGCCGCGTGGGTAGGCGATCATTTCTCTCCACAATTCCCTGTCTCTAGACTTGATTATGAGATCCGCCGATGACTTTTTTCCCACCACACTGACAGCCCATCCAGTAACTTCTCTCTCTGTCTTCCTCTGTCTCTTCTTCCTTCAATTTTTCCAGTTGCCACAATATGTTCCAATTTTCCTCTTATCAGGAAGGTTCTATAAATCTCGCTTGTCTGCCTCTGATCTTTGCTATAATTTGCTTTATAACTCCAGCCTCTCTTAAGACTTCTTCATTGGTTTTCTTGGCTGTCCATGGTTCCTTCACTATCCTTCTTATAAACCACATTTCCATGACCTTCATTTCTCGCTGCACTCTCTTATTCATGGACCATGGTTCACACTCATAAAACAAAATTGACTCGATGTAACATTTAAGTACTCGGAATCTTGCTTCCCCAGATATGGATCTGTTGCACAAGATGTTTCTCATTGTCTGGAATGCTGACTTGGCCTGGGCACGTCTGATATTTATTTCATTGTGACACTTCCCACCAGTTGTTATAATTGTTCCTAAGTTCTTGAATCTATCAACTTGTTTCAGATTTGTCCCATCGATGGCAATGCTACATTTTGGTGGTATTCTTTTCTTTGACATGACCATCAGTTCAGTCTTCTTTTTGTTCAGACTGAGACCTTTACTTTAACTTAATTATTCACTTTGAACAAAAGTCGCAGATTCAGATCTGACAAGCCACAGAACTCCCTGAACCTTCCCTAGAACTGGCCTCATCGTGAAGTGACATGTTGGCGGAATGACCTTTACGTAATATATCACGCGACTAACTACGAGACCGAAACTAGACGCATTTGCTCCTTAAATGTAACGAGTCTTGTCTTGTCTTGCGCTATCTCACTGTAACTGCGAGCTGGTGTTCTTTGCTGCCGATGCTGTGGAGGTGTTGAGGTACAGTATCGTATCGGCGCGGGGGCGGGTTACTGCAGCTATTTTTTTTCAGTCCCGGAGTACAGCTAAACAGCAGGAGGTGTGGAATGGTTCTTTAGCCGACTCCACCACCATGGGGACTATGGCGATCTCCGCCGCGTTATCCAGGCTAGGCCTGTTACTGGAGGTACCAACGGAGAGGTGAGACAGGGTCTTGGTCGACTATGATTCGCTAATCCTGACGTTAGCATATCAGCTATGGGTCGCTGATTGCCTAATCAGACAGGGTCTTACCCCCCCCCCCCCTTCCATGTAGTGACAGAATCATGGCTTTGCTACATTTAATTCAGCTAAACTTATGAGGTTCGAACGGCAACCATCCATGATTCTGCGGACACACCGTAGCACAGGAGTCACAGAGATCCGGGACAAGACCGGGGAAGAAAGGCGAAGGACAGGCGTTTGTGGAAAACCCACGTGCCTTGGGGTACCTAAAGGCCTAGGGAGAAAGCGAGAGAGAGAGAGAGAGATCTTTGATCAATCAATCTCTCTCTCTCTCTCTCTCTCTCTCTCTCTCTATGAATATCTGGAACAGAGTGAAAGTTGTGTGATAAAGGGGAGAATGTCAGACGGGCCTGGGCTGATCTTTCAGAAGGGTTAAGAATTGGGCGCCCAGGCCCGTCTGACATTCTGCCCTTTATCACACAACTTTCACTCTGTTCCAGACATTCTACAAATATGCTGCTTATATAACAAACATAATTAACAATAAAGTAACTACATACGCATAAAATGACTAACTACATACACATATAAATAACTAATTACATACATATATAAATGACTAACTACATACACATATAAATGACTATCTACCAAACAGAATAATGTGTTCGGTGTCTGTAAGAGCAGTCTAAAATAACTTTTTAAGTTTTACGATTCATGGAGGGATTTATCGACACCAAACAGATGTTGGAAAAGTTTGTAACTGCAGGAAGGATTATAGTTTATATTTTTTATACAGGATGGGAGGGTATTCCAAAGATGAGCAGCAGAATAACTAAAGCTTTTCTTGTACAGGTGAAGTCTAGGTTTTGGAAGACTTATGCTGTTCAAGCGTTGGCTGCACTTTTGGCTAAATTTAAACAGATTCCATAGATAAGAGAGAGAGAGAGAGAGAGAGAGAGAGAGAGATTCTGAAATAATTTCCAAAACGTTGCTTAAACTGGATTGTTGACTTATAAGAAAAGTAAAGATCAAATCCAGATCATAAGACGCTCCCTTGGCCTTTTGTGCTGCACAGAAAAGAAAGTTTAAAGACCAGGGAAATCTTTCAAGCGAGATAAATAACGTAGCCTGGTTCATCTTTTCTCTCGTGGTTTATATAATCTAATTCTGACCGTTAAACTAATCCTTATGCGACTGACGTAATAGATCATACTTGTTCTTAGGGTGTTCACTGTTGACACGTACACTACTAAGGGGCTGTCTTTGTTTGACCAAAGTTTCAGTCTAAGCCAGTGTTTCCCAACATGAGATGTACGGCCCCCCAATGGGGTTAATTTGACTATTTTGTGAGGCTTTTTAGAATATACTTATATCATACTATTCAGAACTTGGGTTGAATTTTATGCTGCGGGAAGGGGGGGGGGGGGGTAAAAATCTTTGAGGCGTTGAGGTGGGGGTATGATCCAAAGGACATCGCAGCGGTTCTCAAACTACGGAAGTTTATTGTGGGAGCTCTTCCAAACTTTTATAGCCTCATTTTCTGATAGTCCTCAGCTTTGTTGTCATACAGGCAGTCTCTGAGTTACGAACGAGTTTTCCGTTCCTAAGTCTTTTCGTACGTCGAATGTGCACCTAAATCGGAAGAGTTAGGTACGGTTCGTATCTAACACCAGTTATACAGTATAGAGTGTTTACCTTTATATGCATTAAAAAACAAAGAAATCGACGAACCGCAGTAGACGAGCAATGTTTTTTGACGAGGGGCGCAAAGTGACGCCTGTTTCTTGTTACCAGCTGCTTTTATGTAACGAATTTGTTTGTAATATATTTGGTTTTACAGGGAGTCGTTCGTAACTATGAGCTGTACGTAACTCGGTGGCTGGTGTAGATGAGTTTAAGAATGAACACAAAATGACAGCGAGAAAATTTCAAGTTTGTTGGGGCTTTTTATTATTACTATTTTACAACTGGCAGAGACTGACATGTTAAAAAGTAAATGGAGGCCAAAATTTAAAACTTAAATTTATTCTAAAATGAACGAATATTGAAGTATAAAACACGGTTCGTTTTTAAGAAGCTGGGAACAGACAAGTAAATTATAACATCTTTGTCCCCATGAACGCAACATATAATGTGAGGTTTTTTATTCTGAAAATGATAAACAGAGAATTTTATCATAAGAAAAATATTAGAACTTTTAAAGAAAAAACTAGGAATGGCTTTATTAATTCACGAGCACGCAGTTCTGTGACGTGTCGGCCTGTATTTTAATCATACAAAAACATGCGATGGGAAACACTGCGTTACACAAGGTTTCATATCTGCTTCAAGTTAACGACTTATTGGAAGCAGATATGACTGCGCTAGAGCGACGGGGGGGGGGGGGGGGGGGGGGGGGAAGACTATCATGGCTGGCTAACAAGACTTTCTTCTATGTTGTCCAGATAGGCCTGTTGCTCCAATTCAGCCAGGTCAATATGATGAAGATCGATGACCACGTTACACATGTTACCACAGCATTGACCGATTCAGGTTCACAGTTGATGGAAGATCATCAACCAACCAGCCAACTGATCAAGAGGGTGCTAACTAGCCATCCAGTCTAGAGAGATCAGCTAACTATCCAGTCAAGACATACCAACTAATCACCCAGTCAAGAGAGATCAACCAGCCATCCAATCAAGAAAGACCAACTAGCCATCCAGTCACGAAAGACTAACTAGTCATTCAATTAAGAAAGACCAACTAGCCATCCAATCAAGAGAGACCAATTATTCATCCAATCAAGAGAGACCAACTAGCCATTCAGTCAAGACATACCAACTAACCACCCAATCAAGAGAGACCAACTAGTCATCCAGTCAAGAGAGACCAACTAGCTATCCAATCAAGAGAAACCAACTAATCATCCAATCAAGAGAGACCAACTAGTCATCTAATCAAGAGAGACCAACTAGTCACCCAATCAAGAGAGACAAACTAGTCATCCAGTCAAGAGAGACCAACTAGTCATCCAATCAAGAGAGACAAACTAGTCATGCAGTCAAGAGAGACAAACTAGTCATCCAGTCAAGAGAGACAAACTATTCATCCAATCAAGAGAGACAAACTAGTCATCCAGTCAAGAGAAACAAACTAACTATCCAGTCAAGAGAGACCAAGCAGCCATCCAGTCAAGAAAGACTAACTTACCAACCAGTTAAGAGAGAGAGAGAGAGAGAGAAACCAACTAGCCAACCAATCAAAAAAAGACCAACATGCCAATCAATCAAGTAACCAACCAACCAGTCAAGAGCTATCAACTATCCAAACAATCAAGAGTGACCAACTAACAAGCCAAATAAAAGTGAAAGACTAAACATGGTATAAAAACAAATATTAAAAAACCAGAAACAGAGAAAGCAGAACACTATAAGAATGGGATCTAAACCCGCCACCTTCTTTTCACATGCTGTTCCTAAACCAGCGAGCATTTTCAAACAATGACACACCGTTGCCGCTTCATCACTGCTGAGTATAACATGTAAGATTTCAGACACGCTGAAACATTGGACGGGAAGAACATACAGACAAACATACGGAGCGTGTTAGGCCCTTTGGCTACAGTTATGTAAGCGCATACATATAATTCTTTTGAATTTTGCACAGCATGACGAAAATGTTTTCGCAAACACTCAAGTTTTTGCAAGATCTGATTATTACTTTCTTATGGCCCCCTAAAAAAAAGTACCGAAGTTTGGAAGAAAGGTGGGTGTAAAAGCCACGCTTTATGATTGGCTGACCTTTCCATGAAAGTATACAAACAGATGTGTCACATATACCAAAACGTGGCAGCTACAGCCGAGCGCGTTAGTGAAATCCTCAAGCCATATTTGTATTTTCTCACAGCAGAGAGCGCGTTGCATATAGGACAATTCTTACATACAGAATATGCGAAGAGTCGACGGTTATAAATCAATGATTAATTATTTCGCAAATATCTAATCAACCGCACTGTTTTTAATTTTCCAGATCTAGCTGCTTTGAGTCACAAGACGCCAGGCAAACTAAAGGACGCGAAAATTCATCTTTTCTTGTTCCTGGTGTTCAAGTGTCACCAGCAGGGTGGATGCAAGCAGAGTTACTGCAGATTTTAGAAGAGCCTGGCTTTTTCTTAAATGTTTATTTTTGTGGGGAAAAAACTGTAGTGATTGTCCTGCGATTCTACAGACTTCTCAGTGATTGTGCTGATATTCATATGATTTTACAGAATTCTCACTGATTGTACTGACATACCTATGATTCTACAGATTTCCCAGTGATTGCACTAATATTCCTATGAATCTACAGACTTCCCAGTGATTGTACTGATATTCCTATGATTCTACAGACTTCCCAGTGATTTCACTGATATTCCTATGATTCTACAGGCTTCTCAGTGATTGCACTAATATTCCTATGAATCTACAGACTTCCCAGTGATTTCACTGATATTCCTATGATTCTACAGACTTCCCAGTGATTTCACTGATATTCCTATGATTCTACAAACTTCCCAGTGATTTCACTGATATTCCTATGATTCCTACCTTAGTCTCACGCATTTTTCTGTCATTCAGCTCTTTGGAGCACTCACATCATTCCTGCTACCTGACCTAAACCTATGTGCCTTTTCATAATTAGTCATACTTTTCATAATTAGTCATACTTTTCATAATTAGTCATACTTTTCATAATTAGTCATACTTTTCATAATTAGTCATACTTTTCTGCCTTCATTGGGGCGATGTCAGTCGTAGAGAGAATCTCAAGCGTTTCACTTTTTAGTTTCTGGACGACTTCTCTGTAATTATAGAGATATTCTAGTAATCATACAGATACCCTAGTGATTGTACACATATCAATTCTACAGATATCGTAGTGATCGTATAGATATCCTAGCAGTTGTACAGATATAGTAGCAAGTGTACAAATACCCTAGTGATTGTATAGATATCCTAGCAACTGTACAGATATCCTAAAAACTGTACAGACATCTTAGCAATTGTTTAGATATCCTAGTAATTGTACAGACATCCTAGTGATTATATTGATATCTTAGCAATTGTACATTTATCTCAGTGATTGTATAGATATCACAGCAACTGTACAAATATCCTAGCAACTGTACAGATATCCTAGCAACTGTACAGATATCCTAGTGACTGAATAGATATCCTGGTGATTGTATAGATAGCCTAGTGATTGTATAGATGTCATTGTGATTGTACAGATATCCTAGCTATTGTATAGATACCCTAGCAACTGTCTAGACATCCTAGTGATTGTATAGATATCCTAGTTACTGTACAGATAATCCAGTGATTGTACAGACACCAAAGTGATCGTACTGGTATTCAGTGATTGTACAGACATTCAAGTGATTGTACAGATATTGCAGTGATTGTACAGACATTCATGTGATTGTACAGACATTCCAGTGACTGTACCGACATCCCAGTGATTTCTAGAGACATTCCAGCGATTGATAATAAGATTCGTGTGAAGATACGCGACTGTGACAGAAGGAACAGAACATCTGTGAGCTAGGTCTGGGAAATGGCACCAAAAGAAAGTGTATCTTCGGGTACCAAACCCATCAAAAACGCCATGAAATGGTTCATGAAGTTTCTCCTGGTAAGTCAGTTCATGTCCATTTAGAATGTCCTCTTTTTTTTTCTTTTTTCGTGGCATTTTTGCTTGATTCTGTTTTAATGTCGTGGGTGCAGCACCTGGCTGGTGCATAGCAGCTGGTTGAAATAATTACTCTTGTATGCCTGAAAACTGTTTTAATGTTCTGTGGATGGATGGATGGATGGATGGATGGATGGATGGATGGATGGATGGATGGATGGATGGATGGATGGATGGATGAATGAATGGATGGATGGATGGATGGATGGATTTCCGAAAGTAAAGCATTCCTATGAAACCTTTCGTAAGCCAAAATGGCGTAAAACGAAAAAATAAATAGGAAATATTTTAAAGCGTTCCCAGCCGCTCCCATAAATAACCTACCAAATTATACCAAATAACACATACAACCTAAAATAACACTAGCATTTAGTGTTCTGCTATAAACGCACATTCAGAGTAATACAATGATAGCCTGAATTGGCCGATATGACAATGACATAACATAATGATTTAAAAAATTCGGCGAGAGAACAACGCTTTGTCACAGCCTGTTTGTTGACCAAACAATGGCCGACTTGATCATACTTCTCTTTCCAGGAATTTCAAATGGCACTACTTCCTGTATCAAGCCTCCAACAAGTGAGTGTTAAATAACAGAAAACGTTTACAACATGAACGACCTGAAAAATCTTTTCATTTCTCGCTGAATAATAATCTGTTCATAAAATCTATACAAACGGGAAATTGCTTTCAGTGAGAATCTCATCAAAATCACTTTTCATAAACCCTATAGGAACCGACGATTACGTGGTGTCTTCATTTCTCACATCGAATCATCTAGTCTCTCTCCAGAAAAACCGGTTCTTTCCTCAACTTCTTTCCTTTCGGCTGACTTCTCGAGGTTTGTATGTTCTTTCCCAACCACCAGAAAGATGACAATAGTTAAAAACAGGAATGATGATATAAAAATACAGCCTACAGAAAGTAGACATGCCGTATGTTCAGTGTAGTTTCACTTACCGGAAATGGAAAGACAGCGAGAACATGGGAAAGCTGAGAGGTTGGGGTGGTGGTTGTGATGATGATGATGATGTGTTAGGATGAATCATCAGAGGTTGGGATAGTGGGAGGTACAGGAGAGTAGTGTAAAACTTGTTTGCTGCAAGTTTACATTTATAATTTGTGGGAGGAATATTTTCTCAAGATGGTTACAGACCAGCAATCCCTGGGCAGTGTACTACCTTACTCTAGGCCAATCTAGCTCCCCCATCATGACCGCCAAGGGATAACTAAACCACAGAGGATACAAAGTTTAATTATAAAATATTAGACCTCCGTTGTTTCAGCACCTCCAAGTGCATTGTTTTCAATATAGAAATCTGAAAGATTATAAACAGTAATGATATGAGAACAAACCTCAGAAACAGTTCGCACTAACACAGTACACAGTAGCAGCACACACTGGCATTTTGTAGCGCGAGCGGTATATCTTTGACTTACTCTCTCTTGTCAGGGTTGTGACGCTGTACATGAACTTTCTGTAGACTGTTGTAGTGGGATTTTTTTCCCTTTCCACGGCGCCAGACCAGGGTCGTGGAGAGCCAGGTCGGGCCCCGGGGTCAGTTACTATTAGGCCCCGTTCAAACAAGAAAAGTTCTAGAGTTTCCTGAATTGTGTCTCTAATCAGAACGGGGGGGGGGGGGGGGGGGAGGAGGAGGAAACAAGGTCCCCGGACCCCCCCCCCCCCCCCCAAGCAGCCAGCGCCTCATGGGTATAAAGCCTGCCTTCTCTTTCTCTTCTACCCCTTCCTCACCCCTTCTCGTCAAGTCTACCTCAGCAGGACATATAAAATAATATCATCATCATCATCATCGCCTTTCACTCCCTATAGAGCATAAAGGATAGAGGCCCTCCAGTCACCCATGTTCTTGGAATTATTCTCTGCTTCCTTCCATGAGTATCCCTTGTCTCTGAGCACCGTCATAATTTCTCTTCTCCAAGTTAAGTCTAGGTCTTCCTCGTTTTCTATTTCCTTGAGGATTCCATATCAGTGCCTGTCTTGTTATGCTAGTGTCAGGTTTTCTCAGAGTGTGGCCAATCCACTTCCATTTCCTAGACATGAGTTTTATGTTCATAGGTTCTTGTCTTGTCCTTTCCCAGACATCCTCGTTCCTGATCTTGTCCTGTCATTTAATATTTAAAATCCTAATCAAGCAGTAGTTCATGAATGTTTGTGTCCTCTTTTGTATCATATTATAAAATAATATAGGAAATATAAATTTGATAAACCTACAGGCAACATTAATAACGTTTTATTAAACTGACTAAATATGTCAGTAGATAAAAACAGTGAAGAGCAAAACCTCTATCTTAATGTGAAGAAAACTAAATTGATGACAGCTGACAAAACAAACAAGGCAGCTGAAATATGTATCAATGAGGAAAAATTGGAAGAAGTGGAGAATTTTTAATATCTTGGATCATTACTAACTAATATTGGAGATACAATGAAGGAAATTAAAAGGAGGACATCTATCGCTCTTCAAATAGTAAAACAACTAAAGAATATGTGAAGAGGAACAGACAGAACTACACAAATAAGATTTTTAAGAGCATGCATCTTTCCCATCGCAACATATGTCTGTGAGACCTGGACACTTAATAAAGCAGCTGAGAAACACATAAATGCTTTTGAATGTAAAGGCTACAGAAGAATCTTTCATATTTCATGGGCACAAAAAGGAACAAATATATCCATACTACAATAACTTAATATTGAAGAAGGTTGACTAGTAAGGAAGATTAAACAGAGAAAACTTAAATATTTTGGACACATTAAACGACATGATAATTTAGAGAAGACAGTCTTGGAAGGGTACATAATAGGAAAAAGAAAGAGAGGAAGACCAAGGCGAAGATGGCTGCAAGACATCGTTGATGATCTGTGAATGGACGCACCAGCAGCAAGGCATCTTGCTTACAACCGAGAAGCCTACAGATGAACTGTTAGGGAGGCAAAGTTCCGCGAGGTGCATGCAAATGACTGACGTCATTAATGGCAAAGATTCTGAAAGAGAGTATCACTAATGGTAAGATATTGCATCTTACACATCTCTTTATGGTTTACCTTACACAGACCATTTATCTTACCTGTCCTTTCATAAGACAGTTACCAGCACGGCCTTTTGAGTGTGACGAATAACGATGTACGTTTAAAGACTTCCCGAATTTAGTTTGCAGTTTTAAACACTCCTTGATTCACTTGTAGTGTATTGTTGTTCCATCGCGCATTGTTTACAATCACTTTAAAACATTATCATTCATTCATTCATTCATTTGCATGTCCCTTGCGGAACTTTGCCTCCCAAACAGCACTCCTGTAGGCCTCTCGGTTGTGAGCAAGATGGCCTGCTTCTGTTGCATCCATTTCCAGATCGTCAACGATGTCTTGCAGCCATCTTCGTCTTGGTCTTCCTCTTTTTCTTTTTCCCATTATGTATCCTTCCAATACGGTCTTCTCTAAATTATCATGACGTTTAATGTGTCCAAAATATTTAAGTTTTTTCTCTTTAATCCTCTTCACTAGCCAGCCTTCTTCAATATTAAGCTCTTGTAGTATAGATATATTTGTTCTTTTTTGTGTCCACGATATTTGGAGAACTCTTCTGTAGCATTTACATTCAAAGGCATTTATGTGTTTCTCAGCTGTTTTGTTAAGTGTCCAGGTCTCACAGGCATATGTTGCTATGGGAAAGATGCATGCCGTTAAAAATCTTATTTTTGTGGTTCTGTCTGCTCCTCTCCATAGATTCTTTATTTGTTTTACTTTCTGAAGAGCGATAGATGTCCTCCTTTTAATTTCCCTCATTGTATCTCCATTATTAGTTAGTAGCGATCCAAGATATTCAAAACTCTCCACTTCTTCCAGTTTTTCCTCATTGATACATATTTCAGTTGCCTTGTTTGTTTTGTCAGTTGTCATCAATTTAGTTTTCTATGCATTAAGATAGAGGTTCTGCTCTTCGCTGTTCTTGCGGACTGACATAATTAGTTTTTCCATTCCTTTTTGTGTTGTGGACAGCAATACTGTGTCATTAGCATATCTAATCTCTGGTATTTCATAACCTCCAACTGTTATGGCATCGTAATATTCTTTGTCTACGTCTTCTCTAACATTCCTCATTATATTTTCAGTATACAAGTTAAATAAGTAGGGTGACAATATGCACCCCTGACGGACCCCTTGTTTTATGTCAAACCAACCTGTTGTTTCACCATTTATTCTTACTGCTGCTTGTTGGTCTAGATACAGCAGTGATGTTAATTGTATCAAATGTGTTAGAAATCCCATTTTTTCCATTATTTCCTAAAGTTTCTGGTGTTGTACACAATCAAATGCCTTTGAGTAGTCTATAAAGGTTATTATTAAAACATTATAGAATACAGATTACTCACCAACTGTGTGGAAATTAATCACAAAATATGGATCGCAACATTTTAATAAGGAATCACGCTGTAATAACTTTTCAGTGGCACACAAAAATGTACATACACAGCCATAATAAAACATTCTGTACTCACACAATAAACGCGTTTATGAGACGAAGACCTTGTGGATTTAAATGAAAAATGAAACATCACAAGTTCAAAGTTCACCGGTAACAAGACAATGAAAAAATAAGAAACGGACAGTCAAGGACGCGGTGCCGGAACAAACCTGTTTTGCGGTATATTTACTGTATACTATACGCCTACTTTATTATTTCTTTACTAAAATATGCGTGTGGAACCTTGACCGTAAGTGCGAACTACTCTATCTCGACCGGTCTACTAACTTAGCGCGTAGCAGTAATCAGACGTTTTTACTAAGAGAAAAAAATAGTATATTTTGCAGATGATTATTTAAAAAAAAAACCCACATTTTTCCAAGTTTACACTTGGCTCTCTGTCCAACCTGAACACTCAGTTTCTAAAATTATTCTTTCAATTCAAACTTTTTTTTTTCGGAAACAAAAATACCCGATCTCTTTGGAGAAAGAACTAAATGGATTGGATTAGGGGTTCCCAATTTAACAAAAGTATGCGGACCCCTTAATATTTGAAAATCCAGTCCGCGGACCCTCTTATATTTCAAAATCCAGTCCACGGACCCTCTTATATTTCAAAATCCAGTCCGCAGACCCTCTTATATTTCAAAATCCAGTCCACAGACCCTCTTATATTTCAAAATCCAGTCCGCGGACCCTCTTATATTTCAAAATCCAGTCCGCGGACCCTCTAATATTTCAAAATCCAGTCCGCGGACCCTCTAATATTTCAAAATCCAGTCCGCGGACCCTCTAATATTTCAAAATCCAGTCCACAGACCCTCTAATATTTCAAAATCCAGTCCGCGGACCCTCTAATATTCAAAATCCAGTCCGCGGACCCTCTAATATTTCAAAATCCAGTCCGCGGACCCTCTAATATTTCAAAATCCAGTCCACAGACCCTCTAATATTTCAAAATCCAGTCCGCGGACCCTCTAATATTTCAAAATCCAGTCCGCGGACCCTCTTATATTTCAAAATCCAGTCCGCGGAGTCCTCTTATATTTCAAAATCCAGTCCTCGTTTAGTTCAGTATTTCCTATTTTTAAACTTGATTTAAACATAAAAAAGTTGAGTTTTTGTCATGGACCCCCACGAAAAGGTCCACGGACCCCCAGGGATCCACGGTCCGCTAATCTGCAACCACTGACTAGATGATAAATGAGAGGAGAAATCTTCACGTAACAAACCAGAGTTTGCTTTAGACTGTCGATGATTTTTAGAGAACCAGTTTAAAAAAACGAAACAAGAAACAGTAAGGGGAGCGAACCTGTATATCTCTTACTTAGAAGTCTAGTCCAAATTACTGCCCTTCCATTAATCTCCGTTTCGTCATATTTCTTTTATACTGACGACTCGCACGCTCCAGTCTACATTTATTAATTTCCAGGAAAAATTGACACACTTAGAGAAGAATTCAGCCATAATGTAGAACATTTCACAGTTTGGACAAAATTTATGAACCGTTGCGAATTTTCCTTTGTGCAGTGCTCCCCACAAAAAGTTAACCAACAAATCTTTGAGTACCAATGCCTCGAAACGTTAGCAAGCGTTTAGGGTGTGAAGTGTTATTGCCTTCACATTTCTAGGCCTCTACAGTTTTTAAAATAGGGATGCCAGCACATGACCTCGCTGTTTTCTTAGAGAAACCCCCAGGTTTCAATTTTTAAAAAGTAAATGTAGTTCGTCTGTGAGATGTCCTACCACTAAGTGTAGTTCAGTCTGTGAGATGTCCAACCATTTAAGTTCAATAAAATCTTACAAAACTAATCATACAAAAAAAAATGACATTAAGTAAAATTTCAGTATTAAGTCTATCCAAAATTAATTAATTTAATGGCCAATATGGTAGCTCCTTTGACTCATTATGAGCTTTTCAGATGAAGATGTGATTGACGAAGATAACAAAGTCACAATCGTGTCGAATGTAATGACTCCCTGGACGTTATACATGCGACGGAATCAATGTCGGACATCACACACATAAACTACACTTAGTGGTAGGAGATGTCACAGATGACCTACACTTAGTGGTAGGAGATGTCACAGATGACCTACACTTAGTGGTAGGAGATGTCACAGATGACCTACACTTAGTGGTAGGAGATGTCACAGATGACCTACACTTAGTGGTAGGAGATGTCACAGGTGAACTATACTTAGTGGTAGGAGATGTCACAGATGACCTACACTTAGTGGTAGGAGATGTCACAGATGACCTACACTTAGTAGTAGGAGATGTCACAGATGAACTATACTTAGTGGTAGGAGATGTCACAGATGACCTACACTTAGTAGTAGGAGATGTCACAGATGAACTATACTTAGTGGTAGGAGATGTCACAGATGACCTACACTTAGTGGTAGGAGATGTCACAGATGACCTACACTTAGTGGTAGGAGATGTCACAGATGACCTACACTTAGTGGTAGGATATGTCACAGATGATCTATACTTAGTGGCAGGAGATGTCACAGATGACCTACAATTAGTGGTCGGAGATGTCACAGATGACCTACACTTGGTGTTAGGAGATGTCACAGATTACCTACACTTAGTGGTAGGAGATGTCACATATGAACTACACTTGGTAGTAGGATATGTCACAGATGACCTACACTTAGTGGTAGGAGATGTCACAGATTACCTACACTTGGTGTTAGGAGATGTCACAGATTACCTACACTTAGTAGTAGGAGATGTCACAGATGACCTACACTTAGTAGTAGGAGATGTCACAGATGAACTACACTTGGTGGTAGGATATGTCACAGATGAACTACACTTAGTGGTAGGAGATGTCACAGATGACCTACACTTAGTGGTAGGAGATGTCACAGATGACCTACACTTAGTGGTAGGAGATGTCACAGATGAACTACACTTAGTGGTAGGAGATGTCACAGATGACCTACACTTAGTGGTAGGAGATCTCACACATGAAGTACACTTAGTGTTAGGAGATGTCACAGATTACCTACACTTAGTGGTAGGAGATGTCACATATGAACTACACTTGGTAGTAGGATATGTCACAGATGACCTACACTTAGTGGTAGGAGATGTCACAGATTACCTACACTTGGTGTTAGGAGATGTCACAGATTACCTACACTTAGTAGTAGGAGATGTCACAGATGACCTACACTTAGTAGTAGGAGATGTCACAGATGAACTACACTTGGTGGTAGGATATGTCACAGATGAACTACACTTAGTGGTAGGAGATGTCACAGATGACCTACACTTAGTGGTAGGAGATGTCACAGATGACCTACACTTAGTGGTAGGAGATGTCACAGATGAACTACACTTAGTGGTAGGAGATGTCACAGATGACCTACACTTAGTGGTAGGAGATCTCACACATGAAGTACACTTAGTAGTTGGACATCTCACTTATGAACTACACTTAGTAGTTGGACATCTCACTTATGAACTACACTTAGTAGTTGGACATCTCACATATGAACTACACTTAGTAGTTGGACATCTCACTTATGAACTACACTTAGTAGTTGGACATCTCACATATGAACTACACTTAGTAGTTGGGCACCTCACATATGAACTACACTTAGTAGTTGGACATCTCACATATGAACTACACTTAGTAGTTGGACATCTCACATATGAACTACACTTAGTAGTTGGGCATCTCACATATGAACTACACTTAGTAGTTGGGCATCTCACATATGAACTACACTTAGTAGTTGGACATCTCACATATGAACTACACTTAGTAGTTGGGCACCTCACATATGAACTACACTTAGTAGTTGGGCACCTCACATATGAACTACACTTAGTAGTTGGGCATCTCACATATGAACTACACTTAGTAGTTGGGCATCTCACATATGAACTACACTTAGCTGAACAAGCGCTGCTATGTGAAAGTCAAAAGGAAAAGCCGGTCTAATCATGGAACAGGATGATGAGGAAATTACTTGATGATGGACGAGACTGACCGTGCAGATACACTGCACACGGATAGCGCTGGTGACAGCTACAGTAGGCCAGCAAATTCTATTATAAAAAAAAAACAACAACAACAAAACCACTTCAGTCTCCTATTTATCTTTCCATCATAAATGCTCCAAGATTTGACACAAAAAAACGCGAACTCTCTCACAGAACATTGAACAAAGAACAGAATTTGTTCTGTGATAATTCATACTGAACTGAAGATATGTATTTAAAAAGTACATGGGAAAAAAAAAACGTTACTGTCAATAATAAAATTTGATGGGCATAGAATTACGGAAAGAACTTGCTGTTATCAAAGCGGTTGCCACCTGTGGTAAAACTCGCAGTTTAGAATCGGTAAAAAGAAGGGGATGGGAGTGGAGATGAACTTGTAAGAACGATCTTCTTACAAGTTACGACTAAGTAATATATATTATATATATACATATATATATATAATATATATATATATATATATATATATATATATATATAATATATATATATATATATATATATATATATATATATATTTAACACAGCATTCATGTGAATTTATACTTTATCTTATTTCTTTTTACTGTGTGTTTTTGTATGATCAAGGCTCACACCAAAGTGTCACGTCTGTGTAAAGTAATAAAGCTGTTCCTACTTTTTCCTAGTTTATACATTTTGGTAT
Organism: Achatina immaculata; assembly: GCA_009760885.1. NCBI lineage: Eukaryota > Metazoa > Mollusca > Gastropoda > Stylommatophora > Achatinidae > Lissachatina > Lissachatina immaculata. Next base: position 12,352,887 of record CM019709.1, on the reverse strand, counting down.
CACAGATTTACTGCGCTGGCTCGGTGTATAGTTCTATACTCAGACACTAATTATTGTGTGTTTGGGGGGTGGTATCATTACCCCTTATTAGTCTTGTTATGAAAGGTGATCAGAAAGTGGCTTCACAAAACGGTGGAAGATAAAACCACCAAATCAGCGCATCCTTAGTTGGGGAGAAAGACCACGCCAGAAACAGGAGAACTACCACACCAGAAACAGGAGAAGGACCACACCAGAAACAGGAGAAAGACCACACCAGAAACAGGAGAAGGACCACACCAGAAACAGGAGAAGGACCACACCAGAAACAGGAGAAGGACCACACCAGAAACAGGAGGACCACACCAGAAACAGGAGAAGGACCACACCAGAAACAGGAGAACGACCACACCAGAAACAGGAGAAGGACCACACCAGAAACAGGAGAACGACCACACCAGAAACAGGAGAAGGACCACACCAGAAACAGGAGAACGACCACACCAGAAACAGGAGAAGGACCACACCAGAAACAGGAGAAGGACCACACCAGAAACAGGAGAACGACCACACCAGAAACAGGAGAACGACCACACCAGAAACAGGAGAACGACCACACCAGAAACAGGAGAACGACCACACCAGAAACAGGAGAACGACCACACCAGAAACAGGAGAAGGACCACACCAGAAACAGGAGAACGACCACACCAGAAACAGGAGAACGACCACACCAGAAACAGGAGAACTACCACACCAGAAACAGGAGAACGACCACACCAGAAACAGGAGAACTACCACACCAGAAACAGGAGAACTACCACACCAGAAACAGGAGAACGACCACACCAGAAACAGGAGAACGACTGAAAACCATGATCGTTCTCATGGCATTCATGAGATATACAATAAAAGCTTCATATATGTTAGATCTATTCGTAGAAAACTAGGTCGTTCAATAGAACATTATAATTATTTATAGACCACTATATTCTTAGAACATTAGAACTGTATGTGAAACAATAGATCCATTTGTAGAAGTAGTTGTTCTTATATGTATAACAGTGGTTATTTTTATAGCGGTAGTTGCTTTTATATTTATAACAGTGGTTACTTTTATAACAGTAGTTGTTCTTAAACTTACAAGGTCCTACAATTAAGTAATGAGATTAGTTTTATTATGGCCAAGACTAAAATGTCATCTAGGAAGCAAAGCATGGAATCCAAAAAGGTAACCTTCATCTATGATCTGGCAACTTTTCATCGCCGCCCAATAAGCAGACGACAAACAACCAGCCATTTTGTTGACCCAGTCAGAGGTGCATTGTTACGTAATCAGCATGGAGAAAAAAGCAAACATTAAATTGTGTTTAAAACTCGGGAAACGTGCCATTGAGACAGTTGAATTGATGTGACAAGTTTATGGGGATAATTGTTTATTTCTTGCACAGATATCCAGCTGGCATTCATGATTAAAACGTGGTGTGGAAAAGATTACAAATGCAACTAGACAAGGACGCCCAATTTTTGTTCGTAATGAGGAACTCATTGCAAAAGTCGGAGAACGGATACAAGAAGATCATTGTTTGACTGTGAGGATTATGGCAGATGAATTTAGTGTTAACCGAAAGACCATTCGTAAAATTTTAGTGGAAGATTTCCGCAAGAAAAAAGTTCCTTGCCGGTTTGTATCACATTCGTTGTCTGATTACCAAAAACGTCAGCGTGTTGACTACGCAAAAGACATCATCAAAACGTGTCGCAGAAATAAACATTTTTAAAATTTAAACATGGATTTTCCGCTATGATCCCACAACTAAACGCCAAAGTGCTCAGTGGAAGTCATCATCATCACCAAAAGGCAAAAATAATTTGTCTTCAAAAGTCGAAAGTGAAGACAATGTTGGTGTGCTTCTACGACAACAAAGGAGTAATTCACAAAGAATTTATTCCAGATGGACAGACTGTCACTGCCAAAGTTTATTTAAGTATTTTGAAACTCTTATTGGTTCTAAGGACTGTTATTGCCGGAGGTGGGGTGGAGAATTCGCTCTCCGCTCCAACGGCGTGGGTCTCAAATAGCCTCTGGCAGTCAAGTCCAGCTTCTGGCCTTCTCGTGGCAGAACTGTTTAAACTTACAGGAGAAGGGGCGAAGGTGAATATCTGGCACATGAAAACCAGACACTTAGGGTAGATGAGAGGCACGTTTGGTAGTTCATCTACCGCTGCTGGCGAGATTCTTCAGCTGCCGTGCGTGGAGCGGTGCTCATCCCTGCCAATGAAGAAAGGTGCAAATAGGGTTTCCGCGGGGCACCACTGCGGAAAAGGTGGTAGAACGGATAAAGCGAAGCAAACAGTCAAATCACGGCACCTCTGGTCGGCCACGTCCTAAGTGCACTCATATCGAGTGAAATGCCTGAACGGGCCTAACCCAGAGGTTAAGACACTGCTGGCGAGACTCTTCGGATGCCGCGCGTGGAGTGAAGCTCCTCCCGGTCAAGGAAGAAACTGCAGAAAAGAAGTAAGGGTTGCTGAGCGGCGCAGATGTGAAAAGGTGAAGGAAAGGATAAAGTGAAGTTTAACCGGTATGTCCAGCAGTGTCACTGCGAGAACTACATATACCACGGCGCCTCTGCTCTAGAGGCCGGCCACGTCCGAAATACACTTACACAGGTGAAATATGCCTAAACCGGCTCACACCAGGGGTGAAACTTGAAGGCTACGCATGTCACGGTACCTCTGCTCTAGAGGTCGGTCACGTCCAAACACGCCCATACTGGGATAATATGCCTAAACCGGCTCAACCCAGGGGTGTAAGTCACTAATGGCGAGGATTCGTCCTCCTGGACAAAAGCTCCATCCTGGTCACAACTAGGAAGGGTAGCGGCCACGACCACAAAATGCTGAAGTCGGAGACACTGGACCAGGGCAGTCTAGATAGGCAACCACCTCTCACCCGGCGGGGATGTTTGCGTATCCTAATCACGCTGAGGTTTTCCGGTGAGAAAGTCCAACACTGGACTGGATGGGCAACCACCTCTCACCCGGCGGTGATACACGGGTATCTCAAAACACGTCGAGGTTTTCAGGTGAGAAAGCCCAGCTCTAGACTAAACTGGTACAACGAAAACCACGGTGTCACGCAATACCGCTTCTGAGACCCACCAAGAATACAGGTTCAAGCTCTGCGATATTCTGAACCTCTTGTGGTCCTCTCTGGGATCTCGTGTGGTCCTTTCGGGGACCACACAGGAGACCACGGGACTTAACGAGGACCACAGGCGTAAATTCAGTAGGATCACAGGGCGGTCTTGGTGGTAGAAGCGAACGAAGAACAAGAAGAAGAATCTCTTATTGAAAAGGATTCTCCGAGTCCGACCCGAGTATTCAACATCTTCTTCTTCATGATAATGCATCGGCTCACCGGGCGGTAGATGTACACGTATTTTTTACCCAAAAACAAGTATGTGTTCTCTACCATCCATCCTATTCCCCAGATTTGTCTCCCTGCGATTATTTTCTATTCCCAAAATTAAAGTTAACATTGGAAGGACGCTTCTTTGACGATACTGATGACATCCAAAAGGCCGTAACATCGAGTTTAAGGGCCATACCAACAGAAGAACTGCAGAGGTCGTCTTAGTGCTTGTTAGATCGTGCCACTCGCTGTATCAAATCACAAGGGGCTTACTTTGAATAAAATACAGGTTACATCTTCAACTTTTAGTTATTTTACTTCTTTATGTAATTAGTCTCATTACTTAATTTTCGGACATTGTACAGCGGTTATTTTTATATTTATAAGAGTCGTTATTTTTATATTTATAGCATCGGTTATTCTTATATATGTAACAGTAATTGTTCTTATAACAGTGGTGTTGTTATATTTATAACTGGTCTTTCTAAGGACAGTAGCTATTCTTATAACACGGTTTATTTAATGGTTATATTTGCATACAAACTTGTGTTAAGAAAAGTGGGGAGGGCGGAGTGGGAAGGTTTCCTCCTCTGATTATGAAAGCTGAAATGGCTGCTCTATTCTCTTTTCTAGAAACTAGTATCTTGAAGAAGAAGAAGAAGAAGAAGAAGAAGAAGAAGAAGAAGAAGAAGAAGAAGAAGAAGAAGAAGAAGAAGAAGAAGAAGAAGAAATGTGATAAAACAGAGAACAATACCTCTAGGTAATCCACAGTTCTTTTCCTCAACCCCCCCCTCAACCCCCACTCTACCCCCCCCCCCAACCCCCTGTGGGAAAAAAACTGATTTCCCCCTTTCCTTTCCACATAAAAACATCGTTCCAGAACCATTTTCAATATGACCTTGACAAATCTGCCACTATGTGTACAACGCTCATGTTTATACAAAACATATCGTACGACTTGGCATAAAGCTCATGTCACACGACGTATCAATCAACCTGACGCCGTATATGTTAAAACTGACAATGACAGGAATTCCCTCATGTTAGAAACTCATGTCAGGTAGTATAATGACCCAGTCAGATTTGGTGTCAGTGCAACGGAAATACCCAATGCTCCGGCATCATTTCGGGTTTTTCCGTAAACAGTCTGGGGAAACAAAAGTGGAAAAGGGGGTGGGATCGAGAGATAAGTTGAAAACGTAAGGTGTAGCTAAAGAAAAACTCTGGGAAGGTTAACCTTCACAGCGATGAAACAGAGGAAGAAAATCGTTTTAGTTTTAATAACCACAAAGAAACTGTCTTCTTGTTTTAAAAAAATGCATAAATTACATACAAATTTATGTCAGTCCTTCCATAAATATTCCCCTATTCTTGGAATGTCTTTGAGGAAAAACAGCGAACAGAAGCGAAAAAAGTGCACTGGGAAGGATTGGGGGGTTAATGTTTGAATGGTTGTTTACAGCTGTAAATAACCACGGCAAACGATAGCCTTTACAAAACACATTCACTGAAAGCCCCGAACAGAAAATAACCTGTGTGAACTTGTCTCCCCCTGACTCAGTGCCTGATGGTCCACGTTCAGTTGTAACCCTCAGCTCGGGCAGCGGTTCTAAACTTTTGTTGGTTTAGTTGACCCCTGGGGAGGAGGGGGGAGGGGGGAAGAGAGCTTCACGTTTTGACGACAGAAAGGCGAAAAATAACGGGGTCGGTTTAGTGAAGCAGCGATGACAGTAGAACGGAAACCTCTGTGGCATCTTCAGACAGCAACGTAATCATTTCACAGTGTTGTTCCTGTCCTACATGCTGCTAAAGTATGAAGAAAATGCTACTTTCTGTACAGCTTCAGTATCATAATATAAGTACGCGTACAGGGTTTATAAGTACGCGTCGAGGGTTTTCAATATAAGTATGCGCCCAGGGTTTATAATATAAGAACGTCCAGTGTTTATAATATAAGTACGCGTCCAGGGTTTATAATATAAGCATGTCCAGTGTTTATAAAATAAGCACGTTCAGTGTTTATAATATAAGTACGCGTCCAGGGTTCTATCAATGAATGTTAGAAAACGAGTCCTAAAATGCTATATTGAACCTATCTTGTTATATGGAAGTGAATCATGGACAATAGGCAAGTCTGCACAAAAATCATTGGAAGCAGCAGAAATGTGGTTTATTAGAAGAATGTTGCGAATCCCCTGGACAGCAAGAATAACTAATGAAGAATGTATGAGAAGAACTGGAGAGACAAAAAAACTTGTCAAAAAGATAAGAGAGAGACAATGTACTTTCATAGGACATGTAATGAGAAGATGGGACATTGAAAATATTATAACAACAGGAAAAATAGAAGGAAGAAGATCAAGAGGAAGACCAAGAGAAATGATACTGGACAGTCTGACGGGACGGTGTGAGAGGAGATCACCAACTGAACTGATGGCCTGCATGAAGGATCGGGTACTCTGGAGAAGCATAATAGCCAACGCCAGTCGGCACGGCACATGATGATGATGATGATGTCCAGGGTTTATAATATAAGCACGTTCAGTGTGTATAATATAAGTATGCGTCCAGGGTTTATAATCAGTGTCAGGTGAAGATTTCTTTTGTCCGGCTATACGAGTATATTAAATTAACATTAACCAATATATAAATCTGTAGGTTTTTTCCTGCTGTCACGCCCACAGGGACACATACAGTACAAGACAATGTAAACTCTAAAATAACATCTAACCTATACCTTTCCTGTCCCTGATTTCGATCGATGATTTTATTTTTGGAGTTTCGTTAATATTTTGGTCTTGTCATAAAAGGTGACTAGAAGATGATTTCACTAGAACAGCATAACATGAGACACCACAGCAGCTGTTAGTTAAACGCTTGTTAAAAAAAATGAAAATGACATGGAACATAGATTTCCTCCTTTAGTTTTTCGTCCACCTCTCTCTGTTTGTCTGCCCGCTTGCGTGTCTGCCCGTCTGTCTCTCTGTCTTCTCCGAACAACTTCAGTTTGATGCAATATTGTGATAGACATCATAAATCAAAACTCCAGCGCAGACATACCTTAAAGTAAGGGAGGCAACATTCATTCATTCATTCATTTGCATGTCCCTTGCGGAACTTTGCCTCCCAAACAGCACTCCCGTAGGCCTCTCGGTTGTGAGCAAGATGGCCTGCTGCTGTTGCATCCATTTCCAGATCGTCAACGATGTCTTGCAGCCATCTTCGTCTTGGTCTTCCTCTTTTTTTTCCCATTATGTATCCTTCCAATATGGTCTTCTCTAAATTATCATGATGTTTAATGTGTCCAAAATATTTCAGTTTTCTCTCTTTAATCCTCTTCACTACCCAGCCTTCTTCAATATTAAGCTCTTGTAGTATAGATATATTTGTTCTTTTTTGTGTCAACGATAGTTGGAGAACTCTTCTGTAGCATTTACATGCAACAAGATTTTTTTTTATCTCGCCCCATCCATTTCGCAACACCAGTCATTGATCCACAGTATTCTCATTCAGTGTCCTATTTACATTTTCCTGTATCTCCTATGTCTAAAGCCGCTCATTTTGGTGACCGCAGTCACAGCTTTAAGAACCACCGTGGATAAATAACTGATAATCCCGAAGTCATTTCTTGAAAACCTCAAGTGAATACTGTTTGTGGAAAGTCCATTATTAAACTGAAGCAGGAGAGAGAAAAAAAAAAAGAACTCTGCTATTGGCTACTAAAGACGTCCGTACATGCAATAGTTTATTGCATTATAAACAGAACCTTGAGACTGAAGGTTAGAACAGTCTATATAAACCTGCAGAACGTAAATACGCATACCCAAGTGTTTCGAACCTGAGGTTACTATACAAGTCTTCAAATAAAGGGATTCATAAAGTGCTCATACATTTATGGAAGGCAGATAGCATCATAAACACAGAAAAAAGTGTTTAGAAAAAAAAAACAGAGGCATCACTGACACAACTGAGCTCTACCCTACATATATAGGTATAGACTCGTACTTTATCTGTTTGTTTGCATTTTATATTTGCTTATATCTTTTGAGTTTATTTTACTTCATTTACAGTATAATAGATTGTTGCTCATTTCATTTTTGCTTATATAAATTTAATATAATTTTACATTTATTTTTGTGCTTCTGTAGTTATTCGTACAGATTTTCTGTAAATATACTTGTATAAAACGGAGGATCCTACACAGAAAAGGATATAGAAGCACCTACATCAAGAAAATGTAAAGACTTGTTTGGCTGTTACATAATCAAGAAAATAATCAACTATCAAAACCATCCAGCATTTCAATGATGTTTATCAACAAATATTTAAAACATTCCATCTGCTAAATTTTATTACAGTACTTTTCTTCACAAAACTTGAAGAACATTAAATGTTACAGGGTCTTGCAGCAACAGTGGACTTCTGTTTTTTTTTTGTTGTTGGTTTTTTTTCTTTTTATATTTACACTTTATTTCCAACTTCCATCTTCTCCTGTTTTATACTTTCATTTAAAAAAAATTTACCTGAATCTGTAATTCCACTTTCAAAAAAAAAAACCTCCGTCTTATATTTTCACTCCTATTTAACTTTTTCCAGCTGTAATGTTTACTTTTTACTTATTTTCCGCAGCTTTATATTTTCACTCTTACTTAGCTTTTTCAACTGTAATGTTTACTTTTTTCTTACTTTCCACAGCTTTATATTTTAACTCTTACTTAACTTCTCTAGTTGTAATGTTGACGTTTTACTTATTTTCCTCAGTGTTATATTTTCATTTTTACTTAACTTTTTTCAGCTGTAATTTTTACTTTTTACTTATTTTCCGCAGGTTTATATTTTCAGTCATACTTAACTTTTTCAGCTGTAATGTTTACTTTTTATTTATTTTCTGCAGTTTTATATTTTCATTCTTACTTAACTTTTTCAACTGTAATTTTTACTTTTTACTTATTTTCCTCACCTTTCTATTTTCATTCTTACTTTTTCAGCTGTAATTTTTATTTTTTACTCATTTTCCTCGGGTTTATATTTTCATTCTTACTTAACATTTTCAACTGTAATGTTTACTTTTTACTTATTTTCCGCAGCTTTATATTTTCATTCTTACTTAACTTTTTCAACTGTAATGTTTAATTTTTACTTATTTTCGCAGCTTTATATTTTCACTCTTACTTAACTTTTTCAACTGTAATGTTTACTTTTTACTTATTTTCGCAGCTTTATATTTTCACTCTTACTTAACATTTTCAACTGTAATGTTTAATTTTTACTTATTTTCGCGAGCTTTATATTTTCACTCTTACTTAACTTGTGCAGGCCCAGCTCGGCGGCTTCCAGGAACAAGAGTGCCCAAGACCAAGCCAGGACTCGAGGACCGTCTTGAAAAACATTTCTAACAAGGAAAAGACTTCAGCTACCAAAAACAGCAGCAAGAACAAGAACCACAAGGGCTGTGAGAAAACTGATCTATGGGGTAGTTCCCTAACAACGGACCCGAAAGACAAGATTAAAAAAGCGAGAGTCGCTGAAACAAAGATGAGGTAAATATGCACCCTTTATATCAGTCATTACTGATATTTCTTTTCAAGCCCTTGGCCCCTTTAAAACCAATGATAACTAACCTGGCAGTCCTTCCTATACTTCCATACAAGTCAGTCAGTCAGTCATTCATTTGCATGTCCCTTGCAGAACTTTGCTTCCCTAACAGCTCTCTTGAAGGCCTCTCGGTTGTAAGCAAGATGCCCTGCTGCTGATGCATCCATTTGCAGATTATCAACGATGTCTTGTAGCCATCTTCGCCTTGGTCTTCCTCTCTTTCTTTTCCCCATTATGACGGTCTTCCCTACCAGTCTGTATTAAATTAAACATTTTGACATATCTTTGCTATTCTTAACTTGTTCAGCGGGGGCACTGTGGGCCCCCTATTTATTGACAGACCTCATTGGTATTTTATATACTCCTTCAAATGCATATGCCGTTTTTAACTCTTTCACTAAAAAAACAATCCTGCCAGTGTTGGTACATCTTGCACACTTAACTCTAAACAATTTTCTGTGACGTACTTTGACATAGACGTAAAATAAAAAACAAACAGAATGCTACATTTCTAATCCAAACCATGTTTTTAAATAATAGAGTAACTTCCTTCCAATTCCCATCGACCAAAACTTCTCAACAAACTTTATTCAAGCACAGGAAAATAACTGAAAAGATTTTTTTAAAAAGGCTTAAATAACTTCTCCAAGGTCTGTTACGACAAGAGCTGAAACTTCAGAAAGAGTCTTTAGAAGAAAGTTGGGGATAATTTCCGTATTCTTGTATTTTGTTTCATTTTTGTTTTTCTCTTTCTCTTTCTTACTCACAGCTTCAATAACAGCACTTTACCGTGCATGAACCCGGTGCACAACGAGAGGTACTGGGTGTCTTTTGATGAAAAGAGCTTCAGGAAAGGTCGGACTTTTAAGGTGTACAAGGGCAAGATAAATGGTTCAGGTCCAAGCTGTGGTGACAAGTGTGTTCTCAAGGTCTTCAGGGAAGACGAAGAAGAAACAGAGGTAAGAATGAAGAACAGAGGTAAGAATGAAGAACAGAGGTAAGAATGAAGAACAGAGGTAAGAATGAAGAACAGAGGTAAGAATGAAGAGCAGAGGTAAGAATGAAGAACAGAGGTAAGAATGAAGAACAGAGGTAAGAATGAAAAATAGAGGTGAAAATGAAGAATAGAGATAAGAATGAAGAACAGAGAATGAAGAACAGAGGTAAGAATGAAGAACAGAGAATGAAGAACAGCGGTAAGAATGAAGAACAGAGGTGAGAATGAAGAACAGAGGTAAGAATGAAGAACAGAGGTAAGAATGAAGAACAGCGGTAAGAATGAAGAACAGAGGTGAGAATGAAGAACAGAGTTGAGAATGAAGAACAGAGGTGAGAATGAAAAACAGAGGTGAGAATGAAAAACAGAGGTGAAAATGAAAAACAGGGGTTTTAGAATAACGTACCAGGCGATCTTAAACGAGGACACTGCAGTAAAGCTATGATACAAATGCAAGTTTGTTTTTTTTTCTTAAAAGAAAGAACAGCTTTATAAGTTAACAAAACAAAAAGAAAAGTTATAACAGTTGTACTTTCTCGTTAATGAATGAAGCTGCTCCTGCATTTTTAAAAAAAAGTTATAGCTAAAAAATGTGGGATCTTGAAAGTTTCATCATAGTAACCAGATGCAGTTGTAACCGAACTGTAGGCCTTAATGTAATTTGGATCCAAAGACCATAGATTGTAAATAAACAACATAAACATCAATGCCGGGTAACCAGAATTGACCCCTTACCCCCAACCTCAAGCAAACCCCCTAGGATGTGATAATACAGTTGTGGCTAACAAGGAAGGGATCTACCTAAAGGTTGAACTTGTTAAGAAGACAGGTCTACAAGTTCTTTGCGTTGATTAAAGAATGTAGACAGTACCTGAGTTACGAATGTCCGACTAACATACAGCCCACAATTACGAAAGACCCCTGTTAAGCCTGTTACATTAAAAATTCCTGTTACATACAAGGGTTCGTAACAACAGGCGCTACTTTGCCGCGCGGATCAAAACATTGCGCGTCTACAGCGGTTTCTTTAATGTGTTTTTTTTTGTGCATAGAAAAGTGCACTGTATACAGTATACCACTAACGTTAGATACGAACCGTACCTAACTGTTTCTCTTTACGTACAAATTCAACTTACGTAAAAATTTGACTTACGAACAGACTTGGGAACGGAACTCGTTTTGTAACTGGAGAACTACCCGTAATTAATTAACTTACTTTTCACGCCTCTGTTAGAGATTATAACCATATCTCCAGCTATCGAGATCTTCATTCGTAACTATTACAGAAAAACACAATGATCATCGTCACTATAATAAGGAGGTTGTTTCATCCCTATGTAACATATATTTAGAACACACAGCCAAGCAAATCTCCTTTCTGAAATATTTTTGAAAGTGATTATCATCATCATCATCATCATCGCCTTTCACTTCCTAGAGAGCATAAGCCATGGATAGGCCCTCCAGCCCTCCACCCATGTTCTTGGAATTATTCTCTCCTTCCTTCCATGTGTATCCCCTTGTCTCTGAGCAGTGATTATCTTCAGCCCTTTTAATAAAAGTTTCTTGTCTGATTTCAGAACCTCTGCCGTACTGAGGTGAAGAAGTCACAGAAGGCCAGAGAAATGGGAAGACTGTTCAATGAGATGAGCCGACAAACAGGGACCAGAATCAAGTTCACCACGCTCTACATGGCTCTGATAGACGAACTTTCCTTCATCAAGAACGTGTTCTTCAGCGGGAGAAGGAAGCTGACCACTGGGGAGACTGTGCTTTTTGAGAGGGATCTCAGGGTCAGCGACGATGGATTTGGCGAAAGGAGAGAAATGACGATGTTCCTTGACCACGTGGGTCGGAAAAAGCACTGCCTTGCCAGAGATCTGGAGGCATTCGCACACTTCACGTACCACAGGTCTAACGGAGAGCTCGTGCTGTGCAACCTGGAGGGTGTACAAGACGATCGCGGCTTCTGCTTGAAAACCCCTTGTATCCACTCCTTAAGCCAAGAGTACGGCAACAGTGACCAAGGCGTCCAGGGGATCCATGAGTTTTTCAAGCATCACGTGTGTAACAACATGTGCAAGGACATGAAAAAACCGTTAGAAAGCCTCAGTAATTCTGCCGTCGACGGGAGAAGCAACTCGATGTCTCAGGGGCGCTCAAGTTCAGTTACCACATCCACCAGTTCTGTGTACCAAGGGCAACATCGCAGGTTTTCTGACGTTTTTAATAACAATGACGCTTCACGTGTAACACGGAGCGACTCAGTCTTTTCTGACAGATCTGTGACAGATGACCGACCCATCATAGAGGGACAAGAATCCAGATCATTCAGCTTCAGTATGTCAGATTCCTTATCGCCAACAGCACCGCCTTATGAAGAGATTGACAGTGAAGTGTCCTCTCCCGATCCGCCGCCTTATTCTTCTCACACTGTTGCCAACTGGATTCTCTACGAGCTTGGTAGGAACATGTTCATCAACTGCCCACCAAACCACCCCTTTCTCCTGCAGGCAAGAAATGAGGTTCTCCTCAACCAAAGAAACTCTGACAATGCTGCCGCACAAAACGATGCATCGCATTCGTTCTTGAATAACAACTTCAACACTGTAGCCACGCCCAGCGGGTCCACAAGTGGCTATCGAGATGACTGTGACATGAGTGACAGAACTGTCACCGGTCACATAAGCTAATCACGCTACAACTTGTCCTCCATCTTGTCCGACGACTAATGTTGCATACAGTGACAACACAGGTTCCAGCTATAATCTCTTCAGAGGCAAATCCCTGGCCTTCTACATCATAGCTTTTTAAACTGTGTGCCGCAGCCCAGTGGTGTGCCGAGAAAGAGCTGCAGGTCTGGCGTCAAATTTTTAGAGTAAAATATACTTTTGATCACATTACAGCGCTATTTTTGCTTATTTATATGATAAAAACCCGGGGCCAGGTAGAGAGCCCACAGCAATTAAGTTATTAGTTCTAACCTGGCGCGAGTTGAAATGTCCAGAGTTCTGTGTCTCTAAGAAGGCTTACGTTTCACGTTGAAAAGAGTCCATAACTCGCTCTCGGTACTTTTTTCCATTTGTCACTGTGGTGTAAAATTTAACTTTAGCTAATGCCCCGTTAAACTTTTTTAAAAACTGCTAAAATATATAGTTAACTGCACGAGAGTCCAGCATTAAGAACGCATGTGTGCCGAGACAGAAACTTGTGTTACCCGCAGTCTGAAAATGTTTGAGAACCACTCCTCTATCACTTTGTTCCCAGCCGTGGACCGATTCCTTACAGCGCTTCTCCTTCTGCCAGCCAAATCAGTGCCTAGTATTGATGTGCCTCTGTACCTGGTCACGTCACAGATTTCTTCTATATAAGCACTGAGTGTACAGAGCAGCAGCATTTGTCATATCTCTTGTACATACCATCACACCCGTCTATTCCGTTTTACTGTATATAGCTTCATATCATATTCAATTATTCCTGTATGTATAGCATTACATTATTTCTCACAATTCTTATATATTAAAAACACATCGTTTTCCAATATTATGTATTCCTATTTGTTAAAAAAAAACCATTTTCCATTATGCTTACATTATGTCTATATACAAGAATACCACATTAACTTCCGGTATTCTTAACTCTTTTGCTGTCCTGAAAAGTGTACCTTAGCACTGCCCGCGAAGCAGGTCGACATAAAAGACTTAATCACCAATTTGTTTTTTTATGAAAAAAATGTATATAGTCACCACTGCATTTAGAACATTCCCATATATGTCCGCTGCATACCCCAACATCTACACTGGAATGTTCGTCTATTAACGGTTCATAGATTTCCTTCCACTTTGTTCATATTTTCTGCCAGTATCCTCTGTCCTAACATCATCGATCGCCTCTTGTGCGCATTGTCTGTGCACTCTTTCTCTTCATTCTCCCGCGGTCTGTCCAAAACGGCCCTTCTTGTTCATTCTCAGCCTTTCTTTCAGCCAACTCATTTCCATGCCCTAGACAGAAGACCCAAGATAGTCCCACACATGTGACTGTCCCAAAAGGTTCACCCATTATATCCTAAGAACTTTTCTTTATTCTTCTTTACTATACTCTGTGAGTCCGTCACAACAACATCTTGAGAAGTTTCCTGATCCATCATATTCAACAAATGAAACCAATACTCAGATACAACAAAGAAATCTATGAGTGTTCTCCATCACAAGCAAGCAGAATTGTACGGCATCTGGCAGAACGGACCAGTTTAAAATGTTACTCAGAAAGGTCAGAACTCAAACAAAAGCTTATCAGTGACTCTTTTATATAGTCATAAACTTTACGTTTTTTTTTTTTTTTGCTAAATGTTATTAAGAAATTAATCTGAAGTACCAAAACTAAAGAAGAAAAAAAAACCAATATTGATACTTTCAGAGAGTTAGAATGATTGAAACGAATGTCAACATTTATGTAACACGATAAATTTTCTCAAACAACCATGAACCAGTATCGACTGCTTTAACTGTTTGCAAGAGGGCATTATTTTTGACGAAGCAGAACGGTTTTTTTTCTGAATAAGTGTGAAAATATAAAAGATTAAGAAGACACTTTTAAATAGACAGACAAGCAGATCTGATACAAGCTTATCCAAGACTTAGATCTGCCATTGAAAAGAAAAAAGAAAATCACCACCTTCTTCACTGGGTCTGGGACATTGTACAGACAGTACACCACCAATGTTTCACACGACAAATGCTCGGCGCATGCGTCTTGGACAACATCGTGGACTACCTTCGTGCCTGGACTTGTAGACTTGACGACTACGCAGCTGTGCCCCCGTTGGAAATATTTCTAGTTTTTCTTCACAAATCCCCCCACCGCCCAGCCATACACAACTATTATTTATTTTCAACTCCTGTTTGAAACAGGCTCCAACAATTTCTAAAACAAGTTTTACGTTTTCGACGTGGCTGAACACGTCCTGCAATATTTTAATCGTACGTTGTATCGACAAGTTGCTCTACAGTTGACCGACTGCAACAATTACACTTTTATTTAGTTGACAGAATATATGAATATGTTTTCTGATTTTGTATTCCCTTATTTTGAATAGCCCCACTTGTTTGGGCATAAATTTTGTAACATAATAAAGATTTATTTTACATTTTCAAATTCTCTACTTTTGTTATTTTGTCTCGTGATTGCCAGATCCATTATTTGTTCTTCAAGCGGAAACTAACTGCAACTTTCGAGTGATTAAAAGAAGAAAAAAAAACTTCATCAATAATAATTATATTTAACTGAAGAAGACATGTTAAGTGTGTGCTGATGCTGGATCATGAGTAGGTGACGGTGGATTGCATCAAGACCTAAGAAACCAGCTTCTCGGCACCCCAGAGCCACGACAAACCAAACCTCTCTATCGAAGCTAATCCTGTGATAGAAGAGATGGGACATGTTCTTGGTCAGTCCTGGTTCACTGCCCCTCTAGCAGCCGTACCAACAACCTTAGCACAGCCATCTTTCCTCACACAACGCCCACTGGGGCAGTCAGAAAAGCTAACACTTTTGTTGCTTTACTTGTAGAAGAGTTCTAGTCTTAAGTGATTCTTAATTAACCTTTTAACTATCAGAAAACAAAGCAATAATATACAGAGTTCACATTTTAACTATCAGAAAACAAAGCAATAATATACAGAGTTCACATTTTAACTATCAGAAAACAAAGCAATAATATACAGAGTTCACATTTTAACTATCAGAAAACAAAGCAATAATATACAGAGTTCACATTTTAACTATCAGAAAACAAAGCAATAATATACAGAGTTCACATTTTAACTATCAGAAAACAAAGCAATAATATACAGTGTTCACCTTTTAACTATCAGAAACCAAAGCAACCGACAGTAGAAGAAGTTTTATGAGCAACAAAGAATCTGAAAAATGGTAAATCACCAGGATGTGATGAGAAACCAGCTGAATTTATTAAAGCATGAGGAAAGGAATGTGCAACAATCCATCTTGCACTATGTAAAAAGATATGGCATTCAGGTATTTGGCCAAAAGAATGGAAAAGAACTATATTCATACCACTGTTGTTCTGATTACTCAGGCCAGTAAAATTCTGTTAAAAATCATAATGGGTAGACTTCGTAAGAAAATAGAAGAAGTCAATATGGTCCAAGCTGGTTTTAGACAAGGAAGAGGATCGAGAGATCATATATTCAATATAAGATTAATAATAGAAAGATGCAGAGAATTTAATATTAATCTATATTTATCTTTTATAGACTATTCAAAGGCAGTTCAAAAACCAGAAACTTTGAGAAATATTGGAAAAATAGGATTTCCAACACATTTGATGCAATTAATATCACTGGTGTATCTTGATCAACGAGCAGCAGTGAGAATAAATGGTGAAACAACAACTTGGTTTGGCACAAAACAAGGGTCCGACAGGGGTGCATATTGTCACCTTACTTATTTAACTTGTATACTGAAAATATAATGAGGAATATTAGAGAAGATGTAGACAAAGAATATTACGATGCCATAACAATTGGAGGTTATGAAATACCAGAGATTAGATATACTGATGATAGAATATTACTGTCACACAACACAAAAAGGAATGGAAAAGCTAATTATATCAGCCCGTAAAAATAGTGAAGAGCAAAACCTCTATCTTAATGTGAAGAAAACTAAATGGATGACAACTAACAAAACAAATAAGGCAGCTGAAATATGTATCAATGAGGAAAATTTGGAAGAAGTGGAGAGTTTTGAATATCTTGGATCATTACTAACTAATAATGGAGATACAATGGGGGAAATTAAAAGGAGGGCATCTGTCGTTCTTCAGAAAGTAAAACAACTAAAGAATCTGTGGAGAGGAACAGACAGAACTACAAAAATAAGATTTTTAAGGGCATGCATCTTTCCCATCGCAACATATGCCTGAGAGACCTGGACACTTAACAAAACAGCTGAAAAACACATAAATGCCTTGAATGTAAATGCTACAGAAGAGTTCTTCAGATATCATGGACACAAAAAAGAACAAATATATCCATACTACAAGAACTTAATATTGAAGAAGGCTGGCTAGTAAAGAGGATTAAGGAGAGAAAACTTAAATATTTTGGACACATTAAACGTCATGATAATTTATAGAAGACCGTCTGGGAATGGTACATAATGGGAAAAAGAAAGAGAGGAAGACCAAGGCGAAGATGACTGCAAGACATCGTTGATAATCTGAAAATGGATGCATCAGCAGCAGGCCATCTTGCTCACAACCGAGAGGCCTACAGGAGTGCTGTTAGGGAGGCAAAGTTCCGCAAGGGACATGCAAATGAATGAATGAAGTTTCTTTGTCAATTTCACTGGTAGTGTTGGCCAAAGCCTGTGAACGTTGACGCAAAAATAAGAGTTAGACGAGAATGCATGCGTTTAATCACTTTCATAGACTGGCTGATGAACAAAACAACGGAAACCTCCCAAAACGATTTTAGATGGCCAATGTTCTTAAGCTTGAGGATTTAGGTAATGCAGATGGTACAGCACTGCTAGCAGATACTCAGCTACAGTACGGAAGAAAACAAGCACTCAAGATACAAACTGCAGACCCTCATGGTAGTTCGCCAATTTTCCTGTTTTCGGAGAGATTTTCAATCTTGTCATGGGATTTTATGCCGACTACTTTGGCATCTCTTAACAATGTTCTCTTTAGAGTTTCACGTGGTCGGCCTCTTTTTCTTCTGCTTGTTGTGTTCCACTTGTTAGCTTCCTTTGGGGTTCTCTGACTGTTTCTTCTCATCATGTGACCGGCATAATGTCCACCTCCTTTTCTGATCACCCATGAGACAGGTTGTTGTTCGCTCATCTGCCTTATCTCTGCTTTGTTCTTGAATTTGTTCCACTTTATAATGAGTATTTTCCTTAGGCATTTGTTTTCAAAAGAGTCTTATTTGTTGTGTATTTCTTTAGTTGTTTTCCAGATTTCGCATGCATAAATGAGAATGGATATTGCATTTGAATGGAATAACCTTAGCTTGGTTTTTGTGCTTGTAACTTTAGAGTGCCATATGTTCTCAAGCTTCTTCAAGGTCAATGCTGCGTTTGCAATTCTAACTTCCTTCCTGATGTCATCATCCTGGTCTGTGTAGCTGCCGAGGTATGCAGATTGGTGTACTTCTTCAGCAACTGTTCCTTCTACGTATATTTTTTCTTCTTGATTAATGGCAAGTTTCATTATTTTTATTTTTTCCTTGTTAATTTCGTCCTATTTTGCTCGCCAGTGTTTTTTCTTGCATCGAATTCACATTGTCCGTGATAAGAGTTATCAAAGGACAACAAAGGAGGAAAGAAAGAGCTCACCAGAAACTGCTCCGCCAGTAACCATAGAAGCAGAATTGAGTACCATGCCAGACAGCTGGGGCTGGCCGCTTACAGTGAAAAGTGGAGCCAATTTGTTGCTGTCCTGCGAGACACCACAAGGCGAATTGGTCAATGATTAGTTAGATGACACCGGTCCATAACATAGATGGACGAGTCTCCTCCGCAAATTCCTCAGACCGGACTGTTAGTCAACGGTTTTGGCTCTTAAATTATTTGATATTTTTTTTTGGGCAGTATTTTTTTCTTTTCCATTTTATCGCTAAACATTACCAGTTGCCTACGTGCATTTACTATTTTTCAACCGCTTATTTATTCGCACACTGATATTTGTTGTTATTATTATTATTATTGTGAAAAAAGTGCTAATCTGAGGACTTTTCTGCTAGACATATTCTGAGGAAAACAATTCGAGGAAATTGTCACACTTGGATTATCCCTTACTGCAAAATGTTGACAAAAGCTTGCATGTAAATAAAAATAGGAAAAGATAACATCCATAACTGGGAGAGATTAAGCAGATATTTGGGGGGGGGGGGGGGGAAGGTTAGGGGATAAGGCCTCCGAGATAACAAGGCAGTGTTTACACAAAGTCACGCGCTAAAATAAAAACAATCACAGAAAAGAACACTCCCTGGCTAAATCGCTTAAGACGCACTTCAAAAGTGAAGTCCCAACTCAAATCCCGGGACAAAAAAAAAAAGCAACAATTCGCAAGATCTCTGGGAGTCATGACCCAGAGGGCCCCCCCCCCCCACTTTAGAGTGTCAGACGTTTAATAGGGCCGAAACACTTGTCTGGGGGGGGGGGGGTTACTTCCTCTGATGATCTGAAGAAGTTGTGTTATTGTTCCGCTCTCAATAGTAGAGAGTTTCCTGCATACATACAACAAAATTGCTGGAATTTTTAAAAATGATGATCTGTCAGATAAAAAAAAAACAATAACACGCATTATCATGTTCAAGTTTGCCTACAATGCTTTGTCTTTCTATATGTTGCATTATTATTATTATTATATGCCGTGCCAGACGGCGTTGGTGATCGTGCTTCTCCATCTTACACGGTCCTTGGTGTTTCCGATTAGTTCAGAAGCTTTTCTTTTTCCCACGCTACCTGGTCAGTCCACTGAGATAGTATTCCTCTCTTGGTCTTCCTCTCCTCCTTTTTTGTCCCACGAATCTTCCAGCCATTACCAGGTTCTCCAACTTCCGTCTTCTCATGACATGTCCAAGGAATTTTGAGTTGTCTTTTTTTTTCCTTATCTTTTCTTTCTTCTGAAACTTCTCTGAGGACCTCTTCCATGAAGCGTGATTTGACAAGGGACTGTCAAGTATTATCCCTTTGTCTTCCACCTGTTTGTATACGGTTTTCTCTGCTAGCCTTCTCTAAAAAGATTGATCCACAAGGGAACAGAGTACCTGTTTTGTTCTGGTGCAGTATGTTCAGATATTCACAGCTGACCTCTACAGGAGGTGGGTGGTGGAAGAGCAGACTAATTCAAACAGGCGTTGAATAACTTGATCAAAATAATCCACCTGATATTTATCTCTCAAGTTTCTAGAGCACTGTCAACAACGAGTCCAGAGATTAGAACGGTTGAAAGATCACGTATTCGGGCGTGATAAATATCTTTCCTTGGAAATCCTTGTGGAAGTCTTGCGGAGGTCAACCTGACCGTCAAAATCCTGCCCACCATAGTTTTCTGTTACTATTACATTATTCATAAACACAGCAGCTCTAGGTTAGCAACAGAAATACTGACAAGTTTAACTCAAGAAAAGTTTTCTCTACAATGAAGTTTTCTAGAGTTTTCTTTTTATAACGAAAGGCAAACAGTGGTACACGTGCTGTCATCATCAGCCCAAGGACGCTACACTGGCGGAACAACAGAGTGCGGCAGGAACTAGTAGCCATCATGTACTGGGGCAAAAAGATAAAGCAAATAACAGCAAAAGAGCTAAGTCCCCACCTAAGTACTTCATGGGCGCTAGTACAACACCAACATTCGCTTACCATCACTGCTAGATGGTGCAAACGACTGGGATGTGATAGCGGACCTACCAGGAAGAAGAGAATACCCGACTGCCATCAAGAACACAGGAATGCGACCTGACATTGTAATGTACTCCACAGCAAAACAGGAACTAATAGTGATCGAGTTTACGGTTCCATACGAAAGAAGATAGAGGAGCAGCATTTTTCAAGAAAGAAGTACAATGATGTGGTCAAGCAGCTAAAGCAGGGGGCAGGAGCCAAGGCAAAAGTGATAGCTGTAGAAGTGGAAGCGGGAGGTTTGGCAGCAACATCAGCATGCGACCTATGTAAATAACTTGGCATAAAGGGACAAGCAAGAGCAAGGGCATTGAAAAGCCGTTCAGAAACAGCAGAAAAGGCCTCATGCTGGCTGTGGAGCATGCGAAGTTGAGAAATTAAATAATTTCATTTCTCACATCCAATACCGGTCCTTCTTACCTGAATAACTAAGAGTCACTTCGCAGTGCAGTGACTACTGAAAGATCGTAGGTTCAGTTCCTGGACAGGACAAGATAATAATAATAATACTAATAAACAACTCACAAGCCCTCTGGGAGTCATGACATATGGGGGGGGGGGGCGCGACGGGGTACCCCTTTGAGTATCAGGAGTTTAATAGGCCCGAAACACTTGTCTGGAGGGGGTGGAGTGGAGTGGAGTGGGTATCACTGATGATCTGAAGTTCTGCTTTCTACAGCATGTCTCCTACATACAGAAAAATGTTCTTTACAAGATAACAGAAAACAAACGACAAACATGAACATATTGTTCTATCACTTATGTCTCAGACAGTCTGTCTCTATTTTTTGTTTCTTCTATCCCGAAAGATTGTTTCTGCCTCAGTTTTCTTCATCTATTGTTCCGTCTCTTTGGTTTTTTTTTCTGCGGATGGAGGCAGTTATTCTCCTATTCTGCTTTTCCTCTCTGCACAGTTTGTCCATAACATATAAATTAGAAATAACAATATATAAACGAGACATTCAAAGAATGTTTGCCATATCAAACTGATTTAGTAATGAGAACCACAAAAGGAAGAGCTCATAGGAAAAGTTCAAGAGATTAACAGTGACGCAGATGACAGGGCAACAAGATTAAGAGATTAACAGTGACGCAGATGACAAGGCAACAATATTAAGATAATGACAATGACGCAGATGATAGGGCAACAATATTAAGATGACAATGACACATATGATAGGGCAACAATATTAAGATAATGACAATGACACAGATGACAGGGCAACAAGATTAAGAGACTAACAGTGACGCAGATGATAGGGCAACAATATTAAGATAATGACAGTGACGAAGATGATAGGGCAACAATATTAAGATAATGACAATGACTAAGATGATAGGGCAACAATATTAAGATAATGACAATGACACAGATGACAGGGCAACAATATTAAGATAATGACAATGACGCAGATGACAGGGCAACAATATTAAGATAATGACAGTGACGAAGATGACAGGGCAACACGATTAAGAGATTAACAGTGACGCAGATGACAAGGCAACAAGATTAAGATAATGACAATGACGCAGACGACAGGGCAACAAGATTAAGAGATTAAAAGTGACGCAGATGACAAGGCAACAAGATAAAGATAACGACAATGACGAAGATGACAGGGCAACAATATTAAGATAATGACAATGACATAGATGACAGGGCAACAAGATTCAGATAATGACAGTGACGAAGATGACAGGGCAACAATATTAAGATAATGACAATGACACAGATGACAGGGCAACAAAATTAAGATAATGACAATGACGAAGAAGACAGGGCAACAATATTAAGATAATGACAATGACGAAGAAGATAGGGCAACAAGATTAAGATAATGACAGTGACGAAGATGACAGGGCAACAAGATTAAGAGATTAACAGTGACGCAGATGACAGGGCAACAATATTAAGATAATGACAATGACACAGATGACAGGGCAACAAGATTAAGAGATTAACAGTGACGCAAATGACAGGGCAACAATATTAAGATAATGACAATGACACAGATGACAGGGCAACAAGACTAAGATAATGACAATGACGAAGATGACAGGGCAACAAGATTAAGATAATGACAGTGACGAAGATGAGAGGGCAACAATATTAAGATAATGATAATGACACAGATGACAGGGCAACAATATAAATATAACGACAATGACACAGATGACAGAGCAACAATATTAAGATAATTCCAATGACACAGATGACAGGGCAAGAAAATTAGATAATGACAGTGACGAAGATGACAGGGCAACAAGATTAAGAGATTAAAAGTGACGCAGATGACAGGGCAACAAGATTAAGAGATTAACACTGACACAGATGACAGGGCAACAATATTAAGATAATGACAGTGACACAGATGACAGGCAACAAGATTAAGAGATTAAAAGTGACGCAGATGACAGGGCAACAAGATTAAGAGATTAACACTGACACAGATGACAGGGCAACAATATTAAGATAATGACAGTGACACAGATGACAGGCCAACAAGATTAAGAGATTAACAGTGACGCAGATGACCGGGCAACAATATTAAGATAATGTCAGTGACGAAGATGACATGGCAACAATATTAAGATAATGACAATGACGCAGATGACAGAGCAACAATATTAAGATAATGACAATGACGCAGATAACAGGGCAACAATATTAAGATAATGACAGTGACGAAGATGACAGGGCAACAAGATTAAGAGATTAACAGTGACGCAGATGACAAGACAACAAGATAAAGATAATGACAATGACGAAGATTACAGGGCAACAATATTAAGATAATGACAATGACATAGATGACAGGCCAACAATATTAAGATAATGACAGTGACGAAGATGACAGGGCAACAATATTAAGATAATGACAATGACACAGATGACAGGCCAACAAGATTAAGAGATTAACAGTGACGCAGATGACCGGGCAACAATATTAAGATAATGTCAGTGACGAAGATGACAGGGCAACAATATTAAGATAATGATAATGACACAGATGACAGGGCAACAATATTAAGATAATGATAATGACACAGATGACAGGGCAACAATATTAAGATAATGATAATGACACAGATGACAGGGCGACAATATTAAGATAATGATAATGACACAGATGACAGGGCAACAATATTAAGATAATGATAATGACACAGATGACAGGGCAACAATATTAAGATAATGATAATGACACAGATGACAGGGCGACAATATTAAGATAATGACAATGACGAAGATGATAGGGCAACAATATTAAGATAATGACAATGACACAGATGACAGAGCAACAATATAAATATAATGACAATGACACAGATGACAGGCCAACAAGATTAAGAGATTAACAGTGACTCAGATGACCGGGCAACAATATTAAGATAATGACAATGATACAGATGACAGGGGAACAGTATTAAGATAATGACAATGACACAGATGACAGGGCAACAAGATTAAGAGATTAACAGTGACGCAGATGAGAGGGCAACAATATTAAGAGATTAACAGTGACGCAGATGACAAGGCAACAAGATTAAGATAATGACAATGACGCAGATGATAGAGCAACAATGTTAAGATAATGACAATGACGCAGATAACAGGGCAACAATATTAAGATAATGACAGTGACGAGGATGACAGGGCAACAAGATTAAGATAATGACAATGACACAGATGATATGCAACAAGATTAAGAGATTAACAGTGACGCAGATGACAGGGCAACAAGATTAAGATAATGACAATGACACAGATGATATGCAACAAGATTAAGAGATTAACAGTGACGCAGATGACAGGGCAACAAGATTAAGAGATTAACAATGACACAGATGACAGGGCAACAAGATTAAGAGATTAACAGTGACGCAGATGACAGGGCAGCCAGATTAAGAGATTAACAATGACACAGATGACAGGGCAACAAGATTAAGATAATGACAATGACGCAGATGACTGTGCAACACGATTAAGAGATCGGCAGTAAGCAGCTTGGCCAGTTGCACTGTTAAAGCTAGAGGCAGGGTAAACAGATGACTATTGCAGTCAACATTTCCTGGATAATGAATGTAGAATACTGGAATGTGTCTTTCTAAGAAGTGTTTACTACAGGTCGTACACGGAATTGGCTGGTCAAAGCTGGAGCAGAGTTTTTTTTTTTGGAACTGACAGGCTCAGTATCGATTGTGCCTCTATACATGCATACCCAGGGTTTTACCCGAAACTGGTGCTGGCCTGTCTACCTTACAATAGTGTGACCTAGAAATGTCAACGGCTTCAGCCATGAAAACTACTACAATAAATCTCTACTGGGTTTCTCTTCTCGTAGTAGACTTTCACAAAAAAAAATATATATAATATATTTTAAAAAACATATTTACTGTCCTTATTTATGTTGGGTTTCTGAGTGACAAAGTGATTAGCGCACTAGTCTCTCATGGCAGAGGTCAGTGGTTTGACTCTGGCCGAACGTTCCACTGGCACCCAGGCTGTAGAAATGGGGAAGGACAGGCAGCCTGACAAGATGCTGACCGCGTCACTCTCTAGTGCACTGAGAGGCCAAGGAAACTATGGACACTAACACTATATCCCCTAGGTAACTCCATGTCATAACAAAGTTACTTTTACCTATTTTTACCTTAAGCTCACATATATTAGTTACTTAAGAGATTGAGAGGAAGAATAATAAATATTACTGGAAAATAACTAAAGAAGTAGACAGCAAATTAGACTCTTGAAAGCAAATGTCAAAGGAAAATACTTGGTATAAAGTGGAACGAACTCAAGAACAATGCAGAGATAAGGCGGATGAGCGAACAACAACCAGTCTCATGGGCGATAAGAAAAAAAGGAGATGGACAAACATCGTGATGGGAAGAAACAGAGAATCTCAAAACAAGCTGTCAAGCGGAACACAACAGGCCGAAAAAAGAGGTCGACCAAGTGAAACTCTAAAGAGGACATTGTTAAGAGAGGCCAATTTAGCAGGCACGAAATCCCTTGATGAGGTTGAAAAGTTCGCCGAAAACAGGAATACTTAGCAAACTACCATGCGAGCCCTGTGTGACGTTTAACGGCACGGGGAAGGATGTAAGAATAAATATGTTTAAAAATGTGTCTACCAACTCAAAATGGGGAACCACGTCTAAGAGTAAGATAAAGAAACTGAGATGTCACCTAACGCATATCTCTCTTTCACTCCTGCTTCAATTTCCAAGCTCTCCCATAATAAATTTTGATGACAAATTTTTGGCAGAAAGAAACTGAAGGAAAGTCACTCCATAATTTTAAAAAAAAACATGATCTGGGTTAGAAATGGGCTACTTTTCATTGTATTTAGACTGCCTAAAGTGTTGACTCGCATATGCTTGCAAGATGTTTCCGCTGTTGGACTCTGTATCGGACGTGCAGCACCTGCTCCATCGTACCCTCATATGGATTTCATATCAAAATGTAAAGGGGGGGGGGGGGGGGGGGGTTGAAGACTGTCCTATTAGGCAATTAGCGACCCATAGCTGATATGCTAGCTTTAGGGTCAGCCAACCATAGCTGATATGCTAGCGTTAGAGTCAGCCAACCATAGCTGATATGCTAGCGTTAGAGTCAGCCAACCATAGCTGATATGCTAGCGTTAGAGTCAGCCAACCATAGCTGATATGCTAGCGTTAGAGTCAGCCAACCATAGCTGATATGCTAGCGTTAGAGTTAGCCCACCATAGATGACCATGACCCTGTCCCACCTCTCCGTGGTACCCCCAGTAACATGCCTAGCCTGGCTAACGGAGCAAGGATCGTCATAGTCCCCATGTTGGTGGAGTCTGTTAAAGAAGCATTGCACGCCCTCTGCTTTTTATCTGTACTCCGGGACTGAAAAAAAATAGCTGCCATAACCCGCTCCCACGCCGATACAATGCTATAGCCCAACACCTCCACAGCATTGGCTGTTAAGAACACCAGCTCGCAGTTACAGGGAGAAAGTACAAGAGAAGACAAAATCAAAATGTGAGCACAAGGTCGCCAACACAGAAAAATACAATCCCCTCTGTCATTGTCATCCTCACTGCGCATAGCAGATAACTGCTACATAACCATGTAAACTAGAGGGCTCTCGGTTATCCAGTTTGACACGGATATACTGCCCGGGTCATGCAGGAGTCAAAGACAATGAGAAAGCTGACAAGATGGTGGGCATGGCATCAGTTCAGGGCACCCTAAGAGTGGACAAGGAGGAGATCGCAAGGTTATCTTGGATAGGCTGCGTATGAAGAACGACATCGGGTTGAATAACGACAATCACATCAGGATGATGATCGAATTAGGGGAGATGAGGGGAAGTGGTTTAGCGCGCGTTATCCGCAACCAGTTTGTGACTGGTTCCATCAGCAGGCGCACCACTTCAGTGGATGTTGGAACGGAAATCGGAGCACGTATGAGAATGCTCGTAGTGTGTGGAGACGCTAGTCTCTAATCACGGTTTACAAGATCTACCAACACTACAAAGGCTGTTTCAGAGTCAAAGAGTTAAACGAAAATAAACATTCGCCTAACATTCAGTCTCACATGTACAGAAATATTCCAGAGTTCTCAGCGGGCAGATAAACAAATTTCTGAAGGTCACATTGCATAAACGGCCTAGTTCTGACACGCTGATATCATCAAATAACTTCTCTAAGTTTTTAAGTTAACCACACTCTTATCTAATATCACCGGCATCAAAAGTATTGTTCAAACAACGTGTCATGTGCCATACGCAAGTCTGAACCTGATGTTTGCTCAGTGCTCAGTTATCTTCGTGTATTCAAAGACTCTGATCACGTGATCTGTGCTAGAACTCTGAAAAAGCTTTGGAAATTTTCTTAGTACTCATTGAAGCCAAATCACACCATGAATTTCCAGAACAATATCTCATTTCTCACTTTACGCCCTACATCTTTCCCAGATTTATTTTTATTTCCCTTCTAAAATTACTTTAATGTTCACCTTTGAGCGTATGACTTCATGTATTAGATATAACAGCACAGAAGATATGGTATAATCTCCACAGTGAACTGGTCAATATAAAGTCATGATTATTGTGAACTACGATTTGTCTTCTGAATTGGTCCTGTTGCATGGATCAGAAACATGGAGAGCATCAGCCAAAAGTACCAAGAGACTGCAGACCTTTGTCAACACTTGCCCAAGGAAGATCCTTCAGATTAGACGGCCAGATAACATCAGCAATGAACAGCTACGGCAGAATATAAACCAACCCACAATGGAAGAAATGATAATGAAAAGACGCTGGAGATGGATGACATACACTTCGAAAGCCTACCACTAACATAACCAGGCAGGCTCTCACCCGGAATTCCCAGGGTAAAAGGAAACAAGGAATACCTAGAAATACCTGAGAAGGAGTCTTGAAGCAGAGATAAAAGAAAAAAGATGGATTACACCTGGAGACGGTAAACAAGGAAGGAATTTATCCTCTGGGATCTCGCAACATAAACATGCCTTGCTCTTACTGTGGCCAATTATGTCAGTCACACAATCACATATTGATAGAGTCTGCCCTGACAGACGTTTTTTAGCACTATGTCCTCAGCAACTAACACAAACAGCAATATTGTACCTGTTTCGTAATAGAATTTTGTAGTAGATATACTAGAAAGCTAGATTTGCTGGTCACAGGGAGACACATCTTGATAAATGCAGTTAAACAAAAGTGACTTCCCTTCGTTAGTGAATTTTTGGCCCGATTTGTTTGTTTAAACTTAGAAAAAAATCAAATTAGAAGTGTCAAAGTTGAGGTTACTCAGTGTATGAGTGGGAAAACGTAAAGTTGCACGGGATATAAGTTTTTAGTGTTAGTGTAAAGTTTAATAGAGGAAACAAATGTCAAACTTCGGGTGACAGAGTGCATTGTAGGAGACATGTGAACTCACACGGAGATTATGATTTTTTTGCGGAAACCGAAGGTTAAAAAAACAATGTCTGTTCACATGAATTTGAACTTCACTAGACAGAATCTTCGGGAAGAATTGGGGATATATATATATATATATATATATAGAGAGAGAGAGAGAGAGGGAGGGAGAGAGACATTAAGACATTAATGAGGAGGATTATTAGGAGGATTATTAAGATGACTGAGTTTATGAGATTGGATTGAGTTACAATGAAAGTAGTAGTTTAATCTTGTAGAAGTTGTCGGTTTTCAGTGCTCATCATTAGAGTTAATCACCACTTGTCCTTTTTAGGACAAGGCATTTTTTTTTTTTTTTACTCTTTTGAAAACAAATGCTTAAGGAAAATACTCAGCATCAAGTGGAACGAATTAAAGAACAATGCAGAGATAAGACATATGACTGAACAACCAGTCTCATGGGTGATCAGGAAAAGGAGATGGACATATGTTGGTCACTCGATGAGAAGAAATGATCAGAGAATTTCAAAACAAGCTATCAAGTGGAACACAACAGGCCGAAGAAAAAGAGGCAGACCGCGTGAAACTCTGAAGAGGTCATTGTTAATAGAAGCCAAATTAACAGGCATAAAATCCTTTGATGAGGTTGAAAGACTCGCGGAAGACAGGAAAAACTGGCGAACTACTTTATGAGCCCTATGTGACGTTTAACGGCACGGGAAGGATATAAGATACAAGATTAGATAATTTTTTTTTTTGTAATTAATTGAGTTTTGTTCCATTTGGAAGTTTGTAGTAACGTTTTTAGTAATTTGTCCTCTTTAGGACAAAGTTTTCTTAGTCAGTGGATAGGTTGGCCATGATAGGGCTTTTTACTGTAACCAACAGTACACATTGCATTGTTCATCGCCTGTCGCAGGCATACAGATGGATTCTTCTTTAGCAGGCTTGGTACTTCTTTGCTGGCTGATATCTTTTACAGGCCTGATATTTCTTTAGCTGGCTGATATCTTTTACGGCCTGATACTTCTTTAGCTGGCTGATATCTTTTACGGCCTGATACTTCTTTAGCTGGCTGATATCTTTTACGGCCTGATACTTATTTAGCTGGCTGATATCTTTTACAGCCTGATACTTCTTTAGCTGGCTATCTTTTACGGCCTGATACTTCTTTAGCTGGCTGATATCTTTTATAGGTGAGTTGGGCACATATCTGTTATATAATCTCTTATATTTATAGGTGAGTTGGGCACATATCTGTTATATAATCTCTTATATTTATAGGTGAGTTGGGCACATATCTGTTATATAATCTCTTATATAATATTTTGATATGTCTTTATAAATATAATATGCCTTCCCCCCTCTTTGCATGTTTCTATCTTTATAGACAGTTATCTGCCCTTTTCAAACAAAGCCCTTTCTTTTAACTCTTCAGCTCTTGAATTATTTTCCAGGCTTTGCTAGAACAAGTTTTGTGTGGAGATTTCTGTATAAAGAAACTAGAAGGAAGTCACTCTATAATTTAAAAATATGGTTAGGGTTAGAAATGTACTACTTGGCCTAAATATCATTTAGGTTCACACAGTCATGCAAGCTCTACCACCCTTGCCATGTTGTGGGAGTGAAAGAGATTACACTTTTCTTCATCCTCATTTGACACAGATGTAAAAAAAATGGTTTTAAAAATAAATAAAGAAAAAAACTAAGGGCTTCTGTGTTGGCATTGCTATTTATTTAATAAAAGTCTGTGGTGGCATTACTATTTATTTAACAGAAAGTCTATAGTGACATTGCTATTTATTTCATAGAAAGTCTGTGGTGACATTGATATTTATTTCACAGAAAGTCTGTGGTGACATTGCTATTTATTTAATAGAAAGTCTGTGGTGACATTACTATTTATTTAATAGAAAGTATGTGGTGACATTACTATTTATTTAATAGAAAGTCTGTGGTGACATTACTATTTATTTAATAGAAAGTCTGTGGTGACATTACTATTTATTTAATAGAAAGTCTGTAGTGACATTGCTATTTATTTAATAGAAAGTTTGTAGTGACATTACTATTTATTTAATAGAAAGTCTGTAGTGACATTACTATTTATTTAAAAGAAAGTCTGTGGTGACACTGTTATTTATTTAACATATTTAACACTGTCTGTACAATCTTTCACAAAGAATACTTCACCATCTAAATAAATTACCTTAATAAAGTATGTTTTCCTAGTGACAGAATCTGGAAGCATAAACACATAAAACATAAAACAACATAAACCCATCACCACATTATGCTTGAGACAAGTTTCATACTCCAAACAAAGAAACATGAAAGACCATACTCCTTAGTCAAAGCACATATGTTGAACTCTCTTATTCTGAAAGTATTTTCAGTCCAGTCAAACGTGATTGAAATAAAACCCATAAAAAAATGGAACTTTATTACTGAAGCAATTTGTGTGTGTGTGTGTGTGTGTGGGGGGGGGGAAGCATATTTGAAAACAAGCTACCAAGTGGAACACAACAGGCCGAAGAAAAGGAGATTGACTACATGGAATTCTTAAAGAGGACATTGTTAAGAGGGGTCAAATTAGTCAGCATAAAATCCTTTGATGAGATTGAAAGACTTCCCGAAAACAGGAAAATTTGACGAACTACAATGCGAGCCCTATGTGACGTTTAACGGCATGGGAAGGACGTAAGACGTAAGAAGATACGTGAAAATAAGGTACAATGGATGAATCTGTTGCATTTGTTTAAAAATATCTTTGTTGTGGCATGCAACAAAACATGGACATGTGTCTTACTCTGAAGATGATGTTATTCATTTCAAAGGTCTGACTTAATTTCAAACTACACCAGTTTGTTCTAGCAACCACAAATTCTTTTCTTTGTTCTGTTCGTATTAATGGTCACCATGGAGATAATCTTGTTTTGCTTACAATCTGATAACAAACTTCATACACAGAAATTTTATGACTGGTCCATTTTCTGTACTATTAACTTAATTCGGAGACATCAGTTTATTGCAGTAGGCAGTGCTGCTGTAAAAATATTACAAACAGGAAACAACGAGGCTTTCATACAGTAAATAGAACACAGTGCTGTAAACTTCAGTCAGTTATTTGCATGTCCCTTGCAGAACTTTGCCTCCCTAACTGCTCTCCAGTAGGCCTCTCAGTTGTAAGCAAGATGCCCTGCTGCTGATGCATCCATTTGCAGATTATCAACGATGTCTTGCAACCATCTTCGCCTTGGTTTTCCTCTCTTTCTTTTTCCCATTATGTACCCTTCCAAGACTGTCTTCTCTAAATTCTCATGACGTTTAAATTGTCCAAAATATTTAAGTTTTCTCTATGTAATCCTCTTTACTACCCAGCCTTCTTCAATATTAAGTTCTTAATACAGGCTAAAGCACTGTGATACTCTGAACCCCTTGTGGTCCTTTCGTGGAACTCGTGTGGTCTATTTTGGACCACACAGGGGACCACGGGACCTAACGAGGACCACATGTGTGAATTCAGTAGGTTCACAGTGCGGTTTTTGGTGGTAGAAGTGAACGAAGAAGAAGAAGAAGATTAAGTTCTTGTAGTATGGATATATTTGTTCTTTTTTTGTGTCCATGGTATTTGAAGGAACTCTTCTGTAGCATTTATGTGTTTCTCAGCTGTACAGTTAAATCACAGACAAAGCACTTTTAGACATGAGATAAAAAAAATGACAAGAGGATTTAAACTACAGACTCAAGGCCAGAAAGCTGCTCGTCCTACTGGAGTCCTTGGATCAAGTTCCAGGTAATTCTCCTGCCATTTTTCATTCTCTCGCATCTAAAAATGCTGTGTCTATGAATTTTTTTTTAGGTCTAACCATACAATATTGTGGTTTGTTACTTTACCGTAAATATGTTAATGATTATTAAATCTGACCTTAATGAACCAATGAAAATTGTTGTTACTCATGTTCTGAACAAATGATGATCTTTCTCAGTTTTCAGTATTAGGTTCTTGGTATCATCACAAATGAGATACTCCCATAATCACTCCGCCACACATGCCAGTGAATATCGCACAGAATGTTCATCGATGGTCCTTCACATCAGTCCTTGACGATGTGCCACCCAGCGAGGACGCCATACTTTTGGAACTGCAGAAGTCCATGTACGAAACTAGTCAGCTCCACTCTTGTCATGAACTCCAAAGCTGAGCCAGCATGCCAAACCAGGACGCACAAAGACTTTCATAGGTCACCACTGGCCAGGCAGATATAACTAAGAACCATCGGTGCTTTTCATGTGAAGTTCACAGCTCACAAAATGGTGATCTCTGACCACTCACTGTATTTATCACTTTATTTTCAAACAGATCTATCATCATTCATGACAGATGGTCCAGCTGGAATAATGAATGATTTCCACTTAAGTATCTGTCAATATCTGACCAAAACATTTGCACGAAACCAAATCAGATCTTTGGAAAAATAACACCTTTACTGAAAAACAAATATGTCAGAACTGAAACAGAGCACTGTACAACACAAGGGGTACTTCCTCTGATGATCTGAAGGAGCTGTGTTGTTGCTCCTCTCTCTACAGTAAAGAGTTTCCTGCACACCATTTTCCTCCCAACTCTACGCTATCAATGTCAAACATGGACACTAACAGCCAAAAACAAAAGAAAAATCATCATGACAGAAATGAGATGTTTAAGGAGAATACTAAATGTGACAAGAAGGGGCCAAAGAAAAAAACAGCACCATCAAGGCAAGGGTTGGAGCAACAACAGTGTTGCAGTATGTCCATAAAAAACCAAGCCAAGTGGTTCGGGCCATGTTATGAGACTACTGCCAGAAAGGACAGAACAGAAAATATTCACACAGAGAATTGTAAGAAAAAGGAGAGACTGTCCATGCAAGAGACAGAGGGACAAAAATTACAGAAATATTCTTAAATATCCCAATATATGAAGCAAGCGCAGAGCCCCATCAATATGCCTATTTGTTCCCTCAACAATGAAGGCTATGTGACAAAACAAGACAAGTCCTATTCTGATGTTAACACTTTCCGTGCCTTTGGTCATAAAAATGACACTTCCGGTATACCCATTGCGTACCAATGGTCATTATAATGATCATTGGTTTGTTTCAATAAAACAACCGGTGTAACATTTAGATTGTACATATTTCATCCGCGATTCCGGTGACACTTTTCAAAATGGCGAAATAGTGCCTAGTTATGAGCGATAAAAAGGAAGAGAAAGACCAAAATTTTTCCATTTTTGATGATGTAGATAGGGGTATGGACATGGCCTGTGACCACCCCACTGCTCTTGAATGTATCCCAAGTAGATCTAGACATATCAGACGACGTTAGAAGTAGTTAGAAGGTTATTTCAGACATTAATTTAGCGAGAATGCAACACAGAATCAGAATATGAGATCGACAAGTAGATCTACACATCTCAGATGGTAAGTAGTGCATATCTAGACCTAGCCGATGGTGAGCTGGGCACAATCAGTGTCTAAAAACATCATATTACTTCTTTTTTCCTAAAAAA
Source organism: Achatina immaculata (assembly GCA_009760885.1). NCBI lineage: Eukaryota > Metazoa > Mollusca > Gastropoda > Stylommatophora > Achatinidae > Lissachatina > Lissachatina immaculata. The sequence continues at coordinate 12,318,985 of CM019709.1, read as the reverse complement.
CTCTGCATTTATGAAATTTTCATTCATTTAGTTATACTTTGAAACACAATAAGTATACGGAAGTACATGAAATACTGTTTTCCATTCCATTTTATAACTATACCCCCTAACATATCAAGACCCGCGCTTTTACTCTGGCACTCCACAACACGTCCGTGTTTCTTCCTCTGGCACGGAAAGAGTTAAGTTATACAAAGAAATTATTATGAAACAAACCTAATCATTTCTAATTTTCAGCCTTCCTTAACCTTCCAAACAGATAAAAAAAGGTCAAAGAAGGTTGCCATCTATACCACCAACATCAAAGGTTGGCTGTCTATCCACAACCCTCCTCCTTCAGCATATGCATCATTTCCTGAATAATCCTCTGTGTGGGGATGCTGGGTATAATCATGTGGTCTGCTTCTGAATCACTGGAATTGCTTTCATTTTCTGTGCTGCTGTCGCTGTCATCATAGTCACCAATGCCTGGTAAGATCCCAGCTACCACCATTGTCTGACCGGTGTTTGTTGGGATGCCTGCCATCAACTTGGCATCAGGATGTTCATCTCCTGAATAGTGAAACACATACAAGACTATTCAATAGCTACAGATATTTTGTTTTTAGACAAAAAAAGCTCTTTCTTTTTACAGATACATTTTTACCATTTTCTAGATAATCACATTTCTAAAACTGTTGTGTCAGAGAAGCTTCTCCACACTGCCACATTTTCAAGGCTATGAATCTCTCGCTCTGAACCTTAAGTGCCCAGGGCACATGGAGCTTCTACAAGGGTTTTCCACAAATGCCTGACCTTTGTTTTTTTTTCCTCCCACTCTTGCCCAGGTGAGTCCTCTGTTGCTCAACATCTTCACTGTTGTTATTCTCCATGTCTCTTTTGGTTTACCCTTACTTATGTTCCCCTGTGGAGTCCATTTTAGTGCTATTTTTGGTAGTGAGTTGTCAGTCATTCGGAGCACATGTCCCAACCATCGCCAGCGTCTTTCCTCAATAATTGCTGTCAGTGGCTTCATCTGCATTTCTACCAACAAGATGTTATTTCTTATGGTGTTTGGCCAAAATATTTTTCTAATTCTTCATAAACATTTAGCCTGGAAAGAATTCAACTTGTTTTCTATGGTTTTGGTGATTTTCCAGCATTCACTTCCATAGAGTAGCACACTTAGAACATTACTCTTAAATATCCTGATTTTTGTATTCATGGTTAGTTTCTTAGATTTCCATATAATTGCAAAAGCCTGGTTTGCTCTAGTAAGTCTGCTGTTGATGTCCTCTGTGCTGTCTCTGTGCTGCTTCCATCTTCTACTGCCAAGGTATACAAATTCATTGACTTCCTCCACTAACTTGCTATCTACTCTGAGTACATTTCTGTTGTTCATATTTTGCTTCATTAACTTTGTCTTTCCTACGTTGATCTTTAGTCCTATGTTGTTAGCATTCTGAGTTAGCTTGTTTATTTTATCTTGCATATCTTTGTGACTGCTTGATAATAGACAAATGTCGTCCGCAAATTCAAGGCCCTCCAGCACTGTGTTGAGGATCCATTGTAATCTTCTGCATTTGTCTGATGTTGCCTCCTTATTAACCAGTCTACTGCCAAGATAAATAATGTTGGTGATAGTACACACTCCTGCTTCACTCCTGTTTGTACCCTAAAGCTGTTGTAGGTATATTCTCCGCAGATCACTTTCCACTGAAAACCCTCATATAGGCTTTGATGACATTCACTTTTTTATGAGGATGGCATCATCCTAGGATTTTCCACAGTACCACAGTGCATCTCTGTTGACACTGTCAAAGGCTTACTCAAAATTCATAAATAGTGCATATGTTGTGCTATACCACTCATTTGCATCTGTATCACTGTCAATTTCTTAATCTTGTTGCCCAGTCATCTGTATCACTGTCAATCTCTTAATCATGTTGCCCAGTCATCTGTATCACTGTCAATCTCTTAATCATGTTGCCCAGTCATCTGTATCACTGACATTCTCTTGCACTTTTTCCTATGAAGCTTTCCCTTTGTGGTTTTCATTACTAAGTCAGTTTGATATGGCCACTCATTTGTATAAGTACAAATATGTGGTCTATGCATGATCTAAATACTGTCTGTGCTGGTGCAATTCTGTTGATGATTATGTAGCAGAATACTCTACTGGTGAATGGCATGAAGGTAATGCCTCTCCAGATCCCAGAGGTCTACTTTCTTTAGTAGTTTTATTATAAGGCCATTTTCCACTCTTCTGGAAGTTTTTCTAGATCCCAAATTTGTTGTAGAATCTGGCAGAGTTGTTTTGGTATTTCTTCTGCTTTCAACATCTCAGCAGTCACTTCATCTTCACCTGGTGCCCTGTCTAATTTTAGCTTCTTTATCGCCTCCTTTACTTCACTTATTGTTATTGGTCCTGTATTGATGTTTAGTTCCGTGTTTGCTTCAGGTATGTCTATTGTTTGTGCTGCTTGTGTTCTGTTTAGTAGGGTGTTAAAGTGTTCCCTCCATCTTTCAATTTTTTCTCTTTCTCCACTGACCAGTTGTCCCTTATGAGTCCTGACTGCACTCTCACATCTTGTGCTGAAGTTACCTGTCATCTGCTTAGTGATTTTGTATATGGTTTTCATGTCATTTGCATATGCTGCTTTCTCTGTTGGTTCTGCTAAGTTGTCATATTTTGACATTTATCTTGGTGGCATGATTCCTTCACTTCTTTGTCTTTTTGTGTGTATTTATTTAAGACTTGTTCTTCCAGCCTTTGTGATTTGGTACTCAGTAATTTTTTCTTGATTTCCCTTCTTTGCTCTATCTTTTCCCCAAGTGGTCTTGCTTATCCATTCCTCTTTTTCTGATATCCCAGCGCCTCTTTTGCTGTTTCCTGTAGTGCTTCACCGAACTCTAGTATGGACATTTCTGCTTCGTCTTGTAGGACACTGAAGTGGTTCTTAAGTACTATTGAGAATTCATTCCTTATTTGCTGGTCTTTCGGTTTTGTTGTATCCAAACGTGCCTTTCTGTGTTCTCAGATTTTGGCTTTCCTTAATTTTAGATTTATTTTTGCTACCAGAAGTTTGTGATCACTTCCTAATCTGCTCCTTTCCTTGCTCTCACATCTTGTAGTGACCAGTTCCACTTGTTGTTTATTAGTATGTGATCAATTTGGTTTTCTGTGGTTTTATCTGGGGACCTCCAAGTCACTTTATGGATGTTTTTATGTTGGAAAATTGTTCCTACAATCATCAACATGTTTTCTTTGCAGAATCTGCACAGTCTTTCTCCATTTTCATTTATTTCTCTGATTCCTTCTCTTCCCATGAATCTTCTTCTATCTTCATTTCCCTCATCAATTTTGCATTGAAGTCACACAAGATGAGTATCATATCATGCTTGGGTATGTTTCTAATGTGACTTGGAGGCTGTTGTAAAAACTCTTCTTTTAATTCCTCTTCAGCTGTTTTGTTTTGTTTCTTAAACACAAAATCTGGTCCTTGAATTTCCTTGAAATTAAGTTTCTCCTCATTTTCAGTCATGTGGTACCCAGGACCTTGACACATGCCTGGGAAGCAAAGAATAGGACCACTGTACCCTACCACACATGACTGTAAAGGTGACTAAGGGGGTTCGGCAAAGGGCCATCAGTTTGGCCAGCAGTTTTATCTGGCAAAAAAACCATCAGGCTGCTACAGAAACGGAAACAAGGGAAAAAACAAATGCAGGTGGAAGGTGAACATGTTTAAATAAATTAAAGGTGTTAATGTCCGAATTTCTAAATTTTCAAATGTGATCAACAGCCAAACAAAACAGTCAGCACTAATAACGAAATTATCTGTTTAGATTTGAGAAATGCTTACCCTCTCCTTCATCTGCATCTGTTTTTCTCAACTTTGAATCTGTTTCTGCTTTAGCTTCTGCACTACTGTGAAAAAGAAAATGTTTTTTATAAACAGTTAATATTTGCTTGTTCATTTACAACATCTTAAAATACAGTGGTTCTAATCTTATAGCGGCCATGAATCCTCTTTCCAATCCAAGAACAGCTGTGGGCCCTTCGATAAAAATAAAGCAATAAAGAGCATCAAAATCTTTTTGATCGTGTCAGTCTATTTTCTGGATATCAGCAACAGGTTAACAAGAGAAATCCTAAACAATATCTGGAAATCGAAAAAGCTGAGCATGAAAACTAAAAAAAAATCAGGATAATTAAGAGCAATGTTCTAAGTGTGCTACTCTACAGAAGTGAATGCTGGAAAATAACCAAAACTATGGAAAACAAACTGAATTCCTTCCAGACTAAATGTTAACCTAGGACTGGACAAATATTTTGGCCAAATGCCAGAAATGAAGATGAAGCCACTGACTTCAACTATTGAGGAAAGACTCTGGTAACATTGGGGCATGTGCTCCGGATGACTGATGAGCCACTGCCAAAAACAGCACTGAGACAAACACCTCAGGGGAACAGGAGTAGGGGTATACCAAAGAAGAAGAAGAACAACAACAGAGAGGATGTTGAGCAATAGAAGGGCAAGAGAGGAAAAAAATCAAGTGAAAACAGGAAGTTTCGTGTGCCCTGGGCACCTAAAGGTTTATAGCAAGAGAGACAGAATCTATTTACAGGTCCATGGAGCCAAGATTATATACAATAAATCAAGATAGTAATACAAAATCAGTAACACAAAATGTTAGATAAAATAAAATGTAGATCATACAAACAATTATCTGCATCTTGTGTTTAGATCTGCTTACAACCAAGAGGCCTACAGGAGAACTGTTAAGGAGGCAAAGTTCCGCAAGGGACATGCAAATGATTGACTGACTGAGACCTACACAATCCCATCTGGGCAGGCCCATATGAAATATGCTGTCAGTAAACCAATGTGGTGCATAAAAACTAACTAGTTTAAAGAAAACTATCAAATGCATGTGATCTATAAACAAAAAAATATGAACTGTAAAGTCAAGATAAGAGACAAAAATCAAAAATGACAAGTGAACTCCCTGCCAACAGTATTTAGAAATACTATTCTTATAAACTAGACACAGAATGACTTTTTTTCATGGCTGGAGTTTCTAAATATATCAGTTCAAATGCTACAAATTATAGATGCTATGGCCACCTGTGGGATATTTCTTATTGTGCCAGTCTCCCTAACTAATGCAGCTTCCACCTCATATTAACAGTTACAATGTAAAGAATTTTTGCAAGAAAACTTGCTTACTTTAGCAGACCCTGTACTGAGATTAGCCATGCAATGGACACCTAAGGCAGAAAGAAAGAGGCCGGCCAATGGCTACCTGGTGAAGAACTGTCAAAGCAGAAGGAACAATACAAACGTTTGCTGCATGAGAGGTGAAGAAAATTTCTTGCTGCCCTGCAAAACAACATGGGGCGTACTGGGCAGTGAATGTTTAGCTGTTCGCCAACCAAGGATATAGATGAATGGATGTATTGGGACTGCTCTTTTTTTTTTTTTTGATACCCAGTTTCACAAATCATTAAAACAGTCATTTACATTCCAAGAAATGTTCCATGTGTTTCCTGGAGTGTTTGATTGCTTTCTCCCCATTTTCTGCAAAGACAGGTGCCTGAATTAGGAAGAATCCTGCTTGCAGAGATAGATCAATCTCTACCAGTGCATGCAAGAACATAGGACACAACTGTAACAGAAACAAAAAAAAAAATGAACAGCTTGACAGCTTGGAGACAATGGGAGCAACAGATACCATATTAAAAATTACACCACAGCAATCCTTACTTTGGTCAGTGCACTTAACTGGAAAGTTATAATGCATCCGCTCTGTGATATCTTACTAATTAATGATGAACATAACAAACCACATCATACCTTTTTCTTTTGATAGCTCCTGCTAGTAGCTGCTTCTGTGATGTCTTGCTTGTGGAAGAGGTACCCTGACCAGCAGTAGATGATGATGATGACCCTTTGTTTGTGACAGAGGCTGTTGGTTTTTCCTGTACTTTCACTACTGAAGCACTGTGCTACAGTTAAGAATGTTCATAAGTCTTTAGACTAGATATGGTATAAATGACCTTTGTCCCTTATACTGTCCACCTGAAGCTCTTGATGCAATGTTGTAAAGATCTTGTAACACAGGTACAATATTGAAATGAAGTGAATTATTTGTATGAGATTTTAGCACAAATTATTACCTTTTTCTTTTAATATACGGGGGAGAAGACACTGTCCAACTTGACAGTCAGCAAACCATAGCTGACCAAAGACTTCACACCATCTCATCTCTCTACTGGTACCCCCCAGTAACAAGCCTAGCCTGGCTAACAGGGCAGGGATTTCCAGTCCCCCATGGCGGTGGAGTCTGCTAAAGAAGCATTGCACGCTCTCTGCTTTTCAACTGCATTCAGGGACTGAAAAAACTCCCAAGCCGACACAATGTTGTACCTCAACACCTTCACAGCATCAGCTGCAAAAGAACACCAGCTCAGAGTTCTTTGGATGGCAGTTTCCTGCCTGTGTTCACACACATGTTTACAAGATGTCCACCAACAGACGAGCATTCTACTGTAAATATTTCACAAACTATTCATTACCTGTAACATAAACTGCCATGTGCAGCACACATTATCCTTTTTGTTGAAAGTAACCGAGAGGGATCATAATTCTGCTACTATACCACACAATAGAGGAATCATAACTGAGCTACTATAACAAATGATAGAGGAATCATAATTCAGCTATCGTACCAAACAATAGAAGAATCATAATTTAACTGTTAAGAAAGAGTCATCTCCAGATCTACTATAGTTAACATGCTTTCAGAAATATACATTTGAAAAAAAAAAGGATATCTTCAACTCTTCAAGTAATGCCTTCTCCTCCTTATTGCGATCTTTCTCAATCTGTATCTGCCGGTTTGACACAAAATCAAGGAACCGAACTTCATCTTCATCGAGGCCCTTAACACTGCTTCCTGTAAAATCAATCAATAAAATTATAATCAAGCATTAGCATGTTTTTCTCCCATCATTTTTGTGACAGGTTACAACAAGTAAAATTTTAGTTCAGCATATCAGATATGAAATAAAGCATAAACCTGCTAGGCAAATAGCATCTATCTTACCTGCATGTGACTTATTTTATGCCAACATTCTCACCTCAAACCAAGATGTGTTCATTATCTTACAGTCTCCTTATTTTCTCAGTAAAAAGGTGTCTTTAGCCACTGTAAGGTAAATACGGTAAAGGTAATCCTGCCATGCCTTAGAGGCACATAAGGATATGATGTTAGTGCTCATACTTTCCTTGACCTGTCAGCACACTAGAGGGTGATATGATCGGTATCACGCATGGCCGCCTTTCCTTTCCCCAACTCCAGAAGAAGTCAGGTACCCGTTTCTACTTCCCGTTTCCATGCCATTAAGGCACATTGGGGATACGGTGTTAGGCCTGTATTTTCTGTACACTGAGTGTACACTGTACACTGAGTGATATATTGAGGAGAATACTAAAGTATCTAAGGAATTTTCTGAATTGTAAAGATAAGTAAAAAGGTAAAATTCCCGTTTCCATGCCATTAAGGCATATTGGGGAATAGGGTGTTATGCCTGTCTTTTCCATGACCTTTGGCACATGAAAGTGTGATGTACTGTAAAGATGACAACCCAAAATAACTTCTTGGTGGTCATTTCTTTCATTACTTCATTCTCCTCCTTCAAGCACAAGGTCTCCAGCAGCCACAATATCTAAGAGCTTTTCTGAGGCATTGTCTCTTCTGTTCCACATTCTCCAGACCAGCTACTCCTGGACAAGTATCTGGTTTGATCACGTCACTTGCTGAGAGAGATACAAAATCTGTGGTATATACCAGTATGCATATTCCGTATTTCAGTTTATAAAAGACTACCTGTAACTCAGGTTTCAATTTTCTTTTCTTTTTTATTTAAATAACTCTTATTTCAATAATATGCAGCATACACACACACACACACTGATTGTGTGTATACACACTCACACATACTCAGTCACACGTACTCTCAGTCTCACACACACATACTCTTACACAAATGCACATACACTCAAACACTCTCACACATACATTCACATAAACACAATTCTCACACACACACACTCTCATTCATACACACATCCACACTCATGCACACACTCACACATACTCTCAAGCACACACATTAACTTCCCCTACCTTCTCTCTCTCTCTCTCTCTCTCACACACACACACACACACATATGCACATACACAACCATACACACAAATTAAGGGGAAAAAAAGGTGGTGAAGTAAAGAACAAACAAGAAAGAAAGAAAAACTGACATTTCTCAAAAAGAAACTTACGTAATCTATTCTCCTCCTCCAACTCTCTCTCTCGGAGATCCTTGTTTGCTTGCAACTGCTCAAACAGGGATCTGGTCTCTTCTTCTGGGCATTCTAATGAGAACAAGAAGCACATAACATTACAGGTTATAAATGCATGTATTAGTTCCTGCCATAACTCATCATTTATAAATCATCATGTCTATTTCAGTCTCTTCCTAGCTAGATCAGTCTGTCCATTTGTCTCTATTGCTCCCTCCATGATTTTCTTGCTACATCTGAGTTGTCTAGATGCATTTACTGATGATTTCAGAATGTCTCTTGGTGATTTTATTGTTGATTCTTTGAATTTGCCTTGATGTTTTATTGTTGATTCTCTGAATTTGCCTTAGTGATTTTATTGTTGATTCTCTGAATCTGCCTTAGTGATTTTATTGTTGATTCTCTGAATCTGCCTTAGTGATTTTATTGTTGATTCTCTGAATCTGCCTTAGTGATTTTATTGTTGATTCTCAGAATCTGCCTTAGTGATTTTATTGTTGATTCTCTGAATCTGCCTTAGTTATTTTATTGTTGATTCTCTGAATTTGCCATGATGTTTTTATTGTTGAATCTTTGAATTTGTCTTGGTGGTTTTACTGATTCTCTGAATTTTGTCTTGGTGAATTAACCAATTCTCTGAATTTGTCTTGGTGATTTTACTGATTCTCTGAATTTGTCTTGGTGATTTTACTGCTGATTCTCTGAATTTGTCTTGGTGATTTTACTGCTGATTCTCTGAATTTGTCTTGGTGTTTTTATTGCTGATTCTCTGAATTTGCTTTGTTTTTATAGTTGATTCTCTGAGTTGTCTCGCCGATTTTACTATACAGTTTCTTCACTTACCTTGTGATTTTTACCCTCGATCTCGGAAATGTCTTGTTGTGTCATGTAAACATTCTGGACTTGAACTTGGCTGTATGATGTGCAAAATTTTCACATACAAAAAAAAAAAAAAACCTCCAAAAAACCCTGACTGAATCAAGTCACTGGCAGAATGAGAAAACTTGGTCACAATAACAAAACCAAAACTGTCCATGTCTGTAATTTCCTTATCTCAGTCTCTTCCAAAAAGCTTTGAAAGACTTACACACGGACGCAAGCAACTTACTTTTCTTTTGTCAAAATCTCTCAGAAGAGACACAAAACTTCAAAAGCAAAGACACATTCTGCACCCTCTCCCCAAGTACATGCACAAAACACCAATATAACACTAACCTAATGGATCATCTGGTTTTCGAACCTTCTCCCACTCAGCCTGCCTTCTCTGTCGCTGCTCCTGGACTTCCTCCTCTGACACAAAAGCTTTGAAGTGTCCACTCATTTCTTGTTGATTACTTGCTTTACTGAACTTGTAGTTTCAGCACAAATCACTTGAGGCCTGTGCACAGAATCAGAATTACTAAAGCATTTAGCCAAACCTTCTAAACTGAGCTAAGAATCCACATGTTCACTTCTTCAAGACCTATCCATGCTTACAATCAACGTGAAACTGAAACTAACCTGCAGGTACATGCATCTAGTGAAAAAATGAGTAACAACACAGTACTGTAATTTTATACCTTGAAAAACATAAACAAAAGCAGTTTTAGATATGAGAGGAAGAAAAGTGACAAGAGAATTACTCAGGACTTGAACCAGGGAGTCTGGTAGGACGAGCAATGGTCTAGCCATGAGAGAACAGTGCATAAATCAACTTAGCCATCTAGCACCTCACCTAGGGACTGACTAATGTGTTGTTCTCTCATGGCTAGACAACTCCTTGTCCTACCAGAGTCAGTGGTTCAAGTCCTGGATAATTCTCTTGTCACTTTTCTTTCTCTCAAGTGCTCTGTTTATGTTATTTTTCAAGGTCTAAAAATACGGTACTGTGCTCTATTACTTTACTGTGTGAAAGCTTTACTACTTTACCATGTGAAACCCTTGCTACTTTACTGTGTGAAAGCCTCGCTACTTTGCTGTGTGAAAGCCTTGCTACTTTGCAGTGTGAAAGCCTCGCTACTTTGCCGTGTGAAAGCCTTGCTACTTTACCATGTGAAAGCCTTGTTACTTTATCGTGTGAAAGCCTTTTTGTTTCCCATTTGAAAAAATGTATTTTTAAAAAAAATAATAGAAATTTTACTGCAGTATTGCCACATTTACTGAAGATCAGTTAAAACTAATAATAACAACAACAACAACAATAATGATGGGGAATTTCCCCTCTTCCCCCTTTCTTTTTTTTGTTGTTGTTGTTTGCCTTAGAACAGTTTTAGAGCACAGAGATGTCATATGTTTGTGGAACTAGCATAATTCTGCTGACCAGTTCCCACTTCCTGTCATGGCACATTCTATTAGTAATTAAAATAATCAGCAAAAGATTGCAGAGGCCATGAACTTGAACTTCGGTTTCTCCTTTGGGAAGTGTGGGTTTCAACCCAAGCAAGATCTAGGGCTTTTTTTTCCCGTTGAATGAAGAATTAAATTATTCAGAATCACACACCATGGATTTTTCCCATTGCAACATATGCCTGTGAGACCTGGACACTTAACAAAACAGCCGAGAAACACATAAATGCCTTTGAATGTAAATGCTACAGAAGAGTTCTTCAAATATTGTGGACGCACAAAAGAGAACAAATATATCCATACTACAAGAACTTAATATTGAAGAAGGCTGGCTAGTAAAGAGGATTAAACAGAGAAAACTTAAATATTTTGGACACATAAAACGTCATGAGAATTTGGAGAAGACTGTCTTGGAAGGATACATAATGAGAGAGAGAAAGAAAGAGGAAGACCAAGACGAATATGGCGGCACGACATCGTTGATAATTTGCAAATGGATGCATCAGCACCAGGGCATCTTGCTTACAACCGAGAGGCCTACAGGAGAGCTGTTAGGGAGGCAAAGTGCTGCAAGGGACATGCAAATGACGGACTGAAACCCTGGTCAATGTCTGATTACCCCCTAAACCATGGTCAAAGTCTGATTACCCCCTAAACCCTGGTCAATGTCTGATTACCCCCTAAACCATGGTCAATGTCTGATTACCCCCTAAACCCTGGTCAATGTCTGATTACCCCCTAAACCATGGTCAATGTCTGATTACCCCCTAAACCCTGGTCAATGTCTGATTACCCCCTAAACCATGGACAATGCCTGATTACCCCCTAAACCCTGGTCAGTGTCTGATTACCCCCTAAACCATGGACAATGTCTGATTACCCCCTAAACCATGGTCAATGTCTGATTACCCCCTAAACCCTGGTCAATGTCTGATTACCCCCTAAGCTGAACAGGCTTAAGCCTTGGGCTCAGAAGGGTGGAGTGGGGGGGGGGGGGGGGCATGACATAAAAGGAAAAAAAAGCAAATATACTTGTAGATAATGAACACAGGACTGCAACTGGGAAAATGTTGGTTTATAGTAGACAACAATTTTAGTAGAACATTAAAAAAAAAAGAAAGAAAAAATGAAAAACATAAGAATTTAATTTTGTACATACTAAAAGATATAACACAATAACGAAATCACTAACGATGAAATAGATGATGACAATGATACAGATTGGTGGACATCAAAAGATTATGGGATTCAACTCGGCCAAATGCCTCATGAAAGCAAGGGTCAGAACACACTGGTTACTTACTGCAGCCAACCTTTCCTCAGGAGCTGCCACAAGACAGCGATGATGATGAAGATGATGCTATGCAAGACAGAAACCTGAATAAGAAACAAGATTACAACACTGATGGTCAAACCATTGTAGCATATAAATATGAGTATAAAATGCTCCCAAGAGAAAGTATGTATAAACCAGGAAAAAAAGTAGGAACAGTTTTATTCATTAATGAGCACACAATTGTGACGTTTTGGTGCGAACTTTATTCATACAAAAAACACACAGGACGAAGAAATAGAGAAAGAAGATAAAATATGAATTCACATTAGCTGTGACTAAGTGCTCCATTTATTTTATTTATTCTATTATTTTCCTTTCCTACTTTTTTACATAGCATTCATGAGTGATTTTTTTTTTATCTTCTCTATTTCTTCGTCCTGTGTGTTTTTGTAAGATTAAGGTTCGCCCCCAATCGTCGCAACTATATGCTCGTTAATTAATAAAGCTGTCCCTATCTTTTTCCTAGTTTATACATTTTGTTATCACAGCTTACTGCAGTGATTTCGTGTATAGTTATAAACTTAGTTGTGTATACTTAAACATTCATTATTCGTGCGTTACCAATAGCAATTATATCCTTATTAAGTCAAGTTTATATTTAATTAGTAAATAAAACTAATTCCCTATACAAGGAGCTCTAAACGTTTGCATTTACACACATACATACATACGCACACACAAAGCAAACCTCTGAACAATTATATTTCTGAGAACTTCATGCACGTCGCCATGACACACATGAAAAAAGCGGAACAAACGGTGAAACGAACTAATGACTGCATTACATTACTGGACTAATCTCTTTAATTTTGTTCATAACACGCAATAACAACAACAAAATAATGTTTATATATTAAGAATTAGTCTATCCTGGTGTTTTATGTTAAATGTAATATTTATTAAACTCGACTATTATATAACAATATTAAAAGAGCGTGTCTTACATCCCTCCCATGCCGTTAAGCGTCATATAGGGCTCGCATTCTAGTTCGCCAAGTTTTCCCGTTTCCGGCGAGTTTTTTAACTTTGCCAAGGGATCTTATGCCCACTATTTTAACCCCTCTCAACAGTGGTCTCTTTAGTTTCACGTGGTCGACCTCTTTTTCTTTGCCCTCTTGTGTCTCTCATTTAATAACGTGTTTTGGGGGAAAAAAGAGACAGAGATTATGGTTATATCTAAGAAACAGAATCCACCAACATGCAGTATAAAACTAAACGAAACTATTCTAAAGCAGGTGCATAAATTCAAATACCTTGGAGCAGTAATAACTTCAGATGGGAAATGCAGAACAGAAATTAGGAACAGAATAGGCCAAGCAAAGACTGCATTTCAGAGAATGAGAAACATATTAACCAACACATCCTTATCAATGAGTGTTAGAAAATGAGTCCTAAAATGCTATATTGAACCTATCTTGTTATATGGAAGTGAATCATGGACAATAGGCAGGTCTGCACAAAAATCATTGGAAGCAGCAGAAATGTGGTTTATTAGAAGAATGTTGTGAATCCCTTGGACAGCAAAAATTTAACTAATGAAGAATGTATGAGAAGAGCTGGAGAGACAAAAAACCTTGTCAAAAAGATAAAAGAGAGACAATGTACTTTCATAGGACATGCAATGAGAAGAGGGGGCATTGAATATATTATAACAACAGGAAAAATAGAAGGAAGAAGATCAAGAGGAAGACCATGAGAAATGATACAGGACAGTCTGACGGGATGGTATGAGAGAAGATCACTAACTGAGCTGATGGCCTGCATGAAGGATCGTGTACTCTGGAGAAGCATAATAGCCAACGCCAGTCGGCATAGCACCTGATGATGATGATGATTTGGGAATTCTCTGATTCTGTCTTTTTCATCACTGGTGAGACAGGTTGTCGTGAGCTAATATACATAGAAAAATTCCACCTCAAAACTGTCAAACACCCCAGTTCCAGAAACTATACCGATAAATCAGAAAACATATCTAACATCTCAAATCCTTCCCGTGCCGTTTAACGTCACATAGGGGTTGCATGGTAGTTCGCCAAGTTTTCCCATTTTTTGGCGAGCTTTTCAACCTCATCAAAGGATTTTATTCCTACTAATTTGGCCTGTCTTAACAATGTCCTCTTTAGAGTTTCACGTGGTCGACCTCTTTTTCTTTGGCCCGTTGTGTTCTACTTGATAGCTTGCTTTGGGATTCTCTGATTCTTCTCATCACGTGACCGACATATGTCCATTTCCTTTTTCTGATCACCCATGAGACAGGTTGTTGTTCGCTCCTCTGCCTTATCTCTGTGTTGTTCTTGAATTCATTTCACTTTATACTGAGAATTTTCCTCAGGCATATGTTTTCAAAAGAGTCTAAATTGTCTATTTCTTTAGTTTTTTTTTCCATCTGTCGCATGCATAAATGAGGGTGGATATTGCATTTGAATTGAATAATCACATCTTGGTTTTTGTGCTTATAACTTTTGAATGCCATGTGATCTCAAGATTCTTGAAGGTCAGTGCTGCTTTTGTAATTCTAATTCCTTTCTGGTGTCACCATCCTGGTCTATGTAACTGCCGAGGTATGCAAATTGGCATATTTTTCAATAGATGTTCCTTCTGTGTATATTTTTCCTTCTTGATTAACGGGAAGTTTCATTATTTTTGCTCTTTCTTTGTTAATTTCAAAAGGTGAACCATAAATGAACTCTCTTTTGCTGACGACCCAAGCAAAACTGCACCAGAAAAAGACCTACATGGATAACTTAGCAAAGGCATGTAAAAGCCACAACTTGAAGACCAGTTCTGAAAAAAAAAATGGGGAAGTCATGACCACAGCGAGAGAAGATATCCCAACAAAAATCTTCCTTAACAGCGAGCCCTTGTAACAAGTGAAGCATTTCAAACATCTAGGTAGCAGAGTATTATCTCTCGGAAAACTCATTCTGAGATTATGCAGTAAAGTGAATCACGTAATTAGATTAATGGCATCTTTACTGAAAAAAAAAAAATCATAACTGAAACAAAAAGATTGTGTAACTTTCCTCCCAACTCTTTGCTATCAATGTCAAACATGGGCACTAACAGCCACACACAAAAGGAAAATCATCATGACAGAAAAGAGATGTATAATGAGAATACTAAATGTGACAAGAAGAGACCAAATAAGAAATGACACTGTCACAGGAAAGGCTGGAGTAACACCAGAAACGGTAAGTCCAGTAGCTTGGCTACACTACACAACTACTGCCAGACAGTAGACCACAAGAAACATTCACACAAAGAATGGTAGGAAGCAGCTGAGGAGACCACCTAGTAAAGAGTGGAGAGAGGAAATTACATCAGCCTTAAATGTCCCATTATATGAAGCAAGCAGAATATATGGAAATCAAATAAACTAAGCATAAATATGAAAATCAGGATATTTAAGAGTAATGTTCTAAGTGTACTACTCTATGGAAGTGAATGCTGGAAAATCACCAAAACCATAGAAAACAAGTTGAATTCTTTCCAGACTAAATGTTTACGAAGAATTAAAAAAATATTTTGGCCAAACACCATAAGAAATAACACCTTATTGGCAGAAATGCAGATGAAACCACTGACAACAATTATTGAGGAAAGACGCTGGCGATGGTTGGGACATGTGCTCCGAATGACTGACAACTCACTACCAAAAATAGCACTAAGATGGACACCACAGGGGAGCAGAAGTAAGGGTAGACCAAAAGAGACATGGAGAAGAACAACAGAAAGGATGGTGAGCAATAGAGGGCTCACCTGGGCAAGAGCAGAAAAAAAGGCGAAGGACAGGCATTTGTGGAAAACCCTTGCGGAAGCCCCATGTGCCCTGGGCACTTAAGGTTCAGAGAGATATGAAGCAAACTGCCGAGCCCTATCAAGACATCTATCTGTCCCCTCAACACTGAAAGTTATATGAGGAAGGAGACAGACATTCTGAACTGTTCTGAAACTTCAGCAATTAGACTTCTAAGTTATAGCGACCACTTGTAACAATTAGACATAGATATGAAGTTATTAATAGATATGAAGTTATTAATAGACATGAAGTTATTAACAGATATTAAGTTATTAATAGATATGAAGTTATTAACAGACATGAAGTTATTAATAGATATGAAGTTATTAATAGACATGAAGTTATTAATAGATATGAAGTTATTAATGGATATGAAGTTGTTAAAAGAGAAAGTTATTAACAGATATGAAGTTAATAATAGATATGAAGTTATCAAAAGATATGAAGTTATTATAAGATATTAAGTTATTAAAAGATATGAAGTTATTAACAGATATGAAGTTATTAATGTTTAAAAGTACACAAGGACATCACAGACACTCTCATACACTGATCAAGTAAACAAATAATATTCATCAGGGCTTTCAGCAACCAAGGACTCTTTCTACTGGTTAAGTTTCTAAATGACCCCTGTGTAGTCCTTGTTTTTAAATTTTTCTACTTTCACATTTGATAGCAATGTAAGGTGCTCAGAAGTTATAAGCACAAAATATGATTATTCAATTCAAATGTAATATCCACCCTCATTTATGCATGCGAAAGATGGAAAACAACTAAAGAAATTAGACTCTTTTGAAAACAAATGCCTAAGGGAAATACTTGATATAAAATGGGACAAATTCAAGAACAATGCAGAGATAAGGCAGATGAGTGAACAACAACCTGTCTCATGGGTGATAGAAAAAGAAGATGGACATATGTCGGTCACGTGATGAAAAGAAACAGTCAGAGAATCCCAAAACAAGTTATCAAGTGGAGCACAACAGGGCAAAGAAAAATGAGACAGACTGAGTCAAACTCTAAAGAGGACATTGTTAAGACAGGCCAAACTAGTAGGCATAAAATCCCTTGATGAGGTTGGAAAGCTCGCCGAAAGCAGGAAAACTTGGTGAAGTATGTGACATTTAACAGCATGGGAAGGATGTAAAATAACTGTGAGATCTTGGAGCTGAACTTATGCTTGGACCTGTTCTTCAATGTAGAGGTTGTTCCTGCTTGGACCTGTTCTTCAATGTAGAGGTTGTTCCTGCTTGGACCTGTTCTTCAATGTAGAGGTTGTTCCTGCTTGGACCTGTTCTTCAATGTAGAGGTTGTTCCTGCTTGGACCTGTTCTTCAATGTAGAGGTTGTTCCTGCTTGGACCTGTTCTTCAATGTAGAGGTTGTTCCTGCTTGGACCTGTTCTTCAATGTAGAGGTTGTTCCTGCTTGGACCTGTTCTTCAATGTAGAGGTTGTTCCTGCTTGGACCTGTTCTTCAATGTAGAGGTTGTTCCTGAGTCACAGTCAAAGCCACAATGAAATGTTCATCTGATTGGATGTTGCCTGTATATGTTGAGCTGTTGCTATTTACAATATTAGTTAGATCACACCATGCATGTATGAGGAGCAAACATATACAAGTTCTCCACACTTTCATTGATCAGCTTCATTTTCCTCTGGTGTCTACTAACACTTTTGGCAAAGTCTGGATACCTTTTTAAAGCAGTATTCTCAGGGATTCTGTCTTCTGCTATGTATAGATGTAACTTGTAGATGTAAACTTGTTGCCTACTGTTATTCATCTCTCTGTCAGTTTCACTGTACTAATGTTCTTTCTTACATTACTGTTAGCTTTTGTCTCACATCTGTTTTGATATTCACTTCGCAAATTTACTAGCTCCCAGGTACATTCATCCTCTCTCAGTGGCAGCAGTAATACAGAAACAGCAACTTTATAATATGAAGTGACTTTAATGATGCACGGGGTGATGATGAGTCGATATGACGAGGACGACAAGGCATCAACAAACTCCGTAAACACAAGACTGGATGTAATTTACAATTCCACGACATATGTTTCCGGCAGACATTTGTCACCATCAGAACATCCTACCACACGCTATTCTACAACTCTTTCCATAACGACTACATTTCTAACAACCTAAATCTACGTCTTGTCCAGACGATACACAGAACACAACTGTCCTCAGTCGTATGATTTCTCTCTCACCTGACCTTTCTTTGTCACATCATATCTGCGACTCATTAATGACACATGAAAATTGAGACAACGCAAGTGGACTCTACTCACAAACAGTTGGAATGCTTTAGAAGATAACTCTTTTTATATTAATTTTTCCAATTCTCAGATGAGTTATCTATCTTACATTCTGACATTCTATATACTGTTATATTTTTAAGACATAAGCAAATTTAATTCCAGTTTATCTTTGTTACAAATTTTACGCATTTTTGTTTGTGTTGTGTAAGATAGTTAAGTTTATTAATGCACGTACTCTTCTCATGGCTAGACAGTTGCTTGCCTTACTGGAGTCTATGGTTCAAGTCCCAGGTACATTTTCTCTTCATTTTTCTTTCTCTTACATCTAATATACACTATGTCCTATAACCATAGCAATAATTTTTTCTTTGCATCAGCAGGGTTCATCACTGAGTGGATTGTTTAAGACAAAATTTTTATACTTGGACAGATAATATAATTATCTTGGGAAAAAAAAAAGGCAGAGAAAGTTCGTTTACATGAATCAATTTATTGCAAAGGAAGAACGAAGAAGAAAATTACATTTGGAAGTTTTGTGTGCTTGAGGGCTTTTCAAGAAATTACAACTTTACTTTCACAAAAACACCAAAATAGAAAAAAAATTATAGGAAAAAAATCTGGCCCTCTAGCATTTGGTCAAAATGGCTGCTTCGGTATGCCCAAATCAAGTGTACATTTATATGTTACGTACTCCACTGGGCCAAAATTGTAAATTTCAACATTATCTGATGTCTTTTCCCTGTCAAGTACTCTGTAAAAATTGCCGGACTTCTTAATAGGTTTTCATTTCCGCAGTGAACAGATTTTTTAAAATTTATATGTCTAGATCTTATGACAATATATAAGCAGTTGATGTAAAATGTAAACCACCTCATCAGAAACAATGGAAGAAAATAATGTGAAAATAACGTAAAAGTAATGATCATCATAATTAGCTAGCCATCATATCTGTGAGGGTCCCTGCTAACAAGTGTATCATGTTCTTCCACAACCCTCAATCCCTTGTACATCTCAACAAGCTTGTCACTGAGCATTTCCCATGCCTGGATGCCAAACCATCAAACATCTTTTTTTCTCTCTATCTCTAGAAGTTCAATCTTCCCTGCGGCCATCATCATTAGAAGATAATATAACATGTCATGAATTAATCATCACCGATATAATCTAATTTTAAAAAAACAAAATAAAACCATGAAAAAGAATGAAGATGATGTAAAATAGAATAAACACAACAGGGGACTCATTATTGTTCTTCATACAAGATCTAATTTTACTCACAAATTTCAGTTCTTTTAACAAGCATAAACAAATTAATGTTAACACTGATTAGTAGCAACATAAGCTCACTGTTTCTTGTTGTGGCTAAATCTTTCAAACACAAATATATGCAAAAACATACAAGAAAGTATATATAATAGATGGAAAAGAATACAGAAGGTAAATAAGTTACTCTAAACTGCAGTTAAAATTCAGAAAGTCTGGAAGTGTACACCTCCACACTGTATAAGAAATTCTCTCTCTCTCTGAAACTTAAGTGCCCAGGGCACATGGGGCTTCCGCAAGGGTTTTCCACAAATGCCTGTCCTTCGCCTTTTTTTCTGCTCTTGCCCAAGTGAGCCCTCTATTGCTAAACATCCTCTCTGTTGTTCTTCTCCATGTCTCTTTTGGTCTACCCTTACTTCTGTTCCCCTGTGGTGTCCATCTTAGTGCTATTTTTGGTAGTGAGTTGTCAGTCATTCGGAGCACATGTCCCAACCATCACCAGCATCTTTCCTCAATAATTGTTGTCAGTGGCTTCATCTGCATTTCTAATCTCAACAAAACACTGTATTCTTTCAAGGAAACACACTAGAAATTCAAGGCACATGTAGGAAAACTGACAGAGATCTGAATGTGATCCAGGGACTGAGAACTGTACACAAAATATTAGTCCGAGGGGGGGGGGGAGAGAATAGCCTCTGGCAATTAAGTATATCTGCCAGGAGGGAGATGTGAAACATCAGCAGAATGTATTCTAGAACATAAACAACAGCAGAACTTCTTGTGCAAAAAAAACGGAAGCAATAGAAAGATGTATCAAGAAAAAAAAAAAAGAGGAAAAATGACCATTTGAAGAGGCAGTGGAATTTGGACAGAGAAAATGGCGCATGGGGGAACTAGAACAGACCATGCATACTTTCAAAGAAAGAAAGAAAAAAAAACACACCCAGGGAATGTCTGATCATTCAAGTTATTGGGCACTTAACAAGACAGTGATTTACTGATGGTAGTCAAACAAGCTGTCAAGTGGAACACAACAGGCTGAAGAAAAAGAGGCGGACCGTGTGAAACTCTGAAGAGGACATTATTAAGAGAGGCCAAATTAACAGGCATAAAATCCTTTGGTGAGGATGAAAGACTCGTAGAAGACAGGAAAAATTGGCGAACTACTTTGCGAGCCCTATGTGACATTTAACGGCACGGGAAGGATATAAGATAAGATAAGAAGTCAGATATGAGACCAGGTACGGAAAAATGATATTGTATTAATAATGGGGGATTTTAATACAAGGATTGGTACAGAAAGAACAGAAGATGAAGGACATGTTGTAGGGAAATTTAGCATAGGACATAGAAATGAGGCAAGTGAAATCTAATGGCTTTTTGCATAGAAAATGAGCTAATGATTGCTAACACACTTTTTAAACAACATCCAAGAAGACTTTACACATGGACATCACCTGATGGGAAAAACAAATAGATTACATTTTAGTGCAAAGAAGGTGGAGGTCAAGTATAACATCAGCAAAAACTCTACCAGGTGCTGATTGTGAGACGGACCATGAGTTATTAATAGCAGACATGAAGATAAAGATAAAAAAGACAGTTTCGGGATCAAGATCACTCCGCTTTGATCTTACAAAAATACCAGAACAATACGGTATAGATGTGAAGAACCATTTCGAAATCCTGATGGCTGTACAGGAGGAGATGACACTAGATGATTTGGCTACACAAGCCAGAGATATCTTAATAACAACAGCTAAAGACATGGTTCCAGTAAAGAAAACACAAAAGAATGGATGGATTACAGCAGGTACACTAGAACTGATAAAAACCACATAGAGAAATGAAGACGCAATGGAAAGTGACAAATAACAACAAAGAGGAATATAAATCTTTAACAAAAGAAGTATGAAGAAACATAAGAAAAGACAAAAAAACAGTACATACAAGATTGTTGTGAAAGAACAGAGGACATCAGAAGTGTGGAAGAGACAGTGAAATGTTTAAAGAAATGAAGACAATGATGAGAAATGTCACACCTAAGCTAAATGTAATTTGTTACAAGATAGGGAATACCTTAACAGAGACAGAGGAAATTCTAGAAAGATGGAAGGAATATTGCAGAGGAATGTATGAAACAACCGACTGTGAAAGCAGAAATCAACAGTGTGAATTATTATTGGAGGAGAAAGAACAAAAACCGACAATAGAAGAAGTTTTATGGGCAATAAAGAATCTGAAAAATGGTAAATCACCAGGATGTGGCAAGATAACAGCTGAATTTATTAAAGCAGGAGGAAAGGAATGTGCAACAATCTGTCATGCACTAAGTAAAAAGATATGGCATTCAGGTATTTGGCCAAAATAATGGAACAGAACTGTATTCATACCTCCGCCAAAAAAGGGTAACCTGAAATTATGCACAAACTACAGAACTGTTGCCCTGATTAGTCATGTCAGTAAAATTCTGTTAAAAATCATAATAGGTAGACTTCATAAGAAAATAGAAGAAGAAGTCAATGTGGTCCAAGCTAGTTTCAGGCAAGGAAGAGGATCAAGATAAATATATTCAATATACAATTAATAAAAGAGAAATGCAGTGAGTTTAATGTTAATCTATATTTATTTGTTATAGACTACTCAAAGGCATTTAATTGTGTACAACACCAGAAACTTTGGGAAATAATGGAAAAAATGGGATTTCCAACACACTGCTGTATCTAGACCAACATGCAACAGTAAGAATAAATGGTGAAACAACAACTTGGTTTGACATAAAACAAGGGGTCCATCAGGGGTGCATATTGTCGCCTTACTTATTTAACTTGTATACTGAAAATATAATGAGGAATGTTAGAGAAGATGTAGACAAAGAATATTATGATGCCATAACAATTGTAGGTTATGAAATACCAGAGATTAGATATGCTGATGACACAGTATTACTGTCCACAACACAAAAAGGAATGGAAAAACTAATTATGTCAGTCCGTAAGAATAGTGAAGAGCAAAACCTCTATCTTAATGCGAAGAAAACTAAATTGATGACAGCTGACAAAACAAACAAGGAAAAACTGGAAGAAGTGGAGAGTTTTGAATATCTTGGATCACTGCTAACTAATAATGGAGATACAATGAGGAAAATTAAAAGGAGGACATCTATCGCTCTTCAGAAAGTAAAACAACTAAAGAATCTGTGGAGAGGAACTGACAGAACTATAAAAATAAGATTTTTAAGGGCATGCATCTTTCCCATCACAACATATGCCTGTGAGACCCGGACAGTTAACAAAACAGCTGAGAAACACATAAATGCCTTTGAATGTAAATGCTACAGAAGAGTTCTTCAAATATCACTGACACAAAAAAACAACAAATATATCCATACTACAAGAACTTAATACTGAAGAAGGCTGGCTAGTAAAGAGGATTACAGAGAGAAAACTTAAATATTTTGGACACATTAAACGTCATGATAACCTAGAGAAAACTGTCTTGGAAGGATACATAATGGGAAAAAGAAAGAGAGGAAGACCAAGGCGAAGATGGCTACAAGACATCGTTGATGATCTGCAAATGGATGCATCAGCAGCAGGCCATCTTTCTCACAACCGAGAGGCCTACAGGAGTGCTGTTTGGGAGGCAAAGTTCCGCAAGAGACAAGCAAATGAATGAATGAAGTCAGATATGAGAAATGAAGATGTTGATTACATAGTGGTGTTCAGACATGAGAAGTGAAGATGGCAATTACTGGTGGTGTTTGGATACAAGAAGTGAAGACTGTGATTACATAGTGGTGTTCAGATATGAGAAGTGAAGATGGTGATTACTGGTGGTGTTCAGACATGAGAAGTGAAGATGGCAATTACTGGTGGTGTTAGGATACAAGAAGTGAAGACTGTGATTACATAGTGGTGTTCAGATATGAGAAGTGAAGATGGTGATTACTGGTGGTGTTCAGACATGAGAAGTGAAGATGGTGATTACATAGTGGTTTTCAGATATTAGAAGTGAAGATGGTGATTACTGGTGTTCGGATATGAAAGTGAAGATGGTGATTAATGGTGATACTCAAATATGAGAACTGAAAATGTTGATTACTGGTGGTGTTCTGTTACAAAACCTGATGATGTGACTACTGGCTGTGTTCAGATATGAGAAGTGAAGATGGTGTAAGGAAAGCCTGTATCAGGACAAACTTATTCTTTGCTCCAATAAATATGAAACTGAAAGCCTGTAAAAAAACTATCAATTCTTGGGAACCGCTACTGAACTGCCACAACAGTTTGAATTAGGCACCGTCTTTCAACATCAGAGTGCAATTCTGCATCACAAAGGGCCCAGCGGCTTGGAGCAGTTCTGATTTTAAAGATTTCATGACTCACAAGCCCTTTTCACGGGCAGGCCCAGTTCTGTTGTTGTTCTGCGTGACATAGTTAATACTTCTGCATCTGTTACTTGTCAGAGTCCTCCAGTTTTATTACAAATGATTTACTTCCTGTCTGACAGCAGATTTGTGAAATATACAAAACGCTGAGGTCAGGATTGGCAGCCATAAATTCTCCAAACACTTCCTGAAAATAACAGACAGAAACAAGAAACCTTCAGTTATGCAAAGATCCCAGAAACAGGCACTGTAGCTCTTAATCAATGTGTTTTCCTCCATCCCGAAGGAGTTTACTGAGAACTTCTTTCTAGGGTCCACTCTGGGAATTTAAAAAAGCCACCGCAGGTCACTTACTATCTAACTTCATGACTATTTTCAAGATCCTCATCATAGATATCAACTGCAAAGATCTTAAATTTGTTACTGCAAACAGAAAGATCTTAAATTCGTTACTGCAAAAGGATCTTCGAACAATTATTTGCTATCCAAAAGGATCTTCAACCAATCATTCGCAGCTGCAAAGAGATCTTGAACCATCAACAAATGAGCTAATATTAATTAAACTGAAGAAATTACTGTATGATAACTTAAAGCACATACATAAGAATAAAATATCTGTATTTTAGCATATGCTATCTGAATTTGTAAAGCTCTGCATTTATCGAAACTTCGTAAACTTGTCGTAGTGTTAAAGAATGAAGTCCCTTTGATAAAACGATATAAGACAAATTAAAACTGATGTACTGGAGATTTCTTGCCTGTCATTAGCACCATCATCTTCTGCTACTTTTCCATTTCATTTGCAAAGAATCTCCAGCTGTCTCTAGATCTAAGAGGCCATTTTAACAGCTACTTTGTGCCTATCTTTAGGTTGTATCTACCACAAAAATTGTTTTCAGCACAGCATGGTCTCTTAACTGTCACTTGACTGACTGGATACTCCCAGAGCCTGCTCTGCAACATCAACTAGGGCATGCTTCGCATTAAGTGAGCCAACAGTCTTGCACACTCTTAAGATGCAGGCCTCATGTGGAACTTACTATTCTGGGCATGCAGGAGTGGGCAGCAATGAGCAGCCTGACTGCCCAGCTGGAAAGGCCCCCATGGAAGGTGGTGTGATGAACTTGTACATATCAAAAGCTGACAGTGACAAACTGCATGGGGACTTGGAGTGAATGAATAACCCCTGCACCCACAGAATGAAGGAAGGATATGCTCCCTCTGTAGACAGAAGCACTGAACATAAATTATTAACATGTGGCAGGGACAATTATGACTTTACACTTTAATGTAATGCTCTGCTGCCTATAAGTTACCTTGGCATTAGTGAGCTTTTCCTCTGGTATCACTTCTGTGGCATCTCCTAAGCACCATCCAACACTTATGTGGAAAGATGGGTTCTGAACAAGACAACAAAATGGTTACTTAGTGACAGCAATCGAGGACATATTTTCATTTCCAAGTACCTGGAAATTCATTTACTCATTAGCTTCTGCACTGCTAGGATCATATACCATGCTTCTCAATTCTAAATGCGCCTTGGTTTCTACAATTAGATCAGTTACCATCTCTTCTCATACTAATTGATCAGTGCATTTAAATATTTTTTTGTCTCAACCTTCTTCTTTTACCATCTGGTTTTGCAGCTATTGTCAGCTTCTCAAACTTCTGTCTTCTAAGAATTTTGACTGCATTTTCTTTATGGGTTTAATTAATTTTTGATTTTCTACAGCTTCTCTGAGAATTTCAGTTGTTTTCTGGCCATCTTCTTCCAAAATCACTTCTATGCTGCTCCTATATCTAGAAAAAAGTTTGGCCATGTTACAGGGCTTTCACCAGACAGTAACGCACATAAAACATTCATGCTAAGAACTGTAGGAAACAGAGGAAGAGTCTGCCCATGCAAGAGGTGAAGGGAGGAAATCACAGTTCTTATACGTCCCATTGTATGAAGCAAATCACCGAGCACTGTTATGACATCTATTTGTCCCCTTCCCTCAACACTGAAAGGTGGATAAGGAAGGAGACAAGATAAGAGAAGCTGCCTCTAATTTCTGTTTTGTATGTCTGTTTATTGTCAAAGTCTCAAACGTATAATACAGGGAGTTCAAAAGGTCAGTGTGCAGTGTCCCAGTATCAATTCCAGTATCACAGTGGTATCTTAGTGGCTGTGATATCTAGGCACATTTACCTGCTGTATGGTAGCACGACTGGAGTAGCCGATCAAGATACCATTTCAATACCAGAATCGATACTGGGATACTGCACATGGATTTTCCAACACCTTATATATATATATATAGCCTTGTTTACCCCTATCTGGGGCATAGGCTATCAACAAATGGCTCTCCATCTATTTCTGTCCTGGGCTGTTTCTTCTGTACTGCCTATATACAGTACTATTATATCATCCAGGTACACAAATGTGTACCTGGCTCTTCTGGAGCTGTTGGAAGGAAAGACGGTCAAGTGTGATGCTGACCACATCACCCTTTAGTGTGTTGGCAGGTCAAGGAAAATATGTGCATTAGCACATCATAAATCCCCAAATGCTCCCATGGCATATCAGAATTCCCTGCACCAATACACAGAGCTGTCAGTAAATGATGAAAACAAGACATGACATCAAGCTAAATCCTATGCTTACAAATACATGACTCCATCATATCAGCTGAAAGGGGGAAGGTACTATAAGTATAGTACTATCAACAGAATATGACAAAATACAAAAATATCACACCCCACAGAAGCAACAATGGCCTACAGCAGTTGGCCCACATATCATGACACATACCTTGACTGAATCTTGAATTTGATATTTACGAGTTGATTATAAATGGTTAACTCATCAATTCATCAACATTACCTCATAATATGGGGGAAGTTTAAACTCTGCAAAGCTCTTATCTACAGCTCTCACATAATCCAAGAACTCCCTATCATCTTGTGACAGTTCTAGCACCACAAAAGTTCTGAAAACAAAATTACAAGATGTTGTAAGATTTCAGGAGGCCAATTTCACAAGAAAGACATAGAAGTCTGTAAATATGTCAGAAGATTATGTTTAAAACTTTTTGCACTTTATTTTAAAAACTACTCTGGAATGATTACTGACTTTATAACCTATAAGGTTTACTACAGTGACTGTGAGACTTTTATCTTCACTTTTTTTGCTGACATATTAAAAAAAGGGAGGGGGAGAGAAGGAGAATCAGGTAATGGATCAATCATTCACTCAGAATCAATCTATGTACTGCTGTCAGAGCAGCCATGTCATATAAATGACATGTGGTTAGTACACCTGCTTGCCAATGAGAAGGTCCGCAGTTTGACTCTGCATTTGGGTGCAATTTTTTTTAGACTGACCAGCACCAGAGTTCACCCAGCCTAAAAAAAAATGGGTACCTGGAGCTTCCCTAGGAAAACAAAAGTAGAAGGACAGGTGCTGGCATTCCCTACCTTAAATGATGCATTGATGTAGAAATGTATAGGTACTAACACTTTACACCTGTGTGGCATGCAAATGCCATGGGAGACAGAGAAGGGAAAAAAAAAAGAAAAGAGAAGCTGATCAGTGATGACTTTCAGCCAGGATGGACTGCATGCAACATAAATGGGGCAGACACAAGGTTGATAGCAGACTGTGAGAAGTTGTGAGAAATTTGTTACCGCCCTGTTAAATGCCATGAGGTCTTTTAGTCTGTGAGTTTTCTGTCAGTCTGCAATCCAGGACACTGACGGATGAACTCATTACCGAAACAGGTTAATGTTTTCTGCTTCACCTGTGCAGGTAATATTGAGAAAGTGCCCTGCCAATTTCTGCACTGACCACTGGCTTCACATAAGGTCCATGATTTGAAATCAGACACAGCTGCATGGGACATCTGCATCAGTAAGTCAGTCATTAGCATGTCCCTCACGGCACTTTGCTTCCCTGACAACTCTCCTGTAGGCCTCTCAGTTGTAAGAAAGATGCCCTGCTGCTGATACATCCATTTGCAGATTATCAACGATGTCTTGCAACCATCTTCGTTTTGGTCTTCCTCTTTTTTCCCATTATGTACCCTTCCAAGACATCTCTATATTGATAAGAAGTCACTCTGCTGCTGTCTGACTATGGCTTCTGCTCCCTGTGTTTTCTGTCCAGAATTACTCCCCTGCTTTATAACCCCCTGACCCAAACATAAGACTGTGAGTTTGACAACCACACAGAGTGTCAGTGACTGTTACAAAACAGCAGGAGAACCTGACACAATCATGGAACAATGAACATCAATAAACAAATTTAAAACACTGGAAACATGGAAATGGACCATAAAGCAAAAGACCTTTCAGAAACAGCTGAAAATGCCGCATGCTGGCTGAGAAGCATGTCAAATAAAGTACTGAGAACTTAAATAATTTCAACTGTCACATCTGATATGGGTTCCTCCCGTGGCAGAATGGCTTAAATGCACTCCAAGGTGCAGTGTAACTTGGTTCAATCCCGGGATGGGACAACCCACAGACCTCTAGGAGTAATAACCCCCAGGGAGGGACTATTCTTGCCCCCACCCCTCCTAAGAGTTTAATAGGGCCAAAACACTTGTCTGAGGGCGCTTACTTCTTCTGATCAAGAGAGTTGTGCTGTACAGTAGAGATTTTCCTGCACTTATGAGGGGTGACTGATAAGTTCTCGGCACAGATTATTTGTGGATAACTTTTTTTGGTTACTTCTCAACATAGTCCCTGTGCAAGTTTATGTACTTCATCCAGTGATTCTGGAGCATACAGATCCCTTCTTTGTAAAATTCAGTATCTTGTGCCAATAGAAAGTGGTCTACAGCATGAATGACATCATCATCTGAAACAAATTTGCAACCACTGAGCTCCTTTTTGGGTTTTTAAACAGGTAATAGTCTGAAGGGGCCAAATCTGGGGAATAAGGAGGATGTTCAAGAAGCTGGAAGCCACATTCATGAATGGCAGCCATTGCCACCACCAACTTGTGAATTGGAGCATTGTTTTGCTGAAAGATGTCGCCTCTCATCAATTTCCCTTGACCCTTTTCCTTCAATTTGACCCGCAGTTGCTTAACAAGATTAGTGTAATATGTCAGGGTGACTGTTTTGCCCTTCTGAAGATAGTCTACCAATGGCACACCTGAATCCCAAAAGATGGAAGCCATCACTTTGCCTGCAAACAGAACCACCCTTGCTTTCTTTGGAGGTGGGGATGTTTCCATTGCTTTGATTGTTCTTCGGTTTCTGGTTGAAAATGATGAAAGCAAGTCTCATCCATAGTCACAAAATGCTGGAGAAATTTTTCATGATCTGCAGAAAAATGGCCAAGATTGTCTCTTGACACGTTGAGACACTGTTGTTTGTCATCAGCTCCAAGAAGTTTCAGGGCCCATCAAGCAGAGACCTTTGTCATTTGAAGATCATTGTGAATAATGGCATGAACACGTTCCTGGGAGATGCCCAACTCAGCAGCAATGTACCGCTCATTTAGTCGTCGATCCTCCATTACCATGTCATGGATTCTGCCGGTGCTTTCATTGGTGGTTACCGTTCTTGGTCTTCCTGGATGGGGATCATCTTCCATACTCTCCCTTCCATGTTTGAATTGAGCTGCCCATTTCTTCACTGTGCTGTAAGAAGGGGCACTCTCCCCTAGAGTCTCTACCATATCCCTTTGGATCTCCTTCAACGATAAGCCCTTGATGCAGAGGTAGCGAATGACTGCTCAATGAGAAATTTTATCTATTTTCTCAATTTCTGCCACCTCTTACCACTTTAGCCTGTTCAAAAAAAATTGGTTGTAGTTAATTTCTTGAAACCTGGTGTTTAATCTTATATTAACCAGATCTACAAATGCAGCTAATATCAACTGTGTGTTTCAAGTATTTGTACCTTAGGCCACGAACTCATCAATCCCCCTCATAAATACTACTTTAAATAAAATACTTTCTTCATCTTATATTCATTAACAGACTACAAGTTCTTACCTTGTCTTTTCATCATTTGTGAAAAGTTTAACAGCCATTAGTTCACTGAAGCAGCTGAAAATATAAAACAGAAATAAGTTAATTGCATGTAGCAGGCAACAACAAAAAAAAAAAACCCAGTCACTTTCTTCTATACACACAATAATTAGTGTATAAGTATACAACTATACATGAGGCACTGCAGTAAAGCTGTGATACCAAAATGTATAAACTAGGAAAAAAGTAGGAACAACTTTATTATTTAACGACTATAAACTGCTTTATTATTTAATGACTACAAAGTTTGTAGTTGTTAAATAATAAAGCTGTTCCTACTTTTTTTCTAGTTTATACATCTTCTATACATAAGGAGTAACGGCTCTTCCCCATTTAGAGAATATAGCAGCAGGTGGTGAATTTCAGATGTTTCTGAAACCTGCCAAGCATCACTTTAATGCCTAGTTTAGGGGGTGAAGACGCTGTCTGATTAGGCAATCAGCAACCCATAGCTGACATGCTAGTGTCAGAGTTAGTGAACTATAGCTGACCAAGACCCTGTCCCACCTCTCTGTTGGTGCCCCCAGTAACAAGCACAGCCTAGCTAATGGGGCAGGGATCACCACAGTTCCCAAGGTAATGTAGTTTGCTAAAGAAATGTTGCACACTCACTGCTTTTTTGCTGTAGTCCGGGTCTGAAAAAAGCAGCTATCATAACCCACTCCCACGCCGATACAATGCTGTACCTCAACACCTCTACAGCATCAGCTGCAAAGAACACCAGCTCGCAGTTACAGGGAGATAGCAGAAGACAAGAATGGCTAGTTTCTTCTGCTAAACTAAACAAAACAAAACATGTAGTCTACACTTAAAGTTGCTTACATGTCCATGAAAACTCTGATATTTTTTAACCTAAGCATTCTAAGCATAAGACAACTTTGTTTTAAAAAAACGCAATTTCTGCAAACAGCTAAAGAAAACAACCTGTCCAAAATATAATGTTTTTTTTAAGCAACATGACCTTGCTGCTCACAACAAAAGTGGACCTCAGTGAATACTTGACAATCATTTTTCTCATACCACTACACACAAAGTAAAACTTTCCGTGAACATCCAATCAGAGAGAGACTGGAAGAAAGGAGCATCATCCCGGCACATCCATAGATGTTCTGATCTACTTCAGCACCGAGTAACATATGACACCCGTTCTCTGTTGGCTGACCATCTGTCTGGATCTCTAAATGAATCATTCATTCCCACTCCAAGTTTCACCCCCAATCCCTTCTTTCTTGACAATGACACTGATTCAGGAGTCAGAGGTAAGAAGAATGAAACAAAATTAAGAAGCACAATCATCAACCCCTACCAGCACACAGAGAAGCACAATCATCAACCCCTACCAGCACATAGAGAAGCACAATCATCAACCCCTATCAACACACAGAGAAGCACAATCACCAACCCCTACCAGCACACAGAGAAGCACAATCATCAACCCCTACCAGCACACAGAGAAGCACAATCATCAACCCCTATCAACACACAGAGAAGCACAATCACCAACCCCTACCAGCACACAGAGAAGCACAATCATCAACCCCTACCAGCACACAGAGAAGCACAATCATCAACCCCTACCAGCACACAGAGAAGCACAATCATCAACCCCTACCAGCACATAGAGAAGCACAATCATCAACCCCTACCAGCACATAGAGAAGCACAATCATCAACCCCTACCAACACACAGAGAAGCACAATCACCAACCCCTACCAGCACACAGAGAAGCACAATCATCAACCCCTACCAGCACACAGAGAAGCACAATCATCAACCCCTACCAGCACACAGAGAAGCACAATCACCAACCCCTACCAGCACATAGAGAAGCACAATCACCAACCCCTACCAGCACACAGAGAAGCACAATCACCAACATCAGAAACATGAAGTTAACACTGAAAGAAGACAACAGAAAGGATAATCTTCATAAACTACAAGTATTTTTTTTGTCTTATAAGATGCTTGTGAAGAAGATACATTATTATTATTATTATTATTACTACTACTACATATACTGCTTTATCTGGGTAAATCATATAAAGATAGTGCCTTGCCTATGTTGGAACTTTCTCTTTCCTGACTCTGCCAAGTCAGACAAAGGAAGGAGAAGACCCATACACCTGAAAATCTTACAGAATATGTCAGAAGATGGGTCAGAAGATGGGTAAGCTAGAGAACCTCACCACCAACTTCTTCATGGTCTCTGCCTCTAAACTCCCACCAACCCCCCACCCCAGGGTTAACTCCAGCAGCCTTTGACTCCCCTGAGACAACCACAAGGCAGCTGGTTTGATAGGACTGTCATGTGGCAGGCAAATCCAACCAGACACAGCTAGTGCTATTTTCCTAGTGTTATTTTCCTAGTGTTACTTTTTGTTTTTTCTTTAATATTCCAGGCTGACTGTGTTATTGGGGGGGGGGGGGACAAAATAAACAGTAACCTGTGAAACCAATATGTTAGTTATTGACTGTGTTTGAAATACATGCTAACCTTTTCAGAGTCTTCAAATTCTCCCTCAGTGAATCAACAAGCGGTTCGATCCAGTGATACCTGATTGTCACAGTGCGAGACAGACTGACATGGAAATCTGGCATGGCATGAAATGTTGGTGGCGCTAGCAGCCTCAGGAGACGGTCCACAAATGTGCCAAACACCTCACTCTTCTTCACTGGTGAACGTACGTTAACATAATTCAATGAATGTGTCGGCATGAAGCAATTCTAAGTACGATAATACTTCTTGAATAAAGTACACAAGGTGCTCAAGAATGCTCATCTGTTGTCCGAACTATCTTGTACACTGAACCTTGCTGCATGGTTTAAATATATGTAAGTCTTATTCTGACTCCTTTCTCATATATCTTTCAGTGTTGAGGTGACAGACAGACTTCTTCATAGGGCTCGGCTGTTTGCTTCATATAAAGGAGTACTAAATGTCCCCTTCGTTTCATTTTCACATCTGTAACAGATTGTTTGTGCATTTTCTGGCCCATGCCAGTCAGGCATTGGTCATCATTCATTTCCACAACCATCCATCCTTTGCTCTTTCTATAAGATGTATTTTGGACCCTGATATATGCCACTCTTTTAGTCCATCAAGTATCTTGTTTCTTTGTCTTCCTCTGTCCCTTTGTCCCACCAGTTTTTCTGCTGTCACTAGGTATTAATATATATTTAGAATATAAATGTGTAATACACTGACAATTATAGCATATACATAAATTTCAATTAAAAAAAAATAGATACCTGACAGTGGCAGGACTACACTTGAACACAAAAAAAAAAAAATGAATGTCATTCAGTCATCAGCAAATGCACATTTCAAATGTGCTTTACAAATGAAGTCTTTCACAAGCTTGCAGAGAAACTTTCTTCTCTTTCTCTCTCCCTGGAACTGTGGAGCTGGTGTCCTCCGCAGCTGATCTGATGAAGTTGTTGAGGCACAGCAAGCACCGTTGTCGTGGGGACTAAGGCAACCCCTGTTCCCCTTAGTCAGGCTAGGCCTGTTAATGCGGGTACCAACAGTGACGTGAGACAAGGTCTTCGTCAGCTACAGTTTGCCAACCCTGATGCTGGCATGCCATATATAGTTTGCCAACCCTGACGCTGGCATGCCATATATAGTTTGCCAACTCTGACGCTGGCATGCCATATATAGTTTGCCAACCCTGATGCTGGCATGTGAGCTATAATTTGCCAACCCTGATGCTAGCATGCCAGCTAAGGGTCAATGACAGCCAAACAAGACAGTATCTTCACACCCATAGAAACTTTAAAATGGACTGTAAAGAAAAGTTCCCAGTGATAAATCAATGTGTAAGTGGTGTGAATAGTTCTTGGTATCAGGCAGTTTACTTACACACTAACAAAGTAAATTCCACTGTTATTTTTTCAGGGATGCTGTATTATATTTGTAGGACTACCTTAAAGGAAAAACTTTTTAAAAAAAAATCTTTCTCTGAAAATCTTAGTTTCAAGACTCTGGTGTCTTCTGTTCAGATCTTTGCTGCTGAAATGTGCACCAAACATGTAAAAGATGGTGTCAAACACATATGAAAGTGCAGACATCAACAACCTTTTCCCTGCTCTATCTAAACTGACCCAGTGATGTTGATCTTGGTATAGATGAATATGATGCTACAGGCATACAGCATTTACGAGGGCAAGTGAACAGTGAGCCAGGACTGGCCATGAACAAATCCTATCTCTTTGTACCGACCCTGCAGAAAGGCCGGTGGTGTAGGCATGATCAGCATGTTTCTAATGTGGTGAAGTCTGCTGGTAAGTATGCTTGGGTCCACTCCAGACAATAAAACAAATGACCAGAGTCTATTCATTATCTCATTGAATTCTTGAGTTTAAGATCTCTTCAGCATCAGCTCCAAAGAGCTCCAGGTTACACTTTAAAGGAGATCTGCCACATCTTCTAAGTCCATTTTCAAATCCTTAGCCATCTAGAGAAAAAAGGCAGGATGCCTACATGAATCCAATCAGCAGCTTCTTCTTCTTCTTCACTGTCTGCGCTCAGACATCAACACCAACACCTCACAAATGGTTTTCTCAGGTTCATCTCAGGTTCCCAACATCACCAAAGAGCTTCTAGGGGTCTGGCCAGGTCCTTTACCTGAGTGGGGTTGTATAGCTGGCAACTCTAGAATACGTGGTTTGGGGTCTCTTGCTCATTGCTGCGGGCATGTAGGTCTGTCGGCCCAATTACTCTGGGAAAATACCATCATCAGCAGAAGTACTTCATGATGACTTCATATTCTTCAATAACATGCTCCTGTTCCAGGGCCAGCTCTGGACTCCAAAGGGCGTGTAATTTGCAGAATCTGCTTTATTCCTTGTGTCTGATTTTGGCTAGATCATGAAGCTGAAATGTCATGAAGCTGAAATGTAAGTCCATGCAGCAGAAAGTGTGATAGGCAAATAGTGTAATGGTTCTTCATCTCAGGATACAGCATGAAGAAAATAGAAAAGTAAAATATGAAAGTGGTTTCCCTATGTCGCTAACATTTCTGACTAGCTATGGTGAGGTTTCTGTTCCACTTGCTACCAGCTCCCTGACATCATGAAGCAGAAGCACTACTTTAGACTCTGGAAAATGATTTTTTTTCAAGACTGTGCAATCTTTTCAAATATTTCCGCTGCTGAAACAGAGCACCAAAAGAAGTACTGTTGCTACTTGTAGCTTCAATATTATTTGTGCAATAATAACTGAACATAACAAAGAACAAGCAAATAAAACATAAAGATACCTGGAATATATACATGTGTGGCCCAGTTCCCCTCCAGATGTGGAAAAGACCGTATCCTATTGTCATGCTCTGCTGGATTATCCACCCATCCTGGCTGTCTGTCATGATACATGCACTGAACAGAGTCTGGAACATGCAGTACTTTATCACTGTGGATAAAAATTATGCAGAAAAAAAGTGATACTTATGGATATATCTTAGAAAGACAATCCATACATTCTCTTCTCCCAACAAAGTGGAGACAAAAGCACTTAAAACTAGATTCACTGATATCTGCAACTTTTCAGAAATCAAATGGTAAATATCAAATTAATTCATTTTCATGCAATAACTTGGCCATGGACCCATGAGATCAAATCATTAACTTGGCTGTGGTCCCATGGAGCTCAAGTCATTAACTTGGCTGTGGTCCCATGAGCTCAAGTCATTAACTTGGCTGTGGTCCCATGAGCTCAAGTCATTAACTTGGCTGTGGTCCCATGAGCTCAAATCATTAACTTGGCTGTGGTCCTATGGAGCTCAAGTCATTAACTTGGCTGTGGTCCCATGACTTCAAGTGATTTTATACATATAAAACACTTTTTCCAAACCAAGCTGGTCTATTTCAGATCACTGAGAATATTATAAGTGGCAATGTA
The DNA here is from genome assembly GCA_009760885.1 of Achatina immaculata. Classification (NCBI taxonomy): domain Eukaryota; kingdom Metazoa; phylum Mollusca; class Gastropoda; order Stylommatophora; family Achatinidae; genus Lissachatina; species Lissachatina immaculata. The sequence goes on along the minus strand of CM019709.1, from coordinate 12,283,342 downwards.
AAGTGTTTTTTTTAATAAATGTGACACTTGTTGCCACAGTAAGTTTACTCTGACAGCAGTCTGGGTCAGCTGCAATAAATAAATTGTTTCTGATAATACTGAAACTTAGAAGAGCTAATTCTAATTAACATACATCTCTTACAGAGCAGATATAACTGAAAAGTATTCAAAGGAAGTTTTATGTAAATTTCCAAAATGCCTAGCCATAAGATTAACAACGGCACGGGAAGGATATAAGATAAGATTTATATCCTTCCTGTGCCGTTGTTAATCTTATCTTATATCCTTCCCATGCCGTTAAACGTCACATAGGGCTTGCAAGGTAGTTCACTAATTTTTCCTGTCTTTGGCGAGCTTTTCAACCTCATCAAATGATTTTATGCCTATTAATTTGGCCTCTCATAATAATGTCCTCTTCAGAGTTTCACGCGATCTGCCTCGTCTTCTTTGACCTGTTGTGTTCCACTTGATAGCTTGTTTTGGGATTCTCTGATCATTTCTTCTCATCACATGACCAACATATGTCCATCTCCTTTTCCTGATCACCCATGAGACTGGTTGTTGTTCAGTCATCTGTCTTATCTCTGCATTGTTCCTGAATTCATTCCACTTGATGCCGAGTATTTCCCTTAAGCATTTGTTTTCAAAAGAGTCTAATTTCTTGTCTATTTCTTTAGTTGTTTTCCAGCTTTCACACGCATAAATGAGGGTGGATATTACATTTGAATTGAATAGTCTTAACTTGGTTTTTGTGTTTTTTAAGTGTCCTCCTAAAAAAAAAAAACCCTGTAGTTTTGTTTCTAACAAAACTGTTGATTAACCAGCAATTCATATTTACCCTTTCATGCTAACATTATAGATAGAGCAACTTTATTTCCAAAGGATCACTGGTAACAAACACAACAGCCACCATTTTGGCTCAGTCTTTGCCTGTTTCTCTTTTTCTTCTCACCCCCTGAAACTGCAAACTGGTGTCCTTTGCAGCTGATGCCATGAAGATGTTGCAGCACAACATCATGTCAATTTGGGAGCAGGTTATGGTGACTTTTATCCAGGTCCTCTGAGTGGAACTAACAAAGCAGGTACAACAACATAAAGTCCATGCAGCAGAAAGTGTGATGGACTCCAGTGATGTGGAGACTGGCCATCCCTGGTTTGTTAGCCAGGCTAAGCCTGTTACTGGGGGTACCAATGGAGAGGTATGGCTGGATCTTGGTCAAGTACTAGCATGCCAACTATTAGAAAGGCAACTCAGTTACTGACTGTAGTTTTATTTATTTATTTCTCAAATTTTAATTATAGCCCATTAATTAAACATATTTTCACGTATGCTAAAATAAACAGCCTAGAAAACACGTACTAAAATAAGAGTCCTTGAAAGTATGTACTAAGTCAAACAGCCTATAAAGTGTGTAATAAAATACAGAAATCCTGAAAATGTGCATTAAAAGAAGAGCCTTGAAAATATGTACCAAAACAAAAAGCCTATAAAGCATGAACTAAGAGAGCCCAGAAATATATACTAAAGCAAAAACTTGAAAACATGTCTTAAAACAAACAGCCTAGAAAACAGTCAGTCTTGATGCTGAAATCAGCAACAGAATAGCTAAAGCCTGCGCAGCATATGGGAGGCTACAAAAAAATGTATGGGAAAGAAGAGGACTCAGCTTTACCACCAAGTTAAAGGTCTATAAAGCTGTCGTTCTGACCACACAAATGTATGCAGCTACCAAGTTAAAGGTCTATAAAGCTGTCGTTCTGACCACACTAATGTATGCAGCCACCAAATTAAAGGTCTATAAAGCTGTCGTTCTGACCACACAAATGTATGCAGCCACCAAGTTAAAGTTCTATAAAGCTGATGTTCTGACCACACTAATGTATGCAGCCACCAAGTTAAAGGTCTATAAAGCTGTCATTCTGACCACACTAATGTATGCAGCCGAAACATGGACAGCCTACAGTAGGCATGCAAGACAACTAAATCATTTCTATCTAGGCTAATACTAAACGTCAAACTGCAGCAACTGATTCCTGATATTGAAGTCCTCACAAGAGCTAAAATGCCAAGCATCTACACAATGCTGCAAAAGGCGCAAATCTGTTGGACAGGGCAAGTGGTCAGAATGAGTAACACTCGACTGCCCAAACAACTCCTACATGGCAAACTTCTGAACGGAAAATGGAAAGCAGGAGGGTAAAAAAAGCAATACAAGGATACACTCAAAACCTCACTCAAGGCCTTCAGGATAGACATAAACTCCTGGGAGTCCAAAGCACATGCCCACCCATCATAGAGGGCTATTAACTACTTTGGATGCCCTGAGAACTCAAGAATTGTAAGTGCCCGGCACAAATGCGCAATGTAAAAAACACAGGCACCCACAACTGAATCTGGACATTTATGTGTTTTAAAGCTCGTATGGGGCTAGTTGGTCACGCACGGACACACCTCACACTATTTAGACCTAGATGATGCTGTGGTCATCATTGAAGACGATGGACGAACAACAACAACAACAACTACAAATGATTACATACCTGCTATTACTTAATTTCCTCTTCCTCTGTGTAGTTAAATAAGATGATCTATCTAACTGAGGTCGTGGTGTTGATCTTGGAACTAATTCTTCAGAATTGTGATCTCCTTCCACATTTGACTGTCTTTGAATGGATGAACAAGAAATCTGAAAACTTTCTACATTTTGAGCTGTAGATGAATCCTTGAGAACTGAAGTATGAGATTCCTGCTCTCGAAGTCCATCAGTTCCTGTTACCTCACGATGCGAGCTGTTCAGTACAACTCCATGCATATTATCGCCCATTAATTTATAATCTGAATGGGTATTCAGTGGATACACTTCTGCGTTCTTTGCTAACTTTGTCTCAACAGAATCACTATCATCAAGTCTATGAGACTGCCGTAGAATGAACGGGGAGTCTGACACATTATTGTGCTGACTATCAGTACTGACCGAATCAAAGTTTTCGCCATCAGATTCGTCCGTGATCGGAAGATTAATGCTCTCATTTTCATCATTAGACGCGCTCTTCGTTCCCTCCGTCGCAACTTCGTTCACTCCATACTTCGATGACTTAAAGGGATGTCTATCTTCTTCGTCAGAACTTGTTTCCGCATAAGATACCAATCGGTTCATGTTTCACTGGGACAGAAAAGTAACTAAATCACCATCGCCAAGTTAAATTCGTCTTATTTCAAAAAGTTCGTGAATCTTTCTTGCTTCTTGTTTTCATTTCTGTAAGGTCTCAGCACGGATCCGGATAGTAAACATCTCGCAAAGTTAGCTTGAATTTAGTTTGTGTGTTATATAGCTCCTACAAATCACACCAAACTCACCGTTACTTTTATTTTTATATTTTACAGATACAAAAAAGGAATAATGACAAAGTGCAGATATTGTTTAAAAAACACTTAGGAAAAAATCTTGCCAACAGACTGAATTATACTTTTGCAGTTACAGTGAAATCACTTGAAGGTCTGGTTCCGCACGAGAAAATCTTACATCCCTCCCGTGCAGTTAAACGTCACAATGTCTCGCATTGTAGTTCGCCAAGTTTTCCTGTTTTCGGCAAGCTTTTCAACTTCATCAAGGGATTTTATGCCAACTAATTTGGCCTCTCGTAGCAATGACCTCCTTAGAGTTTCACGTGGTCGACCTCCTTTTTTTTTCGACTTGTACTCCACTTGCACCCATGAGACAGGTTGTTGTTCGCTCATCAGCCTTATCTTTGCATTATTCTTACATTCGTTCCACTTTATACTGAGTTTTTTTTTTCCTTAGGCATTTGTTTTCAGAAGTCTAATTTGTTGTCTATCTCTTTAGTTTTCCAGCTTTTACATCATAAATGAAGGTGGATATTAGATTTGAATTGTGCTTGTAAATTTTGAGTGCCATATGTTCTCAAGATTCTTGAAGGTCAGTGCTACTTTTGCAATTCTAATTTCCTTTCTGGTGTCACCAACCTAATCTATGTAGCTGCCAAGGTATGCATAATAAACTAACGCTGGGCAATTTCAAATCTAGTCGTTTTTTTTTCTTTAACTTTTCTCCTATAAGTGACTCTGAACTTTAGCATTGTGTATCTGTAATCATCTTCCTTCCACTGGTAAAACAGTTGCTATATTGTGAAACTCCAAAATGAAGACATTCTCAGCCTGTGAAATCCCAAAATAAAGATATCCACATACTTCTTTAATCTAACTGGAAGTGTAAACTGGTGTTTCTTTACAGCTGATGTGGTGAAAATGAGGCACTGCATCACGTCGGCTTGGGGGCTGGTCACAGCAGCTATTTTTTTCAGTCACTGAGTGATGCTAAAAAGTAAAGGCTGTGCAATATTTCTTTAGCAAACTCCATCACCATGGGATCCCTGCTCCAGCAGCCTGTCTAGATCTGTTACCATGAGTAACAACAGAGAGATTGGACAATCTTTGTCAGTTATGGTTCGTCAACTTTGATGTCAGCTATGGGTCGCAGATTACTCCCCACCCCCATGCACAACCCTTATTTTTAAAAAAAAGTGCTTTGGGGCTACAACCTCTGACCACAGCCAGTCCTTGTCTTACCAACTCTTCTTCTTCTTTGTTCGCATTGTCTGTCTATACCTGCAGTTCTGTCCTTGGATAAATTTCACTGTTTTTTGTAATTCATCTATGGAACCGTAGAGCTTATCTTCTTTAGTGGTTTCACTGGGCCAGTAATTATTTCTCAGTGTTTCATAGTTGGTGCAGTTCTGGAGGATATGTTCCACAGTTTGGGGCACCTGGGCACATGTACATAGATTAGTAGTACCAACCTTAAACTTTGTATACATATGACTTCGGAGTCGGGTGTGTCCTGTTCGGAGACGGAAGATGGTGACTTGTTCCTTTCTGTTTAGCATGTGATAGTCATCATGTGGTGGTGTTTGTGGCTTCTTGTAGGTTTTTATCATGCTTTTCTTCTAATTACATGTGATTGGTATGTCTGGTTGCTCCATTTCAGTGCCCTCTTTAGCCAGATGGTCAGCTTTCTCATTGCCTGGTATCCCACAGTGGGAGGGAATCCATTGCAAAGTGAGTCTTACCAACCATCCCATAGTTAAATACATTTAGATAACGGTGACGTTTGAGCTGTACTTCCATCATAGCATTGTAAAACTCATTTCTGATCACCTTCATAACAAGTTTCTTTTCATAATTGTTATGTATATTTTCGTGTCTGAAATCAATGAGAATGTATCTCCATAAATGGGCGTGCATGAGTATTGTAACCTTAGCCAATGACAACTCATGGCAATGGATATCCAGCTTTCCTTGTCTCCTTGGTCGAGCTTCTGGCTAAGCTGCTTCCTGTCCATTTGTTGACATTGTCCACTGATCTGAGGTGTTAACACTTTGATTTTTTTTTGTTCTGGACTTTTGTTTTGACATTATTGGTTAAAAACCTTTGAATATGGTAAAACAAATTCAATCATCATATTCTAATGTTTCTGATTATTCCTCCTTTCAGTTGCAGTTCCAATATTTTTCTTTTGGTCTTATTTCTGTTCATGCTTCAGACATGTCATTTTTCTTTTAAGATTTCTTATTCCACCTTTTTTTTTTTTTTTGTACTGTTTGATCTTACATCCTTACCGTGCCATTAAATGTCACATAGGACTCGCATGGTAGTTCACCAAGTTTTCCTGTTTCTGGTGAGCTTTTCAACCTCATCAAAGAATTTTATGCCTACTAATTTGGCCTCTCTTAATCATGTCCTCTTTAGAGTTTCCCATGGTCGACCTCTTTTTCTTCAGCCTGTTGCATTCCACTTGATAGCTTGCTTTGGGATTGTCTGACTCTTTCTTCTCATCGTGTGAATAACATGTTCATCTTCTTTTTCTGATCACCCATGAGACAGGTTGTTGTTCACTCATCTGCCTTATCTCTTTGTTGTCCTTGAAGTCATTCCACTTTATACTGAGTATTTTCCTTAGGCATTTGTTTTCAAAAGAGTCTGTTTGATAGCCTATGAATAACCAGCATCTAGAAACTCTAAATTTAATTGATATATTACTTGTTTGGAAGGATGGTTTAGTGATTAGTGTGCTCAGTTCTCATGCAGCATTCAATGGTTCAAGTCCGATCAGAGGTCTCCTGCTCCTCAGTTGTAGTTATGGCCTTCTGGAGCTTAGGAAGGAAAGGTGGCTGGGTGTGGTGCTAACAACATCACCCTCTAGTATGCCATCACATTTCACAAATGCTGAATGACTGTAACTGACTGAAAGCTGTATGACAAAGGGCAGAATGTCAAACTGGCCTGTGTGCCCAATTCCTAACCCTTTGAAAATAAAATATGTTCGTTCGTTTGTTCACGATGTTAACATTGTGTCTCCTTGATATGAGCGGACCATGTTGTTTGGAAGCAAAGAGATTTATCTTCTCTTAAAGGAGCATTTAACCATGCTAAGTTAATTTCCATTTTACATTTTCATTCGTGTTGTAATATATTCAAGATATTTGAACTTTCATTTGCTTCATTTATTGTTACCATTGCTCTCTTTACATTTATAGATGATTTTTGTTGCAAAACCAAGAAATTTTTTGCAAAGCCAAGAAAATCTCTATAACTACTGTGTTCTTAAAATTTTTTTTTTCCAAGTCCTTATTGGTCACCATCATTAGTTATTTGTGTCACTGGTTTCTACAAATTTTCTGCCATCAGTACTGTGCCGTATGCATACCTGAAGTTAATAACTGTTCTTTCATTGATGATTGATTGTTACACACATCTCACTGATATGTGACTTTTTTTTGTGTAATTCTAATTAATTATTACCACATCTTTACTGTAGTGGCTTTGTGTATATCTATATATTTAGTTTCATGCATATCCAAATAACTATTTGTGTGTTATAATAATTTTGAGGATCTTCTGGGTAGAATAACAGCCAAAATAAGACAATGCCACTATGACTTTCAAGATGTTTAATTTGACTAAAAAAAAAAAGGTCACAAAATGTTTCTTGTTGCATAAATTTATTTTAATGTGATAAATTTAGCAGAATAAAAGTGCAAAGCTATATATGTAAACTTTATGATAAAAAATTAATTTCTCTGCATCAACCACTTTTTATAATAAATTATATTTTTCAAATTTTTTATTCACCAAATATTGTAATAATTATGTTACATGGTGGTATGAACTGATAAGAGCAGTACTTCAGATGACAAGTCATTTACAATTTTAAATCACAATGGAATATTTTGTCCATGATTTAAGTGTACAAGCACTGTGATAATCAAGTATGAGATGGCATGAATCCTGATAATCAGTAAAATTGATGAGACCACTGTTGTTCTGTGACAAACAGGAGACCCAGAGATGGAAAATGAAAGAACTCTATGACTTCTCAGAGGAAGTACTTCTTCACAAACATTTGTCCTTCAGAACTCTATGACTTCTCAGAGGAAGTACTTCTTCACAAACTAGTACATTTGTCCTTCAGCTGCTGGCATTCTAACTCAACCTTTGTCAGCCTTTCTGAACCATAGACCCTTTCAAATATTTGTTTTTAAAAAATTAAATTTGTAGTGGCAATTATTTAATCCCCATGGATTAAAATAATTACCACCATTAATTTTTTGCTTCATATGTAGCTACGACTTAGGATTCCATGAGAAGAACTAAAGAGGGATTTTTTTCAGTCATGATCTATGGTGGAAACCCTGGCAGATCCATTATGGAACACTAGGGTTCTGAGTAACCTTGGTTGAGAAACCCTGCTCTAAATTGTCTTTAAACCAGCATCCCTAACCTCTCTCTCTCTCTCTCTCTCTCTCTCACAGTGTAACATGACTCCTGAATCTTTTTTTTTGTTCTCTTTCCAGAATCTGAACCAAGAATCTTGCATGGCTCTAGATGTTACTCTGCTTCTTAGATATTTTGACGCATAGTTTAATTCTTTAACTCCTGAATTAATGTTCATGCCAGGATACTTTCTGATGAAAAATTTTGGTAGAAAATGAAAGAAAGTTACTCTATATCAGTGTTTCCCAGGCTTGTTTGGGCTGATGTCCCCTTTCTTCCAGGTCACATCCTCAACACACCCTCCTCCCCCCTTCCATGTCATTATGTACTGTTCATACAATGGCCTATTAAACTAATATATGCATTATACAACACCTAAAAACTTCAGCTAGCAAACCAGTTTATTTAACAATATGAAGGAGTACATTTATGACTCACCCACTGCATTATTTTCTCAACTTTTAATGTGATGGATGAGTTTAATGTAGTGACACAAGTTTCTCAATATCAGGTTGAAAAGTGCTAAAAAGGGGAAGGTATTACTGCCCCCACCTGCTCTTTGTTTTCCATCCATGCCCCCCCCTACCAAACTGCCCTCTTTTCTTCCACTGATCCCCCAAAAATCCCTTTCCATCATTGTCCCCTGGTCTTTTCCAATGCCCACAGGGGGGTGTGAAAACCCACTTTGGGAAGCACTGCTCCATATAATTTTTAAAATATGGGCTGGATCAGAAATGTGCTACTTTTCACATTATTTAGACTTTGCTTGAATGCCACTCTGGGCATTACTGCTAACAGTTTGCACCTCAGTGCAACATAATTTGAACATTTGTAGGCATGTATACATTTGATATGTTCTGTCAATACAAGGTAGGCATATTTCACTTTTGCTCCAAAAGCAAAACATCTTCTTACATCCTTCCCATGCTGTCAAATGCAACATAGGAGTCACATGGTAGTTCACCATGTTTTCTTGTTTTCAGTGAGCTTTTCAACCTCATTAAGGGATTTTATGTCTACTAACTTGGCTTCTCTTAACAGTGTCCTCTTTAGAATTTCATGGGGTCAATCTCTTTTTCTTTGGCCTGTTGTGTTCCACCTGACAGCTTATTTTGAGATTCTCTGATGGTTTCTTCTCATTATGTAACCAACACATGTCCATCTACTTTTTCTGATCATCATTGAGACAGGTTGTTGTTCGCTCATATGCCTTATCTCTGCGTTGTTCTTGAATTCATTCCACTTTATACCAAGTATTGTCCTTAGGCTTTTGTTTTAAAAAAAGTCTAATTTGTTGTCTATTTCTTTAGTCCAGCTTTCATATGCATAAATGAGGGTGGATATTACATGTGAATTGAATAATCTTGGTTTTTCTGCTTATAGTTTTTGAGTTTCATATGTTCTTGAGATTCTTGAAAAATTTACATCTAGCAAAAAATTGTTCCATTTTCTTTAAAATTTCCTGGGTTTTTTTTTTATTCACAATTTACTTCACCACCATCTTTGTTCCCTTTTTCTGTTATAAAATTTGAAGTATTTTATTATCTAAAAAAAAACTGTGGAAGATATAATCAACACTAAATTTCATGTTGTATTCAAGTCCTTAAGACAAAAGACCATTTTTCATCTTTTGAGTCATCCAATTCAGTCTTCAAAGTGAATGCATTCTGAATTGGTTGACGTGAGCCATTAACTCATAAAATTTATATCTGAAATTTAAAAATAAATCTTTCTTTGTTCAATCAAATGAGTATGCATATAATATATATATATATATATATATATATATATATATAAAGAGATATGGCTTGTAAAACCTAACTGATTATAACAGACTAGTCTACCAAAATATTTATATATTGTCAACTCAAATATAACATTAAATATATGAATATATAACAAAAGATAATGTAATTTTGCTTCGACATATAGCATTTCTTGGTACAAACAGCACTACAGGCAAAGAGTTAACATGTCACCATCCTGACTTCCTGCCTCAGGTTTGTTCAAGTCTATTTATAAATATATAAGTTGTTTTCTTATATTAAACAATGAAATAGAGACTGTTTTGTTTGTAAATACAGGCTGACCACAGATTTTGTGGCACAAGTTCCTAAGGCGTGTTAGATTAACAATTTTGCCACACCAAATAGAAGCTTTAAAAAATTATTAATTACATTAATTAAAGAAAAACAAAATTTAACTGACATATGATGAAGGTATGGTCCTTTACCAGTTTTTCTTAGTCCTTGTGGCTGATTGAAAAACCTCTCATGGATGTTTTACAGATGACCTGGTATCATACATCTTTTGACCTTTACCTCATTTATAAATTCCCTAGTATATTTTATATAACAACCATATGACTTGATTTCCAAGTGTGGTCAGTCAGGGCAGTAAGTCTAAACATAGTCATATCTTTGTCCAGTCTCTCGAGCAATGTCCATGACATAGTCAGTTATAAGACTCTGTGGTAGGTAAAGGTAATCCTGTCATGCCTTAGAGGCACATAGGGATATGGTGTTAGTGCTAATATTTTCCTTGACCTGTCAGCACACTAGAGGGTGATATGGTCAGTATCACACCTGGCCGCCTTTCCTTCCTCAACTCCAGAAGAAGTCGGGTACCCATTTCTACAATTGGGTGACTGGGGTGCCTCTGGCATGATTCGAACCCCTGACCTTCACCATGAGAGACTACTGTCTATGGGCTTTTGATCAATATACTCTATACACTTCAGATCAAAAGTAACATTACCTTCAGCAATGTTTTAAAAAAGTCAGGAAAAGTGCTGGATGACACAGGAGCTATATTATGTTTAGACTACTTTACACAAGTAATATTAAAATGAACTAGTTTTATTTAAAATATTAACATCACAGGTTCAGCAATGAGCTTCATATAAGACAAAAATCTGTGCATAATGAAATATGATGTTGAAAAATAATGATATCTTGCCTATATAAATGTAGCTTTTTATAAAATGTATGATACTGCAACAGACCAATACAAGTGCATATACAGTCAGTCATAAAAATGTGATATGACAACAAACATCAGGTGTTTTGTTGCTGAAATAAAGATCATTCAAATATCGGTTAGACAATGATTGCTTTCAGACAAACCTTTACAGAAGAAAAAAATTAGTGTCAAGTTTCCAAAAGCAGGTAAATCTACTTCAGCTGTGAGACAATATAGAACAGCGGTTCTCAACCACATTTAAAAGTCATTGTTGTGGCCCATTAATAAAGTGCTTATATTTGCAAGGTATAAATGTAATTTTATAAAGTATTATGTAATATTTTCTCTACATGTTTAACTGCATATTCACTGCTACACAAAAATTCTTTTCATTTACTTTAAATGTAAAACTGCACGTTTCAGCAACACAGTCAGAAAGACACCAGTGTCGCACTTCAAAAGCGATGCCATCTTTATATGTACGTCACATTTCTGTTTGATGCTGGAAGAAGTGCTGCCTGGACCATCCAACAGCCGCACTGTGGATGTACTAATAAAGTGGCTTGCATCCATGCAGTCTGCCCCTAGGGCCTATGCAATATGTAAAAAATGCAGAATAATTTTTTATTGTATCTACTTTTTTCTCATTTTTTTTCTGCTTTGAGACTTCAGCCCGGCCCACAATACTTTCGGCTGCAGCCCATGGGTTGAGAACCACTGATTTAGAAATTTACAGGAATTATTCAAAAATATTTTAAATGCATTTCTGAGTAAGTGGAATTTTATAGGAAATAAGCTTCAGAAAAAAATTTTCTGCTGAGTATTTTCTGCTTTATGTCATAAGATTTTTTTTGTACTAAACAAATGCTCCCAGAGAAGCCCTGTTATAGCATCCTATCTGTTACAATAAAAATTCAAATATTTCTCAGACTGCACAGATTTATTATGCTCATATAGTGAATGAAAAGTGAATTTTCACAGGCAATAAAGAGGCACATGTAACGGCAGAGGATAAAAGCAACAGCGGTGAGTATAAGCAACCATCAGAACAGTTCAGTTCTTTTCGTCTTTGAGAATATCCACTTCTGCAACAGCAGCAACATTGCAGATCTGTCGACAGTGAAAGACCGCAATTATCTCCTTGACCCCAGGCCGTCGAGCAGACAAGATTATAGCTTCACGAATCTCTTCTTTAGGTTCCAGTTGTTTCCTACAGAAAAGAACACATCACTGTCATCAAAATCAAATCTTGTATTCATATTTCTCCATACAAGAAATACTTATTTATAAATTACACATTTCTTTCACTTGTCTTTTTGTTTACATAGGAGGGGCAGGGTTAATTTAAATTTTAACCCAAAATTGTAATCAACAGGCAAGGTTTATAACTTTTCTTATAAATATGCTACTTGGTTTATAACTTATAAATATGCCAGTCACTCCTACTTGTACTTCTCTACAAAAGTGGATTTTTTTCAAAATGTTCATTTTCATTAAGATAATTTTAAAATTCTGGTATTTCTGAACATGCAGCAATCAAAGGTGAGAATATGGGGCACATGTTTTAAAAAAGGGAGGGGGCATTAGGCATCCTGACAAAGGAATATAATTCCTGGGACAAATCCCTAAAATACAGAACTGTCCCATATCAAATGATCACTTTAGTTCTTATAATCTTTTCTAAAGCAAAGTAAAAGCTTATAAGGGACAAGGAATTTCCTTACAATGTTATTCTTAAACAGATGTTATAACCTTTAATATGTTCAGAAGATTATTTTAACTCTAAATCTCATTTCCTATGTTTAATAACTTTCGGTCTTAATTTCTATATCAGATTTCTTAAAATCCCTTTATTCTATATTACCCTCTAAATCTTTATTTGAGCAGTTTCTTACTTTAATTTAATGCCTGCTTGCTTGACCAAGCCTGGACCATCAATGGTGATGATTCCATGGGTCAGTGGAACTGACAGAGTGTTTGTCAGTTTTACCACAGCTGTAAAGTTATGGCCCTGGACAGCCCTGCCTTCAGTCTGTTAGTAATGAATGAAGGATAAAAAATTCATACAGTGTTAATGGTACTCTTTGGAAAAAAAAAAGCAAATGAAAAAAATTCTGTCTATGTTTAGACAAGATACATATTGAATCACATTCTTAAATGCTAAACTAAAATTCAATGTATGCATTATTCGTTGTTTTAAAAACACAAGTCTTAAAACAGCTGTCTTAGTCAGTCAATGGAGCATCGTCATTGAACACTGGACAATTAGTCCATGAGTGCTCCTATCCCATCTTTAATATTTCTGCTAGCGTTTTGTGGCTGACGATATCAGTTCTGTGTTGATCAACCAGTCTTCCTTGCTTCCCAATGTAGCGAGCTTGTCTGGCCACTCCATGTTTGACACTTTGTTCATAGTTGCAGATTCAGAACTGTTGCTTGAACTGGCTTCCAGTTCAAGACGGCAGTGCCTATGAGTATTTCTTTTCGAAAACAGCTGTCTATAGTTTGTGAACAATGTGCAGATTCATTTTTAAATTAATCCTTACTCCTTTCTACCATTTGTCAAAGATTGCTCAGAGAAACAAATTCTAGAATTCTGTTGGCATGTCAAAGTTTTCTCATTCATGTGGAATCAAAAGAAAATGATTAACTCTACACAGTTACAACTGATTAAAGTTAGTTAATGGCTCACACTGGGGAGGAAAACACTGTCCGATTTGCCAGTAAGTGACCTATAACTGACATGCTAATGCCAGGGTTGGCATACCATAGCTGACCAAAACCCCATCCCATCTTTCTGTTGGTACTCCCAGTAACAAGTCTAACCTGATTAATGGGAAAGGGATCACCATAGTTCCCATGGTGGTGGAATTTGCTAAAGAAGCATTGCACATCTGCTGCTTTTCAGTTCCACTCTGGAACTTAAAAATAGCCATCATAATCTGCAGCCAAGCCAACATGACTATGTGCCTCAAAAATCTTCATGCCATCCGCTGTAGAGAACTCCAGCTCATGCTAGGGAAACTGAAGCAGAAGGAGAAGAATTGATTTAGATTTAAATTATTTTTTTAAATATACTTTTACCGAGCAATAAAGATGCAAGGAAGGCAAACAAAAATAATAGTCAAACAGAGTACACCAGCCAGGTATAATAAATTTGCAGATATAATATGTTTTTATAGCATGCCTTCACTTTAAGAAAGAATTATTAGGAAAGGGTTAACTCTTTCATTCTAAAAAATTAACTCCTGGTCCACACAAAAAAATTTCTAATAAATAACTGCCACCATAAATTTTACTGGGATATTATTAGAGCCCTTTATTTGGTTCATACTGTAGTTTTAAAATGTAATCATCAAAGCAAAGAAAAAAAGCATGTAGAAGCAGTTAATGTTTTTTTTTTTTTTTTTTTGTAAATCTTTAGAAAGCTTTTTAAGGCCTCATGGTGGAAATAAAGTTCAACTTGATTATACTAAATGCACTTCTCTCAAATCTCAAACAAGAAATGGTAGAAGAAAATGCACCAACAAATTTTCATGAGCAAACAAAACTTTTATGTATACAAAAAATATTACTATATTGTAGATGCCTGAAAAGCAAATGACCCCTGCTGCACATCACCAAGAAATTAAAGAGAGACAATTTTAGTTTCTCTAAAGAGGAAATTGTTAAGAGAGGCCAAATTAGCAGGTATAAAATCCCTTGCTGAGGTTGAAAAGCTCACTGAAAACAGGAAAACATGTCAAACTACCATGCAAGCCCTATGTGACGTTTAACGGCATGGGAAAGATAAAAGTATTAATTCCAAAATTTTCTTTCACTGGTTGACACATAACAATAGGTGTGATGAGTATCATATCTTTCCAGAAATTTAAGAGAATCTAGGTACAAACAGCTTTAAGTGAAATTTCTTTTTTTCCCCCTTAATGTAGCTAGGCTTTGTGAAGTAACTAACCTTGATTTCCAAGTGTGGTCGGTCAGGACAGTAAGTCTGAATGTTGGCATATCTTTGTCCAGTCTCTCGAACTTTGCCAATGACATAGGCAGTTATAAAACTGTCCGTAGGCTTTTGATCAATATACTCTGCACACTTCAGCTCAAGACTGACATTACCTTCTGCAATGTTCAAAGAAACAGGCGTGAAACAAGGATGTATACTGTCTCCTTTACTTTTTGGGATTACAATAGACTTCATAATGAAAAAATGCTGCACAGGTAACACAGGTATTGACTGGGTACATGGGACCCAACTAGAAGATCTTGATTTTGCTGATGACATAACTCTTATCAGCAATAATGTAATTCCATGCAAGAAAAAACAGATAGCCTGTCTTCACTGGCTAGCAAAATAGGACTTGAAATTAACAAGGACAAAAGAAAAATAATGAAAATTCCCATCAATCAAAATGGAAAAATACACATAGAAGGGACAGATATTGAAGAAGTCAATCAATTTGCATACCTTGGCAGCTACATAGACCAGGATGGTGACACTAGAAAGGAAGTTAGGATCAGAATTGCAAAATCAGCATCAATCTTCAAGAATCTTGAGAACATATGGAATTCAAAAGTTATAAGCACAAAAACCAACTTAAGACTATTCAATTCAAATGTAATATCCACCCTCATTTATGCATGTGAAAGCTGGAAAACAACTAAAGAAATAGACAAGAAATTAGACTCTTTTTAAAACAAATGCCTAAGGAAAATACTCGGCATCAAGTGGAACGACTTCAAGAACAATGCAGAGATAAGACAGATGACTGAACAACAACCAGTCTCATGGGTGATCAGGAAAAGGAGATGGACATATGTTGGTCACTTGATGAGAAGAAATGATCAGAGAATCCCAAAACAAGCCATCAAGTGGAACACAACAGGCCGAAGAAAAAGAGGCAGACCGCGTGAAACTCTGAAGAGGACATTATTAAGAGAGGCCAAATTCTCTCTCTCTCTGAACCTTAAGTGCCCAGGGCACATGGGGCTTCCGCAAGGGTTTTCCACAAATGCCTGTCCTTTGCCTTTTTTTCTGCTCTTGCCCAGGTGAGCCCTCTATTGCTCAACATCCTTTCTGTTGTTCTTCTCCATGTCTCTTTTGGTCTACCCTTACTTCTGTTCCCCTGTGGTGTCCATCTTAGTGCTATTTTTGGTAGTGAGTTATCAGTCATTCGGAACACATGTCCCAACCATCGCCATCGTCTTTCCTCAATAATTGTTGTCAGTGGCTTCATCTGCGTTTCTGCCAATAAGATGTTATTTCTTATGGTGTTTGGCCAAAATATTTTTCTAATTCTTCGTAAACATTTAGTCTGGAAAGAATTCAACTTGTTTTCTATGGTTTTGGTGATTTTCCAGCATTCACTTCCATAGAGTAGTACACTTAGAACATTACTCTTAAATATCCTGATTTTCATATTTATGCTTAGTTTGTTTGATTTCCATATATTCTGCAGCATTGCAAAAGCCTGGTTTGCTCTAGTAAGTCTGCTGTTGATGTCCTCTGTGCTGTCTCCATTTTCTACTACTCTGCTGCCAAGGTATACAAATTCGTTGACCTCCTCCACTAACTTGCTATCTATTCTGAGTACATTTCTGTTGTTCACATTTTGCTTCATTAACTTTGTCTTTCCTACATTGATCTTTAGTCCTATGTTGTTTGCATTCTGAGTTAGCTTGTTTATTTTATCTTGCATATCTTTGTGACTGCTTGATAATAGACAAATGTCGTCCGCAAAGTCAAGGTCCTCCAGCACTGTGTCAAGGGTCCATTGTAATCCTCTGCGTTTGTCTGATGTTGCCTCCTTCATTAACCAGTCTACTGCCAAGATAAATAATGTTGGTGATAGTACACATCCCTCCTTCACTCCTGTTTGTACCCTAAAGCTGCTGGAGGTATGTTCTCCACAGATAACTTTGCACTGAAAACCCTCGTATATGGCTTTGATTACATTAACTATCTTATGGGGGAGGCCATGCCATCTTAGGATTTTCCACAGTGCATCTCTGTTGACACTGTCAAAGGCTTTCTCAAAATCTATGAATAATGCATATGTTGTGCTATGCCACTCATTTGCCTGTTCTAATATTTGTCTAAGTACAAATATGTGGTCTATGCATGATCTTCCTTTCCTAAATCCTGCCTGCTCTTTCCGAAGTCTTTCCGAGTGCTGGTACAATTCTGTTGATGATTATTCTGCAAGATACTTTACTGGTGAGTGGCAGTAGGGTAATGCCTCTCCAGTTCCCACAATCTCTGAGGTCACCCTTCTTTGGTAGTTTTACTATAAGCCCAGTTTTCCACTCATCTGGGGCTTTTTCTAGATCCCAAATTTGTTGTAATATCCGGCAAAGTTGTTTTGGTGTTTCTGTTTCTTCTGCTTTCAACATCTCAGCAGTCACTTCATCTTCACCTGGTGCCCTGTCTGATTTTAGCTTCTTTATCGCCTCCTTTACTTCATTTATTGTTATTGGTCCTGTATTGATGTTTAGTTCCGTTTTTGCTTCAGGTATATCTATTGTTTGTGCTGCTTGTGTTCTGTTTAGTAGGGTGTTAAAGTGTTCCCTCCATCTTTCAATTTTTTCTCTTTCTCCACTGACCAGCTGTCCATTTTGTGTCCTTACTGCACTTTCACATCTTGTGTTGAAGTTACCTGTCATCTGCTTTGTGATTTTATATATGGTTTTCATGTCATTTGTATATGCTGCTTTCTCTGCTGTTTCTGCTAAGTTGTCATAATATTGACGTTTATCTTGATGGCATGATTCCTTCACTTCTTTGTCTTTTTGTGCATAATTACTTAGAACTTGTTCTTTAAGCTGTTGTGATTCGGTGTTCAGTAATTTTTTCTTGATTTCTTTTCTTTGCTCTATCTTTTCCCATGTGGTCTTGCTTATCCATTCCTCTTTTCTCCGTTTCTGATATCCCAGCACCTCTTTTGCTGTTTCCTGTAGTGTTTTATTGAACTCTAGTATGGATATTTCTGCTTCGTCTTGTAGGACACTGAAGCGGTTCTTAAGTACTATTGAGAATTCATTTCTTGTTTGCTGGTCTTTCAGTTTTCTTGTATCAAAATGTATCTTTCTGTGTTCTCCTATTTTGGCTTTCTTTAATTTTAGTTTTATTTTTGCTACCAGAAGGTTGTGATCACTTCCTACATCTGCTCCTTTCCTTGCTCGCACATCTTGTAGTGACCGTTTCCACTTGTTGTTTATCAGTATGTGATCGATTTGGTTTTCTGTGGTTTTATCTGGTGACCTCCAAGTCACCTTATGGATGTTTTTGTGTTGGAAAATTGTCCCTCCGATGGTCATCATGTTTTCTTCACAGAAACTGCACAGTCTTTCTCCATTTTCATTTATTTCTCCAATTCCTTCTCTTCCCATGATTATTCTTCTATCTTCATTTCCTTCATGTGGCTTGGAGGCTGTTGTAAAAAAATCTTCTTTTAATTCCTCTTCAGCTGCTTCTGTTGGTGCATAAACTATAATAGACAGCTTCGTGAATCTTGAGTTGAAGCGTGCATATAATAATCTCTCATTTATTGGGGTCCATTTCAGCAATGCTCTTGATGCTTCTTTTGTTATAATTAATGCTACTCCTCCTTCATGAAGATCTTCTTTACCTGACCATATTATTGTATCTTCTGTGTGCTGTGTTGTCAATTTCCTTCTGCCTTGTCCTGTCCATCTTGCTTCTTGTATTCCTAGTATGTCTAGTTTGTATCTGTGCATTTCCTTGATGGTTTGTGCTAGTTTTCCAGTCTGGTTAAATGTTCTTACATTCCAGCTGCCTATTTGCATCTTTTGTTTAGGTTCCAGGAGGTCTGCAGTCGGGCTGGGGACTTCCAGTGGCTGGCTTTCATCCACAACCTTCATGGGCTCAGTTTCCTGATAAGCATTTCTCCTTCCACCTGCATTTGTTTTTTCCCTTGCTTCCGTTTCTGTAGCAGTCTGATAGTTTTTTTACCAGATAGTGTTGCTGGCCCTATGCCGAACCCTCCTTAGTCGCCTTTTGCGATCATGCTTGGTAGGGTACAGTGGTCCTATTCTTTGCAGATCCCGGGTACCACACGGGGAGAGGCCAAATTAACAGGGATAAAATCCTTTGATGAGGTTGAAAGACTTGCCGAAGACAGGAAAAATTGGCGAACTACTTTGCGAGCACTATGTGATGTTTAACGGCACGGGAAGGATATAAGATATAAGAATGTTCAAAGAAGTTTAGAAACAGTGGTATCATTTGTATAAATAAATTATTATTTTGTAAGTAAACAGACAATTATATTGAGAGAAAGTAATATATAGGTATTTTAAAGGTATTGCTAATAATAATTTCAAAGTAGCCCAAAAAAATAACCCCCAAAAATTAAGAATCAAGCTGTCATACCAAACCATATTTAATCCTACATCAAGGAAATACAGACAGTAATATAATTTGTTGTTGTTGTTGTTTTGGCAAAATTTAAATTCTATTAACAAAAGAAAAAGGAAGCAAAAAAAGGGGGGGGGGGGATAAATTTTCAATTCCCTTTTTTTTCCTAGACTTTTCAAATTTTTGACAGTTAGATTCAAAACAAACTATGAGCATAAAACATAAATATCCTGGTTATGAAATCAATTGTCCTTACACATCAGTTTTGACCAAGATAATCACAGCAAAAGAAACAGGACTGTGGAACTAGACTTGTGAATCACAAGTGCAAAGTTTCATAAATAAAAGTGACAAAAAGATTTCCATGATATACACCTTTTATAGAACTGATATGTTTTTTGCTCTATTTTCTTTACTTATTTCCCCAAAGGCAGTAACTAAAATTAATAATAACAAAGACAAAGATGGACAAAAGAACATGTATCAGTTTCAACAATTTAATTTGAAGAAAGCCAATTGGGCTGCTGCTACACTGAAATCATTAAAATTTAGGAATCCATTTAGTATCAGTACTGCCTACAAGCAGATGTTTCTAAGTTTTGGTTGATTAGAGGAATAGTTTAGAGCAAACTAGACTTTTGCATTCCTGCACAATACATGGAAATCCAAAAATGTGAGTTAAAAGATGAAGATCAAGATATTTATAAGCAATGGCCTTAGTGTTTCATGCATTTACTTCCTCTATAGAAGTAAACGCAGGAAAACCACCAAAACTATATATATTCATTCATTCATTCATTTGCATGTCCCTTGCGGAACTTTGCCTCCCAAACAGCACTCCTGTAGGCCTCTCGGTTGTGAGCAAGATGGCCTGCTGCTGCTGCGTCCATTTGCAGATCGTCAACGATTTCTTGCAGCCATCTTCGTTTTGGTCTTCCTCTTTTTCTTTTTCCCATTATGTATCCTTCCAATATGGTCTTCTCTAAATTATCATGACGTTTAATGTGTCCAAAATATTTAACTTTTCTCTCTTTCATCCTCTTTACTAGCCAGCCTTCTTCAATATTAAGCTCTTGTAGTATAGATATATTTGTTCTTTTTTGTGTCCATGATATTTGGAGAACTCTTCTGTAGCATTTACTTTCAAAGGCATTTATGTGTTTCTCAGCTGTATATATAACTATATATAACAAACTGAATTTCCTTCAGATTAAATGTTTACATAAGATTAGATGAATCTTTTTGCCCAGATACCATAAATAATACCTTGCTGGCAGAAATAAAGATGAAGCCCTGACTCCATTTACTGAAGACAGATACTGACAGTGACTGGATGACCGGTGACTCATTACTCAAAACAGCACTGAGATGCACACCTCATGGGAACAAGAGTAATGATAGCCCAAAGGAGACATAGAGAAGAACAACAGAGAGGCCCATAGGAAACACGGAGAAGAACAACAGAGAGGATGTTGAATAATAGAAGCCTCCCTTGGGCAAGGGCAGAAAAAAAGGCAAAGAACAAGCATTTGTAGAAAAGCCTGGAAACCCCTTGTGCCATTGGCATCTAGAGGTTCTGAGAGAGAAAGAGAGGAGTGGTTGAACTAATGCACTGGCTTTGTCATTAGGATTATTTTTTATTTTTGGAAAATCACTATCATCTCATAAAGAAAAACACTGAAAGAAATGCCAAGGTGTTCATTTCCACATTATGAGCTCCACGTTCAACAAATACATTAAGATAAATAAATATATGTTAGAAATGTGTTAGAAGATCTCAGTTAAGGAAGTGCTACAGCATCAAAGCCTGTTTTATAATGACATTGAAGACTGTCAGACTAGTTTTATTTCATGAAGTATGTATGAAATGCTCACCTGGCCAAGAGTGAAAAAAAAAAAGGCAAAGGACAGGTGTTTGGGTGTTTGTGGAAAACCCTTGCAGAAGCCCTTGGGCACTTAAGGCTCTCAGAGAGAGAGAGAGAGAGCTGTATGAAATGAGTTACTTTTATTTCATGATGTATGTATGAAAGGAGTTACTTTTATTTCATGATGTATGTATGAAAGGAGTTACTTTTATTTCATGATGTATGTATGAAATGCCCACTAAACAATGAAAAAAAAAAACTAACCATTTTTAGGTTCCAGCACAAGGGAAGTAATTGTCTTTTTCAGCTCTGCTGATGTCACACCAGTGTAAAAAGAGGACAGTGCCCCCACATACGCATCAACAATATGTCCTTCTGTGCCTCCATTACGAACTCGTAAGGTCAACTTAATATCTCCATTTTTGTCAATCCCACCCTCCAAAGAAAATTCAACATCTTGTTTGGTACTCTTGACAATAACAGGTGTCTTTCTGTTGCTAAGTTTCTCAGCTTTTTCCAGAACCAAGCTTTCCTCCTTGCTCCCTGGTAAAATACAAATTTTTTCATGTTATTACTTCCAATTTATTGATTAATGAAACAGAAGAAGGTTAAGGCTTAAATGCAACAAATATCACATTTTTAAAAAATGGAAGCTGTATAACAAACACTTAGATACAGTGGAACCTCACTATTTGTACACAGTTCATTCCAGGAGGCTGTTCAGACTGTGATCTGCATGAATTCCAAATCAGCTTCTTCCAAAGAAATAATGTAAATTGGATTAATCTGTTCCAGACTACCCATGACTGTTTATTTAAACATTTGTAATAATGCTTAATACATAAAATCACATACATAAAATTAAACAGAGAAAACAGATATTTTGGACACATTAAATGTCATGAGAATTTAGAGAAGACAGTCTTGGAAGGGTACATAGTGGGGAAAAGAAAGAGAGGAAGACCAAGGTGAAGATGGCTGCAAGACATCGTTGATAATCTGCAAATGGATGTAAAAGAGAAGCAGGGCATCTTGCTTACAACCGAGAGGCCTACAAGAGAGCTGTTAGGGAGGCAAAGTTCCGCAAGGGACATGCAAATGACTCATTGGCATAAAATCACACATGAAAAAATGTAAATGAAAATTTAATTGTACTGTACCTGTACTGAGGAGGGCTGATGGCGTAAGTGGAAGGTGGAGAGAATGAGGGATGTTTTTTTTTTTATTTGGAAGGGGAGTAACTTTCCATACAGCATCAAGTAACAATTCTTTCTCTTTTCTGTTTCTTTGCACTAGAAGATGGTTGTGACTGGGATTCTTTACATAAAGCCTGTCGAATGTTGTCTGTTTTTTTTCTAATTTTTCAGCAGTATTGTCGCTGAACAGGCTAGTGCTTCTGTTGATGACAGCAATGTTAGGATGCCATTTTTTCCACCTTTCTACAGATTTTTTCCAGTGGTAACAAAAGTTCTTTAATTTCTGCAGTGGAAATTCTGCCCATACTTATTTCCTTCTCTGAAGAAGAAGAAGTTCCTCAGCTACTTCTTGCTGTTCCCTGTGCAGTTTTTGGAGTTCTTCAGTGGTCAGCTCAATCTTGTGGCCTTCCACCAACTCCTCCACATCCTCATCGTTCACCACCAAATCCATGAACTTCCCCAGGGACACAGTACCATCAACCACTATTTTTGTTAACAAACTTGGTCTCTTTGCTAACAGTTCCTGTCAAGTGTTGATTGTTTACGATGTATTTTTTTTTTGCCACACAGCTCATATTTCCTGCCATCACTATTAATTTCTCCTAGCTCCAGTAATCTCCTCATAACTACATTGTCCTTCCATTCCCATTCTTCATTTTCCCCACGTCTGTCCAAAACTTTTGTATTTAGCAATTTTATATAAATATTAAAAGAAAATACTTGAGCAATTATTTACAAAATTATACAAAAGTCTATTACTATTATTACTGTATTACTTAAATTATAACACTCACAATACACACATTAGAGTCAAGAGTAACCTCCTACAATTTTCAGAACTTTCTGTTTAACACCGAAGCTGGCAATCACCTGCAGGATGTTTATAATTTGCCGTCAGGTCCTCCCTGGAGATAGTGCCCACACATTTTGTGCTGATCACACCACCAATATCCTTCTCCTCCTTGAAGGCCTGCATGTTTCCATCAGCATCAGCCTGCCAGTGAATCCTTCCACCATTCAGTTCAGCAAACAAGAATTTAGTTTCAAACCCAAGGTAGAGGTCACCTGAAAGAATGGCTTTCACCGGAGCAGGACCACATGTCACAACACCTGTGTAGGATTAGATGGAGGATGTTAACATCAGTAGTAACACACAGTTTCTGACATCATGACTGAAATAACATAAAGTTAATGAATAGAATTAATGATTGTTTAAACTTTTAAATTTTACAACTTTTATTCTCCATGTACTCTCAGCTAAAGAGACAAGAAATTAGACTCTTTCAAAAACAAATGCCTAAGGAAAATACTCGGTATAAAGTGGAATGAATTCAAGAACAACGCAGAGATAAGACAGATGAACAAACAATAACCTGTCTCATGGGTGATCAGAAAAAGAAGATGGACATATGTCAGTCATGTGATGAGAAGAAACAATCAGAGAATCCCCAAACAAGCTATTAAGTGGAACACAACAGGCCGAAGAGAAAGAGATGACCATGTGAAACTCTAAAGAGGACATTACTAAGAGAGGCCAGTTCAGTGGGCATAACATCCCTTGATGAGATATCTACCATGTGATGTTTCGCAGCACAGGAAGGATGTAAATCTCAGCTCTAGTTTCCTCTATGTTTTTACTGTAGTTTTCTGATGAAGCTGTTAGCCCAATATGACTGTGCTGTATTATCAAAGATAAAGCCACTGCCATCATTTTTCTCACTTTATAATTTGTATATGACACACATCTCAACACTGACTATATTTAGATGCAGCTGCAGAAATTGCAGTTACCGTTTCTCATTTTAGAATCTTACAGCGGACAGAAAAACTAACGAGGACCATATTGAAAAAAAAAAAAAGAAAAATTTTACACAATCTTAAGGCTTAACACTTTACTAAATATGTGACCTATTAGGATAAACCCATTGGTTTGGTCAGCTAACCTTAGAAATCTAGCTCAACGCAGCCATGCAGGAGTAGAAAAAAATGCAACGTGGTTCGAGCAACAAATAAATCAGCAATACAAACTTGGAAAATGGCAGAAAGAAAAGAAGAAACTGACACTGAATTTACTAAATCAGTTTAGTTGCCAGATTTGCTTCTCCTAAATCAAAAGTATTCAGTGATCTACATAGAAATAAAGAAACATTTCATGAGCATGTATTATATACAAGCCCACGATAGCAATGCTTGAACTAGGCTTTAACCAAGAAAAGATGAGGAATTCTGGATCTTTGAAAAGACTATTCAAGAGGTAAAAATCCCCAAAAGCAATAATATTATTAGGGGATAAAAACTTGTTAAACTGTGAGTAAAACTAACTTAAGCACTGTTTTAAGCAGTTTATATTACACACATTGTGACAGACATTGTCTTAATTTATGTAAAGAAACAAAACACACACATACACAGATATACATAAGAAAATTTTCCATATATTGACTCATAGCTAAGAGGGGAGCAGAAGTAAGGGTAGACCAAAAGAGACATGGAGAAGAACAACAGAGAGGATGTTGAGCAACAGAGGGCTCACCTGGGCAAGAGCAGAAAAAAAGGCGAAGGACAGGCATTTGTGGAAAACCCTTGCGGAAGCCCCATGTGCCCTGGGCACTTAAGGTTCAGAGAGAGAGCTAAGAGAATGCTATTTACAGAGATGTTTATAATACAGAATTCAGTTCATTAAAATGAGCAGAAATGAACATTTGAGAAGAGTACAAGCTAAATAAGAATGTTTTCTTTTAATATTAGCATTAAAAGAAGAAAAGAAGTAGCAAAAAATGTTGCTTAGAGAACCAGCAACTATTAAAAAAAAATTACCTTCACTGCAATCCATTGGAGTTGGGTCTAATGCCTGCCAACCATCATAACCAGCTGGGAGATCAGGTCTTGTGAACCAAGCTTCAACCCAGGCATGGAAGTTCCTGCAGACAAAAATCAAGTAAGAAGACACCTTCTTTGGATTTACAACATTAGTGACATTGGTGGTGGCTGTTTTTTGTTCATATAAATACAATCAAGTTAGATTTAAAACTAATCTTTCTACCAGGGTCTAACAAGGTCTCATGATGAGGTCAGAGATCCATAACCAGGAGGCAGGGAAGTGAAGTATGTCACAAGTACACACCTGATATATGGATTTAAAAGCTACTCCATATATATTTAGAAAATCTACATATTTCTTTTCACATGTTATTTTTGTCAGAGGCACCAATTACAGTACTTAAAATTTATCAATGATGATGCAGGAAATGTAGATTTTCATTATAACATTTTTTTGCAGTTTCTTCCCCTAGTCTTGAAAGAGTTAATATAAATTTACTTGAACTAAGTATGTGGTATAAGTCTATTCAAAAACCACAGCAAATAAAATAAATAAAACAAAGCCAATATTAAGATCAGTTAAAATCATATAACCATATTATTACAAATCATATTATTACATTAGTAGTAAAGGTGTGACAGATTTTCTAAAAATCCTATATGCTCTCACCAAATGGCATCATCTATGTCAGTCTTTGGCTTAAGTTCATGGGACCAGTGCGTGTGTACTGCCCCACTGTAGTCATTATCATGGGAAGCTTTGTAGCAAGTCACACAGCGTGATGGAATACCAAGGGTTCTCAACACTGCAGAGAGGTTTTACAATATTTTTTCAGTTTTTGGATACAATTCTATAAGTATTAATTACTGGATCTCTTGGAAACAGGCATTTATTACACTATGTTATATTCACTGATTATCCTTAAGATCACCTCCCAATACAATATCAGATACAGCATCTTCAATAGAGCCAGAAACAAATCTTGTCAAAATACAATCATAACTCATGCCCTTAATAAAATATCATGTGACGCCACAGTTTATAGATTAGGAAAAGGATTATTGTGCTCCTCATAGTGACGAAGTTTATTAATAATTCAAAGTTTAGAAGGTTCATGTTGTCACTTTCAGAAAAATGCCAAGACCTGGTGCAGAGATTCCTAAAATTTTTTAAGCTTGTGCCTCCTTGCCTCTCACTCCATGTTTCTAGTGCACCAACAACTGGTTTTTTTTTTTTTGTGTTCAGTTAGTTCTGATGATCTCTTCTGCTCCCTTTCCCTCAAAGGCTCCCCTCATGATGTTCTCTCTTAGGAGGGCTGTACCACCCAATTTGGGAACCACCAGCCTAGTAGCTATGCAGGAGGTCATTATTAAATCTTCTAAGAAAAATGATGCAATAAGTTTAACCACAACCTTATGGAATTCATAAACCATCAAAAAGTGGTTTAACCAGCTGCCTGATAACAGTGGTGCTAGGTTGGTTCTTCAGAACAATTTCGAAGCTGTGTGATTGTTTCATTTTGTATCACCAATGGTACAATATCACCAATAGTGCAATTATTAATATCACCAATGATACATTTATCACTAGCATCAACATTACAGTCATCAGTATTAGCACTGGTACAGTTATCAGGATTTGAGCCAGAATACTGACATTAACTCTTTCCTGCTCCTGGTATCAAACTGTAGCATTAATCCAGTTTAAAAAGTTAACAATCACATGTTGTAACACTTTTCTGAACAATATATGTTGATATCTTTACTGTATTTGCACTGCTGGAAAATAAATCAACATTAGTGATATTAATGGGAAAAAATGTTTCCATGTAATGTGATGTCAATAAAGAACAGTTTCCCCTGTATTGTCTTTCCATTTGCTGATTATTTTCAAAATTAGCGTCATTTAAAGCATGTCTGTTAGAGATTAAAGGATTTAATAACCTTTTATATCATTCCCCCTGCTTTGAAATCAAAGAAAAATAAAAACTAATGTTCAGCTGAAACATTAAGTAGTGATAAAATAGCTGTGGCATTAATATGTGACACATTTTAAACAGGATCTGTGAGAAATGTCATAAATAAAGAATAAATAGTCAAATAGATTATATACACTTACAGGTAGTTGTAACAGCTGCCATTGTCCAACACTGTCCATATTTGACTCCCTTTCTTTTCTTCAAAAACTCTTCCAGAATGGAAGGACTTCCGGTCCAGGCATATGGAGCTTCTGCATCATCATATTTCCCTGACCATCCTGCCTGTATCACACCTCCACCATTTTCTGTATAATTTATCTTGGAGAAGAAAAAAAAGGTTCAGCAGACTTAATCCATTCTAAAACCAGAGATGAACTGGTATGTCTGTGACCATTCAAGTCACAGCATATTATCTTACATCCTTTCTGTGCCATTAAATGTCACATAGGGCTTGCTTGGTAGTTTGCCAACTTTTCTTGTTTTCAACAAGCTTTTTAACCTCATCAAGGGATTTTATGCCTATTAATTTGGCCTCTCTTAAATGTCCTCTTTTTAGAGTTTCACCTCTTTTTTTTTTGCCTGTTGTGTTCCACTTGATAGCTTGTTTTGGGATTCTCTGACTATTTCTTCTCATCACGTGACCAACATATGTCCATACAGCATATTATAGATAGAGATCAACCAGTAGGGTTATTATTTTACAAGACATGGGATTGAGATAGGTGGGTGGATGGGTTGTTGGGGTAAGTGAGAGTGAATGCTGGAACTTTATTTTCAAAAAGCATGCAGGCCTGTCTGATATTCTTTTCTTCCTCATTCAACTTCCATTCAACTTTCAAACATTCAGTTTAGTACATGTATTAATAAATACTGTAGAAAGTTTGTTGGAAAGGGCAGGGGTATAATGAAGACGACTGTAGAGTGCATCTCTACTATTTGGTTCTCCATATTTTGGCAATGGATCACTAGAGGCAACAGAGATGTGCTTTATTAGAAGAATATTAAGATGACAAACAGGGAATGTCTAACAGAAGCATATACAGAAGAAAGCCTATTAAACTCACAAGAAAGCAACAATCATCATTTATGGGATATATAATGAAAAGGGGAGGGCTAGAAACCATCTTAATAGCAGGAAAGATAAAAGGAAAAAGAAGCAAGGGAAGACTAAGAGAAAAAAGTCATGGGCAGTATAATATAATGGCACAAGAAAACATCACCAACTGAGCTGTTAAAGAACACTTACACCAAAATCTATAGAGAAGTATGACTACCAATACCTCATGGCATGATGATGATGATGATGATGACAACAATGACAATAATAATGAAAGTGCATCTTTGCTACTCATTCCTCATAATGTGGCAATGGCCATGAAGCATGAAGAAGCATAAAGGTAATTTAATGCAGGCAGTAACTAACATTATCTTGTCTTGTCTCATTCCTCATACACTTTTCAGAGTTGAGGGGACAAATGGATGTCTTGATAGGGCTCCACAATTTGCTTCTTATAATGGGATAATTAAGGTATCTATGGTAGTCATGTAACAAGTCTGAATCATTTGACTTGCTATTTCTAGATGTAGTGTAATACTGGTGTTGCTCCATCTTTTTGGTGTCATTTCTGATTTATTCTTTGCTTGTCACATTTAATATTCTCCTCAAACATCTCATTTAAGTGTGATGATTTTCCTTTTGTGTTAGTCTCCATATATAACATTAATAGCATAGAGTAACCAACATTAATAAACTTCAAATCAGCAATGAAATCTAGATCATGTGATATAAGCTTTTTGAGATGTAACTTGTTTGTGACATAACCTGTTTGAGATGTAACTTGTTTGTGACATAACCTGTTTGATATGTAACGTTTTTGTGACATAACCTGTTTGAGATGTAAGTTGTTTGTGACATAACCTGTTTGAGATGTAACGTTTTTGTGACATAACCTGTTTGAGATTTAACGTTTTTGTGACATAACCTGTTTGAGATGTAACTTGCTTATGACATAACCTGTTTGAGATGTAACGTTTTTGTGACATAACCTGTTTGAGATATGACTTTTTTGTGACATAACCTGTATATTACAAAACTTGCTTTTGAGATAAATATTTGAATCAACAGTCTTTTATGAGGTTATATTATGGCCTCTATAGCAAAATGACATTATTATTAAAATGTAGCTGCTAGTTGCCTTATGAGTTACATCATGAACAACATCTGAATTGCAAAATTTTGTTATTTTACTGAGGGCAAACAGATTTAGAGTAACTTCAGCTGAAGAAAGTAGAAAATCTGGCAAGCAGACCTTGTACTGGGTATAACCTTACAGCCTAAAGGAGCGGTGAAATTGTTTGCAGCTTGCTAAATTTGAATTTCAAATATTTTGATCTCTCACAGAAAAAAAAAGTTTAAATATGCAGGGAAACAGTCCTCTTTTTTTGTCTTTTAAAATACGAGCCCTGACACACGTACACAAAAAAGACTGACCCCATAGCTTGGGAATTGAGAGTGGAAGGGAAGAAACAAAGAGATGGTTACAGAGCATGTTCTGGCCTGTCACTGTAAGACAGTGCTCAACTACATTGCTTTACTCAGCACCAGCGGGCGGGTGTTCAAACGTGAGACATATTCCTATGCTCGATCAGAAAATAGCAGAATGAAAGAATGAACAGCAAGTTAACATCAAGTTTCTTGTGAAGCTGAAGAAATCCATGACAGAAACTTTCCAGTCATTGACAGAAAGCTTATGATTCATGACAAAAACCTTCCAGTCATTGACAGAAAACTTATGATTCATGACAAAAACTTTCCAGTCATTGACAGAAGTTTATGGTGAGGTCCTCAACAGCCTCTCAAAAAATGATGTACAGAATTGCTTTGAATGTTGGCAGCATCATATGGAGCTTTATGTCAACTCAAATGGGAACTATTTTGAAAGAAACCAAATTTGATTTTTTTAAAAACTTGATCAGTAAAATGAGATGATGGTACAGTCTCGCTAGTGTTTTTATTTTTTCTATTCCAGACCTCGTAGAATGAAACTTTTTTTTCTCTTGCCTTTCATCAATAACCAGTAGTAACCCTTTCTTTTCCCCATCTTTCCTTCTTTCCCAGACACAAAATATAACTAAAAAACATCATCAGGAAATGGACAAACAGAAAAGGAAATAAAATGATCTGTGTTAAGACATTCACAAAATTTCAGCTACTGAAACAAAACAAACAAAAAAACTTAGACTGGAACTTACTGTCCTACATATTGTCCGAGCAACCAGTGCTGGATTTCCTCGTGCCCTGTCTGCTAGTTCTGAGCGATCCAAGATGGAAATGGCAGCAATCAGGCACACATACTCGAACTGGAGAATGTAACAAAAGATACTTTAAAAACAAATAGATATTCATTTAAACTACACAAAACTTAATTATTATTACTATATTAATGACTGGATGATTGGAATATAAAATTTGCTCCATTTCACTGAAACAACACTTATGTAACAGAAGGGATATATAGATAGTTTTGGATATAAGTGTGCATATATATATATATATATATAAAGCCACTGCAGAAAAGCTGTGATAACAAAATAAGCACACAGTTGTAATGTTTCAGTTTACCTTATTAATAAAAAAAACCCATAAAGAATGAAGAAATAGGTCAAGAAGAGAAAATATAGCTTCACATCACTGACATACAACAAATAAGAATGGAGAAAAATAACAGAAAAAAAGGGGAACACTTATCTGTGACTTGCAAGAAATTGTGTCTGAAAGTACATGTGGTGAAGTACTGCGAATGTTTACATTGAGATCTGCAAGGTTTGATGCCAGTCTCACTTGCTGGTAGTTAAAAGGCAGTGGGGGAAGGGGAAAGAAGAGAGATATAAATGGTTGTAAAGCCAAGATTAGAGTGGATAGGATAGATGAATGTCGTCTGGGGTAGAAAATTTGCAGTATAGTGCAGTGAAGGTCCTGGAATAACGGTTGCAGATGAGGAAAGAGTACATGAGAAATTAATAAGGAGGAAATATGATTGTGGTTTCTCCACACCTTGCAGACTGCCATTTAAAAGTTCACAGTACTTCACCACATCACACACCCCCTGACACAACTTCTTGCAAGTCACAGCTAAGTGGTCCCTTTTTCTATATTACTTTTCCTTTTATTATTTCTTGTATATCATTGATGTGAATTTATATTTTCTCTTCCTTTCCTATCACTTTGTCCTTTATGTTTTTGTATGACTGAGGTGTAAACTGAAATGCTACAACTGTGTGCTCATTAATTAATAAAGCCTTTTCCACTTTTGTTTTAAATAATCTTACATTATGTAATAGAAGAGATGTACCAAAACATTAACCCAGTAAAGAATTATGATAACTTAACCATTTTAAAAGAATCAGAATACAGCTAGAAAAAATAAGACAGATTATTTCTATACAACATCTACTGAAGATAAAACTTTAAATGAAGACAGATACCAAGAAAGATGACATTTAAAATTTTTAAAAAATATATGACAGCAAATAAAATGATCCTAAAGGGGATTTTAAATTAACAAGAAACAGAAGAGCATATTTATTATGTGTAATTATTGTGGAGTTTATGCTGTGTGTGTGTGTCTGTAGTGAGGCTATCAAGACACATGTAGAGATTATTGTAGAGTTATGCTGTGTGTGTGTGTGTTTGTAGTGAGGTTACCAAACACATGTCTCATGTAGTGATTATTGTAGAGTTATGCTGTGTGTGTGCGTGTGCGTGTGTGTGCTTGTGTGAGGCTGACATGTGTAAAGAGGATATGAAAAGCAACCTGTCCAAAGTTCCATGGTCTGACATAGTGCTTGTCCACAGATCCCAGCCAGATTCTACCAGTCTCCAGGAGAACATACTCCTTACGTTCTGGTTCAGTTGAGAGATAGACACCATCATCTGGAAGATTATATATGACATTATACTTAACAAAACAGCTGAGAAACACATAAATGCCTTTGAATGTAAATGCTACAGAAGAGCTCTTCAGATATCATGGACAAAAAAAAAGAACAAATATATCCATACTACAAGAACTTAATATTCAGGAAGGCTGGCTAGTAAATAAGATTAAACAGAGAAAATGTAAATATTTTGGACATATTAAATGTCATGATAATTTAGAGAGGATGGTCTTGGAAGGGTATATATTGGGAAAAAGAAAGAGAGGAAGACCAAGGCGAAGATGGCTGCAAGACATCATTGATAATCTGGAAATGGATGCATCAGCAACAGGGCATCTTGCTTACAACCGAGAGGCCTACAGGAGAGCTGCTAGGGAGCCAAAGTTCCGCAAGGGACATGTAAACTGACTGACTGATATTCTAACACCCATGAATATTAAGATTTTTCCATAAAGGATCCAGATTAAATGTTAATTCTGACTACAAATCAACAAATATGAAATTGATTATTTGAAGAAGCTAACCTCTTAAAAGTTCAGTTCTAGTCATAAATTATGACCTCTTACCTTTCTGCCAGGGGTTAAATAAGACATAAACATCATCAGGATGTTTGTAACGATATTTCACAGGGACATCATTTTTCAGGTGAGCTGTGTCTATAAACAACTCATACCTGCCCACAATTGCATCGCTGCTGGAGCTCACACGCAGTGTCACTGACCTGGTGATGCAAGTATACACCATTTAAAGTTCATGTGTCTTTAAAGACATAATTAACTTTTGTGTTACAAAATATGGCACACATATACACACACAATGTAGATCTTACATCCTTCCCCTGCCGTTAAACACCACACACGGCTCGCATGGTAGTTTGCCAAGTTTTCCTGTTTTCAGAGAGATTTTCAATCTCATCAAAGGATTTTATGCCTACTAAACTGGCCTCTCTTAACAATGTCCTCTCTAGAGTTTCATGTGGCTAATCTCCTTTTCTTTGGGCTGTTGTGTTTCACTTGATAGCTTGTTTTGAGATTCTCTGTTTCTTCTCATCATGTGACCGACATATGTCCTTCTCCTTTTTCTGATCACATATGAGACAGGGTGTTGTTTGTTCATCTGTTTTATCTCTGCATTGTTCTTGAATTTGCTCCACTTTATACCGAGTACTGCCATCCTTAGGAATTTGTTTTCAAAAGATTATATATATTTAAACATGTAAATTTTTCCAATTTTCCACAGATACTATATCATAGTTTGAATTCTAATTAATCTTTATTCCATCTGGTCACTTTTACACACACAGAAGCTCTTCTTCTGCATGATTTCCCTGCAAAAAAACCAAAAAAAACCTACTTTTCATGAACTCTCGCTAACTCAAATCCCCATTGGTTGTCTTGAAGTTTCTCAACCTGAGGAACAGCTATGACACTTCCTCGACTCTGAGTGGGTCTGCTTCCTGAAAATAACAAAACAACCTACAACTAAACAAATATTAACGTAACAATAATAAACACTCCATGATGACTTATCAAAGCAAAACAGCATCATTGAGTAGCAAATGAAATTACAAGCTGATGGACTTGTCTAGATTAACATGACCATTCTCTCTAAGTTCAAAATGGGATAATCATTTCTATATGAAGTATGATATGAAAGTTTCAAGACTGGTTCTAAGAATAAGTAGAAACAGATCATAAAAATAAGTAGAAACACATCACAAAAATAAGTAAAAACACATCATAAAAATAGGTAGAAACACATCATAAAAATATGGCGACCTGGTTAGCTGAGTGGTTAGGTGCTCAGTTTACTAATCTGGTGGTACTGGGTTCAGTCCCAGCAGTGGGATTTTTTTTCTGGTACACACCGAAAAAGGCCCAGGGTTCACCCAACCTCTAAAAATGGGTACCAGTGAAAGGTAAAAGCAGCCAGGCATGATACTGACCACATCACACTAACACCATATTCCTCAATATGCTTTAATGGCATGGAAACGGGTATTTTACTTTTTATCATAAAAATATGTAGAAACACATAATAAAAATAAGTAGAACCACATCATAAAAATAAGTAGAGGCACATCATAAAAATACGTAGAAACACATCATAAAAATATGTAGAAACACATCATAAATATGCATCATAAAAATATGTAGAAACGCATAAAAATAAGTAGAACCACATCATAAAAATATGTAGAGACACATCATAAAAATAAGTAGAAACACAGCATAAAAATAAGTAGAAACACATAAAAAAATAAATAGAAACACATAAAAATAAGTAGAAACACATCATAAATACACATCATAAATATAAGTAGAAACACATCATAGCCCCCCAAGTACCCTCAAAGTAGTTTCCTTGCACACAGACACACAACTGGATCTCAATGGGCTCTGTTGCTAGAACTCTTTCTTGGAAAAAAAACAACAAATGTTTTAACGAGGCTGTTGAGCACCAACTGCTGGGTGCTGAGGGCACTGTGAGCAGGGGCGTGGTCAAGGTGAAACTGTCAATTTTGTGCTCACCACTGGCCAAGGGATCTCCTTCTCGCATTTTAAAACAGTCAACCCAAAACTTCACAGCAGAAGTTTGAATTCACAGGCTGGCCAGCAGGGACACATTTATGGTACATAATTCCTTTAATACCACAGAAATCAATCACCGTGCTTCACATGGGGACTTTAAACTAGCCACTGTAACCAACTCCATTTACATCTTCTTGCTTCTTTGTGCCATTAAACGTCACATAGGGCTCGCACGGTAGTTCGCCAAGTTCTCCTGTTTTCGGCGAGCGTTTCAATCTCATCAAGAGATTTTATGCACACTAGCCTCTCTTAATAATGTCCTCTTTAGAGTTTCATGTGGTCGACCTCTTTTTTTTTTCAGCCTGTTGTGTTCCACTTGATAGCTTGTTTTGAAATTCTCTGACTGTTTCTTCTCATCACATGATCGATATGTGCCTATCTTCTTTTTCTGATCACCCATGAGACAGGTTGTTGTTCGCTCATCTGCCTTATCTCTAGAATGTATAAACTAGGAAAAAAGTAAGAGCAGCTTTATTATTTAACAACTACAAAGTTGTGACGTTTCGGCGTGAGCCTTAATCATACAAAAACATACAGGGCGAAGAAATAGAGAGAGGAGATAAAGTATAGATTCACATGAATACTATTAAAAAAGAGTACTTAGCTGTGAATTGTAAGATGTGGCTTGTCCGGCTGTGTGTGTCACGAATGGATTTAGTAGAACGTGGAGACTGTTTAAATGGAGACCTGTCATATGTGGTCAGTGGGTTGTAACTGGGGGTGGTGGATGGAGAACAGGAGAGGGGAGAGAGAGTGATAGGAAGAAGGTGAAATAGATGATTAGGGAAGATGGGTTGCAAAGTGATGCTGTGAGGAGGTTTTGAACTATGTGTGACAAGTAAGAAAGGGGTGGAGCTTAGTGGAGAGGTACTATGATGATTGAAGAGAATGTTAAGTGTAGATGAACAGCGAGTTTAACCCGTGTGGTTCCAGCGTCCCATAATTTTGAATGCAGCGGTTCTCAAGCGCCAGGCGGACTGTGTCATCTGCGTGACATTGTTTGATAGTTGTTACCAGAAAATCAGACTTGCCTCTGTGGTTGGGGCCACTGAAATGATTTGGGACTGGTTTCGAAGCGTGCTGGGCGATGTCTTACAGATGTTTTTGCATGCGGTCCCCTAATCTGAGGCCAGTCTCACCAATATACGTTATCCTGCATCTTTTGCAAACGATGGCATATATCACATTACGGGACTCGCATGTGAATCCCTCATGGAGAGTGAGGATAGTTTTGGGAAAGGTGATCGTTTTCGTTTCCCAGACTTTTGTTCTCAAAAGAGTCTAATTTGTTGTCTTTTTCTTTAGTTGTTTTCAAGCGTTCGCATGCATAAATGAGGGTGGATATTACGTTTGGATTGAATAATTTTAGCAATATACAGCACAATAAATAGAACCAAAAACAAAAAAAAAAAACTGACAGAGTATCAAAAGCAGCGTGGCTAGAAGAGTTACGATGTTCATGCTGGCAAGAAGATTTCATACCAAATATATGTGTATGTGTACATATAACTTCGACCTTCAAGAATCTTGAGAACATATGGCATTCAGAAGTTATGAGCACAAAACCAACCTTCTATACATGCATTAAAACTTAATCAAGAGTAGCTTGGAAACTGTTGCAGAAGTTACTGAACGTAGAGCCAAGATATGCAAGACGGCAGAGTAGAAGTTTACAATAATATTTCAGTTTTAACAAAATGTTAATGGAAGAAAGACGTAGAACAGACTGAATCGATAAAGAAGAAAAATGATGAAAACAAAAAGCAACTACATAACAAAACTGATGCAAAATTTCTTGAAAACAGATTAGAGAAAAAAATAAACAAAACTAAATTTTCTACAAGGACAAACTATACTTAAAAAAAAAAAAACGAATGTTAACAAGAAACAACCCCCCCCCCCCCCCCGAAAAATGGGATACACAGTAGAGGCAAAACAGGAATCAGGCGAGCAAGCAGGCAATGGCATCTGTACTGAGTTTTTCTTCTTTTTTTCCTTCCACATTTCACAAACATAATTATCCCTAACGACAGGTTCTGCCACTGTTCTCTGCTTGAAGAGTGCAGAATTTTAATTACCTCCCTTGTTTTCTTTACCACGAACGTACAGCTTTAAAACAACTCACCAACAGGTGAATCCACATTAAAACCATGCCAGGATGATGTTCCGACAAGAGCAGAATATATACCTGCGCACAAGCGCTGATAGACATATTTGTGTAAAGCGTCTAAGAGACTAATAGATGAATGCCAGATCTGTGAGGAATTATGTCTGACATACCTTAGATAAAACACTCATTACCTTGGGCTTCTATCGTGAAGAAAGCTAAAAAAAAAAAAAAAGTTTCAAAATGTAGAACTACACTGCAAGAAAATCAAACTGTGGCTTGGAGTAGCCAACAAAATGAACGACTGAGAAAAATAACAGCAAAATATTAGCATCGAACAGTGAGTAAATGTGTATTGTATGATCAATAACTTCACAACAGAAAAACTTCATTAGCAAGAAGTCGACCGCAGAGCTCTATAAGAAAAGGGAGGAAACTGAGACATCTTATTCTGACTACTGGAATTGACGATATTTGATAAAAGCTAGTCTCCAGGGAACAGCGAATAAGAAAAACCGAATAATCTGGAAGTTCCCTCCTCTTATCTCTGCTTCTCGTAATTCCCAGACTAATTTCTGCATCTATTCCCCTAATTCCCATTCCAGTTTTACGCTTTTCTCGTATCTCAAATTATAATTTCCCTGCATCTTCTCGCAATTTATTTTCCAGTTCACTACGCTTTTCCCGTAACTCCAAATCTAATTTTTACGTATTTTTCCCCCATAATTTTCGTTTTGATTTTATGCATTTTCTCATAATTCACATATTCACATACTAATTATATGCATTTTCTCGTAACTTCCATTCTGATTTTACATCTTTTCTCATAACTCCTATTTTTATTTCATGTCTTTTTTCACGACTCACTATGACATTTTAAAAACTTACGGAATCAGTAAGTGCATTAATTGCAGTAGCATAATGCACTGGAAACTAAACAGAAAAAAAATGGAATATTGTATATACTGACTCTTTCAGCCTCAAACGATGGTACTCATTTGTATTCTTTTTTTTGCGTCGGCAGTTGATATGAAGGAAATTTCATGTATGACACAATAGCCCTCTTCAAACTCTTGATCATTTCTCCATAAAAAAAAGGATGAGGTTTATGCGTCACGAAATCTAGAACGTTACGTAGGAGATGCCAGAAAGATAACATGAACTTTGCCATAAACTTCCACCCAGACTCTTTTCCAAGCGTAGATTATGATTCTCCCTAGTCATCCATTAAGAAATAGATCTGACAGTCGTGGGCAGTTCCATCTACTGGCAGACGGTTGCAACTGATCAGGCAGGTCAGCCCAGCTCGGATAGCATGACCTACAGAAGTTTTGGCACATGATCCTATTAGCGAAGTAGTGGTAGTAGGTGCGGGAATACAGGAAGGTTCTGAGCCAGTTGATAACTTGATACACTGTAACTTGTGTTATCAATACAATTTTGTTTAAGGCTAACTAACGTCCAAAAGATCAACAATTAAAAATGAACAGGAAATCTGGATCCAAAAGTCTTTCCAATGACCAAATTGGTTTATTACAAGAAAATAACTGGATTTCCTCCTCGTACACTTCTCTGTAACAGAACTAACAACACAAATGAAAACTCAACACATGGTAAACGGTTACATTTAAAATCCGTCCTCGTTTATCCTCGCATGTCAAGTCTCACTACGTCATCTGATTTGTTCATTATATATTCTATTTCTACTCGTAATCTGCTTTGAGAGTTCTTCCCAACTGAGCATGACGTCATACACTGTTATACTGAATCTAACCTGATTCGAAACAAGTGTAATATTAAACGCTAGTGTAACAATACTGTAAGA
This sequence comes from Achatina immaculata, assembly GCA_009760885.1. NCBI lineage: Eukaryota > Metazoa > Mollusca > Gastropoda > Stylommatophora > Achatinidae > Lissachatina > Lissachatina immaculata. Next base: position 12,244,896 of record CM019709.1, on the reverse strand, counting down.
GAGAAACTTCTTACCTGTAACAAATTTGAGTGTCATGAAATCCTGTCCTTTAGCATAATTCCTGTTGAAGTCTATGTTAATCTCGAAAGGCTGCCCTCTCCGGATGATGAGATTAGGTATCTCGTATTCCGCCGTGTTGTGGACATCACGATTTCTCTGTCTACTTAAGTCCACATTCAGTGGCTTCAGGTGGAAATCTGATAATGAGAAACAGCTAGTTTTCAGGCAAAGGCCATTGTGGTCAAACTACGTATTTCCCCGCTGAACTACTATGAAACAGTAACTCTACATGAGAAGGGGCCATTTTATGTGAATTATTTATCCTTTAATGCACTAAATACCGTATATAGAGTGTATGAGTGCCTCGCCCTTCAGGTAGACATTCTACACTTTCAGAAGCAGTTTCCCCCAACATAAAAATGACAAGTACCCATTTTTATAATCAATTTGAATGGAGTACAACAGCAGCGGGTCTCCAGTCCGCTGTAATCTCATCACATGGCGACTCACTTTCAACTATAGTACCCCGGCACTCAGAATCAAGCCGTGCTTTCCTCAGCACAACCTTTCCCAACATCTTTTTACCTTTGGAATAATTTTCAAGTCTGAGAAAAACCCCGGTACCTCTTATGTAAAGCCCGCTGTGCTTTAGTGTTATAAGTTAGTCAGTCATTTGCATGTCCCTTGCGGAACTTTGCCTCCCTAACAGCTCTCCTGTAGGCCTCTCGGTTTTGAGCAAGATGGCCTGCTGCTGATGCATCCGTTTTCAGATCATCAACGATGTCTTGCAGCCATCTTCGCCTTGGTATTCCTCTCTTTCTTATTCCCATTACGTACCCTTCCAAGATGACGTTTAATGTGTCCAAAGGTTTCTCTGTTTAATTTTCTTTACTAGCCAACCTCCTTGAATATTAAGTTCTTGTAGTATGGATGTATTTGTTCTTTTTTGTGTCCATGATATATGAAGAACTCTTCTGTAGCATTTACATTCAAAGGCATTTATGTGTTTCTCAGCTGTTTTGTTAAGTGCCCAGGTCTCACAGGCACATGTTGGGTTGGAAAGATGCATGCCCTTAAAAATCTTATTTTAAGTGTTATACGTAGATTGCAGATGTTATAACCCATTGTAATTGTCAATGCTCTTTTTTCTCTGGATCTTTTTACAGTTTTTTGTAATCACAATCTCTCGCCGAACCCCAGGGTCCCGTGTGATTTCCGGTGAGAAACCCTGGTTAACGACACTTGAAATGTAAAAAAAAAAAAAAAAGGTACAGCAACATTAAAAACATCTGTGAATCCCAGGGAAACATAAAGTCTTTGATGTTATTTTCACAAAACTTCTTTTTCCGAATTTTTTTCTAGTTCTTCTATGGCTTTCAAATGGAAAAAAGTGGCTAGACCATCTGGCGCAGGTCGGCTGTTCGAATCCTACCCAGACGTTCCACCTGTAGAAATGGGCACCTGACTCCTTCTGGAGCAGGGTAAGGAAAGGTGGTCAGACGGAACGATAAAAACACCTGCGTACAGACAGGTAAAGGAAAATATGAGCACTTTTATCATTATTCCCCCATAGAAATACGAAAGCGAATAAAAAATAATAATAATAACCGCACGTCAAGGGGCGTAACAACTGTAAAAAATATATGTACATTAAAAAGATTCGAGGAGAGTCAAAAAGTCTTGTGATAAATCTTTCAACTGTTATGTCCCTTTTTTCCGTTAATGTTTCACTTAATCTTGTAACTATTTATGATAGGTTTATCTTTACCTCTGTTTCTTGTCAAATATTGCTCGTCTTTCAAAGAGAAGAACAAGTTCTCTTTGGGTGTAAGCAAATAATAATAACTGTAATTTTTCTCCACTTATTATTAATTCTTATTCTACAGGACCAAAGCGATCTGGTTGGCTGAGTGGTTTGGCGGTCCGTCTACTAATCCGGTTGTACCAAGTTCAAGACCCAGCAATGGGGATGCTTTTTTTCTGCTACCACCGAGCCAGAAAGGAAGGTCAATGCGGCCAAGTGTGATACTGACCAGACTTTCATGTGCCGAAGGTCTTGGAAATACAGGCCTAACACCGTATCCCCATACACGCCTTAATGGCACAGAAAAGGGAATTTTATTTTTAAATAACTAAAAGAGGTCGACCACGTGAAACTCTAAAGAGGACGTTGTTAAGAGAAGCCAATTCAGTGGGCATAACATCCCTTGATGAGACTGAAAAACTCGCCGAAGACAGGACATCTTGGAGAACTACCATGCTGGCCCTATGTGACTTTTAACGGCACGGGAAGGATGTAAGATGTAAGAAGAACTGAAAGTGATTTCTTTGGTTATATCAAACGACATGATGGCCTAAAGAGAGCAGTGGTTGATTGTATGGCTCTTAACAAATGAGAAAGGGGTTGGCTGAAGAGACGATGGCCCCAAGACATCATTAATATTCTAAAGACCACACTCACTGAAACTCGCCCGTTTTTGTTTTGTTTTGTTATTAAACTGGCTTTCACAAGGTGAACTTTCTGCGAAGTATGTACGAGTGAAGAAGAAGAAGAAGAAGAAGAACAACAACAACAACAACAACGAACTTTGTAAGAAAGTACTCACAGAGAATTGTGGAGAGAAATGATCGACTACGCCACGCGGAATGGCACTTTATTGATTGATTGATGATTGGTTGATTGATTGACTGAAGAAAGTATTCAACAAAATGGTGAACAACATCCTGTCAAAACTCTTTGATTTACTTCACCTGTGGAATGTGTCACGGTGAACTTGAGAGCGAGCAAAACGTTTACCTGGCCCATCTAGCGTGGAGAAAGCCTATCCGGTAACTTAGCAACGAGGAGCTTGCACGACAATAACCTATCCTCTTTTCTACGCTTCGGGAATTAAAGAGCGCGCGGCATTTTCCTGTTATCATCATCATCATCATCATCATCATCATCTCATCATCATCATCAAAAGGCCCTGTTAGATTGGGAGTGAGGGGTGGGGAGGGCCCAACCTGTGCTTGGTCCCGGGCCAGGAGAGTTTTCCCTGCTTCAAGGGCAGGCCGGAGGGACTTGGAGGGTGGGGGTGGGAGGGGCTTGGAGGGTGGGGGTGGGAGGGGCTTGGAGGGTGGGGGCGGGAGGGACCTAGAGTGGATGAGAAACAGATAAGCGAGGGTGATGGAGGTGAGGAGAAGTAATAACTTACAACAACATTTCTCTCGAAAACCTTATCGTTCTCATCATCATCGTTATCATTATCATCGCCGTCGTCAGCGACAAAAAATAAGTCCAGGATCTAGTCCTACAAAACTGGAACCAGCTTTCAAACGGAATATTAGTTTTTTTTTAATTTCCCATAAAAAACCCCTCCTCCCCCCCCCCCCGTCTCCCTCTCTGTCCCTCCCTCTGCCCCTCTCTTTCTACCTCTCTCCCCTCTCTCTTCCTCTTTCTCCCTTTCTCTCCCCAATCCCTCTCTCTCCCCGATTCCTCTCTCTTACTGTTCTCCCTCTCTCTCCCCATTCCCTCTCTCTATCTCTCTCTTTTTTCTCCCTCTCTCTCCCCAATCCCTCTCTTCCCCCCTCGATCTCCCTCCCTCCCTCTCTCTCCCCAACCCTCTCTCTCTCTTTCTCTCTCTACCAATCCCTCTCTCTGTCCTTTCTCTGCCTCTTTCCCCAATCCCTCTCTCTCTCTCTCACCCTCCCCCCCCCGTCTCTCCCCCTTCTCTCCCCCCCCCCCCCAGGTCAGGAATTAGTTGCTACTCAGTTATCAGCAGTTTTGACAATTTATTAGTTTACCAAATGGGACTTTATTGATTTTCTTTCGAGGGGGAAAACCTGACAGATAAGAAGACACAAACAAGGTCAGGCAGCAGGGACACTTGCTATTAAAGAGACTCTCAGACATCGTTAATCTCTGCTTTTGTTTGTTTATTTTTTTTCTTTTCCTCTTGCTTTACAAGTCAAAACAAACCACATGTGCCCTTCTGATGAGACGAGGCAACGCGGGTGATCTATGGAAGTAGATTGCCGCCATTTTCGAGAAAAAGATATTGCGCAATAAAATATGGCCTCCGGAGGGATTCCCAGTTATATACACCGGATGGAAATTTCACAGTTACAATCTTTGATGCCTGCGATAAAATACTGCCCTCCCTTGGTTGCACAGGAATGTATTGGAGTTTCACAGAGACTAATATCCTGCAAAATCTCAATAAATGGCTCAGGTTATTGCTCTTGCTTATCTGTCAAGAGTCCCCCCCCCCCCAAAAAAAAAGGGTCGACGAGGTGCAAAACTCGACTTGCCAATGTCATACTTAGATTGAAAAAACGTGTTTTATTGATCAACGCACACATCACAACTATCATCATAATCCGTCGGAGATTCAGACTTGTATTGCCATGGCCTTTGTACGAGGGGTGCATTAGACCATACTGTGATTCTATATGGTATTTTAGGATGCTTCTGTGGAAGTTTAAAAACAAAAACAAAAACCAAAAACAAAAAAGCCTGATTTCGGTTGCCAGATTACGGTGGACGCCATATGGACTGATTACAGACTGATCAATATTGTGCGTTCGTCTGCAGTTCTCTTTCATTTTCGATTTGTTACATTATTGTTGTCATATAACATTCTCTGCGTTTATATGGCACTGCTTAGATTTGTTGTTCTGCACTGTAATTCAGAAGCATGTATGTAGGATTTTCACTCACTCACTCACTCACTCACTCACTCACTCGCCCGCCCGCCCACCAACCTACCCACCCACCCACTCACTCACTCACTCACTCACTCACTCACTCACTCACTCACTCACTCGCTCACTCACTCACTCACTCACTCACTTACTCACTCCCTCGCTCACTCACTCACTCGCTCACTCACTCACTCACTCACTCACTCACTCACTTACTCACTCACTCGCTCACTCACTCGCTCACTCACTCACTCACTCGCTCACTCACTCACTCACTCACTCACTCACTCACTCACTCGCTCGCCCGCCCGCCCACCAACCTACCCACCCACTCACTCACTCACCCACTCACTCACTCACTCACTCACTCACTCACTCTCTCACTCATTCACTCACTCACTCAACACATATATGCTGAAATAAATTTCCCTAACGCGTATGTCATAGATGAACGCTGAAAATCTATCTTTCCAGTTTTGCGAATATCATCACCACGTCAGAAACCCTAGGATAACCGCAGTGATAAAGGGTTTGCTTGGGGTGTCTTGGGTGGGCTGTTATGCAGAGCAGTGGTTCTCACGTTTTTTTAAGCCTGTCGTCGCCTTGTCTCCCAGACCCACCCCATAAACTTTTTCGTTCCATTTTTTTCCCCTTTTTTACCTCCTACAAAATTCTCTCCATTTTTTACTCCCTTTTACAATATTTTCTCCATCTTACCTTTTCTAAAAGGTTTTCCTTCCTTTTACCTTCTTCAACAAAATTATCTCCATTTTACCTTCTAAAGACAACATTTTCTCCATCTTACCTTCCTCTACAAGGTTTCCCTCCCTTTTACCTTCTTCAACAAAATTATCTCCATTTCACGTTCTAAAGACAACTTTTTCTTCATTTTACCCTCTTCTACAACAGTGCCTCCATTTTACCATCTTCTACAACACTGCCTCCATTTTATGCTCTTCTACAACACTGCCTCCACTCCACCGTCTTCTACAACACTGTCTCCACTCTACCATCTTCTACAACACTGCCTCCACTCTACCGTCTTCTACAACACTGCCTCCACTCTACCATCTTCTACAACACTGCCTCCACTCTACCATCTTCTACAAAACTGCCTCCACTCTACCATCTTCTACAACACTGCCTCCATTCTACCATCTTCTACAACACTGCCTCCACTCTACCATCTTCTACAACACTGCCTCCACTCTACCATCTTCTACAACACTGCCTCCACTCTACCATCTTCTACAAAACTGCCTCCACTCTACCATCTTCTACAACACTGCCTCCACTCTACCATCTTCTACAACACTGCCTCCACTCTACCATCTTCTACAACACTGCCTCCACTCTACCATCTTCTACAACACTGCCTCCATTCTACCAAGCTGGGGAATGTTCTCTGATGTAACTTTACCTTCCTGGTCCCGCTTAAAGCCGGTAAGTTGCGTCTCAGCAGAGAACGGGTTTTCCTGGCAGATCTGTCTTCTACCTGTGAGGTCTTGGCCCAGTAGACGTGATTTGACGTTGCCATAGTAGCTGGAGATCTTCTCAGAGATGGTGGATCTGAGAGGAAGAAAACGTTGAGAAAATATGATAAAGTTAATTCTCTGACAGCCTCGTGGGTGACGGGTCTATCAATATACTATAATATAATTTTCATCCAGAAAAAAAAAATTAACGTTAAAAAAATCTCAGCACCAATTTGTATGGTTATTACAAAGAAAGATAAATCTCGGGTTGAGCTATAGATTAAATGATTTGCAATTTTAAACATAATAAAATGGAAACATGTGAGACACGAGGAAGGAGAAAGGCGCGAAGTATCAATACAAAGAGAAACCCAACAACAACCCAGATTGGCAGTTTATTAAAGAATAAGTAGAAAATATGTATTTCTTTAGCATTGTCTTCCATGTCTATTGATACCTCTGCCGTAAAGCTCAAATTTAACAAGAATATAAAGTCAGTTTATGGAGATCTCGTGACATGCATAAGACGGATGAAGGTCTTTATTTTTTTATATCGTGATATGGAAAAGATTGGTAAAGATCTTCATTTCCATAGCTCGTGATACACGGGTAACGATATTTATTTCTTTATTTCGCGCTACGGTGAACATGAATAACGATCTTTATTTCTTTATCTTGTGATACAGAGAAGATAGATAAAGACCTCCGTGTCTATATCTCGTGATATGGAGACGACTGATACAGACTTTTATCTCTAAATCTCATGACATGGACAGATTGATAAAGATTTGTTTCTATGAATCGTGATATGAAGACCATAGATAAAGAGCTCTAACTGTATGGCTCAGGACGTGGAAGCGACATTTAATTACTTCCGTCCCTACATCTACTCATATGAAGGAAATAAGATGTCAGATTTCAGGATACATATATATCCGAGGGTATATCAACCAAGGGGTAAACCAAAACAGGAGTGGAGAGATAACATAGAGGAAGATATAAAAGAAACTAGTGTCATCAACTAGAGAGAGAAGATTAGGAATAGAAAGAAATGGAGGCGACCATTATCTGCATCAATGAGCCTTAATGGCTCGGAAAGAAGAAGAAGAAGAATAAGAATAAGAAGAAGAAGAAGAAGTACCCAAGGGATGACCGACATTCAGAAGATGTCTAGTTAGAAACACACTACACACGTCTTTTCTACACGTGCTTTGACTGACCGCAACACACTACTCACATCTTTTCTACACGTGCTTTGACTGACCGCAACACACTACATACGTCTTTTCTACACGTGCTTTGACTGACCGCAACACACTACATACGTCTTTTCTACACGTGCTTTGACTGACCGCAACACACTACATACGTCTTTTTACACGTGCTTTGACTGACCGCAACACACTACATACGTCTTTTCTACACGTGCTTTGACTGACCGCAACACACTACATACGTCTTTTCTACACGTGCTTTGACTGACCGCAACACACTACATACGTCTTTTCTACACGTGCTTTGACTGACCGCAACACTACTCACATCTTTTCACACGTGCTTTGACTGACCGCAACACACTACTCATCTTTTCTACACGTGCTTTGACTGACCGCAACACACTACATACGTCTTTTCTACACGTGCTTTGACTGACCGCACACACTACATACGTCTTTTCTACACGTGCTTTGATGACCGCAACACATACTCACATCTTTTCTACACGTGCTTGACTGACCGCACACACTACTCACATCTTTTCTACACGTGCTTTGACTGACCGCAACACTACTCACATCTTTTCTACACGTGCTTTGACTGACCGCAACATACGTCTTTTCTACACGTGCTTTGACTGACCGCAACACATACATACGTCTTTTCTACACGTGCTTTGACTGACCGCAACACACTACTCATCTTTTCTACACGTGCTTTGACTGACCGCAACACACTACATACGTCTTTTCTACACGTGCTTTGACTGACCGCAACACGCTACATACGTCTTTTCTACACGTGCTTTGACTGACCGCAACACACTACATACGTCTTTTCTACACGTGCTTGACTGACCGCAAACACTACTCACATCTTTTCTACACGTGCTTGACTGACCGCAACACACTACACACGTCTTTTCTACACGTGCTTTGACTGACCGCAACACACTACATACGTTTTTCTACACGTGCTTTGACTGACCGCAACACACTACATACGTCTTTTCTACACGTGCTTTGACTGACCGCAACACACTACTCACATCTTTTCTACACGTGCTTTGACTGACCGCAACACACTACATACGTCTTTTCTACACGTGCTTTGACTGACCGCAACACACTACTCACATTTTCTACACGTGCTTTGACTGACCGCAACACACTACTCACATCTTTTCTACACGTGCTTTGACTGACCGCAACACACTACTCACATCTTTTCTACAGTGCTTTGACTGACCGCAACACACTACTCACATCTTTTCTACACGTGCTTTGACTGACCGCAACACACTACTCACATCTTTTCTACACGTGCTTTGACTGACCGCAACACACTACATACGTCTTTTCTACACGTGCTTTGACTGACCGCAACACACTACATACGTCTTTTCTACACGTGCTTTGACTGACCGCAACACACTACTCACATCTTTTCTACACGTGCTTGACTGACCGCAACACACTACTCACATTTTCTACACGTGCTTTGACTGACCGCAACACACTACTCACATCTTTTCTACACGTGCTTTGACTGACCGCAACATACGTCTTTTCTACACGTGCTTTGACTGACCGCAACACACTACATACGTCTTTTCTACACGTGCTTTGACTGACCGCAACACACTACTCACATCTTTTCTACACGTGCTTTGACTGACCGCAACACACTACATACGTCTTTTCTACACGTGCTTTGACTGACCGCAACACGCTACATACGTCTTTTCTACACGTGCTTTGACTGACCGCAACACACTACATACGTCTTTTCTACACGTGCTTTGACTGACCGCAACACACTACTCACATCTTTTCTACACGTGCTTTGACTGACCGCAACACACTACACACGTCTTTTCTACACGTGCTTTGACTGACCGCAACACACTACATACGTCTTTTCTACACGTGCTTTGACTGACCGCAAACACTACATACGTCTTTTCTACACGTGCTTTGACTGACCGCAACACACTACTCACATTTTCTACACGTGCTTTGACTGACTGCAACACACTACACATCTTTTCTACACGTGCTTTGACTGACCGCAACACACTACTCACATCTTTTCTACACGTGCTTTGACTGACCGCAACACACTGCTCGCCTAGCCTTTCTCTATTCGTGAATGAAGACACAATAAGCAGGTTCAAAGATACAAGTAACATTGACTAAAAAAAATCAGCAACCATTTAATCAAAAGTTCCGTGACTGAGTTCTGGCTTCTGAATATTTATTTTGACAAAACGTGTGTCTGGAAACTCCCAACTTTGTATTTATAGTAATTATCATACATTCACGAACAACTGTGGAAATTACGGGTTTGCGTGTCTTTGTCTGTGGCCTAATACATTTTATAAATGTAATAATTTTTTTAAAGCAGTGAGAGTTTCATAACTGGACATACATTCTGAAATGGAGAATACGAAGGAGAGCGATACAGCTGCTGTTGCTTGGTGCTGCTGCTGCTGATGATGATGTTGTTATTTACTGTTGTAGATAGCACTAACTTCGACATAGCGCGCCCTGAATGTTTAGGTAGTTCATGGGCCAGAAATCTGCAAGCACTTTCCGTTTCAAAAAGTAAAACTTCAAAAACATATATTTACTTCTTCTGGAAGTTCTTTTTTTTTTTTACATTTTTGATACTTGGTCAAAGATCACTGGAGCCAAGATAGGTGTAGTTTATTAGATGAATGTAAAGAATACCATGTACAGCTAAGAGGTAGTTTATTAGAAGAATGTAAAGAATATCATGTACAGCTAAGAGGTAGTTTATTAGATGAATGTAAAGAATACCATGTACAGCTAAGAGGTAGTTTATTAGAAGAATGTAAAGAATATCATGTACAGCTAAGAGGTAGTTTATTAGAAGAATGTAAAGAATATCATGTACAGCTAAGAGGTAGTTTATTAGAAGAATGTAAAGAATATCATGTACAGCTAAGAGGTAGTTTATTAGATGAATGTAAAGAATATCATGTACAGCTAAGAGGTAGTTTATTAGAAGAATGTAAAGAATGTCATGTACAGCTAAGAGGTAGTTTATTAGAAGAATGTAAAGAATACCACGTACAGCTAAGAGGTAGTTTATTAGAAGAATGTAAAGTATACCATGTACAGCTAAGATGTAGTTTATTAGAAGAATGTAAAGAATACCATGTACAGCTTGTAGTATATCCATAATACAAAAAAATTAATATTGAAGAAGACTGCATAGGAAACAGGATTAAACAGAGAAAACTTAAATAACTTGGATACATTAAAGTAAAGTAAGTAAAGTAAAGGTAATCCTGTCATACCTTAGAGGAACATAGGTATATGGTGTTAGTGCTCATATTTTCCTCGACCTGTCAGCACACTAGAGGGTGATATGGTCAGTATCACGCCTGTCCGCCCTTCCTTCCCCAACTCCAGAAGAAGCCGGGTACCCATTTCTACAGCTTGGTGACTGGATACATTAAACGTCATGATTATTTAGAGAAGACCGTATTGGGAGGGTACATAATGGGAACAAGAAAGAGAGACATGCAAATGACTGACTGACCATGGACAGCTAAGATGTAGTTTATTAGAAGAATGTAAAGAATACCAAGGACAGCTAAGATGTAGTTTATTAGAGGAATATAAAGAATACCACGACAAGAGATAAGGCAATGAACGAACAACAACCTATCTCGTGGGTGATCAGAAAAAGGGCATATACCGATCACGTAATGAGAAGAAACAGAGAATCCCACAACAAGCTATAAAGTGGAACACAGCAGGCCTAAGAAAAAGAGGTCGACCACTTGAAACTTTAAAGAGGACATTGTTGAGAGAGGCCAAATTAGTAGGCATAAAATCCCTTGATGAGGTTGAAAAGCTCGCCAAAGACAGGAAAACGTGGCGAACCACCATGCGAGCCTAATGTGACATTTAATGGCACGGGAAGGATGTATGATGAAAGATAAGATGCATTTGCCCTGTCCGAAGATTAAGTTTGGTAACACCGGCGAACACTGGGCTTGAAAGCGCTGAACAAGCAAGAAGGAGACGCATATCTGTGGCGGAAAACAGAAGTTGTGGAGAATGATATACCCCTCGCCTTAATTGTTTGACCTGAAATGCTTGTCCTAGTTAGTAAGAGGCTCTTCCTGCGGTTGTTGTTTTGCAAAAAGGAAATGACGATAATACTACAATTTCATCACGATCATTTTATGAGTATATCTGGCTCTGCTATGAACAGTGTTAAACTCAGCATACAGACGAACCCTGCTGGTGAACTGGCCCTATTGTCAAACTGATGCCACTTCTTCTTCTTCTTCTTCTTGGAACTACAAGCTGGTGTTATCTGCGGCCGATGTGGTGAAAATGTTAAGGCCATCTTGGGAGCGAGTCGCGGCTGCAGTTTTTTTTTTTTCAGTGCCATGGTGCAGCTAAAAAAAGCAGGTGTGCAATACTTCTTTAACAGACTCCACCACCATGTGGACTGTGGCGATCCCTGCTCCGTTAGCCAGGCTAGACCTGTTACTGGCGTGCCAGTGCAGAGGTAGGACAGGGCCATCATCCGCCAGCCTAGTCGCCAGCATGTCTGGGTGGCTGACTGCCAAAGCGTCTTAGACCTCGGTGCCATAAATAAAAAAGCTTAAGAACCCAGGGACTAGACCAAACAAGTAAAAAAGCTTAAGAACCCATGTACTAGACGGAACAGATTAAAGAGGGAAAACATGTTTACATTATCATAATACGCCCACTGGGAGAAGACAGAGGGAAAAGTGCGGAACTAATCACAGACAAGGAAACTGTAAATACTGTTAAAGAACACTGAATGATACACAACAGTTGTATTTATAAACTTTTATGATAAGCTCTTCTGTATCACAGATTACAGACGTCAATGTCCAAGCATTAGATATCTCAGAATTGGAAAAATTCTTTTCTTCTCAGTTTTTCGATCCATTAAGATTCACTGCCGTAGATAAAGTTAGTCTCCAATCCTTCCTATTCCTAATCCTCTCTCTCCAGTTGATAACACCAGTTTCCTGTATGTCTTCTTGTATATTGCCTCTTCTGTATGCTTCGGTATGCTGACGACACAGTAGTGATAGCTAAGAACCAACAAGACCTGCAACATCTCTTAGATAAAGTAGCCAAATAAAGTGAACAGAAAGGCCTTACTTTGAACATAAAAAAGACAGAGATTATGGTTATATCTAAGAAACAGAATCCACCAAAAAGCATGCAGTATAAAATTAAACGGAACCATTCTAAAGCAGGTGCAGAAATTCAAATACCTTGGAGCAGTAATAACTTCAGATGGGAAATGCAGAACAGAAATTAGGAACAGAATAGGCCAAGCAAAGACTGCATTTCAGAGAATGAGAAACATATTAGCTAACACATCTTTATCAATGAATGTTAGAAGACGAGTCCTAAAATGCTATATTGAACCTATCTTGTTATATGGAAGTGAATCATGGACAATAGGCAAGTCTGCACAAAAATCATTGGAAGCAGCAGAAATGTGGTTTATTAGAAGAATGTTGCGAATCCCCTGGACAGCAAAATAACTATTGAAGAATGTATGAGAAGAGCTGGAGAGACAAACAACCTTGTCAAAAAGCTAAGAGAGAGACAATGTACTTTCATAGGACATGCAATGAGAAGAGGGGGCATTGAAAATATTATAACAACAGGAAAAATAGAAGGAAGAAGATCAAGAGGAAGACCAAGAGAAATGATACAGGACAGTTGTATTTATAAACTTTTATGATAAGCTCTTCTGTATCACAGATTACAGACGTCAATGTCCAAGCATTAGATATCTCAGAATTGGAAAAATTCTTTTCTTCTCAGTTTTTCGATCCATTAAGATTCACTGCCGTAGATAAAGTTAGTCTCCAATCCTTCCTATTCCTAATCCTCTCTCTCCAGTTGATAACACCAGTTTCCTGTATGTCTTCTTGTATATTGCCTCTTCTGTATGCTTCGGTATGCTGACGACACAGTAGTGATAGCTAAGAACCAACAAGACCTGCAACATCTCTTAGATAAAGTAGCCAAATAAAGTGAACAGAAAGGCCTTACTTTGAACATAAAAAAGACAGAGATTATGGTTATATCTAAGAAACAGAATCCACCAAAAAGCATGCAGTATAAAATTAAACGGAACCATTCTAAAGCAGGTGCAGAAATTCAAATACCTTGGAGCAGTAATAACTTCAGATGGGAAATGCAGAACAGAAATTAGGAACAGAATAGGCCAAGCAAAGACTGCATTTCAGAGAATGAGAAACATATTAGCTAACACATCTTTATCAATGAATGTTAGAAGACGAGTCCTAAAATGCTATATTGAACCTATCTTGTTATATGGAAGTGAATCATGGACAATAGGCAAGTCTGCACAAAAATCATTGGAAGCAGCAGAAATGTGGTTTATTAGAAGAATGTTGCGAATCCCCTGGACAGCAAAAATAACTATTGAAGAATGTATGAGAAGAGCTGGAGAGACAAACAACCTTGTCAAAAAGCTAAGAGAGAGACAATGTACTTTCATAGGACATGCAATGAGAAGAGGGGGCATTGAAAATATTATAACAACAGGAAAAATAGAAGGAAGAAGATCAAGAGGAAGACCAAGAGAAATGATACAGGACAGTCTGATGGGATGGTGTGAGAGGAGATAACAACTGAGCTGATGGCCTGTATGAAGGATCGTGTACTCTGGAGAAGCATAATAGTCAACGCGTCGGCACGGCACATGATGATGATGATGATGATGATGATGATGTCTCTCCATTTCTGCCTTGGCCTGCCTCTCAGCCTTGTTTCCCTCATCTCTTGTACATACAAGTACATCATTTTCATTTGTATGTTCTTTTATATTCTTTCTACGTGACACAACCAGCGTAATCTGTTCGGTTTCAAGACGTTTATAATCCGCTGCGATTTAAATAAGCTGTTTAATGTCATTCCTAGCTCTCCATTCCCCATTATTGGTATCCTTTATGGGGCCAAAGATTGTTCTTGGGATTTTGTTCTCAAAGACCTGAAATTGTTGCTCATCTTTCCTTCAGAAGAGGAATTTAATGATAACCTAGGCCGTGGAGCCAGGCAGTGCAAACTGTCATAAATATTCTGACTGGGAGATTGCACTAACACGGTCGGAAATCAGCCGAGAAAACATTTAGTAGCAAGTCTGGCATTCGGCGGATACAAGAGAGAGGAGGCAAACTGACCGAATGGGAAAATAGTCACAATGCGTGAAAAGATTTGATTCCAGCAACATTCTTGGCATGTGTTCACCTCGAGAAGTCTAGACAAGAAGACTCCCAGAACAGATAGAGTATATTTTAATCTATAGAAGATGATTATATTTTAATCTATAGAAGATGGTTATATTTTAATCTATATAAGATGGTTATATTTCAATCTATAGAAGATGGTTATTTTAATCTATAGAAGATGGTTATATTTTAATCTATAGAAGATGGTTATCTTTTAATCTATAGAAGATGGTTATATTTTAATCTATAGAAGATGGTTATATTTTAATCTATAGAAGATGGTTATATTTTCATCTATAGAAGATGGTTATCTTTTCATCTATAGAAGATGATTATATTTTAATGTATAAAAGATGATTATATTTTAACCTATAGAAGATTATTATATTTTAATCCATAGAAGATGATTATATTTTAGTCTATAGAAGATCCAGAAACGCTCTGCTACCGGCTAAATCAGTCCAAAATGCGGTTTGTTACAATATTTATTTATTGACTGTAGATAATAATGAAAGGATGATCTCAAAGAGGCTGTGTTTTACATTAAGACCCAAAAAAATATGAGTAAACAATGCTTTACAAGTGTACTTCACTCATTTACACATAAACTTTGAACAAAGCAATGCACGAAGACATTATAAAAATGATTTAATAAAAAAACTCTTCAGATAAATGGTAAATATATGAAAATTATGAATAACATGCACTGAAATCAAAATATTACATTAAAAGTGAAGAATGGGGCATTAGATGTGCCTTGTCATGTGGTTTTTTAAAATCACCATACAATGAAAGCATAATAAAAAGTACCAAAGTACTTTAAGCTATTTATATCAATAACCAAACAGACGTAAGAAGTGTGCCATTAGTGCTGATTATTCATTCATTCATTCACTCATTCATTTGCATGTCCCTTGCAGAACTTTGCTTCCTTAGCAATTCTGTAGGCCTCTCGGTTGTAAGCAAGATGCCCTGCTGCTGATGCATTCATTTGCAGATCATCAACGATGTCTTGCATCCATTGTCGCCTTGGTCTTCCTCTCTTTCTGTTTCCCATTATGAATTCTTCCAAGACGGTCTTTTCTAAATCATCATGACGTTTAATGTGTCCAAAATATTTAAGTTTTCTTTGTTTAATCCTGTTTACTAGCCATACTTCTTCAATATTAAGCTCTTGTAGTATAGATATATTTGTTCTTTTTTGTGTCCATGATATTTGAAGAACTCTTCAGTAGCATTCACATTCAAAGTTTTTGTGAAAAGAGCAGACTAATGCGGATCAGAACGCACACATTAATAGAGTAATTAAATCGGCATTCCTGTCTGTTTTAAAAATTACACAGAAATATGTATAATTTCAAGCTTTTAACATCCATCCATCCATCCATCCATCTCAAGCTTATAACTTCCAGCCAGCCATCCATCCATCCATCCCAAGCTTTTAACTTCTATCCATCCATCCAACCATTTCAAACATCCATCCATCCATCCATCCATCCATCCCAAGCTTTTAACTTCTATCCATCCATCCATCCCTCTCAAGATTTTAACTTACTTCCATCCATCCATCCATCCATCCATCCATCCATCCATCCATCCATCTCAAGCTTTTAACATCCATCCATCAATCCATCCATTCATCCATCCATCCATCCATCCATCCATCCATCCATCCATCAATCTCAAACCTTTAACACCCATCCATCCATCCATCTATCCATCCAATATATTGAAGACCATACTAGAAGGATAGATGGAAGGAAAAAGAGCGAGAGGTAGAAAGAGATGTACATGGACAGATAATATACGAGTGAACAGGATACATCCTGGCTGAGTGTACCATCATGGCAACAGAGCGAGAAAACTGAAGATTCCATCCATCCATCCATCCATCCATCCATCCATCCATCCATCCATCCATCCATCCATCCATCCATCCATCCATCCATCCATCCATCCATCCTCCGTCCGTTTGTCTCAAGCAAAGAAACAAACGTTTTACCTGCTACCTAAACCGGTTCTTTCAACCAAAGAAACAAATGTTTTACCTGCTACCTAAACCGGTTCTTTCAACCAAAGAAACAAATGTTTTACCTGCTACCTAAACCGGTTCTTTCAACCAAAGAAACAAATATTTTACCTGCTACCTAAACCGGTTCTTTCAACCAAAGAAACAAACGTTTTACCCGCTACCTAAACCGATTCTTTCAGAGAAAGAAACAATCTTTCTGTTTGAAAGGAGCATTCACTCAGCGATTCACTCATTCTTCTTCTACCTAAACAGCTGCATCATTTTCTTATCTTACGAATCCTTCGTTTCCGTCGCATCCTTTCTTTCATCTTCTGTTCTCTCCTACATAAGAATCCACATCTTCACAAACAAAATAAACCAACTACACTAAGAAGTAGCCGAACACAAAAACAGAAAAAAAAAACTCACTGATACGAACCTGTTTTTACCTTTCGACGGGGTTGCCATGGTGAAGGATCGGTCCTCGTTCCTGATATATCTCTCCGTGTAACACGGAACACAACATTAACTCTTGTATTACGCTGGCAGCAATGATCTACCCACAACGTTAATAGCTATCTGCGCTGAGCAGAACAATATGAATACCTCGCATTCATGCACACCTCTACAGACAAGAACGAGGCTATAAACGCAGCTTTTTATACCTTAATACACTTCTAATCCATCCCTTTCTCGTCACACAAAATACCTGATTAGCTAGAAATTCTATTCACATACTTTCATAAATATCAGTTTTTTAAAAGTCAGTATTTAAATCCAGTTGCTCAATACAAGACACAAGCTCCTATAACACAAGACACAAGCTCTATAACACAGGACACACGCTTTATTAACACAAAACACAAGCTTTATAAAACAAGACACAAGCTTTATAAAACAAGACACAAGCTTTATAGGACACGACATAAGCTGTATAACACAAGACACAAGCTCTATAATACAAGGCACAAGCTCTATAACATAAGACACAAGCTCTATAACACAGGACACAAGCTTTATAAAACAAGACGTATGCTTTATAGCACAAGACAAGCTTTATAGCACAAGACACAAGCATTGTAGCTCAAGACACAAGCTTTAAAGCAGAAATTATAACCATCACAAATAAGACTACTTTGGAATACAGAAACTACGTTCATTTTTACGCATAGTTTTATCTCCTAGTTTCGGTATTAATCTTCTAAGAGATTATTCACTGGAACAATTTTTACTAATTGAAAATAAGGAAACGAAATAACGTGTAAGCAGATAAAGTGACATATAAAACTAATAAAGTAAGATAAAGTGACATATAAAACTAATACAGTAAGATAAAGTGACCGTTTCGTATTATACGGAATAGGCCTGTATTTAAGGATTTGTCCAGGGAATCCTCTTACTGCATTCGGGATCGCCTAAATGCCCCCTATTTTAAAATATGCGTTCCTTATTGTTTCTGTACTTTTATCTTTGATAGCCACATGTTTGGGGGAAAAACCCTGATTAATTTCTGGGATTATTTTATTGAAAATTTTGCTTTACAGAAGAAAATTCACTCTGTAGAGAAGTACAAGAAGTTGGCCTGAACACATTTGTAAGTAATGATTAAACGATTAAAACCAATACATTAAGAAGTAACCGAACACACACACACACACACATGCACAAACGAATAAAAAACTCACTGATACGATTAAATTTTGGGTTATAATTTAAACTATAGCACCGCCCTCTTTCACTAACCCCTCCCCCCTCTACCCCCGCCCCCTCTTGATTGAATGACTGTCCAGTATTTTAACTTTCAAAAGATGGTCAGGTTAGATAAGAAGACAGGAGAGGTTAGAATGACTGGTGGAGAAATACAAGACAACTGAATCTAGCAGATTCGATAAGGAAGGCGGATGGAATGCAAGTCTGAAGGACATAAGAGGAGATAAAGAAACAGGGAGGGTATAGGAATATATTAAATAGAAAACTATTTTCCGTAAAACAGGACACAATGGCTATAAGGCAGTATCCTACAGCACAGGACATAATGGCTGCGTGGACGATATGTGATTGAGTCAAGGGGCGTACGACCTTGACCGAAGCGCATCGTCCACGTGATTGGTAGTCGATTTCGGGGGGGGGGGGTATGTATATATAGATATTGAAACATTGGCTTAAATTCAGTTATATAGAGGCAATGGCCGGGTGATGTCCTGTATAGTTGTGCCTATTGATGTGCTGTAAATTCCTTTGTATTGTGGTGATCGTTGGCTATATTCTACCCGTGCCCACCTCATGTGGTGTAGATTATGTAGTTGTGTAGTAAGCTATGACGTAGGTTTTTATATTTACGTATCAATATGGAAATTCTGTGCATGATTTTCAGTATGATTTATTGGACGAGCAACATGTTTGATTCGTTATTGTGCCTTCATGTAGATTGAGCTTGTGCTGCAGCAACGTTGTTATACAGAGGTGTGTCATGGCAGCGGTAGCTGCGTGGAATAAGTGCCATTGCACATGAGATTCGTAGTGTAGGCTACGTGCAGGGCCAAGAGAGCCCGGAACCACAGGTCCATCAGGTTTTCAATAATCTAACATGAGAAATCAATTATCATTCAATACCATGCTTAATTACCATTATAATGACATCTGTCTTGATGTCAATGTCAGTTGTATGTGTTGTTGTGGCGTATAGTGAGATTAAAATGCCATGTCCTTAATTTCATATTGGTTATTTGTACTACATGTCAATGTATTGTGTATTGATTAACTGATCAGGATTTATGCATAATTAGCATACAATAACCCAAGGAGGGGAGAGCCTGGGTTGGCAGTCATGATGGGGGAGCTAGACTGGTCTCGAGTACGGCAGTGCATTGCCAAGGGATTGTTGGTCTGTAACATCTGGATAAAATATTCCTCCCACTAGTTATAACAATGTAAATTTGCACCAAACAAGTTTTTCAGCTGTGAGATAGTATCCTGTGATACAGGACATGACTTTGAGATCGTATCCTATAATAAAGGACATAATGGCTGTGAGATCGTATCCTATAATAAAGGACATAATGACTGTGAGATCGTATCCTATAATAAAGGACATAATGACTGTGAGATCGTATCCTATAATAAAGGACATAATGGCTGTGAGATCGTATACTGTAGTACAGGACATACTGGCCGTAACGCCGTTAAGAAATAATCTGCGTGCAATTCGCTCATTTCCCTCCTCCAGTATCCTCACCCTCGCCTCCCCCCCCCCCCACCCCACACTGTTTACTGCCTCGCAAACCCGCGACGTTTCAGATCTTTAATAATACATTTAGGGGGCGCTTTGTGGCCGAGTGGTTAGCACACTTTCTTCTCTCTCTCTGTGTCTGGATGTTGTTTGCCCTGCCGAAGTCTTGTGATCAGTTTTCAGACACCCTCTTATTTATTTTTATTATCTTCTCCCACGTCTAAAGTCAAATTACGATAATCTAACCCCATCTTTTATGTTTCCTTTTCCTAAAACAATTTTTTTTCAGATGAGAAGCAACAAGGCTTTCACACAGTAAACTGAATTAATAAAATGATGCATGGCTGAATAGAAAATAGACTCTATTGAAAATAAATGCCATTCGACATCAAGCGGAACGAATTCAAGATCAATGCAGAGATAAGACAGATGAGCGAACAACTACCAGTCTCATGGGTGATCAGGAAAAGGAGATGGGCATATGTTGTCCAACAAATAGATACAATGCAATAGCAAAGATAAATAGTATAGATGAACAAAGGGAAATGTTAAGAGATTCTATACACCAAACTGTTAAGGAGATAATACCACCAAAAAAAGAAGCCCCTAAAAATAAATGGATGACAGACGACATCTTAGGACTGATGGACAAGAGGAGGATGAGTAAAAATAACGAGGAAAAATATAGCAAAATAAATAAAGAAATAAGACGCAAATGCAGAGAAGCAAAAGAAGTGTGGTTAAATGAACAGTGCAGACAGATAGAGGACTCTCATAATAAAGACAGCAAAAACATGCACAAACGAATTAATGAACTCACAGGCAGGAAAATAAAATATACCACAGGATGCCTGAAATCGAAAGAGGGTAAAATGTTAATGGGAAAAGAAGACATTGTGGACAGGTGGACAGAGTATATCGGTGAGCTATATGGAGGAGAAAGACCAGAATTAACACCAGATACTGAAAACTGTGATGGACCACCAATATTTGAAGATGAAATCATAGATGCCATCAAACACATGAAGAAAGGAAAAGCGACTGGGCCTGATAATATAACAATAGAAGAAATGGAGGCACTAGAGGAGACAGGAATAAAAATAATAACCAAGTTACTGAACGACATTTACAACAGTGGTTATATTCCCAGTGACCTGATTAAATCCACGTTTATAGCACTACCAAAGAAACCAGTTGCAAAGGAATGTGATGGCCACCGGACTATCAGCTTCTCATGTCACATAACGAAGCTACTTCTGAGAATAATTATGAGAAGAACAAGGAAAAAGATAAGAGTGGAAATAGCAGATGAACAGTTTGGATTTGTTGAAGGAAAGGGAACACACAATGCCATTTATGCTTTACGAACACTAACAGAAAGAGCTTTAGAATTACAGAAAGATCTCTACTTATGCTTCATTGATTACACCAAGGCATTCGACAAGGTGAAACATAATGAAATTATTAAAATGCTTGAAGACATCAATATAGACGGCAAAGACCTGAGGATTGTAAAACATCTATACTGGCAGCAAGAAGCAGCAGTTCGAGTTGAAAATAGAATTGGAAAATATCAACCGGTAAAACAAGGGGTGCGACAAGGGTGTGCACTATCTCCAGACCTTTTTTTCTCTGTATAGCGAGAATAATCTAAGAACGATCATTACAGAACCAGGTATAAAAATTGGAGGATACAATATTAACAACCTTCGGTATGCTGACGACACAGTACTGATAGCTGAGAACCAACAAGACCTGCAAAATCTCTTGGATAAAGTTGCCAAAGAAAGTGAACAGAAAGGCCTTACTTTGAACATCAAAAAGACAGAAACTATGGTTATATCTAAGAAACAGAATCCACCAAAAAGCATGCAGTATAAAATTAAACGGAACTATTCTAAAGCAGGTGCAGAAATTCAAATACCTTGGAGCAGTAATAACTTCAGATGGGAAATGCAGAACAGAAATTAGGAACAGAATAAGCCAAGCAAAAACTGCATTTCAGAGAATGAGAAACATATTAGCTAACACATCTTTATCAATGAATGTTAGAAAACGAGTCCTAAAATGCTATATTGAACCTAAAAGGGATAATATTGAACCTATCTTGTTATATGGAAGTGAATCATGGACAATAGGCAAGTCTGCACAAAAATCATTGGAAGCAGCAGAAATGTGGTCTATTAGAAGAATGTTGTGAATCCCCTGGACAGCAAAAATAACTAATGAAGAATTGCGAGCCCTATCTGACGTTTAGCGACGCGGGAAGGATAAAAGATATAAGTATGGCTGAACCACGAAAAAATAATAGACATAGAACTCTAATTCTAAGCGCCATGCTGCGTGGTGTAGACGATCATGTCTCTTCACAATTCCCAGTCTTTTGCGTTGATTATGAGATCCGCCAGCGACTTTATTCCTAGCCAACTGACAGTTCATTCAGTAACTTCTCTCTGTGTCTTCTTCTGTCTCTTCTTCCTTCAATTTTTCCAGTTGCTACATTGTGTTCCAGTTTTCCTCTTCTCAGGAAATGTCCTATAAATCTCGCTTGTCTGCCTCTGGTCTTTGCTATAATTCCCTTTTTAACTCCAGCCTCTCTTAAGACTTCTTCATTGGTTTTCTTGACTGTCCATCTTGACTTCAGCATCCTTCTTATAAACCAGATTTCCATGGCCTCCATTTCTCGCTGTACTCTCTTATTCATGGACCGTGCTTCACAACCATAAAACAGAACTGGCTCGATGCAACATTTAAGTACTCGGAATCTTGTTTCTCTAGATGTGAGAAACAGAAAAATGACAAGATAATTACCTGGGAATGAAGCCACGCTTATCTCCCTCGTCCCCAACCCCACTCCTTTTGTCATTTTTCTTTCTCTCTCATCTAAAAAGCGTTTTGTTTTTGTTTTGTTTTTTTTCTCGAATGCCAACCAAACAACACTGCGCTGAATCACTTTTCATAAAACAAGAAAGGTCGGAGACTGAAACACTGTAAATAGAAATGACATTTAGCGTGAAGGAAGAGCGATGTAAAGCATAAATCTCGTGATACTGTGTTCTTTCACAACCCTGCACAATATAGAGAAATCAAAAAAAAAAAAAAAAGGAAAAAGGCTGAGCAGGAAAACGAAGCAGGAAAAAGAAAATCAAGATAGTTAAAAGTAATGTCTTACGTGTTATACTCTACAGGCAGTGAAGGCTGGAAACACGCCAAAACTATAGGAAACAAAACGGAATTCTTTCCAGACTAGATGTTTTACGCCGGATTAGACGAATATTTTGGGCCAAACATAACAAATAACACTTTGCTGCAGAAACACAGAGGAAGCTACTGACTATGATTACCCAGGAAAGACGCTAGTGATGGATGGAGCATGTTCTCCGGTTGACTCCAGAATTCGCGCTGAAACGGACGCCTCAAGGAAACAGGAGTAAGGGCAGACCAAAGGAGACATGGAGGAGAACAGAGAGGATGTTGAATAATACAGGGCTCACCTGGGCAAGAGCGGAGAAAAAAACCATGAAGGACAGGCGTTTGTTGAAGACCCTTGAGAAAGCCCCAAGTGCTTTGGGCACTTAAGTTTCAGAGAGAGAGGGAGAGAGAGAGAGAGAGAGTGATAGAGAGAGAGAGAGAGAGAGAGAGAGATTATCTATGTTAAGAGGTCTAAACTTATTTCCCTTATTTGCACTGAACTGCCAGACATTGAATATGTTATTTAAATATGAAATCTTTATATTGTTACTCTCATATATATCTTTCAGCTAAAAAACAACTTCACATTATCAGGGCACGTAATTAGGAGGGTAATTCGTAAAACAGTCGTTCTGTTTGGCTGCAGCAAATCCCATCATCATTATCATCATCATTATCATCATCATTATCATCGTCATTATTTTTTTCTCTCTCTTAAAGGCACTTGGGGACCCTTTTTACCTTGGAAAGTTGGCTGCGATTGTCCTCCAACTTGCTTTGTCCTTTATTTTCACAGAACACCCGGCGCCAAATTCAATTCAGCCCACATTCTTATATTGCCAGTCTGTATCGTCGATCTCTTGCTGTCTCCCTGTATCCTCGATCTCTTGCTGTCTCCCTGTATCCTCGATCTCTTGCTGTCTCCCTGTATCGTCGATCTCTTGCTGTCTCCCTGTATCGTCGATCTCTTGTTGTCTCCCTGTATCGTCGATATCTTGCTGTCTCCCTGTATCCTCGATCTCTTGCTGTCTCCCTGTATCGTCGATCTCTTGCTGTCTCCCTGTATCGTCGATCTCTTGCTGTCTCCCTGTATCCTCGATCTCTTGCTGTCTCCCTGTATCGTCGATCTCTTGCTGTCTCCCTGTATCCTCGATCTTTTACTGTCTCCCTGTATCGTCGATCTTTTACTGTCTCCCTGTATCGTCGATCTCTTGCTGTCTCCCTGTATCGTCGATCTCTTGCTGTCTCTCCGTCTACTTTTCTCCCTAACATGGTTTTCCTGATGTGGTGTGATAGTACTCTCCTAACAGATTGGAGATAAGCAGTATTGGTACTCAGGAAGCAATTAATAGAGTGAATACCCTTGGTTAAAAGGTGACTTAATTAAGGGCGTAGGCAAGGGTCTTGAGATAAGTGTACGGCATGAAAACTGAGTGGGTAAGTTATAGTATAAATACCACTCAAGATTAGCTTAAGCAGTAAACTGTAGCTTTACTGCTAAACTGGCTGTCAACAGTCCTATTGGGATGGCACAAGATGATGATAAATCTGTAGCTCTTGACCTTTCAGCACACTAGAGGGTAAAACAGTCAGTATCACGCCTGGCCACCTTACTATGTTTCGTATGCGGGGATAGCCTTACTTGTTTCGTATGCGAGGATAGCCTTACTTGTTTCGTATGCGAGGATAGCCTTACTTGTTTCGTATGCGAGGATAGCCTTACTTGTTTCGTATGCGAGGATAGCCTTACTTGTTTCGTATGCGAGGATAGCCTTACTTGTTTCGTATGCGAGGATAGCCTTACTTGTTTCGCATGCGAGGATAGCCTTACTTGTTTCGTATGCGAGGATAGCCTTACTTGTTTCGTATGTGAGGATAGCCTTACTTGTTTCGTATGCGAGGATAGTCTTACTTGTTTCGTATGTGAGGATAGCCTTACTTGTTTCGTATGCGAGGATAGCCTTACTTGTTTCGTATGCGAGGATAGCCTTACTTGTTTCGTATGCGAAGATAGCCTTACTTGTTTCGTATGCGAGGATAGCCTTACTTGTTTCATATGCGAGGATAGCCTTACTTGTTTCGTATGCGAGGATAGCCTTACTTGTTTCGTATGCGAGGATAGCCTTACTTGTTTGATTAGAGAAGCATCACTATGATTTGGATAGAAGAATGTCTTGTTTTGGATAGAATTTTTTTCAGTAGTAACAGTTTTGGAAGAGGCAGTTTAGGTTAAGATGAAGTGGTTGGTTTGAGACAGTTTGAAAAGTTTCTTGTTAGAGGAGCTTTTTCTGTTGGAATCCGTGTAAGTATGTTTCTTTTATTGTAAGTAAATTGTAAGGTTGGAAAAAATAACATGGCGATGAATATCTCACTCCGGGAATTGTCATTGTAAATATCTTCCCAGCATGATGGGCTACGTTTCCATCCTCATGATTTCATCATTCATTCCGCCATTAATAAATACGGTTTTTAGTATTTTTGAAAACAGTAGCTTTGCTTTAGTTTGGAATGTTGTATGTTAGTGAAGTGGATTGACTGCAGGTTCCAATGTAGTACAGTTCATTACTTGGTGTTCTGCTGTAGTACTGTGGAGAGCCTGGTGTTCTGCTGTAGTATTGTGGAGAGCCTGGTGTTCTGCTGTAGTATTGTGGAGAGCCTGGTGTTCTGCTGTAGTATTGTGGAGATCCTGGTGTTCTGCTGTAGTATTGTGAAGAGCCTGGTGTTCTGCTGTAGTATTGTGGAGAGCCTGGTGTTCTGCTGTAGTATTGTGGAGAGCCTGGTGCTCTGCTGTAGTACTGTGGAGAGCCTGGTGTTCTTGTGTTGTGTTGCGAGTAATTAAGCAACCGATTTTGTAAATTTGGCTCAACATCGAAGCATTTGTTAAATAGCAACAAGAGGAGAAAGTAACAAGAAAATAATAGTTTAGGCAACAGAGACACACCCTGTAAAAGATTCCAGTCTTTCGTTGTAATCTTTATCCAGCCTGATAGATTATTATGCAAAGTAGGCATTCTTCTTCAATGGCCAACATATTTGAAATATCTGGTTCTTATGTTCTTCGTTATTTCTCGTTCTAGTTTCAGTTCATTTAGTGCTTCTTTCTTTGTTTTCCTTTCTGTCCATGAAATTCGCCCTGCTCGTGTCCACATTTCCAGAACCTGGACTTTCTTTCTTTCTTTCTTTCTTTAATGTTCGTACTTCAACTCTACAGGTGGGTGTGGGGGAGCCAGGCTGTTGGAAGATACCAAAGATCCAAGAAATATTTCCCGACTTTAGCACTTCACGTAGCACTTCGAGACCACGCTCCAAGAAAACGAGGATTAGCGTGGACTAATAATCCCACACAACTCTGAAATACTTCGCTTTTATCCACACAAGTTTTGTGCGTGAGTTAACGTTTTTGCTGAAACCGTTTGTCTTCTGCGGTAAGAAATCAGCCACGTCGGCCAGATTCACGAAGAGCTACAGATTTATCATCATCATGTGCCATCCCAATAGGACTGTTGACAGCCACTTTAGCAGTAAAGTAAAAAAGTAAAGGTAATCCCGTCATCCCTTAGAGGCACATAGGGATATGGTGTTAGTGCCCATTTTTTTCCTTGACCTGTCAGCACACTAGAGGGTAAAATGGTCAGTATCACGCCTGGTCACCTTTCCTTCCCCAACTCTAGAAGAAGTCGGGTACCCATTTCTACAGCTGGGTGACTGGGGTGCCTCCGGCCGGATTCGAACCCCCGATCTTTGCCACGAGAGACCAGTGCACTAACCACTTCGCCACTCATACACCCGTTAGGTTAGTGATATTTTTTTTCCAACAGCTCATCTTTAGACGCTTTAAAGCGCCATTATTTAGACTACCCGCCATCTTCTCTCTCCATCTTCCTCTGTTTCTCATCCCGTTTATCTTTCCTGTTGTAACAAGATACTCATGCCCCCACCATTTCATTATACATCCAATGAATGTCGTTTGTCCCTTGTTATAGCTTCCGTCTATTTTGTAAGACCTTCGTCATTTCTTCTTTTTTTAGTTGTCTTGGGGTTTGCAGAGGGGCTGGAGAGACGAGACAAAAAGGGCTGGAGAGACGACACAAAAAGGGCTGGAGACACGAGGCAAAAAGAGGCTGGAGAGACGACATAAAAAGAGCTGGAAAGAAGAGACAAAAAGGGTTGGAGAGACGAGATAAAAAGGGCTGGAGAGACAAGACAAACAATAGCAAAAGACATAAAAAGACAATCCAGATTCTTAGGACACGTTCTACGGCGAGGCAAGCTAGATGCCGAAAGGGACAGAGGTAAACAAAGAGAGAAAATGATTGATGGATTAACTAGATGGCACGGACAAAGAACACCAGCACAGCTTGTAATCAGCGCTCGAAGCAGGGAATTGTGGGAAAGCATAACAGCCATCATCAGTCGGCAAGGGAACAGACAGATATAGATAGACAGATGTCTAGGGTGATCTCCACATTCGTCTAAGCCCTAAGATACCACCTCTTTGTTGTCTTCAGCCATCACCGTACTATTATTTCACCATTTTCATGTGAGCAACATTGCGGCTCCCATAATTTCGCACTTTGTGGTTAAAAAAAAAAACAAACCAGAAACCCACAGAATTTCCCGTTTCTTGGCCAGCGTCCAAAATGACTTTCCCCATAGAAATTTCTCTCATTATCCAGAAAAGCTTTTAGCTGTATTGAATGTTGGTGTGCGCTGAGCTTTTCCACCTTTTGAATAAAGGGTATTAACCGGCTTTTTTAAGGATGTGTCTAAACGTCCGGGCGTTAGTTGCTGTTCGTCTAACTGTTCTATACCCATCATCATCATCATGTGCCTCGCCGGTAGGCGGTAGTAATCGTGTTTTCTCATAGACCTCGGTCTTTGATTGATTTTTTCCCCCTCCATCAGCTGAGTTGCTAACTTTTTTTTATTATGCCATCGCGTTAGACCGCCCATGATTTTTTTTCCTGTCTTGGTCTTCCCCTGCCTCTCTTCCCATTTATCTTCCCTGTTGTGATGATGTTTCAAAGTCCCCCCCCCCCTCCCGTCAATGTATGTCCAGTGAGTGATTATTATCGATTTCCTATTGATTTAGTTAGACCGCTTTCTTCGTCTGCTTTTGTTGCACATGCCCTGTTTGTCAGATTTAACTCTTGGCGGGATTCTTAATATTCTAGAAAGACACCACACGGCTGTTGCCCCTAGTGATCTATGCATCGATTTGCCTAATCCAGCTACAAGTAATTTTGCTACATTAATCATCATCATCATCATCATCCTCTTCAGTCCTCTGTACTCCCAGTGGAGCACAAGGCATCAACAAAGGCTCCCCAGTCAATCCTGTCTTGGGGAAGTCGGGATACCTAAGATAGTGTCTTTCCCGCCTCCTTTAGTTCTTCTGGTATTGTGCGTCTCCATGTTCCTACAGTGTAATGAACTCTTTTGTCGTCAGAAATTATCACTAGACCTGATTGTGAACGCCTGTCTAGCCACCTGATGCTGAATGCCTGTCTAGTCACTTGGTGATGAATGCCTGTCTAGTCACCTGATGCTAAATGCCTGTCTAGTCACTTGGTGATGAATGCCTGTCTAGTCACCTGATGCTAAATGCCTGTCTAGTCACTTGGTGATGAATGCCTGTCTAGTCACCTGATGCTAAATGCCTGTCTAGTCACTTGGTGATGAATGCCTGTCTAGTCACCTGATGCTGAATGCCTGTCTAGTCACCTGATGCTAAATGCCTGTCTAGCCACCTGATGCTGAATGCCTGTCTAGTCACTTGGTGATGAATGCCTGTCTAGTCACCTGATGCTGAGTGCCTATCTAGTCACTTGGTTGTGGACGCCTTTCTAGTCACTAAACATTTGTTCATCCAAACAACATCACCCACTTATACATAACAGAAACACTAAACTTACATAAAAGATCACTACAGCAGTTCATTTACACACTACCAAGAGACAACTTGAATACACTTACAAATTACCAGACAAGAGCACTGGTTCACGTGTACATTACTAGACGAATACGTGAATTCACTTACACTTAACCGGAAAACTACACCACTTCACTTACACATTAACAAAAGACTACTCGAGTTCACTTACGCAAATAACAGAAACACTGAAAAACCTCACCTAGACTCAAGTTCACCTAAACAGATGAATTCCTATACATCTGTACATGAAGAACCAATACTTAAGTTCACTTACATACGAGATCTAGAATACACATAAGGCCACTATACAAGTTCACCTAAATATAATAAAACGGCTGCCTGAGTTCATCTCAACACACTAACACCTCTAAATGAATACACCTGCCACACTTAGATTAGTATATTAGTTCACTTACATATAATAAGAACAATATCTTCGTTCATTTACATATAATAAGAGCAGTGTCTTAGTTCACTTACATATAATAAGATCACTACCTTGGTTCACTTATACCAGTTCACTTACAACATATTAGATCATTTACATATAAGATCAGTATCTTAGTTCACTTACAGTAAGATCAGTATTTTAGTTCACTTATCTTAGTTCACTTATATATAATAAGATCAAAATCTTAGGTAATTTACATACAAGATCAACATCTTAGTTCACTTACGTATTATAAGATCAACATCTTACCTCATTCACATATAAGATCAATATCTTAGTTCACTTACATACAGTAAGATCACCATACTACGTCACTTACACATAACATCGTCACATGGGTTCACGTATATTCAAAGCTGAAACATTTGTTCACACAATTATAACTACATTGTTCACTTAAACATAATAAAGTCAATATTCACGCCATAAGATCAGATTTTAACAGAACGTCTTCGGCAGTGCCATTTTTGTTTATATCACAGCTAAGTACACAAACATCGGAACCACCTAAAAACATACTTAAGAAGACACTATTGTTATTCCACTCTTCGCCCGGCGAAAACAAAGCCAACAGGCAGCGCTCGCGAGAGATTAAAACAGTCGCCTCCCCTTTTCTTATCTCTTCTCCCCTGCCGTCCTGTCTCATCATAGTTTTACAGCACTCCGAAACTGTTAACGCCGCGCATGCGCACAGAACAAAACCTTCGAGATTGCTTTCTCTGGCTTCTCCATACCATCACTCGAAGTTAAGCCACCTTGTCTCTCAGCAGGGTTGCCACTTATTATTATTATTAAGTATTATTAGTATTACTGTCCACAACACAAAAAGGAATGGAAGAACTAATTATGTCAGTCCGTAGGAACAGTGAAGAGCAAAACCTTATTTATTTTGTCAGCTGAGATATGTATCAATGAGGAAAAATTCGAAGACGTGGAGAGTTTTGAATATCTTGGATCACTATTAGCTAATAATGAGGATACAATGAGGGAAATTAAAAGGAGGACATCTATCACTCTTCAGAAAGTAAAACAACTAAAGAAGCTGTGGAGAGGAACAGACAGAACAAAAAAAAGATTTTTAAGGGCATTGATCCTTCCCATCGCAACATATGCCTGTGAGACCTGGATGCTTAACAAAACAGTTGAGAAACATATAAATGCCTTTGAATGTAAATGCTACATAAGAGTTCTTCAAATATCATGGACATAAAAAAGAACCAATATATCCATACTCATCATCATCATGTGCCGTGCCGACTGGCGTTGGCTATTATGTTGCTCCAGAGTATGCGATCCTTCATGCAGGCCATCAGCTCAGTTGGTGATCTCCTCTCACACCATCCCGTCAGACTGTCCAGTATCATTTCTCTTGGTCTTCCTCTTCATCTTCTTCCTTCTATTTTTCCTGTTGTTATAATATTTTCTATGCCCCCTCTTCTCATTGCATGTCCTATGAAAGTACATTGTCTCTCTCTTATCTTTTTGACAAGGTTTTTTTGTCTCTCCAGCTCTTCTCATACATTCTTCATTAGTTATTTTTGCTGTCCAGGGGATTCGCAACATTCTTCTAATAAACCACATTTCTGCTGCTTCCAATGATTTTTGTGCAGACTTGCCTATTGTCCATGATTCACTTCCATATAACAAGATAGCTTCAGTATAGCATTTTAGGACTCGTTTTCTAACATTCATTGATAAGGACGTGTTGGTCAATATGTTTCTCATTCTCTGAAATGCAGTTTTTGCTTGGCCTATTCTGTTCCTAATTTCTGTTCTGCATTTCCCATCTGAAGTTATTACTGCTCCAAGGTATTTGAATTTCTGCACCTGCTTTAGAACAGTCCCGTTTAATTTAATACTGCATGCTGGTGGATTCTGTTTCTTAGATATAACTATAGTCTCTGTCTTTTTGATGTTCAAAGTAAGGCCTTTCTGTTCACTTTCTTTGGCAACTTTATCCAAGAGATTTTGCAGGTCTTGTTGGTTCTCAGCTATCAGTACTGTGTCATCAGCATACCGAAGGTTGTTAATATTGTATCCTCCAATTTTTATGCCTGGTTCTGTGATGATTGTTCTTAGAATATTCTCGCTATACAGAGAAAAAAGGTCTGGAGATAGTACACATCCTTGTCACACCCCTTGTTTTACCGGTTGATATTTTCCAATTCTATTTTCAACTCGAACTGCTGCTTATATCCATACTACAAAGAACTTAATATTGAAGAAGGTTAGGTAGCAAAGAGGACTGAACAGAGAAAATTTAAATATTTTGGACACATTAAACGTCATGAGAATTTAGAGAAGACAGTCTTGGAAGGTTACATAATGGGAAAAAGAAAAAGAGGAAAACCAAGTCGAAGACGGCTGCAAGACATCGTTGATGATCTGCAAATGGATGCATCAGCAGCAGGGCTATCTTTCTCACAACCGAGAGACCTACAGGAGTGTTAAGGAGGCAGTTCCACAATGGACATGCAAATGTCTGACTGATCAAGTTCTCCAACTTCTGTCTTCTCGTGACATTTCCTAGAAATTTAGACAATCTTTTTCTTATCATTCTGGCTGGTTTTCTTTGTTCTGAAACTTTTTTTTAGGACATCTTCGTTTGTTTTTCTCAAAGTATTTGCTGCTTCTTCCCCCACAGCCACATCCCTGTTGCTTTTAGTTTCTTTGTCATCTTTTTTTGTCGATTGCCCAAAGTTTCACAACCATAATTTTGCACTGCAGCACTTTTTTTTTCACTTTTATGGGCATTTTCGTACTTGTTAATGTCTTCTTCATGTCATTAAAAACCTGCCTTAGCCTTGCCTGTTCGTGATTTTATTTCATTTATGCACTTGCCGTCAGCATTTATTTGTTGCTCTAAGGTAATTGGAAGTTGGAGGAAAAAAAATAGGGAAATCCTGAAAGAAGGTCAGGTCACGTAACAGACGTGAATAACGAGCACAGAAACGAGAGGTTAAGTACAGCCATGGACAACGAGGGACCACGAGCACTGGCACTGGAAGCACGCAGCTCACTCAGACCCAGGCAAAGATGAGGCCAGGACCAGATCACAAGATGTCCTTAGAGATTATCGGCGTGGAAAAAAAAGTAACAAGCCTTCTTGCTATGATCTTTGACACAGGATATATACCATGAGATCTGTGACACAGGATATATACCATGAGATCTGTGACACAGGATATATACCATCAGATCTGTGACACAGGATATATACCATCAGATCTGTGACACAGGATATATACCATCAGACCTGCGACACAGGATATATACCATCAAATCTGTGACACAGGACATACACCTTCAGATCTATGACACAGGATATATACCATCAGATCTATGACACAAGGCGTACCACCATCAGATGTGTGACACAGGACATACACCATCAGATCTATGACACAGGACATACACCATCAGATCTATGACACAGGACTTACACCATCAGATCTATGACACAGGACATACAGCATCAGATATGTCCAAATCAGTTTTCATTGCAGCTCCAAAGAGCACTGGAACAACAGAATGTGATCAGCGTGACAGTCAGTTTACTGAGCCACATCATATACATACTATTAATAATCATTAACCTGGAAATGAGGTAACAATTGAAGCTGAAGAAGAAAAATATGGCAAATAACGCAATTTTTTATACTAAGAACTATAACAGAACGATGTCTAACGATAAACAAAGATGTATATTTGTGATTTTATTGATTATACGAAAACTTTTCATAGACTTGAAGGTATGATACAGAAGCTAGAAAAACTTAATACAGCTGGCAAGGATATGAGAATCATTAAAAATATGTACTGAAGGCAAAAAGCAGCAATTAGAGTGAACAATGACACAGGTGAGTATCAGGATAGAAAACGAGGCTTAGGACAAGGGTGGGTATCATCACGTCGTCTATTCTCATTATACAGTGAAAACATCGTGAAAGAAGCGTTTAAAATGTGAAACATTCATTCATTCCTTTGCATGTCCCTTGCGGAACTTTGCCTCCCAAACAGCACTCCTGTAGGCCTCTCGGTTGTGAGCAAGAAGGCCTGCTGCTGCTGCATCCATTTCCAGATCATCAACGATGTCTTGCAGCCATCTTCGTTTCGGTCTTCCTCTTTTTCTTTTTCCCATTATGTATCCTTCCAATACGGTCTTCTCTAAATTATCATGACGTTTAATGTGGCCAAAATATTTAAGTTTTCTCTCTTTAATCCTCTTTACTAGCCAGCCTTCTTCAATATTAAGTTCTTGTAGTATAGATATATTTGTTCTTTTTTGTGTCCACGATATTTGGAGAACTCTTCTATAGCATTTACATTCAAAGGCATTTATGTGCTTCTCAGCTGTTTTGTTAAGTGTCTAGGTCTCTCAGGCATATGTTGCGATGGGAAAGATGCATGCCCTTAAAAATCTTATTTTTGTGGTTCTGTCTGCTCCTCTCCACAGATTCTTTATTTGTTTTACTTTCTGAAGAGCAATAGATGTCCTCCTTTTAATTTCCCGCATTGTATCTCCATTATTAGTTAGTAGTGATCCAAGATATTCAATACAGTGAAAACATCGTGAAAGAAGCGTTTAAAATGTGAAACAAGAGGCCATAATATGAATAACCTGAAACATGCAGATGACGTCGCTCTAACAGATGAAAGTGAAAGCGATTTGAAGAAACTTGTGAATATTACCGAATAGAGCAATAAGAGAGGCCTAGATCTAAACAGCAACAAAACAGAAACAATGGTAATGTCGAAGAGATTAAACATAGCAAAGTGCAACATCCTTTCCTACGGGAAGACACTGACACAATTAAATAAGGGTTGCCAATACTCGCCAGGAAAAAATAAGCTGGGGGATTCTGACCTTAATGTTACCAAAAAATATCTAAATATCTTTTCCTGCAAATTACAAGAACATTGTATTTTCATTTTAAAAAAACCAAAAAACTTCCGTAGTGGATCTATTGCCTATCTACGTGCTTGTTCTCTTTTATGTATACTTCTTTCTTAAAACTGTTTCGGGGGTGGGGGTGTGAACACGCTGTTGGTAGCCCCAGTAATAGGCATAGCCTAGCTAACGGACCAAGGATCGCCATACTCCCCATGGTAGTGTAGTCTGCTAAAGAAGCATTGTACACTCTGCTTTTTAGCTGTAGTCCGGGCCTGAAGATGTAGCTGCCATAACCATCACCCACGTCGATCGACACCTCTACAGCATCGGTCGCAAAGAACAACAACTCGCAGTTACAGGGAGACAGTACAAGTATATGTCTATAACCGTTCCTATATCGTTGTTATAATTCACTGTCGGCTATTTCATTCGTTCTGTCACACGGCTATAGGCAGCGACAGAGACTTGTGAGACATCCACGCAAATAATCAGGTTCACTCGAGCTCAGCCTCACTTTCAGTGGCTGTTTAGTGTGGAAGATTAATCCATTACTTTCTTGCACGGATTTCAGATCAAAACTTCACGCGAGGAACCGAGCCAAGATAACTTTCTGATGATCTGTCGTAGGGAGCGTCTTCACTTATCAAATGTCTCGTTTCTGGGTTTTTTTTTTAATTTGTCGATCGGCTTGTCATGAATTCTCATGGGGAACTCGCCAGGATTTTAGCGAAGCTTCTTGAGAGTCAGTCATTTGCACGTCCCTTGCGGAACTTTGCCTCCCTTACAGCTCTCCTATACGCCTTTCGGTTGTAAGCAAGATGCCCTGCTACTGATGCATCCATTTGCAGATCATCAACGATGCCTTACAGCCATCTCCGCCGTGGTCTTCCTCTCTTTCTTTTTCCCATTATGTATCCTTCCAAGACGGTCTTCTCTAAATTCTCGTAACGTTTAATGTGTCCAAAATATTTAAGTTTTTTTTTTCTGTTTAATCCTCTTCACTAGCAAATCTTCAATATTAAGTTATTGTAGTATGGATATGTTTGTTCTTTTTTGTGTCCATGATATTTTAAGAACTCTTATGTAGCCTTTACATTCAAAGACATTTATGTGTTTCTCAGCTGTTTTGTTAAGTGTCCAGGTCTCAAAGGTATATGTTGCGATGGGAAAGATGCATGCCCTTAAAAATGTTATTTTTGTAGTTCTGTTTGATCCTCTCCATAGCTTCTTTCTTTAGTTGTTTTATTTTTTGAAGAGCGATAGATGTCCTCCTTTTAATTTCTCTCATTGTATTTTCATTCCAAGTTAGTAATGATCCAAGATATTAAAAACTCTCCACTTCCAGTTTTTCCTCACTGATACATATTTCAGCTGCCTTGTTTGTTTTGTCAGTTGTCATCAATTTAGTTTTCTTTGCATTAAGATAGAGGTTTTGCTCTTCGCTATTCTTACGGACTGACACAGTTAATTTTTCCATTCCTTTTTGTGTTGTACCAACATATCTAATCTCTGGTATTTCGTAACCTCCAATTTTTATGGCTTCTGGAGGATCCAACAATAATCAGAGTTCCAGTGATACCGGTTAGTTCTGGTTCTGAATCCTTGGACACCTTGAATCTTCTGACCTCGTGCTACTGCTTTGTACTATGCACAACACGTGAACTGCGTGTTACAACACACATAAAGATATACAAAATACAGGATCTCTGTCTTATCTCCCATTCTCCCCCCCCCCCCCAGATTAGGGCCAAGCTACTCTAAGGCATAATGTTACTATACAGTCAAACTGATCAGCCTAACTCTTGTTTCCAATTGTTTGTACAGCTTAAGGCTTGCGAAAGTTGAGCTAAACGCAAAAAAAAAAAACATGTTTGAACATTCTGAGTATCAAAAAATGGCTTCCCACTCTACGCTGTGACAATGATTCGAGTCCACTGGGAACAGCCAATGCCACGAACGAAATGTCTTCTCTTGCAAAAAAAAAATACACATATCCCCAGACACTGAAAGAGTAATACGTGTAAACTCTCTCTCTCTCTCTCTCTCTCTCCGAAACTTAAGTGCCCACGGCACATTGGGCCTCCGCAAGGATTTTCCACAAACGCCTGTCCTTTGCCTTTTCTAAGGGAAGAAAAAGGGCAGAATGTCAGACGGGCCTGCGTGCCCACTTCTTAAACCTTTTGAAATAAAGATCAATCAATCAGTCTTTTCTATTCTTGCCCAAGTGAGTCCTCTGTTGCTCAACATCCTTTCTGTTGTTACGCTCCGGGAGGTCTGCAGCCGGGCTGGGGACTTCCAGTGGCTGGCTTTCATCCACAACCTTCATGGACTCAGTTTCCTGATATGCATTTGTTTTTTTTTCCTCTTGTTTCAGTTTCCGTAGCAGTCTGTCAGTTTCTGTAGCAGTCTGTCAGTTTCTGTAGCAGTATGTCAGTTTCTGTAGCAGTCTGTCAGTTTCTGTAGCAGTCTGTCAGTTTCTGTAGCAGTCTGTCAGTTTCTGCAGCAGTATGTATAAACTAGGAAAAATGTAGGAACAGCTTTATTACTTAACGACTACAAAGTTGTGACGTTTCGATGTGAGCCTTAATCATACAAAAACATACAGGACGAAGAAATAGAGAGAGGAGATGAAGTATAGATTCACATGAATACTATTTTTTTAATAATAAAATTAAATAGAGTACTTAGCTGTAAATTGTAATGGTGTGACCTGTCCGGCGGTGTGTGTCAGGAATGGATTTAGTAGAACGTGGAGACTGTTTAAATGAAGACCTGTGATATGTGGTCGTTGGGTTGTAACTGGGGTGGTGGATGGGGAACCAGGGAGGGGAGAGAGAGTGATACAATGGTGAACTAGCCAGGAGAAGGTGAAATAGATGATTAGGGAAGAGGGGTTGCAAAGTGATGCTGTGAGGAGGTTTGACAAGTAAGAAGGGGTGGAGATTAGTGGAGAGGTACTATGATGATTGAAGAGAATGTTAAGTGTAGCTGAACAGTGAGTTTAACCCATGTGGCTCCAAGGTCCCATAATTTTGAATTCAGCGGTTCTTAAGCGCCAGGCGGCTTGTGTCATCTGCTTGACATTGTTTGATG
The DNA here is from genome assembly GCA_009760885.1 of Achatina immaculata. Lineage (NCBI taxonomy): Eukaryota > Metazoa > Mollusca > Gastropoda > Stylommatophora > Achatinidae > Lissachatina > Lissachatina immaculata. Next base: position 12,207,418 of record CM019709.1, on the reverse strand, counting down.
GCTGTTACCAGAAAATCAGATTTGCCTCTATGATTGGGGCCATTGAAATGATTTGGGATTGGTTTCGAAGCATGCTGGGTGATGTCGTACAGATGTTTTTGCATGCAGTCCCCTAATCTGAGGCCAGTCTCACCTATATACGTTATCCTGCATCTTTTGTAAACGATGAGATATATCACATTACGGGACTCGCATGTGAATCCCTCATGAAAAGTGAGGATATTTTTGGGAAAGGTGATTGTTTTCGTTTCCCAGACTACCGGGCAGGTAACGCAGCGGGGGTGGTTACATTTTCTGGTGCCAGCATATGTAAGGCTTAACTTCAAGTGGCTGTGGACGAGGATGTTCTTAAGATTTGGCTCACGTTTGTATGCCAACAGGGGTGGATCAGAGAAAATGTCGCGAGTGTCGGTGTCGAGTTGGATTAGCGGAAGATGATGATAAAGAATTTTCTTAACCATCTGACCGTGCGGGTGGAAAGGCAGTACTAACTTAACTCTGTCAGATGGAGTAACAGGTTTTTTCATGAATACTTCTTTGTGGCTCATTAGTTGGATACGGTTGAAGGCTTCACGAAGGACCTTTTCTGGGTAGTGGCGATGACGGAAAAATTCTAATAACTTGTTGGACTGATCTATAAAGTCCAAATTATCCTGACATATGTGGCGAAGACGGAGGAGTTGGGAGCATGGGATGGAGTTCTTACAGGCTTCAGGATGGGAGGAGGTGTGAAGCAAATAGGTGTGGCTATCGGTGGGCTTGTAAAATACAGAGGTGACAAGCCTGTTTGTGCTAACAGAAATTTTAATGTCTAAAAATTGACAGACTTGTCAGAAATGTCATAGCAGTATGTCAGTTTCTTTAGTAGTCTGTCAGTTTCTTTAGCAGTCTGTCAGTTTCTGTAGCAGTATGTCAGTTTCTTTAGCAATCTGTCAGTTTCTGTAGCAGTATGTCAGTTTCTGTAGTAATATGTTAGTTTCTGTAGCAATATGTCAGTTTCTGTAGCAGTATGCGTAATATGGTTGTCAGAAATGTTACCACTAAGTCTGGTACGTACTTAGCATTAGTAACTGTCATCTGTCGTCACTACCTGGTTGACTTAAGGTAACTAACGAAAGGCAAGCAATCTTTTCATACACAATCGAAATCCGTGAGGTTATCTTTTTTAATGTGATATTTTCACACAGTGATGTTTTTACAATGTGGTACTGTGATGTTTTCTTAGCGTGATACAGTGATGTTTTCATGCTGTGACGATGCTATGTTTTCACACTGTGATGTTGTGACGTTTTCATAGTGTGACACTGTGATGTTTTTATAGTTTCATACTGTGACGTTTTCACACTGTGATACTGTGAGGCTTTCACACTGTGATTTTGTGATGTTTTCACAGTGATATTATGATGTTTTCACACTGTGATGCTCCGACGTTTTCACAATGTGATGCTGTGATGTTTTCACACTGTGATGCTGTGATATTTTCACACTATGGTGCTGTGATGTTTTCATACTGTGATGCTCCGACGTTTTCAAATGTGATGCTGTGAAGTTTTTATAATGTGATGCTGTGGTGTTTTCACAGTGTAAAACTGTGACATTTTTCACTGTGACGCTGTGATATTTTTTCCACACTGTCATACTGTGATATTTTTTTTCACGTTTAGATATTAGATTTTCACAGTGTGATGCTGGTCTCATGTGCTCGTTTCACCAACTTGTTCCGTATTGCCCCAAAACTCTCAGAAGAAATCCACAGTATAACAATGTGAACGTGAAGATCAGAACAAGACGTTATCTAAAAGCATATAGCATGACCAGTCCCACCCCCCACCCCCAGCCGAAATATTGTGAGTCTTGTAACAAACAACCCGGATGTATTTTATGACGAGGCTGTGGGGGGGGGGGGGGGGGGGGGTTGGCGACACATAAGAAGTTGTGAAAAGAATGCTATTTTTATTTCGTGTCTGGAGAGATTATTTTCTCCCTTCTCTCACATGATATATTACTTCTGTGTACAACACTTTCATCATCATCTTCATCTTTAGGTCCTTGCCCGTCCTTGCCGCTCACGCTTTATCACATATTTCGGTTCTTAATATTTTCTAATAGCACAGTTGGTGATTTTTTTTGTTTGTTTGTTTACTGTGCCATCGCGTTAGACTGCCTATGAGTTTTTGTTCTCTCTTGGTCTCTCCCTGTCTCTCTTTCCCATTTATCTTTCCTGTTGTTAAGATGTTTTCAAGTGCTCCTCTTCTCATTATGTGTCCAATGAATGATTATTCTCCTTTCATTTTGGATTTAATTACGTTTCTTTCTACATTTGCTTTTGTTAGACATTCCATAACTTGTTGTCCGTTCCCTAACTGAAAACTTAACTGTCTGTGGTATTCTTAACACTCTTCTAAAAAAACTACATCTCTGTTGCCTCTAGTGGTCGATGTGTTCATTGCCCATGACTCACTTTGTACAGTTATAATAATAATAATAATAGTAATAATAATAATAATTAATGCATCTTTTATCAAACAAGCTATTTATAATTTTAAATTTCAGAGGTCAGTGCTGACAGTTTATCTCGGAAACAAGTGTGTACTTATGAGGCTGCCCGTAACTAACCGCAGCAAGCAGGGAGGTCAACCAAAGGTCTGTGTGTGTGTTGATCAGGCCCGACCCAATCAGTGACGACTTGGCGAACACTTCTCACCTGTCAGGATCTGCGACTGGTGATTTGCTTCTAAGGCAATATGTTTTGTCATTTCTAACGAGGCATTCCAAAGGCATTTTTTGTGTGGCCGTAGTTGTAAGGAGGTTACCGATTGGTCGAGGCCAGCCAATGAGGGAGACATAACGAGTGATCTACGTCACTTACGTGTTTATCTCTGGCACTGTACGATCCGGCGACCACGGACAACGAATAAACGGAAGGAAGGAAGGAACTTAATTTGAAAGAGCTGAGATAGCAGAGTAAAATAGAAGGTCCTGCTTACGGAACTGCCCTTCTTCTTCTTCTTCTTCTTAACATCAACGATAGAGAGTTGAGTTCTGGCTAGGTCCCACTGTCTGAGTGGGTTGTGAACGGCATCACTGCATGATACGTTGGGTTGTCTGTGGGTCTTTGCCCCAGTCACATAGAACTGTGGAGCCAAATTTCAGCCTCTGGTGTAGATGTTGTCTCAGCCTACAATGTCCCGTTGCTCGGAAGATTATAACTTGGTCGTTTCTTGAGATTTTATAGTATTTGTTGTCTTTGTTTCCTTCTGGAAGTGTCTGACGTGAGATCATGGCATTTCGTGTATATATTTAGACTGCCAATGTAACAAAATATAGGAAGCACGGGATACAACTTGGAATTTTTAATACACAATAATTAGTGTATAAGTATACAACTATACACGAAGAACTGCAGTAAAGCTGTGATACCAGAATGTATAAACTAGGGAAAAGAAGGAACAGCTTTATTACTTAACGATCACAAAGTTGTGATGTTTCGGAGCGAGCCCTAATCATAAAAAAACATACAGGACGAAGGAATAGAGAGAGGAGGTAAAGTATAGATTCACATGAACGTTACGTTAAAAAAAAGGGAAATAATATGAATAGGGCATTTATCTGTAACTTGTAAGTACATGTGGCTTGTCCGACGCTTGTTCAGAAATGGGCATGGTGAAGCGTAGAAATGGAGGCGTGCGATGTATGATGGGTAGGTCGTAACTGAGGGTGGTGGGTGGGCCCTTTTTTAACAATTCGTTCCATATTTAGTATGTCCATTCCCTTTTTTACATTCCGTTCTCTTTTTTAGTACGCTCATTCCATTTACGTTTGTTCCTTTTCAAGCATGCCCGTTCCCTATTTAGCGTGTCTATTCCCTATTTAATATGTCCGTTCCCTTTTAATATATCTGTATTCCCTATTTAATGTATGTTCCCTTTTAGTCTGTCTCTTTTCTTTTAGTATGTCAGCTCCCTATTTAGTATGTCCGTGTTCTCTATTTAGTATGTCCGTGTTCTCTTTTAGTGTGCCTGTGTTCCCTTTTAGTATGTATGTGTTTCCATCTTGACTTCCCCTAGGTCTTTTTTACCTTGAAGTGTTTCTTCAGGCACAAGGTCTCTAAAAAAGACACTGACCAAATGCTGACTGGAGGCCAAAGATACTGACCAATATCTGACCTGGAGGCCAAAGACACTGACCAGTGTCTGACCTGGAGGCCAAAGACGCTGACAAGTGTCTGACCTGGAGGCCAAAGACACTGACCAAAGTCTGACCTGGAGGTTAAAAACACTGACCAAAGTCTGACCTGGAGACCAAAGACACTGACCAAAGTCTGACCTGGAGGCCAAAGACACTGACCAAAGTCTGACCTGGAGGCCAAAGACACTGACCAAAGTCTGACCTGGAGGCCAAAGAAGCTGACCAGAGTCTGACCTGGAGGCTAAAGAAAACTGAAAGTATCAGACCTTATGCTAAAGGAACATTACAGTCCGAAGTGCGCGACAGGCATAGGCGTGTTACTCATGGTGGTAGAGTTTTTTTTAAGAAGTCTGCTCCTTGGGTGTGTTCCAAGAAGTCATCAAAGTTATCTGTAGACCACTGTCCATTTAATGTGAGCTGATATTCTTTGCGGTCGATGCGGTGAAGATGTTACGGCACAGCATCGTACTGGATTGGGAGCAGAATATAGCGGCTATTTTTTTTTCCAGTCCCCGAGCGAAGCTAAAAAAAAAGGCACGGGCTGTGCTGTACTTTTTTTTAGCAGACTCCACCACCATGGTGAATATGGCGATTCTTGTCCCTTTAGCCAGGCTAGGCCTGCTACTATGGGTACCAACGGAGAGGTGGGACAGGGTCTTGGCCAGCTATGGTTCGCCAATCCCGACGTTAGCATGTCAGCTGTGGATCGCTGACTGCTAGATAGGACAGCATCTCTGTTCCCCCCACCCTCCCCAAAAAAGCCTGTAAATAGAACTTTTCTAGATATTCAGGTTCAGTACAAAAAAAAAAAACATTATAAAACATCTTAAAACGAGGATCCTTGTGGATAAATACCCTACACATGAGTCATACGAGAGACAGGAAAGTGCATCAACAAACAAGGGGCTAAAAATAGCATGGAGCACACGGCTATACATTATAATGAAATCACTATTTCTATAGCATGGAGGACACGGCTATACATTATAATGAAATCACTATTTCTATAGCATGGAGGACACGGCTATACATTATAATGAAATCACTATTTCTATAGCATGGAGGACACGGCTATACATTATAATGAAATCACTATTTCTATAGCATGGAGCACACGGTCATACTTTACAGTGAAATCACTATGTCTCTAGCAAGCATTGTTTTGTCAACATTCTATTAATGTGAATCTGTACGTTGTTTCCTCTCTCTGATTCTTCGTCCTGTTTGTTTTTGTTTGACAAAGGCATCGCGCCGTCACGAGTGTGTCTTCGTTAAATAATAAAGCTGTTTCTACTTTTTTCCATAGTTTATACATTTTGTTATCACTAGCTTCACTGCAGTTCTTTCTGTATAGTTTTATGCTTATACATTAATTATTGTGAGTCTATAGCAAGGAACTCCTCCAGCATCAATCTTCAAGAATCTTGAGAACATATGGAACTCAAAAGCTATAAGCACAAAAACAAGTTAAGACTATTCAATTCAAATGTAATATCCACCCTCATTTATGCATACGAAAGCTGGAAAACAACTAAAGAAATAGAAAAGAAATTAGACTCTTTTGAAAACAAATGCATAAGGAAAATACTCGGCATCAAGTGGAACGAATTGAAGAAGAATGCAGAGATAAGACAGATGACTGAACAACAATCAGTCTCATGAGTGATCAGGAAAAGGAGATGGACATATGTTGGTCACTTGACGAGAAGAAATGATCAAAGAATCCCAAAACAAGCTATCAAGTGGAACACAACAGGCCAAAGAAAAAGAGGCGGACCACGTGAAACTCTGAAGTGGACATTATTAAGAGAGGCCAAATTAACAGGTATAAAATCCTTTGATGAGGTTGAAAGACTCGACGAAGACAGGAAAAATTGGCTAACTACTTTGCGAGCCCTATGTGACGTTTAGCGGCACGGGAAGGATATAAGATATAAGATAGCAAGGAGCACACACTCATACTTTACATTGAAATCACTATTTCTATAACATGGAGCACATGCCCATACTTTACAGTAAAATCACTACGTCTATAGCACGGAGCACATGGCCATACTTTATAGTGAAATCACTACGTCTATAGCACGGAGCACATGGCCATACTTTATAGTGAAATCACTACGTCTATAGCATGGAGCACATGGCCATACTTTAAAGTAAAATCACTACGTCTATAGCATGGAGCACATGGCCATACTTTAAAGTAAAATCACTACGTCTATAGCATGGAGCACATGGCCATACTTTAAAGTAAAATCACTACGTCTATAGCACGGAGCACATGGCCATACTTTATAGTGAAATCACTACGTCTATAGCATGGAGCACAAGGCCATACTTTATAGTGAAATCACTACGTCTATAGCATGGAGCACATGGCCATACTTTATAGTGAAATCACTACGTCTATAGCATGGAGCACATGGCCATACTTTATAGTGAAATCACTACGTCTATAGCATGGAGCACATGGCCATACTTTAAAGTAAAATCACTACGTCTATAGCATGGAGCACATGGCCATACTTTAAAGTAAAATCACTACGTCTATAGCATGGAGCACATGGCCATACTTTAAAGTAAAATCACTACGTCTATAGCACGGAGCACATGGCCATACTTTATAGTGAAATCACTACGTCTATACCATGGAGCAAATGGCCATATTTTACAGTAAAATCATTAAGTCTATAGCATGGAGCACATGGCCATACTTTAAAATCACTACGTCTATAGCACGGAGCACATGGCCATACTTTACTATAAAATCACTATATCTATAGCATGGAGCACACGCCCTTACTTTACAGTAAAATCATTACGTCTATAGCACGGAGACATGGCCATACTTTACAGTTAAATCAAAATATATTCATCATGGATAAATTACAAAGAAATCACTATATCTGTGTATGTCTCATCTGGGTTTTTAACCCTATGCCACTATCATATTCTTTTGTGGCAGGCCTTATTCTTCCCTGCTGTGTGGCTGGATTAGGTTTATATTAATTTACATATTTTGTCATTATATTCCTAAGAACTCGCTTCGTCGTAAAGGGAATTACCATAAGGTATTTGAACTCCAAAATCAGATTTTAAGGTCATATAGTTCCCATCACAACATATGCCTGTGAGACCTGGACACTTAACAAAACAGCTGAGAAACACATAAATGCCTTTAAATGTAAATGCTACAGTAGAGTTCTTCAAATATCATGGAAACAGAAAAGAATAAATATATTCATAATGCAAGAACTTAATATTGAAGAAGTCTGGGTAGTAAAGAGGATTAAACAGAGAAAAGGTAAATATTTTGGACACATTAAACGTCATGATAATTTAGAGAAGAAAATCTTGGAAGGGTACATAATGGGAAAAAAGAAAGAGAGGAAGACCAAGTCGAAGATGGCTGCAAGACATCGTTGATGATCTGCGAATGGATGCATCAGCAGCATGGCATCTTGCTTACAACCGAGAGGCCTACAGGAGTGCTGTTAGGCAGGCAAAGTTCCGCAAGGGACATGCAAATGACGGATACTGATTTGAGTCGTCTAATTATTACCACACACATAAATGTGTTACAAAGCGCGTTCTAGAACTTGCCTCCATACAACCCAGCATTCCTCACTTTGTAGATAGATACAAATCTCACCGACTGGACCACTGAAAAATCAAAAGTTGAAGTCAAACAGCGTGAGTGCTGCCCAATCGATAGTGAAATAGTCTCTCAAGCGATTCGTAGAATCGACTCTTGCTGTTATTGCTCCCAATCGACGCCGCTGTAAAATACCGACACTGTATATTTTTTTCTGGGAAAAACCAAACCCGCTATACTGTAAAGCGAGGCGTATAGGTTGCAAATAAGAGACACAGTGGTATTAAAGATAGAAAGATATCCACGGTCTACTAGTGTGGGACACATCTGAGCCTGACAAAAACTCAAAGCTTGGTCACGGATTGAAGAGACTGTTACAATCCAAGCTAAATCAAGTCGGACTTTTTTAAACAGACCACAAACTCAATATACAACATTTTGAAACAGGAGATAAACTCAAGGTATGACTTTTTTAAACAGACCACAAACTCAATATACAACATTTTGAAACAGGAGATAAACTCAAGGTATGACTTTTTTAAACAGACCACAAACTCAATATACAACATTTTGAAACAGGAGACAAAACTCAAGGTATGACTTTTTTAAATAGACCACAAACTCAATATACAACATTTTGAAACAGGAGATAAAACTCAAGGTATGACTTTTTTAAACAGACAAAAAATTCAAGGTACAACATTTGAAACAGACACCAAACGTAAAGTCCAAATTCGTATAAAACAGACCACAAACTCAACGCTAGTAAAACAGCAACATACAACAAACGCAGGGCAAGTTAACAAGAGAGAACAGAATAAACAAATAAACAACAAAAAAAGTCACACTTGGTGCAAATTCACCAACAACAAAAGTCACTAAACAAGGAGAAGTGATTGAACCATCTAAACAACATTATCAAATGATAAGTTGTTACAAACTGTGTATGAAAGGTAAGGTAAAATTCCCGTTTCTATGCCATGGCATGTTAGGGAAGACGGTGTTAGGCCCGTATTTTTCCATAACCTCCAGCACATGAAAGTCTGATGTGGTCAGTATCACGCCTGGTCGCTTTACCTTCCAAGATTTCTTTGGTACCCCATTTTTGGAGGTTGGGTCAACACTGGGGCCTTTTTGGTGTGTACCAGAAAAGATCCTACTTCTTTTTCTAGTACACACCAAAAAGGCCCCGACAAATCCCACAGCTGGGACTGAACCCGGTACCACCGGATTAGCAAACCGAGCGCCTAACCACTCAGCCAACCAGACCATATTGTGTGTGTGTGTGTATAACATAACTTGAAGAATGAGAATGTGTAATTAGACATTACTTGAAGAATGAGAATGTGTAATAAGACATTACTTGAAGAATGAGAATGTGTAATAAGACATTTACTTGAAGAATGAGAATGTGTAATAAGACATTACTTGAAGAATGAAAATATATAGTCAGACATTACTTGAAGAATGAGAATGTGTAATAAGACATTACTTGAAGAATGAGAATGTGTAATAAGACATTACTTGAAGAATGAGAATGTGTAATAAGACATTACTTGAAGAATGAGAATGTGTAATTAGACATTACTTGAAGAATGAGAATGTGTAATAAGACATAACTTGAAGAATGACAATGTGTAATAAGACATTACTTGAAGAATGAGAATGTGTAATAAGACATTACTTGAAGAATGAAAATATATAGTCAGACATTACTTGAGGAATGACAATGTGTACATTACACAGGTGAAACAGGCCACAAGATGAAGATCTCTTAAGCTATCGGATAAAAAAAAAAGTAAACGAAAATAAGGCGCTGATTCTTGAAGAAAACGTAAAGCTACAGTGTTTCACTTTCACGTGATCTCGATTTACAAACTCCGTGTACTGTAAAACTTTACCTTTATGTACACATATACTGTCACTTTGACTTTTCTTAAAGTGATAGTTTACTTTCTACAACCGTATTACAGTACTACTCCTCCAAAATCGAGTCAGCCACATTAGCCCCCACGCAAACTCGTGTGTGTGTGCGTGTGTGTGTGTGCCGTGCGTGCGTGCGTGTGTGTGTGTGTAGGTGTGTGTGTGTAGAGACACGTTTTGTTTTTGTTTTTTTAAATAAAACCAGACTTCTTTGAAGAAAAGCTAGACTTCCATGTTGAATAAAACTAGACTTCCTTGAATAGACAGCTAGAGTATAGTTAACATGAATAGACAAGTTTAGTTTTTTTTTTTTTTTTAGATAAGACTAGACTTCCTTGAAGCATTTTTTCAGTTCATCTTACGATATTAAATGTCCCTCATCTCCTCGCCTGTGATTATTCTGCTGTGATTCATACGTTTCTTGAGATTAAACTATTTCTTCCCCTGCGAGTGGGGGGGGGGGGGTGTAGGGTGACATAAACATGTTAACGTATTTGCATGCGTCAATGGGAGAGTAGGTGGCGGGAGTTGGACAGAAATGGGATTGATAATAATGGGAATGAAAGACTGGCAACGATTAGAAGAGGAAGAGAGAATGATAAAACGAGAGTGATAGATGATTTATGAGTGGGTTACACACAGTGATGCACTCTGAGTTTCGTGAAGTGGTATGGCAAGAATTAAAGAGACATAGATTCACAATGTGTGTGTGTGTGTGTGAGAGAGAGAGAGAGAAGGGGCCGAGATCATGAGAAAAATAGAATGATGGAGATAAGGAAAATGAGGAAGGAAGAGAGAGAGAGAGAGAGAGAGAGAAAGAGAAAGAAGAGAGAGAGAGAAAGGGAGAGAGAGAATGATGATGAAGACGGGCAGAGATCACAGGAAGAAAAACAGGAGAGAGAGAGGGAGAGAAAGAATGATGGAGGTAAGGAAAAGAAAGGAAGGAAAAAAGAGAGGGGAAAATAAGATATAGAAAGATGAAGAGAGAGATTTAGAAAGATGAGAGAGAGAGAGAGAGATTCAGAAAGATGAAGAGAGAGATTTAGAAAGATGAGAGAGAGATTTAGAAAGATGAGAGAGAGATTTAGAAAAACGAGAGAGAGATTTAGAAAGATGAAGAAAGAGATTTAGAAAGATGAAGAAAGAGATTTAGAAAGATGAGAGAGAGATTTGGAAAGATGAAGAGAGAGATTTAGAAAGATGAAGAGAGAGATTTAGAAAGATGAAGAGAGAGATTTAGAAAGACGAATAGAGAGATTTAGAAAGATGAAGAGGGAGATTTAGAAAGATGAAGAAAGAGATTTAGAAAGATGAGAGACAGATTTAGAAAGATTAAGAGAGAGATTTAGAAAGACGAATAGAGAGATTTAGAAAGATGAAGAGAGAGATATAGACAGATGAAGAGCGAGATTTAGAAAGATGAATAGAGTGATTTAGAAAGATGAGAGAGAGAGAGAGATTTAGAAAGATGAAGAGAGAGATTTAGAAAGATGAAGAGAGAGATTTAGAAAGATGAGAGTGAGGTTTAGAAAGATGAAGAGAGAGATTAAGAAAGATGAGAGAGAGCGTTTAGAAAGATAAATAGAGAGATTTAGAAAGATGAGAGAGAGAGATTTAGAAAGATGAAGAGAGAGATTTAGAAATATGAAGAGAGAGATTTAGAAAGATGAAGAGAGAGATTTAGAAAGATGAGAGAGAGAGAGATTTAGAAAGATGAAGAGAGAGATTTAGAAAGATGAATAGAGAGTTTTAGAAAGATGAGAGAGAGATTTAGAAAGACGAAGAGAGATATTTTGAAAGATGAAGAGAGAGATTTAAAAAGAAGAGAGAGAATTACAAAGATGAAGAGAGAGATTTAAAAAGATGAAGAGATAGATTTAGAAAGATGAGAGAGAGAGAGAGAGAGAGAGAGAGATATTTAGAAAGATGAAGAGAGAGATTTAGAAAGATGAAGAAAGAGATTTAGAAAGATGAATAGAGAGATTTAGAAAGATGAGAGAGAGAGAGAGAGAGAGAGAGATTTAGAAAGATGAAGAGAGAGATTTAGAAAGATAAAGAGAGAGATTTAGAAAGATGAAGAGAGGTATTTTGAAAGATGAAGAGAGAGATTTAGAAAGATGAAGAGAGAGATTTAGAAAGATGAAGAGAGAGATTCAGAAAGATGAAGAAAGAGATTTAGAAAGATGAAGAGAGAGATTTAGAAAGATGAAGAGAGAGATTTAGAAAGATGAATAGAGAGATTTAGAAAGATGAGAGAGATTCAGAAAGATGAAGAAAGAGATTTAGAAAGATGAAGAGAGAGATTTGGAAAGATGAAGAGAGAGATTTAGAAAGATGAAGAGAGAGATTTAGAAAGATGAAGAGAGAGATTTAGAAAGATGAAGAGAGAGATTTAGAAAGATGAGAGAGAGAGAGAGAGAGTAAATGTAAACCTCAGACGAACATTACTTATCTGTTTATCTACTCTTTCCCACTATGAACTCAGGTCAGTGAATTTGAAAACGTTACCTTCGTTGAATCCCACACATAAAGAAAGGACATGCAATAACTTGTCACAGCGCCACGATAAATTTCCTGGGCTAACTATGTTAAAACGTTCAGCAAATATTGCCATCTTCTGTAAGAAAAGCTAGTCCACCAACATTTACTGCTATGTGTCTTTTGTGACTCCTAGTTAACTCCATTACAAACTATCCACCTTTTGGCGCTGTTCAGAATGTCTCTTTCTGGTTTTCTCTGTTACCATTCAATGATTATGTCAGTTTTTAACGTTCTCTAGGTTAACTGTTTTAGAAGTATGCAGAATTCTAGATGTTTTAAGATGCTGTTACAAAACTAAATCACACATCTTTAAACTGTTTTCAAATTATTATTATTATTATATTATTATTATTATGTGTCGTGCTGGAAAGCGTTAACGATCATGCTTCTCCATCTTGCACGGTCCTTGGTGTTTGCGATTAGTTTAGATGCTTTTCTTTTTTTTCCACGCCACTTGGTCGGTCCACAGAGACATTTTTCTCTTGGCCTTCCTCTCCTTCTTTTTCCCTTGGATTTTTCTGTCTTCTCATGACCTGTACAAGATATTTCTTTTACCTTCTTTTTCGTATAATTCTGAGCAGTTTCCGTTGTTCTGGAACGCCTTTGAGGACCTCTTCGTGTTTTCAAGGAACCCCTTGTGAACAACAACAAAATAACTCGTGATTTCAAATATCCGGGCCATGTCCAACAACTGTGACGTTTCATCTGCTTTTTCTTTTCTTTGTCTTTTGCCTTTCTTTGTCAGTGGTTAACCAATTTCTAGGCTGGAAGTTCCTTGTAGCACCAAGATCTCTTATGCAGGATTTTTTTTTTTACCGTAAAGGAGATTAAATCACTGGATGATAATTCCCACTTTGGGTATGGGCAGGAAAATCCAACCTCCCAGATCTCCCTTCACTGGCTAAAAACAACAAACAATCCACAGGCAAACATACAGGAAATCGCAACAGAAATGAAGCATTTTACACTGTCAACAACTGTGGCCCTACAATGGGTACCATCCCGCTGTAGAATTGTTGGCAATGGAACAGCTGACACCTTATCCAAAGCTGGCAGCAATCAAGATCGAACATATCATCCAGAACACTACCAAGAGGCGAAAACGATAATCCGTAAACAGTGCAGATCTAAATAGAAGACACAACTGAAATGCAATAACTGAACCAGATGCAATACACCAGCTACAAAGACGGCAGCGAACCAATTTCGCCTAAGGACAGGCCACTGAAGACTACTGAGCGACCTACATCGACTCAAAATGCCTCACACAGATGAGTGCCAAGTAGGAGTGGAGTCCAGACCCCAGAACACAGCCTTGATACCCAAACTATGCTGCCTGATGCGTGAGACATGCCCAGAAGATGAAGAGAGAGATTTAGAAAGATGAATAGAGAGATTTAGAAAGATGAGAGAGATTCAGAAAGATGAAGAAAGAGATTTAGAAAGATGAAGAGAGAGATTTGGAAAGATGAAGAGAGAGATTTAGAAAGATGAAGAGAGAGATTTAGAAAGATGAAGAGAGATTTAGAAAGATGAAGAGAGAGATTTAGAAAGATGAGAGAGAGAGAGAGAGTAAATGTAAACCTCAGACGAACATTACTTATCTGTTTATCTACTCTTTCCCACTATGAACTCAGGTCAGTGAATTTGAAAACGTTACCTTCGTTGAATCCCACACATAAAGAAAGGACATGCAATAACTTGTCACAGCGCCACGATAAATTTCCTGGGCTAACTATGTTAAAACGTTCAGCAAATATTGCCATCTTCTGTAAGAAAAGCTAGTCCACCAACATTTACTGCTATGTGTCTTTTGTGACTCCTAGTTAACTCCATTACAAACTATCCACCTTTTGGCGCTGTTCAGAATGTCTCTTTCTGGTTTTCTCTGTTACCATTCAATGATTATGTCAGTTTTTAACGTTCTCTAGGTTAACTGTTTTAGAAGTATGCAGAATTCTAGATGTTTTAAGATGCTGTTACAAAACTAAATCACACATCTTTAAACTGTTTTCAAATTATTATTATTATTATATTATTATTATTATGTGTCGTGCTGGAAAGCGTTAACGATCATGCTTCTCCATCTTGCACGGTCCTTGGTGTTTGCGATTAGTTTAGATGCTTTTCTTTTTTTTCCACGCCACTTGGTCGGTCCACAGAGACATTTTTCTCTTGGCCTTCCTCTCCTTCTTTTTCCCTTGGATTTTTCTGTCTTCTCATGACCTGTACAAGATATTTCTTTTACCTTCTTTTTCGTATAATTCTGAGCAGTTTCCGTTGTTCTGGAACGCCTTTGAGGACCTCTTCGTGTTTTCAAGGAACCCCTTGTGAACAACAACAAAATAACTCGTGATTTCAAATATCCGGGCCATGTCCAACAACTGTGACGTTTCATCTGCTTTTTCTTTTCTTTGTCTTTTGCCTTTCTTTGTCAGTGGTTAACCAATTTCTAGGCTGGAAGTTCCTTGTAGCACCAAGATCTCTTATGCAGGATTTTTTTTTTTACCGTAAAGGAGATTAAATCACTGGATGATAATTCCCACTTTGGGTATGGGCAGGAAAATCCAACCTCCCAGATCTCCCTTCACTGGCTAAAAACAACAAACAATCCACAGGCAAACATACAGGAAATCGCACAGAAATGAAGCATTTTACACTGTCAACAACTGTGGCCCTACAATGGGTACCATCCCGCTGTAGAATTGTTGGCAATGGAACAGCTGACACCTTATCCAAAGCTGGCAGCAATCAAGATCGAACATATCATCCAGAACACTACCAAGAGGCGAAAACGATAATCCGTAAACAGTGCAGATCTAAATAGAAGACACAACTGAAATGCAATAACTGAACCAGATGCAATACACCAGCTACAAAGACGGCAGCGAACCAATTTCGCCTAAGGACAGGCCACTGAAGACTACTGAGCGACCTACATCGACTCAAAATGCCTCACACAGATGAGTGCCAAGTAGGAGTGGAGTCCAGACCCCAGAACACAGCCTTGATACCCAAACTATGCTGCCTGATGCGTGAGACATGCCCAGAAGATACAAGCTTGGGCCAAAAGCTTTGGAGGCTCCTATCAGGATCTGGAGAAGACTGAGGGCTTTGCCATGTCGACAGGGATCAGGATCTGACGTGATGAACAACCTTAAACGCAGAAGAAGAAGAAGAAGACCGCTTAATCTCTAAATCTTGGTTCTCTACCCGGGCTCCGTTTTCGTTTAGCTCTCAAGAAAAGAAAAGCTGCAAACAATATGAAAATGTTTTTTTACAAAAGCACAGTGTAACAGAAGAAATAGTAAAAAGACATTTAAAATCAATGCATCATCAAGTATTCATCTAATACCCGTTTCTTCTATCTGAGATACCCGCAGACAACACAGTCTTACAAATCAGCTCACATATCTGTATGTCATCACATCGTCGGCCATCTCCCACAGTTAAAATTGTGCTACACATCTCCATAATCCAGACCCGAACAATGCAGGATCTTTTACGCTCACCATTCTTAAACTCACCCCCCTCCCTTTCTCGTGCTTGGCCCAAGGCACTCTCCCCCCCCCCCTTTTAGATGACATGAATGCTAACTGGACCCAAAATGTTACACAACAAACATCCACAGTTATTATGGCACATTACTTTCCATGACGCTATCAGCGTGGACCACGTGTCCCTGGTTCCGTACTCGTATTGTTACCCAGGTTTTTATGTGACTGACCTCTGTCAGTCAAACAGAATTGCTTCCTTGTGGTTCCCAGCTGTTTACTTGCTCTCTTGTATTCGTTTTGTCTGTGTCATCCCCGTTCATAGCCAGCCAGTCTCATCGATCTTCTGTGCTGCATACAAGAATCAGGTTTCTGTGTGTATACGTGCATATACCCACACATTGACACACATTTTGTTTTGTACATTGGCAGTAAGCGACTAATAGGTGAAATGTTAATGGCAGATTCTGCGAACCATAATTGACATGGAAATATCAGGATTTTCGAACCGTAGCTGACATGCTAGTATCAGGGCTGGCGAACCATAGCTAACATGCTAGCGTCGCGGTTGCCGAATCGTAGCTAACATGCTAGCGGCGCGGTTGCTAAATCGTAGCTGGCATGCTAGCGTCAGGGTTGGCTGAAGAATTCTGTACCAGCTGAAGCAACAACAAACAGTCTCACGTAGAAACTATGACTGTGACCAAAAAAAAGAAAAAGGCTCAGAACTGACTCAAGTCCCAAGACTACACGTAAGCATGCATCTGGAGCAACTCTATGAACACGCTAAAGAACATTCAGGCAGGCCCTCTACGGCAACAGTGGCTCGAAGCCCTGCAGATTTCATAGATCCATCGACCTGACCAGGCCATGCAGGTGTCAGTGGAAAATGAAGGAGCTGATCCGTATGCTGGCTCAGCTGTTACGGAGGAAGGGCAGGCAATGGATCGAGCAGACATCATCAGTGCCATAACAGAGCTGATCGAACACAGGACCTCACTGGCGAATGTGAATCAGCGCCCTTGTCCAGATTTAAGGAGTTGTGGGCGAAAATTAGTGCGGCAAAGAATGAAAGATTCATGAAAATTGGTGCGGTGAAGAATGAAAGATTCATGAAAATTGGTGCGGTGAAGAATGAAAGATTCATAAAAATTGGTGCGGCGAAGAATGAAAGATTCATAAAAATTGGTGCAGCGAAGAATGAAATATTCATGAAAATTGGTGCGGCAAAGAATGAAAGATTCATGAAAATTGGTGCGGCAAAGAATGAAAGATTCATGAAAATTGGTGCGGCGAAGAATGAAAGATTCATGAAAATTAGTGCAGAGAAAAATGAAAGATTCATGAAAATTAGTTCGGAGAAAAATGAAAGATTCATGAAAATTAGTGCAGAGAAAAATGAAAGATTCATGAAAATTAGTGCGGAGAAAAACGAAAGATTCCTGAAAAGCTCCGGACGTATAATCAACCACAAAAGAACCAGTGTCGTCAGTTACTGTATGCTGAAGGAGAACAGAGATGAAAAGGAGAACAGAACACTATAGATGTGTCCGGGGTGCACAGATGATGGTCGTAACTAACCAACAAGACGAAGTAAATAATAATATAAAACCCACGAGACGTCCCAGCAAGGAGTATTCAAGAAATACTGCGATCCATGGCCTTACGCACTATCAGTGTCAGATCTTTGAGGCCTAGGACTGTCCAAGTATTGACAGCACTCCTCAAAGGTCAGCACTGCTTCTCTCTGAGGTCTGCACACTTGACTGCTTGCTAGGCTGGCCTAACTTTGTCTCTAACTAAGAAATAAAAGACACGTCCTGTTCCAGCATTAACCGCTGAAAGCTGCAGTAAAGTAAAAACTAAACGTTAGGAAAAATTTTACGGGAAAAGAAATATTAAAATCCTCATTCTCATTGCAAACCAACGAAATTAAAAAAAAAACGTTTAACATAAACATTAACCTTTTTTAAAAAAAACTTATTTAGAAGGTGAGGAAGGCATAAAAAGAAAGCAAAAAAAAAGTAATTTCGTAAAACAAGTTCTGGTAACTGGAATATATTAGCTTGTTTGATGCAGAAATCTTAAAAAAGTGCCTTATTAGCTCAAGTTTATGAAAAAACCGAGACCAGCCTAGTCTTGTACGTTCTCTGTAACATGTCGAATGTGTCGGTATTAAGTATCCTCTCCTTTAGAGCCTTTCATAATTAATTCTTTCAAGCGTTAACTTTTGTAAATCTCTTCAGAATATTAAATATCATTCTGCAACAGAGCGTGTGTTCCAGCCGTAAATCTGTCTCGCATGAACTGTTGCTGTCTTCATAGCAGCCGTGCTTCTTGACAGCTTGTAAATTATCTTCCTACATTCGTTGCTTTTTCTGCCACAAAGTTCAAAAGAAAAATGTAAGGTCAGAGAAGAGCGGTGTTATAGAAAAATGTAAGGTCAGAGAAGAGCGGTGTTATAGAAAAATATGAGGTCAGAGAAGAGAGGGTGTACAGAAAAATGTGAGGCCAGAGAAGAGCGGTGTTACAGAAAAATGTGAGGCCAGAGAAGAGGGGTGTTATAGAAAAATGTGAGGCCAGAGAAGAGAGGGTGTTATAGAAAAATGTGAGGTCAGAGAAGAGAGGGTGTTATAGAAAAATATGAGGCCAAAGAAGAGAGGGTGTTATAGAAAAATGTGAGGCCAGAGAAGAGAGGGTGTTATAGAAAAATATGAGGCCAGAGAAGAGAGGGTGTTATAGAAAAATATGAGGCCAAAGAAGAGAGGGTGTACAGAAAAATATGAGGCCAGAGAAGAGCGGTGTTATAGAAAAATATGAGGCCAGAGAAGAGAGGGTGTTATAGAAAAATGTGAGGTCAGAGAGAGAGGGTGTTATAGAAAAATATGAGGCCAAAGAAGAGAGGGTGTTATAGAAAAATGTGAGGCCAGAGAAGAGAGGGTGTTATAGAAAAATATGAGGCCAGAGAAGAGGGTGTTATAGAAAAATATGAGGCCAAAGAAGAGAGGGTGTACAGAAAAATATGAGGCCAGAGAAGAGCGGTGTTATAGAAAAATATGAGGTCAGAGAAGAGAGGGTGTTATAGAAAAATGTGAGGTCAGAGAAGAGAGGGTGTTATAGAAAAATGTGAGGCCAGAGAAGAGAGGGTGTTATAGAAAAATGTGAGGTCAGAGAAGAGAGGGTGTTATAGAAAAATGTGAGGTCAGAGAAGAGAGGGTGTTATAGAAAAATGTGAGGCCAGAGAAGAGAGGGTGTTATAGAAAAATGTGAGGTCAGAGAAGAGAGGGTGTTATAGAAAAATATGAGGCCAAAGAAGAGAGGGTGTACAGAAAAATATGAGGCCAGAGAAGAGAGGGTGTTATAGAAAAATATGAGGTCAGAGAAGAGCGGTGTTATAGAAAAATATGAGGTCAGAGAAGAGCGGTGTTATAGAAAAATATGAGGTCAGAGAAGAGAGGGTGTTATAGAAAAATATGAGGTCAGAGAAGAGAGGGTGTTATAGAAAAATATGAGGTCAGAGAAGAGAGGGTGTTATAGAAAAATGTGAGGCCAGAGAAGAGAGGGTGTTATAGAAAAATATGAGGCCAGAGAAGAGAGGGTGTTATAGAAAAATATGAGGCCAAAGAAGAGAGGGAGTACAGAAAAATATGAGGCCAGAGAAGAGCGGTGTTATAGAAAAATGAATCGGATTTGAAGAACAACAAAAAAAAAAATGATGTGTTTTAAAAGTTTCAGCTGATAAGAGAAAAAAAAACAGAATCAAACAGATAAACCCAGATATAAAACATAATGAAAACCTATACTAACTGCGTAAAGAAAAACATTTTTGAGCAAAAGAGCAATAAAGGTGTCATTGCTGCTGATAGGGCGGACAACAAGAAGAGAGTTACAGAAGACAGTGTGATCAGTCATGTAAAGATCAGAGATTTTTCACAGAAAATCTGCATAAGACAAACGGCACGGGATGATAATGAAGGAAGACTCTCAAGACAAATCCATCTCAGAACGTTTTCACCATTTTTTTTCCTCCCACATTATCTGTAAATTATTGTTTTTCCCATTAATGTTTGTGTTACTCTGAGCAGAGAGTGCGTGTGTCCTTATAACACTAACAGTGGCTTAGACAAACGGGATCTCAAACAGCCAACGTGTTTATAAGCACGCGACCTGACCTAGTTTAACAGTTGCTAACAGAGTAATTGGTCACAGCCAACTGCACTTAGGGCTTGACAGAAAAGGAATGTGTAAGACTGAACATGCGGAAAACGTCGCGGGCGTGAATCTATTGGTTAGACCAAACACGGGGTGAACTTCAAAGGCTTCAACTTGTTTACTGAAAAGAGTCACGGTTGCCATTTAGATTTTTTTTAAAAATCTAGATTTAAATAATATTGCTCCTACCTCGATAAGGAAAATAGTTCTTTAGGCGTATTTTAAAATTATATCTAGATAAGTTTAGATAATCTTTTAAAGAAAAGCACAAAATCTTTCAAAATCAGCCCTTTATCAATATATGAAATGTTTCAGTGTTTAAGGTTTTTTTTTCAAATTGGCAACACTTGTTTGTAAGACAAGAAGTTAGCTGTTTTAAATATGATAACAGATATAAACTAATTAGATCACTAAATGGAGTCCCCCGGGAATTACAGTCAAAATATCATCTCAGTGAGGAATGTTATTGAATAATTAAAGGAGAGGAAGGACCACAGATTAAAGGTCAGAGGTTAAGGGAGGAATATCATCTCTGCTAGTGAGGGCAGCTTTATTTTGATCTATAACTAAATCACCAGAGTTTCAAGAGACATTAAGTTTTAGTTGTGCCCAATTTTGTTACATGGACACCAGTTTTAGTCTTAACTTTCCACTGTCTGGTTAGCACTTTGGAGAATGAATCAGTGAAGTACAGGCACAAAACTGTTCTATTTTGGATAACCCAACATTCTGGAAACTTTGTTCAGCAGTTCCATTGCTCTCAGTGTAAAGTATGTTTAAGTGAGTGAATATGTTTACTGGAGTTATTTCCTCCTCACATCTCTCTGACAATGTCAAAATTCAAGAAATACAAACAAAAATGTAGAAAAGAAAGGTTAAATGGCGAATTGTTTGTGAAATGGAAAATGACGGCTGCTGGGGATGATTTCGAAGCTCATTGTAAATTTGTACAAGTGTGACAACACAGCAAAATACCAAGATTTAAAACTACGATAGAAATCAAAGAAAACACACACGCGTAGTGCCCTTTAAAAACTAAAGCACCTTTGACTTTGATGCATGCTTGCACTGAATCCTCTGGTCTTGAGGGATCAGTTGCAATGCTTATGTTTTGCCAATGTTCTATTTGTAAACTGTGAACATCTTGGCTTCACGTCACCCTGATCGGGGGGCTATACGGGTACTCCACCTTGCCAAAGGGTGTCCCGTAGACTGACGGAGGTAAGAAGGCGTCTTACTTCTCCTTTGATACTTTAATTACTAATTATGTCAGTCAGTAAGAACAGCGAAGAACAGAACCTCTATCGTAATGCAAAGAAAACTAAACTGATGACAACTGACAAAACAAACAAGGCAGCTGAAATATGTATCAATGAGGAAAAACTGGAAGAAGTGGAGAGTTTTGAATATCTTGGATCACTACTAACTAATAATGGAGATATAATGAGGGAAATCTATCGCTCTTCAGAAAGTAAAATAAATAAAGAATCTGTGGAGAGGAGCAGACAGAACTACAAAAATAAGATTTTTAAGGGCATGCATCTTTCCCATTGCAACATATCCCTGTGAGATCTGGACACTTAAGAAAACAGCTGAGAAACACATAAATGCCTTTGAATGTAAATGCTACAGAAGAGTTCTCCACATATCGTGGACACAAAAAAGAACAAATATATATATACTACAGGAACTTAATATTTAAGAAGGCTGGCTAGTAAAGAGGATTAAAGAGAGAAAACTTAAATATATTGGACACATTAAACATCATGATAATCTAGAGAAGACCGTCTTAAAAGGGTACATAATGAGAAAAAGAAAGAGAGGAAGACCAAAACGAAGATGGCTACAGGACATCGTTGACGATCTGCAAATGGATGCATCAGCAGCAGGCCATCTTGCTCACAACCGAGAGGCCTACAGGAATGCTGTTAGGGAGGCAAAGTTCCGCAAGGGACATGCAAATGAATGAATGTATGACCATCTTGCTGATATGTGCAAGACCAACATTACTGGCAGTAAAACTGCAACAAAATGAAGCTGGAACCTTTTCGTGCTATTCTAATGGTCAAGTTCATCTTATCAAGACATTATGTTGGCACTTATCAACACCCCCACTCTCCCAAGTTTCAAAAGCTATAGGAACAACTTAGCAATGGCAGCATATCAGAAAAAAAATTCTACACGAGATGGAGCTTCTATATAATCTTGTCCAGCAGGACCTTCATATGCTGGAGGTGATGATGATGATGATGATAATGATGACGATGATCGTCGTTTCTGTGATAGTGTCAGGGTAATTATTAACATTAATGACATTTTAGCATTAATAACATGTCAGCATTAGTTTCAGTTCTTTCAAAAATCTTGATAACATATGAAATTCAAAAGTTATAAGCACACAAAAAAAGACATGTTAAGATTATGCATTTCAAATGTGATGTCCACCCTCATTTGTGTATGCGAAAGCTGGAAATCAACTAAAGCAACAGACACGAAATTAGACTCTTTCGAAAACAAATGCCTCAGGAAAATATTTGATATAAAGAGGAATGAATTTAAGAAAAACACAGAGATAAGACAGATGAGCAAACAACAGCCTGTCTCATGGGTGATCAAAAAAAATATTGACATATGTAGGCCATGTGATGAGAAGAAACAATCAGAGGATAACAAAACAAGCTATCAAGTGGAGCACAACAGGCCGAAGAAAAAGATGTGGACCACGTGAAACTCTAAAAAGGACATTGTTAAGAGAGGCCAGTTTAGTGGGCATATCATCCCTAATCAAGTTGAAAGACTCGCCAAGAACAGGAAAACTTGGCAAACAACTATGCAAGTCCTACATGACGTTTAACGGCAAGGGAAGGATGTAAGATGTAAAATTACTTCCAATAACATTCCCCACATTAACTTTCACTCATACATTGTTTTAAAAGACAAAATATTTCCCAGAAATGTATTTTTGGATAAATGTTTTTTTTTTAAATCTAGATAATTCTAGATTTATTCTGAGACAGTTCTCGATAACTTTGTCGGAAAAAAGTTGGCAAAGCTGAAAAACGTGAAACAACATAAAAGAGTGATTATATAAATGCTAAAGATGTGTTTTCAGAAAAGCAGGAGCACATTTTGTGTTTTTTACTTCGATATCTTCAATCATCTCGGAGCTGCGAGCAGGTGTTCTTTGCAGCCTACGCGGTGAAGATGTTGAGACACAACATCGTGTCGGATTGGGAGGGGGTCATCGCTGTTATTTTTCAGTCCCTGGGCGCAGCTAAAATGCAGGCGGTGTGCAATAGTTTTTTTTTATTTTTATATTAGGCTAAACCACCGTGGGGACTATGGGGAGGTCAGATCTGTTAGCCAGGCTAGGCCTGTTTTTGTGGGTACCAACGGAGAGGCGGGACAGGGTCAGGTATGATTCGCCAACTCTGACGCTAGCATGTGAGATATGGGTGGCCGGTGATTGCCAGATAGGAAATATCTTAGACCCCTATCTCGACATATACCAGGCACTTAAGAAGCTGGATGTATACCAGGCACTTAAGAAGATAAAGATATACCAGGCACTTAAGAAGCCGAAGGTATACCAAGCACTTAAGAAACTGGAGATATACCAGGCACTTAAGAAGCTGGATATATACCAGGCACTTAAGAAGCTGGATATATACCAGGCACTTAAGGAACTGAAGACTGAAAAACAGTAAGACAATGGCCTGACTCGTACCGTGGACTCTGGCTGAACGAGAGGACGCCCCGCTATCCACTCAGCCACATGGCATCTCTTAGAAAAGTAAGGATGCCCAGAATGCCTAATTTGTAATGCGTGACTGAATCGGTGACGCCCGGAAAGGAAAAGAAGTCTTGGATAACCAGAAGAGATGGAGAATTGTGTTTTCTTTGGTGTCAGTGAAGAGAAAGCTGCATTGCCAGACCTGAGTTACCTACACAAGCTCGTATTTTAACTCCCTGTTGGGAAGAGAAATGACGGATTCCCACTTGAGGGGAAAAGTAGCGTGTAAGTTTTTCTTTGAGTGAGAAGAGGCTCTACACATAAATATGAAACTTGTGTGCAAGGATCTAGCGAGCATGTTGTCTGTGTGAAGAGGCTGTGATTGCTTGTGTGCAAGGATGTAGCGAGCATGTTGTCTGTGTGAAGAGGCTGTGATTGCTTGTGTGCAAGGATGTAGCGAGTATGGTGTCTGTGTGAAGAGGCTGTGATTGTACAGACGGCATGGCAAGGAAAAAGCAAGCGCATGGCCTGCAAATGATATTGAAGCCAGTGTGTAGCCTCTATGTGAGGTCGAAGCCAGTGTGTAGTCTGTATGTGAGCTCGAAGCCAGCGTGTAGCCTGTATCTGGAGGTCGATACAAATGCGTAGCATTGTATATGTGACAGAAAAGAGCGTGTAGTTTGTATGTGAGGCCTGAGCGAGTTTGTAGCTTGTTTATTAGACCGACGCGAGCGTATAGAATGAATCAAATATGTTTCTATATGTGAACAAAAATGAATGTATAATTTGTATGTATGGAAAAATTGAATGTGCAGGCTGTGTGGCACAAGTAAAAGTGATTATGTGCCAGGAAGGAGATTGTGTGCCAGGAAGGAGAGACTGTGTGCCAGGAAGGAGAGACTGTGTGCCAGGAAGGAGAGATTGTGTGCCAGGAAGGAGATTGTATGCCAGGAAGGAGATTATGTGCCAGGAATGAGAGACTTTGTGACAGGAAGGAGACTGTGTGCCATGAAGGAGAGATTGTGTGCCAGGAAGGAGAGATTGTGTGCCAGGAAGGAGATTGTGTGCAAGGAAGGAGAGACTATGTGCCAGGAAGGAGAGACTGTGTGCCATGAAGGAGAGACTGTGTGCCAGGAAGGAGAGACTGTGTGCCAGGAAGGAGAGACTGTGTGCCAGGAAGGAAAGACTGTGTGCCAGGAAGGAGATTGTGTGCCAGGAAGGAGAGACTGTGTACCAGGAAGGAGATTGTGTGCAAGGAAGGAGAGACTATGTGCCAGGAAGGAGAGTGTGTGCCAGGAAGGAGATTGTGTGCCAGTAAGGAGAGACTGTGCCAGGAAGGAGATTGTGTGCCAGGAAGGAGAAACTTTGTACCAGGAAGAAGATTGTGTGCCAGGAAGGACATTGTGTGCCAGGAAGGAAATTGTGTGCCAGGAAGGAGAGACTATGCCAGGAAGGAGATTGTGGAGGACATATATTGGAAGGAGCAGAATCGACATGTAAGCATGAAGCGAATACGAGTGCTATATATGAGGAAACAGCAAGTAAAAAGGTTACAGACCCAGATGTGTAGACTGTATGCGAGTAAAGAAGTGAGTGTGAAGGCTGTATGGGAGTGTGAAGAGAATATCTAGGACGAGCTTGGAGAGGTAGCCGGGGTGCTGGCTGTAAATGTGTGTAAAAACCATGACGTAGGACTATGAGGGCAAGAGGAAAATGCAAGCTGTACGTAAATGGGTTGCGAGAGCGTATATTATATATGAATAGTATAGTGTTTTGCGACGCTTTGACTTTACTATAGCAAAATGCCCTGATAATAATTCATTCACACTAGAAGCATAAAGCGTGAATTCATACCAGCAAATCAAATTCGTATATGGAAAATCCAGAAATAGAAAATATTTCTTTCTGTCAGAATAATGATACTTCGTTCTACAACATACTCGAATACTGAGAGGATACAAACAGAAGGAAGGATTTTGTAGAAATAGACCTCCTCTTAGACATCTTCTTCAAGCAATCGAATTAAAACAGACATAGATATGAGCCAATAGAAAGAAACCAAGCTTTTCTTTATAATGCTCCCTGCACAGTAACATCAGAAGGTAAGTGCCTCACAAAGGTCAGAAATAAAATATGTCAGGTAAAGTAGCATTTCAGAAAATGAAAACTATTTTGTGCAGTCATTCATTCATTCATTCATTCATTTGCATGTCCCTTGCGGAACTTTGCCTCTCTAACAGTACTCCTGTAGACCTCTCGGTTGTGAGCAAGATGGCCTGCTGCTGATGCATCCTTTTGCAGATCATCAACGATGTCTTGCAGCCATCTTCGCCTTGGTCTTCCTCTCTTTCTTTTTCCCATTATGTACCCTTCAACATGGTCTTCTCTAGATTATCATGACGTTTAATGTGTCCAAAATATTTAAACTTTCTCTCTTTAATCCTCTTTACTAGCCAACCTTCTTCAATATTAAGTTCTTGTAGTATGGATTTATTTGTTCTTTTTTTGTGCTCATGATATTTGAAGAACTCTCCTGTAGCATTTACAATCAAAGGCATTTATGTGTTTCTCAGCTGTTTTGTTAAGTGTTCAGGTCTCACAGGCACATGTTGCAATGGGAAAAATGCATTTTGTTAATAGGTACTAGGAAAAGAGTCTATATCGAGATGGTGAACAAGATCCTAAGAGGAATCTTTGGGCCCACAAAGGATACCACCAGCGGAGAATGGAGAGCTAGAAAGGAACTGAACAGCTTATTTAAATCCCAAAGAATTATACATGTCTTGAAATTGAATAGACTACGCTGGTTGGGCCATGTAGAAAAAATGGAAGAGAACAGAAAATTATGTACGCACAAGGTGTGAGGGAAACAAGACCAAGGAATAGACCAAGGCAGAGATGGAAAGACAACATAGAAGAGGATATAAAAGAAATTGGTGTCACCAACTGGAGATAGAAGATTAGGAATAGAGAGGAATGGAGGCGAACTTTATGTGCAGCATTTAGCCTTAATGGCTCGGAAAGCTGAAAAAGAAGAAGATATCGGTCTAGTATTACTATGTGGAAACAAATCATGGTCACTAACAACGAAAGCATTAGAGGCAACTCAAACGTGGTTCCTACGAAGAATGTTAAGAATATCATGGACAGCTACAAGTAACAAATGAAGAATGCTTAAGAAAAGCCAGTGAACAATGAACCTTAATAAACACTACGAAGGAGACAGCCTAGATTCGTTGGTCATATAATGGTGAAGAGGTAAAGGTAAAGGTAAAGGTAAAATTCCCTTTTCCGTGACATCGGGGAATACGGTGTTAGGGCCGTATTTTCCATGACTTTCGGCACATGAAAGTCTGATGTGGTCAGTATCATGCCTGGCCGCTTTACCTTCCCAGATTTCTCTGAAACCCATTTTTAGCGGTTGGGTGAACCCAGGGGCCTTCCAGGTGTGTACCAGAAAAAAATCCTACTGCTGGGACTGAAGCCGGTACCACCGGATTAGTAAACCGAACGCTTAACCACTCGGCTAACCAGGCCGGCAATGAGAAGAGCAGGGATGGAAAATATCGTGAGAAGAAGGAATTCGGGTCGCAGGGAAGGAAGAGGTAGATCAAGAGAGAAAATCTTAGATGGTCTGAGAAAATGGCATGGGAGATGGACAAAAGAACTGACCAAAAAAAACAAAACATGGTGGATCGGAAACTGTGGAGAGACATGGCCGCCGACGCCTCCAGTTTGGCACATGATGATTACGCAGCATATGAAATGTCTGTAGTGAAACTTCTTCTTTTCCTTCTCCTTCCTTTTTCTTCTTCTTCGGCTTTCCAAGCCATGAAGGCTCATTGCTGCAGATAAAGTTCGTCTCAATTCCTCTCTATTCCTAATCTTGTCTCTCCAGTTGGTGACACCAGTTTCTTTTACATCCTCTTCTATGTTGTCTTTCCATCTCTTAGGCTGTAAAATTAGCTTTTCAGAACATAAGCGGTCAAATTTATCCTGTAAAATTTACCCTATTCATTCAACGTGTAAAATTTAGGCTATTCATTCAACGTGTAAAACTTACACCATTCGCTCAACCCATAAAATGTACACTCTTCATTCAAGGTTCAAGGTAGTTCGGTCTCTCGCTAGGACGCGCTATAACGAAGAAAGGCCTCCAGAAGAAGGGCGTGTTGAGAAATGTGATCGCCAGCGTTACCAGCGCGGGCAATAAACTATAATTTGATACCTGAACACTACCTTAACTGTGCTAATGTCAGCATAAACTCCGAGCAGACGTGTACTCGGATGACAGCAAAGAAACGAACGGGTGCACAGATTCCTTGTTCGCCTTAAGAGTTAGTGACTGGGCAGTGTTCGCCAGGGAGTGTTCAAAGCTGACTAAGATAAAAAAGTTAATTGTCGCCCCAGTAGAGAATCAAACGCTGCTATAGGGACGTAACACAATCTAGGATATCTTATGAACTAAATAGTTGTAACCTTCCACAATATGACGGGAGGGGACCAACAAAAATCAGATTAAAAAAAAACAAACTGCAAGTTTTATTTAACTACATTTTTTCTGCTACCAGTAATTGTATCGATGAAGACGACAGCTAAAATAGTCCGTCAGAAAAAGTAATGGGAAATAAAGGAACATAACCGTTGAGAAGTATATGAAAAGAGCAGAGGGCGAGTCTGAAAAATCCAGTCATATATTTTATCATGGTTACACCCCTTGACTTACATACAAGGGTCCCGGGAGATTTTGTAAGATGATACAAAACTTCCCCTTCCCACCCCATCCCCATTCCACACACACGCGTCTTATTTGATTAGATATCATCATGTGCCATGCCGACTGGCGTTGGCTATTATGCTTCTCCAGAGTACCCGATCCTTCATGCAGGCCATCAGTTCAGTTGGTGATCTCCTCTCACACCATCACGTCAGACTGTCCAGTATCATTTCTCTTGGTCTTCCTCTTGATCTTCTTCCTTCTTAGGACTCATTTTCTAACATTCATTGATAAAGATGTGTTAGCTAATATGTTTCTCATTCTCTGAAATGCAGTCTTTGCTTGGCTTATTCTGTTCCTAATTTCTGTTCTGCATTTCCCATCTGAAGTTATTACTGCTCCAAGGTATTTGAATTTCTGCACCTGCTTTAGAATAGTTCCGTTTAATTTAATACTGCATGCTGGTGGATTCTGTTTCTTAGATATAACCATAGTCTCTGTCTTTTTAATGTTCAAAGTAAGGCCTTTCTGTTCACTTTCTTTGGCGACTTTATCCAAGAGATTTTGCAGGTCTTGTTGGTTCTCAGCTATCAGTACTGTGTCGTCAGCATACCGAAGGTTGTTAATATTGTATCCTCTAATTTTTATGCCTAGTTCTGTGATGATTGTTCTTAGAATATTCTCGCTATACGGAGAAAAAAGGTCTGGAGATAGTACACATCCTTGTCGCACCCCTTCTTTTACCGATTGATATTTTCCAATCCTATTTTCAACTCGAACTGCTGTTTCTTGCTGCCAGTATAGATGTTTTACAATATATATATATATATATATATATATATATATATATCTTCCAGGAAGAAGAGAATATCCAACTGCCATCAAGAACACAGGAATGCGACCGGACATTGTAGTGTACTCCACAGAAAAACAGGAATTAATAATGATCGAGCTTACGGTCCCGTACGAAACTAGAATAGAGTAGCAGAATTTATTCAAATTGGAGAAGTACAATGATCTGGTCAAGCAACTGAGGCAGGGGGCAGGAATCAGGGCAAAAGTGATAGCTGTAGAAGTAGGAGCAAGAGGATTCGTAGCAACATCAGCATATGACCTATGTAATCAACTGGGCATAAAGGGACAAGCAGGAGCAAGGGCATTGAGAAACCCTTCAGAAACAGCAGAAAAGGCCTCATGCTGGCTGTGGATTATGCGAAACAAGCATTGGGGACATAAATAATTTCATTTGCCACAACCAACCCCAGTTCTCCGTAGCTAAATCGCTAAAGACGCACTTCAAAAAGTGCAGTGGCAACTGGAAGATCACGGGTTCAATCCCGGGACCGGGGGAAAAAAAAGCAACAACTCACAAGACCTCTGGGAGTCATGACCCAGAGGGGCCCACCCACCTTAGAGTGTCAGGAGTTTAATAGGGCCGAAACACTTGTCTGAGGGGGGGGGGGTACTTCCTCTGATGATCTGAAGGAGTTGTGTTGTTGTTCCGCTCTCTACAGTAGAAAGTTTCCTATATATATATATATATATATAAACTATTTCTACCCCCCTCCCCCAAGAAGTTCTCCAAAACTCCCTTACACAGGAAGTTCCCTTACACAGGGAAAACTTCCTGGTCCCAAATCACTGCACCAGTTGGACTCCTCCCTTCCCCCCACCACTCCCCACCCCACCCAGTGGCGAAGCACTCATTAGGCTAAACAGGTCTAGGGACAAATAAGGCAAGGGGTCCAGCCTCAAGGAGGTAAAAAATTAAATAAATACAGATTCTACAAATACAAGTAATTGTTACGTGAACATTTGCATAAGGTACATGTCGAAGAGGAGAGGGTGGGGGTTTACTAGGTTTAGTCCAGATGTCCGAGCGATGGTTATTAGGTCACAACTGCAGGGAGGAAAGTCTTACGTACTGGATGGAGGAAAGTCTTACGTACTGGGTAAAAAGAGGAATAAAACGTACATATGTGCCGGCTAGACAGAAGGATGAATAAATCATACAGCTGTGCCAGCTAAACAGAGGAGTAAAACATACAGATAGGTTAGTTAAACAGATAAAGAAACCATAATTTGTCTAAACGGAAGAATAAACATATGGCTACGCTAGCTAAACAAAAGAATAAGAAATACTGATACACCAGCTAAACAAAAGAATAAGAAATACTGATACACCAGCTAAACACAGGAATAAGAAATACTGATACACCAGCTAAACAGGGGAATAAAGCATACAGATGCTTTAACTAAACATAAAGAAAGAAAACATGCAGATATGTTAAACAAAGAAGCTTGGGGACAGTAAAAAAAAGGAGAAATATAGCCAACTGTGGACGGATGGATGGACGGATGGATGGATGGATGGATGGACTTAAACTAAAAACACTCTGAGGTCATTCACTCCAGACAAACAGAAGGCTGTCTTATCAAACTTATCATTAAACAAATGACTGGCTACTGGAAAGAAAGAAAGAAATAAAGAAAGAAATAAAGAAAGATACATACTTGTCAGCATCCTTGTCTTTCTTCCGCGAGTCCATTTCTGGCCACCAGCGGTCAACAAATAAGAAGTGAAATCACGAAAACAGGTTTCCAAAATATCACCTCCTTGTAATGTCCCTACTCTAACGTGCAAAACAACCTCTCTTAAATGCAGCGTGACACGAACAAGTTTCAAGGCCTGTAATGTGTCCTGTTTCACTAAACCATATACTTGTCGGCCAAGTTATTTTCCCTGCCTACACTCTGAAGACGTTCAAAGTTCAGCCTATTTTCAACAGATTTTTCAGGGGCGAATCAGTCATAGAATGAGTGGGTTACGTTTTCCACTCATGTGCCGCTTCTTTGAAATTCATTCTTAACATCATCATCATCATCATCATCAAGTGCCGTGCCGGTAAACGTTGGTTGCCATGCTTCTCCACAGATCTCGACATTTTCCATCAGCTCAGTTGGTAACTTTTTTTTAAAAATTATGCCATCGCGTTATACTGTCCATGATTTTTTTTTCCTTGGTCTTCCCTTGTATCTCCTTCCCACTTATATTTCCTGTTGTTGTGGTATTTTCAAACCCTCCTCTTTTCATTATATGTCCAAAGAATGATAACTGTCGTTTTCTTACAGATACATTTTAACCTACCTGTATGTATTCGCTCTGTTATCTATATTTGCTTTTTTTTTTAGACATTCCCTGTTTGTCATCTTAGCTGTCCATGGTGTTCTTAACATTCTTCTAATGAACCGCATCTCTGTTGCCTCCAGCGATCTTTCCATCGATCTATTTGAGTAGGATAGGATTTTAGAAACTCTCTTTATGATGTTCATTGATAGAGATGCATTGCCTGAAATGTTTCTGTTGTTGGAAAGCTTCCCGATTTCAGAAGCGCATTTCCCACGTGGGCACTCAGGTGCCCAGATATTTAAATGTGTGCATTTGTCTCACGATTGTTCCTTGCATCTTAACATTGCATTTAGTGTGTGTGTGGGGGGGGGGGGGGGGTTGTCTTCCGAGACGTAACCGTTGTTTCTGTAAAAGGTAAAGGTAAAATTCCCGTTTCCACGCCATTAAAGCATATTGATGAATACGGTGTTAGGCCCGTATTTTCCATGACCTTCGGCACATGAAAGTGTGAAGTGGTCAGTATCACGCCCTGGCTGCTTTACCTTCTCAGATTTCTCTGCTACCCCACTTTTAGAGGCTGGGTGAACGCCGGGGCTTTTCTTTTATATGTACAGGCTAGGATTGAACCCGGTACCATCGGATTAGTAAGCCGAGCACCTAGCCACTCAGCTAACAAGGCCGCCAGGTTTTCCGCGAAAGTACCAGTAAATCTAAGTTTCAGCTTCTAACTTGTGTAGCTTTTTATAGCCAGATGCGTGTTCTTACCAGCAAGACAGACTTGTGGACTTTAGTTTCGCTACCAGAGTTGAGCACCGTGGCCTTTTCTAATCTAGACTTTTTCTTTGAAGAGAGCCGCCAGGCAGCACCAAGGACACTGTATCCGGTGTCACTAACGTGAACTATCGAGATCTATCTACCTGTAACTGCGAGCTGGTGTTCTTTGCAGCCGATGCTGTGAAGGTGTTGAGGTACAGCAGCGTATCGACGCGGGAGTGGGTTATGGCAGCTACTCGAAAGAAATGGGTACCTGGGGCCTCTCTAAGAAAACAACGGAAGCCAGGACAGGCGCTGGTATCCCTATCTCAAGTGCTGTAGTGACTTATAAATATGAAGGTATAAAACTGGAAAAAGTAGGAGCAGCTTTATTACTTAATGATTACAAAGTTGTGACTTTTCGGCTTGAGCCTTAATCATACAAAAACATACAGGACGAAGAAATAGGGAGAGGAGATAAAGTATAGATTTACATGAATACTGTAAAAAAAAAAAAAAGGCACTTAGCTGTAAATTGCAAGGTGTGGCTTGTCTGGTGGTGTGTGTGTCAGGAATGGATCTGGTAGGACGTGGAAATTGTTTAAATAGAGACCTGTGACATGTGGTCGGTGGGTTGTAACTGGGAGTGGTGGATGGGGAACCGGGGAGGGGAGAGAGAGTGACGCACTACTGGCCTAGCTGGGAGAATTTGAAACAGGTGATTGGGGAAGAGGTGTTGCAGAGAAGAGGGGTTGCAGATAAAATAGCGGGGTTGCAGAGTGATGCTGTGAGGAAGTTTGAAAAGTAAAAAGGGGTGGATTTAGTGGAGAGGTACTATAATGATTGAAGAAGATGATGTTACGTGTAACTAAACAGCGAGTTTAACCCATGTGGTTCCAGCGTCCCATAATTTTGAATGCAGCGGTTCTCAAGTGCCAGGCGGCTTGCGTCATCTGCGTGACATTGTTTAATGGCTGTTACCAGAAAATCAGATTTGCCTCTGTGGTTGGGGCCATTGAAATGATTTGGGACTGGTTTCGAAGCATGCTGGGTGATGTCGTACAGATGTTTTTGCATGCGGTCCCCTAATCTGAGGCCAGTCTCACCGATATATGTTATCCTGCATCTTTTGCACACGATGACATATATCACATTGCGGGACTAGCATGTGAATCCCTCATGAAGAGTGAGGATAGTTTTGGGAAAGGTGATTGTTTTTGTTTCCCAAACTACGGGGCAGGAACGCAGCGGGGGCGGTTACATTTTCTGGTGCCAACATACGTAAGGCTCTGCTTCAAGTGGCTGTGGACGAGGATGTCCTTAAGGTTTGGCTCACGTTTGTATGCCAATAGGGGTGCTTCAGAGAAAATGTTACGAGTGTCGGAGTCGAGTTGGATTATCGGCAGATGACGATAAAGGATTTTCTTAACCATCTGACCGTGTGGTTGGAAAGGCAGTACTAACTTAACTCTGTCAGATGGAGTAACAGGCTTTTTCCTGAATGCTTCTTTGCGGCTCACTAGTTGGATACGGTTGAAGGCTTTACGAAGGACCTTTTCTGGGTAGTGGCGATGACGGAAAAATTCTAATAACTTGTTGGACTGATCTAAAAAGTCCAAATTATC
The DNA here is from genome assembly GCA_009760885.1 of Achatina immaculata. Taxonomy (NCBI): domain Eukaryota; kingdom Metazoa; phylum Mollusca; class Gastropoda; order Stylommatophora; family Achatinidae; genus Lissachatina; species Lissachatina immaculata. The sequence goes on along the minus strand of CM019709.1, from coordinate 12,173,507 downwards.
CTGACATATGCGGCGAAGACGGAGGAGTTGGGAATATGGGATGGAGTTCTTACAGGCCTCAGGATGGGAAGAGGTGTAAAGCAAATAGGTGTGGCTATCAGTGGGCTTGTAAAATACAGAGGTGACAAGCCTGTTTGTGCCAATAGAAATTTTAATGTCTAAAAAATTAACAGACTTGTCAGAGATTTCATAAGTGAATTTTATGTTCTTATTGAGTGTATTGGCGAATTCAATAAATTTTTCAAGGTCTTCATGTGGCATACTTGTAATTCCAATGCCATCATCGATGTACCTTTTATAGAATTCTGGAAATCTGCCAGTGTAGGTTTCCCATAATTTGACTTCCAGAAAGCCCATAAATAGACATGCATAACTGGGACCCATTTTCGTTCCCATAGCAACACCACTGATTTGCTCGAAGTATTCGCCGTTGAATTCGAAAGAATTTTGATTTAGTACTAGCTCTGTAAGTCTAATTATGGTGTCAGTGTTAGTTGTGGGGTGAGGGTCTTTGTCGAGAAAATGGCGGAGTGCTAAGAGTCCATCCTTATGTGGGATAGAAGTGTAAAGAGAGCAGACATCAAGGAGAAAGATGTGATAGGCGTGGTGTTGAGAGAATGTGATTGTATCAAAAATTGTTTTCTATGGTTTTGGTGATTTTCCAGCATTCATTTCCTTAGAGTAGTACACTTAAATATCCTGATTTTCGTATTTATGCTTAGTTTTTTTTTTATTTCCATATAGTCTGCAGCACTGCAAAAGCGTGGTTTGCTCTAGTAAGTCTGCTGTTGATGTCCTCTATGCTATCTCCATTTTCTACTACTCTACTGCCAAGGTATACAAATTCGTTGACCTCCTCCACTAACTTTCTATCTACTCTGAGTACATTTCTGTTGTTCACATTTTGCTTCATTAACTTTGTCTTTCCTACGTTGATCTTTAGTCCTATGTTGTTTGCATTCTGAGTTAGCTTGTTTATTTTATCTTGCATATCTTTGTGACTGCTTGATAATAGACAAACGTCGTCCGCAAAGTCAAGGTCCTCCAGCACTGTGTCAAGGGTCCATTGTAATCTTCTGCGTTTGTCTGATGTTGCCTCCTTTATTAACCAGTCTACTGCCAAGATAAATAATGTTGGTGATAGTACACATCCCTGCTTCACTTCTGTTTGTACCGTAAAGCTACTGGAGGTATGTTCTCCACAGATCACTTTGCACTGAAAACCCTCATATAGAGCTTTGATTACATTTACTATCTTATGGGGGATTTTCCACAGTGCGTTTCTGTTGACACTGTCAAAGGCTTTCTCAAAATCTATGAACAATGCATATGTTGTGCTGTGCCACTCATTTGCCTGTTCTAATATTTGTCTAAGTATAAATATATGGTCCATGCATGATCTTCTTTTCCTAAATCCTGCCTGCTCTTTCCGAAGTTTTTCCTCAAGTGTTGGTACAATTCTGTTGATGATTATTCTGCAAAATACTTTACTGGTGAGCCTAGAATGTATAAAATCAGAAAAAAGTAGGAGCAGCTTTATTACTTAACGATTACAAAGTTGTGACGTTTCGGCGTTAGCCTTAATCATACAAAAACATACATCGTTCTGTATGTTTTTGTATGATTAAGGCTCACGCCGAAACGTCACAACTTTGTAATCGTTAAGTAATAAAGCTGCTCCTACTTTTTTCTGATTTTATACATTCTAGTATCACAGCTTTACTGCAGTGTTTAGTGTATAGTTGTATACTTATACACCAATTATTGTGTTACTGGTAAGCCTCTCCAGTTCCCGCAATCTCTGAGGTCACCCTTCTTTGGTAGTTTTACTATAAGGCCAGTTTTCCACTCCTCTGGAGCTTTTTATAGATCCCAAATTTGTTGTTGTATCTGGCAGAGTTGTTTTGGTGTTTCTGTTTCTTCTGCTTTCAATATCTCAGCAGTCACTTCATCTTCACCTGGTGTCCTGTCTGATTTTAGCTTCTTTATCGCCTCCTTTACTTCACTTATTGTTATTGGTCCTGTATTGATAATTAGTTCCTTTTTGCTTCAGGTATGTCTATTGTTTGTGCTGCTTGTGTTCTGTTTAGTAGGGTGTTAAAGTGTTCCCTCCATCTTTCAATTTTTTCTCTTTCTCCACTGACCAGTTGTCCATTTTCTGTCCTTACTGCACTTTCACATCTTGTTTTGAAGTTACCTGTCATCTTCTTTGTGATTTTATATATGGTTTTCATGTCATTTGTATATGCTGCTTTCTCTGCTGCTTCTGCTAAGTTGTCATTGTATTGACGTTTATCTTGACGGCATGATTCTTTCACTTCGTCTTTTTGTGTATAATTACTTAAAACTTGTTCTTTAAGCCGTTGTGATTTGGTGTTCGTAATTTTTTCTTGATTTCTTTTCTTTGCTCTATCTTTTCCCATGTGGTCTTGCTTATCCATTCCTCTTTTCTCCGTTTCCGATATCCCAGCACCTCTTTTACTGGTTCCTGTAGTGTTTTATTGAACTTTAGTATGGACATTTCTGCTTCGTCTTGTAGGACACTGAAGCGGTTCTTAAGTATTATTGAGAATTCATTTCTTGTTTGCTGGTCTTTCAGTTTTCTTGTATCAAAACGTATCTTTCTGTGTTCTCTAATTTTGGCTCACCTTAATTTTAGTTTTATTTTTGCTACCAGAAGGTAGTTTCCTTGCAAGTGTATGCGCTTAGCCTAGCGATCCTGGAGCATATGGATCCCTTCTTTGTAAAAGTCAGCATCTTGTGCCAGTAGAAAGTTGTCTACGGAATGAATGACGTCATTATCGGAAGCAAATTTGCAACTACTGAGCTCCTTTTTAAGTTTGGTAAACAGGTAATAGTCCGAAGGGGCCAAATATGGGGAATAGAGCTGGAAGCTTCTACGAATAGCACATCTTCTGAATCCCACAAGAAGGAAACCATCACTTTGCCTGCAGACAGAACCACCATTGCTTTCTCTAGAGGTGGGGATCCATGATATTTCCACTGCTTTGACTGTTCTTTGCTTTCTGGTTGAAAATGATGAAAGCAAGTCTCATCCATAGTCACAAAATACTGGTGAAACCTTTCAGGATCTGCAAAAAATGGCCAAGATTGTCTCTTGACATGTTGAGACGCTGTCGTTTGTCATCACCTTCAAGAAGTTTCGAGGCCTTTGTTATTTGAAGATCATTGTGAATAATGGCATGATCACGTTCCTGGAAGATGCCCAACTCAGTAGCAATGTACTGCTCCGTTTGTCGTCGATCCTCCATCATCAAATCACGGATTCTGCCAGTGGTTTCATCGGTTGTTACCGTTCTTGGTCTTACCGGCGCGGGGATCATCTTTCAGACTCTCCCTTCCATGTTTGAATTCAGCTGCCCATTTCTTCGATGTTCTGTAAGAAGGGGCACTCTCCCCTAGAGTCTCTACCATATCACCATGGATCTCCTTCGGTGATAAGCCCTTGATGAAGAGGTAGGGAATGACTGCTCGATGAGAAATTTTATCCATTTTCTCAATTTCTTCCACCCCTTACCACTTCTGTAACCTGTAAAAAAAATTGGTTGCAGTTAATTTCTTGAAACTTGGTTTTTAATCTTCTATTAACCTGATCTACAAATGCACCTAATATCAACTGTGTGTTTCAAGTATTTATACCTATGCCGAGAATTTATCAATAACCACTCGTACCACCTAGACGTACTGAAGCCAGAAGCAGGGAAAAGATCGTCTGAAAATCGTAAGTTAATATAATACATTCAGACAGAGACGAGGGGAAACACCAAGAGGGGTTAGGCATAATAATGTCACATGTAGCAACAAAGAGCCTTATAGAAAGGGAACCAGTAACCAGTCGTATAATAAAAGCACAGTACAAACTGAAACACGGAAGATTGACAATCATACAGTGTTATGCAGATACGAGCGATGCAGATAATGAAGCAAAGGACGATTTCTATCACCAAATACAACAACTCATTCAACGCTAAGGTAGGGAAAGATAACACAAACGTCAAAAAAGTAATGGAGAAAGAAGAAACTGATACGATAAATCAGAATGGAGAAAGATTAATTGAAATATGTATAACAGAGGGCATAGTCATTGGAGGCACAATGTTCCCCACACAAAGAGATACATAAAACAACATGGATATCTCCAGATGACAGAAACAGAAACTAGATAGAAAGCAAGTTAGATCATCTCTGGTAGATGTAAGAGCATATAGAAGTGCAGGTGTCAACAGTGCCCACAACATGTATATAGGGAAAATAAGACTAAAACTGAAAAGCAAAACAAAAAAGCAATACTCAGAAAAATAAACAACCACAGACTACAGGAAGAAAATAAAAACAGTAATGTCAATCCGGAACTTATCAATCGTTTCACAACACTCAGTGAAGTAGAGGAGATAGATATAGATGAACTATGGAATTCTTACAGCACAGCCATAATCACAGCAGCAAAAGCAAGTGCTGGGCTGCAAAAACCAAATAGAGAATCATGGATATCTGAAAACACATGGAAGTTCATACATGAAAAACAGGCAGCCAAGTTGAATGAAAAGACAGATCTTGGAAATGTTTGGCAAAAGCAACATGCAAAGAAAAAGACAAGAAAGTAACAAGTTCAGCCTGAAAAGATAAAAGACAATACATAGATAATATGGCGAAAAAGGCAGAGAAAACAGCAAATACAGGAGACAGCAAAACTCTATATAACATACAAACGAGGCTAACGGGTACTAGTGCAGCAGTATTTCAGTACCAGGAAAGAATTGGAAGCATTAGGAGAGCTTGGAATAGAAATAATTACCAGACTGTTGAATGTCATCTATAGCAGTAACTATGTCCCATCAGACCTTTTGTAATCAATTTTCATTCCTATACCAAACAAACAAGGTGCAGTTGAATGTGAAGACCAACGAACTATTAGTCTTATATGGCATGTTACCAAAATTCTACTTCGTATTGTCACCTGGGCAAGAGCAGAAAAAAGCGAAGGACAGGCATTTGTGGAAAACCCTTGCGGAAGCTCCATGTGCCCTGGGCACTTAAGGTTCAGAGAGAGAGAGAGAGAGAGAGAGAGAGAGAGATTGTCATGAAAAGAGTCAGGAGCAAAATAAAACCAGAAATCGATGAAGAACAGTGTAACTTCGTCGAAGGAAAAGGTACAAATAACGCCATATACCGTAGAGAGTGGAACAACAACACAACTCCTTCAGATCATCAGAGGAAGTACCCCCCCCCCCCCAGACAAGTGTTTCGGCCCTTTAAACTCCTGACACTCTAAGGGGGTGGGCCCCTCTGGGTCATGACTCCCAGAGGTCTTGTGAGTTGTTGCCTTTTTTCCGGTCCCAGGATCGAACCCATGATCTTCCAGTTGCCACTGCACTTTTTGAAGTGCGTCTTTAATAACAACTTAAGATATGCAGATGACACAATCCTGATTGCTAAAAGTGAAGGGTAGTTACAGGCTCTTCTGGACGTCGTGGTTCGTGAAAGTAAAAATAAAGATATCAGCCTGAATGAAAAAGAAGACTGAAGTGGTGGTCATCTCAAAGAAAAGAATACCATCAAAATGGAGCATTACCATCTATGGCACAAATCTGAAACAAGTTGATAGATTCAAGTACTTAGGAGCCATTACAACAACTGATGGGAAATGTCACAACGAAATAAAAAGCAGACGTGCTCTGGCCAAGAGAGCATTCTAGAAAATGAGACACGTCTTGTGCAACAGATCCGTATCACTGGACACAAGGTACAGAGTACTTAAATGTTACATCGAGCCAATTTTGTTTTATGGGTGTAAAGCATGGTCTATGAATAAGAGAGTACAGCGAGAAATGGAGGCCATAGTTTATAAGAAGGATGTTGAAAGTACCATAGACAGCCAAGAAAACCAACGAAGAAGTCTTAAGAGAGGCTGGAATTAAAAAGCAATTTATTTCAAAGATCAGAGGCAGACAAGCCATATTTATAGGACATTTCCTGAAAAGACGAAAATTGGAATACACTGTAGGAACTGAAAATATTGGAGGAAGAAGAGACAGAGGAAGACACAGAGAGAGCGAGGGTACTGGATGGATTGTCAGTGTGGCTAGGAAGAAAGTTGCAGGGGGATCTCATAATCAAGTCTAAAGACAGGGAATTGTGGAGGGAAATGATCGCCTACGCCACGCGACATGGCACTTGAAATAAATTTTAGTACGGCATTTGGTTACTGCAGATTCGTTTCCGAACAAAGGAAAACAATCTAAGACAATTTAATCCTAAGGTGAAGTTTTTAATACCCTTATTTATGATGTAGGGAGTTCAAGGAACTGTTAAATAAGGAACTTGCCAACTTCACGGGATTCTGTAGACTTTATAGTGACATGTTTTCTTCTAGCCGGTTAGATTTAGTAACACTAAGTTAAATTTGGAATAACTTGTTAGTTATTACCGAAGATCAGTAAACAGGTAGATTCACGCTTTTTGTGTTTTTCGTGACAGAAAGTTCATGAAGATTTTTAGAGAAGTTGTAGCTCATAATTAAACAGTAGTTTTTGCGTAGGAAGGGACTATGGATTGAAATGGATTATTATGAGAATGGTTAGATTGAAGTGAAGATTCTGCTATGATAGAGTGCAGCTGCTTTATGAGATTGTTATGTAGTCAGAGTTGTGTTTAGAATGTTCGTTTGATAGGACAATGTGAGTTTAAGCATGATTTCAGTTATGAGTTGTGTAGTTTGTGAGTGTCACATTGTCTAGTAATTGTTTACTGTGACAACACAGCTGAACTACAAAATATAAAACTAGTTCTTTTTCGAGATTTTGATAGACCAGTGAGTCTAAAATATTTTCGATGTTGTGTGTGGATTCAGTGCATATTTCTGATGCAGTAAGTAGTAAACTCTTTTGTTGTGCCTGCACTATGTATGACTTCAGCGTTAATGTGGTGAGAAAGTTGTTCACTCCCTTCCCATATGGCAAACTAGCTTTTGCCGGGAAGTGGAGCTGCCTGTACATTTGCACTAAATGTTATCATTTTCTCTCACTCTCACTTATCACCACTCATCTTTTCCCAGTAATAAACTGTGAGCTGATGTTATTCCACACTTGTCTATTTACTTCACACTATTCTGCCTCTAGCTGATGATTTATTTACCAAATAAGAACACAAGGCAGATTTAAGCATAGTAATAAGACTGCTTCAGTTGAGCCATGTTGGCCGCTGTAGTCTAAGATAAGATACTGCTTAAGTGATGCCATAAAGGCGTATTTCTCTATTCACTGTTGAGAGTAATAAGCTTTTAGCCAGATGCATGTTCTTACCAGCAAGACAGACTTGTGGACTTTAGTTTCGCTCCAAGAATTGAGCACCGTGGCCTTTTCTAATCTAGACTTTTTCTTTGAAAAGAGCCGCCAGGTAGCACCAAGGACATTGTATCCGGTGTCACTAACGTGAACTATCGAGATCTATCTACCTGTAACTGCGAGCTGATGTTCTTTACAGCCGCTGCTGTGAAGGTGTTGAGGTACAGCAGCGTATCGACGCGGGAGTGGGTTATGGCAGCTACTCGAAAGAAATGGGTACCTGGGGCCTCTCTAAGAAAACAACGGAAGCCAGGACAGGCGCTGGTATCCCTATCTCAAGTGCTGTAGTGACTTATAAATATGAAGGGACTGACACTTCACACCCTTACGGCATGAAAACGTCACGGAAAATATTTTTCTGCAACCACAATCAACTATGTTCCCTGAACCAAACAGCCAGAACAACATCCAAGAAATAACAAGTGAGGTCTCTCTCCGATCTGGCAGTAAGCGAACCATAGTTGACATGCTAGAGCCAAGGTTGGCAAACCATAGCTGACATACTAGAGTCTGGGTTGGAGATCCATATTTCACATGCTAGAGTCAGGGTTGGGGATCCACAACTAGCATGCTATAGTCAGGGTTAGCCAGCCATAGCTGACATGCTAGAGTCTGGGTTGGAGATGCATATCTCACATGCTAGAGTCTGGGTTGGTGATGCATATCTCACATACTAGAGTCAGGGTATTATGCGAGTTAACGGAAAAAAAAAGATTTTATATTCTTCATGTTCTTACGTGGCAGATACCACAGTATGACGTTGTATAGCTCGAGAAAAAGAATCCTAAAGTTGAAAGATATTTCCATGATCTTGACATATGCAGATTTTCAAAAACACAAAGAAAAGTTATACTTCTATTATGAGATAGTCATTTTGTTGCCTTCTTTGACGCATTCTTTATGCTTTATCTAATGTAAGAGAATTCTTTCTCTCTCTCTTTTTCTCTATCTCTCTTTCTCTCTATCCCTCTATCTCTCTATTTCTCTCTCTCTCTCTCTCTCTCTCTCTCTCTCTCTCTCTCTCTCTCTTCGAGGTCTAATTCTACAAAACTATACAGTGCAACAAAAAAATAATAAAGAAGAGCATAGCTTATATAAGCTTCATTTTTATATGTTATGACAAAAAGATTTTTTCCCGGGTATTTCAATCGAAATCAAAAATTGTCACCAAGAGATCAGGTACATGATTTAGCGAGAATTTTGCTGTTCTCGTGTATAGTCAGAACTTAGTAGCTGCCCTTACTGATCATGCATTTTTTTTTTGCCATAACTCACGCTTGCGTTTATGGAAAAGTCGTGATTTTGTGGTGAATACAACTCACTTCTCACGCAAATGAAATCTTACAAAAGGATGATGTTACCCAAACAAATTCAGTTACTTTTCAAGCAGACAATTATGTCGTGTCTATCGCAAAATTTGCGAAACATTGCTATTGGTGGCCTGCAAGCAGGCGAAAGTCAAAGTCAGGTTGCCAGGCATTTAAACGTGCAGCAGAGTACCATCAGTCGAATATGGCACTGTTTCCAAGCTACTGGCTCAGCTGAAGACCGGCACGGCAGTGGACAACAGCAGCTGATCGATGTATTCTTAGAAACAACAGCTTCCTCTAGTGCCCAGTCATTGCTTGCAGGACGTCTAGTGTCTGATTAAACTGTCCTGAATTGACTGCACGAAGCTGAGCTGGTGGCACGACGACCTCACCGAGGTCCTGTCTTAACGAGACTTCATCGCCAAAACCGACTTATTTTGTGCCAACCAGCATCGGCCCTGGACAACTGACAATCAGTGGAGACGTATCTGGTTTAGTGACGAATCTTCTTTTTTGTTTTTCTTGCACCGCCATGATATCCGGAGAAGGGTCTACCGTAGGCCAAATGAACGTTTTGCCCAAAATTGCGTTGATGAAGCTCCGCCGCACGGTGGTGGAGGTGTAATGGTATGGAGAATGATCAATTTCAACGGAAGGACTCCATTGGTGCAGACTGAAGGAGCCTTGATTGCACAACGATACGTCATTGAAATTCTTCGAACCCCATGTCCTTCCATTTTTAGCTGCGCAAAGGTCTGTGTTTCAACAAGACAACGCCAGACCCCATTCTCTGCACGGTTCACCGCACAGTTCCTGACTGCCAACAACATTCTCATCCTTCCCTGGCCAGTCTCCAGACATGAATAGGATCGAGTACCTATTGGGTGAGCTGCAAAGACGTGTTTGTCGCCGAAACGTTTCTCCACCGATTCGTCGTGAACTGGGGCAGGCACTCCAGGAAGAGTGGGCAGCCATCCTACAGGCGCACATCAGACATCTGATAGCATCTATGCACAGGAGATGCCAGTCGCTGATCTATGCAAGCGGAGGCCACACACCATACTAACTTGAGAACCCCTGGGACTAACACATTCTCGTCACACAGATGCAAGAAACTGTCAAGTGAGTATTTAAACCCTTAGGTATTATTGTGTGGAATTTTAAAATTTTATTCATTCAATTTAAAATGCTATGGAATATCAAAGTTATGGCTAAAATTGCTTCATCAGTAGTTATGCGTTTCTTTTTTTGTGTGGATAATATATGTTATCTTACTTTACCGTACGAAACCCTCGTTGTTTACTATTTATAACATAAACTCTCTCTCTTCTCTCTCTCTCCTTCTCTCTGTGTTTAAATGAAAAGCACATACCTAGACAGAGAGAGAGAGAGACAGACAGAGATAGAGAGATACATAGAGACAGAGAGAGACTGTGAGAGAACAAAGAGAGACACTGAGAGAGACACAGAGAGACACACAGAGAGACACACAGAGAGACAGCGAGACAGAGAGGCAGAGAGAGAGAGATTGATTGATTGATTGATTGATCTTTATTTCAAAAGGGTTAAGAATTGGGCACGCAGGCCCGTCTGACATTCTGCCCTTTAAGAGAGAGAGAAGCTGAAGAATTGTTGCTGTACAAGTATCACAGTTTTCTGTTTCTCATTTTGTCTGCCGTACGTACTTCTGCGTGTACAACTACGTATTACGTATTACACTTCTGCGCCGTGTGTATAAGTTTGAAAGTACATCAGACTCATTTCACCCTTGATGATTCATAAACTGTGCTTGACAACACACAGCCTACATGATTATTGTGCTATTGTTCAGTCTTTTGCATGTCCCTTGATGAGGAGCTTTGCCTCCATAACAGTTCTCCTGTAGGTCTCTCGGTTATAAGCAAGATAGCCAGCTGCTGATGCATCCATTTGTAGATTATCAACATGTCTTGCAGTCATCTTCGCCTTGGTCTTCCTCTCTTTCTTTTTCCCTTCCAAGATGGTCATGTCTATATTATCACGACTGTGCTACTGTTACACACGCTAATTTTACTCCCTCGTTAAAAATAACAATAATAACGACAGCGCCCCTGATTTCTTTTTCCTTTCAAAACAACTCAACCGTGACACTCATGGAGCTTAAAAAAACCGTTAAAGATGACACTGACGTGGCTTTAAAAAAACTAAACCGTTAAAGATGACACTGACGTGGCTTTAAAAAAACTAAACCGTTACGGATGATACTGACATGGCTTAAAAAAACTAAACCCTGACACTGACGTGGCTTAAAAAAACTAAACCCTGACACTGACGTGGCTTAAAAAAAACTAAACCCTGACACTGACGTGGCTTAAAAAAAAAACTAAACCTTGACAATGACGTGGCTTAAAAAAAACTAAACCCTGACACTGACGTGGCTTAAAAAAACAACTAAACCCTGACAATGACGTGGCTTAAAAAAAACTAAACCCTGACACTGACGTGGCTTAAAAAAAACTAAACCCTGACACTGACTTGGCTTAAAAAAAAAACTAAACCTTGACAATGACGTGGCTTAAAAAAAACTAAACCGTTAAAGATGACACTGACGTGGCTTAAAAAAAACTAAACCGTTACGGATGATACTGACATGGCTTAAAAAATTGTAAACAAAATTCTTATAAAACATATAAAAATTATAATGATATATACGTGAAAACAGAGAAGAAGTAAGAAAGATGAAGGTGAAAGAATGTGCAGATACAAGCCTTTGCTGATATTAAAGTTTCGAATGAATAGAAGCAGCCTAGGAGTAAGTGTTAAAAACCAGGAGTTAACTTTGTTGTAGTACACATCGAGGTCAAGGTGAATCATTCACAGGAAGGCAGGGACTGAGGTGACACATCCTTTAACCAGGTTGAAGCAAGAGTGGGAGTGTAGCTGTGAGGGAATTATCACCCTACTCCTGTTAATAATAATAGGAGCTATTTTTTCATGTATAAAAGGAAGGAAGGAAGAAAAGAAAGAAGGAAGGAAAGAAGGAAGAAAGGATGAAAAGAAGGAAAGAAGGAAGGAAGGAAGGATGGAAGTGCACCGATATAGACGTTTCTTTCTAAGAGAAGACTAAAAAACCTAAGTCCATATTTTTCATATGTCTTTCATGTTTTTATCTAGTGTCTTGCTTTCGTATGTGATCCTTGAAAGAGGGTTTTGTCGAAATATTGGACTGTTGTATGTTCTTCATTTGTATGTTCTTCATTTGTATGTGCTCATTTTACTTTCTGCCATTCTTGTTTCTGCCCACTTCCCTCACTCTTTCTATCTTATATCTTATCTTATATCTTATATCATTCCCGTGCCGTTAAACGTCACATAGGGCTCGCAAAGTAGTTCACCAATTTTTCCTGTCTTCGGCGAGTCTTTCAACCTCATCAAATGATTTTATGCCTGCTAATTTGGCCTCTCTTAATAATGTCCACTTCAGAGTTTCACATGGTCTGCTTCTTTTTCTTCGGCCTGTTGTGTTCCACTTGATAGCTTGTTTTGGGATTCTCTGATCATTTCTTCTCATCAAGTGACCAACATATGTCTATTTCCTTTTCCTGATCACCCATGAGACTGGTTGTTGTTCTGTCATCTGTCTTATCTCTGCATTGTTCTTGAATTCATTCCACTTGATGCCAAATATATTCCTTAGGCATTTGTTTTCAAAAGAGTCTAATTTCTTTTCTATTTCTTTAGTTGTTTTCCAGCTTTCGCATGCATAAATGATTGTTGATATTACATTTGAATAGAATAGTCTTAACTTGGTTTTTGTGCTTATAACTTTTGAATTCCATATGTTCTCAAGATTGATGCTGCTTTTGCTATTCTGATCCTAACTTTCTAGTGTCACTATCCTGGTCTATGTAGCTGCCAAGGTATGCAAATTGATTGACTTCTTCAATATATGTCCATTCTATGTGTATTTTTCCATTTTGATTGAGAGGAATTTTCATTATTTTTGTTTTGTCCTTGTTAATTTCAAGTCCTATTTTGCTAGCCAGTGAAGACAGGCTATCTGTTTTTTCTTGCATGGAATTCACATTATTACTGATAAGAGTTATGTCATCAGCAAAATCAAGATCTTCTAGTTGGGTCCCATGTACCCAGTCAATTCCTGTGTTACCTGTGCAGCATTTTTTCATTATGAAGTCTACTGTAATCCCAAAAAGTAAAAGAGACAGTATACATCCTTGTTTCACGCCTGTTTCAATCTGGAACCATTCACTCATCCCTTCTTCCATTGTAGAAGTCCTTAATGATGTTGACAATTTTAGATGGTATTCCATATAGACAAAAATTCTCCATAATGAATCTCTGTGTATGCTCTGTGTATTTCTATCTTTTTGTAAAAATGAATTATACGCCTGCATCTACTTTCATTACTGGAACCAATTTTACTGCAGTCGGCATTTATCTCTCTCTCTCTCTTTCTCTCTCTCTCTCTCTCTCTCTCTCTCTCAGTGCAACACTGGTTGTTTAATATACTACATTTTGTTGTAATATCTTGAAGACAAGGCCACCTATTATATAAGTAATGTTGTTAATGGCATAACACCTAGGAACATATGAGGAAAAAGTATGTGGCCGATAATAAACAAACTGCCCATAAAAAACGCTGGAAGAACTAAGGGAGATAATCTTTTACACTTTTCTCAAAGATTCATGATATAGTTTTCTCCCTTTAATTTTATCTCTTAAGTGACGTACAGTGCTAGCAGGACTACAGCAAACATGTAAAAGACGAAATAACTAACAAAAGAGAGAAGTGAATAACTTGTGGAAGTATAAATGTCGCATTCTTCTTTGCTGTCGTCGTTTGAAAGGTAAAAACGCTAATGAGGTATTAACCATATTTTTACCGGAAACAGCATTCCGAGACTACAAGCTGTCATGATAAATAGGTCAGTGTGTGTCTTACTAGAACACCACTTTGATAACAAATCCAGAGCCACTTTGACACACCTTAAGTTCACTGAAAATGGAGAAAGAACAACATAAGTCTCAGACATCAGTTACAAGGTATGTATTTTGACTGAAACTGGCTCAAAATCGTCGGAGTTCTTGAGTTGCATCCCTTGTTCTCAGTCTTGCTTCAGTTCCCGTTGACTATTAGAAGAGACTCACCAAAGAACCATGACCATCACTTCCAAAATAAGGTGGTATTGAAAGGGACAAATTGTTGGACTCCACGTTAGCGTCAGAGTACATCTGTAAATTCATTTTTTTTCTATGTATTTATTATATAATTAGATGGCAGAACTATGCGTGAAAGATACTTAACTGTAAAGCAATAAGTTGTTAATGGAATACTATAGTCTTTAGATGTACACATTTACCTCTCATAGTGTATGACGTGATCTAGTGGTAGATGAGTGTACACGCTTACCTCTCATAGTGTATGACGTGATCTAGTGGTAGATGAGTGTACACGCTTACCTCTCATAGTGTATGACGTGATCTAGTGGTAGATGAGTATACACGCTTACCTCTCATAGTGTATGACGTGATCTAGTGGTAGATGAGTGTACACGCTTACCTCTCATAGTGTGGGACGTGATCTAGTGGTAGATGAGTATACACGCTTACCTCTCATAGTGTATGACGTGATCTAGTGGTAGATGAGTGTACACGCTTACCTCTCATAGTGTATGACGTGATCTAGTGGTAGATGAGTGTACACGCTTACCTCTCATAGTGTATGACGTGATCTAGTGGTAGATGAGTGTACACGCTTACTTCTCATAGTGTATGACGTGATCTAGTGGTAGATGAGTGTACACGTTTACCTCTCATAGTGTATGACGTGATCTAGTGGTAGATGAGTGTACACGCTTATCTCTCATAGTGTATGACGTGATCTAGTGGTGGATTAGTGTACACATGTACCTCTCATAGTGTATGACGTGATCTAGTGGTGGATGAGTGGAAACACTTACCTTTCATAATACATGGTATGCTCTAATGATTGATGAGTGTACAAATATATCTCTCATAGTGTTTTGCGTGATCTAGTGATGGATGAGTGTACAAATTTACCTCTAATAGTGTATGGAGTGATCTAGTGATGGATGAGTGTACACATTTACCTCTAATAGTGTTTGGCGTGATCTAGTGATGGATGAGTGTACAAATTTACCTCTAATAGTGTATGGAGTGATCTAGTGATGGATGAGTGTACAAATTTACCTCTAATAGTGTATGGCGTGATCTAGTGATGGATGAGTGTATGTGTGATGACTCATTTTGTAAACCAGCTACGACTTAACACACAACAAAATCCAAACAATCAATCACTTAGCACTGACTTTGATTCCAACTCATGATAGACCTCTGCATTGAAGAACAGATCCAAGCATTCATCCCCTTCGACATCTCACATTTATCTAATCTATGGTTCAATCATTTTCTCAGCAGATAAAGACCTCTCAGTCACATGACCAAATGTCAAAGTTCACATCATCAGTTGTTCAAACACGTGTTGCACTAAGACGAAATAACACCTAGTAACACACATACTGCTATACATCTAACTGAAAGTTAATGAAAGAAGACAAAACCACGCTTTTTTGTGTCTACTCTTTGGCACTTTTCACCTAAGAAGACATTTTTCAAGTAGACATATTAGCTGTTGTTAGTTCTGCACAACATAATCTTGCTGAACAACTTCTCTCATGCCTGATTCTACAAATGTTGTATTTGCATAATCGACCACTTTAGTAACAAGCAAAGTTTGTGTTGCAAGATCCAGTTTCCTTTATCAGCTTAATAACTCTGTCTCGCCTATTGGGATACCCCAGTAGCGAAAAGTGACATTTAAACATAGCTAATATTACCACGGAGTAAAAGAACAACACAAGGAGACATTGAGACGTACAACAAAGAAAATTCTAGTCAACAAAGAACGGACATGAGAGACAACCAGGAAAATATCAGAGGACCGACAAAACAGAAAGAACTTACTACAAGCATCCCCATGTGCCTTTGACACGGCAGGAACAGAAGAGAGATGAAATTATTCTCGCTATGGTTTAACAGAACTACCACAACATCCACAATAACTGTTCAGCCTTCTTTCTGGAGTAACATTTAATGTGTGTATGTGGAACTAACATATTTCATGCTTATAGTTGCAAAGATGAACACCACAGGGAACAGAATTATGGGTAGACCAAAAGAGACATGGAGAAGAACAACAGAAACGATGTTGAACAACAGAGGGTTCACCTGGGCAAGAACGCAGAAAAGGCAAAGGGCAGGCGTGTGTTGAAAACCCTTGCGGAAGCCTCATGTGCCCTGGGCACTTAAGGTTCAAAGAGAGAGAGAGTTACAAAGAAGTTTTTTTTTGTTTTAGGCACAAAAAGGATATAGCGGTTTTCACGAACAGATTTCTGTTACTGTCGCAAATTATGCAATTCAGAAAAATACACAAAAAGTGTCATTCTCAAGAAAAGATGTTCAGCAGAAATGATACTCACCAAGTATTATACTGAAACTTTTCATATGAGAAACACCTAGGTATTAGTACAGTGAACTGATTTAGCACAGTGTTGTGTGGTTAAGGAACTAAATTAGCACAGTGTTATGTGGTTAAAGAACTGATTTAGCACAGTGTTGTGTGGTTAAAGAACTGATTTAACACAGTGTTGTGTGGTTAAGGAACTAAATAGCACAGTCTTATGTGGTTAAAGAACTAATTTAGCACATTGTTGTATGGTTAAAGAACTAATTTAGCACAGTGTTGTGAGGCTAATGTTGAAAAATAGTAGACGTGAGAGAAATAATAATGTCAAAAAATTGACCTTGACTGGAACCATGGACTCCCGATGGAGTGAGAAGCCGCTTAACCGGGAAATTCAGTTCACTATCCACTCGGCCATCAGCCACCTAAAAGAAAAGTGTTCCAATAACCTAGTCCTTAATGCGTGTCTGAAATCCTCACACCCGGAAAGAAAACAAGGCCAGGATACATAAATTTCATCTCTTAAAATCAATTTCCTGGAGTTACCAATCTCACTGACTACCAAACTTTGAGACGAAAAGTGACTCTTCGTTCGCTTCTACCACCAAGACCTCCCCCCCCCCCCCCTTGATCCTCCTTAATTTACTCCTGTGGTCCCTAAAAGGACCATACGAGATCCACGAGATGATCACAAGAGGTTCAGAGTATCGCAGGGCTTGAGCCTGCATTCTTGGTGGGTCTCAGAAGCGGGAATGTGTGACACCCGTGGTTTTCGTTGCACCAGTTTAGTCTAGAGTTGGACTTCCACACCGGAAAACCTTGACATGTTTTGAGCTATCAGTATATCCCCGCTTGGTGAGAGGTGGTTTCCTATCCAGCCTAGAACTGGACTTTATTACCAGAAAACCTCGACGTGTTTTGAGATATATTGAGATATATGTGTATCCCCGCCATGTGAGAGGTGGTTGCTCATCCAGTCTAGAACTGGACTTTATTACCAGAAAACCTCGACGTGTTTTGAGATATATTGAGATATATGTGTATCCCCGCCATGTGAGAGGTGGTTGCTCATCCAGTCTAGAACTGGACTTTATTACCAGAAAACCTCGACGTGTTTTGAGATATATTGAGATATATGTGTATCCCCGCCATGTGAGAGGTGGTTGCTCATCCAGTCTAGCGTTGAACTTTCTCATGGGAAATCCTCAGCGTGATTAGGATACACATACATCCCCGCCAGGTGAGATGTGGTTGCCTATCTAGACTGCACTGGTCTAGTGTCTCCGACTTCAGCATTTTGTGGTTGTGGCCGCTACACTTCCTAGTTGTGACCAGGATGGAGCTTTTGTCCAGGAGGACGAATCCTCGCCACTACTAAGTTTCACCCCTGGATTGAGCCGGTTTAGGCATATTATCCCACTATGGGCGTGTTTAGGACGTGACCGACTTCTAGATCGGAGGTACCGCGACATGCGTAGCCTTCAAGTTTTCCCCTGGTTTAAGCCGATTTAGCTATATTTCACCAGTATGAATGTATATCGGACGTGGCCGGCCTCTAGAGCAGAGGTGCCATGGTATGAGTAGCTCTCGTCGCGAGACCACTGGACATACCGGCTTCACTTTATCCTTTCCATCACCTTTTCACATCGACACCGCATGGCAACTTTAATTTCTTTTTCGCATTTTCTTCTTTAGCCGGGAGGAGTTTCACTCCACGCTCGGCGTCCGAAGAATCTCGCCAGCAGTGTAGGGCAGGAGACAACGGGCAGTGAACCGGCGCGAGCCGGACCACCCGCCTGCGCCTGAGATCCAACTATGAGCTTTTAACTGCAACAACTTTAATATACACTATTGGAGATGGAATTACCGCGGCTGCTGGCACCAGACTTGCCGTAAAATAGATCCTCGTTAAAGGGGTTAAAGTGTTCTCAATCCATTACGGGGCCTCGAAAGAGTGCGGTATTGTTATTTTTCGTCACTACGTTCTCTTGCCAGGAGTGGATAAGTTGCGCGCCTGCTGCCTTCCTTGGATGTGGCAGCCGTTTCTCATGCTCCCTCCCCGGAATCGAACCCTGATTCCCCGTTACCCATTACATACATGTCACGTACCATCGACATTTGATAGGGCATAAATTTGAAAGATGCATCGCCAGCACAGAAGGCCATGAGATCAGCACAAAGTTATCCAGAGTCACCAGTTGGGACGCCGCGCCCTTCGAAGGGCAACGACGATTGGTTTTGAACTAATAAAAGCGCTCTTTCCACGAGAGTCGGAGCTTGGTAAGCATGTATTATCTCTAGAATTGCCACAGTTATCCAAGTAGGATCGTGTCATCTAAGTAACCTCGACTGATTTAATGAGCCATTCGTGGTTTCACCGTAAGACGGTGTGAATTTAGACATGCATGACTTAATCTTTGAGACAAGCATATGACTACTGGCAGGATCAACCAGATAGCTTTCTTCACCGAAGCTTAGTCGGATATCTGCCGACAGACCGACGCGGGGCAAGGGAGACACGCTCTGCTCAGAGCTGATTCCTTTCGACCCCGGCGTCGTTTCATTTCCTTTAACCGGCGGCGGTCGGCTCTTTCTGCTCTAACGAACGAGAAGAAAGATGGCACCCACAACCAACGCAGATTACATACTGTAGACCTGATGCTCTTTTGGAGAGATGGGCCAATTTCGAGACCATCGGTCGACAAAACCATAGTACACCACAGACGCGTTAGCACGAACCTGGCTGGCTAGCCGTTTATAGTCTTCTCTCGACGGACAAACCACTCGCTTCTGCATCGAAACACCTTAACTCTCGCCGTCCGAGAAGGGAGCGAAAGCCTTTCTCCCCACGCATGGAACTCGAGAGCGCTTTTTCGCTAAAAGAACGGTCGGCCTGCGTAACAGCTCTGCGCAGCTGACACGAAAACTGAGAATATTATATTTCCTTCTTCATTCGGTTACAAAATGTCACGAACAAAACATAATTTATTACACAAAAAGACAGTACACAGTTCTCAAGAGCCACATTCAAGCTACAAAATCTAACCAATACCACATTCTACTTACAAAAACTAATCAAAACTACATTCTAGTGACAAAAACTAACCAGTACCATTATCGAGTGACAAAAATTAACAAGTATCACATTCAGTTTCCAAAAGCCAACCAGTACCACATTTAAGTTATAACACCTAAACAACATCACATTCAAGTTACAAAAACTAACCAGTTTCTCACGCTGAAATGTTTGATTAGCTATTCTATCTGATTCGGGCGAAGGTTCATTGTTCAGTTCGTACATCTGACGTCTCACTTTCACATTATCAACATAAAAATAGGCTCCCAAATGTTTACTCATCTGTGGAAGACAAAGTTTTACATGTTACATTAGAAACAGAAACTTCTTTTCAAAACATCTTTAACCATTTACAAGAGGTGGTAAATCAATCGAGGAAAGAAGTTTCGAGGTCTTGGTACAAGGTGACCTGGTGATAACTGCATGGACTGTGTAGATACTATAATATCATTAGAATGCTCAAGGTTTTGGTAGAAGCGTAGCTCTCAGATGTACTCCTTAGCGATTTTTTATATCGAGTATTTTCATATTTTGCACAAGAGTACATTTAAAGCGATGTACATTTAAATCATTGCTGTTATTGAAACAAGTGATGTAAATTTGATTACTAAAGTGTTGCTCCTCTCATCCGTTCAAGATAATTTAAGGACCTTTCTGTAACATCTCATCTCAAAAGATGTGATCCTCTTTTGTGTATCTTGTCCTGATATGCACGATAACCCATCCCCCCCCCCCCCTTTGTCCCCGAATGTTGCTCCTACAAAGAAGTAAGATTTAAGAAACTCCTGCTGTTTTCCCATTTTTTTAAAAACTGCATTAATCCTTTTGAAGAATTCAATATACCATAGAAATAATTAAAACCCAAATATCGAAATCTTATATAGAAATACTATTGAAACAAACATTCTGTTATTACTGTTTCTTTTTTCACTTACGATCATAGCAAATTTGTGCGGTTTCCCATCATTCATTCGACAATTGCGAGAACTGACAAGTCGTTCCTTTGTTAAAATGTTCGGACCAATAGCGGTAAACGTAAGATAGCCATCGTTGAGGGTAACAAGAGCGTAATATGGATAAACGATCACTGAAGCGAACTTTACAAGAACATCAGATCTTGACTTCGTGAAGTTAAACATCAGAAACAAACTGAAATAGTGAATAAAACATGAAACACTTGCTTTGGAAGTTAAGTATATGATAACATAAATTTTAATTCTCTTAAATTAGTAACTATGCCTTTCAAAATGTATATATAATATATATATATATATATCTTATATCCTTCCCATGCAGTTAAACGTCACATAGGGCTCGCAAAGTAGTTCACCAATTTTTCATGCCTTCGGCGAGTCTGTCAACCTCATCAAGGGATTTTATGCCTGTTAATTTGGCCTCTCTTAACAATGTCCTCTTCAGAGTTTCATGCAGTCTGCCTCTTTTTCTTTGGCCTGTTGTTATATATATATAAAACAGTGAACAGTCGTATAATAAGAGCACGATACAACCTACGACACGGAAGAATGACAATGATACAGTGTTACACACCCACTAATGATGCAGATGGTGATGTGAAAGACGACTTCTATCACCAACTACAATAAATCATCAACAAAGTCCCTAAACAGGACATCCTAATTGCTATGGGGACTTCAATGCTAAGGTAGGGAAAGATAATACCGATGTTGAAAAAGTAATGGGGAAAGAAGGAATTGACATGGTTAATCAGAATGGAGAAGGATTAATTGAAATATGTCTAACAGAGGGGATGGTCATTGGAGGCACAGTATTCCCACACAAAGAGATACATAAAACAACGTGGATATCTCCAGATGATAGAACTAGAAACCAGATAGATCATTTTTGTATTAGAAAGCGATACAGAACATCTCTCATAGATGTAAGAGCTTATAGGGGTGCAGGTGATAACAGTGATTACAACCTGTGCATAGGGAAAATGAAACTTAAATTGAAAAGCCAACACAAGACATCAGTACACAGAAAGATAAACAGCCACAGCCTACAAGAAGAAAATACTAACATTAATTTCAATCAGGAACTTGCCAATCATTCCAAAACACCCAGTGAAGTTGAGGAGATAGGTATAGATGAATTATGGAATACCGCACAGCCATAATCACAGCAGCAAAAGTAAGTGCTGGACTGAAAAAACCAAATAGAAAAGCACGGATATCAGAAAGACATGGAAGTATATACATGAAGACCAGCAGTCAAATTAGACATGTTGAACGCACGAACAGATCTTGGAAAAGATCTTGTGAAAGCAACATAGAAAGAACTAGACAAGAAAGTAAAAAGTTCAGCTAGAAGGGATAAAAGAGAATACATAGACAATATGGTAAAGAAGCAGAAAAAGCAGGAAAAACAGGAGATAGCAAACCTTTATATACAAAAGAGGCTAATAGTTACTATTACATCTAAAGAAAGACCCATCGTTAGAAAAACTGGAAGCCTATTAAAATCAAATAAAGACCAAAGGCAAAGATGGGCTGAACACTTCCAATAAATACTTAATCGACCACACACAAAAGAATTGTTAAACCTTGAAACCGACTTACCACTCCCACAACTAAATGTCAACCTAGACGAAATTACATTGCATGAAATTAAAACAGCAGTGAATTTAATGGCTAACAACAAAGCTGCAGGTGAAGATGAAATAACAGCCGAAATGCTAAAAACTATCAATAGTGACAACATGAGACAACTACAGCGAATGTTTAACAAGATTTGGAAAGAACAATGGAAAAAAAGAATCATTGTTAAAATACCACAAAAGGAAACCTTAGTGACTGTAACAATTGGAGAAGAGGAACCTTAATATCAGTTGTGTCAAAAGTATTTTGCAAGGTCATTTTGAGAGAAGAACAAGAAGGATTTCGAAAAGGGAGAAGCTTCTCGACCAGATCTTTACTCTAAGAATAATACTTGAAAAACATATTGAAAAGCAGAAACCATTAATACTGAACTTCATGGACTTTAAAAAGGGATTTGATAGAATACACAGAGATTCGTTATGGAGAATTTAAGTCTATATGGAATACCATCTAAAACTGTCAACATCATTAAGGACTTCTACAGTGGATATGTTTGTGCAGTCAAGACAGAAGAAGGGATGAGTGAATGGTTCCAGATTGAAACAGATGTGAAATAAGGATGTATACTGTCTCCTTTACTTTTTGGGATTACAATAGACTTCATAATGAAAAAATGCTGCACAGGCAACACAGGTATTGACTGAGTACATGGGACCCAACTAGAAGATCTTGATTTTGCTGATGACATAACTCTTATCAATAACAATGTAAATTCCATGCAAGAAAAACAGATAGTCTTTCTTCAGTGGCTAGCAAAATAGGACTTGAAATTAACAAGGACAAAACAAAAATAATGAAAATTCCCCTTTATAAACACGGAAAAATACACATAGAATGGACATATATTGAAGAAGTTAATCAATTTGCATACCTTGGCAGCTACATAGAACAGGATGGTGACACCAGAAAGAAAGTTAGAATCAGAATTGCAAAAGCAGCATCGATCTTCAAGAACCTTGAGAACATATGAATTCAAAAGTGATAAGCACAAAAACTAAGTTAAGACTATTCTATTCAAATGTAATATCAACCCTCATTTATGCATACGAAAGCTGGAAAACAACAAAAGAAATAGACAAAAGATTATCTTTTGAAAACAAATGCCTAGGGAAAACATTCACTATCAAGTGGAACGAATTTAAGAATAATGCAGAGATAAGACAGAGGACTGAAACTGCGCGAAACTCTGAAGAGGTCATTGATAATAGAGGCCAAATTAAAATCCCTTGATGAGGTTGAAAGACTCACCGAAGACAGGAAAAATTGACGAACTACTTTACGAGCCCTATGTGACGTTTAACGGCACGGGAAGGATATAAGATATATATATATATATTAGTTCCTTCATAGTTTCCACTTAATCAATGATATTTCCAATGGACTTACCACAGAGCTTGTTATGCTTGTTTTTGCTTTTTTTTGTTTTGTTTATGATTTCCTCTGTTGAACACTATGAAAGATTCTACCATGGTACACACGTCTTTCCCATCGCAAAATGTGCCAGTGACCTGGACACTTAAAAAAACAGCTGAGAAACACATAAATGCCTTTGAGTGTAAATGCTGCAGAATTCATTTCATTCATTCATTCCTTTGTATGTCCCTTGCGGAACTTTGCCTCCCAAACAGCACTCCTGTAGGCCTCTCAGATATCAAAGATACAAAAAAAGATAAACATATCCATAAAAAACTTAATATTGAACAGAGAAAACTAAAATATTTAGGACACATTAAACGTCATGGTAATTTAGAGAAAACCGGATTGGAATGGTACATAATGGGGAAAAGAAAGGGAGGAAGACCAAGGCGAAGATGGCTGCAAGACACCATTGATAATCTGCAAATGGATTCATCGGCAGCAGGGCATCTTGCTTCCAACCGAGAGTCCTGCAGGAGAGCTGTTAGGGAGACAAAGTTCCGCAAGGGACATGCAACGGCTAACCTCGATCTGGGAATATAAATACTGGCTGTGGTAAAACCCGTCTTGGAAGCACCACGAGGTAGTCACTCGCTACCTTTGCATCAAGAGCTTATCATCGAAGGAGATCCATGAGGATATGGTAGAGACTCTATGGGAGAGTGCCCCTTCTTACAGCACAGTGAATGCAGAGTCTGGAAGATGATCTTTGTCCAGGAAGACCAAGAACGGTCACCACCGATGAAACCACAGGCAGAATCCATGACATGACAATGGAGGATCGACGACTAACTGAGCGGTACAGTGCTACTGAGTTGGGTATCTCCCAGGAACGTGTTCATGCTATTATTCACAATGATCTTCAAATGACAAAGGGCTCTGCTCGATGAGTCCCGAAACTTCTTGGAGCTGATCACAAACTACAAGGTGTCATCATGTCAAGAGACAATCTTGGCCATATTTTTGCAGATCCTGAAAAGTTTATTCAAAATTTGTGACTATGAATGAGACTTGGGTTCATCATTTTCAACCAGAAACCAAAGAACAGTCAAAGCAGTGAAAACATCGTGGATCCCCACCTCCAAAGGAAGCAAGGTTGGTTCTGTCTGCAGGCAAAGTGATGGCGTACATATTATGGGATTCAAGAAAGTGTGCTATTGGCAGACTATCTTCAAAATGCCAGAACGGTCACCGGGGCCTATTAAAGCAGGATTCTCCTTTCAAAAATGGTATGACTACTGGTTTGATTAAATCTTCTTGTGGAGTACAGTTTCAACTTATAAGTTTCTTCTTGTTGCTGGTGTTCTAACCATCACTTAATTTTCTGTATTATACACTAAGAAAATACAACAAGACACCCAGGCTTTCAACTCCACACAAATAGTACAGGTACAACAACTTAAACATAACTTGGCAGTCTTCCGACCAAACCAAACTGGTCAACAATGAGAATTCCTACAAAGCCAATTGGTGTAGTTTATCATCGGACAACACATATTTATTAATGGACCAAAATGAGGGGTGAAATCATGATGATGGGAATGTAGCCATCAGGCTGAACAGAAATTCACAGTAACAAATGCCCGGCGTGAGATGATCTCTACGCCATATGGGCAAAGAAAACCTTACAATGTCCTTATACACATAAAACCATACTTACAACGTTCCACCCAAAACCTCAGCCATCACAAGAATAACTAAATCATCCAACTAACTACCAACAAATTGCCACTGCTAGAAACTCTTACTAAACGAGATTCTATCTACATCAAAACTACTGTTGTCTACAACAAACAAGTAAGGCTCTTCCTACCACATTCTAGAAACAATCACACAGCTCGACAAAACACGTCCATACCGTTCAACGTTCACACCAAGACTCCCTTAACGACGGCTTTTTTTTACACGGACCTTTCTAACGACGTTTTGCACACGGACACCTAACGACATGGGTTGTGGTCTACGCAACACAATTATTAGCAATACACAAATAATCTCTGAACAGAATTGCTATTCTGTTACACTATTACACTATTCTTGTGAAGCAACTTCGTGTCAAATTGAAGGAAAAGCGTTGAGGGAAATTGACGAGAGGAGACATCTTTCAGCAAGGCAATGCTCTAGTTCATAAGTCGGAGGTGGCAATGGCTACCTTTCATGAATGAGGCTTCCAGCTTCTTGAGCATCCTCCTTATTCCTCAGATTTGGCCCCTTCGGACTATTACTTGTTTACCAAACTCAAAAAGGAGCTCGGTAGTCGGACATTTCTTCAGATAATAACGTCATTCATTCTGTAGACAACTTTCTATTGGCACAAG
Organism: Achatina immaculata; assembly: GCA_009760885.1. Taxonomy (NCBI): domain Eukaryota; kingdom Metazoa; phylum Mollusca; class Gastropoda; order Stylommatophora; family Achatinidae; genus Lissachatina; species Lissachatina immaculata. Next base: position 12,147,922 of record CM019709.1, on the reverse strand, counting down.
ATACCGACTTTTACAAAGAAGGGATCCGTATGCTCCAGGATCGCTGGACTAAGTGCATAAACTTGGAAGGGGATTATGTTGAGAAATGACTCACATAAGTTGTCCACAAATAATCCAGTGTACCTTAGGTCGCGAAATTATCAATCACCCCTCTTCTATTTAAACAAGAGAAGATCTACCAACTCCATTCTCGGCAATCTGTGTCGCTTGGCATGAACTGCAATTCCTAAAACTGGTATTCCTCTTCTTCTATCTCTCTGGAACTGCGAACTTTCTTTGCAACAAATGCGATGGAGATGTTGAGGCGCAGCATCGTGTCGGATTAGGAGCGGGTTACCGTAGCTATTTGTTCTGTCCCTGAATGGAGCTAAAAACGCAGGTGGTAGTGGGTGTGCAGTACTTCTTGAGCTGACTAAAGCCATAGGGACTCTATTAGTCTGTTAGTCAGATTTCGCTGTTACTTGGGGCACCAACGGAGAAGTGAGACAGGGTCTATGTCTGATGTGGTTTACCAACCCTGGCTTTAATTTGTCTCTCTTTCTCTCCCTCTCCCTGTCTCTCTCCTTCTCTATCTCTCTTTAGTTTGTCGGCTATGGGTCGCTGACTGCCAGTTGGACAGAGTCTTCGGCTATCTAAACCAAGTATAAAAAAAATGATAAGAAAAGGCAGGTTATTGTGTATATGTGTGTGTCTTCATATATGTGCATGTCGCAGGATTCTCAAAACCCTTGGTTTTTGCTCAGAAGTCTGTAAAACTGGTCTTAACTCTAGTACATAGCTACATTCCCTAGCAATAGAATGTTATATAGCCATTGTCACCTGCTAGTTTGCCGACACTATTAGGGATTTTCCGCCTCTGTCTTTTCTGTAGCAAAGTCAGTGTGTAATTCTATGCTTGTGTTCATCATTAGAGTTACGCTATCGCCAACAAGTAGCTGTCTTATACTTACCCTGCAGATAGGGAGGGGCCTACAATCACATCTTTTGATTTCTTGCATGGAAAAATGTTGTGTCTGTTTTTTTTTTCTTATTTCAGTGAATAAAGTATAAACTCTTCTTATCTATCCGAGAGCTTAGTCGGCCATTTATATACTGTAAAAGATGTACGATATTTCGGTCACTTACACAGTTCAATGACTAATCTTGTTACGGTAGGTCGCGGCTGTTGGTCACATGTGTCGCGATGACCAGTCGCAACTAATGACCAGTCTAAGTATGGAAATGCTTAATGTCAAGGAAACAACAGGTTTAGACTCGTTTTAGGAATGGAAAGTTCCAGGAGGTGCTGGTTGGGCTCTTTTGGTAAGACAGAGTGTTTTCCTGATGGAACAGTTCTCAGTCTAGTAAGTAACTTGGGAGTTGTAGTAAGAAAGATGTATGGTTGCAAAGAGCTGTGATCTCAACTGACCTATTGATTGCGGAATCTGTTTAAGCTTTATATACTAAACACCACCTTGAATTTTACATTTCTAAAAAAGGATCTGAACCTGTTGTTTCCTTGACATTAAGAATTTCCATACTTAGACGCATGCGACTAACAGCCTTGGCCTACCATAACAAGATTATTCATTGAACTGTGCACGTTAAAAAATTTCATATATCTTTTGCATTACATAGTATGTATATTTTTGTTGTGTCTGTTAATTTGTTGCTTACGCATTTCTAATGAATTCCTCGGGAACTTCTTTGCGGAGGTTTGGAGAAACCTAAAGAGATAGAGAACATTAAACTCATAAACTGTGACGTTAGTATAATGCTACATAAACAAACCCTCTGAGCTTTGTAGTAACTAAGACTGGATTAATATAATGTACATAAACAACCAATCGGAGCTTTGTCGTAACGAAGACTAGAGTAATATAATGCTACATAAACAAACGTTCAGAGCTTTGCCGTAACTAAGACTGAACTAATATAACGCTACGTAAACACACCATCTGAACTTTGCCGTAACTAAGACTGGAGTAATATAATGCTACTTAAACAAACGTTCAGAGCTTTGCCGTAACTAAGACTGGAGTAATATAACGCTACTTAAACAAACGTTCAGAGCTTTGCCGTAACTAAGACTGGAGTAATATAATGCTACTTAAACAAACGTTCAGAGCTTTGCCGTAACTAAGACTGGAGTAATATAATGCTACTTAAACAAACGTTCAGAGCTTTGCCGTAACTAAGACTGGAGTAATATAATGCTACTTAAACAAACCCTTGGAGCTTTGTCGTAACTGAAACTAGAGTAATATAATGCTACATAAGCAATCCTTCTGAGCTTTGTCGTAACTAAGACTGGAGTAATATACTGCTATATAAACAAACAAAGAATAGGACCACTGTATCCTACCACGCATGATCGTAAAAGGCGACTAAGGAGGGTTCAGCATAGGGCCAGCAACCCATCAGATAAAAAAAAACAAACTATCAAACTGCTACAGAAACAGAAGCAAGAGAAAAAACAAATGCAGATGGAAGGAGAAATGCTTATCAGGAAACTGAGCCCATGAAGGTTGTGGATGAAAGCCAGCCACTGGAAGTCCCCAGCCCGACTGCAGACCTTTAAACTAAACACAAGAGGCAAATAGGCAGCTCTAATGTAAGAACACTTAACCAGACTGGAAAACTAGCACAAACCATCAAGGAAATGCACAGATACAAACTAGACATACTAGCTGTCTTATACTTACCCTGCAGATAGGGAGGGGCCTACAATCACATCTTTTGATTTCTTGCATGGAAAAATGTTGTGTCTGTTTTTTTTTTCTTATTTCAGTGAATAAAGTATAAACTCTTCTTATCTATCCGAGAGCTTAGTCGGCCATTTATATACTGTAAAAGATGTACGATATTTCGGTCACTTACACAGTTCAATGACTAATCTTGTTACAGTAGGTCGCGGCTGTTGGTCACATGTGTCGCGATGACCAGTCGCAACTAATGACCAGTCTTAAGTATGGAAATGCTTAATGTCAAGGAAACAACAGGTTTAGACTCGTTTTAGGAATGGAAAGTTCCAGGAGGTGCTGGTTGGGCTCTTTTGGTAAGACAGAATGTTTTCCTGATGGAACAGTTCTCAGTCTAGTAAGTAACTTGGGAGTTGTAGTAAGAAAGAAGTATGGTTGCAAAGAGCTGTGATCTCAACTGACCTATTGATTGCGGAATCTGTTTAAGCTTTATATACTAAACATCACCTTGAATTTTACATTTCTAAAAAATGATCTGAACCTGTTGTTTCCTTGACATTAAGAATTTCCATACTTAGACGCATGCGACTAACAGCCTTGGCCTACCATAACAAGATTATTCATTGAACTGTGCATGTTAAAAAATTTCATATATCTTTTGCATTACATAGTATGTATATTTTTGTTGTGTCTGTTAATTTGTTGCTTACGCATTTCTAAGGAATTCCTCGGGAACTTCTTTGCGGAGGTTTGGAGAAACCTAAAGAGATAGAGAACATTAAACTCATAAACTGTGACGTTAGTATAATGCTACATAAACAAACCCTCTGAGCTTTGTAGTAACTAAGACTGGATTAATATAATGTACATAAACAACCAATCTGAGCTTTGTCGTAACTAAGACTAGGGTAATATAATGCTACATAAACAAACGTTCAGAGCTTTGCCGTAACTAAGACTGAACTAATATAACGCTACGTAAAAACACCATCTGAACTTTGCCGTAACTAAGACTGGAGTAATATAATGCTACTTAAACAAACGTTCAGAGCTTTGCCGTAACTAAGACTGGAGTAATATAATGCTACTCAAACAAACCCTTGGAGCTTTGTCGTAACTGAAACTAGAGTAATATAATGCTACATAAGCAATCCTTCTGAGCTTTGTCGTAACTAAGACTGGAGTAATATACTGCTATATAAACCAACAAAGAATAGGACCACTGTATCCTACCACGCATGATCGTAAAAGGCGACTAAGGAGGGTTCAGCATAGGGCCAGCAACCCATCAGATAAAAAAAAAACAAACTATCAGACTGCTACAGAAACAGAAGCAAGAGAAAAAACAAATGCAGATGGAAGGAGAAATGCTTATCAGGAAACTGAGCCCATGAAGGTTGTGGATGAAAGCCAGCCACTGGAAGTCCCCAGCCCGACTGCAGACCTTTAAACTAAACACAAGAGGCAAATAGGCAGCTCTAATGTAAGAACACTTAACCAGACTGGAAAACTAGCACAAACCATCAAGGAAATGCACAGATACAAACTAGACATACTAGGAATACAAGAAACAAGATGGACAGGACAAGGCAGAAGGAAATTAACAACACAGCGCAAAGAAGATACAATAATATGGTCAGGTAAAGAAGATCACCATGAAGGAGGAGTACCATTGATTTATAACAAAAGAAGCATCAAGAGCATTGCTGAAATGGAACCCTATAAATGAGAGATTATTATATGCACGCTTCAACTCAAGACCCATGAAGCTGTCTGTTATAGTTTGTTATGCACCAACAGAAGCAGCTGAACAAGAATTAAAAGATGATTTTTACAACAACCTCCAAGCCACAGTAGAAAAAATACCCAAGCATGATATGCTACTCATCTTAGGCGACTTCAATGCAAAAGTAGGTGAGAGAAATGAAGATAGAAGAAGAATCATAGGAAGAGAAAGATCGGAGAAATAAATTAAAATGGAGAAATACTGTGTAGTTTCTGTGAAGAAAACATGATGACCATCGGAGGGACAATTTTCCAACATAAAAACATCCATAAAGCGACTTGGAGGTCCCAGGATAAAACCACAGAAAACCAAATCGATCACATACTAATAAACAAGTGGAAACGGTCACTACAAGAGGTGCGAGCAAGGAAAGGAGCAGATGTAGGAAGTTATCACAACCTTCTGGTAGCAAAACTAAAACTAAAATTAAGGTGAGCCAAAATCAGAGAACACGGAAACATACGTTTTGATACAACAAAACTGAAAGCCCAGCAAACAATGAATGAATTCTCAATATTACTTAAGAACCGCTTCAGTGTCCTACAAGACGAAGCAGAAATGTCCATACTATAGTTCAATAAAACACTACAGGAAACAGCAAAAGAGGTGCTGGGATATCGGAAACGGAGTAAAGAGGAATGGATAAGCAAGACAATATGGGAGAAGAGAGAGCAAAGAAATAAAATCAAGAAAAAATTACTGAACACTAAATCACAAAGCCTAAAAGAACAGGTTTTAAGTAATTATGCACAAAAAGACAAAGAATTGAAGGAATCATGCCGTCATGATAAACGTCAATACTATGACAACTTAGCAGAAGCAGCAGAGAAAGCAGCATATGCAAATGACACGAAAACCATATACAAAATCACAAAGCAGATGCCAGGTAAATTCAGCACAAGATGTGAGAGTGCAGTAAGGACACATAAGGGACAACTATTCAGTGGAGAAAAAAACTGAAAGATGGAGGGAACACTTTAACACCATACTAAACAGACCTTAAGCAGCACAAACAATAGACATACCTGAAGCAAAAACGGAACTAAACATCAATACAGGACCAATAACAATAAGTGAAGTAAAGGAGGCGATCATTCATTCATTCATTTGTATGTTCCTTGCGGAACTTTGCCTCCCAAACAGCACTCCTGTAGGCCTCTCGGTTGTGAGCAAGATGGCCTGCTACTGATGCATCCATTTGCAGATCATCAACGATGTCTTGCAACCATCTTCGCCTTGGTCTTCCTCTCTTTCTTTTTCTCATTATGCACCCATCCAAGACGGTCTTCTCTAGATTAATGTGTCCAAAATATTTAGATTTTCTCTCCTTAATCCTCTTTACTAGCCAGCCTTCTTCAATATTAAGCTCTTGTAGTATGGATATATTTGTTCTTTTTTGTGTCCATGATATTTGAAGAACTCTTCTGTAGCATTTACATTAAAAGGCATTTATGAGTTTCTCAGCTGTTTTGTTAAGTGTTCCAGGTCTCACAGGCATATGCTGCGATGGGAAAGATGCATGCCCTTTAAAATCTTATTTTTGTGGTTCTGTCTGCTCCTCTCCACAGATTCTTTAGTTGTTTTACTTTCTGAAGAGCGATAGATGTCCTCCTTTTAATTTCTCTAATTGTATCTCCATTACAAGTTAGTAGTGATTCAAGATATTCAAATTTCTCCACTTCTTCCAGTTTTTCCTCATTGATACATATTTCAGCTGCCGTATTTGTTTTGTCAGCTGTCATCAATTTAGTTTTCTTTGCATTAAGATAGGGGTTTTGCTCTTCGCTGTTCTTACAGACTGACGTAGTTAGTTTTTCCATTCCTTTTTGTGTTGTGTGACAGTAATACTGTGTCATCAGCATATCTAATCTCTGGTATTTCATAACCTCCAATTGTTATGGCATCGTAATATTCTTTGTCTACATCTTCTCCAACATTCATCATTATATTTTCAGTATACAAGTTAAATAAGTAAGGCGACAATATGCACCCCTGACGGACCCAATGTTTTATGTCAAACCAAGTTGTTGTTTCACCATTTATTCTTACTGCTGCTTGTTGGTCTAGATACAGCAGTGATGTTAATTGTATCAAATGTGTTAGAAATCCCATTTTTTCCATTATTTCCAAAGGTTTCTAGTGTTGTACACAATCAAATGCATTTGAGTAGTCTATAAAGGCTAAATATAGATTCACATTAAACTCTCTACATTTCTCTATTATTAATCTTATATTGAATATATGATCTCTTGATCCTCTTCCTTACCTGAAACCAGCTTGTACCATATTGACTTCTTCTTCTGTTTTCTTTCGAAGTCTATCTATTATGATTTTTAACAGAGTTTTACTGGCATGACTAATCAAGGCAACAGTTCTGTAGTAAGGGGACAATAAATAAGCTAAAAATAGACTAGGCACTAGGTGAAGATGAAGTGACTGTTGAGATGTTGAAACCAGAAGAAACAGAAACACCAAAACAACTCTGCCGGATACTACAACAAATCTGGGATCTAGAAAATGCACCAGAGGAGTGTAAAACTGGCCTTATAGTAAAACTACCAAAGAAGGGTGACCTCAGAGATTGCAGGAACTGGAGAAGCATTAGCCTACTGTCACTCACCAATAAAGCATTTTGCAAAATAATCATCAACAGAATTGTACCAGCACTTGAGGGAAAACTTCGGAAAGAGCAGGCAGGATTTAGGAAAGGAAGATCATGCATAAACCACATATTTGTACTTAGACAAATATTAGAACAGCAAATGACTGGCATAGCACAACATATTCATTGTTTATAGATCTTAAGAAAGACTTTGACAGTGTCAACAGAGATGCAATGTGGAAAATTCTAAGATGGCATGGCCTCCCCCATAAGATAGTGAATGTAATCAAAGCTCTATATGAGGGTTTTCAGTGCAAAGTGTTCTGTGGAGAACATACCTCCAGCAGCTTTTGGATACAAACAGGAGTGAAGCAGGGAATGCGTACTATCATCAACATTATTTATCTTGGCAGTAGACTGGTTAATGAAGGAGGCAACATCAGACAAACCCAGAGGATAACAATGGATCCTTGACACAGTGCTGGAGGACCTTGACTTTGAGGACGACTTTTGCCTACCATCAAGCAGCCACAAAGATATGCAAGATAAAATAAACAAGCTAACTCATAATGCAAACAACATAAGACTAAAGATCAACGTAGGAAAGACGAAGTTAATGAAGCAAAATGTGAACAACAGAAATGTACTGAGAGTAGATAGCACGTTAGTGGAGGAGGTCAAAGAATTTGTATATCATGGCAGTAGAGTAGTAGAAAATGGAGACAGCACAGAGAACAACAGAAAGGATGTTGAGCAATAGGGGCTCACCTGGGCAAGAGCAGAAAAAAAGGAAAAGGACAAGCATTTGTGGAAAACCTTTGCGGAAGCCCCATGTGCCCTGGGCATTTAAGGTTCAGAGAAAGATTAAAACAAACAACTTGAGCTTTGCAGTAGCTAAGACTGGAGTAATACACTGCTACATAAACAAACACTCTGAGCTTTGAAGTAACTATGATTGAAGTAATATAATACTATATAAACAACCCCATTGAGCTTTCTCATAACTAAGACTGGAGTAATATAATACTACATAAATAACCCATCAGAACTTTGCCGTAACTAAGAATTGAGTAATAGAATGTGACATAAACAAATCTTCAGATCTTTCCCGTAATTACGACTGAAGTACTATAATGCTACATAAAGAAACCCTCTGAACTTTGTTGTAACTAAGACTGAAGTAATATAGTGCAACATTAGCAAACATTCTGTGCTTTACGTAACTAAGACTACAGTAATATGATGTTTCATAAACAAACACAACGAGCTTTGTCGTAACTAAGCTGGGAAATGTAATGCTACATAAACAAACCCTCTCAGCTTTGTCGAACCTTAGACTGAAGTAAAATAATGCAAAATAAACAAACACTCTGAACTTTCCATTTCTAAGACTGAAGTAATATAATGCTGCATAAACTAACCCTCTGAGCTGTTCCGTAACTAAGACCGAAGTGTTATAATGTTATGTAAACAAACCTTCAGAGCTTTGCCGTAACTAAGACCGATGTATTATATTGCAACATAAGCACTCTTAGCTTTCCGCAACTAAGACGAGTAATATACTGTTTCATAAACAAACTTTGTATATTTATCAGAGTTTATCTTCCCTGCACCTGTCCATCTAAATTCATTCATTTCTAATATGTTGATAATTATCCTTTCCATTTCCCTCTTTACATTTTCTACTTTCGCACCCTGAAATAAAGTTCTAACATTCCATGTTGCTATTTTGAACTTATTAGTTTTGCCACAGTGGTTTCCCCTTGTTTTCTGTCGGTTTGTGTACGGACTCTCCGATAGCCTTTGGACTCTCTGACCTACCCCGCAAGGCAGCGGGAGCGAGATGTTTTAAGGCGCCACTTACCCGCCTGGTATTACCTTCACCGAGCATCTGATGCACTTTATAGGAGTAGTAGAGCCATCTACTATCCCACAACGCTTTCTAAGTCTACCGCCACTTGGTCCGCACCTGCTTATTTGGGTAAATCCTTATTCACAGGGATCCTCCATATCTGGAGGAGTTTCACCATCCGCCACCTGTGACGCGCTGGGTTGGGGAGGGTCGCCCCAGCTTTACCCAGATAAAACTCTGATAAATATAAAATAATATATTCAGGAAGTGAGAAACATGAACGAGGAGTAGGAATAATATTTGACGAACAAACAGCAAGGACAGTTGTGGGATATTTGAACATCTCGGACCGAGTCCTGCTAGCCCAACTAAAAGAACGACCAATAAACATAAATATTATACAAGTGTACACTCCAACATCTGAAAGTTCTGAAAAAGATGTACAGCTATTTTATAATGACATAGAGACAGCCTTGTAACACACAAAGTCATATGACGTTATTATAGTCACAGAAGATTTCAGTGCCCAAGTTGGTAAAGGAAGAACTTCAGACATCGTTGGTGACTATGGACTGGAGAAGAGGAATGACATTCATTCATTCATTCATGTCCATGTCCCTTGCGGAACTTTGCCTCCCAAACAGCACTCCTGTAGGCCTCTCGGTTGTGAGTAAGATGGCCTGCTGCTGCTGCATCCATTTGCAGATCGTCAACGATGTCTTGCAGCCATCTTCGTTTTGGTCTTCCTCTCTTTTTTTCCCATTATGTATCCTTCCAATACGGTCTTCTCTAAATTATCATGACGTTTAATGTGTCCAAAATATTTAAGTTTTCTCTCTTTAATCCTCTTTACTAGCCAGCCTTCTTCAATATTAAGTTCCTGTAGTATAGACATATTTGTTCTTTTTTGTGTCCACGATATTTGGAGAACTCTTCTGTAGCATTTACATTCAAAGGCATTTATGTGTTTCTCAGCTGTTTTGTTAAGTAGAGGAATGACAGAGGTAGTAAATTAATTGAATGGGCAAGAACACATAGAATGGTTGTAGGAAACACCTGGTTTAAAACAACATCCCAGAAGAATGGCAACGTAGAGCAGCCCAGACAAAAAGACTTTTAACCAAATATACTACGTATTAATCAACAAACGATTCCGAAATGCATTACTGACAACAAAAACCATGCCAGGAGCCGACTGCAATAGTGACCATAACCCACTGTGTAGAAAAATTAGAATAAAGCAAAAGAAAGCATAAAGAAAACTGAGAAACATCAAACTGAATACAGAACTTCTTAAAAATGACCAAGAACTGCGAGAACAAAACGAAACTATTATGACAAATAGATACAATGCAATAGCAAAGATAAATAGTATAGATGAACAATGGGCAATGTTAAGAGATTCTATCCACCAAACTGTTAAGGAGATAATACCACCGAAAAAAGAAGCCCTTAAAAATAAATGGATGACAGACGACATCTTAGGAATGATGGACAAGAGGAGGAGGAGTAAAAATAACCAAGAAAAATATAGCAAGATAAATAAAGAAATAAAATGCAAATGCAGAGAATCAAAGAAAGTGTAGTTAAATAAACAGTGCAGACAAATAGAGGACTCAAATAATAAAGACAGCAAAAACATGCACGAACGAATTAGTGAACTCACCGGCAGGAAAACAAATATACCACAGGATGCCTGAAAACAAAGGAAGGTAAAATGTTAATGGGAAAAGAAGATACTGTGGACAGAGTACATCAGTGAGCTATATGGAGGAGAAAGACCAGAATTAACACTAGATACTGAAAACTGTGATAGACCACCAATACTTGAAGATGAAATCATAGATGCCATCAAACACATGAAGAAAGGAAAAAGCGACTGGGCCTGATAATATAACAATAGAAGAAATAGAGGCACTAGAGGATATAAGAATAAAAATACTAACCAAGTTACTGAATGACATTTACAACAGTTGTTATATGCCCAGTGACTTGCTTAAATCCACATTTATAGCACTACCAAAGAAACCATGTGCAAAGGAATGTGATGACCACCGGACTATCAGCCTCTTATGAGGCTACTTCTGAGAATCATTATGACAAGTACAAGGAAAAAGATAAAAATGGAAATAGCAGATGAACAGTTTGGATTTACTGAGGGAAAGGGAACACACAATGCCATTTGTGCTTTACGAACACTAACAGAAATAGCTTTAGAAGTACAGAAAGATCTCTACTTATGCTTCATCGATTACACCAAGGCATCCAACAAGGTGAAACATAACGACATTATTAAAATGCTGGAAGACATCAATATAGACGGCAAAGACCTGAGGATTGTAAAACATCTATACTGGCAGCAAGAAGCAGCAATTCGAGCAGAAAATAAAAGTTGAAAATGTCAACCTATAAAATATGGTGTGCGACAAGGATGTGTACTATCTCCAGACATATCTTCTCTGTACAGCGAAAATATTCTAAGAACGATCATCACAGAACCAGGCATAAAAATTGGAGGATAGAACAATTACAACCTTCGGTATGCTTACGACACAGTAATGATAGCTGAGAACCAACAATACCTGCAACATTTATTTGGATAAAGTCACCAAAGAAAGTGAACTGAAAGGCCTTACTTTGAATATAAAAAAAACAGAGATTATGGTTATGTCTAAGAAAGAAAATCCACCAACATGCAGTATAACATTAAGCGGAACTATTCTAAAGCAGGCGCAGAAATTCAAATACCTTGCAGCAGTAATAACTGCAGATGGGAAATGCAGAATAGAAATTAATATCATAATAGGTCAAGCAAAGACTGCATTTCAGTTAATGAGAAACATATTATCCAACACATTCTTATCAATGAATGTTAGAAAACAAGTCATAAAATAATAATTATGAGTCAATCTTACTATACGGAAGTGAATCAAAGACAATAGGCAGGTCTGCACAAAAATCGTTGGAAGCAGCAGAAATGTAGTTTATTAGAAGAATCTTGCGAATGACCTGGACAGCTAAAATAACTAATGAAGAATGTATGAGATGAGCTGAAGAGACAAAAAATCTTTTCAGAAAAAAAGAGAGGGACAATATACTTTCATAGGACATGCAATGAGAAGAGGGGGCATTGAAATTATTATAACAACAGGAAAAATAGAAGGAAGAAGATCAAGAGGAAGACCAAGAGAAATGATACTGGACAGTCTGACGGGATGGTGTGAGAGGAGATCATCAACTGAGCTGAAGGCCTGCATGAAGGATGGTGCACTCTAGAGAAGTATAATAGCCAACGTCAGTCGGCACGGCACCTGATGATGATGATGATGATGATGATGATGAACAAACACAATGAGCTTTGTCGTAAGTAAGACTTTAGTAATATAATGTTTCATAAGCAGCCAAATTAGATTTGCCGTAACTGAGACCGTTATAATGTTACACAAACAACCCTTTGAGCTTTGACGTACCTGAAACTGGAGTAATATAATGCTATATAAACAAAACCCTTGAGCTTTACCGTAACTAACACTGAAGTAATATAGTGCTACATAAGCAACCCGTCTGAGTTTTGCCGTATCTACGACTGACGTAGTATAATGCTGCATAAAAAAACACACGTAGCTTTGTCGTAACTAAGATTGATGTAATATAATGTTATATAAACACACCCTCTGTGCTTTGCCGTAACTAATACTGGACTAATATACTGTTACATAAATAAAGACTTGGAGCTTTACGTTAACTAAGACTGGAGTAATATAAGGCTACATAAACAAACCTTCTGAACTTTTTTCCGTAACTAAGACTGACGTAATATAATGCTACATAAACAAAGCCTCGGAGATTTGCTGTAACTAAAACTGAAGTACTATAATGCAACAGAAACATACCCGCTCAGCTTAGCCGGAACTAAGACTGATATAATATAATGCAACATAAACAAAACCTCTGAGCTTTGCCTTAACAAAACTGGAGTATTACAATGCTACGTAAACATTCCTAGCTTTGCCGTAAAACTGGAGTAATACATTGTTACATAAACAACCCTCGGACCTTTGCTGTAACTAAGACTGGAGTAATACATTGTTACATAAACAACCCTCGGACCTTTGCCGTAACTAAGACTGGAGTAATACATTGTTACATAAACAACCCGTCTGAGTTTTGCCGTATCTACGACTGACGTAGTATAATGCTGCATAAACAAACACACGTAGCTTTGTCGTAACTAAGATTGATGTAATATAATGTTACATAAACACACCATCTATGCTTTGCCGTAACTAATACTGGACTAATATACTGTTACATAAATAAACACTCGGAGCTTTACGTTAACTAAGACTGGAGTAATATAAGGCTACATAAACAAACCTTCTGAACTTTTTTCCGTAACTAAGACTGACGTAATATAATGCTACATAAACAAAGCCTCGGAGATTTGCTGTAACTAAAACTGAAGTACTATAATGCAACAGAAACATACCCGCTCAGCTTAGCCGGAACTAAGACTGATATAATATAATGCAACATAAACAAAACCTCTGAGCTTTGCCTTAACAAAACTGGAGTATTACAATGCTACGTAAACATTCGTAGCTTTGCCGTAAAACTGGAGTAATACATTGTTACATAAACAACCCTCGGACCTTTGCTGTAACAAGACTGGAGTAATACATTGTTACATAAACAACCCTCGGACCTTTGCTGTAACAAGACTGGAGTAATACATTGTTACATAAACAACCCTCGGACCTTTGCTGTAACAAGACTGGAGTAATACATTGTTACATAAACAACCCTCGGACCTTTGCTGTAACAAAACTGGAGTAATACATTGTTACATAAACAACCCTCGGACCTTTGCTGTAACAAGACTGGAGTAATACATTGTTACATAAACAACCCTCGGACCTTTGCTGTAACTAAGACTGGAGTATTACATTGCTACATAAACAATCTCGGAGCTTTGTCGTAACTAAGACTGGAGTAATATGCTACATAAACAAACCCTCTGAGTATTGCTTTAACTAAGTCTGGATTAGCAGGACCAAGCAATGAATCACAGAATACTGATGTTATAAAATACAACGTTTAACTGAGTTACCATGTTTTCTATTAGACATGAAATGTCACACAAGCAAAGGACATTGGGTGGAAAATTTTGACTGAGTAAAAGTTTAGCTTGTCTTTCCGTGTCTCCTATATCTGACCAAATCATGAAGTATTTGATAAATATCATCATCATCAGGTGCCGTTATGACTAGATTATTATTTCTCTCCATTGGAGTTAATTTAAGTTCAAATCATCTCCTTAAACTATTCAGCATCATTTCTCTTGGCCTTTCCCTGGCTCTTCTTCCCTCTATTTTTCCTGTTATCACAATATTTTCAATGTCCCCTCCTCTCATTGTCCTATGTAAGTACTGTATCTCTCTCGTTTTTTTACAAGTTTTTTTTTTTTTTTGTTCTTTAGCTTTTCTCATACATACTTCATCTATGCTGCCTAGGCAATTTGCAACATTTTTTTTCTGATAAAACACATTTCAATTGCTTCCAATGATCTTTGTGTGGACCTGGCTATTGTCCGTGATTCATTTCCATATAATAAGATAGGCTCAACAAAGCATTTTAGGACTCCTTTTCTAACATTCATTGGTAAGAATGTGTTGCATAATATGTTTCTCATCCTCTGAAATACAATCTTTGCTTGACCTCTTCTGTTCCTAATTTCTGTTCTGCATTTTCCTCTCCAAAGCTTTTGGTAAATACAGCTTCTTAAACAAAAATATACAGAAACAAGAGACACAAAATGCCTGAAATATTCAATTCAGAATTTGTTATTTAAAATAAAATTCTACCCCCATGATTATTATTTTCATCGTCTTGTTGGTTGCAAGACATCTTTGATGATTTGAAAATGGATGCATCAGCAGCAGGGCATCTTGCTTACAACCGAGAGGCCTACAGGAGAGTTGTTTTGAGGAAAAGTTCTCCAAGGGACATGCAAATGACTGAATGAAACTACGTTTCAACATGCATATTTTTGTACATTTTCGAGCATGCGTATTTTGAATGTAGCAACGGACGCATTTCTGTACGTATCTCAGAAAGGCTCCGAACATGTTTTTTTTTTTTCAAAGTGTTTCTAAATTGACAGCAGAGGATCCAGATTCTCCTTTAAACTAAGTGGTCTTTTCATTTTATTTATTTATTTCTTTCTTTTTTAACCTAGGATTCATGTGAATCTATACTTTATCTGCTCTCTCTAATTATTCGTCCTGTATGTGTTTGTATGATTAAGGCTCACGCTGGAACGTCACAAATTTGTGGTCGTCAAGTAATAAAGTTGTCCCTAATTCTTTCTTAGTTTATACATTTTGTGGATGTTTAATACTTCTTTAGTAGACTCTCAGGACTATATTGATCCCTGCCCTGTTACCCAGGTGAAGTCTACTACAGGAGATACCAACGGACAGGTGGGACAGGTGTGTTTCACCAACCCTGACAATAGCATATCACCTATTGGTCGCTGGTTGTCAAATCGAATAGTGTTTTTATTCGCAAATACTCGAAAAAAATAATCAACAAAAAGAAAAAAAAACACGTTTCACGTCTACTTACTTACGTAAAAAACTCCACTTCCAAAATGCTAAATTTAAGTCGGTACATCATTAACATATTTATTAGTATTCGCTGTTACCGCATCTTCTGCTTGGAAAATGTTCTTTATTCAGACGTGGAAGAAACGGTAGTTCTAATTAATAATGTTCTTTTATAGTGTAAAAACCAAAGAATATTTTATATTTTCTTCACGAAGCCTTTTCTCTGGCGGAAAACGAAGAGACTCAGCGGAGCACAGTTTGCAAACCTCTGTGTTAGAGTGATTTGTAAAATGTTGATGTAATAATGATTTAATTAACATAATCGTCATTGCTTTTTAGCTATAAAATTGTGCTTTATTGATGATCTTTAAAAAAAAACAGTGTTTGCTATTTCCGTTCTGATTACAATCTCTCTGAAACAACAACTCTCTGAGATCTGTTATTTCTCTGAAACCTGTTATTTCAGGCGATTCCCCTTAGGAAATTCTTGAACTAATGTACCTTTTTTTCTATATCATCAAAAATGTCGCAGTTTCCAAATCTGAAGTCTTCCACAATCAAAAAAGCAATCAGGACAGCAAATGTTGTGGCAGTGCGAACAACCATTGTCAATTTCAAGTTCTTCGTCCCAAGCTCTGACTAAAAACAAGTACTCAAGGGCACCAGGTTTCATCTGAAAATATAGAAAATGAAATGATTATTTCATTATGTGACCTGCTATAGGAAACACAAAGAAGTTTGATAATTTCCTTAACATGATAATGTGCAGTATGCATGCTTCAGAACATCAGATATTGACACAAACTGTCAAGTAATTAATGACAGATTAGACTATCATCTTGATCTTCCTGAGTTTAGGTTACTGAACTAGTTATACACAAAATTCCAGCTCTCACTCTCACTTGATGAATTAGTTAAACACTGTTCCAGACATACTTCTCATACAGGCTCTTCAAAACCTCACGTTGACAACAACTGGTACAGATAGTCAAGTAAATCCTGATCACGACACCAATTATACTAATTTTCTAACTGAGATATTAGTACCTTACTAGTATAGATTTTCAATTAACTTAAATTCTCAGACTCTAAATGTACAGGTGCACAGACAATACAACAGTATGAAGACCAGTGACACCCGAATTTTACGGAATCAAATAAACTACGTGTTTAGTGTGAAAAGAATGGGCGGTGATCAGTGAGGATGAAGAATATTGATTGAAATAAATGAACAAACCACTCCTAACCTTGACGAGAGCTTGTTTGTCATATAAGGATGGAATGGGCTACACTAAACTCACACTCAGACCAACTGCCAGACATACAGTATCAATGGACATAAATATCAACTTACATTCTCACAAGAAGCCTTTCCATGGATCCGTAAGAAAATAACACAAGTATCAGACCTTATAAGTCCTACAATGCTTCAAAAGAACTATTGTTACATTCTCCAGTTACAAGTAAACATACCTGGATCCATGGAGGGAAAAATCAACTCACATTCTATCACAAATTATTACACAATTTCCTAGAACACTTTCTAACCCATAATGCTATAAAATCTCTTAACTATAAATAAAAAAAATCTCGCTCAATATAATCACACAACTCAATCACTAATCACAATAATTCTCACACTTCAATCTTCTATCTTATATCCCATATTCTAATCTCCGTCTAAACAATAATCAACCTTCCTAAGTAAAATTTCAGCGCTTAAATATCATCTAACATCAGCAATTTCTACTTTCCTATTTTCGTGAACACTCGTTCACGAGAAAGTCTAAACTTTGAAAATCTCCTGTTTAAGACCTTAGAGCAGTCTCTGAAAAACAACCTAATTTTAGCTAGCCCTAAAAACAAGTCTAGAGAAAGTTCAATCAAATTCTCGAGATTTCATTTTTTTAAACACCGAATGGTGCTGCTAGATAATTGTACCACGGTGATATGGTGATGGTTCTTAGATTAAAATCTTAGCCTGGACAGAAGGACCACCTTATTGATCATGTTACCTTCCGTGCCAGGAGAGTATATAAACTCCATCTATGCTCTCAAATGACCCTCAGTGAAAAACTAACTGGAGATTCCAAATTTAACTTTTAATAAAAATATGTCAGAATAAATTTCACTACCCCCCGAGACTTTCCAAGGTAGCAACAAAGCCTGAGTAAAAAAAAACATGTCAAGGTAAAGTTCATCAAACATGAGCATAAATCTCGGGATTTTTAAAGTGTCAAGAATGACTTTTTTCTACACCAGCAATCTACGTCATAAATAAATACGGGATTAATCAGTTGTTCAAAATACCAAATTTATATCCCTTAGATAGAATAAAGAACAGAATTAAAAGAATTCGGTTACACAGCTTCCTTTGTTTGTATCTTTATCCAGGATAAGGGAGCTAGTTTTTTTTTTTTCATTCCATGCTCTGTGACACTCCGCTAACTTCTTCTTTTGTGCTATTGTGTGTTCTGATGTTTTCGGCTGGTTGGTTACACTCCATTATTTCTACCAGTGTCAGCTTCTCCATTCTTCTGTTCTAGTAGGGTTTGTAGCTGTTTATTCTGCCTCTGGGTATGGACTTCTTGGCAGCTTCCCCAGTTCTCTGTTCTAGTAGGGTTTGTAGTTGTGTCTTCTACTTCTGGGTAAAGACTTCTTGACAGTTTCTCCAGTTTTCTGTTCTAGTAGGGTTTATAATCGCTTCTTCCAATTCTGGGTAAAGACATCTTGACAGTTTCTCTAGTTCTCTGTTCTAGTGGGTTCTGTAGTTTTTTCTTCTACTTCTGGGTAAAGACTTCCTGGCAGTTTCCCCAGTTCTCTGTTCTAGTAGGGTTTGTAGTTGTGTCTTCTACTTCTGGGTAAAGACTTCTTGACAGTTTCCCCAGTTCTCTGTTCTAGTAGGGTTTGTAGTTGTGTCTTCTACTTCTGGGTAAAGACTTCTTGACAGTTTCCCCAGTTCTCTGTTCTAGTAGGGTTTGTAGTTGTGTCTTCTACTTCTGGGTAAAGACTTCTTGACAGTTTCTCCAGTTCTCTGTTCTAGTAGGGTTTGTAGTTGTGTCCTCTACTTCTGGGTAAAGACTTCTTGGCAGCTTCCAGGATTATGTTTGTTAGGACTGTCACATTATAGTTTATGTTGTTGGTCAGAGTGATCTGCAGGCACTGTTGGTGTGTTTGCTTTTTTTCTGTATTGGTCAAAGCTAACTTTTTTCAAGTTCCAGGCGAGTGCTGTGCTAAGTTGTTTTGTGCACATTTTCCCATAGACTCTTAGTTTGGCTGGCACATGTTTTGTCCTCCTAGATGTGTGTTGACTGTTCTAACTGTAAGTCGCTGAATTTCGTCTGTTGCTGCGGCTAGGTCAGATGTGTTTAATTTCTTTTTTTTCCATACCATAGAATAAAAGTTTGGTTTGTCATGTTTTTCGGTTGTTAAGTGTTAGATTGTCTGTCATCCAGTCTTTAGATTGTCTGTCATCCAGTCTTCCAGTTCTTTTCATCTCTGATTTAGTGTCTCGTGGAACCAGCTTGGGGAGTGATGGTTGATTGATTGATTGATTCATTCATTTGCATGTCCCTTGCGGACCTTTGCGTCCCTAACAGCCCTCCTGTAGGCCTCCTGGTTGTAAGCAAGATGGCCTGCTGATGCATCCATTTGCAGATTACCAACGATGTCTTGCAGCCATCTTCGTCTTGGTCTTCCTCTCTTTCTTTTTCCCATTATGTATCCTTTCAAGACGGTCTTACCTAATTTATGATGTTTAAGTTGTCAAAAATATTTAATTTTGTCTGTTTAATCCTCATTAATAGCCAGCCTTCTTCAATATTAAATTCTTATTCATTCATTCATTCCTTTGCTTGTCCCTTGCGGAACTTTGCCTCCCAAACAGCACTCCTGTAGGCCTCTCGGTTGTGAGCAAGATGGCCTGCTGCTGCTGCATCCATTTCCAGATCATCAACGATGTCTTGCAGCCATCTTCGTTTCGGTCTTCCTCTTTTTCTTTTTCCCATTATGTATCCTTCCAATACGGTCTTCTCTAAAGTATCATGACGTTTAATGTGGCCAAAATATTTAAGTTTTCTCTCTTTAATCCTCTTTACTAGCCAGCCTTCTTCAATATTAAGCTCTTGTAGTATAGATATATTTGTTCTTTTTTGTGTCCACGATATTTGGAGAACTCTTCTATAGCATTTACATTCAAAGGCATTTATGTGCTTCTCAGCTGTTTTGTTAAGTGTCCAGGTCTCACAGGCATATGTTGCGATGGGAAAGATGCATGCCCTTAAAAATCTTATTTTTGTGGTTCTGTCTGCTCCTCTCCACAGATTCTTTATTTGTTTTACTTTCTGAAGAGCAATAGATGTCCTCCTTTTAATTTCCCGCATTGTATCTCCATTATTAGTTAGTAGTGATCCAAGATATTCAAAACTCTCCACTTCTTTAAATTCTTATAGTATGGATATATTTGTTCTTTTTATGTCCATGATATTTGATGAACTCTTCTGTAGCATTTAAGTTCAAAGGCATTTATGTGCTTCTTAGCTGCTGTTTTATTAAGCGTCCAAGTCTCACTAGCATATGTTACGATGAGAAAGATGCATGCCCTTTAAAATCTTATTTCTGTAGTTCTGTTTGTTCCTCTCCACAAGTATTTCACAGTGATACGCAGAAATATATTGAAACAGAAATATTTAACAGTAGCAATACACTAGTACTCAGCTAGAAATAGTTAACAGTAGCAATACACTAGTACTCAGCTAGAAATAGTTAACAGTAGTACTAGACTAGTACTCAGATAGAAATAGTTACTCAGTTAATTGCATATAGCATTAGTTAAATAACTACAGCAACAACATATCTTCAGTCATATTGGTGCCTATTCTGTATTAGCTAGTGCCTGTTATTGGCACTTAAAGATGCTGCCATATATCAGCACCGTTCCTGGCACTATCTCGCCGTGTCTTTATAAGTGCAGGAGCTAATGATGCAGCTGTTCTGCTAGAGCAGTGTATAATACATCACGTGCAATTATGTCTTGTTTGATCGTTTTCGTTGATGAGCTCAGCACGTTAGGTCACGCTGGCATAAGCTGTCGTTGTGGTTGCTGATAAACTATTGTATATCTTATATCCTTCCAGTGCGTTTAACGTCACATAGGGCTCCCAAGGTAGTTCGCCAATTTTTACATGTCTTCGGCGAGTCTTTCAACCTCATCATGGGATTTTCATTCATTCATTCGTTCGTTTGCATGTCTCTTGCGTAACTCTGCGTCCAAAACAGCACTCCTGTGGGCCTCTCGGTTGTGAGCAAGATGGCCTGCTGCTGCGGCATCCATTTGCAGATCATCAACGACTTCTTGCAGCCACTTAGCCTTGGTCTTCCTCTCTTTCTTTTGTCCATTATGTACCATTCCAAGATCGTCTTCTCTAGATTATCATGTCGTTTAATGTGTCCAAAATATTTACGTTTTCTCTCTTTAATCCTCTTTACTAGCCAGCCTTCTTCAATATTAAGCTCTTGTAGTATGGATATATATTTGTTCTTTTTTGTGTCCTCGATATTTGAAGAACTCTTCTGTAGCATTTACATTAAAAGGCATTTATGAGTTTCTCAGCTGTTTTGTTAAGTGTCCAGGTCTCACATGCATATGAAGCGATAAGAAAGATGCATGCCCTTAAAATTATTATTTTTGTGGTTCTGTCTGCTCCTCTCCACAGATTCTTTAGTTGTTTTACTTTCTGAAGAGCGATATATGTCCTTTTAATTTCCCTCATTGTATCTCCATTACAAGTTAGTAGTGATCCAAGATATTCGAAGCTCTCCACTTCTTCCTGGTTTTCCTCATTGATACATATTTCATGGGAATTTATTCCTGTTAATTTGGCCTCTCTTAATAATGTCCTCTTCAGAATTTCACGCCGTCTGCCTCTTTTTCCCTGGCATGTTGTGTTCCACTTGATAGCTTGTTTTTGGATTCTCTGATCGTTTCTTCTCATCAGGTGACCAACATATGTCCATCTCCTTTTCCTGATCACCCATAAGACTGGTTGTTGTTCAGTCATCTGTCTTATCTCTTCATTGTTCTTGAGTTCGTTCGATTTGATACCGAGTATTTTCCTTAGGCATTTGTTTTCAAAAGAGTCTAATTTCTTGTCTATTTCTTTTGTTGTTTTCCAGCGTTCGCGTCTATAAATGAGGCTGGATATTACATTTAAATTGAATAGTCTTAATTTGGTTTTTGTGCTTATAACTTTTGAATGCCGTATGTTCTCAAGATTCTTGAAAATCGATTCTGCTTATACAATTATAAATCTAACTTGCTTTCTGGTGTCACCATCCTGGTCTATGTAGCTGCCAAGGTATGCAAACTGATTGACTTCTTCAATATATGTCCCTTCTACGTGTATTTTTACTTTTTGATTAATGGGAATTTTCATTATTTTTTTTTTGTCCTTGTTAATTTCAAGTCCTATTTTGCTAGTCAGTGAAGACAGGCTATCTGTTTCTTCTTGCATGGAATTCACATTATTACTGATAAGAGTTATGTCATCAGCAAAATCAAGATCTTCTAGTTGGGTCCCATGTACCCAGTCAATACCTGTGTTACCAGTGCAGCATTTTCTCATTATGAAGTCTATTGTAATTCCAAAATGAAAAGGAGACAGTACACATCCTTGTTTCACACCTGTTTCAATCTGGAAACATTCACTCATCCCTTCTTCTGTTTTAACTGCACAAACATATCCACTGTAGAAGTCCTTAATGATGTTGACAATTTTAGATGGTATTCCATACAGACTTAAAATTCTCTATAATGAATCTTTGTGTATGCTATCAAATGTCTTTTTAAATATAAACTATAGGAACCACCATATCCTATTGTACATATTTATTTACAGTTTATGTATATTTTCGGTAAAGATTGATAAGTATATACATTCATTCATTCCTTTGCATGTCCCTTGCGGAACTTTGCCTCCCAAACAGCACTCCTGTAGGCCTCTCGGTTGTGAGCAAGATGGCCTGCTGCTGCTGCATCCATTTCCAGATCATCAACGATGTCTTGCAGCCATCTACGTTTCGGTCTTCCTCTTTTTCTTTTTCCCATTATGTATCCTTCCAATACGGTCCTCTCTAAATTATCATGACGTTTAATGTGGCCAAAATATTTAAGTTTTCTCTCTTTAATCCTCTTTACTAGCCAGCCTTCTTCAATATTAAGCTCTTGTAGTATAGATATATTTGTTCTTTTTTGTGTCCACGATATTTGGAGAACTCTTCTATAGCATTTACATTCAAAGGCATTTATGTGCTTCTCAGCTGTTTTGTTAAGTGTCCAGGTCTCACAGGCATATGTTGCGATGGGAAAGATGCATGCCCTTAAAAATCTGATTTTTGTAGTTCTGTCTGCTCCTCTCCACAGATTCTTTATTTGTTTTACTTTCTGAAGAGCAATAGATGTCCTCCTTTTAATTTCCCGCATTGTATCTCCATTATTAGTTAGTAGTGATCCAAGATATTCAAAACTCTCCACTTCTTCCAGTTTTTCCTCACTGATACATATTTCAGTTACCTTGTTTGTTTTGTCAGTTGTCATCACTTTAGTTTTCTTTGCATTAAGATAGAGGTTCTGCTCTTCGCTGTTCTTGCGGACTGACATAATTAGTTTTTCCATTCCTTCTTGTGTTGTGGACAGCAATACTGTGTCATCAGCATATCTAATCTCTGGTATTTCATAACCTCCAACTGTTATGGCATCGTAATATTCTTTGTCTACATCTTCTCTAACATTCCTCATTATTTTCAGTATACAAGTTAAATAAGTAGGGTGACAATATGCACCCCTGACGGACCCCTTGTTTTATGTCAAACCAAGTTGTTGTTTCACCATTTATTCTTACTGCTGCTTGTTGGTCTAAATACAGCAGTGATGTTAATTGTATCAAATGTGTTGGAAATCCCATTTTTTCCATTATTTCCCAAAGTTTCTGGTGTTGTACACAATCAAATGCCTTTGAGTAGTCTATAAAGGATAAATATAGATTCACATTAAACTCCCTGCATTTCTCTATTATTAATCTTAGATTGAATATATGATCTCTTGATCCTCTTCCTTGCCTGAAGCCAGCTTGGACCATATTGACTTCTTCTTCTATTTTCTTTCGAAGTCTACCCATTATGATTTTTAACAGAATTTTACTGGCATGACTAATCAGGGAAACAGTTCTGTAGTTGGTGCATAATTTCAGGTTACCCTTTTTTGGCAGTGGTATGAATACAGTTCTTTTCCATTCTTTTGGCCAAATACCTGAATGCCATATCTTTTTACATAGTGCATGATAGATTGTTGCACACTCCTTTCCTCCTGCTTTAATAAATTCAGCGGTTATCTCATCACATCCTGGTGATTTACCATTTTTCAGACTCTTTATTGCCCATAAAACTTCTTCCATTGTCGGCTCGGGTTCTTTCTCCTCCAATAATAATTCACACTGTTGATTTCTGCTTCCACAGTCGGTTGTTTCATACATTCTTTTGCAATATTCCTTCCATCTTTCCAGAATTTCCTCTGTCTCTGTCAGGGTATTCCCCATCTCATCACAAATTACATTTAGCTTAGGTGTGACATTTCTCGTCAATGTCTTCATTTCTTTAAACATTTCACTATCTCTTCCACACCTCTGATGTTCTTCTATTCTTTCACAACAATCTTGTATGTATTGTTTTTTGTCTTTTCTTATGTTTCTTCGTACTTCTTTTGTTAAAGTTTGATATTTATCTTTGTTGTTGTTTGTCACTCTCCATTGCATCTTCATTTCTCTACATTGTTTTATCAGTTCTAGTGTACCTGCTGTGATCCATCTATTCTTTTGTGTTTTCTTTACTGGAACCATGTCTTTAGCTGTTGTTACTAAGATATCTTTGGCCTGCGTAGCCAATTCATCTGGTGTCATCTCTTCCTGTACAGCCATCAGGATTTCGAAACGATTCTTCACTTCTATACCGTATTGTTCTGGTATATTTGTAAGGTCAAAGCGGAGTGGTCTTGATCCCATAACTATCTTTTTTATCTTTATCTTCATGTCTGCTATTAATAACTCATGGTCCGTGTCACAATAAGCACCTGGTAAAGTTTTTGCTGATGTTATGCTTGACCTCCACCTTCTCTGCACTAAAATGTAATCTATTTGATTCCTGGTTTTCCCATCAGGTGATGTCCATGTGTAAAGTCTTCTTGGATGTTGTTTAAAAAGTGTGTTAGCGATCATTAGCTCATTTTCCATAAACAACCAAGTATGAACCACAGAGAGACTGTGACTAGTGAAGACCATGTAGAAATGTGTCAATTCCATTATCACGTTATTGTGTTTGTTATGAAAGTGGTATAAATTATTCAACTGATATCGATTCCCAGATGTATCTAAATAGAATCTACATGAAAATTACCAGATCATAGGAAAACTACAGGGAAAACCGCGATAGTTATTAGAAAAATATGGGGAAATCCACTACTATCAATCAAAACTAGAGGACAAAAGTCATTGTAAACTTATTACCGTCAATCAAAACCTGCACGAGATTTCAGCAAAATGTACAACGAGCAGGACAGCGGGCCAGGAAAATAACTGCTGTATTGATAGATATGCAGTAGAAATAAACGCTTTCTAAGAGTCTCTACAAAACGCACGAAGTAAATTCCCGGCGACTTGAAGCTAATTTGTCGAGGGATAAGGGGATTGTGTAAAGTCTCGAGCCATAAACAAGACGAGGTGAGTTATCTTCCCTTTACTGCTTGTCGTTCTTGTAAATCTTGCAAACACATGTTGACAAAAACACACTGAACATGTTTATAAATAGTTGTTTGTTTTTGTGTGTGTGGGGGGGGGGGGGGGGGTCCTTGTTTTTGTTGTATTTGCATGATTACACATTCAAGGATATTAGACAGTTATATGGAACAGGTTGTCGGTTTCAGGAATCAATACTAGATGTCCTAACAGGTTTATCTCTGTTGTAATTTTTTTTTCCTGATTTTAAATGACATGTCCACGGTGTCACTCATTCCCGCTTCTGAAACCCACCAAGAATACAGGCTCAAGCCCTGCGATACTCTGAACCTCTTGTGGTCCTCTTGTGGATCTTGTGTGGTCCTTTCGGGGACCACAGGGACTATCGAGGGCCACAGGAGTAAATTCAGGAGGATCACGGGGCGGTCTTGGTGGTAGAAGCGAACGGAGAAGAAGAAGAAGAAAACAACATACAGAACGAAGAAATAGAGAGAGGAGATAAATATAAACTCACATGAATGCTATGTTAAGAAAATTTTAAATAATATTTATAGATTACTTAGCTGTAACTTGTAAGAAGCTGTGGCTTGTCCAACGTTGTGTATCATAAATGTGCGTGGTGGAATGTAGAGAGTATTTAACTAGAGACTTGGGATGTGTGATAGGTGGGTCGTAACTGAGGATGGTGGATGAGGAATAACGTGGATGGGGAGAGAGTGATACAATGGTAATCTATCCGGGAGAAAGTGAAATATGTGATTATTGATTGGGTAGAGAGCTTGTAATGTGATGCTGTGAAGAGGCTCTGTACTATGTGTAAACAAGTGAGAAGGGTATGGAACTTAGTGAGAAGGGATTATAATTGTTGAAAAGGAGAATGTTAGGTGTAGCTGAATAATGGAACCATGTAGTTCCAGAGTCCCATATTCCTGAATGTACCGGTTCTCAAGCGCTAGGCAACATGTGTCGTCTGAGTGACACTGATGGGTGTTACCAGGAAGTCAGATTTGCCTCGGTGGTTGGGGCCATTGAAATGATTCGGGGCAGGTTTCGAAGCATGCTGGCTGAGTTTCTGTATGCGGTCCCCTAGTCTGAGGCCAGTTTCACCAATGTAATTTATTCTGCATCTTTTGCATACAGAGAAATATATTACACTGCGGGACTCGCATGTGAATCCCTCATGGAGAGTGAGGATTGTTTTGGGAAAAGTGATCGTGTTTCTACTTTTTTATGTGATTATACATTTTAATTTAATCAAAGTGTGCGGTCACCAGCGTTATCATGTTGTTGTGTTTGATTATTTTGTGTTGTGTGTGTGTGTGTTGGTAGTGCTGCTGTTGCTGTCATTGATGTTATTATTCTTGACGCTGTTGTTGGTGGTGATGTTATTGCCTCTGTTACTGTGATGTCGTTGTTTATGATTATGTTACTGATGCTATTGTTATCGCTGTTATTACTGGTGTCGTTGCTGATTATGTTAGAGGTAATGTTGGCGCTGTTGCTGCTGGTGTCATTGTTGATGCTGTTAGTGATGATGTTATTGCTGTTGGTGCTCTCTCTCTCTCTCTCTCCATCTCTCTCTCTGAACCTTAAGTTCCCAGGCCACATGGAGCTTCCGCAAGGGTTTTTCCGCAAATGCCTGTCCTTTGACTTTTTTTGTGCTCTTGCCCAGGTGAGCCCTCTATTGCTCAACATCCTTTCTGTTGTTCTTCTCCGTGTCTATTTTGGTCTACCCTTACTTCTGTTCCTCTGTGGTGTTCATCTTAGTGCTATTTTTGGTAGTGAGTTGTCAGTCATTCGGAGCACATGTCCCAACCATCGCCAGCGTCTTTCCTCAATAATTGCTGTCAATGGCTTCTTCTGCATTTCTGCCAATAAGTTGTTATTTCTTATGGTGTTTGGCCAAAATATTTTTCTAATTCTTCGTAAACATTTAGTCTGGAAAGAATTCAACTTGTTTGCTGTTGGTGCTACTGTGCTGTTAATGCTGGTGTCGTTGTTAGTTGTGTTGTTGTTGGTTGTGATTTTTTGCAGCTGCTGCTATTGCTGTTGTTGCAGCTGTTGCTGGTTGTGATATTGATGATTGAAGTTTTCTTGATACTTTTGTTATCTCCGTTGTTACTGATGTAGTTCTTGCTGTTGCTTTTATTGTTACTCCTGTCTTGCTGTAAATTTTCTTACTGCTGTTTCTGTTACTGTTTCTTTTTTTTGGGGGGGGGGGACGGAGGGGGTGTTATTAAAACTGTACGATTTGCTTATTATTATTATTATTATTATTATTATTAGATGGTAATTGAATGGGATATTCTGTAATCTCCTCCCTCCATCTCTTGTGTGGACTGCCTCTCCCTGTGTTTCCTACAATTCTTACTGTGAATGTTTTCTATGCTGTCCTTTCTATCGGTGGTCGCTTAATGTGGCCCAAAACATTTGACATGTTTCTGGACATAGAGTAATACTGGTGTTACTCCAACCGTTGCCCTGAAGGTGTCCATGTTTTATTTGGTCTCTTCTTATTACATTTAGTATTCTCCTTCAACATCTCATTTCTGTCGCGATGGTTTTCCTTTTCTGTTCGGCTGTTAGTGTTCATGCTTGGCATTGATAGCACAGAGTTGACGCATATTATATACCACGCATTTCTGCACACCATCCTCGTTCGATCACCATTATTTGGAGGAAAATTGTGCTTTACGCTGCCCTTTTTTTCGGTTTCAATTATGATGTTCTTGTTTCTCGGTAAAGGTGTCATTTGCCTAGTAGCCTTGTCTGCTATTATGCATCTCTTTCCAATATGAGTCCCATTTTCATTACTGCCTAAGAATTTCAAATGCTTCACCTGTTTCAAAGACTGATTGCCAAGAACGTTCTTTTTTCGGATTTCTCCTCTGACAGTGATCATTATTTCTCTGCGGTGGGAGGGGGGTGGGGTGGGGGTCAGCGCTGATCTTCATGTTGTGTTTTTTACATGCTCTTGCTAAGTTATCCACGTTCTGCTGTAGGTCTTTCTCTGGTGTACCTATAAGTGATTGGTTGTTAATAAAAGGTTGTTAACCATTTATGGTCCACATATTGGCCAAATTTGAAGTAGGGTGCCGACAAGCTAACGGCATTATTTGTGGAACAGGACTGTCGGGCAATTTCGTGATGGATTTTTGTCTGTGTATGTTAGCTCATTTGCTGATGTAATTCTATAATATGAATAGTAAAGGAGATTGTACACAGCCTTTCCTCACTCCAGGTTTTATGATAAATAGTACTGATTTTTCTTATAACTGTACAATGACTGTTTTCATGCAGGTTTTTTCACAAGTTCACCAGATGTGTACTAACTTCATAAAGCTCTAAGATTGCCCTTATTTATATATATTGTTGAAATATCGTGGACACAAAAAAAAAGAACAAATATATCTATACTGCAAGAGCTTAATATTGAAGAAGCATAGCTATTAAAGAGGATTAAAGAGAGAAAACTGAAATATTTTGGACACATTAAACGTCATGATAATTTAGAGAAGACCGTATTGAAAGGATACATAATGAGAAAAAGAAAGAGAGGAAGAAAAAGAAGAAGAAGATGAAGAAGAAGAAGGAGTAAAAGAGAAGAAGAAGAGAAGAAGAAGAAGAAGAAGAAGAACAACAACAATAAGAGGTGTAAAACGAAAAAGAATAACAAAGAAATAGGAGGAGGAGGAGAGTAGCAGAAGTGAGAAGAAGAAGAAGAATAAGATGAAAAAGAATAAGAAGGAAAAAGGAGGAGAAGGAGAGCAGCAGTAGTAAGAAGAAGAAGAAGAAGAAGAAGAAATAAGAGCAGGAGGAGAAGGAGGAGAAGATGAAGAAGAAGAAGAAGAAGAAGAAAAGGAAGAAGAAGAAGAAGAAGAAAAAGAAGAAGAAGAAGAAGAAGAAAAAGAAGAAGAGGAAGAAGAAGAAGGAGGAGGAGAAGTAGGAGGAGAAAAAGTTTGAGAATAAAAAAAAGAGGAGAAGGAGAAGAGGGAGAAGAATGAGAAGACGGAGAAGAGGAAGAAGAAGGAGGAGTTGAAGAATAAGAAGAAGAAGAAGAAGAAATAGGAGCAGGAGGAGAAGGAGAAGAAGAAGAAGAAGAAGAAGAAGAAGAAGAAGAAGAAGAAAAAGAAGAAAAAGAAGAAGAAGAAGAAGAAGAAGAAAAATAAGAAGAAGAAGAAAAAGAAGAAGAGGAAGAATAAGAAGGAGGAGGAGAAGTAGGAGGAGAAAAAGTTTGAGAATAAAAAAAGAGGAGAAGGAGAAGAGGGAGAAGAATGAGAAGACGGAGAAGAGGAAGAAGAAGGAGGAGTTGAAGAATAAGAAGAAAAAGAAGGATTTATATCATTTCAGCTGTTATTTAGTGTGTCGTAAGACACAAATTATTTATCTAAGAAACTTGCAGAACATAAAATAAAATTCAAATGTAGAAACTGCAGACGCGTACGTCACGTTAAGACCGCTGGAAGATTTTGACGTGATTAGAAAGTTGTAAAATCTGTTTTCTATACACTGAACCAATGAACGATCTTTATTATCAAATAGTGACTAATTGGGCACGCAGCTGTACACTGTCTTGTCCCTTCCCAATATTGGGAAGGACAAGACCCTCAACCCAACTGCAACTCCAAATCCATGGCCTATGTACAGCTATATTGGGTGGCCAGGCATAAACAATTTAACTATACAACCCAGGGTTTCCCTCCCAGGACAACACTACATACTAGTTGTGTAACCTATATGCATCTAACACGTTACATAACATACACTACATATTACAGAAGTCAACTGGTCAAATATTTCTGTATTTATTAACACTTCTACACATAACAAGGACCCCACGTGGACACTTAGACACAAGAAAACAGCATGTATCATAAGAAATGCATTGCAACATTATATATATATATATATATATATATATATATATACTGTAAAATATGACAAACATGACGTGTATCATCAGTGCAACATAATTAAACATAACATAGATCATCACTGTAATACACTGCTCTCTGTGGATAACTAAAATATATATGTCCCAGATGCTGGATCGGGCTCTCTTGGCCCCATAAGTAATTTCACACACGCTCATCTAGCGGTGTCCTCGCACTTAGTGACCTCGCCTTCTGCATCTCTTATTCAAACACTTATCCTTCCTGAAATCACGATGTGCTACCACACTTCAGCAATTTCATGACTGCTGCCACGCCCATCACCACATTTATAATCCTGATCTCCTGGTGTACTAGTGTACTGGAATAATACTTTATGTCTCCGCACAGACAGACTTGCTCTATTTTCTGATCTGCGGCTCGTCTACACAGCCATGTCTCACGTTCTGCCCTTCATCTCTCAGTATTCATTCAAACGCATTCGCTCGAAATCACTTTAGTAGTAATATTATATAAGTGTAAAGAACTATTTAAAACACAATAAATAATCTCTAATAAGTACATGTTTTTACAAGCAATCAACAATATATAGATTTAACGTACGACAAAGATATTTTACTGTACATTCTAATTACAGTTTAAAATATCAAAAAACTAACAAACGGATTTGTTGGAATTCAAGGATCTTGTTTCTAACTTCAAATTCAGAAACTCGGTGATTTCCTAACGCAAACAATAACAAGCATTTGGCAAAAGCAAATACTCACCTACATAAACTTTATAAGCACATATAACGAAGTTAACAAATTTATAGTCTCAACGAAGGGGCGTGTACACTGAAAGTAAATGACAGACACACAACGAAATCACAGGACTGTGAGCTTATCAGTGGAAAGGGTTGGGGGATGTGGTTCCAGCCAGTGCATTGCACAGGGACCGGAGTACTTCTCTGTTTAAGAGTGGTGGGATGGAAGGAATAGGAGCCCCAGAATTGATGACAAACTAAATGAAGGAAGACAGGAGGTGGAGGATTGCATCACCTTGGTCTTTTGGAGGCCTCCCACGCAGTAATCGCACTCTTGCTGTCCTCGTCACATACACAACATGTGAAAAATGTACAATTGCTGTTTCTGCTATCACTACTATTGATGATGATGATGATGATGATGATGATGATGATGATGATGATGATGATGATGATGATGATGATGAATCTCATGCTACTTCTCCGTACAAATATGAAGAAAACTTACCTTACAAGATAAGACAAGACAAGACAAGACAAAACAAGATAAGATAAGATAAGACAAGACAAGACAAAACAAGATAAGATAAGACAAGACAAGACAAAACAAGATAAGATAAGACTAGACAAGACAAGATAAGATAAGACTAGACAAGACTAGACAAAACAAGACAAGACAAGATAAGATAAGATAAGATAAGATAAGATAAGACAAGACAAGATTTTGCTCCAAAGACGGAGAAGACGCTGTCTAACCTTGGAAGTCTGTGATCCGTAGCTAGCCTCAAGCTTCTCCAATCAAAGAGGAAAAAAAGTCGCTGTCCCACATTTCCTATGGTACTCCCAGTAATAGGACTAGCCTGGCTAGGGGGCAGGGAAGATCATCAAAGTCCCCCCACCCCCCCCCCCCAGTCAGTGGATTCTGCTAAAGAAATATTGCTCACTCCTGCATTTTAGCACCAGCCAGGGAATGAAAAAATTCCCAGCCATCACACATTTCAAGTGCCACACAATTTATACCTCAACATCTTCTCCGATCAGGCTGCAAAGAAAACCATCTCGTAACTCCAGGTAGAAGAGTTCTCCAAATATCGTGGACACAAAAAAGAACAAATATATCTATACTACAAGAGCTTAATATTGAAGAGGGCTGGCTATAGTGAAGAGGATTAAAGAGAGAAAACTTAAATATTTTGGACACATTAAACGTCATGATAGTTTAGAGAATACCGTATTGGAAGGATACATAATGGGAAAAAGAAAGAGAGGAAGACCAAGACGAAGATGGCTGCAAGACATCGTTGACGATCTGGAAATGGATGCAACAGCAGCAGGCCATCTTGCTCACAACCGAGAGGCCTACAGGAGTGCTGTTTGGGAGGCAAAGTTCCGCAAGGGACATGCAAATGAATGAATGAATGAATGAACTCCAGGTAGATTCAAGAAGAAGAAGAAGAAGAATGAATGAATGAATGAATGAATAATCTTTATTTTTAAAGGGTAAAGAATTGGGCACGCAGGCCCGTCTTACATTCTGCCCTTCATCACTCCATCTTTCATTCTTCCCACACACTTGACTTAGTTCAAATATACAAATTAAATTAGGAAAAACATATCAAAAGAAGAAGAAGAAGAGTATGAAAAAGAAGAAGAAAGAATAAGAGGAGAAGAGGAAGAAGAAGAAGAGTATGAAAAAGAAGAAGAAGGAATAAGAGAAGAAGAAGAAAAGAAGAAGAAGAAGAAGAAGAAAAGAAGAAGAAGAAGAAGAAGAAGAAGAAGAAGAAGAAGAAGAATGTGTCTCCCTTTACTACTTGTCATTCTTGTAAATCTTGCAAACAGATGTCGACGAAATTATTTTTCGTGAATACGTGGTTTATAACTTGTAGGAGTTTTTGCCTGATTCTGATGTAATTTATGGATTTATTACACTTCAAGGACATTAGAAAGCTATATGGCAACAGGTTGTCAGTGTCAACAATCGATACTGAAGTACCGGACAGATCTGGAGAGTCAGACAGATTTTTATCTGCTGTAATTTTTTTTTCCTGATTTTAAGTGACATGAGGTTCTAAGGACTGTAAATGCGTCTCAAACAGCCTCTAGCAATCAAGTCCAGCTCCTGGCCTTCCCGTGGCAGAACTGTTTAAACTGATAGGAGAAGGGGCGAGGGCGAATATCTGGCGCCTGAAAACCAGATACTTAGGGTAGATGAGTGGCACGTTTGGTAGCTCATCTGCCGCTGTTGGCGAGATTTTTCAGTTGCCGTGCGTGGAGCGGTGCTCCTCCCGGCCAATGAAGAAAGGTGCAAATGAGGTTTGCCGCGCAGCATCACTTCGGAAAAGGTGGTAGAAAGGATAAAGCGAAGCAAACAGTCAAATCACGGCACCTATGATCTGGAGGTCGGCCACGTCCTGAGTGCAGTCATATCGGGTGAAATGCCTGAACCGGCTTGTCCCAGAGGTTAAGACACTGCTGGCGAGACTCTTCAAATGCCGCGCGTGGAATGAAGCTCCTCACGGTCAAGGAAGAAATGCGGAAAAGAAATAAAGGTTGCTGTGCGGAACCGATGGGAAAGGTGGTGGAAAGGACAAAGTGAAGTTTAATCGGTATGTCCAGTAGTATCGCTACGAGAGCTATACATACCGCGGCACCTCTGCTCTAGAGGCCGGCCACGTCCGAAATACACCTACACTGGTGAAATATGCCTAAACCGGCACACACCAGGGGTGGAACTTGGTGGCTAGACATGTCATGTCACCTCCGCTCTAGAGGTCGGTCACGCCTGATATACACCCATACTGGTGAATTTTGCCTAAACCGGCTCACACCAGGGGTGAATCTTGAAGGCTATGCATATCACAGTACCTCTGCTCTAGAGGTCGGTCACGTCCCAAACACGCCCATACTGGGATAATATGCCTAAACCGGCTCAACCCAGGGGTGGAAGTCACTAGTGGCGAGGATTCGTCCTCCTGGACAAAAGCTCCATCATGGTCACAACTAGGAAGGGTAGCGGCCACGACCGCAAAATGCTGAAGTCGGAGACACTGGACCAGTGCAGTCTAGATAGGCAACCACCTCTCACCCGGCGGGGATGTTTGCGTATCATAATCACGCTGAGGTTTTCCGGTGAGAAAGTCCAACCCTGGACTGGATGGGCAACCACCTACACCCGGCGGTGATACACGGGTATCTCAAAACACGTCGAGGTTTTCCGGTGAGAAGGTCCAACTCTAGCCTAGGTGGGCTACCACCTCTCACATATACAAATGACATGAAAACCATATACAAAATCACAAAGAAGATGACAGGTAACTTCAGCACAAGATGTGAGAGTGCATAAGGACACATAAGGGACAACTGGTCAGTGGAGAAAGAGAACAAAAATTGAAAGATGGAGGGAACACTTTAACAACCTACTCACCCAGCAGGGATGCACTGATATCCTAAACACGTCGAGGTCTTCCGGTGAGAAAGTCCAACCCTAGACTAAACTGGTGCAATGAAAACCACGGTGTCACGCAATCCCGCTTCTGAGACCCACCAAGAATACAGGCTAAAGCCCTGTGATACTCTGAACCCCTTGTGGTCCTCTCGTGGATCTCGTGTGGTCCTTTCGGGGACCACACAGGAGACCACGGGACCTAACGAGGACCACAGGCGTAAATTCAGTAGGATCACAGTGCGGTTTTGGTGGTAGAAGCGAACGAAGAAGAAGAAGTGGCATGTTGCTGTAGTTATTGCATTCAGGCAGAGACGACGGGAAACACCAAGAAGGAGGTGGGGTAGGTATAAATTTGTCAAATGTAGCAGCAAAGAGCCTTATAGAATGGGAACCAGTGAACAGTGATATAATAAAATGTATAAACTTGGAAAAACGTTTATTATTTAACGATTCCACAGTTGTGCCGTTTCGGCGCGAGCCTTCATCAAACAAAAACAAACAGGACGAAGAATCAGAGAGAAGAGACAAAGTACAGATTCACATGAATTTATATTGACGAAATAATTAAAAAATGAAAGAAAATTATGAAAAATTGTAAATGACTTAACTTAGTTCTTGGAATAGTACAGCCTTTAAGATGTACAGAGCACAAACAATATGCACCGGTTACGGTGTAAACAAAACGTTTGTTCTGAAAGGTGCAAACAAAATTGTGCATGGCTGAGTGTAGAAAATGTTAAGAGACACGGATGCGCATAGAAGGATCAGAGAATTATTCAAAGAACAGAGATGACTGGAGAGCCTTGATCTATTGCCGATGCTTTTAAGGGAGTGAAAGGCGATGATGATGATGATGATGATGACAGTAGTGAATGGATAAGGATTGGTGATGTTTAATAGTAGATGGTGGTAGGGAAGGGATGATAATCTATTTACGAGAAGGTGAAAAGAATTATTATGGTTGTAGCAGAGGAGTAGTAATGTGATAATGCATGTGCATCATGAGCAACAAGTGAGAATGAGTAAGATTGTGGAAGATTATGTGTAGGTGAATAACGAGTTCAAACCATATACTTCCAGTGTCCCACTGTCCTGCATGTAGCGGTTCTCAAGCGCTAGGCGGTTTGTGCCGTCTGCGTGACACTGATGGCTGTTACTAGAAAGTCAGATTTGCCTCTGTGGTTGGGGACATTGAAATGATTCGGGACTGGTTTCGAAGCATGCTGGCTGATATTGTACAGATGATTTTGCATGCTTTCCCCTAGTCTGAGGGTAGTTTGACCAATATAAGTTATCCTGCATCTTTTACATACAGAGACATGTATTACATTGCGGGATTCGCATGTGAATCCCTCATTGAGAGTCAGGATAGTTTTAGCAAAGGTGATGTTTTCGTTACCAGAACTACAAGGCGGTTACATTTTCTGGTTCCAACATATGGAAAGTTCCACTTTAAGTTGTTTTTTTTTCATTAATTTTTTTTTTCATTTTTTATTATTTCGTCAGTATAAATTTATTTTGGAAAATCACCAAAACCATAGAAAACAAGTTGAATTCTTTACAGACTAAATGTTTACGAAGAATTAGAAAAATATTTTGGCCAAACACCATAAGAAATAACATCTTATTAGCAGAAATGCAGATGAAACCACTGACAACAATTATTGAGGAAAGACGCTGGCGATGGTTGGGACATGTGCTCCGAATGACTGACAACTCACTACCAAAAATAGCACTAAGATGGACACCACAGGGGAGCAGAAATAGGGGTAGACCAAAAGAGACATGGAGAAGAACAACAGAAAGGATGTTGAGCAACAGAGGGCTCACCTGGGCAAGAGCAGAAAAAAAGGCGAAGGACAGGCATTTGTGAAAAACCCTTGTGGAAGCCCCATGTGCATTGGGCACTTATGGTTCAGAGAGAGAGAGAGATAAATTCATGTGAATCTATACTTCCCCCATGTGGTACCTGGGATCTGCAAAGAATAGGACCACTGTACCCTATCACGCATGATCGTAAAAGGCGGCTAAGGAGGGTTCGGCATAGGGCCAGCAACCCTATCTGGTATCAGACCGCTACAGAAAGAGAAGCAAGGGAAAAAATAAATGCAGGTGGAGGGAGAAATGCTTATCAGGAAACTGAGCCCATGAAGGTTGTGGATGAAAGCTAGCCACTGGAAGTCCCCAGCCCAACCTCCTGGAATCTAAACACAAGATGCAAATAGCCAGCTGGAATGTAAGAATACTTAATCAGACTGGAAAACTAGCACAAACCATCAAGGAAATACACAGATACAAACTAGACATACTAGGAATACAAGACAAGGCAGAAGGAAATTAACAACACAGCACACAGAAGATAAAATAATATGATCAGGTAAAGAAGATCATCATGAAGGAGGAGTAGCATTGATTATAACAAAAGAAGCATCCAGAGCATTGCTGAAAAGGACCCCTATAAATGAGAGATTATTATATGCACGCTTCAACTCGAGATTCACGAAGCTGTCTGTTATAGTTTGTTATGCACCAACAGAAGCAGCTGAAGAGAAATTAAAAGATTTTTACAACAACCTCCACGCCACAGTAGAAACAATACCCAAGCATGATATGCCACTGATCTTGGGCGACTTCAATGCAAACGTAGGTGAGGGAAATGAAGATAGAAGAATTATGGGAAAAGAAGGAATCGGAGAAATAAATGAAAATTGAGAAATACTTGTAGTTTCTGTGAAGAAAACATGATGACCATCGGAGGGACAATTTTCCAACATAAAAACATCCATAAAGTGACTTGGAAGTCCCCAGATAAAACCACAGAAAACCAAATCGATCACATACTAATAAACAACAAGTGGAAACGGTCACTATTAGATGTGCGAGCAAGGAAATGAGCAGATGTAGGAAATGATCACAACCTTCTGGTAGCAAAAATAAAACTAAAATTAAGGTGAGCCAAAATCGGAGAACACAAAAAGATACGTTTTGATACAACAAAACTGAAAGACCAGCAAACAAGGAATGAATTCTCAATAGTACTTAAGAACCGCTTCAGTGTCCTACAAGACGAAGCAGAAATGTCCATACTAGAGTTCAATAAAACACTACAGGAAACAAAAAAAGAGGTGCTGGGATATCGGAAACGGAGAAAAGAGGAATGTATAAGCAAGACCACATGGGAAAAGATGAGCAAAGAAAAGAAATCAAGAAATAATTACTGAACACCAAATCACAACGGCTAAAAGAACAAGCTTTAAGTAATTATACACAAAAAGACAAGGAAGTGAAGGAATCATGCCGTCATGATAAACGTCAATACTATGACAACTTAGCAGAAGCAGCAAAGAAAGCAGCATATGCAAATGACATGAAAACCATATACAAAATCACAAAGAAGATGACAAGTAACTTCAGCACAAGATGTGAGAGTGCAATAAGGACACATAAGGGACAACTGGTCAGTGGAGAAAGAGAACAAAAATTGAAAGATGGAGGGAACACTTTAACAACCTACTAAACAGAACACAAGCAGCACAAACAATAGACATACCTGAAGCAAACACGGAACTAAACATCAATACAGGACCAATAACAATAAATGAAGTAAAGGAGGCGATAAAGAAGCTAAAATTAGATAGGGCACCAGGTGAAAATGAAGTGACTGCTGAGATGTTGAAAGCAGAAGAAACAGAAACACCAAAACAGCTCTGACGGATACTACAACAAATTTGGGATCTAGAAAAAAAGCTCCAGAAGAGTGGAAAACTGGCCTTATAGTAAAACTACCAAAGAAGGGTGACCTCAGAGATTGCGGGAACTGGAGAGGCATTACCCTACTGCCACTCACCAGTAAAGTATTTTGCAGAATAATCATCAACAGAATTGTACCAGCACTTGAGGGAAAACTTCGGAAAGAGCAGGCAGGATTTAGGAAAGGATGATCATGCATAAACCACATATTTGTACTTAGACAAATATTACAACAGGCAAATGAGAGGCATAACACAACATATGCATTGTTTCTAGATTTTGAGAAAGCCTTTGACAGTGTCAACAGAGATGCACTGTGGAAAATTCTAAGATGGCATGGCCTCCTTCATAAGATAGTGAATGTAATCAAAGCCCTATACGAGGGTTTTCAGTGCAAAATGATCTGTGAAGAACATACCTCCAGCAGCTTTACGGTACAAACAGGAGTGAAGCATGGATGTGTACTATCACCAACATTATTTATCTTGGCAATAGACTGGTTAATGAAGGAGGCAACATCAGACAAACGCAGAGGATTACAATGGACCCCTGACACAGTGCTGGAGGACCTTGACTTTGCGGACGACATTTGTCTACTATCAAGAAGCCACAAAGAAACGCAAGATAAAATAAACAAGCTAACTCAAAATGCAAACAACATAGGACTAAAGATCAACGTAGGAAAGACAAAGTTAATGAAGCACAATGTGAACAACAGAAATGTACTAAGAGTAGATAACAAGTTAGTGGAGGAGGTCAATGAATTTGTATACCTTGGCAGTAGAGTAGTAGAAAATGGAGATAGCACAGAGGACATCAACAGCAGACTTACTAGAGCAAACCAGGCTTTTGCAATGCTACAGAATATATGGAAATCAAATAAACTAAGCATAAATATGAAAATCAGGATATTTAAGAGTAATGTTCTAAGTGTACTACTCTATGGAAGCGAATGCTGGAAAATCACCAAAACCATAGAAAACAAGTTGAATTCTTTACAGACTAAATGTTTACGAAGAATTAGAAAAATATTTTGGCCAAACACCATAAGACATAACATCTTATTAGCAGAAATGCAGATGAAACCACTGACAACAATTATTGAGGAAAGACGCTGGCGATGGTTGGGACATGTGCTCCGAATGACTGACAACTCACTACCAAAAATAGCACTAAGATGGACACCACAGGGGAACAGAAATAAGGGTAGACCAAAAGAGACATGGAGAAGAACAACAGAAAGGATGTTGAGCAATAGAGGGCTCACCTGGGCAAGAGCAGAAAAAAAGGCGAAGGACAGGCATTTGTGAAAAACCCTTGCGGAAGCCCCATGTGCCCTGGGCACTTAAGGTTCAGAGAGAGAGAGAGAGAGAAAGAGAGAGAGAATCTATACTTTGTCTCCTCTCTCTGATTCT
The DNA here is from genome assembly GCA_009760885.1 of Achatina immaculata. Taxonomy (NCBI): domain Eukaryota; kingdom Metazoa; phylum Mollusca; class Gastropoda; order Stylommatophora; family Achatinidae; genus Lissachatina; species Lissachatina immaculata. The sequence goes on along the minus strand of CM019709.1, from coordinate 12,108,364 downwards.
TCGTCTTGTTTGTTTTTGTATGATTAAGGCTCGCGCCAAAACGTCACAACTTTGTAATCGTTAAATAATAAAGCTGTTCCTACTTTTTCCCTAGTTTATGCATTCTGGTATCACATCTTTAATGAAGTGCTTGGTGTATAGTTGTATACCTATACACTAATTATTGTTTGTTACTAAGTCGTATAATAAGATACAAACTAAGACATGGAGGAATGACAATCATACATTGTTATGCACCCACAAACGATGCAGATGATCTTCTTCTTCTTCTTCGTTCGCATCATTAGCGATAATGCGTGCTACCCTGATTTTTGCGATGCGCCTTTTGGCTGGGTAACTCTGACTTAGCACCTTTCCTTGCTAGGGCAGACTGTGGTCTTGCTCGGACAATGCAGATGATGAAGTCTTCTTCTTCTTCGTTCGCATTGTCTGTCTATACCGGCAGTCCTGTCTCTTGGATAAATTTCACTGTTTTTTTTAAAATTCATGTATGGAACCGTAGAGCTTATCTTCTTTGGTGGTTTCACTGGGCCAGTAATTATTTCTCAGTTTTTCATAGTTGGTGCAATTCTGGAGGATATGTTCCACAGTTTGGGGCACCTGGGCACATGTACATAGATTAGTAGTACTAACCTTAAACTTTGTATACATATGACTTCGGAGTCGGCTATGTCCTGTTCGGAGACGGAAGATGGTGACTTGTTCCTTTCTGTTTAGCATGTGATAGTCATCATGTGGTGGTGTTTGTGGCTTCCTGTAGGTTTTTATCATGCTTTTCTTCTGATTATAGGTGATTGGTATGTCTGGTTGCTCCATTTCAGTGCCCTCTTTGGCCAGATGGTCAGCTTTCTCATTGCCTGGTATCCCACAGTGGGAGGGAATCCATTGCAAAGTAACTCCATGTTGTAAGCCAATTTTTGACAAGGCATCCTTAAGGTCTGGTAGTTTGTTGCACTGAAGAGCTTCCAGTACTGATCTTGCATCTGTGAGAATTACTACAGGACATGTATCAATTCTGGAGTCTGGTAGTTTTTCAACTGCAGCAATAATTGCCCTAACATCAAAGTTGTTGCAGTATTTTCCAGTGGATATGGAAATCTTGTCAGTTGTGTTGTTTGGATATTCCATATGTGCTCCTGCCCCTTCATTCTTTATGGCATTGTGTGCAGATCCGTCTGTATACACACGTATTCAGGTGTCACATGGATATTTGTCATCTAGCACACTAAGTGTGGCTGTTGATCTTACAGGGCTGCTTTGCATCTCACCATTCTGCACACCTTTAGATGATGAAGTAAAACACGATTTATATCACCAAATACAACTCTAAACACATCATCATTACTACCATGGGAGACTTCAACGCCAAGTTAAGTAAAGATAACACGGACATCAAAAACGTAATGGGGAAAGAAGGAATTGATACGATAAATCAGACTGGAGAAATATTAAATGACCTATGTCTAACAGAGAGCTTGGCCATTCATCATCATCATCATCATCAGGTGCTGTGACGACTGGTGTTGGCTATTATGCTTCTCCAGAGTATACGATCCTTCATGCAGGCCATCAGCTCAGTTGGTGATCTCCTCTCACACCAATCTGTCAGACTGTCCAGTATCATTTCTCTTGGTCTTCCTACTGATCTTCTTCCTTCTATTTCCTGTTGTTCAATGCCCCTCTTCTCATCGCATGTCCTATGAAAGTATATTGTCTCTCTCTTATTTTTTTTACAAGATTTTTTTGTCTCTCCAGCTCTTCTCATACATTCTTCATTAGTTATTTTTGCTGTCCAGGGGATTCGCAACATTCTTCTAATAAACCACATTTCTGCTGCTTCCAATGATTTTTGTGCAGACCTGCCTATTGTCCATGATTCACTTCCATATAACAAGATAGGGTCAATACAGCTTTTTAGGACTCGTTTTCTAACATTCATTGATAAGGATGTGTTGGCTAATGTTTCTTATTCTCTGAAATGCAGTCTTTGCTTGGCCTATTCTGTTCCTAATTTCTGTTCTGCATTTCCCATCCGAAGTTATTACTGTTCCAAGGTATTTGCTTTAGAACAGTCCCATTTAATGTTATACTGCATGTTAGTGGATTCTGTTTCTTAGATGTAACCATTGTCTTTTTTTTATGTTCAAATTAAAGCCTTTCTGTTCACTTTCTTTGGTAACTTTATCCAAGAGATTTTGCAGGTCTTGTTGGTTCTCAGCTATCAGTAGTGTGTCGTCAGCATACCGAAGGTTGTTAATATTGTATCCTCCAATTTTTATGCCTGGTTCTGTGATGATTGTTCTTAGAATATTCTCGGTGTACAGAGAAAAAAGGCCTGAAGATAGTACACATCCTTGTCGCACCCCTTGTTTTATAGGTTGATATTTTCCAGTTATATTTTCAACTCGAATTGTTGCTTCTTGCTGCCAGTATAGATGTTTTACAATCCTCAGGTCTTGGTCATTGGAAGCATATTATTCCCACACAAAGAGATACATAAAACAACATGGGTATCTCCAGATGACAGAAACAGAAACTAGATAGATCACTTTTGTATTAGAAAGCAAGTCAGATCATCTCTGGCAGATGTAAGAGCATATAGAAGTGCAGATGTAAACAGCGACCACAACCTGTGTATAGGGAAAATAAGGCTAAAACTGAAAAGCCAACACAAGAAATCAATACTCAGAAAGATAAACAACCACAGAATACAGTAAGAAAATACAAACAATAATTTTAGTCTGGAACTTATCAATCGTTTCGCAACACTCAGTGAAGTAGAGGAGATAGATATAGATGAACTATGGAATTCTTACAGCACAGCCATAATCACAGCAGCAAGAGCAAGTGCTGGGCTGCAAAAACCAAACAGAAAAGCATGGATATCGTAAACCACATGGAAGTTCATACATGAAAGATATTCACTCATTCATTTACATGTCTCTTACGGAACTTTACCTCCCTAACATCTCTCCTATAGACCTCTCGGTTGTGAGCAAGATGTCCTGCTGCTGATGTATCCATGTTCAGATCATCAACGATGTCTTGCAGCCATCTTCGCCTTGGTCTTCCTCTCTTTTTCCCATTACGTACCTTTCCAAAACGGTCTTTCTAGATTATCATGACGTTTAATGTGTCCACAATATTTTAGTTTTCTTTGTTTACTCCTCTTTACTAGCCAGCCTTCTTCAGTATTAAGATCCTGTAGTATGGATATATTTGTTCTTTTTTGTGTCCAAGATATTTCTGAAGAACTCTTCTGTAGCATTTACATTCAAAGGTATTTATGTGTTTCTCAGCTGTTTTGTTAAGTGTCTAGGTCTCACACGTATATGTTGCGATGGGAAAAATGCATGCCCTTCAAAATCTGATTTTTGTAGTTCTGTCTGTTCATCTCCACAGATTCTTTAGTTGCTTTACTTTCTAAAGAGCGATAGATGTCCTCCTTTTAATTTCCATCATTGTATCTCCATTATTATTTAGTAATGATCCAAGATATTCAAAACTCTCCACCCCTTCCAACTTTTCCTCATTGATACATATTTCAGCTGCCGTATTTGTTTTGTCAGTTGTCATCACTTTAGTTTTCTTTGCATTAAGATAGAGGTTTTGCTCTTCACTATTCTTAACGGACGGACATAATTAGTTTTTCCATTCCTTTTTTTTTTGTGTGTCATCAGCATATCTAATATCTGGTATTTCATAGCCTCCAATTGTTATGGCATCGTAATATTCTTTGTCTACATCTTCTCTAACATTCATCATTATATTTTCAGTATACAAGTTAAATAAGTATGGCGACAATATGCACCCCTGACGGACCCCTTGTTTTACCAACCAAGTTGTTGTTTCATCATTTATTCTTACTGCTGCTTGTTGGTCTAGATACAGCAGTGATGTTAATTGTATCAAATGTATTGGAAATCCCATTTATCCATTATTTCCCAAAGTTTCTGGTGTTGTACACAATCAAATGCCTTTGTGTAGTCTATAAAGGCTAAATATAGATTCAAATTAAACTCTGCATTTCTCTATTATTAATCTTATATTGAATATATGATCTATTGATTCTCTTTCTTGTCTAAAACCAGCTTGGACCATATTCGCCTATTTTCTTACGAAATCTACCCGTTATGATTTTAAATAGAATTTTACTGGCAATGACTAATCAGGGCAGCGGTTCTGTATGTGCATAATTTCAAGTTACAATTTTTTGGCCGTGGTATGAATACAGTTCTTTTCCATTTGTTTTGATCAAATACCTTAATGCCATATCTTTTCACTTAGTGCATGATAGATTGTTGCACATATTAAGGCAACCTTAGCAACTGCCTTGGAGAAGAGTAACCTTACTATCGGTTGTATCAAAAGTATTTTGTAAAGTCATTCTGAGTGGAATTAAAAATATAGTGGATACTGCAAAGAGAGAAGAACAAGTAAGATTTCGAAAAGGGAGAAGCTGTCTCAATCAGATCTTTACTCTAAGAATAATACATGAAGAACATATTGAAAAGCAAAAACCATTAATACTGAACTTCATAGGCTTTTTCAAAAGGCATTTGATAGCATACACAGATTAATTGTGGACAAGTTTAAGACTGTATGTAATACCATCTAAAACTGTCAACATCATTAAGGATCTATACAACGGATATGTTTATGAAGTCAACCCAGAATAGGTTATGAGCGAATGGTTCCAGACTGAAACAATCGTGATACAAGGATGTATACTACCTCCTTTGCTTTTCTGGAATTGCCATAGACTTAATAATGAAAAAAAAGCTGCACAGATAACACATGTATTGATTGGGTACGTGGGACCCATCTAGAAGATGTTGATTTTGCAGATGACATAACTCTTATCGGTGACAATGTGAATCCTATGCAAGAAAAAAAAACCAGATACCCTGGCTTCACTGACTAGCAAAATAGGACTTGAAATTAACAAGGAAAAAATTAAAATAGTGAAACTTCCCATTAATCAAAAAGGAAAAATATATGTAGAAGTAACAGCTGTTGAAGAAGTCAATTAATTTGCATACCTCAGCAGCTACATAGAAAAGGATGATGACACCAGAAAGGAAGTTAGAATTGCAAAAGCGGCATTGACCTTCAAGAATCTTGAGAACATATGGTTATATATTATAAGCATAAAAATCAAGTTAAGACTATTCAATTCAAATTTAATATCCAACCTCATTTACGCATGCGAAAGCTGGAAAACAACTAAAGAAATAGACAACAAATTAGACTCTTTTGTAAACAAATGCCAAAGAAAGTACTCGGCTTAAAGTGGGACGAAATCAAGAACAATGCAGAGATACGACAAATGAGAGAAAAACAACTTGTCTCATGAGTGAGCAGAAAAAATAAATGGACATATGTCGGTCGCGTGATAAGAAACAATCAGAGAATCCCCAAAACAAGCTATCATGTGGAACACAACAGGTTGAGGAAAAAGAGGTCACCTATGTGAAACTGAGTGAATTGTTAAGAGAGGTCAGTTTAGTGGGCATAAAATCCCTTTATGAGGTTGAAAAGTTCACCGAAAACAGGAAAACTTGGCAAACAACTATGCGTGCCCTGTGTGACGTTTAGCGGTACGTTCATTCATTCATTCCTTTGTATGTCCCTTGCGGAACTTTGCCTCCCAAACAGCACTCCTGTAGGCCTCTCGGTTGTGAGCAAGATGGCCTGCTGCTGCTGCATCCATTTCCAGATCATCAACGATGTCTTGCAGCCATCTTCGTTTCGGTCTTCCTCTTTTTCTTTTTCCCATTATGTATCCTTCCAATACGGTCTTCTCTAAATTATCATGACGTTTAATGTGGCCAAAATATTTAAGTTTTCTCTCTTTAATCCTCTTTACTAGCCAGCCTTCTTCAATATTAAGCTCTTGTAGTATAGATATATTTGTTCTTTTTTCTGTCCACGATATTTGGAGAACTCTTCTATAGCATTTACATTCAAAGGCATTTATGTGCTTCTCAGCTGTTTTGTTAAGTGTCCAGGTCTCACAGGCATATGTTGCGATGGGAAAGATGCATGCCCTTAAAAATCTTATTTTTGTGGTTCTGTCTGCTCCTCTCCACAGATTCTTTATTTGTTTTACTTTCTGAAGAGCAATAGATGTCCTCCTTTTAATTTCCATCATTGTATCTCCATTATTAGTTAGTAGTGATCCAAGATATTTAAAACTCTCCACTTCTTCCAGTTTTTCCTCACTGATACATATTTCAGTTGCCTTGTTTGTTTTGTCAGTTGTCATCACTTTAGTTTTCTTTGCATTAAGATAGAGGTTTTGCTCTTCGCTGTTCTTGCGGACTGACATAATTAGTTTTTCCATTCCTTCTTGTGTTGTGGACAGCAATACTGTGTCATCAGCATATCTAATCTCTGGTATTTCATAACCTCCAACTGTTATGGCATCGTAATATTCTTTGTCTACATCTTCTCTAACATTCCTCATTATATTTTCAGTATACAAGTTAAATAAGTAGGGTGACAATATGCACCCCTGACGGACCCCTTGTTTTATGTCAAACCAAGTTGTTGTTTCATCATTTATTCTTACTGCTGCTTGTTGGTCTAAATACAGCAGTGATGTTAATTGTATCAAATGTGTTGGAAATCCCATTTTTTCCATTATTTCCCAAAGTTTCTGGTGTTGTACACAATCAAATGCCTTTGAGTAGTCTATAAAGGATAAATATAGATTCACATTAAACTCCCTGCATTTCTCTATTATTAATCTTAGATTGAATATATGATCTCTTGATCCTCTTCCTTGCCTGAAGCCAGCTTGGACCATATTGACTTCTTCTTCTATTTTCTTTCGAAGTCTACCCATTATGATTTTTAACAGAATTTTACTGGCATGACTAATCAGGGAACAGTTCTGTAGTTGGTGCATAATTTCAGGTTACCCTTTTTTGGCAGTGGTATGAATACAGTTCTTTTCCATTCTTTTGGCCAAATACCTGAATGCCATATCTTTTTACATAGTGCATGATAGATTGTTGCACACTCCTTTCCTCCTGCTTTAATAAATTCAGCGGTTATCTCATCACATCCTGGTGATTTACCATTTTTCAGACTCTTTATTGCCCATAAAACTTCTTTCATTGTCGGCTCGGGTTCTTTCTCCTCCAATAATAATTCACACTGTTGATTTCTGCTTCCACATTCGGTTGTTTCATACATTCTTTTGCAATATTCCTTCCATCTTTCCAGAATTTCCTCTGTCTCTGTCAGGGTATTCCCCATCTCATCACAAATTACATTTAGCTTAGGTGTGACATTTCTCGTCAATGTCTTCATTTCTTTAAACATTTCACAATCTCTTCCACACCTCTGATGTTCTTCTATTCTTTCACAACAATCTTGTATGTATTGTTTTTTGTCTCTTCTTATGTTTCTTCGTACTTCTTTTGTTAAAGTTTGATATTTATCTTTGTTATTGTTTGTCACTCTCCATTGCGTCTTCATTTCTCTACATTGTTTTATCAGTTCTAGTGTACCTGCTGTGATCCATCTATTCTTTTGTGTTTTCTTTACTGGAACCATGTCTTTAGCTGTTGTTACTAAGATATCTTTGGCCTGCGTAGCCAGTTCATCTGGTGTCATCTCTTCCTGTACAGCCATCAGGATTTCAAAACGGTTCTTCACTTCTATACCGTATTGTTCCGGTATATTAGTAAGGTCAAAGCGGAGTGGTCTTGATCCCATAACTATCTTTTTTATCTTTATCTTCATGTCTGCTATTAATAACTCATGGTCCGTGTCACAATAAGCACTTGGTAAAGTTTTTGCTGATGTTATGCTTGACCTCCACCTTCTCTGCACTAAAATGTAATCTATTTGATTCCTGGTTTTCCCATCAGGTGATGTCCATGTGTAAAGTCTTCTTGGATGTTGTTTAAAAAGTGTGTTAGCGATCATTAGCTCATTTTCCATACAAAACGCCATTAGATTGTCACCTACCTCATTTCTGTGTCCTATGCTAAATTTCCCTACAACATGTCCTTCATCTTCTGCTCTTTCTGTACCAATTTTTGCATTAAAATCACCCATTATAAATACAATATCATTTTTCCGTACCTGGTCCATTGTCGTCTGCAGTGTGTTATAAAAATGTTCTACTTCATCTTCTTCTGCTGCTGATGTAGGTGCATATACCTGGATGACTGTTACATTTCTAGGAATGCCCTTAAGTCTGATTGTTAGGATTCTATCACTTACTGGATTGTAGCCTAGTAATGCTTGTGATGTTGATTTGTCCAAATAAAAAGCCACTCCATTCTTTTCTCCTACTTCTCCGCCAGAATATATAAATATATTATCATTCTCGCTCTTAAAGTGTCCTGATCCTTTCCATCGATGTTCGCAGATTCCCAAAATGTGTATCCGCGTTCTTTTCATCTCGTCACTTATTACTTGATATTTTCCCTCATACATACTTCTTACATTCCATGTTCCTACTCTTATTTTTCTTTTTAGTTTGATACAGGGGTTTTCCTTGGTAACACCGTCAGGATTTTGTCCGTCATCACAATTACTAGTACCGACCTCTGCCTCACACTCTTCCCCAGTGTTAAAATTAGATCTATCTGGCCTGGGGGACTCACCACCAGATCTTTTTCCTATTTGACTTTCCATGATTGCTGCTTGGGTTTCTTGGTATGGTTCCAGAAGGTAGTTTACCATTGCTTTCCTTCCGGGCAGTGACTGTACTAGTCAGTGATCGTAGCCATTGTCCCTACATTGAGATCATCTGCCTACCATCATAGAATGGTGACCATAACCAACATTATCTGTCAGCTGCTCTCCCATTCTATCCACCACCTGCTCCCATGGCTTCACGTCACCCTGATCGAGGGGCTATACGGGTACTCCACCTTGCCCAAGGGTGTCCAGTAGACTGACGGAGGTAAGGAGGCGTCTTACTTCTCCTTTGATAGGGGATACCCCTACCCCGCTAACCGGGACGGGAAGGATATAAAACAAGAATTTTAGCTTATTTACAGCGTTGTTAAAATCCCCGCTCTCATGCCATTTAGGCATATTAAAGAATACGTATTTTCCATTACCTTTGGCACATGAAAGTCTGATGTGGTCAGTATCAAGCCTGACCGCATTTACCTTCCCAAATTTCTCAGTTACCCATTTTTAGAGGCTGGGTCGACCACGGGGCCTTCTTCAGTCTTGTACCAGAAAAAATCCTGTTGCCGGAACTTGAACCCGGTACCACTGGATTAGTAAACCGAGCGCCTAACCACTCAAATGACCAGGCGCAGCGTTATTTAGTTATTATTTTTAACTGGATTCAAAATGTCCCACTTTACTGACGTCAAAGATAAATTTAATGAGATACTTTATTCATAAACACGTGGCTAATTTGAATAAATTATGCTCTTTCTACTGATTGGTAATAAAAAATGTATGCGTGATGTCAAACGCTTGTTTAATAAACATTTTAGAAAGGATCATCATCATCAGTCTTCTGTACTCCCATAAGAGCATAAGAGATCAATAAAGGTTCTCCGGCCAATCCTGTCTTGAACAAATTCGGGTTGCTTGAGGGGAAAGTGGTCTTATCTGATGAAGCTCAGAGATGGAACATTTAACGCATATAACTGTATACTGGTCTCCAGAAAAGCCGCATGTTTATGTTGACAAGGCAGTCAATTTACCAGGGCTCAATGTTTGGCCTGGACTGTCATCAAGGGAATCTAACTGAACCACTCTTTCTTGAAAATACAGTAACTGGTCAAGGTTACCTCCACTTGCTCCGAACATCCATTTTATCTGCCATGTATGCTCTTTATGAGAATGAACTAATTTCACTTCTAACAAGACTGCCACCCTGCCACAGGGACGTGAGATCATACCTCAATGAGAGTTTGCTAGGACCCATGTGGTCTTGCTTATCCATTCCTCTTTTCTCCTTTTCCGATATCCCAGCACCTCTTTTGCTGTTCCTGTAGTGTTTCACTGACCTCTAGTAAGGACATTTCTGTTTTGTCTTGCAGGACACTGAAGCGGTTCTTAAGTAGTATCGAGAATTCATTTCTTGTTTGCTGGTCTTTCAGTTTTCTTGTATCAAAGTTTGCTTTTATTGGTTCTCCGATTTTGGCTTTCCTTAATTTTAGATTTATTTTCTATACCAGAAGGTTGTGATCTCTTCCTACTTTCCTTACTCTGACATCTTGTAAAATTTATCAGTATGTGATCAGTTTGGTTTTCTGTGGTTTCGTTTGGGGACTGTGGTCCAAGTCACTTTATGGATGTTTTTATGTTGAAACATTGTCCCTCCGATAGGCAACATGTTTTCTTCGCAGAACCTACACAGTCTTTCTCCATTTTCATTTATTTTTCCGATTCCTTCTCTTCCCATGACTTTTTCTTCTATTGTCACTTCCATTACCCACTTTTGCATTAAAGTCGCCCAAGATGAGTAGCAATATCATGCTTGGGTATTGGTTCTACTGTGGCTTGGAGCGATAAACAGGTGCACCAATTACGTGAAGTATAAGTATAGCTCAGAGTAAGACTTCTTTTGTTTTTAAGCCAGAAAAGACTATAACTCTGTGCGCGTGTGTGTTTTACACAGAAAAATCCGTCAATTCGGAAAACGTCCTACCAAGCACACGTTTCTTATAAGATGTGGAGCTGGATTTCTGCTCTGCCGGTTGAAAGTGCCTGTGGCCTGTGACATTTCACAGTTTGAGCGTGGTGCGAACAGGAACACACGGACGTGTCAAATGAGTAACAGTGTCGTCACTGCTTTCTTTTTCTTCTTCTTCGTTCGCTTCTACCACCAAGACCGCCCCGTGATCGTACTGAATTTACTACTGTGGTCCTCGATAGGTCCCTTAGTCCCCCTTTTGTCCCCGAAAGGACCACATGAGATCCACGAGAGGACCACATAAGATTCAGAGTGTCGCAGGTCCTGGGACTGTATTCTCGGTGGGTCTCAGAAGCGGGATTGCGTGACATCGTGGTTTTCGTTGCATCAGTTTAATCTAGAGTTGGACTTTCTCACCGGAAAACCTCGACGTGTTTTGAGATACCCGTGTATCCCCGCCTGGTGAGAGGTGGTTGCCCATCCAGTCCAGAGTTGGACTTTCTCACCAGAAAACCTCAGCGTGATTAGGATACAAATACATCCCCGCCGGAAGAAAGGTGGTTGCCTATCTAGACTGCACTGGTCCTTTGTCTCCGACTTCAACATTTTGTGGTCGTGGCCGCTACCCTTCCTAGTTGTGACCATGATGGAGCTTTTGTCCATAAGGACGAATCCTCGCCACTAGTGAGTTTCACCCCTGGATTTAGCCGGTTTAGGCGTGTTATCCCAGTAGGGGCGTGTTTATGACGTGACCAACCTATAGAGCGGAGGTACCATGATATGAGTAGCCATCAAGTTTCACCCCTGGTGTAAGCCGGTTTAGGCATATTTCACCAGTATGGGTTTATATCGGACGTGGCCGACCTCTAGAGCAGAGGTGCAGTGGTATGAGTAGCTCTCGCCTCGAGACTACTTGACATACCGATTAAGCTTCAATTTATCCTTTCCATCACCTTTTCACATCGGTGCCGCACGGCAACCCTAATTGCTTTTTCTCATTTTCTTCATTGACTGGCAGGAGTTTCACTCCAAGCGTGGCATCCGAAGAATCTCGCCAGCAGTGTCTTAACCCCTGGGTTAAGCCAGTTAAGGCAATTCGCCCGGTATGAGTGCACATAGGATGTGGCCGACCTCCAGACCAGAGGTGCCGTGATTTGAGCAGTCCAGACCTCGAGACTACTGATTACTTAATCCTTTCTTTCACCTTTTCCACGGTGGCGCCGCGCGGCAACCCCATTCGCACCTTTCTTCGGTGGCCGAGAGGAGCCCCACTCCACGCACGGCAGCTGAAGAATCTCGCCAGCAGCTACAAACATAACTCTCATCTACCCGAAGTGTCTGGTTTTCGGGCCCCAGATATTCGCCTTCGTCCCTTCTCCTGTCAGTTTGAACAGTTCTGCCACGAGAAGGCCAGGAGCTGGACTTGACTGTCAGAGGATATTTGAGACGCACGCCTGGGAGACTTTTTTAAGTGGAGTGCGTATCCCCTACCCCACCTCCAGCTATAGCAGTCCTTAGAACCTCATTGCTTTCAAGATGAAGGCCGGTTCTGTGTGCTGAGATACTGAGCTTAGTGTTATGGCACCACTGTTAGCTGTGAACTTCGCATAGACAGCATTGATGCTTCCTATTTATGTCTACTCGGCCAATGGTGAACCATGGTGGTCTTTTATGTGTCTTACTTCGGCTTGGCGCCTTAGCCACGAAGTTTGTGCCAACAGCGACGCTGACTAGTTTCGGATTTGGACTTTTATTGTTCCTAAAACAGGGTCCTCACTAGATGGCTCATCATCAAGAACTAATACGAGCGGCCGTCGATGATCATTCTGTACGATATTCCCTGGCACAGACGGTGGAGAGACTCTGGGAGTATACTGTTCGCGATGATACCAACAACCTAGTCAGACTCAAACGGCCTGCTTATACGAACAATCATTTACCCATGCAAATAATCTTACTTCTTACAGCCCTCCCAGAAATGCATGTTAAACGTCACACAGAACTCGCGTGGTGGTCGGCCAAGTTTTCCTGTTTCCCGCGAGCTTTCCAACCTCATCAAGGGATTTTACGCTTTCTAAAACTGGCCTCTCTTAACAATGTCCTCTTTAGAGTTTCACGTGGTCGGCCTCTTTCTTTTTCGGCCTGTTGTGTTCCACTTGTTAGCTTGTTTGGGGATTTTCTGACTGTTTAATAATATACTTACCATTTAAAAACACGCACACGTCCACAGAGAGAGAGAGGTCTGACACAAGAAAGACAAAAGATAAAATCTAGTTTAAAAGCTTTATTATTTCAAGGTATGACCCCCGTAAAACAACAAGAGAAACAGGCAAGTGCTTCACCATCCTACATGGCTTCTGTAGCTTCACACGGCGGAAAAACAAAACAAAACAAAAAATTCATCATTCACACAACACACTTCTCTGGAAGATTAGTGGGGGGGGGGGGGGGGGCGGGCTTGGGTTGTGTGACAGCAAGAGACAGGGAGAGAGAAAGTTAAATTAAACAGGTTTTTGTGGGGTTTTTTTTTTTAGCACATTTTTATCAAATTATATTTACTTAACAAGATTCACGGCTCTAATTTTTTGCGCGAATGAACAAAGTACAATTGCTAACAACAGTATTTTAAAAGCATGAGCTTTCCACAAACATCTAGTCCTTCACTACTGAGTCTACTGAACTGAGCATTGTCTGTTCCTTATGTTGATTTTTCAACAATGATTCCTTTATATCAATCCTGCACCCAATATTATTAACAAAAAGAAACCATACGTTCATGTGTCCATGTTTACATTCTTTGACTGAATAAAACCTAAGACAAAGTCACTCCAGTCCAACATAAACAACACCAACAGAAAGTTTTAACAAACCATGCTAGGGGAAAGGTGGGGGGTGTACATGACAAACAGAAGAATAATTTCAAATAACAAGTGGTAAGTGGTACAGGGCAAGTAAAGTGACAATGTACATGCCAACAACAGCTCCATGAACTGGCCTAATTGCTATCTGCACAATCAAAAATCTTAAAGATAGCCTTGAATATAATGGTTCAATTTACTGAAAAGTCTCATCCTTACTAACACTCTGATTTACTAAACATCCACAAAACTAAAGGCACTATGTACGTTGTATTGAGAAAATCATAACCATCATCATCTCCAGTCCTTCTTGTGCCCCAAAGGAACCATAAAATCTAGTCAAAAACTTTCCACTTTACATGGACTTGAACCTTGCTTCCATTTAACATCCAGACTTTACAGAACTTTCAAGTTCTGTCTCTATATACCACTAAGTCTGCTATGACTTCTATTTCAAGCCATCTGCCTAAAAATGTTAAACTTTCTACAATCTATCTTACTCACAATGCAACAAAATACTAGTCTACCTTACTTATGGTCCAACAAAAAAGTAGTCTACCTTACTTATATCCAAAAAAAGACTAGTCTACCTTACTTACTTGTATATCCAACAAAAGACTATTCATAATATTAATGAGCAAACAGTTTTCACCTATCATAAAACACCCTACTCTGGATCCTACTAGTGCTCCTGTATTACCACAACCTGAAAAATAGAGTAAGAATTCACAACTCCGCAATGTAATACATTACTAAGTAAAGTGCTCCATGCTGTCACTATCATAAATCTGTCAGTATTCACAAATGCCAGTATCACTATCACACAGTTTATATCAAAATATTTAGACTGAAATGTGTGCTACTTACAGATGTATTGAATTCCTGATTCAAATTCATTTTCAGTTTTTAAAAAAAATCTGAATATCAAAATCACAAATAAATTTTAAAAGTACAATTCTGAATATTTCAGCCAACATTTCCCTTGAACTGGTTGGTACTTAAACCAAATTATCATTTCAGTCAGATTAGATCAAACTGGCAAAATGAAATGTTAAACTGAATCAATAACTTATCATTGGTGTCTTCTATATGTGCAGATTTTACAGCAATGGAAGGCTGTATATGGAAGATAATTTTTAACTTTATCTCCTGTTTTTAATATTTCATATCTACACTATCAGTAAGTGATCCTACTTCCATTAATCTACTTTTTTGTATCACAGTGGTCCTGTTTCCATTAATCTACTTTTTGTACCACAGTTTCCATTAATCTACTATTTTTAGTACACTTTCAGTAAGTAATCCCATTTCCATTAACCTACTATCTGTATTACACTATAAGCAAGTAATCCTGTTTCCATTAACCTACTATTTGTATTACACTATAAGCAAGTAATCCTGTTTCCATTAACCTACTATTTGTATTACACTTTCAGTGAGTAATTCTATTTTCATTAATCTATTTTTTTCACTCAAATTCATACACAGTCAACCAGAAAATCAGTTACACACAATACACATATTAAGTATTCACACTACATGGTAACGGTTCGGGGGTTTGATTCTGGTTGCAGGTGACCCAGTCACCCAGCTGTAGAAATGGGTACCCGACTTCTTCTGGAGTTGGGGAAGAAAAGTCGGCCAGGCGTGATACTGACCATATCACCCTCTAGTGTACTGACAGGTCAAGGAAAATATCGACACTAACACCATATCCCTATGTGCCTCTAAGGCATAACAGGATTACCTTTACCTTACCTTTGCCATTATATCTCTGGTGCTATGGAGAATAATAATTAGTCTGGTCTGCTGTGTACTATATCTGACAATATTTAACATTTTAAATGAAAATATTTATGTACACTGTTTCAGTTCTGAACAATGGTCAAAGTCTGTAATCAAAATCTAAACAACAGGACATTAGACTATGTGAATACAACAGACTGTAAACAGTACAGATGTCCAACTAACAACAACAACAACAACAACAAAACTGCCTCAAACCTTCACATATGACAAACAGTTACAAGAACATTTGCTGTTAACTCTTAGAATACTAGATAGTAATGATGTGGTCTGTTGTCTTTTCTCTGTTCACAGTGTTTGCCAAAATCATGAATGTCTCTAAGGGTGTTTGTTCACTTCATACCCAAAGTACAGGTTTTCTAATGCTCATTTTGCCTTTCATCTATGAGCATAAGTCTTTCTTTATCCATAACTGCTAGGGCTATGTTTCTGTATCCATAACTGCTGGGACTATGTTTCTTTATCCATAACTACTAGGACTGTTTCTTTATCCACAACTGCTAGGAATGTGTTTCTTTATCCATAACTACTAGGATTATGTTACTTTATCCATAACTGCTAGGATTATGTTACTTTATCCATAACTGCTAGGACTATGTTACTTTATCCATAACTACTAGGATTATGTTACTTTATCCATAACTAGGTCTGTTTCTTTATCCATAACTACTAAGACTGTTACTTTATCCATAACTGCAAGGACTATGTTACTTTATCCATAACTGCTAGGACTATGTTACTTTATCCATAACTAGGTCTGTTTCTTTATCCATAACTACTAAGACTGTTACTTTATCCATAACTGCAAGGACTATGTTACTTTATCCATAACTGCAAGGACTATGTTACTTTATCCATAACTAGGACTATATTGCTTTATCCATAACAATATTAAGTTCTTGTAGTACGGATATATTTGTTCCTTTTTGTGTCCATGTACTTTGAAGAACTCTTCTGTAGCATTTACATTCAAAGGCATTTATGTGTTTCTCAGCTGTTTTGTTAAGTGTCCAGGTCTCACAGGCATATGTTGCGATGGGAAAGACACATGCTCTTAGAAATCTTATTTTTATAGTTCTATCTGTTCATCTCCAGATTCTTTAGTCATTTTACTTTCTGAAGAGTGACAGATGTCCTCCTTTTAACTTTCCTCATTGTATCTCCATTGTTAGTTAGTAGTGATCCAAGATATTCAAAACTCTCCACTTCTTCCAATTTTTCCTCACTGATACATATTTCAGCTGCCTTGTTTGTTTTCTCAGTTGTCATCAATTTAGTTTTCTTCGCATTAAGATAGAGGTTTTACTCTTCACTGTTCTTATGGACTGACATAATTAGTTTTTCCACTCCTTTTTGTGTTGTGGACAGTAATGCTGTCATCAGCATATCTAATCTCTGGTACTTCATAACCTCCAATTGTTATGGCATCGTAATATTCTTTGTCTACATCTTCTCCAACATTCCTCATTATATTTTCAGTATACAAGTTAAGTAAGGTGACAATATGCACCCCTGACGGACTCCTTGTTTTATGTCAAACTAAGCTGTTTCACCATTTATCCTTACTGCCGCTTGTTGGTCTAGATACAGCAGTGATGTTAGTTGTGTCAAATGTGTTGGAAATCCCATTTTTTTCCATTATTTCCTAAAGTTTCTGGTGTTGTACACAATCAAATGCCTTTGAGTAGTCTATAAAAGATAAATATAACTTCACATTAAACTCTCTGCATTTCTCTATTATTAATCTTATATTGAATATATGATCTCTTGATCCTCTTCCTTGCCTGAAACTAGCTTGGACCATATTGACTTCTTCTTCTATTTTCTTACAAAGTCTACCCATTATGATTTTTAACAGAATTTTACTGGCATGACTAATCAGGGCAAACAGTTCTGTAGTTTGTGCATACTTTCAGGTTACCCTTTTTTGGCAGTAGTTCCATTCTTTTGGCCAAACACTTGAATGCCATATCTTTTTACATAGTGCATGATAGATTGTTGCACATTCCTTTCCTCCTGCTTTAATAAATTCAGCGGTTATCTCATCACATCCTGGTGATTTTTCATTTTTCAGATTCTTTATTGCCCATAAAACTTCTTCTATTGTCGGTTCGGGTTCTTTCTCCTCTAATAATAATTCACACGGTTGATTTCTGCTTTCACAGTCAGTTGTTTCATACATTCATCTACAATATTCCTTCCATCTTTCTAGAATTTCCTCTTTCTCTGTCAAGTATTCCCCATCTTGTCACAAATTACATTTAGCTTAGGTGTGACATTTCTCATCAATATCTTCATTTCTTTAAACATTTCACTATCTCTTCCACACTTCTGATGTCCTTCTATTCTTTCACAACAATCTTGTATGTATTGTTTTTTTGTCTTTTCTTATGTTTCTTTGTACTTCTTTTGTTACAGATTTATATTCCTCTTTGTTGTGTCTTCATTTCTCTATGTTGTTTCATCAGTTCTAGTGTGCCTGCTGTAATCCAACCATTCTTTTGTGTTTTATTTTCTGGAACCACATCTTTAGCTGTTGTTCTTAAGATATCTCTGGCCTGTGTAGCCAATTCATCTGGTGTCATCTCCTCCTATACAGCCATCAGAATTTCAAAACAGTTCTTCACTTCTATATCGTATTGTTCTGGTATTTTTGTAAGATCAAAGCGGAGTGGTCTTGATCCTGTAACCGTGTTTTTTATCTTTATCTTCATGTCTACTATTAATAACTCATGGTCCGTGTCACAATCAGCTCCTGGTAAAGTTTTTGCTGATGTTATACTTGATCTCCACCTTCTTTGCACTAAAATGTTATCTATTTGATTCTTGGTTTTCCCATCAGGTGATGTCCATGTGTAAAGACTTCTTGGATGTTATTTAAAAAGTGTGTTAGCGATCATTAGCTCATTTTCCATGCAAAACGCCATTACATTGTCCTATGCTAAATTTCCCCGAAACATATCCTTTGTCTTCTTCATTTATGCATGCAAAAGCTGGAAAACAACTAAAGAAATAGACAACAAATTAGACTATTTTGAAAACAAATACCTAAGGAAAATACTCAGTACACAGTGGAATGAATTTAAGAACACAGAGGTAAGGTAAATGAGTCAACAAAAATCTGTCTCATTTGTCAGAGAATCCTAAACCAAGCTATCAAGTGCAACACAGCACAAGCTATCAAGTGGAACACAGCACAAGCTATCAAGTGGAACACAGCACAAGCTATCAAGTGGAACACAGCACAAGCTATCAAGTGGAACACAGCACAAGCTATCAAGTGGAACACAGCAGGCCAAAGAAAAAGGTTGACCATGTGAAACTCTAAAGAGGACACTGTTAAGACAGGCCAAATTGGTAGGCATAAAATCCCTTGATGAGGTTGAAAAGCTCGCTGAAAACAAGAAAACTTCGCGAACTACCATATGAGCCCAATGCGACATTTAACGGCACAGGAAGGTTGTAAGTTGTAAGTTTTGTCTCTGTTCTCTCCTCCATGAACAAGGCATTTTATCTAAATATTTTCCCAATGACTTCATTCTTTCCCTCCCCTTTTTCAACTTCTCAAACATCGTATAAAACTACCTAATACTTAAGGATGCAACCTCAGAAGATAAGGCTCCATACAATCCCCACACATTTTTGGTGTTAACTTGTGCATTTACATCTGCAACTGCTCAGGACACTTAGCTTCCCTGTTTACCAACATTTTCCCATACATTTTTGACAGGTGCAACTGTTTGACCTACTTTCTGTTCCTCTAACACTGATATAATCTCCAACATCATCATCATCAGCAGGTGCAGTGACGATTGGCGTTGGCTATTATGCTTCTCCAGAGTATACGATCCCTCATGCACGCCATCAGCTCAGTTGGTGATCTCCTCTCACACCATCCCGTCAGACAGTCCAGTATCATTTCTCTTGGTCTTGATCTTTTTCCTTCTATTTCCTGTTGTTCAATGCCCCTCTTCTCATTGCATGTCCTATGAAAGTACATTGTCTCTCTCTTAATTTTTTACAAGATTTTTTTGTCTCTCCAGCTCTTCTCATACATTCTTCATTAGTTATTTTTGCTGTCCAGGGGATTCACAACATTCTTCTAATAAGCCACATTTCTGGTGCATCCAATGATTTTTGTGCATACCTGCCTATTGTCCATGATTCACTTCCATATTACAAGATAGGTTCAATATAGCATTTTAGGACTTGTTTTCTGACATTCACTGATAAGGATGTGTCGGATAATATGTTTCTCATTCTATGAAATGCAGTCTTTGCTTGGCCTATTCTGTTCCTAATTTCTGTTCTGCATTTCCTATCTGAAGTTATTACAGCTCCAAGTTATCTGCTTTAGAACAGTCTCATTTAATGTTATACTGCATGTTAGTGAATTCTGTTTCTTAGATATAACCACAGTCTCTGTCTTTTTGATGTTCAAATTAAGGCCTTTCTGTTCACTTTCTTTGGTGACTTTATCCAAGAGATTTTGCAGGTCTTGTTGGTTCTCAGCTATCAGTACTGTGTCGTCAGCATACCGAAGGTTGTTAATATTATATCCTCCAATTTTTATGCCTGGTTCTGTGATGATTGTTCTTAGACTAAAGCTCTTTCTGTTAGTGTTTGTAAAACATAAATGGCATTGTGTTCCTGTTCCTTCAACAAATCCAAACTGTTCATCTGCTATTTCCATTTTTATCTTTTTCCTTGTTCTTCTTATAATGATTCTCAGAAGTAGCTTCGTTATGTGACATGAGAGGCTGATAGTCCGGTGGTCATCACATTCCTTTGCACCTGGTTTCTTTGGTAGTGCTATAAACGTGGATTTAAGCAAGTCACTGGGCATATAACAACTGTTGTAAATGTCATTCAGTAACTTGGTTAGTATTTTTATTCCTATCTCCTCTAGCGCCTCTGTTTCTTCTATTGTTATATTATCAGGCCCAGTCGCTTTTCCTTTCTTCATGTGTTTGATGGCATCTATGATTTCATCTTCAAGTATTGGTGGTCCACCACAGTTTTCAGTATTTGGTGCTTTCTTCTCCATATAGCTCACCAACTGCACTCTGTCCTCCTGTCCACAATGTCTTATTTTCCCATTAACATTTTACCCTCTTTTGATTTCAGGCATCCTGTGGTATATTTTGTTTTCCTGCCTGTGAGTTCACTAATTCGTTCTTGCATGTTTTTGCTGTCTTTATTATGAGAGTCCTCTATTTGTTTGCACTGTTCATTTAACCACATTTCCTTTGATCCTCTGCATTTGCGTTTTATTTCTTTATTTTTCTTGCTATATTTTTCTTGGTTATTTTTACTCCTCCTCCTCTTGTCCATCAGTCCTAAGATGTCGTCTGTCATCCAGTTATTTTTAGGGGCTTCTTTTTTTGGTGGTATTATCTCCTTAACAGTTTGGTGGATAGAATCTCTTAACATTGCCCATTGTTTATCTATACTATTTATCTCTGCCATAGCATTGTATCTATTTGTTGTAATAACTCTGTATTGTTCTTGCAGTTCTTGGTCATTTTTAAGGAGTTCTGTATTCAGTTTGATGTTTCTCAGTTTTCTGCCTGCTTTCTTTAGCTTTATTCTAATTTTTCCACAGAGTGGGTCATGGTTGCTATTGCAGTCGGCTTCTGGCATGGTTTTTGCTGTCAGAAATGCATTCCGAAACGAGTCCGGAATAATCTCCAAGCATCAATGAAATTTGGTTAACAAGAAACTCAAGAAGACAATGTCTTCCACTTAATGATCAATTCACAAAGCAAACCACTGTGACTGAAAGCTACCAGATTATAACAACATATCTCAACATCTGCTCACAAGATCTAAGTATCTGGTTATGGATATATCTGAATAGTATGTGTTCATACACAAAGAAATGATGAGAATTATAAACAGCCATATAACATACTTTACCTCAATTACCTTCTGCATAACTTTTATTGTACACATTGTGTCTTTAGTGTTTATTCATTTCTTTAAGCATAAACCTATCATATCATAAAAGTCTTGAAATCTTGTAGGTTTTATGTATACAGACTTTGAAAAAAACATGTGTCTTATGTATATAGACTTCTAGAAAACATTTAAGTCTTATGAATACAGACTTCTGGAAGACATGTATTCTTATGCATACAGACTTCTAGAAAACAAGTATGTCTTATGTATACAGACTTCTAGAAAACATTTAAGTCTTATGAATACAGACTTATGGAAGACATGTATTCTTATGCATACAGACTTCTAGAAAACAAGTATGTCTTATATATATACAGACTTCTAGAAAACATATACAGACTTCTAGAAAACATGTATGTCTTATGTATACAGACTTCCAGAAAACATGTATGTCTTATGAATACAGACTTATGGAAGACATGTATTCTTATGTATACAAGTTATGATAAGTCTTACGTAGACTTCTAGAAAAATCACATAAATTTTATGTGCACAGACTTCAAGAAACCATGTCTTAAGCACACGAACTCATAGAAACCACGACTTAAAAACATGGAGTCCCAGAAACCATGTCTTAAGCAGACGGACTCCCAGAAACCATGTCTTAAGCATACGGACTCCCAGAAACCATGTCTTAAGCACATGGACTCCCAGAAACCATGTCTTAAGCACACAGACTCCTGGATACCATGTCTTATGTACACAGAATTCTAGAAACCATGTAAGTTTTATGTACACAGAATTCTAGAAACCATGTAAGTTTTATGTACACAGAATTCTAGAAACCATGTAAGTTTTATGTACACAGAATTCTAGAAAACATGTAAGTTTTATGTACACAGAATTCTAGAAACCATGTAAGTTTTATGTACACAGAATTCTAGAAACCATGTAAGTTTTATGTACACAGAATTCTAGAAACCATGTAAGTTTTATGTACACAGAATTCTAGAAACCATGTAAGTTTTACGTACACAGAATTCTAGAAACCATGTAAGTTTTATGTACACAGAATTCTAGAAACCATGTAAGTTTTATGTACACAGAATTCTAGAAACCATGTAAGTTTTATGTACACAGACTTTCAGAAACTGTGTTAGTCTTTAGGAGACAGACAGCAAACAAACACATCTATCAGGTATAGAAAACAGTGGCGGAAATAAAAGATAAGACCAAAGTTATGGAGGTTTAGTGTGAAAGTTGAGATCTCACAGAACTATGAGCAAAAGCTTTGGGGCTCCTATCAGGATCTGGAGAGGACTGCGGGCTTTGCCATATCGACAGGGATCAGGATCTGAGGTGACCAACAACCTCAAACGCAGAAGAAGAAGAAGAGAATTATGAAGAATAATGGAACAAAAATGACAAGAACCACAACTCTTTGCATTTTACATGCAAAAATAACATCACTGTAGCCTAGTCCTTGACAAACTAAACATTTGTGTGTGTGTGTGTGTGTAAATCTCAACCTTCCAGGAGGAAGGCAAGAACTGGTTTATTCCTTCATTATACGTCTTTCTAATTAAAGTTTTATCCTTGTGTATTTACTTTGCCCCCGGCACTATTTTAAACTTTTTTAAGACCGTGATTTGTTATTTCTTTTATCGTCTCTTTAACTACGACCACTAGGACTAACTCATTCTTAGTTTTATTTTCTGTCTGATTTTGACTCTTGAATTTGCTTTCTACAACCATCGTTAGAACTAATTCAGTCAGTCTTATTGTTGTGTACTAAACTCCTGAATTTGTCTGTTCCTCTCACAATCATCACTAAGACTATATTCTTAACCTTAATGTCTGCCTGAAGTAAACTCCTGAATTTGTCTGTTCCTCCCACAATCATCACTAAGACTATATTCTTAACCTTAATGTCTGCCTGAAGTAAACTCCTGAATTTGTCTGTTCCTCCCACAATCATCACTAAGACTATATTCTTAACCTTAATGTCTGCCTGAAGTAAACTCCTGAATTTGTCTGTTCCTCCCACAATCATTACTAAGACTATATTCTTAACCTTAATGTCTGCCTGAAGTAAACTCTTGAATTTGTTTTTTTTTTAACTGCCATCACCAGGACAAACTCAAACAAATCTGCTGGGCTGCCTGCTAGACTTTTCTCTCATATATCTCACTTACCAAATGACATAATTCTCTTTCAAAAAAATAATGGAAAAAAAACATATATGTATATGTATATGTATGTATGCTGTAGCGGGATTTTCTTCTGGTACACACCAAAAAGGCTCCAGGGTCCACCCTGCCTCTAAAAAATGGGTACCGGAAAAATCTGGGAAAGGTAAACACAGCCAGGCATGATAATGACCACATCACACTTTCATGTGCCTGCAGTCTTAGAAATATGGACCTAACACCCAATCCCCAAATATGCTCAAGAAGACAACTTATAAATAAAACCACGGCTTTAACTCGTAACATAATCATACTGCTTTATCTTTAAAATAGACTCACATGTTGTAAATAAAGTCTGCTATGGAGGATAAAGTGTGGAATTATGTATCAAATATTAAATCGGAAATCCAGTACACGTTACAGTGATACAGTTCTTATACTGAATTCTTGGAAACATTCAGAACATTACACAATCTTTAGCAAAGTTGTGTTGTATTTTATTTCTGTAGTATTGATTTCAGAGGTGCACCTGGAACAGCTTTCAACAAAAGAGAAATTCATTTTATGCAATGCATCTCTATCAATGAACATCAGAAAGAGTTCTAAAATGCTACAATGAACCTATCCTACTCTATGGAAGTGAGTCGTGAACAATCAGAAGATTGATGGAAAGATCACCAAAGTCAACAGAAATATGTTTGTTTTTTTTTTTTTACATGAATGTTAAGAATACCACAAGACAGCTAAGATGACAAACAGGGAATGTATAAGAAAAGCAAATACAGATAGGAACATAAATAAATCCATAAGAAAATGACAATCATCATTCACTAGACATATAATGAAGAGGGCTTGAAAACATCATAACAAAAGGAGAAGAGAATGAGAAGAGAAGCTGGGGATGACCAAGAGAAAAAAAAAAAAAAATGGACAGTCTAACATTATCACACAACACGATGCTGCCAACTGATCTGATGGAAAATATCAAGAATTGAGATTTATAGAGACGCACTGTCCGCCAACACCTACCAGCATGACACTCGGTTGTCAAAATATTTATACTTATTTTAAAACAGAAAAGAAACCAATACAACCAGGACTGTGGAGCCATTAGACGTGACACGAGAGTCACTGGAGCTGGAAATCACAAAAATCATAGCTGAAGGTTTGGGGTACTGACCCCACAGTGCTGGATACATCTTGACGTACTAATACACAAGGCGAACATAGGAATGTTCAATAAACTAGTACCACTGTGTATGAAACTCTTATGCATATCTTTCTGCTTACCAAAGTCGCCGCAGAAAAGAATGCTCTGACCTACGCACAAACTGTCAATAAGTAACTTTTATATGTGAAGATATAAGACGGAAAAACTGAATCCACCAAACAAGGAACAGCAAGGAACATAAGTAAGTTGCAGATGTGAATGTTTGATCTCTCTTGCCATTTTTGTTTCTCTCTTCCCCTTTGTACGTATTCTTTTATGCACTGATAAACTAAAACTATCATCTACTATTCATCTGCTTCTTTTGATTCAGCACCTACATTTGCTTTCCTAGATCTAATGTTTACATTTTCTTTCTATATCTAATGTTTATATTTTCTCTCTAGATCTAATATATACGTCCAGTTTTCTTGATCCAGCATTTATATTTGCTTTTCTACATCTAATGTTTACGTTTTCTTTCCAGATCCAATGTCTACATCCAATTTTCTTGATCTGGTTTTTACATCTGCGTATCTAAATCCAACGTCTACATCCACTTTTATCTTTCTGAACTGGTTCACCACTATTATCAAGCATCTGTGTTCACAATTTTTGTTTAAAAAAAAAAAAAAACATTCACTCACCAAGAAAGAATGATTCCACAATAACATCAGATCACACAGAAATATCTGCCCAATCTTTCAGCATCTCAAGGTTTGAAAAAAAAAACAACTTACAAACATTCAGAAAAACAACAAAACACTTAGCGAGAAAGCCCAAATGTTGCATCCAAATGATACCTCATGGTTAGTTCAATCAGCTTTATGGTAAAAAAAAGGAAAGGGGAAAAAAAAAACCTTTACAGAATAATTTGTGCTAATAAATTGACAAGAATAACGCAAAAACTCTTCACAAAACCTCAGATCTTATATCTCAACCAGCAAACCTATATCTCTCAACACCCATGCTTACCTTCCACAAGGAAACAAAACTCTTTCCTCCGACATGACTGTGTACATTCTGCATAACTTGACAAATTAATGTTTCTTTTACAAAAAAAAAAAAATTCATCATTCACATAAACCATATAAAAAACAAACATACAATTAATAGCAAATCTATTTACAACACTTTACTGCCTGCCAAACTTGAGCACTAACAAAACAATGTCATCCAAGAGAAATGAAATACTCAGTAAAACTTAACAAAACTCTTAGAAGATCGAATTTAACAGAATCTTAATAAATCTTGTAACAAAACTTCCAGAAAACTGGACAAAGAACCAAAACAGAACATAATAAGTACTATAAAAAAAATTCATTATTGAATAAATGTATTTTTTTAAAAAAAGAATGCATAAAAATTAAACTTGACCTATCAGGAAGTTGACAGTCCTACCAACTGACAGTATGTGCAAGTCAAAAATAGAAAAAAAAGGTAAAGGTAATCTTGTCATGCCTTAGGCCCAGATAGGGAATATGGTGTTAGTGGCCATTTTTTGCTTGACCTGTCAGCGCACTAGAGGGTTATGTTGTCAGAATCATGCCCGGACGCCTTTCCTTCCCTTTCCAGAAGTCGTCAGATACCCACTTTAACAGCTGGGTGACGGGCATCTCCAGCTGTTTTTGAACCCACGAACTTCACCATGAAAGACAGTGCACTAACCTCTTTGCCACTTGGATGCCCAAAAATAGAAAAGGTGAAATTTAAAAAAATTTGTGCATCACCAGAAAGACCACAGATTTGTGGCATTGACAGTCAAAATGTTGCAAATATTAGGACAAGACACACAAACAACAAAATTTGAAACACTTTGAAAGAAAGTCCCAGTAATAAAATGACTACATTTACAGGCACAAGCAAACTAAAAAAAAAAAACCAGAGAGAGAGAGAGAGAGAATTCCAAGATCCTGTAATAAAACAACTACATTTATAGACACAAACAAAACAGAAGAAACTTTCCAACTTCCTGTAATAAAATAACTACATTTATAGTCACAAACAAAACAGAAGAAACTTTCCAACTTCCTGTAATAAAATAACTACATTTATAGTCACAAACAAAACAGAAAAAAAACTTTCCAACTCCCTGTAATAAAACAACTACATTTATAGACACAAACAAAATAGAAGAAACTGTCCAACTTCCTGTAATAAAACAACTATATTTATAGACACAAACAAAATAGAAGAAACTGTCCAACTTCCTGTAATAAAACAACTACATTTATAGACACAAATAAAACAGAAAAAAAACATTCCTTGTCCCTGTAATAAAACGACTATAATTACAGGTACCAGACACGTCAATTTTGTAACAAAACAGTGAGAGTCATTGTTCTTCAAATGAAAAAAACAAAAACAAAATAAACTCTCCATATTTAAAATATAGTAATACAGGTTTCTCTGAATTTTTCACTATGAAAGGATACTCAAACCAACGATTTCTCTTCAGACAGTTGAATCTATTAAAATGAAGTGTCCTACATGTAATATGACAATATATCTTTGTGCTCAACTTCTTAACAACATATGATGATACTTTTTTTTTTCCCTGGTAACATCTCCAGTTTCCCCAAGACATAGTAAGAAAATCATCCAAAGACCAACCAATGATGAAAGGAATGTTTTGTGCAAAAGTAAACTCGGGATACACTTCTCTTAAAGTCTGTAACACAACACGCTGAAGAAAATGGATGGATGGGTGGATGGATGGATGGAGCTTAGAACTGATGCCAGAAGCTATTACTTTGTCATTTAAACTCAAGTGACAACCATCACCCACAACCACAAAGTTTATATAACAACCACCACCACCTGACAGCTGGAATGAAAACTGACAATGCTTTATTTCTCTTCTGCTGCTTCTTTGTGAGAAGCATCATCTTCTTTTTTCTTTTTTTCTGCTTCATGACAGCAACAAAAAAATTGGTGAAAAACAATCAGGCTTTCAGGAGGTATTATGTAGGAGCTTGGAAGATCTCAAGAATTCAAACAAAGCCTCATGCACACACACAGAGAAAAGAAAAATGAAAGAGGGAGATACAGAGAGTAAGAAAGACAGAGAGAGAGAAAGACAGAGAGAGACAGAATGAGAGAGATGACAGAGAAAGAAAGAGAGACAGTGAAAGATAGAGAGAGAGAGACACAGAGAGAGAGAGAGTGAGAAAGACAGAGAGAGAAAGAGAGACAGTGAAAGAGAGAAAGAGAGACAGTGAAAGAGAGAAAGAGAGACAGTGAAAGAGAGAAAGTGAAAGATAGAGAGAGTGAGAGAGACAGTGAGAAAGAGAGACAGTGAAAAATAGAGAGAGAGAGATGAAACTTTGATTTTTCTCTCTAATCCCTCAGTTTAAAAAGTTTGGGTTTTTTTTTTAATTAACACGAGAGGAAGAGTTGATGAGAGACTGCCTCAGAATTTGAATTCAACACTCCCAAAGAATCAGCAATAATTACCTAGCCATGAAAGGATCAAGCATTTAACCATCTGGCTGTGGAATGCTCCACCACCACCATCACCACCACAAGATCCATGATCAAGTAACTCTTGCAGCTATCACCCTCTATCACAAGAAACAGAAATGAGAGCCACATGAAGTCAGATATCCTGGCATTAGTTATCAAATCCTTACAGGCTATAAACACAAACATACAAACAGGTCTCCTATGCCTACCTAAAATGAAGATGATTTTAAAAAAATAAATAAATAAATAAAGCAATCAAGCCAATAACAATATCTGCAAGTTCCAAAATAATGTATTATTTTAGGATAATGTAAAAATGAAGCTTTCTTCCTCTCAAACTAATGTGCTTTTTGCCCCTGAATTCTCAAGCTTCTACCTCCTTCTGGCAATCTCTGATAACAGATGAAGAAAAACAAATGGTGATAAAATAAACTTCCTTCAAAGAATAATTTTAGCATTTGTTACAGATGAGCCTTTCCTGTAATGGTTACATAAAAACTAAAAGCTTTTCAAAACTCTACAATGTACAATGTATACCTTCATCTAGTTAAATGCAAGGTGCTGGAAAATAAACTACCCCTACAAACAAATAAAAGAGAAGCATTCACAAAATGAGCAATAACTCACAGAAAACAGTAACAGAACAACACTCGGAGCTTGCGACCAATCATTACATCCTTCGTGCTCCACCCAACAACAATTCTCAAATTCCTTTTTCCATCAATAAATTTTTAAACAGCACCAATCAGCTTCTTCATACTTTTACGACTGGCTAGAAAGGTGGTCCGTAACCTGCTGCTCCGTGATAGCTTGCTGGGAGAGTATAACCTGGGGGATATCCTGGGACAGCACCTATGGTGTAAGACCTGGCATTTGGAGCAGGGATTCCACCAGTCATAGGTGGATATCCTGCTGCAATAAGAGGGGCCCCTGCTTGGACTGGAGCAGGAAATGGTGAAGGAGGGGCTGATCGAGGGCCCAGTGCTGTCTGGTAGCTCATTCCTGGATACTGTGCAGCAGATATGTATGCATGAGTGGAAGTTGGGATGCATTGCAGACCTGAGTATGGCAGTGAATGGTATGCTGGAGAGATGGTGTAACCAGTAGTGCTTCCATTGGACACAACCGCATAGGCTTGAGGTGCTGTGGCATAATGTGGTGTTAATCCAGCAAGCGACTGCGCAGCAGGGGGATACCCTGAAGGTGCTGGGCCATAGGGTGGAGGCATGTAAATGCTTGCTGGCTTGTCTGCACCTGGGGATGTGATGCTCTGTGTGCCATTGGCTTGCAGACCTGCGTAGTACATCTGTGGTTTGGCTGTGATAAGCAGCAACTGCGGAGATGGAGAGTTTCAAAACCATAAACATAAAATAAACAGATCAATTCCTGCTTCAAATGATAATCTAAGTGAAACAGAATGTGGCATCACTGCAGACATAAATGACAAATGTTGATAATGAAATATCAAAATGTCTGAGAAGCATGAAGAAACAACAAATGAATTGAAATGTCTTCATCTGAGCACCACAGAAACAAATTTAGTACAATATAAACAAGAAAGCAAACCTCCATACAGAAAATTCACCTCGTAAAAAGAGCCCCCTATAAACCTTTCAGCTGCTAGCCTTACAAGCTCCTAGCACCAGCAAAAACCCAGACAAATAGGACCTAACAAGCAGGGTTGGAATTCAAATCCACATCTTGAGTTCAAGGCTAAACTAAAGAATGCATCCTTATCAAATCAGTCAATCCTAGCCTGCAAGTGTAATTCAGTAAAGCCACATGATTACTTTTTGCTGATGATCTGTTTATATGGAAAAAAATAGATTGAAGAAATAGAATAAATGAGGAAGATAGAAGATAGAAGAAATGAGGCAAATAAGTGTTTGTGAACTTTTTCTTCTTCTTCTTCGTTCACTTCTACCACCAAAAACCGCACTGTGAAGCTACTAAATTCACGCCTGTGGTCCTCGTTAGGTCCCGTGGTCCCCTGTGTGGTCCAAAATAGACCACACGAGATCCACGAGAGGACCACAAGGGGTTCAGAGTATCACAGTGCTTTAGCCTGTATTCTTGGTGGGTCTCGGAAGCGGGATTGCGTGACGTTTGTGAACTGATCTCACTTCTTCTTCTTCAGCTTTCCAAGTCAGTAAGGCTCATTGTTACACATAAAGTTCAACTCCATTTCTCTCTTTTCATATCTTCACTCTCCAGTTGGTGGCATCAATTTGTTTTATATCCTCTTCTATGTTATCTTTCCATCTCTGTCTTTGTCTACCCCTTGGTTTTGTTTCCTTCATCTCTTGTGCATACATCATTTTTGTTTGTCTGTTCTCTTCTATTCTTTCTACATGCCCCAGCCAGCGTAGTCTGTTCAGTTTCAAGACATTTATAATTCACTGAGATTTAAATAAACTGTTCAGTCCAGGTGTTCTTTCTAGCTCTCCATTCTCCACTGTTGGTATCCTTTATGGGCCCAAAGATTCTTCTTAGGATCTTGTTCTTAAAGATCTACAATCAGTGTTCATCTTTCTTTGTTGTACTCCACTTTCTGATCCAAAAAAGACAGCTGGTCTTATTATAGTTTTGTAGATTGTTATTTTGGTGTTTTGGGACAGGATTTTGAATTTTAAGACAAAGTATATTTTATCCCCTATTTGTACTCTGTTTTTTAATTTCCTCGCTTATTATGTTGCTTCTGTTGAAGGCTGTGCCTAGATGTTTGTATGTTTTTGCTTTCCTAAAGGAACATAACTCCAACATTTATATAATTGGGATCATTCTGCCTTTTGTCTGTTGATACCTTCATACGCTCTGTCTTATCTTGGTTAATGGTCAAGCCCACTTTTAGTGCCACATCTCTCAGGTATATGACTTCTTGCATAGTTTCCCCCAATAGGTTGATGTCATCAGCGTATCCTAGTATTTTAGCTTTTTCTTCTGTACTGCCTTCTTTTTTCACTTTTCTGACTACCTTTTCTATACTAGGTTGAACAGTAATGGAGATAATGTATCACCTTGTTTTAAACTAGTTAGAAGAGTTTTGACTTTCTTCCTTTATACATTACTATATTTTGTGCACCCTCCATGCATAATCTGGTCAAACTAATTAATTTATTAGGTATCTCAAATTCTTTCATAATTTTCCATAAGCTGCTCCTATCTATCCTGTCATAAGCTTTTTTTTTTAAGTCAATAAAGATATTATGTACTTCTTATCAATATTCCCAGTTCTTCTTTTCAATATTCCTAGTTCTTTTATATATCTTTTTATATTTCATGAAACCTGCTTGATAGTCTCCCAGAATGTTCTCGCTGTATCGCTTTAATTTGTAGCTTGTCTGTAGTAAAGATATTTCTCTATAGTTTTTCACACTTGCTTTTATCACCTTTTTTATGAATACTGGGATCAGTAATGATCCTCTCCATTCACTAGAGAGTTTTTCTTCTTTCTATATTTGTTGTATTAGTGCACATTATCTGTTCATGTAGACTTAGACTTTCTTCCCCTTAATCAGTTCTGCAGCAACTCTATCTGAACCCACTGTTTTGCTGTTTCGTAGAAGCATGGTACTGTAGATGACTTCTTCTAAGTCTGGTTCCTCTTTTTCAGGCTCATAGGTCTGTATTTCTTCGCATGGTAATGTGCTTATAGGCTCCTCATAGTTCAGTAGTTTTTCAAAATATTCTTTCCATCTGGTACATATTTTCTCTGCTTTATTTATCATGTTTGCATTACTATCCTTGCTTTACTCTTCACAATTCTTGATAGAATTCCCTGCTTTTCTTATTTTCATGGCATGTCTGCATCTCTTACTAATAAAAAATCTTACTAATAAAAAAAATGTTAAGTTACTCATTTTAACAAACTTATACTAATGCACTTATACTAATCAGCTCACCTTGCCTTGTCTTCTAACTCACAGGAAGACCAATGAATGTTTGGAACACAATCTGAGAAATAAGAAAATGAATTAGATTATAATAAAAATGTATGTGATATAATTATGACAAATTAACTTTCTCTATGCTACATGCATACATAACAGGCCGAAGAAAAAGAGGTCGACTACGTGAAACTCTAAAGAGGACATTGTTGAGAGAGGCCAATACTAGGCATAAAATCCCTTGATGAGGTTGAAAAGCTTGCTGAAAACAAGAAAACTGGCGAACTAGCATGTGAACCTTATATGATGTTTAACGGCACGGGAAGGATGTAAGATACTGCATGCTCGCTTGTAGCCTCTTTCAGCTACTTCTAACACTCGAGTAAGAGCCACTAAAGCAAGTACAAGCATTCCTGCCTAACTCTTGTCATGCTCTTTGCTTCAGTGAAAGACGATTTTAATCTTAATTATTATCAGATCTAAGAATTAGAAAAATATTTTGGCCAAACACCATAAGAAATATCTTGTTGGCAGAAATGCAGATGAAGCCACTGACAACAATTATTGAGGAAAGACGCTGGCAATGGTTGGGACATGTGCTCCGAATGAATGACAACTCACTACCAAAAGTAGCACTAAGATGGATATCACAGGGGAACAGAAGTAAGGGTAGACCAAAAGAGACATGGAGAAGAACAACAGAAATGTTGAGCAATAGAGGGCTCACCTGGGCGAGAGCAGAAAAAAGGGCAAATGACAGGCATTTGTGGAAAACCCTTGCGGAAGCCCCATGTGCCCTGAGCACTTAAGGTTCACAGAGAGAGAGAGTGAGATTATCAGATCTGATAACTAAAAACAATGAAAGCCAAATTCTGCTGGAAGCTTCAGGTTCCTGGTAGCAAATGCCATGATTAAGATCTTAAAAATGACATGCACCACATGTGAAATGACATGTGCTCTGGTGGCTTTCCTTAGAAGAAGCAGGATGCTCAAAAGGCTCCAACAATCACCATGGAGAACAATTCAATCCACACAAACAGTCTACATGATCACAACAACCTATTACAATAAGCATAACTTTCCAGGTAAAATAAAGTCTTAATAATATCTGCCCACTGACTGTTATAAAATGGTCATCATCATCATCATCATGTGCCGTGCCGACTGGCGTTGGCTATTATGCTTCTCCAGAGTACACGATCCTTCATGCAGGCCATCAGCTCAGTTGGTGATCTCCTCTCACACCATCCCGTCAGACTGTCCAGTATCATTTCTCTTGGTCTTCCTCTTGATCTTCTTCCTTCTATTTTTCCTGTTGTTATAATATTTTCAATGCCCCCTCTTCTCATTGCATGTCCTATGAAAGTACATTGTCTCTCTCTTATCTTTTTGACAAGGTTTTTTGTCTCTCCAGCTCTTCTCCTACATTCTTCATTAGTTATTTTTGCTGTCCAGGGGATTCGCAACATTCTTCTAATAAACCACATTTCTGCTGCTTCCAATGATTTTTGTGCAGACTTGCCTATTGTCCATGATTCACTTCTATATAACAAGATAGGTTCAATATAGCATTTTAGGACTCGTTTTCTAACATTCATTGATAAGGATGTGTTGGTCAATATGTTTCTCATTCTCTGAAATGCAGTCTTTGCTTGGCCTATTCTGTTCCTAATTTCTGTTCTGCATTTCCCATCTGAAGTTATTACTGCTCCAAGGTATTTGAATTTCTGCACCTGCTTTAGAACAGTTCCGTTTAATTTAATACTGCATGCTGGTAGATTCTGTTTCTTAGATATAACCATAGTCTCTGTCTTTTTGATGTTCAAAGTAAGGCCTTTCTGTTCACTTTCTTTGGCGACTTTATTCAAGAGATTTTGCAGGTCTTGTTGGTTCTCAGCTATCAGTACTGTGTCGTCAGCATACCAAGGTTGTTAATATTGTATCCTCCAATTTTTATGCCTGGTTCTGTGATGATTGTTCTTAGAATATTCTCGCTATACAGAGAAAAAAGGTCTGGAGATAGTACACATCCTTGTCGCACCCCTTGTTTTATAGGTTGATATTTTCCAATTCTATTTTCAACTCGAACTGCTGCTTCTTGCTGCCAGTATAGATGTTTTACAATCCTCAGGTCTTTGCCGTCTATATTGATGTCTTCAAGCATTTTAATAATTTCATTATGTTTCACCTTGTCAAATGCCTTGGTGTAATCAATGAAGCATAAGTAGAGATCTTTCTGTACTTCTAAAGCTCTTTCTGTTAGTGTTCGTAAAGCATAAATGGCATTGTGTGTTCCCTTTCCTTCAACAAATCCAAACTGTTCATCTGCTATTTCCATTTTTATCTTTTTCCTTGTTCTTCTCATAATATTCTCAGAAGTAGCTTCGTTATGTGACATGAGAGGCTGATAGTCCGGTGGTCGTCACATTCCTTTGCACCTGGTTTCTTTGGTAGTGCTATAAACGTGGATTTAATCAGGTCACTGGGAATATAACCACTGTTGTAAATGTCATTCAGTAACTTGTTATTATTTTTATTCCTGTCTCCTCTAGTGCCTCTATTTCTTCTATTGTTATATTATCAGGCCCAGTCGCTTTTCCTTTCTTCATGTGTTTGATGGCATCTATGATTTCATCTTCAATTATTGGTGGTCCCTCACAGTTTTCAGTATCTGGTGTTAATTCTGGTCTTTCTCCTCCATATAGCTCACCAATATACTCTGTCCACCTGTCCACAATGTCTTCTTTTCCCATTAACATTTTACCTTCTTTCGATTTCAGGCATCCTGTGGTATATTTTGTTTTCCTGCCTGTGAGTTCATTAATTCGTTTGTGCATGTTTTTGCTGTCTTTAATATGAGAGTCCTCTATCTGTCTGCACTGCTCATTTAACCACACTTCTTTTGCTTCTCTGCATTTGCGTCTTATTTCTTTATTTATCTTGTTATATTTTTTCTCGTTATTTTTACTCCTCCTCCTCTTGTCCATCAGTCCTAAGATGTCGTCTGTCATCCATTTATTTTTAGGGGCTTCTTTTTTTTGTGGTATTATCTCCTTAACAGTTTGGTGGATAGAATCTCTTAACATTTCCCATTGTTCATCTATACTATTTATCTTTGCTATTGCATTGTATCTATTTGTTATAATAACTTTGTATTGTTCTCTCAGTTCTTGGTCATCTTTAAGAAGTTCTGTATTCAGTTTGATGTTTCACACTAAAATGGTCATGTTTTCAAAATAGCCACTTTTGCTCCTATTACTGCTAATAAAATTTAGAATACATAGGGCCCAGTGACAAACTACACTGAAAAATCTGCATATACAGAAAGGTCAAGTAACAGATGTATGTCCTATAACATATCCAACAGCTGCTTTTATGTGTAATGAATGTATGAACCATAACACAGGTAACTGTTCTTTACATGTGTAACAGATGTATGTCCTATAACATACACAAATGTTGCATCTATGTGTAATGGATGTATGTCATATAACATAGGCAACTGTTCTTTACATGTGTAACAGATGTATGTCCTATAAATCTATGTGTAATGGATATATGTCCTATAACATACACAAATTCACATATATGTGTAACAGATGTATGTCCTATAACATACACAACTGTTGCTTCAATATGCAATGGATGTATGTCCTATAACATACACAACTGTTGCTTCCATATGAAATGGATGTATGTCCTGTAACATACACAATTGTTGCTTCCATATGCAATGGATGTATGTCCTATAACATACACAACTGTTGCTTCCTTATGCAATGGATGTATTTCCTATAACATACACAAGTGTTGCTTACATATGTAACAGATTATTTCCTATAACATATGCAACTGTTGCTTACACATATTTTTAAAACTATATTTGCAGCAATCTGCGCACATTTTTTTTCTCAAATATGCACAACACAGACTCAATAATAAAAATAAAGATAATAATCATTAAAAACATTTCTCAGCAACTTCAAGTCAAACTTTAACACGTCAAACCCACTGCATTTTTTAGTAGCAAATAATAGATTCAGAACTTCAGATCACTTGCTACACTTACCTCAACCGAACCACATCAGCAAAATAAACTGGCAAGATTCTACTTAAAAGGCACATCTGTTACATAAAGTAAAACATTTCTCATTAACTTCTGTTACATAAAGTAAAACATTTCTCAGTAACTTCTGCTACATAAAGTAAAACATTTCTCAGTAACTTCTGCTACATAAACTAAAACATTTCTCAGTAACTTCTGCTACATAAACTAAAACATTTCTCAGTAACTTCTGCTACATAAACTAAAACATTTCTCAGTAACTTCTGCTACATAAACTAAAACATTTCTCAGTAACTTCTGCTACATAAAGTAAAACATTTCTCAGTAGCTTCAAGTCAAACTTTAACATATCACACCATGTAATGCTTGATGATGATGATGGATGACCTGCTACAGTAGAGCTAAAGCTCTTTGCAATAAGCAACCATAGCCCAAAAAAAAAATCTGAAGGTGGATGTGTCTGAAGCTACCATGGCATCACAGATTCTCTGTCTGTCCTGACAATCAACAACCCATTGCTGGTGTTGTCCCATCTTTCCACTGGTACCCCCAGCAACAGGCCTAGCCTGGCTAACAGGGCAGGGATCACCAGTCCCCATGGTGGTGGAGTCTGCTAAAGAAGTAGTGCACACCCCCTGCTTTTAAGCTGCGCTCTGGGACTGAAAAAATGGCTGCCTAACCTGCTCCCAAGCGAAAACAATGTTGTGCCTCAACACCTTCACAGCATCGACTGCAAAGGACACCAGCTCGCAGTTCCAGGGAGATAAAAGACAAGACATACGCCTGGTGCTACAGTCAACCTAGCTGTAAAAATGACTACTCTGGATGCTGTGTTCAGGAAAACTGCATACATCATACATGTAACTCAGTTTCATGAATATAAGACTGTACAAGAGTCACTGAATCCTTATTGCTCATCAGTCTTGAAATTCCAAACTGCATCTCCCTATCTTGGAGTGCCACAGTGTCTTGAAGCTTTGCTGTAGATCTGCCCATCTTGGAGCACAACAGTGTCTTGAATCTTCATTGTAGATCTGCCCCTCTTGGAGTACCACAGTGTCTTGAAGCTTCATTGTAGATCTGCCTGTCTTGGAGTACCACAGTGTCTTGAAGCTTTGCTGTAGATCTGCCCATCTTGGAGTACCACAGTGTCTTGAAGCTTCATTGTAGATCTGCCTGTCTTGGAGCACCACAGAATCTTGAAGCTTCATTGTAGATCTGCCCATCTTTGGGTACCACAGTGTTTTGAATCTTCATTGTAGATCTGCCCATCTTGGAGTACCAGTGTCTTGAAGCTTTGCTGTAGATCTGCCTGTCTTGGAGCACCACAGAATCTTGAATCTTCATTGTAAATCTGCCCGTCTCTGAGTACCACAGTGTTTTGAATCTTCATTGTAGATCTGCCCGTCTTTGAGTACCAGTGTTTTGAATCTTCATTGTAGATCTGCCCATCTTGGAGTACCACAGTGTCTTGAATCTTCATTGTAGATCTGCCTGTCTTGGAACACCACAGAATCTTGAAGCTTCATTGTAGATCTGCCCGTCTTTGAGTACCACAGTGTCTTGAATCTTCATTGTAGATCTGCCCATCTTGGAGTACCAGTGTCTTGAAGCTTCACTGTAGATCCCCCTGTCTTGGAGTACCACAGTGAATCTCTCTTTTTAAACTTCTACAGTGAATCCCTCTGTCTTGAAGTTCGACAATGGATCTCCCCACCCTGAAGTTCCAGTGGATCTCACTGTTCAGAAGTTCCACAATTGACTTCCCTATCCTGGATGACTGCAACTGATCTCCCTGTTCTGCAGATTGACTGCCTTCTTCTTCATTCACTCCTCCTATCATGCCATGTTTGCCCTGCTGTGCTGCTGAATTTACTCCTGTAATCCTCTAAATCAGCCTCCCATAGGACAGAGAATGAGAACATCAGGTGGCTTGTGCCTCCATGGCATGAGCATCTAGGCAAGATGTGACACTGTGGTACTAGATGTGCTAGACTATCAAACTGGATCTCCCTGAATTGGTCATCTCTAACACTCTAACTATTTTTGCAAGCTGATGCCAAGCTGTAAATCTTAAAATAAAGGTGTTTAACTGTATGAAGTGTGAAATTCTGTGAATTCATATCCTAAGGCTGTGGAGATAAAAGACAGATGGTAGGAACTACACAATGTCTACAACAAATAGAGGAGCAAAGAATAAAGTATTTCAGCCACTTAATGAGAATGAAACGCTCACAGCCAGTTACGAGAGCCTTCAAACAAACTGATCAAGGGGAACACCCAGAAAGAGATGGATAGATATCAGAGAGAGAAACACTCGCTAATTATGGCACTACCGTCACCTAGGCCGCCATTTGGCCCACAAACGCCAAATGCATTTCCCCTCGACACTTCACTGTACATGAGGAAGAATAAAGTAACGTGAAGTAAGTAACCTCACAGCTTCACAGTCTTGTGGGAAAATACTGAGTCCTATTTAGATGACCATGTTGTCTGCCTGTACAATGATCTTTATGTGGAAGTAAGAACGACTCTAGAGTTAAGTTCACTGGATTCCGAGACAATTCTATGTTCAAAACCATCACTCAGCGCCAAGAAACATGCTTGTTGTGCCCATTCTGCAAAATCAGGTTGGCCACTGTAACCCATTCCCCCATATGACATCTCTTTCAAGATAACCACAACACGTACTACACAGAAATTGTCCGAAAGGGTTATCTGTAGCGTTTAGCCCACCTCGATCCACTGGCCAGCCATGGTCGGGATTATCTAGTTACGTAAACTATGTGCTAACAAAATCGAATTGATCAGTAATGATACTTACTGACAACTCACTCCCAATCGTTACACAATCTATCATAACTCTGTGTTTTTATAACCTTAAAAAGTTTAAGAATATCACAGTGACCAACTTACGAAATCTTCACTCGTCACCGTTTTCTTTCAATTCTGCGGAAACAACAATGGCGACTTTACACGTAGATCAGCACTAACTGATTCCCTGCAATCTGGTTGGTTAAAATGTATTAGAAACCTGAACAAGCAAATTGTTTGAACAAATCGGGTAGGGAGGGCAGAGTTCCCCCCCCCCCCCCTTTTTTTCCAGTAATGATCAATGTTACTATTGTTACGTTACCTCGTAATAGTGCTTAGTAGTGCGTAATAGTGCATAATAACATTGTAACGTAATATTGTAAACTAAACTTAGATTTTTAAAAATATCACGAAGTTACATTTGACAGCGCTTGTGAGATGTAAAATTCTGTTAATAATGTCCTCTTCAGAGTTTCACGCGGCCTGCCTCTTTTTCTTCGGCCTGTTGTGTTCCATTTGATAGCTTGTTTTGGGATTCTCTGATCATTTCTTCTCATCAAATGACGTGTGTGTGTGGAAGTGTATATTTAGCTTATACGGGGGCCATAAACCGCTATTTTTCAAAATTTTATTGTTTCCTTCATTTAAAAGAAGGAACCATGGACATTTAATAGCACTATCGTTTATACGGTTGTCCGATGAAGAAATCATAGCTGATATGCTGGCGTCAGGGTTAACTGACCAAGACCCTGCCCCACCTCTTCGTTTGTACCCCCAGTAACATGCCTAGGCTGGCTAACGGGACAAGGATCGCCATAGTCCCTATCGTGGTGGAATCTGTTAAAGAAGCATTGCACACCCCCTGCTTTTTAGCTGTACTCCGGGACTGAAAAATTAGCTGTCATAACCCGCTCCCACGCCGATACGGTGCTGTGCCTCAACATCTCTACAGCATCGGCTGCAAAGAACAACGACTCGCAGTAACAGGGAGTTCGTACAAGTACAAGACAACAAATAAATAATAATAAATAAACAAGTAGGTCCTGCATGAAATGAATATTAGAAGTAACTGAGATACGGCTTTGGAGAAAAATTAAACATTTTATTAAAGACTTTACAATACGGCTCAAATCTGCAGATCTTCACAAAATATGAACAAGTTCATTTATTTATTACGCGTCGTGCAGGTAGCGTTTGTGATCATGGTTCACCATCTTGTGCGAATCGATATTTTCGATCAGTTGAAATGTCAAATCATAAGCAAGGGCCGATAATTTAAATTCAACGAGAATGTAATGAGATAAGTGCATTTTGAGAAACTGTTAAATAACCCAACCTTCGCCCCCTGGAAAAAAAATGATACTAAATCCAAACAAATTGACCAGATGGCACGGAGAAAATAGCAAAAGGTCTAACATACATACCCAGGGCTACACAAATCCCCTAATCTGAGGCCAGTCTCACCGATATATGTTATCCTGCATCTTTTTTTTATACAGGATAACATATATCGGTGAGACTGACCTCAGATTAGGGGACCGCATGCAAAAACATCTGTACGACATCACCCAGCATGCTTCGAAACCAGTCCCAAATCATTTCAATGGCCCCAACCACAGAGGCAAATCTGATTTTCTGGTAACAGCCATTAAACAATGTCACGCAGATGACACAAGCCGCCTGGCACTTGAGAACCGCTGCATTCAAAATTATGGGACGCTGGAACCACATGGGTTAAACTCGCTGTTTAGTTACACGTAACATCATCTTCTTCAATCATTATAGTACCTCTCCACTAAATCCACCCCTTCTTACTTTTCAAACTTCCTCACAGCATCACTCTGCAACCCCGCTATTTTCTCTGCAACACCTCTTCCCCAATCACCTGTTTCAAATTCTCCTAGCTAGGCCAGTAGTGCGTCACTCTCTCTCCCCTCCCCGGTTCCCCATCCACCACCCCCAGTTACAACCCACCGGTCACAGGTCACAGGTCTCTATTTAAACAATTTCCACGTCCTACCAGATCCATTCCTGACACACACCGCCAGACAAGCCACACCTTGCAATTTACAGCTAAGTACTCCTTTAAAAAACAATTTTTTTAAACAGTATTCATGTAAATCTATACTTTATCTCCTCTCCCTATTTCTTCGTCCTGTATGTTTTTGTATGATTAAGGCTCACGCCGAAACGTCACAACTTTGTAATCGTTAAGTAATAAAGCTGCTCCTATTTTTTTCCGATTTTATACATTCTAGTATCACAGCTTTACTGCAGTGTTTAGTGTATAGTTGTATACTTATACACCAATTATTGTGTTACTAGTACAACTAGGGCACGCATTACATAACTAAAAACTTCAGTTAGCAAACAATTTATTTCAACAATATGAAGGAGTACATTTATCTCTCGCCTACTGCAATATTTTCTCAGCTTTTAATGTGATGGATGAGTTTCATGTAGGGACACGCGTTTCTCAATATCAGGTTGAAAAGTTGCTAGAAAGGAAAGTGTTACTGGCGTGTCTACTGCTTCGTTTTCTCTCAGCGCTCCTACTGCCCCCTTTCCGTCCATTGCTCCCCTACTGACTCTTTTTTTTTCACCGCCCCTTCCTTTCCAACGCCCACGGGGGCATTATAGTCAATTGCGGGAAACACTTTAATAGCGTGTGCCAAGAAAAAGGGGTTGGAGGGGTAATTTTCAAGAAACTTATAAAATTTCACTAGGAGGATCTGGCCTGCAGTGGAACTTCATCTTGCTCTGTTCCTAACTCTCACACTACACCCGCCCTAGCTCACACACTACACACGCCCTAGCTTACACACTACACTCGCCCTAGCTCACACACTACACTCGCCCTAGCTCTCACACTACACCCGATTTAGCTCTCACACTACACCCGCCATAGCTCTCACATTACTTTCGTCCTAGCTTTCATACTGAACTCGCCCAAGGTCTCAGATTTAAACCGTCCTAGCTTTCACACTGCACTAGCCATAGCTCTCACATTGCACCAGCCATAGCTCTCACATTGCACCAGCAATAGCTCTCATACTGCACTCGCCATAGC
This sequence comes from Achatina immaculata, assembly GCA_009760885.1. Classification (NCBI taxonomy): domain Eukaryota; kingdom Metazoa; phylum Mollusca; class Gastropoda; order Stylommatophora; family Achatinidae; genus Lissachatina; species Lissachatina immaculata. The sequence continues at coordinate 12,066,474 of CM019709.1, read as the reverse complement.
TCTCACACTGCACCAGCCATAGCTCTCACACTGCACCAGCCATAGCTCTCACATTGCACCAGCCATAGCTCTCACACTGCACCAGCCATAACTCTCACACTGCACTTGCCCAACCTACTCCTGTTCGTTTTTATGCTGTCTACACATCTATATTGTTATTTCCCCCTTTCTATTTTTTCATCTTTAGTTATACTAGTATAGCTTTCATCGTATTATGCTTCTTGACATGGACAAAATATTTTAATTATCTGGTCATTAAAAAAAAAAAATTCCAGTTTCATTTGTTCAAACGATTTGTTTCTCTTGTCTTATGATCAACCAGTGCGACTCATGCTCTTTGCTTGCTCATATTTCAAAGGTCTTATTTTTTTGCTGTCAGCAACATCTCACAGTCAGTCAGTCATTTGCATGTCCATTACTGAACTTTGCCACCCTAACAGCTTTCATGTAGGCCTCTCGGTTGTAAACAAGATGGCATGCTGCTGATGCATCTATTTGCAGATTATCAATGATATCTTGCAGCCATCTTCGCCTTGGTCTTCCTCTCTTCCTTTTTCCCGTTATATATCGCTCCAAGACGGTCTTCTCTAAATTATTATGACGTTTAATATGTCCAAAATATTTAAGTTTTCTATGTTTAATACTCTTTACTAGCCATCATCATCAGGTGCCGTGCCGACTGGCGTTGGCTACTATGCTTCTCCAGAGTACACGATCCTTCATGCAGGCCATCAACTCAGTTGTTGATCTCCTCTCACACGATCTCGTCAGATTGTACAGTATCATTTCTCTTGGTCTTCTTATTGATCTTCTTCCTTCTATTTTTCCTGTTGTTATAATATTTTCAATGCCCCCTCTTCTCATTGCATGTCCTATGAAAGTACATTGTCTCTCTCTTATCTACTTGACAAGATTTTTTGTTTCTCCAGCTCTTCTCATACATTCTTCATTAGTTATTTTTGCTGTCCAGGGGATTCGCAACATTCTTCTAATAAACCACATTTCTGCTGCTTCCAATGATTTTTGTGCAGACTTGCCTATTGTCCATGATTCACTTCCATATAACAAGATAGGTTCAATATAGTATTTTAGGACTCGTTTTCTAGCATTCATTGATAAGGATGTGCTGGATAATATGTTTCTCATTCTCTGAAATGCAGTCTTTGCTTGGCCTATTCTGTTTCTAATTTCTGTTCTGGATTTTTCATCTGAAGTTATTACTGCTCCAAGGTATCTACTTTAGAATAGTCCCATTTAATTTTATACTGCATATTAGTGGATTCTGTTTCGTAGATATAACCATAGACTCTGTCTTTTTGATGTTCTAAGTAAGACTCTAACTATTCATTTTTTAAAGCGACTTTATCCAAAAGATTTTCAAGAGATTTTGCAGGTCTTGTTGGTTCTCAGCTATCAGTACTGTGTCGTCAGCATACCGAAGGTTGTTAATAGTTACTGGCCAGCCTTCTTCAATATTAAGGTCTTGTAGTATGGATATATTTGTTTTATTTGTGTCCACGATATTTGAAGAACTCTTCTGTAGCATTTACACTCAAAGGCATTTATGTATTTCTCAGCTTTTTTGTTAAGTGTCCGTGTCTCACAGGCATATGTTGCGATGGGAAAGATGCATGCCCTTAAAAATCTTATTTTTGTAGTTCTGTCTGTTCTTCTCCACAGATTCTTTTATTTGTTTTACTTTTCGAAGAGCGATAGACGTCCTCCTTTTAATTTCCCTCATTGTATCTCCATTATGCAAGAAACTCTCTATTGTAGAGCGCGAAACAACAACACAACTCCTTCATATCATCAGAGGAAGTACCCCCCCCCCCCAATCCAGACAAGTGTTTCGGCCCTATTAAACTCCTGACACTCTAAGGGGGGTGGGCCCCTTTGGGTCATGACTCCCAGAGGTCATTATTTGAAACTAGTTTGTAGAAACTAGTTAGTAGTGATCCAAGATATTCAAAATTCTCCACCTCTTCCAATTTTTCCTCATTGATACATATTTCAGCTGCCTTGTTTGTTTTATCAGTTTAGTTTTCTTCGCATTAGGTGAGATGTTAGATCTCACATTCATTCATTCATTCATTCATTTGCATGTCCCTTGCGGAACTTTGCCTCCCAAACAGCACTCCTGTAGGCTTCTCGGTTGTGAGCAAGATGGCCTGCTGCTGCGGCATCCATTTCCAGATCGTCAACAATGTCTTGCAGCCATCTTCGTTTTGGTCTTCCTCTTTTTCTTTTTCCCATTATGTATCCTTCCAATACGGTCTTCTCTAAATTATCATGACGTTTAATGTGTCCAAAATATTTAAGTTTTCTCTCTTTAATCCTCTTTACTAGCCAGCCTTCTTCAATATTAAGCTCTTGTAGTATAGATATATTTGTTCTTTTTTGTGTCCATGATATTTGGAGAACTCTTCTGTAGCATTTACATTCAAAGGCATTTATGTGTTTCTCAGCTGTTTTCTTAAGTGTCCAGGTCTCACAGGCATATGTTGCGATGGGAAAGATGCATGCCCTTAAAAATCTGATTTTTGTAGTTCTGTCTGCTCCTCTCCACAGATTCTTTATTTGCATAAATTCCTCATTGCATCTCCATTATTAGTTAGTAGTGATCCAAGATATTCAAAACTCTCCACTTCTTCCAATTTTTCCTCATTTATATATATTTCGGCTGCCTTGTTTGTTTTGTTAGTTGTCATCAATTTAGTTTTCTTTGCATTAAGATAGAGGTTTTGCTCTTCGCTGTTCTTACGGACTGACATAATTAGTTTTTCCATTCCTCTTTGTGTTGTGGACAGTAACACTGTGTCATCAGCATATCTAATCTCTGGTATTTCATAACCTCCAATTGTTATGGCATCGTAATATTCTTTGTCTACATCTTCTCTAACATTCCTCATTATATTTTCAGTATACAAGTTAAATAAGTAAGGTGACAATATGCACCCCTGACGGACCCTTTGTTTTATGTCAAACCAAGTTGTTGTTTCACCATTTATTCTTACTGCCGCTTGTTGGTCTAGATACAGCAGTGATGTTTGTTGTGTCAAATGTGTTGGAAATCCCATTTTTTCCATTATTTCCCAAAGTTTCTGGTGTTGTACACAATCAAATGCATTTGAGTAGTCTATAAAGGATAAATATAGATTCACATTAAACTCTCTGCATTTCTCTATTATTAATCTTAGATTGAATATATGATCTCTTGATCCTCTTCCTTGCCTGAAACCAGCTTGGACCATATTGACTACTTCTTCTATGTCTTTCGAAGTCTACCCATTATGATTTTTAAGAGAGGCCAAATTAACAGGCATAAAATCCTTTGATGAGGTTGAAGGACTCGCAGAAGACAGGAAAATTGGCGAACTACTTTGCGAGCCCTATGTGACGTTTAACGGCACGGGAAGGATATAAGATATAAGAAGAAGATACACACACGTACAGTACTGAAAGTTTTCCCGTCCATTTCATTGATCCTTTTTATAATCCTGCACGCTGATCAACGAAGCTATTTGCTGCGCTTTAATACCTTGCGACGCCATACTGGACAGCAAAATGTTCTCTCCATTACCCACGGTCAGTGGCCAGCCTTCGTATACTGCCCTTCTGTGTTACATTCTGCTCAGCATGTTTCCAACAGTTCTTTGCCATTTGACCTCTGTCTGCAGGGCCGTCATAACAGCATTTCGTCTCCTGGGCAAAGCAATCCACTGGGGCCCCCTACCCAGCCATTCACTGGAATGAAATTGCTACAGTACTTGAATCGTTGAGCCCCTGGACAGCTGCCCAATGAGCCTATGCGTTAAGGCGGTACTACCTGCTTGTATCCGGTTTTCTTTTCTCCGTGTCCATTGCATGATGGTTCAATAGAGGCGTTATATGGCTACGCATGTGCATATGCATTTAGGAGCCAAATATGAAGGTACCATTTTTTGTGGAGTTAAAATCTGAAGAAAAAAAATCCACTTCTCCTTTATGTAAAATGGATGGGTTTGTTTTTGTTTTGTTTTGTTTTTCGGGGGGGGGGGGAGGAGCGCCATTCTCTCTGTGTCTATCTATCTATCTATCTATCTATCTATCTATCTGTATGTCTGTCTGTCTGTCTGTCTGTGTCTCTGTCTGTCTGTCCGTCCGTCCGTCCGCTATCCATCCATCCATCCATCCATCTATCTATCTTGATAAAATGTTGATAAACACCAACAAAACAAAATACATGCGCATCACTACAAGACAGAAATTGCAGAATGCAACAAAAATTTCACTACAGATTTGTGCTGGGCAATAGAAAATGTTCATGAACATAAAACTCTAGGACTCATCATTGATCAAAATTTAACTTGGAATTCTCACATCTATAACCTAACAAACTTGATTGCACAGAAAGTTTACCAACTAGCCAAAATTAAACACTTAATCGACAAAGACAAGAAAAATATACTACATATCACATATACAAGCACACTTAGATTATGTTTCCGCGATCTGGGATGGATGCTCAGTCTCAAAAACAAAAAAAGGCTCCACTCACTTCACAAACGAGCATTAACTCTGATATGTGGCGCACACCCAGGACAGGCTGCAGATCAGCACAAAAAAACTCAAAATTCTACCCCTCAAATATAGAGCAGTTTTTAGCAACGTTAAGTTTGTTCACAGAATTCTGTCGCACAGTGCTCCGCCTTATTTGTGGTCACTGTTTACGTATAACACTAAACATAGCCAGCGTTTAAAAAGCTATCTTCTTCCTAAAACCAGGGTTGATCTGTACAAGAAAAGCCTTACATACTCTGCAGTACAGCTCTGGAACACCCTCCCCTACCATTTAAAATCCACTAGTAATACTTCACCCTTTAACTCAAACCTTTTTCATTATTTACTTGCTTGTAAATATATGCCTCTATAGAATAACCAACACACTCTCAACCCATGACTTCCAGCCATCAAGTACTAAAATTACATAGTTGGAAAATTAACTTGTTAGAAATTATTTTAATGTTTGTTAAAAAACATATGTTAGAAGATCTGAACAGAAAATGTGTTTTTGTTTATGTATATATCTGTGTGTGTGGGCGTGCATGCGTGTGTGAGTGCTATTTTATTAGGTTAATTACTTCTTCTCCTTTACTTTGAATGTTTTGATATGTTTTTTTCTAATGTAATTTGTAAACTTGTATTAAAATTGAGTGTGTGGGAAGAATGAAAGATGGAGTGATGAAGGGCAGAATGTAAGACGGGCCTGCGTGCCAAATTCTTTACCCTTTAAAAATAAAGATCATTCATTTATTCTATCTGTCTGTCTGTCTGTCTGTCTGTCTGTCTGTTGGGTGCCATGATGCCTTATTGTACGAATGCTCTTCTAGCAAATGTGCTGGGATCTTCTCTGAGTGCATGAAATTTTGTTTTCAAAAACATCAAGAGATAACTCTTAAACAGCAGTTTTTCTTCTTCTTCCTCTTCGTTCGCTTTTACCACCAAGACCGCCCTGTGATCCTACTGAATTTACGCCTGTGGTCCTCGATAAGTCCTGTGGTCCCCCATGTGGTCCCCGAAAGGACCACACGAGATCCCCGAGAGGACCACAAGAGGTTCAGAGTATCGCAGGGCTTGAGCCTGTATTCTTGGTGGGTCTCTGAAGCGGGATTGCGTGACACCGTGGTTTTCGTTGCACCAGTTTAATCTAGAGTTGGACTTTCTCACCGGAAAATCTCGACGTGTTTTGGATATCAGTATATCTCCGCTGGGTAAGAGGTGGTAGCCCACCTGGGAATCAGTTGAACTTTCTCACCGGAAAATCTCGACGTGTTTTGAGATAACCTGCGTATCTCCGCCGGGTGAGAGGTGGTTGCCCATCCAGTCCAGTGTTGGACTTTCTCACTGGAAAACCTCAGCGTGATTAGGATACGCATACATCCCCGCCGGGTGAGAGGTGGTTGCCCATCTAGACTGCCCTGGTCCAGTGTCTCCGACTTCAGCATTTTGTGGTCGTGGCCGCTACCCTTCCTAGTTGTGACCAGGATGGAGCTTTTGTCCATAAGGACGAATCCTCGCCACTAGTGACTTCCACCCCTGGGTTGAGCCGATTTAGGCATATAATCCCAGTATGGGCGTGTTTAGGACGTAACTGACCTCTAGACCGTGACATTCGTAGCCGTAGCCATCATGTTTCACCCCTGGTGTAAGCCGGTTTAGGCATATTTCACCAGTATGGGTGTATTTCGGACGCGGCTGGCCTCTTGAGCAGAGGTGCCGTGGTATGAGTGGCTCTCGCTGCGAGACTACTTGACATACCGATTAAGCTTCACTTTATCCTTTCCATCACATTATTCACTTCGGCGCCACGCAGCAACCCTAATTGTTTTTCCGCATTTTCTTCCTTGGCCAAGAGGAGCTTCACTCCACTGAAGCCATTGTTCCTCGACTTTCTTCTATAATCTAGAGTGTTTGACAATAGAAGCCTGTATAATCTAGAGCGGTTGACACAAGAAGCTTCTGTAATCTAGAGTGACACTAAAAGCCAAGGACTGCATCACAGATAGAATAGCCATTAAGCTGAACAGACTTAAGGGCCCGGCGCTAATATATAAAAATTCTACAGTTACATGTTCATTCATTCATTCAGCTTTCCGAGCCATTGCGGCTCACCGCTGCAGACAAGACTTGTCTCCCTTCTTCTCTGTTCTTAGTCTTCTCCTGCCAATTGTCCACTCCGAGCGCTCGTAGGTCTTCTTCCAAGATGTCATGCCATCGTCGTCTCGGTCTGCCTCCGTAATCACTTCTGTACAAGCCTTTATTATCAGTCTATTCTCGTCCATCCTCTCCACATGTCCGAATCATATAAATCTACAGTTACATGTGGCAGTTAATTTACAGTTATTATTTCAGCACAAGCACGCTGAGTTATTCATAACACGGTGACGTATCAGCAGTGTTCTGTCTGAGTAATATAGTAATCTAGTAATAGCAGAGATCACAGCTACGAGGGAATCAGGCCATACATCAAGGGTTGCGCGAGGGACTATCTCAGAAGCCTCGGTGATGGTTAATCCATCACTATCATTCTTGTTTTCTCATGCCATTTCAGTCTTATCAATGCCGCTTTTTTTATGTGTCTTTAACATAATATAAACTCCTATCTAGCGTTGTTTCTGTAAAGTACCGAGAAAGGAACAGATTTTTCGAGCTTTCACAATGGCGGAAATGTATGTTAATGATAATCAATACAGCGCTGCCGGCCTCCAGTGTGTGTCTCCTTGGTCCGCTGTGCCACTTCCACCAGTTAGAAAAACGTGCCATTCTTGACGCCTGTTGTGTAATGTTACTTCTGTAATTGTATGCGAATGGAGTAAGTTAAATGTCATGTAATATTTGTTGCCAATGTGTTACATATATGCAGTTGCTGCTTCTTGGAGATAAGTGCTGTGTACATGCATAATCTCTAGGAAACTTTGATAATGGCATACTTATGCCCTTCTGTGCGTAACTACTTGTTAACAGAGCCTGTATTACGATGTATGCATGGTCCAAAAGACTATAAGATACTTTCGAGGCATCTTGTTTACAACCGAGAGGCCTACAGGAGAGCTGTTAGGGAGGCAAAGCTCCGCAAGGGACATGCAAATGACTGACTGATGAGAGTGATGATGCAAATTCAAGTGAAGTTATTCGTGGTGTAGCAATTTTTAAACCCCAAACACGGCAACAAAACCTGGAATCGAAAATTGTTCAAAAGGTTATCAATTTATCAGGCCCTAATAGCTGTAGTAGAGGAAAGGTATGGTTGCTTGTGCTTTCTGCAGCCAATGTTTTGATGGTCTCCAAGCATAGACACCTGTGGAATGGGAAGAGGGCTACAGTGTTTGCTTGGAGACCACACTTGAGTATGTCATGTGGGCCACACTGCAACAGACTGCTGCTAGGAACACCACCGAGTCAGGGACAGTCTTTGCCAGCCAGTTACCAGATAAGATAACATGACCTAATAGCTGATGACATGACCTAATGGCTGATGACATGACCTAATGGCTGATGACATGACCTAATAGCTGATGACATGACCTAATGGCTGATGACATGACCTAATAGCTGATGACATGACCTAATAGCTGATGACATGACCTAATAAAAGAAGTGATATCTCATAACTGATGACATCTCATAATTATGATGACATCATCTAATAAATGAGATGACACCTCATACCTGTGATGATATCTCTTAAATATGATAACATCATCTAATAACAATGAAGACACTATCTTATAACCATGATGACATCACCTATTAAAAATGATGACTTTTAGATACACATACAACATGTGAGAATTTCAAGGTATGTGTAGGTTAAACAGAGTCTCTCCATGATTTCAGCCATTTATTACACAAAAACTATGCTTGGTAAGAGATGTGGTTTTTCATACATTTTACCTCAGCTCAAACAATTTTGGTTTTTTTTTTTTTTGTGAGTTTTGTTCATGCATCTCAACATGTCCTCTGTTTGCTGTACTGAGAACATCTAAGCGATACTTGGTTTCTTGCCCTGTGTTCTCCAACATTTCTTTAATCACCATCAAAAAATACCCGTTATCCTTGTCTTCAAAGTTTCAGTACTAGGAACTGGTGAACTGAACACTTTGTCCTTAGCATACCCTCATTGAAAAAAAAAAAAAGTCAAGAGAGGCAACATCTGGTGAATGTTATGGCCATGGTATTGAACCATCCCTCCCAAATCCATCATCCTGGAAAGTTTGCATTTAAGAACTGACAGACAGTTGAACCCAGTGCAAGGGGTGTACCATTTTGTTGGATAATTACACAGGGCTGAGGCTCTTCTAACTGAGGTGCAGTGTAAAGCTCCAACATGTGTAGGTAAACATTTACTGAAATGATGATCATTAGACCACACCAAACATTCACTTCTGTGCTGTCCTTCTCTTGCTCTAACAGCTTGAGGGTTCCCCATACAGAAAAGAACTTTAAGAGTTGGCCTACATAATGCCATAATGTTCACATCTCTCAGTGTACCACTCAGTTGTCGATCCTCCATTATCATATCATGGATTCTGCTGGTGGTTTTACTCTTGGTCGTCCTGGACGGGGATCATCTTCCAGACTCTCCTTGCCATGTTTGAATTGAGCTGCCCATTTCTTCACTATGCTGTAAGAAGGGGCACTCTCCCCTAGAGTCTCTACTATATTCTCATGGATCTCCCTTGATGATAAGCCCTTGATGCAGAGGTAGCGAATGACTGCTCAGTGAGAAATTTTATCCATTTTCTCAATTTCTGCCACCCCTTACCACTTCAGTAGCCTATAAAAAAATTAGTTGCAGTTAATTTCTTGAAACTTGGTGTTTAATCTTACATCAACCTGATCTACAAATGTACCTAATATCATCTGTGTGTTTCAAGTATTTGTACCTTAGGTCATGAATTTATCAGTCAGCCCTCATAACTACTATGTTTCATGATAACATTAAAATTCACTGTTCTTTCTTGTTACAAAAAAAAAAAAACTCAGCATGCTATGAATGTGCAGTTCCCATCATCCACAGACTAACATTTCATCCTTGATGTTGCATCCTATCACATATTGTCAACCTGTATTTATATTCAACAGAAACACATACAATGGTCAAATGGTGTTCCTTATTCTCATGTGACAAGCTGCTAAGATAGTGAAAGAAACAGTTCATTCTGCACCTTTGAAACATCTGCAAAAATGAAGAGACTTTCAACATTAGAAAGTGTGATTTCTGAAGCAGGAAATATTTCAGCAGCCATATCATGTGATTTTAACAACACTGATGACCGGAGTTCAAGCTCATCTGGAAATGACTACTCACTCAGAGCATCTAGCTGTAGATCCATTATTCAAAATGTGCAACTAAAAAGATCCATTAATCTCTTTGGAGTAATTGCTATCCTGGTTGCTAACACTGGTGGAACAGGCATATTCATAGCCCCAGGCACCATCCTTAAATTTTCTGGTTCTCCAGCCTTGGCTGTGATGATGTGGGCCTTTGGGGGAGTAGTTCAAGTTTGCTTGGCATTTTGTGTGGTTGAATTGCTTCAGCTGTTTAACAAAGCTGGAGGGCCATATTATTTCATCAACCGCATATTTGGAGACCTTGCTAGTTTTGTGTTCATGTGGGGGTACCTGATTTTTCTTGCTGCACCTTCATGGGCCCTGGGAGCCTACACAACAAGTTTATACTCACTGTCCTTAATCTATGGTGACTGTCCTCCAGATCAGGGGCTGGTGAAGTTAGTAGCAGCTTGGATTATGAGTAAGTAGTAACTGTCAGATTATTATTATTATTATGGATCATGGTTTCATGGTAAATGAGGAAGAACATCATCATCATCCTAGTATGTCCACTGGTTGACATAAATGCAGATGAAGCCACTGATAGCAGTTATTGAGGAAAGATGCTGGTTATGGTAGGGACATGTGCCCCGGATGACTGCTGACTCACTATAAAAAAACAGCACAAGATGGACACCACAGGGGAACAGAAGTAAGGGTAGACCAAAAGAGACATGGAGAAGAACAAAAGAAAGGATGTTGAACAATAGAGGGCTCACTTGGGAAAGTGTATAGACAAAGGATAGGCGTTTGTGGAAAACCCTTGCAAGAAGCCCCATGTGCCTTGGGCACTTAAGGGTCAGAGAGAGAGAGACAGAGATGTCCACTGGTGATAGATATGCATTTTCCTCCTCCTCCTCCTTCTTCTTCTTCTGCTTTATATGGTTTCAGATACTCACCCATCAAGACAGGAAGGTGAGTCACCCCCATAAAATCCAATTTTTCATGCATGTCCCACAGTTTTCTTTTTGTGCTTTTTATACCTGGGATCAGATCTGGATCATAATTGGTCACTGATTGCTTTGAGTTTGGGGGAGGGTTCATAGTTAAATTTTAACCAGTAACCTAGGTCCATAACTTGACTTAAAAATCAGATCTACTTGTGGTAATCTTCTTCATGGTTAATTTTCTTCTAAATGGCAACATTTCCCCTAAAATAATTTTGAACTTTTGGGTATTTTTGGGTACTTCTGAACGTGCAATAATTAAGCATGCGAATATGGGAAAATATGGGACATGTTTTAAAATAGGGGCATTTAGGCATCCTGGCCAAAGCAATATGATTCCCAGGAAACATCCAGTATGGGACTGTCCAGTGTAATATGGGATAGTTGGACAGACCTGTTGAACTGTGCAGAGCTAAAGAATGATGTTTCCAACCTAACTCATCTTTATTGTGATTAATATTATTGTTGCCAATGTGAAACTTTTGCTTTGCCGTCTTTCCTCAGTAACACTGATTGCCGTGAACTGTACGTACATTAAGGTCATCACCACAGTTCAGACACTTCTGAGTTCCTGCAAAATCATTGCCCTGGTACTGATAATTATTTTAGGCTTCATGAATATTCCAACAGGTAAATAATACATAGAATAGAATATACATAGAATATACAACAGGTAAATATACATCTGTCACTTGACAGCATAAGCTATTTGGACAAAATATAAATGAATTTTTAAACAGTAAGAAAAGGGATGAAGACGCCTGTCCAGTGAGGCAATTAGCGACCCATACCTGATATGCTAGTGTCAGGGTTAGCAAACCATAGCTGGCCAAGACCCTGTCCCACCTCTCCGTTGATACCCCTAGTAACAGGCCTAGCCCTGCTAAGGGGGCAGGGATCACCATACTCCCTGTGGTGGTGGAGTCCGTTAAAGAAGCATTCCACACCCCCCTGCTTTTTAGCTGTACTCCGGGACTGAAAAAATTGCTGCCATGACCCGCTCCTAAAACCCAGTATATACCTTAACACTTTCACTTTGCATCAGCTGCAAAGGACACCAGCTTACAGTTACAAGGAGATAGTACAAGTACATGACAGCAAGAAACACTGGAATTGCTGAAATACATTTTAATTAGAGGTAGAACCAGCAACATAGCATTTCAGGACACACACACATCTGCTTCTGTTCCAGAAACCATAAAAGAGTAACTCTGCTAACTGTTCCAGTCATACACATTATTATGGTCATCTGAGTAGTAAAGTGGTTGGTGCACTAGTCTCTCATGATAAAGGTTGGGGATTCAAATCCAGCCATAGTCACCCAGCTGTAGAAATTGGTACCCAACTTCTTTTGGAATTGAGGAAGGAAATGCAGCCGGGCATGATGCTGACCACATCGCATTCTAGTCTTCTGACAAGTCAAGGAAAATATGGGCACTGACACGATATCCCCCACGTGTCCCTAAGGCATGACAGGGTTACCTTTACTTACCTTTACCTTATACAATGATTAAAAGACTGTCTTGTATGTCCTGCGAGGGAATGCATCTTCCTGTGTCAGTTGCCACACCAAACTCCTTCATTTACTTGATATAGAAATTCTTCTAACTGTCAGTATTGACTCTTTCATTCCAAAACAACATTGCCAGTGTAGGAAGATCTTGCATACTCATGCAGATCAAAAGCTCAGAGCAATATTTAGGCAAAGTGTAAACAAAATGAAAAAAGCACATTTCTGAATCAACCTATATCTTTAAATCATAGAGTAACTTACTTCTAGTTTCTTTCTAATAAAATTTCTCATCAAAATTTATTCTCAGGGAAATTAATTCAGAAGTGAAAGAGATAACATACTGCAAAATCTTTCACAAAGCCATTAAGATAGCAGAGTTGTCTAGTAGTTGAAATACTAGCCAGTCTGGTGCTAAGTAATTGTGCTGAAATAAGATTTATAATTTTATCATATGTTGATTTTTATGTTGTTGTCCTTTTCTCATATGGCAGCATGGTTGACTGAGTGATTAGGCCTTGTCTTCTAATTAGGTACTGTCTACTAATTAGGCAGTGGAGATTTTTTTTCTGCTATCACCATACCAAACAAAAAAGGCCCCAGGGTCAATCCAGTCTCTAAAAATTGGGTACCAGAGAAATCTGGGAAGGTACATGTGGCCAGGCATGATACTGACCACACCACACTTTCGTGTGCCCATAGTCTTAAAAATACGGGCCTAACACCGTATCCTAAATATGCTTTAATGACAAGGAAATGAGGATTTATTTCCCTTTTCTAAATACTTGTTCTCATAATTCTTACACTTCAGATAACTCATAATCTTCCTCTTCTTCTACGTTCAGGGTTGTTGGTCACATCAGATCCTGATCCTTGTTGACATGACAAAGCTCACAGTCCTCTCCAGATCCTGATAGGAACCCCAAAGCTTTTGCTCCAAGCTTGCTTGTGTCCTCTGGCCATATTTCTTGTCTCAGGTCTGCATGGTTTGGGCACTCTTGAAGGATATGTTCTGGAGTCTGGACTCCACTGTCACATGGACACTCATCTGTGTGAGACATTTTGAGTTGATGTAGGTGGCTCAGTAGTCTACAGTGGCCTGTCCATAGGCGAAAGAGGATGGTTTGCTGATGTCTTTGTAGTTTGTGCATTGCATCTGGTTCTCATAATCAAAACATGGTATCTGAAACTCAGATAACATGGAGAGTTACATAAAAATAAATGTGTTAGCATACATATCATATATGTAAAGGCACTGTTTTTTTTTCACTAAGCCTTATGTACACATTGTTTGAGAAAGTCAGAAGAGTATTACAAGATCAGCAATGACTGAAAGAAGTACTAAAAGAGGCAGGAAATCTCTTTATTTTACCGATATCCATTGCAACATTTAAATATTTAATTTTAAATTTTACAGAGGAGGGTCTAGACCATATCAGCCACTTCACTGATGGAACCACAACTGATATAGGAAAAATGGCCCTTGCTCTATTTACTGGTTATTTTGGCTTTGGTGGCTGGTAGGTACTTTCTGATGTCTCTCCTGGTTGTTGGTATATAATGTATTGTCTAACTGTTGAGCTTTTCCATGTGCTGTTCTATCCGAGCCATGCTTGTACTTATTCAGACTTGATGTTTTATTTATTCACCTGTTCAGGCTTGACATTTTGTTGTGTTCATATGAGTTTCTTGTCAGCTTGTGAGATGGAGTTCTTGTTGTAAACAGTTATAGTGTGTGTGCAAGTGTGCGTACATGCATGCAGGCTAGTGTGTGCATGCATATTGTGCTTGCACAAACACATATGAATTTGTGTGTGTGTGTGTTTTAGCCAATAGTTATAAACACTAAATATTATACCATTTGTGGCAGTGATAGCAGTTCACAAAAAGCTGGTATTTAGAAAGCTTAAGAATAAATAGTAGATGTAGTAGTAGTAGCAGTAACTGTTTAGTAGTATTAGCAACAGCAGTAGTGGTAGCAATCACACCAGTAGCAGCAGTAGTTTTAGTAGCAGAAGCACTGTCTGTAACAATAGTGGTAGTAGTATCAACAAAAGCAGCAGAAGCACCATCAGCAGTAGTAGAAGTAACAGAAAAAGTAACTACTCCTGCATTTGCTCAATTAATATAAATAACTGTAACATTAGAAATAATAATACAAGTGAAAATAAGATTAACAGTCATAGCAGTAATAATAAAAACAGTAATGCTTATAAGTGACATGCGAGGGTCATACCGAAAGTCGTGAGCAAAATTTTTTTAAAAATCAGAATTTATAGACAGAGAAAATATAAATGTACCACATTAATCTGCTTCCTTTTCTTCACTTTTCAATCATAATTCCCATTTCTCTGCACACATTTTTCCCATCACTCTGCAAGTTTGAAAATACCCTCCCAGTAGAATTCCATTTCAGCTGACCAACGGCACAGATGCACTGCTTTCTGGACATTCTCTCCTGTGGGACCCAGTGGCACAAACTTTTCTATAGCCTAGGGCTTCAGTCATTTCCTGTACTGCATTGTGTCCTATTCTAAGATTTACAACGATTTCAGATACTGTGATACGTCTGTCTTGTTTAATGATGTTGTCAACCCTTTCCACGTTGTGTTCAGTGGAGGCAGTTCGAGGGTGACCGCTGCGAGGCATATCTTGGATACTCGTGTTTCCATCTTTGAAATGTTTCGCCCACCTCCTAACACTGCCAGCACCCATACGAACATCTCCATAAGCAAGTTGAAGTCTTTAGTGAGTTTTAGCACCGGGGATTTCTTCTTTAATGAGAAACTCAATAACAGCACTTTGACGAAATGAAACTTCAGCACCTGCCATTTTGTTTATGCTCCGCATAGTCATGTGACACATAGTGGTGATGTCATGTGACCTCTACATGAAGTGCAAAGGATGCAGAGAAAGGTGATACATTTATATTTTCTCTATCTATAAATTCTGATTTTAAAAAAAATTTGCTCACGACTTTCGCTATGACCCTTGTAAATAAAAAAAAATTATAAGGCTGTGTTTTTTACTGTCACCAGCAGAAATGTTGGAAGCAGTAATAGCAGTTTAGTAGTAGTAATAGTAGTGGAAGTTGTGATAGCACTTTAAGAAGTAGTAATAGTAGTGGAAGTAGTAGTAGCAGTTTAAGTAGTAGTAATTCCTCTCAATCAAAATAGAAAAATACACATAGAAGGGACAGATATTGAAGAAGTCAATCAATTTGCATACCTTGGCAGCTACATAGACCAGGATGGTGACACTAGAAAGGAAGTTAGGATCAGAATTGCAAAAGCAGCATCAATCTTCAAGAATCTTGAGAACATGGAATTCAAAAGTTATAAGCACAAAAACCAAGTTAAGACTATTCAGTTCAAATGTAATATCCACCCTCATTTATACATGCGAAAGCTGGAAAACAACTAAAGAAATAGAAAAGAAATTAGACTCTTTTGAAAACAAATGCCTAAGGAAAATACTCGGCATCAAGTGGAATGAATTCAAGAACAATGCAGAGATAAGACTGAACAACAACCAGTCTCATGGGTGATCAGGAAAAGGAGATGGACATATGGTGGTCACTTGATGAGAAGAAATGATCAGAGAATCCCAAAACAAGCTATCAAGTGGAACACAACAGGCCGAAGAAAAAGAGGCAGACCGTGTGAAACTCTGAAGAGGACATTATTAAGAGAGGCCAAATTAACAGGCATAAAATCCTTCGATGAGGTTGAAAGATTCACCGAAGACAGGAAAAATTGGCAAACTACTTTGCGAGCCCTATGTGACATTTGACGGCACGGAAAGGATATAAGATAAGAATAGTAGTGAAGTAGTAGTAATAGTAATGGAAGTAGTAGTAGTAGTAGTAGTTGTTGTTGTTGTTATTGTAGTAGTGGTAGTAATAATATTGATTGTAGTAGTGTCAATAGTAAGGGTAGACATGGAGAAGAACAACAGAAAGGATGTTGAGCAATAGAGGGCTCACCTGGGCAAGAGCAGAAAAAAAGGCGAAGGACAGGCATTTGTGGAAAACCCTTGCGGAAGCCCCATGTGCCCTGGGCACTTAAGGTTCAGAGAGAGAGAGAGAGAGTGTCAATAGTGAGATTAGTAGTGATAATAGTAGTAGTTATGGTAGTAGTAGTAGTAGTAGTAGTAGTAGTAGTAGTAGTAGTAGCTGTAATAGTAGTAGTTTTAGTAGTAGTAGTAGTAGTAGTAGTAGTAGTAGTAGTAGTATGGAAGTTGCAGTTGTAGAAGTAATAGTGTCAGCAGCCTCAGTGTTACTGTACAGTATTGTAGTGTAAGTTATATTAGCAGCATACTAATTTTTGTAATAGTAGTGAATATAGCACAGTAAGTAATATGTGTAATATCAGTACTCATATATATTAATAGCATGTTAGTATTAATAGTAAAACCAGTGAATGTAGTTATTTTTGCAGGAGTCATTCTAGTTTTATTTAATGTTATGTAGGGAACAGTAATATTAGTTCTAGTACTTGTTGTCATAGAAATATAAGCATAATGGTGACATGGGCAGCAATAGTTTAACTCTGGCAACAGTGTTAATAAAACAGTTATATTGGTCTAGGTAGCAGTGGCAGCTGTAGCATCAGTGGCACAGACGGTTTTGACCAGAAATGTATAATTGTTGCTTCTTTTTATGTTTGTGTTGTAGGTTAGGACCATGATGCAACACTTTTTGTGTCAGCACGCATTGACAGTGGTCCACATTTTGCACCATTCTTTGACGCAGCATGCAAAAATTAGTTGTGAGTGTTAACATTTTGTGAAACTAATTATTGATGTTGCCAACTGCTTCTGTCCACCAAAAGCATCTTGTAATTGCTTCTAAAAGTTGTGATATTTTCTGAAAATCTTATTGAACTTTTTTTTTTTTTTTTGTCAATGATTCTTTTGTTATGCTATATATTTTTTGAGAGTATGTCCATCTTTGTTACTTTTAGTCACTGAAAGAATAAAAAACTCCTACAAAACTTATTTAAGTAGCTGATGTCATAGAATTCAAATTGTGGGACATGTTTGGAGGAAAGTTGGGCTAGAGCACATAATGGCAACAGGGAAGTTTGAAGGAAGAAGACACAAAGGCAGACAGAGAGAAAAGATGTTTGATGGTTTGGCATCCTGGCATGGGAAACACTTAGTGACAAGCCTGTTGAGACACACAAGGGACTGAGGGTTATGGAAGGACATGATATCCTATGCCTGTCAGCAGGGACCTTGAGAGAAAGAGAGAGAGAGTCATAGTTTGCTGATGTTGGGGCCTGATAACTATGATAGGAAAACCTGCTTTGCTTTTCATCATTATTTATTCACTGTCTTTATAATCTCTAATGTGAGACTACAAATCGTAATGTATGGAGTCATGAGAACACAGAAATTATACAACTTTACAATCAGTGGAAAACTCTAGGAAAAAAAGGAGATTGAGACCAAGACAAAAAAAATATCTACTGCGACCAACTAAGTGACACAGGAAAACAAAGACAGCTAATCCGATTATTCATAAAGAATAGAGAAATGTGACCTTCAGTGCATATCAGTGTGACATTTAATATATTCATTAAGTAATTAAATATAACAAAATGTAGCATCTTAATAGAATATAGCAGATCCATAATATCTTGTTTAACAGTTTAAAGTTTATATGAAGCTCTGAAGAAAGTGTAAAGCTTAAACAGATCACACAGACAGGTCACATAAACAGTTAATCTTTTGATTATGTTCATGAACTGCTGTGGCATTTTAATTATAAGCATTAGAGAGCTAGCTTTCACATGTGAATGAAAATGTTACATCTGAACTAAATATAAGTGTCAAAAAGATCTGGTACATGACTGCACATTAAAAAAAGAGAGAAAAAAATAAGAAATTTCACTTTAAAAATAGAATAAAATAATTTCTTGTGATTTTATGATGATAT
Organism: Achatina immaculata; assembly: GCA_009760885.1. NCBI lineage: Eukaryota > Metazoa > Mollusca > Gastropoda > Stylommatophora > Achatinidae > Lissachatina > Lissachatina immaculata. The sequence continues at coordinate 12,048,203 of CM019709.1, read as the reverse complement.
TAGTATTTAGTGATTTATTTATCTAGTGTCTGAATTCAAATAGTTATTTCAGTTAGTCAGTCTGTAGCTTTGAAATGGTGTGGAACCTCTGGACTGAGACAGCAACTGAATTAACGTGGTTTATATCACGAAAAATATTTTGGCCAAACACCATAAGAAATAACATCTTATTGGCAGAAATGCAGATGAAGCCACTGACAACAATTATTGAGGAAGGACGCTGGCGATGGTTGGGACATGTGCTCCGAATGACTGACAACTCACTACCAAAAATAGCACTAAGATGGACACCACAGGGGAACAGAAGTAAGGGTAGACCAAAAGAGACATGGAGAAGAACAACAGAAAGGATGTTGAGCAATAGAGGGCTCACCTGGGCAAGAGCAGAAAAAAAGGCGAAGGACAGGCATTTGTGGAAAACACTTGCGGAAGCCCCATGTGCCCTGGGCACTTAAGGTTCAGAGAGAGAGATATCAAGAGGTTGAAAAGTTCACAGAAAACAAGAAAACTTGCCAAACTACCATGCAAGCCCTATGTGACATTTAACACCTCTGGAAGGATGTAAACAAGAACAGCAGAAGCAGCACCGGCCTTTAAGAGCCTTGAGAAAATATGGAAATCAAAATTCCAAAGTACAAGAGCAAAGCTTAGGATATTCAACTAAAATGTAATATCCATCCTTAGTATGCATATGAAATCTGGAAGTCAGCCAATAAATAAAAAAAAAACTAGACACATTCAAATACAAATGTTTAAGGAAAATACTTTGTACACACTTTGTATACAATGGAATAAATTCAAGACTAATGCAGATATAAGAGAAATGAGCTTGTAGCAAACAGTCTCAGAAGATGGGCATATGTGAGCCATATGATGAGAAGAAACAATCAGAGGATCACAAAGCAAGCCATCATATGAGAAACATCAGGGAAAAGGAAAAGAAGCCAGCCTTGAGAGACCCTAAAGAAAACACTGACCAGAGAGGCTAAGATGACTGGCATCAAGTTCCTTGATGAGATTGAGAAGCCTGCTAAGAATAGAGACTCATGGTGAGACACACTGCAAGCCCTATGTGACGTATGCTGATATGGGAAGGATGTAGGACGAAAGACGTCAAGTGAAAACAATCATCTCAGTCTTGTGTCATATGCAGTAAACTAGATCATTTATCTTTGAAATGATGTACACCTAGATAATTTATCTTTGACATGATGTACACCTAGATAATTTATCTTTGACATGATGTACACCTAGATAATTTATCTTTGAAATGATGTACACCTAGATAATTTATCTTTGACATGATGTACACCTAGATAATTTATCTTTGAAATGATGTACACCTAGATAATTTATCTTTGAAATGATGTACACCTTGAAGGCTTTATGTTGATGTATTTATAATTTAATAAATTATCATTTATATTGATTTTAAGCAAATACATACTTTTAACAATGAGAAAATTTTATATAAATCAGAAATTACATTCTAATATGAAAAATATATATTTGGATAGGCTGTAGCAAAAAACTGAAATAATGTTTCAGGAAAAAAAAATAGAAAAAGAAAGACTGTTGACATTAGTCCAGCTTTAATAGTACAAAACACTCTTTAAATGCATCTACATTTCTTTCTCACAGGGCTATCATTACGGTCTTAGCAGAGGAAGTGAAATCTCCTGAAAAGTGAGTTGTATTTTAATATTCTTATCACTCTCTAGTGTGCCAGCATCTCTTTCACTTTCTCTCTCTCTTGCTCTTCTTTCCTCTCTCTTTCTCTCTCTTCCCTCTCTCTGTCTCCTCTCTCCTTTCTCTCTCCTCATCTCTCTCTCTCCTCTCTCTCCCCATTTCTCTCTCCTCTCTCTCTCCTCATCTCTCTCTCCTTTCTCTCCCCATTTCTCTCTCTTCTCTCTCTCCTCATTTCTCTCTCTCCTCTCTCTCCCCATTTCTCTCTCCTCTCTCTCTCTTCTCATCTCTCTCTCCTCTCTCTCCTCATCTCTCTCTCTCTTGTCATCTCTCTCTCCTCCTCCTCCTCTCTCATCTCTCTCTCCTCATCTCTCTCCTCTCTCTCTCATCATCTGTCTCTCTCCTTATCTCTCTCTCCTCTCTCTCTTCTCATCTCTCTCTCCTCTCTCTCTCTCATCTCTCTCCTCATCTATCTCTCTCCTCATCTCTCTCCTCATCTATCTCTCTCCTCATCTCTCTCCTCATCTATCTCTCTCCTCATCTCTCTCCTCATCTATCTCTCTCCTCATCTCTCTCCTCATCTGTCTCTCTCCTTATCTCCTCATCTATCTCTCTCCTCATCTATCTCTCTCCTCATCTCTCTCTCCTCATCTGTCTCTCTCCTCATCACCTCTCTCCTCATCTTCCTCCTCTCTCTCTTCTCTCTCTCATCTCTCTCTCCTCATCTATCTCTCTCCTCCTCTCTCTCTTCTCTCTCTCTCATCTCTCTCTCCTCCTCTCTCTCATCTCTCTCTCTCCTCATCTCTCTCTCTCCTCATCTCTCTCTCCTCTCTCTCTCATCTCTCATTTCTCTCCCTCGAACCTTTATGTGCCTAAGGCACATGGAGCTTCCACAAGGGTTCTTCACAACACTTGTCCTTCACCTTTTTTTTCAGCTCTTGCCCAGGTGAGCCTTCTATTACTCAACATCCTCTCTGATGTTGTTCTTCTCCATCTCTCCTACAGTGTGCCAATATGCCAAGCAAAAATTAGTGCTAATCTCTTATCCCCAAACATCCCTCTGAGCTGTTACTGTGAATACCAATGGAGGTGTGGAATAGGGTCTTGGTGAGCTATGATTCACCAACCCTAACACTAGCATGTCAGCTAATGGTCCTTAATTAACAAGAATCTAATAATAATAATAATATTTTCTTATCATTTGTTCCATATAAACTGATATGGGAGGACTTAGAATTGAGGAAAATAAATATGGAATAAGAAATAATTACTTATTTAGAAGAAAATGACACACCGAAGAGGAATGACCTGGAAGAGAATAGTCATTGTAGACATGGACTTACTCTGGGTACTCAGCTCTAGAACTATTGCATGAAATAGAACAAAAAGTGAATCAAAAGAGGTGGGGGAAAAGGCTGGTTATGACTGACAGAGACTGATAGTGGCTGATAGTTTTGCTGATGTTCTTTATCTTACAAAAGTATTTCTTTTTTTTTATCCTTGACAAGAATACACCCATATATATATATATATATATATATATAATACACACCAAAAATACACTCATTACTTTTCTTTTTTTTTTTTAATCTTCACATAAATGTATCAGTTGCATTCTTTTGTAATCCTTTTTGAAACATACCCATTACTACTCTTCCTTCTAACCTATGCGGCCATACACAGAAAAAAATCATACCGTACACAAAATTTTTGGAGCCATGCAAAAAAAAAAAAAATGAAACTGCTACTTTTATTTTCCAATTTCAAGAAGTTACTCCATGCTATAATTGCGATCAAGAAAAAAATACAAGATAGTACATGTTTTTCCTTTACTGTTTCTTTCTTATTGAAAAATGACTTTTGGATCAGATGTTTCAACTGGTCTTTTATCACGTAGTTTTGGTAGTACTGTAGCAGAATCATGATGAGGCAAGTGGGCACATAGAGAACAGAAGGTAATTAAAATAAACGAGCAGATGAATTTCAACTGCTGAAAAGTACAGCAGGTCTATCCTGTCATTAAATGTACAGACTTTTACAGTGTTTATGTTTATATCAAGAGGAAGACCAAGAGAAATGATACTGGACAGTCTGACGGGATGGTGTGAGAGGAGATCACCAACTGAGCTGATGGCATGCATGAAGGATCGCGTACTCTGGAGAAGCATAATAGCCAACGCCAGTCGGCACGGCACATGATGATGATGATGTTTATATATATATATATATATTGTTACTACACACATTTGCTCACACAGTATTTTTTTACAAATGAGCTGAACATTTTGCACACAGACCGCAACCACTTAGAGGGAACATTGCCCATTATCTATCTTTTTTTTTTCAGTCTTCACATAAGCATAGTCATTACTTTTAAGTTCACTTTTTCTTCTATAGTGGATGAAAATATCCACTACTTTTTGTTTTAATCTACAAAAAACCAATACCCGCTACATTTCATTGTAGTTCTCAAGAAAACTTACACATTTCTTTTCATTTCAACCTGTTCAGAAACATAACCATTACTTTTCATTTTAATATTTACAGAAACATACCCCGTGGCCTGAGTGTCAGTTTTGCTGTTCTCATAACCACAATGGTGGCCGCTAACTTTGCATATTACACAGTCTTATCAAAAGACGAATCCTTAAAATCTGATGCTGTTGCTATGGTAATATAAATGTAATTAGTTCTCTTCCATATGATCTGTTTTAGATTTTTGGTACTTTCTCCAAATGCTTTGGTACCCAAGAGTCCTTCTTCTTTCCTCTTGGAACTGTGAGCTCTGTGAGTGTTCTTTACAGCCAATGGCAGTGAGGATGTTTAGGCACATCATCGTGTCAGCTTGGGGGCAAGTTACAGTAATTACTTTTTTGGTCCATGAATGCAGCTACAAAGCAGGATGTGTTCAGTGCTTCTTTAGCAGACTCCACCACCAAGGGGACTGTGCTGATTCCTGCCCCATTAGCCTCTTATGGGAGAGGGGGGGTACCAGCAGAGAAGTAGGACAGGGTCTTGGTCAGCTGTGGTTCACCATCCCTGATGCTAGCATGTCAACTATGAGTCCTAATTAGCAAGGATCTATTAATGATAATGTTCTTGTTGATACTGATGGCAGTTTTGCCTTGGGTTTCTTAACTGCACAAGACATGCACAGGAATAAAGGTATAGGACCTCTTAACTTGCTGCAATACTGTGCTTCTCATATGCTCTGCAATGGCTGGTAACACAACAGTTTATAATGCATTCACCAGCCTTCTAGTATTCTCTGATTCCAGAGAATACTAGGGATTTATGGAAGTTGCTGACTGGTTATAGTTTGTCAGCTATTGCATAGAGTCATGACTGGTTATGCTGCATCACTTGTGACATGAGAGCAGGATTTTTGCTGGGCTTATAAGAATATAAAGGTAAAGCTGGGGCGACCATCCCCAACCCAGCGCGTCACAGGTGGTGGATGGTGAAAGTTCTCCAGATGTGGAGGATCCCTGTGAATAAGGATTTACCCAAATAAGCAGGCCTGGACCAACTAGCGGTAGACTCAGAGATCGAGGTGGGGTAGTAGGTGGCTCTACTACTCCTATAAAGTGCCTCAGGTGCTCAGTGAAGGGAATACCAGGCGGGTAAGAGGCGCCTTAAAACTTCTCGCTCCCACTGCCTTGCGGGTAGGACAGGGAGTCCAAAGGCTAGCGGAGCGTCCATACGCAAACTGGCAGAAGGCAACGGGAAACTACTGTTGTAGCTCCCAAGAGTAATAGATTTGTCATGAATGACGTTAATGGATGTTCCTCTGTAACAGCCTCATCCAGTAGAGCAGCTCACAAGCCACAAATGAGGCCAGATTGTCATCAAGCTACTGGTGGCAAAACTAACAAGTTCAAAATAGCAACATGGAATGTTAGAACTTTATTGAAAATAAAGGAAAATTAGAAAATATAAAAAAGGGAAATGGAAAGGATGAGTATCAACATATTAAGAATGAGTGAAGTTAGATGGACAGATGCAGGGAAGATAAACTCCAATAAATATACAATAATATATTCAGGAAGTGAGAAACATGAACGAGGAGTAGGAATAATATTTGACGAACAAACAGCAAGGACAATTGTAGGATATTTGAACATCTCGGACCGAGTCCTGCTAGCCCAACTGAAAGGACAACTAATAAACATAAACATTATACAAGTGTATGCTTCAATATCTGAAAGTTCTGAAGAAGATGTACAGCTATTTTATAATGACATAGAGACAGCCCTAAAACACACAAAGTCATGTGAAGTTACAATAGTCATGGGAGATTTTAATGCCAAAGTTGGTAAAGGAGGAATAAGGGAGAGGAGTAATAGAGGTAGTAAATTAATTGAATGGGCAAGAATACATAGCATGGTTGTAGGAAACACCTGGTTTAAACAACATCCCCGAAGACTGGCAACGTGGTGCAGCCCAGACAAAAAGACTTTTAACCAGATAGACTATGTATTAATCAACAAACGATTCCGCAATGCATTACTGACAATAAAAACCATACCAGAAGCCAACTGCAATAGAGACCATGACCCACTGTGTGGAAAAATTAGAATAAAGCTAAAGAAAGCATGCAGAAAAGTGAGAAACATCAAACTGAGTACAGAACTCCTTAAAAATGACCAAGAACTGCAAGAACAATACAAAGTTATTATAACAAATAGATACAATGCAATAGCAAAGATAAATAGTATAGATGAACAATTATCAATGTTAAGAGATTCTATCCACCAAACTGTTAAGGAGATAATACCACCGAAAAAAGAAACTTATAAAAATAAATGGATGACAGATGACATCTTAGGACTGATGGACAAGAGGAGGAGGAGTAAAAATAACCAAGAAAAATAGAGCAAGATAAATAAAGAAATAAGATGCAAATGCAGAGAATCAAAGGAAGTGTGGTTAAATGAACAGTGCAGACAATTAGAGGACTCTCATAATAAAGACAACAAAAACATGCACAAACGAATTAGTGAACTCACAGGCAGGAAAACAAAATGTACCACAGGATGCCTGAAATCAAAAGAAGGTAAAATGTTAATAGGAAAATAAGACATTGTGGACAGGTGGACAGAGTACATCGGTGAGCTATATGGAGGAGAAAGACCAGAATTAACACCAGATACTGAAAACTGTGATGGACCACCAATACTTGAAGATGAAATCATAGATGCCATCAAACACATGAGGAAAGGAAAAGCGACTGGGCCTGATAATATAACAATAGAAGAAATAGAGGCGCTAGAGGAGATGGGAATAAAAATAATAACCAAGTTATTGAATGACATTTACAACAGTGGCTATATGCCCAGTGACTTGCTTAAATCCACGTTTATAGCACTACCAAAGAAACCATGTGCAAAGGAATGTGATGACCACCGGACTATCAGCCTCTCATGTCACATAACGAAGCTACTTCTGAGAATCATTATGAGAAGAACAAGGAAAAAAGATAAAAATGGAAATAACAGATGAACAGTTTGGATTTGTTGAGGGAAAGAGAACACACAATGCCACACTATGAACACCAACAGATAGAGCTTTAGAAGTACAGAAAGATCTCTACTTATGCTTCATTGATTATACACAAAGGCATTCGACAAGGTGAAACATAATGAAATTATTAAAATGCTTGAAGGCATCAGTATAGACAGCAAAGACCTGAGGATTGTAAAACATCTATACTGGCAGCAAGAAGCAGCAATTCGAGTTGAAAATAGAACTGGAAAATATCAACCTATAAAACAAGAGGTGTGACAAGGATGTGTACTATCTCCAGACCTTTTTTCTCTGTATAGCGAGAATATTCTAAGAACAATCATCACAGAACCAGGCATAAAAATTGGAGGATACAATATTAACCTTCGGTATGCTGACGACACAGTACTGATAGCTGAGAACCAACAAGACCTGCAAAATCTCTTGGATAAAGTCGCCAAAGAAAATGAACAGAAAGACCTTACTTTGAACATCAAAAAGACAGAGGCTATGGTTATATCTAAGAAACAGACTCCACCAACATGCAATATAAAGTTAAATGGAACTATTCTAAAGCAGGTGCAGAGATTCAAATACCTTGAAGCAGTAATAACTTCAGATGGGAAATGCAGAACAGAAATTAGGAACAGAATAGGCCAAGCAAAGACTGCATTTCAGAGAATGAGAAACATATTATCCAACACATCCTTATCAATGAATGTTAGAAAACAAGTCCTAAAATGCTATATTGAACCTATCTTGTTATATAGAAGTGAATCATGGACAATAGGCAGGTCTGCACAAAAATCATTGGAAGCAGCAGAAATGTGGTTTATTAGAAGAATATTGCGAATCCCCTGGACAGCAAAAATAACTAATGAAGAATGTATGAGAAGATCTGGAGAGACAAAAAATCTTGTCAAAAAAAATAAGAGAGAGAGACAATGTACTTTCATAGGACATGCAATGAGAAGAGGGGCATTGAAAATATTATAACAACAGGAAAAATAGAAGGAAGAAGATCAAGAGGAGACCAATAGAAATGATACTGGACAGTCTGACGGGATGGTGTGAGAGGAGATCACCAACTGAGTTGATGGCCTGCTTGAAGGATCGTGTACTCTAAAGAAGCATATTAGTGGCACCTGATGATGATGATATATGAACCAGCATTCTTAATTTCTTGTTTCATTAACTAAGTAGATAATACAGTCTGTGTATCATCTCAATAACAACAATATAGTATGGATCATAACCAATGACTCAAGCAACAGAAAAGTGAAATACATCTTTTGAGATGAAGTGTAACAGAAGAGCCCTCAGAATATCTTGGAAGAATAGGAGGAGCAACAAAAGCATCTCAGAAGAACTGGATGTAGATAAAACTAGCTCCTCAGCTGCATCAAGATAGAGTGTTGTCCTTTGGCATAGTAAGAAAGATAATGGAGGGTGTTATTCCTTGAAAACTGTGAACAGGACAGTCAAAGAGACAATGGACCCAGAATTTAACTGATGCTATAAACACTACACTCACTGAAATAACCATCATGCATGGACCACAAGACAGTTTCAGACAGATTGATAGGAGAACAGTGTTCTAAAAAAGGACAGGTCAGGAAAAAGCTGAATTTGATATGGGTACGTCATTTTGTTAAGAGAGGCCAGTTCAGTGGGCATATCATCCCTTGATGAAATTGAAAAACTCGCCAAAGACAGGAAATCTTGGCAAACTACCATGTGGGCCCTATGTGAAATTTAGCAGCATGGGAAGGATGTAAGATGTCATTTTATGTTTATTGTTTTGTTTAATGACAGTAGAAAATTGGAGCCATTGAAGACTGTCCTTTAGTCATATCATAGTATGTCACTACATCAGATGACAAGGAAGGTTTATTATGATCATTCAGTAAGACTGTGTGAAGCTGCATAATCAGTAACTGGATTTAGTCTTTGCCAATCAACAATGACAGTGATTTCCAACCAGTGTGCCATGAGAAGTCTGCAGGTGCGTTGGAGTCCAATTATTATTATTAATAATTATTAACAAAAGTCTGTTTTGCATTTGCCACATCAGACAAATGTGCCACAAAGTTAACATTATGTATATTGTGAAGTCAAAAATGTTTGAAAACCGCAAATCTAGGTTATGCAGAGCTCTTTAATAAGAGAAACATGCAATACAACTGTGAAAAGTGACATACACGTTTAATATTGTCCTTCTCTTTATTTTATCTACCTATCAGTATCTTTGTTCTCTTTCAGTTATCTATATATCTATATCTTTGTTCTCTTTCTGTTATCTATACATCTATATCTTTGTACTCTTTCTGTTATCTATACATCTATATCTTTGTTCTCTTTCTGTTATCTATACATCTATATCTTTGTTCTCTTTCTGTTATCTACCTATCTGTATCTTTGTTCTCTTTCTGTTATCTACCTATCATTATCTTTGTTCTCTTTCTGTTATCTATCCATTTGTATCTTTGTTCTCTTTCTGTTATCTATCCATTTGTATCTTTGTTCTCTTTCTGTTATCTATCCATCTATATCTTTGTTCTCTTTCTGTTATCTATACATCTATATCTTTGTTGTCTTTCCTTCAACTTTTTCCTCATGTATGGTTTCATTTTCTATTATGTCTGAATGTAAAAAAAAAAAAAATTAACTATCTATTTTTTATTACTTTAATTTTTCATTTTCAAATTCATCGGTTTTTTTTTCCTCTCTTTCCATGTTTTATGTATGTTCATATTCCAAGGGCCTCAGTTTTCTTTTCCATGTTACTGTTTCTTAATTGGCTAGAGGTCATCAGTGATGACAAACATTGTTTTAAATTAATGATGCACATTTCATAACTAAGCCAGGTTTTCTTTTTTTTTTTTTACTTTTCCCCAGTTGTTTGGCCAAAAGATCCACCCAGCCTTGCCGATTGTCATAGCCATCCTTGTATGTTTATGTTCCATTGGTACACTCAACGTCCTCATACTAGGACACCCAAGGTTACAGATATGGTTCTTTGATAAAACAAGCAGATCATTAATGTAAAAGAATGAAGAATCCATGATAATAGTTAACATAAATTTCTGAATAATAAAAATCATTATTATCAGAATTTATCAGCAAGTACAGTGTGTAGAAACACAATAATATTGTGCTGGATACAGAACTATTTGCTAAATTGGAGAAGTGTTAATGCAAAGACATAGTTAATGGGACTGGTTAAACAAGGCTGGTCAGAACCCAATCATGCCTTCCCATGATACTCCTAGATTTCTCTCAACCTTTAATGCCCATGGAACTTGGGACTTCCACAAGGGTTTCCCTGCATATGCCTGTCCTTCACCTTTTTTTCCACTTTTGCCAGTGTGAGCCCTCTATCACTCACCGTCCTCTCTGTTATTCTCCTCCATGTCTCCTTTGGTCTACATTTACTCCTGAACCCCTTGAGGTGTCAGTGCTATTTTTGGTAATGAGTCACCAATTATCTGAAGCACGTGTCCCAACCATCATCAGCTTCTTTCCTCAATATTCGAAGTTAATGGCTTTATCTGCATTTCTGCCAGAAATTTCTTATGGTGTCTGGCCAAAATGTTCACCTATTCCTGCATAAACATTTAGTCTAGCTGGAATTTACTTTGTTTTCTCTAGTTTTAGTAAAGCTGGCTAGTAAAGAGGATTAAACAGAGAAAACTTCAATATTTTGGACACAGTAAACGTCATTATAATTTAGAGAAGACAGTCTTGGAAGGGTACATAATAGGGAAACAAAGAGAGGAAGACCAAGGTGAAGATGGCTGCAAGACATCGTTAATAGTCTGCAAATGGATGCATCAGCAGCAGGCCATCTTGTTTACAACCAAGAGGCCTACTAGAGAGCTGTTAGGGAGGTAAAGTTCTGCAAGGGACATGCACATGACTGATAGTTTTAGTGCTTTTCCAGCATTCACTTCTGTAGAGTAGCACATATAAGACATTCATTCATTCATTGTTTTTTTTTTACTTTTTTTTTTATTTTGCTCACTTTTTTTGTATCTCCATATATTGTGCAGGTTTGTGAAAGCCTAGTTTCCTCTAGCTTTGCTTGTTGTATACTCCTAGATACATATTACTTTATGTATAGCTTTGCTTGTTGTATACTCCTAGATACATATTACTTTAGGTTATCCTTTTTGAAAATAAACCAATGCATTCTCCAAGGTAGTAGAACTTGCAGATAAGTCTGCATGTGTTCTCAATTTTACTTGATGCCTGAATTAAGCATTTTTCACCACAACATCATCTGACAAGAACTAATATTTGCATTTATAAAATCATCAATGAAACAACCAACCAATAAACTTATTGTAATTTGCAGGATGCTGTTTGCTGCTGGACGAAATGGACACATGCCTAAAATAATGACAATGCTGCACAGAAGATTTCGTTCTCCGTGGCCAGCTACTTTTACACTGGTAAGTTTTAAATCTTCACATTCATCTTAAGTCAACAGAATTCATTTTCAGCTTTCAGTCTTGACTTCTGTTGTCTGGAACTGAAATTTTCCGAAAGGTAAAGATAAAGGTAGCCCTGTCATGCCTTAGAGGCACATAGAGATATTGTGCCTACGTTTTCCTTGACTTGTCGGCACACTAGAGAATGATGCCTTTTTTTCCCCAGCTTCAGAAGAAACTGGATACCCATTTCTACAGCTGGGTGACTGGGGCGTCTCTGGCTGGATTCAAACCCCCAACCTTGAGAGACTAATAAACTAATCACTTCACCACTCAGACTCCCGAAATTTTCCTAGTTATGTTTTATTTATGTTTTCTCTGTGAAATATAGTCTGTGTTCATGAGAATGTTGATGAGAGTCCATAATATTTTTAATCACTCACATCTCAAGATTAGTGGTAACCAGCTTTTCTGAAGAGGGTGAAATATGTTCCTAGTATGCCTCGGTTAAATAACTGAGATTGTTGTGTTTCTGGTAATTCCTACATCAATATCAGAAAACCAAAATTTGTCAACACCCAAGCTTACTTCCCAGTTTATTCCCAGTATCTGGTAGCAGATTACGTAAAATGCCCACCTGGACTGACCTTTTGCTTATGGTGATGGAATCTTACAGGAAACATTTCTGTTTTTAAATGTAAGAGATAATGACTGCAGTAAAACTGGTTCTAGTTTTTAAATAACCCCACTCTGTTGTGTAAGGGAAGTTGCTACACTACACACTTGTCAGACTTGGTGCCTTTACTCATTGTTGTTCTTCACCATAGCTTAAACAACCAAGGAATCTTACAGCAAAATTCCAGAAACAAGTAGAATTTGTTTACATTAGTGGAAAGTGGGCAGCTCAGAAAGTAGTATTAGTTACTAAACCTTCAGTTATAATGGGAAAAGAAGATTTTATCAAATAAGGGTGCTTAACTGCACAAATTTTTCACATTTTCATTATCAGATTTAAACAGAAACAACAGATCTTTTTATAGCTTCAAATACATAACAATTAGGCAGGATCCATGACAGACCATTGAATTTGGAAGCTTCCCTTCCTATGGCACTAGTCTGCACATTACACTTTCATAATCATGTTCTTAGACAACTTTGTTCCCTATAGACTTGGATATAATAAGAGATATAAATGTAAACATATTTCTCTTTCTCATTTGCCTTTTTTTTCTATTTGATAGGGCTTCCTTGGTCTTGTCATGTTGGTATCAGGTAGTGTGGTGTCACTTGTGGAAACAATCAGTCTTTATGCAGGTTTGTTACACTTGGTGTTCTCTCTTTAATATATATTTTATGAACATTACAGGTATGCTCTCATTTATACATATCATTATTAAGCGTCACTGCTTTTAAGCGTTATTATGAACAGAAGGAGAGGATTATGTGAGATCACAGAATTCTCTTGTAAAGGAAACAGAAAAATTGTGCTTATGTAGAAATAGAAAGAAGGAAGAAGCCATTATGTGACTACAGCTTTCAATGAAAATATCCATGCTGACTTCTTAAAATGTATGCAGAAAACATGTGTAAGCATTAGATTCCACATATAACCTGTATTCACACAACATTTGTCAAACATCACTAGTTCATATATTGATATTTGAACAGAGATTGTATAATGACTGTAGTAAATACATGTATAGTGAACATATTCTTATATTCAGGTTTCATGATGCTTCTCCTAATGATGTGCCTGTTCACTCTGAGATGGAGACATCCTGGTGTGCCACACCATATTAAGGTATGTATCTATATACATTATGATACCAGTACTGAACCCTGACGGGGAATATGTAGTTATATATAGGTGTATATATAAGGATTAATGTTTTTCTGACTCTAAACAGCTTATTTCTCCTTTCAGTGAAAAAAAAAAATCATATACTGTTCAAAAAAAGAAACACAACACTACTGTAGTCGTAATGGACACCAAATTTCAAACTTGTATCAAAATTTTATTTTACGGAATTAATGTTTCAATCTTGGCATGAAGAAACTTTAAGACTTTAACAATGAAATAATGTTCATTAAATTTGTTTTGGACTTTTATCCTTTGTGAATGAGGCCTCTGTTTCGGTAAGGTGTATGGCGTCCTCTGGTCCGGATCAGAGAATTACATCTCCTGGACATGGATCCGATTGGCCACTGGATGTGTTGTTGTGGGATGGCTGCCCACTCTTCCTGCAATGCAAGAGACAACTGTCTGAGAGATTGGTTGGCACCACGTCTTGCTGGTGGACTTGTCTGTTGAGCATCCATAAGTGTTCTATTGGGTTCATGTATGATGACATGGATGGCCACGGAATGTTCTGGACGTTGTTGTCAGCAAGGAACTGGTGGTGAGTTGTGCCACATGAGGTCGAGCATTATCATGCTGAAAAATCGACACTGGTGCAGCCAGAAGTGGAAGAACTTGAGGACGGAGAATTTCAGTGATGTATCGTTGGGCGAAGATGGCTGCAAGAGGATGCAGCAGCAGCAGCCCATCTTGCTTATAACCGAGAGACCTACAGGAGTGCTGTTTGGGAGGCAAAGTTCCGCAAAGGACATGCAAATGAATGAATCGTTGGGCATTCAGGCGTCCTTCAATTTGCACCAGGTCACTTTATTTACCCATGATGTTGATTGTCCCCCACACCAGTACACCTCAACCACCATGTGGAGGAGTCTCATCCATTTAGTTCTGGGCATAGCAGTGATGGACTCTGCAGTAAACTCTTCTCCATCTATCATGTCGCTGGAGCAGAAGGAATGATTCATCACTAAACAAAACCCTTCTCCAATCATTCACAATGGTCCAGTAACAAAGCTGGTTCGCCCACTGCAGTTGGTTCTGGCAAATCCATTCCATAAGAACAGGACCTCTGTAGGGTCTTCTAGCCCAAAGACCAGCATCATGCAGCTGGTTCCTGACCATTTGATCTGAAATTCGATGAGCTGCTGTCATTGACTAGACTGTTGAGAATGCAGATGCAAATTGATTCCTGGGGTGATGCAGCTGTATGAAGCGGTCTTCGGCAGGAGTTGTGACTATGGGTCTTCCACTGCGCGGCCGGTCTGCAACTGAGCCATTTTCTTGAAATCATTTCCAAAGGCCAGCATAGGGCCAGCAACCCTATCTGGTAAAAAACAATCAGACTGCTACAGAAACAGAAGCAAGGGAAAAAGCAAATGCAGGTGGACCCCAATAAATGAGAGATTATTATATGCACGTTTCAACTCAAGATTCACGAAGCTGTCTATTATAGTTTGTTATGCACCAACAGAAGCAGCTGAAGAGGAATTAAAAGAAGATTTTTACAACAGCCTCCAAGCCACAGTAGAAATAATACCCAAGCATGACATGCTACTCATCTTGGGTGACTTCAATGCAAAAGTAGGTGAAGGAAATGAAGATAGAAGAAGAATCATGGGAAGAGAAGGAATCGGAGAAATAAATGAAAATGGAGAAAGACTGTGCAGTTTCTGTGAAGAAAACATGATGACCATCGGAGGGACAATTTTCCAACACAAAAACATCCATAAGGTGACTTGGAGGTCACCAGATAAAACCACAGAAAACCAAATCGATCACATACTAATAAACAACAAGTGGAAACGGTCACTACAAGATCTGAGAGCAAGGAAAGGAGCAGATATAGGAAGTGATCACAACCTTCTGGTAGCAAAAATAAAACTAAAATTAAGGAAAGCCAGAATCGGAGAACACAGAAAGATACATTTTGATACAAGAAAACTGATAGACCAGCAAACAAGAAATGAATTCTCAATAATACTTAAGAACCGCTTCAGTGTCCTACAAGACGCAGCAGAAATGTCCATATTAGAGTTCAATAAAACACTACAGGAAACAGCAAAAGAGGTGCTGGGATATCGGAAAAGGAGAAAAGAGGAATGGATAAGTGAGACCACATGGGAAAAGATAGAGCAAAGAAAAGAAATCAAGAAAAAATTACTGAACACCAAATCACAACGGCTTAAAGAACGAGTTTTAAGTAATTATGCACAAAAAGACAAAGAAGTGAAGGAATCATGCCGTCAAGATAAACGTCAGTATTATGACAACTTAGCAAAGACAGCAGAGAAAGCAGCATATACAAATGACATGAAAACCATATATAAAATCACAAAGCAGATGACAGGTAACTTCAATACAAGATGTGAAAGTGCAGTAAGAACACAAAATGGACAACTGGTCAGTGGAGAAAGAGAAAAAATTGAAAGATGGAGGGAACACTTTAACACCCTACTAAACAGAACACAAGCAGCACAAGCAATAGATATACCTGAAGCAAAAGCGGAACTAAACATCAATACAGGACCAATAACAATAAATGAAGTAAAAGAGGCGATAAAGATGCTAAAATCAGACAGGGCACCAGGTGAAGATGAAGTGACTGCTGAGATGTTGAAAGCAGAAGAAACAGAAACACCAAAACAACTTTGCCGGATATTACAACAAATTGGGATTTAGAAAAAGCCCCAGAGGAGTGGAAAACTGGTCTTATAGTAAAACTACCAAAGAAGGGTGACCTCAGAGATTGCGGGAACTGGAGAGGCATTACCCTACTGCCACTCACTAGTAAAGTATTTTGCAGAATAATCATCAACAGAATTGTACCAACACTTGAGGAAAAACTTCGGAAAGAGCAGGCAGGATTTAGGAAAGGAAGATCATGCATAGACCATATATTTGTACTTAGACAAATATTAGAACAGGCAAATGAATGGCATAGCACAACATATGCATTATTCATAGATTTTGAGAAAGCCTTTGACAGTGTCAACAGAGATGCACTGTGGAAAATCCTAAGATGGCATGGCCTCCCCCATAAAATAGTTAATGTAATCAAAGCCCTATACGAGGGTTTTCAGTGCAAAGTTATCTGTGGAGAACATACCTCCAGCAGCTTTAGGGTACAAACAGGAGTGAAACAGGGATGTGTACTATCACCAACATTATTTATTTTGGCAGTAGACTGGTTAATGAAGGAGGCAACATCAGACAAACGCAGAGGATTACAATGGACCCTTAACACAGTGCTGGAGGACCTTGACTTTGCGGACGACATTTGTCTATTATCAAGCAGTCACAAAGATATGCAAGATAAAATAAACAAGTTAACCCAGAATGCAAACAACATAGGACTAAAGATCAACGTAGGAAAGACAAAGTTAATGAAGCAAAATGTGAACAACAGAAATGTACTCAGAGTAGATAACAAGTTAGTGGAGGAGGTCAACGAATTTGTATACCTTGGCAGCAGAGTAGTAGAAAATGGAGACAGCACAGAGGACATCAACAGCAGACTTACTAGAGCAAAACAGGCTTTTGCAATGCTACAGAATATATGGAAATCAAATAAACTAAGCATAAATATGAAAATCAGGATATTTAAGAGTAATGTTCTAAGTGTACTACTCTATGGAAGTGAATGCTGGAAAATCACCAAAACCATAGAAAACAAGTTGAATTCTTTCTAGACTAAATGTTTACGTAGAATTAAAAAAATATTTTGGCCAAACACCATAAGAAATAACATCTTATTGGCAGAAATGCAGATGAAACCACTGACAACAATTATTGAGGAAAGACGCTGGCGATGGTTGGGGCAAGTGCTCCGAATGACTGACAACTCACTACCAAAAATAGCACTAAGATGGACACCACAGGGGAGCAGAAGTAAGGGTAGACCAAAAGAGACATGGAGAAGAACAACAGAAAGGATGTTGAGCAATAGAGGGCTCACTTGGGCAAGAGCAGAAAAAAAGGCGAAAGACAGGCATTTGTGGAAAACCCTTGCGGAAGCCCCATGTGCCCTGGGCACTTAAGGTTCAGAGAGAGAGAGAGAGATTTCCAAAGGCAATTAGTGATACTTCTAACCACATTAAATTGTCTGGCCACTACACTTTGTGACTGTCCAGTCTGTAAACGTCCAGTGATGATGAATCGTTGTTCTGTAGTGAGATGAGCCATATTTTCACATTGAATTTTCAAATGAATTGATTTGAGGAGCATCAATATTTTATAGGCATTCAAGAACATGGTCAGTGAGTTTTGTGTTCAGTAAGTTTCACGGGATTCTTGTGAACCTGTCATGAGTTATTGTCAAAAATGCTGTTTTGACTTGTGTCAGTTTTCTGTGCTCATAAATCATCCGGTGAGTACAGTTCAGGTCAGCACATAAAGTTGATGTCCAAGTAAACATTTCAGGAAATTTGCCCTTGTCTGATCAGCAAACTTCAGTTTAAATTGCAACATCGTATTTGTTGCGTTTCTTTTTTTTTTAACAGTATAACTATTTCATGAGGCTCCAAATCTAGATCATGAATGAATTCAAGAACAATACAGAGATAAGACCGATGAGCAAAACAACATGTCTCATGGGTGATCAGAAAAAGAAGATGAACATATGTAGGCCATGTGATTGAGAAGAAACAATCAGAGAATACCAAAACAAGCTATCAAGTGGAACACAACAGGCTGAAGAAAAAGAGGTTGACCATGTGAAACTCTAAAGAGGACATTGTTAAGAGAAGCCAATTTAGTGGGCATAACATCCCTTGATGAGATTGAAAAACTCACAGAAAACAGGAAAACTTGACAAACAACTATGAGAGCCCTATGTGACATTTAACAGCAGGGGAAGGATGTAAGATAAATTCTAACTCAGCAAATTGGATCTGCAAAAGGGCAGGTCTGGTGGCATTTTTTTACATGTATGATAACCGGTTTGAATTAAAATTCAAAACCGGAACAAAATCAGCAACTGGCCAGGACACTAGGATGGTACTGTCAAACCACAACATCTGATAACCCTACTTACAACAGCAGTTACCAGCTGAAATACAACAGAGTGGAAGTTTAGGGAAATCTGCGTACTTTTATTGATAATTATTACTGACAGTCTATTTTTCAACTCCTTGGTTGGACAAAGTGCCACAAGATAAAAGTTTTTTTGTTTTTTTTTTATACCTGTGAGCTCAAAAGTGTGTTATTATTTTCGTTTTTCTGGCAGGTTCCATTGATTATACCAATTTTGGTGTCTTTCCTGACTGCAGTGCTGGTCACACTATCAGTCGTAGAAATGCCAAGGGAGCTGGGTGTAGTGGCATTGGTTGTTTCCCTTGGAGTACCAGTATATTTCGTGTGTGTAAAATTGCAGAAGCCAAAAAAACTGTTTGGTTATATGGGTGAGTTTTGTGTCTGCAGTTATGAGGTCTTACTTTTTTTTTTATACTCTTTGATATCCATATTTTTTTAAGTTGGGTAAATGCCATCCTGGCCTTGGTTGTTCTAGCTTTAACATCTTTTCATGTTCCTTGAAATTTGTCAACTATATGGTGTTAATGTCTATAGTTTATTTAACCTGTCACACATGACGGGGCCAGTGGTCAGCATCCCACCTCATCACTTTTCCTTCCCAGATTGAGAGAGAGTCAGATACCTAGTGTAACAATATATGAGATATGATGAAACTCTCTTTATATTTGTACTAGAAGCATAGCTCATTTTCTTGTGGTCCACCAGGAAGGTACCAGTATAATAAATGCAGTCATGAAACAATACATAAAGTTTAAGACACATGACCCTCAAAGATTATAAAATAAACTGTTGTATACACTTTTCCTACAGACCGCTTGGGTTTTTACCTGCAAGTTTGCATGCACCTGAGATATGAAGAGAAGCAGTAACAGAAGCTAGGGGTTCTCAAAGATCATAACCCTACACAGAAAATCTGACTTGGATGCAACATTTGTGGAACTGCTTTGGTGAGACTGCTTTTTGCCAAATTCAAGACTTACCCACTAATCAGAATGAATATGTGACAGAAACAAAACAAGACATAAAGTTCTTGCATAATTATGTAAATATTGTAAAGGAGTGTCTGTTTGCACAGGATTTTTGTATAGATAAAAGGGATGGCAACTGTAGTAAAACTGGTTTAAATAATTAAGTTAGATAGAGGTGTATGGTGTAGTTTTACAAAGTGGCAGAGGGAGTGAGTAAAGTGAGAAAAAACGAATAGAAAGTATGAGAATGAATAAATGAAAAACATACAACATCCGATATTTCGGCGTGATTTTTGTATAGCAATAGCTTGAGCCCAGGGTATAGACTATTTGCACAGAGCCCGCTGTACATGTCTTGACCTGATTTATGTACACACAACTGCTGAACTTGTAACTTATGCAGTTAGGGTTAGGGTGGATATGCTAGCAGTGTTATCTCTCTGCTGCCTTATCCAGCAGTACTACTGGTATGTGTGTGGGACAAAAGCCACTAGACATGCACAGTTGCATTGTTGATCATTGTACGGATAGCCTAAACCCTGGAATGAGGCTATCAGTACACTAAATTCCTGATCAGATAGTCTCAGCTGCATTGCAACATTCTGATATTGTTTAATATTATATATATTGTGTTCACGTCTTTGTTTTCTCTGTGTTTTTTTTTTCTCTGTCTCTCCCGCTCCCATGTGATTTTTAGTGTCTGGTCTTTGTGTAATCACACCAGGTGAGTGCAGTCTTTATAGATGTTTGACAGGAAGACAAGTCATGATATTTTTATTTATTATTAAAGAAAGAAACATTTCAGTATACCACTACAGAGTAGTCTTGTGAAATGATTTTTGTTTCAACTGAACATGAAATATCTTTTATCATGTCTATGGGTGTCTGAGTGGCGAAGTGGTTAGTGCACTGGTCTCTCATGGCGAAGGTCGGGAGTTTGAATCTGGCTGGAGGCAACCCAGTCACCCAGCTGTAGAAATGGGTACCTGACTTCTTCTGGAGTTGGGGAAGGAAAGGCAGCCAGGTGTGATACTGACCATATCACCCTCTAGTGTGCTGACAGGTTAAGAAAAATATGGGCACCAACACCATATCCCTATGTGCCTCTAAGGCATGACAGGATTACCTTTACCTTTTACCTTTACCTATGTATATATACTAATTTTTTTCATGTCTGTATACATAAAAGGTACAATTCCCATTTCCATGCCATTAAGGTATATGGAGGATACGGTGTTAGCCCCATATTTCCACAGCTTTTGGCACATGAAAGTGTGATGTGATCAGTATCAAGCCTAGCTGCATTTATCTTCCCAGATTTCTCTGGTACCCATTTTTAGAGGCTATGTGTCTGTGTACAAAATTCTTTTTTTGTTCCTTTCTTACCTATTGGTAATTCTTATATCTGGATATATTTATGTTGTATTTGTTTCACCATACATGACATTTGTTGTGAAATGTCTGAATAAGTTGTTATTGTATGCTTTATATCTTTTAAATTTTACCTGCTGTCATTGCAGTAAAGCCATATGTCTTTGCTTTCTAAGCATATTAGACCATTGTAGTTGTGTATGTTTCTTTCTGTCTTATACAGATGTTGTCTCAGTCCTGCTACATAGCAAAATCCCTGGTAATCTTACATAATGTATCCAATGCTTTTAGTAGTTGTTAATTATCTGTTTTCTTCATTGCTTTTAATAGATGTTAAGAGAATTATTTGCTTCTTTTGTATCTCAGCACATTTTTTTTATCCTGTTACCTAAACATTACAACTGTGTCTTTAGATACAGTGCTTGTTGCTTTTATGCAATGATTATGATATTTTTAGTGGTCACAGGAAGATTTATAGAAATATCACATTTCTGTTATTCATTTGATTTAGTGAGCCCATCCTTATCCTTAGTGTTGGTTTAGCAACCTCTGAGTCCACCATAGACACATACATACACACTCCCCCTTCTTGACTTTCAGCCCGTCCTGCTGTACCATAATTCACAGCTAAGCCACTTATGCATTCTTTTACCAGATCCTTCTTTCTCACTATATATCAGGTTCAATAGGATTGCTACAAACAGAACCAACAAAACACATTAAAAGTCAACTGGACAAAGGCAGGTGGAATTATTTCCATTCTTGTTGACAGTGCAAGGCTACATCCTTTTGGATGATACGAAAACTCTCGGTTGTCCAAATGACTCAGTCTCACACAGAGGTCCTAATGTTCTTAAGTCCCCAATCACGGACTAAACAACTCTCACTCAGGGCTTCTCCACTTCTTTATGCACAGCACTTGCATGCAGTACCTGAGATTTAAGCACTCAGGGGGGGCATTGCTTTGCAGAACAAAAACTATAAACAGTCAGTCAGGGGGAATTACCTAGAAAACATTTGTGAGGTTTATACCCTAAAGCACACATGTAATGTTACAGTCTTTATGCCAGTTATTTTTGTCATGTTTATATGCTATAATATCTTCTATTCCTCTGACATGTAGTCTTATCTAGTTTTTTTCTCTTCCTTTCTCTTTTTTTCCATTCTGTATGTTTTTTGTGTGAATAAGACAAGTTGAAACTTCATAACTTTGTACTTTGTTATTGAATAAAACTGATTTTTTTTTTTACAAGCCCATATTGGGGAAACTTCACTTTTATAAAGATAAATACTTAACAAATCTATCATTGTGTAATCACTGGTGCTGTAAGAAAGTGATATGATCAGATAAATGCACGTCTTGAAAAAATGATCACATGGTATCTTATATTGTATTTACCTGCAATTAATACCTCATTTTTGTTATATATTTTTAATTCAGTTCTCCAGCATTTTCTAGTGAGAATTCAGTCAAGATCTACTTTTGTTTGCTAATGAAACATGTTCCTTCTTTATTTCAACTGACCTATTAGGTATTCTCTCTCTCTCTCTCTCTTTCTGAACCTTAAGTGCCCAGGGCACATGGGGCTTCCGCAAGGTTTTTCCACACATGCCTGTCCTTTGCCTTTTTTTCTGCTCTTGCCCAGGTGAGGCCTATTAGGTATTACAGACTGAAAATTTTCTGAAGCTCGTCTTTCCACTTTGATTCTTGTTCACTTGTCCAGATTATAGTTTGTTACCAGGAACATCACTGGAAGGCTTTGGTCCACCAGTCTTGAGGCAAGCAGTCAGCTATCTGTCACTGACCTCTCATTCAGTGCTTGGCTACCATATCTTCTGAACTCAAGGACCATGATTCAGCTACATCAACCCCCTGGGAACAGCTGTGTTAAGAGCACACTAATCTTAGCATAGTCTTTGTGAGACAGGGAATATAGATCTGTTTGCTTAAGAATTCTAACCTACTTCTGTAGCCCAGAAACCTGTAGCAGTCAACACTAATTGTAATTATTTTTGTAAAATGTAATGTCAGGTTGATGGATGGATGGGGACATGGAGATTGCTGGTGGGGATGAGGAAAATCTGGTGTGAAACCAATGAATCCAGGATGTGACAAGCAAATGGGTCTTTACACCATTGGCTATCAGAATGATGTAAACAAAACAGAGCCAGCAGACTATAGGTAGCGGGGAATGGATATCAGTGAGGCACTCATCGGATTCCTCATCCCAAAGTCAGAGTGTCTCTGTGGAACTGTCTCAGAGCTGTCTGGCCAGCCAGCGTTGCATGCTGGATCTGACTTGGAGAAGAGGTGCTGTACAGCCACCAGAGGCTGGAAAACAAAGTTTCGGCCAGGCCAGACTACACCACCGTCTTCATGGCAGTCCGAGCAAGACCACAGTCTGCCCTAGCAAGGAAAGGTGCTGAAGTAGGAGGTACCCAGCCAAAAGGCACATCACAAAAATCAGGGTACCATGCATCATCGCCAGTGTACATACGAAGAAGAAGAAGAAGCTACATCATAATTAACTTCAAAAAGATTGAGGAGAATGTATCACAGTTGCACTAAAAAGTCAAATAGTAACTCTGAGGCATTAAATTCCTGATGAAAAGGTGTTATTTAAATGGAGAACAGTTTATAGATCAATTTTGACCTACAAATGTACATATGATCCAGATAGTTCATGTAGCAGATCCAACAGAGTTGAGTTTGTTGTTTTTTTTAAACATAGCATTCATGTGAATTTATATTTTATCTCCTCTCTCTGTTTCTTCTTCCTGTATGCTTCTGTATGATTTAAGGCTCACCCTGAAGCGTCACATCTGTGTGCTCATTAAGTAATAAAGCTGTTCCTACTTTTCCTAGTTTATACATTTTGGTATCACAGCTTTACTGCAGTGACTCTGTGTATAGTTATATACTCATACACTAATTATTGTGTGTTACAAGAGAGTTGAGATACTATAACAGGATCTGGGCAAACCAAACAGATTTGTTCATCCAGCTTTTGGGGGGACATGAGTGTGAAGAATTATCTGCTTTCTTTCATAACGAAAAGGTACTTTGAGACTTTTATTTTGGTGTGTCATTAGAAATACCTATTTTTTAATGTCAATTTTTTTAATGACAATTCCATATCTTTATGACATTTTTACAAGGCAGATAATTTAGGCTGGTAATGATTGATGGGTTTTTGTTTGTTTTTTTTAGCCTGGACAAAAGCGTTGTTGTTGTACCAGAAAAATATGTATCAAACTTTCTGACAATGGCTGTAAATTGTAAAATTTGATCTAGTGTATAATTTTTTAATGACAAGATACACCAGTCTCCATTTTGGAAAGATTTAAAGTTTTACTGCTGATTGTAAATGTTTTGTTTCTATTTTTCATCTCAGACATTAGAGAATGAAAGAAGCACCTTATATTTGTGGCTAATATGTTGCATTTCTTCTTGGCTAGTTTTTTTTTCCACATACTTTTTAATATTGAAAGTTACTTAGTCTACCCTGCATCAGTAGTTTCAATCAATCAAGTGCCACGCCACATGGCGTAAGCAATCATTTCTCTCCACAGTTCCCTGAGTTTAGACTTGATTATGAGATCCACCGGTGACTTTCTTCCTAGCCACACTGACAGCCCAACCAGTAACTTCTCTTTCTGTCTTCCTCTGTCTCTTCTTCAGTTTTTCCAGTTGCCACAATGTGTTCCAGTTTTCCTCTTCTCAGAAAATGTCCTACAAATCTCACTTATCTGTCTCTGATCTTTGCTGTAATTTGCCTTTTAACTCCAGCCTCTCTTAAGACTTCTTCATTGGTTTTCTTGGCTGTCCATAGTGCCTTCAACATCCTTCTTATGAACCACATCTCCATGACCTCCATTTCTCGCTGTACTCTCTTATTCATAGACCACGCTTCACATCCATAAAACAAAATTGGCTCAATGTAACATTTAAGTACTCGGAATCTTGTTTCCATTGATATGGATCTATTGCACAAGATGTTTCTCATTTTCTGGAATGCTGGCTTGGCCTGAGCACATCTGCTTTTTATTTCGTTATGACATTTCCCATCAGCTGTTATAATTGTTCCTAAGTACTTGAATCTATCAACATGTTTCAGTTCTGTGCCATCAGTGTTAGTGCTACACTTTGGTGGTATTCTTTTCTTTGAGATGACCATCACTTCAGTCTTATTTTTGTTCAGGCTGAGACTTTTACTTTTACTTTCATGAACCACGATGTCCAGAAGAGCCTGTAGCTCCCCTTCACTTTTAGCAATCAGAACTGTGTCGTCTGCATATCTTAAGTTGTTAAAGTTGTACCTGCCAGTTGATATTCCTGGCAAGCTCTCTATATTTATGTTTTCGCTGTACAAGGAGAGTAGGTCAGGAGATAGAACACATCCTTATCTCACTCCAGATTTTAAGTCTTGGAATGCTTCTATTTGGTTCTCAACCTTCACTGCTGCTGATTGCTGCCAGTATATGTTTTTGATGAGTTTCAGATCTTTCCCATCTATATTGATGTCTTCCAACATTCTTATAATTTCTGTGTGTCCCCCTTTATTGAATGCTTTACAGTAGTCTATGAAGCATAAATATAGGTCCGTCTTTACTTCTATTGATCTTTCCATCAATGTTCTTTATTTGGCATTACTTGTGCCTTTTCCTTCGATGAAGCCACAGTGTTCTTCAGTGATTTCTAGTTTTATTTTGCCCCTGACTCTTCTCATGACAATACGAAGCAGGATTTTGGTAACATGGCTCAGAAGACTAAGGATTCGATGGCCTTCACTTTACACATTAAATAAATATAGACTTTGTCTAAGTCTAAATTTTATAGAGATATTAATATAAATATGTGTTACTGAGATAGGAGAAATTTTATAATATGCACCTCATCTTATTTTCTCAACTGGCAAAAAGACATATTGTGTATTTTCATTTAAACAGTCTGGCTTTAAATACTAAAGGAATTAAAGATTTATGCATAAGAAAAAATTAAGGTTACTGTTATCACATTTGTCATTGTTGTTTTAAAGTTGTTTTTACATTAAAAAAAAACAACCTCTCATCACACAAACAAGCCATGCTATATCTGAATAAAAAATCTTTTACAAAGGCTTCTGATCTGCCTCTCTAGCCAACCTCAGTGGAGAGATAGGACAAGTTTTAGGCAATGACATATTTTGCCACTGTATGAGGCTAAAATTTAAAAAAAGATAATTTTTTTTTTTTGCAAGCACTGACCCAAGAAAGTCCAATATGTCTGACATTCGCTGGAAATGCATTCTGGGTGCCCTGGTGAAGTTCTTCTAACATGAAAGCTGGATAAGGAATCTGTGATGAGTTTGTTGTTGTTGTGCATCTTTCTATAGATACAAGCAGGATGTTCTTAGAAGCTTTTACAAGAAAGAGTGTTGAAATACAAGCACTGTACAAAGCTTGGAGTAGGTTGTGATGGCTAGCTTCTTAGCAGGTTCCACAGCCATACTCTGCCTCTCTAGCCAGACCCATCAGAGATATGTGACAGGGTCTTGACCAGTTCTGTCTATAGCCAGACCCATCAGAGATATGTGACAGGGTCATAACCAGTTCTACCTTTCTAGCCCTCATATCTATGAGTGAAAGCTGTATGATGTATGATGAAGGCCAGGTTGTCAGACGGGCCTGCGTGCCCAATTCTTAACCCTTTGAAAATAAAGTATGTTCGTTTGTTCTATACCATCACACCAACACAGTCATCCTTATTCTGGATAGCATTTACTAATTCTTGGAGCTGACCAGAACTTTCTCATAATCTCCAGCACCTTTTGACACACTATGTGAAAATATGTGGAAGGCTGAGTCTTAACAGGCAAGCAAAAAAACATGATAGTCACACAGGTTCTCAACCTTTTTTGCCCCATGCACCCTTTTCGCAATGTGTCATTCCCTTCCCCCACCCCCTTTTCCTTTTTTCAATTTTGTCTGACTTAAAATGTGCATTCCAAATAATATTCATGAATATTCCAGCAGTCTGAGTCTGTCAATCTATGTTCTCAGTTACCCCCTCTCTGAATCCTAAAAATCCCCTTGGGATGAAGCCATTCACCACAGACTGAAAATCCCAGCACAAAAATGAAAGAGCAATGGTCAGTAACAACCTCTGGCTCACAAAACCAAGTTTTTAGACTGGTATTGTTTACATAATGCTGTAAGTGTCTTGTTATATGGAAGTTAATACTGGAAAATGACACACACACAACACCATATATGCTTGACACCTTCCAAACCAAGTGTCTACATAAGATAAAAGGAGTGTTGTAGCCAAATACCATAAGTTATGACCTCACGTTAAGAGAGACAAACATGACACCACTGTCAACAGTGATCGAAAGGAGAAGGTGGCACTGGATTGGCCACAATATAAGAATGGATGACAAATCCTTACTATGAACAGGTTTGATGTGGACTCCACAGATGAAGCGTGGGATGGCCCAAAGAGACATGGAGATATGCAGCAGAAAACAAAAAACTGGTAAGAAAAGGACTGGCATGGGAGACAGCCAAGAAGATAGCAAAGCACTAAATGTACAATTTTTTATAAGTAGGAAACAACAAGGCTTTCATACAGTAAAGTAAGAGAACACAGTTTTGTAGGATTATACCTCGAAAAAAAATATATCATGACCTCGTTTCTTTCCGAGTGTCATGATCCTTGTGTCCACTGAACAGTTACTAATGACTTCGCTTTCAAACACTTTTTTTTTTGGAGGTGCGAGATAGCGCAGTTCTTTAGTACGCTGATCTCTCGTGGCTAGACCGCTGCTCGTACTACGGGAGTCTGTGGTTCGAATCCCAGGTAACTCTTGTGATTTTTCTTTCTCTCACGTCTCACTACAGTATTTTGTCTGCGATTTTTTTCGAAGTCTAATCCTATAAAACTGTGTTCTCTTACTTTGAAGACATGGAAATATTTTGCTACTAGCAACCTCGTGTGTCTTTGGCACTGACAGGACAAAACAGAAGAGGGGCGGGGGCGGGGATGGATTACATTAAAAGAGCTATCCAGAATTGTCTTACTTTATTTTTTCCGAGAATTGATATACAAGACGTGTCCGATAAGTAATGAGACTGATTCCATAAAATTCGATTTGTTCAAGATATGGTTACATATACTTTAAAAAAATTCATCGAAATAACATTCTTGAGCATCAATACACCGTTGCAAGTGGTTCTGCCACGCGTCGTAGTTCTCTTGGAAGTCTTGAACAGATATCTCTTTCGAAGCACTCGTCACGGCAGCTTCCACGTCATTAACGGCCCCAAAATGATGGCCTTTCAGTCGTGATTTGACTGTAGAAACAAAAAGAAGTCAACCGGGGCCAAGTATGGGCTGTAGGGATGTTGGGACAGCGTTGTCACGGTTTTGTTTTTTTCGCAAGAAACTCTCTCACTACCAACGACGCATGGCTCGGGCACTGTCGTGATGAAGAACCCAAGTGTTGGCGATCTCCAGTTGGACGCGCGTGACTCTGTTCTTTAGCCGTTTAAACACTTCCACGTAAAACGCTGCGTTGACCAATTGTCCGGGTGGTACGAACTCATTATGGGTAACACTTTTAGAGTAAAGAAAAAAAAAGACATTGAGCACTGATTTCATTCGAACCTTCTTTAGTCGAGGAGACTTGGTAGTGTGCCACTCAGAGTTCTATCTTTTCGTCTCTGTATCGAACCCACATTTCCTCACCGGTTATCACTTTCTCAAAAAATCAGGTTCACTCCTCTCACGGTCCAAAACCTCACGAAAAGTCGACACACGCTTTTTCTTCTGTTCGTCGCTCAAACCTCCTCTGCATTTTTGACCGTTACGCGACGCTTAAACAGCTGTCCACTTCGCAAGCTATCCGTACTCTGTAAAAGGTCAGAGCCAAATGACAGGATATCTACCCTTTACCTAACATCCTCCTCTACCCTACAGGGCCGGAGAATAGCCGCCCCCCTCTCCCCCCGGCCCTGCTGATTGGCTGAATAAAATAAGTCTTATCACTTACTGGACATACCTTGTATAGTTAATCAATTCAAAACCAAACGGATCTCCTTCCTGGCACATCTGCTCAGTGTTTGACATGTTTTTTGCCACGATAAATTAATCAATATTAAGTAAACCTATATTTGTGTGAACATCATAAACAGACAGAGAAGGCCCAGCCTGGCCAAGTACACACTGCTAGCAATGGACAGAGCACGCTGAATGCAGCAGCCGACCTTTCCTACAGAGATGACACAAGATAATGATGATAGCTAAGTATTCCTGATTCACAGAAAATTTGAATAAAATATTATTCAAACGTCTATCTAGCACAACTAATGATTATTTCACGAGACTATCAATAAATGAAGTTTCTTCGAGATTAGCCTAGTCCAATTCAGCTTCTGTACTGGCGTGATATTAGCTGAATGATAGAATATAATCGCCGAATTCATTGTTAACGTTATGGGCGAAGTTAAAAGTTAACGCTGACAAGGGAATTAACTGTTACCAAATTTAATTCAACACAGGAAAACGATAAAAACAGTGAAACCTAACTTCAACATTTAGTACTAAGGACTGTTTGCAGAATGCCACGGCATGGAGTACAGTATGTCAAAAATGATGAACCCGCTTTCATCAAACAGTTTAAACAGAGAACAGGATACAAAGAAGGCCCCGACATTAATTCTAAGGTAAAGAAATTTTCAAAGAAACTGACGCGGAATAGATGTCGTATTCTCGTTTCCATATTTTGGCCTACTGTCATCATCATTGTTGTTCTGCTATCGTACCGTATCAGCAAATTTTACATTTTCGTACAGGTGCTGTGGTGATCATCTCAACTTTATGTCGAATGTCCAAATCTTAGGGACATACTCGTCCATAGGCACCTAAAACGGAAATTCACGTATGTTGTCACCAGAAAATGTAACCGCCCTCGCTGTGTTACCTGCCCTGTAGTCTGGGAAGCAAAAACGATCACCTTTCCAAAAACCATCCTCACTCTCCATGAAGGATTCACATACAAGTCCCATAATGTGATATATGCCACTGTATGCAGAAGATGCAGGATAACTTATATTGGTGAAACTTGTCTCAGATTAGGTGACTGCATGCAGAAACATATGTATGATATCACCCAGCATGCTTTGAAACCAGTCTCTAATCATTTCAATGGCCCCAACCACAGAGGCAAATCTGATTTTCTGGTAATAGCCATCAAACAATGTCACGCTGATGGCAGAAGATGCCTAGCTCTTGAGAACTGCTGTATTCAGGGATATAGGATGCTGGAACCACATGTTCTGAACTCACAATTCAGCTCCACCTAACATTCACCTCTTCTACAATCATATTCCCACTGCACTAACTTCCACTGCTTTCTCACTTGTAACACATAGTTCAGAACTTCCTCACGGCATCAGATTACAACCCCTCTACCCCAGCTATAATCATGTATTTCATCTTCTCCCGGCTAGATTACCATTGTATCACTCTCTCCCCTTTCCATGGTTCCTCCCCTGCTTCCCATTTATGACCCACCTATCACACATCACAAGACTCCATTTAAACATTCTCTACACTCCACCTCTGAACACAGCATCTTACAGGTCACAGCTTCTTACAAGTCACAGCTAAGTGTTCCATTCATTTTACTTCTATTTTATTCTATTTTTTTTTCATTCCTATTTTTAACATAGCATTCATGCGAATTTATATTTTATCTTCTCTCTCTGTTCTTCTTCATCTTGTGTGTTTTGTATGATTAAGGTTCACACTAAAACATCACAACTGTGTACTGGTTAATTAAAATTAATAAAGCTACTTTTTTTTCCTAGTTTATACATTATGTCGGAAGGGGAGTGGGACTTTCTGGGGGTGGACCTAAGGAAGCTCACCAGCATTATCTGCCACCTTGGAAATAAATCAGTCTGTATAATGTCAGCCAGACTACAGCATCATAGCACCCCACTTACGGAGGGAATGATTTGGAGGCAAGAAGGGTCCTCAGTAGCTATAGAGTTCAGGTCCTTACAGTAGCTTTATCTCTCTAAACACTTCATCATTTGCCCTCAAAATAGCAGTGGTTTTTTTGTGTCTTGACATACAGTTGTGCTGTGATAGCTGTACCTTTAGCCCAACACATATTAACTTAGGCATGGCTTATTTTTATGATATTTTGATCCCAGTTCATTGCCAGATTAAAGTCTATTACAAGGGATACTATGTGGAAGTGGAATAGGATATTTGTTGATGGTGATCCACCTAAGTCTGAGGCAGGCAGTCAGAAATAACTTACTACAACTCATTCAGCTTGAAGAATTGAAGGTATTTCATGGATAGAAAAAGAAAAAAATAAATTAAGAAGTGTCAGAATAACCAGATTTGAAAAAGAAGTAAAAATAAACAAATGATTAAAAACAAATTGCGGTGTACACTTTCAGTTATTGTGATCATATGAATAGGCATACAGAAAACCCATGCTTGCATCTTACATCCTTCCCATGCCGTTAAACGTCCTGTCCTCTACAAGTTTATCAACCTCATCAAGGGATGTTATGCCCCTAAACTGGCCTCTGTTAACAAAGGAAGACCATGCTAAGATGAAAAAAACAGCAAGCAGTCAGTAGTAGTTAACAACATTAAGGGAGACAGCATAATGGCCAAGTCCACTATAAAAACAAGGAAAAGAGAAAACTGCAGATACTCTGTGGTCAAATATCGGTGCTGACCCATGATGATCATCATCATCGCCTTTCACTCCCTTGAAAGCATAAGCCATGGATAAAGGCTCTGTAGTCATCCCTGTTCTTGGAATTTTTCTCTGCTTCCTTCCATGTGTATCCCTTGTCTTTGAGCACTGTCATAATTTCTCTTCTCCAAGTAAGTCTAGGTCTTCCTCGTTTTCTGTTTCCTTGAGGATCCCATGTCAGTGCCTGTCTTGCTGGTGTCGGGTTTCCTCAGAGTGTGCTGACCCATGATAACCAGACTTAGACGGCTGTTTTGTTAAGTGTCCAGGTCTCACAGGCATATGTTGTGATGGGAAAGATGCATGCCCCTAAAACTCTTATTTTTTGTGGTTCTGTCTGTTCCTCTCCACAGATTCTTTAGTTGTTTTACTTTCTGAAGAGCGATAGATGTCCTCCTTTTAATTTCCAACATTGTATATCCATTATTAGTTAGTAGTGATCCAATATATTCAAAACTCTCCACTTCTTCCAGTTTGTCCTCATTGATACATATTTCAGCTACCTTATTTGTTTTGTCACTTGTCATCAATTTAGTTTTCTTCGCATAAGATAGAGGTTTTGCTCTTCACTGTTTGTACGAGCTGACATAATTAGTTTTTCAATTCCTTTTTTGTGTTGTGGACAGTAATACTGTGTCATCAGCATATCTCATCATTGATGATCTGCAAATGGATACATCAGCAGCAGGCCTACAAGAGTGCTGTTAGGGAGGCAAAGTTCCACAAGGGACATGCAAATGACTGACTGACAGCATATCTAATCTCTGGTATTTCATAACCTCCAATTGTTATGCGACAAGGATGTGTACTATCTCCAGACCTTTTTTCTCTGTATAGCGAGAATATTATAAGAACAATCATCACAGAACCAGGCATAAAAATTGGAGGATACAATATTAACAACCTTCGGTATGCTGACGACACAGTACTGATAGCTGAGAACCAACAAGACCTGCAAAATCTCTTGGATAAAGTGGCCAAAGAAAGTGAACAGAAAGGCCTTACTTTGAACATCAAAAAGACAGAGACTATGGTTATATCTAAGAAACAGAATCCACCAGCATGCAGTATTAAATTAAACTGAACTGTTCTAAAGCAGGTGCAGAAATTCAAATACCTTGGAGCAGTAATAACTTCAGATGGGAAATGCAGAACAGAAATTAGGAACAGAATAGGCCAAGCAAAGACTGCATTTCAGAGAATGAGAAACATATTGACCAACACATCCTTTATCAATGAATGTTAGAAAACGAGTCCTAAAATGCTATATTGAACCTATCTTGTTATATGGAAGTGAATCATGGACAATAGGCAAGTCTGCACAAAAATCATTGGAAGCAGCAGAAATGTGGTTTATTAGAAGAATGTTGCGAATCCCCTGGACAGCAAAAATAACTAATGAAGAATGTATGAGAAGAGCTGGAGAGACAAAAAACCTTGTCAAAAAGATAAGAGAGAGACAATGTACTTTCATAGGACATGCAATGAGAAAAGGGGGCATTGAAAATATTATAACAACAGGAAAAATAGAAGGAAGAAGATCAAGAGGAAGACCAAGAGAAATGATACTGGACAGTCTGACGGGATGGTGTGAGAGGAGATCACCAACTGAGCTGATGGCCTGCATGAAGGATCGCGTACTCTGGAGAAGCATAATAGCCAATGCCAGTCGGCACGGCACATGATGATGATGATGATGATGAATTGTTATGGCATTGTAGTATTCTTTGTCTACATCTTCTCTAATATTCCTCATTATATTTTCAGTATACAAGTTAAATAAGTAAGGTGACAATGTGCACCCTTGAAGGACATCTTGTTTTATGTCAAACCAAGTTGTTGTTTCACCATTTATTCTTACTGCTGCCTGTTGGTCTAGATACAGCAGTGATGTTAATTGTATCAAATTGTTGGAAATCTCATTTTTCCATTATTTCCCAAAGTTTCTAGTGTTGTACACAATCAAATGTCTTTGAAGAGTCTATAAAAGATAAATATAGATTCACATTAAACTCTCTGCATTTCTCTATTATTAATTTTATATTGTTATCCCAGTGTTATCTTATATTGTTATCCCAGTGCTATCTTATATTGTTATCCCAGTGTTATCTTATATTGTTATCCCAGTGTTATCTTATATTGTTATCCCAGCGCTATCTTATATTGTTATCCCAGTGCTGTCTTATATTGTTATCTCAGTGCTGTCTTATATTGTTATCTCAGTGCTGTCTTATTTTGTTATCCCAGTGCTATCTTATATTGTTATCCCAGTGCTATCTTACATTGTTATCCCAGTGCTATCTTACATTGTTATCCCAGTTCAGTCTTACATTGTTATACAAGTGCTATCTTATATTGTTATCCCAGTGTTATCTTATATTGTTATTCCAGTGCTATCTTATATTGTTATCCGAGTGCTATCTTATATTGTTATCCCAGTGCTATCTTATATTGTTATCCCAGTGTTATCTTATATTGTTATCCCAGTGCTATCTTATATTGTTATCCCAGTGTTATCTTACATTGTTATCCCATTTCAGTCTTACATTGTTATCCCAGTGCTATCTTATATTGTTTTCCCAGTGTTATCTTATATTGTTATCCCAGTGCTATGTTATATTGTTATCTCAGTGCTATGTTATATTGTTATCTCAGTGTTAGGATAACAAACCTCCAGAAACAGAGAATATTTGCCTGGATCTCAGAGTGTAGTGCATTACACAACATATACGTAGCAGTCAGTATGTGTTTGATGGGAAAACAGAATATCACCTAAAGTTCAGTGCCACAAATAAGGTATTCACTCATATCCACAACTTGTCATGTTTTCTCCCACATATACCTTACAATGCTGAGGGAGGCAAACAGACATCTTGGTATTCATTAGCAGATAAACAAAAACAAAAATATCTTTTAAATTTAGAGGTGTTTAGCAGTGTAATTTGTGGCAATATGGTCAGTCTGCCAGAGATTTTGTTTCTGCAGTTCTAAAATGAGGACTGGCTAGTGTAGTGGTTAGAGCACTCATTTAGTAACCTAATGGTTGATGGTTCAAATCCCCAGCTGAGCGAGATTTTTTTTTTCCAACCAATATGCCCCCAGGGTTGACCCAGCCTCATAAAATGGGTACCAGAGAAAATCTGGGAAGGAATGGCAGTGAGGAAAGGAACTGGCCACCCTACCTCGTAGGCTGATGGCCCGGCATAATGAAGTCTCTAACGCTTCATCCCCTACAGCATTTGGTATAGGACTGCCTTTACTATTACCTTTTACCTAGTTCTAAAATGTGATCATATTGTAATCATCTAGAGAAGCATTCCAAATTTTGATGAGGATGAAGAGGGAGATGATATACCAGAAAAAGAGGATGAAAAACCTGTTGTCGTAGTTGTCAAGCCAGGAGATTTGACTGCGGAGGAGGCTAAGACAGAGCAGAAACTGATAGATGAGGGTGAGGAACCCATTCTTGCATTATGTCAGTGTGGCAAGCAAACTGATGATGTTATGTCAGTGTGGCAAGCAAGCTGATGATGTTATGTCAGTGTGGCAAGCAAGCTGATGATGTTATGTCAGTGTGGCAAGCAAACTAATGATGTTATGTCAGTATGGCAAGCAAACTAATGATGTTATGTCAGTGTGGCAAGCAAGCTGATGATGTTATGTCAGTATGGCAAGCAAACTAATGATGTTATGTCAGTGTGGCAAGCAAACTAATGATGTTATGTCAGTGTGGCAAGCAAACTAATGATGTTATGTCAGTGTGGCAAACAAGCTGATGATGTTATGTCAGTGTGGCAAGCAAACTAATGATGTTATGTCAGTGTGGCAAGCAAACTAATGATGTTATGTCAGTGTGGCAAGCAAACTAATGATGTTATGTCAGTGTGGCAAACAAGCTGATGATGTTATGTCAGTGTGGCAAGCAAGCTGATGATAGTATAGAGAATACTAAAAAACATCAACTAAAAGTTAGTAAAGAAGAAAGATCTGTTTTTTTCTGTGGGCTTATTTTTTCAAATTTACACTTCCTAAGAACTCTTTATTGCATTATAAATGTACTTTATTTAGTTTCATTAAGTCTTTGTTTTGAGATTTTATGTTGCCTTGAGTGATTTATTAATTCATCAGTCATGGTTCCAATGTGTATGTGTTATATATTTCAGTTCTTTCTGCATTTTCTTTTCCTCATATCTTTTTTCCAACTTTTCCATTTATAGTTCTCCATATTTTGTAGGGGTTTTTTTGTCTATTGTGTTTTTGTTTTATCCATTTTTGTGCATTATCACAACAGTTTACTTGTGCTGTCTCCCTGTAACTGTGAGCTGGTGTTCTTTGCAGTCAATGCTGTAGAGGTATTGAGGTACACCATCATATCGGTGTGGGAGCGGGTTATGGCAGCTATTTTTTCAGTCCCGGAGTACAGCTAAAAACCAGGGGGGTGTGCAATGCTTCTTTAGCAAACTCCACCACCATGGGGACTACAGCGATCCCTGCCCCATAAGCCAGGCTAGGCCTGTTACTGAGGGTACCAATGGAGAAGTGGGACAGGGTCTTGGTCAGCTATGGTTCACTAACCCTGACGCTAGCATGTCAGCTATGGGTTGCTGATTGCCTAATGAGACAGTGTCATCACCCTCTATCACAATAATAAATCCATGGATACTGGTAAAGAAATTTGTTCTTTGCTACATATCTATCACAGTCATCTTTTTTTTTTCATCTCCTGTTGCTGTGTTGTCTTTGTAGTTCTGTCTTCTGTCTCCATCATTTTATAGCCTTGTGGATGTACACTTTTCTACTTCCTCGTTTTTGTATTTGTCTGACAATTGTGGTGACTATGTGTATCTGACCATGGTGGTGACTATTTGTATCTGACCATGGTGGTGATTATTTGTATCTGACCATGGTGGTGATTATTTGTATCTGACCATGGTGGTGATTATTTGTATCTGACCATGGTGGTGATTATTTGTATCTGACCATGGTGGTGATTATTTGTATCTGACCATGGTGGTGACTATTTGTATCTGACCATGGTGGTGATTATTTCTATCTGACCATGGTGGTGATTATTTGTATCTGACCATGGTGGTGATTATTTCTATCTGACCATGGTGGTGACTATTTGTATCTGACCATGGTGGTGATTATTTCTATCTGACCATGGTGGTGATTATTTGTATCTTGACCATGATGGTGACTATTTGTATCTTGACCATGGTGGTGATTATTTGTATCTGACCATGGTGGTGATTATTTGTATCTGACCATGGTGGTGATTATTTGTATCTGACCATGGTGGTGACTATTTGTATCTGACCATGGTGGTGATTATTTGTATCTGACTATGGTGGTGATTATTTATCTGACCATGGTGGTGATTATTTGTATCTGACCATGGTGGTGATTATTTCTATCTGACCATGGTGGTGATATTTCTATCTGACCATGGTGGTGATTATTTGTATCTGACCATGGTGGTGATTATTTCTATCTGACCATGGTGGTGACTATTTGTATCTGACCATGGTGGTGATTATTTCTATCTGACCATGGTGGTGATTATTTGTATCTGACCATGGTGGTGATTATTTGTATCTGACCATGGTGGTGATTATTTGTATCTGACCATGGTGGTGATTATTTGTATCTGACCATGGTGGTGATTATTTGTATCTGACCATGGTGGTGACTATTTGTATCTGACCATGGTGGTGATTATTTGTATCTGACCATGGTGGTGATTATTTGTATCTGACCATGGTGGTGATTATTTGTATCTGACCATGGTGGTGACTATTTGTATCTGACCATGTTCATGACTGTATCTGACCATGTTCATGACTATGTATCTGACCAAGTTGGATAGTGACTGTAGCATATTGTTACTCCACAAGGACAGATACTTCATGTTGTTGGATCCATATTTAATTCTATCTCTCTATGCTTTCTAACAATGAACACAACTTCTGATTCAAAATGCATGCCCACACTCTATATATCAGCCATCTAGTCTTCTCCCTTTACCAAAAATCTCCCCAAGATCTGAACTCAGTTCAACATTTTGTCACAAGACATAGTGCAACATTAAGCCCTTGCCTGCTTGCTAAATGTATGTTGATACAAGTTTTGATTAAGCTACAACACAAGAGTGCCTAGTACAACACCATTACAGCCCACTAATTTGTTTCTTGTCCTTCCAGGTCCGGCGAGACTTGATGAGAAAATAACTTTCAAGAAACCAGTCAAACGTCAAAATGAACCAACAGAAAGCAGCACAGAAACGGACACAGTGAAAAGAAAGCAGAAAAAGAGTTCTGATGAGGGGGGGAAGTCTCACACTAAGAAAACCAAAAATGCTTCTTTATTATCATTTGATGATGATGAGGATGACTGAGAGTTTGAGGGAAGATGAGAGGAAGCATGTTAAGGATATGTGCAGCAAGTATTCGTGAGTGAATGTGCATGAAAAAGATTGTGGTTGTGTCCATCATTAGATGGCAACAAAAAAGAAAATGGGGATAACAAGAATAGGAGACTGAGAACATTCTGTGATGTAATTTGACAAGTATTATTTTTAACTCCTGCACAAGTGGCTTGCGGCTGATTTATGATTTATTAAACTTGATTAAATCTTAAATCTTGTTTGTATGTGTATACAAAATTACATGTAAAGATATAAAGAATAAACTTTTATTTCAATTGTAAACTTTTTTTAACTGTATGTTCTCATGACAAAGAAGTCAGTCAGTCAGTCATTTGCATGTCCCTTGCGGAACTTTGCCTCCCTAGCAGCTCACCAGTAAGCCTCTCAGTTGTAAACAAGATGCCCTGCTGCTGATGCATCCACTTGCAGATTATCAATGATGTCTTGCAGCCATCTTCGCCTTGGTCTTCCTATTTTTATTTTTTCCAATTATTTATCCTTCCAAGAAGGGTACCCTTCCTTCTCTAAATTATCGTAATGTTTAACACTTTCCGTGCCTTTGGACATTATAATGATGCTTCTGGTTTCCCATTGCGTACCAATGGTCATTATAATGATCATTGGTTTGTTTCAATAAAACAACCGGTGTAACATTTAGATTGTACATATTTTGTCCGCGATTCCAGTGACACTTTTCAAAATGGCGAAAGAGTGGCTAGTTACGAGCGATTCTGACCGAGAAAAAGGAAGAGAAAGACCGAAATTTTTCAATTTTTGATGATGTAGATAGGGGTATGGACATGGCCTGTGACCACCCCACTGCTCTTGAATGTATCCCAAGTAGATCTAGACATATTAGATGACTGGAGAAGTAGTTAGGAGTTATTTCAGACATTAATTTAGCGAGAATGCAACATAGAATCAGAATATGAGATTGACAAGTAGATCTACACATCTCAGATGGTAAGCAGTGCATATCTAGACCTAGCTGATGGTGAGCTGGGCACAATCAGTGTCTAAAAACATCACATTACTTCTTTTTTCCTAAAAAACTCTGCATTTATGAAATTTTCATTCATTTAGTTAT
The DNA here is from genome assembly GCA_009760885.1 of Achatina immaculata. NCBI lineage: Eukaryota > Metazoa > Mollusca > Gastropoda > Stylommatophora > Achatinidae > Lissachatina > Lissachatina immaculata. The sequence goes on along the minus strand of CM019709.1, from coordinate 12,009,077 downwards.
ACTTTGAAACATAATAAGTATACGGAAGTACATGGAAATACTGTTTTCCATTCCATTTTATAACTATACCCCCTAACATATCAAGACCCGCGCTTTTACTCTGGTACCCAACTACACGTCCATGTTTCTTCCTCCGGCACCAAAAATGTTAATATGTCCAAAATATTTATGTTTACTAGCCAGCCTTCTTCAATATTAAGTTCTTGTAGTATGAAAAGGAGTACAAAAATGATAATCTGGTATCAGTCAGCTTCTCATGTGAAGGCAGTGTATTGTAGAGTTGCTGCCTTTGCACCCCCAGTTGACTGATCTATAAAAATTGGTACCTCACATCCCTCTGCCCCTGAAATTCAAGAATGTCTCCTTGTAAGACGAGGCACACCAGCACATACACATGGTTGTCAGTGCATTTAAATAGCCCAGAGCAAAAGAATTACAAGCATTGTTAGACAAATTTGTAGAGAAAGCAAGGATTAATTGATTGATTGATTGATTGATTGACTGAGTGATTTTTATTTCAAAAGGGTTAAGAATTGGGCACGCAGGCCCGATTGATATTCTACCCTTTATCATACATCTTTCACTCTATCCCAGACATTCTACAAATATACTGTTCATGTAACAAACATAATTAACATTGAAGCTGAGAGACATAAAATAAAATATAACATTTACATTTCACTCTTATTCATTCACTCAGTACAGAAGTAACTGCATACATATATAAATGACAATCTACTAGGAGAAAGGACTTAGTTTAAATAAAAAAGAAGACACAAGTCATATCCAAGAAAGAGACACCAACAGAATGTAACATCAAAGTAAAAAGCACAGAATTAAAGCAAGTGGATAAATTTAAATACTTAGGAACTATAATAACACGAGACGGAAGATGTGAAACCAAAATAAGGAGCAAAATAGCCCAAGCCAAGTCAGAATTCATGAAAATGAAAAACATACTATGCAATAAAGCTCTGTCAATGGATACCAAAAAAAGGGAGTTATCCGGTGCTATATTGAACCAGTATTGTTATCTAGATGCAGAGCATGGACAGTAATCAAGAGCACTCAGAAATCTTCTAGAAGCAGCAGATATATGGTTCCTAAGAATGATGAGAAGACAGTGGACAGGTAAGAAGACAACCGAAGATGTGCTAAGTGAGGCTGGGCAAAAGAGAGAAATTATGGGGAAATTCGGAACATGACAGTCTAGATTTGTATGTCTTGTTTCAAGAAGAGGCAAACTAGAACACTTTGTGACAACAGGAAAACTAAAGGGACAGAGAAAGACCAAAAAAAAAAAAAAAACCAGGATTCTTGACAGGCTAAAAGAGTGGCATGGAGCATGGTTCAACCCACGTCTTACAGAAAGAGCAAAGAATGGATGGATTTGGAAATAAGTGATGACCAATGCCTGCCTGGCACGAGTCAGAGAGATCACTGTGTCATGTCATTTAAGAATTTAATGATGCGATATTAGTGCTTATTGATGGCTATTTCATGCCATTGAGGCATTTTGGAGGGATATGGCATATATGCTCATGTTTTCAATGATATATTGACTTGAATTATATGCCTGTGAGACCTGGACACTTAACAAAACGGCTGAGAAACACATAAATGTCTTTGAATTTAAATGCTACAGAAGTGTTCTTCAAATATTATGAACACAAAAAAAAAGAACAAATATATCCATACTACAGGAACTCAGTGTTGAAGAAGACTGGCTAGTAAAGAGGATTAAACAGAGAAAACATAAATATTCTGGACACATTAAACATTATGATAATTTAGAGAAGACCGTCTTGGAAGGATACATAATGGGATAAAAGAAAGAGAGGAAGACCAAGGCGAAGATGGTTGCAAGACATCGTTGATAATCTGCAAATGGATGCATCAGCAGCAGGGCATCTTGCTTACAACTGAGAAGTCTACAGGAGAGCTGTTAGGGAGGCAAAGTTCTGCAAGAGGTATGCAAATGACTGACTGACTGACTGTGAGATGTTGCTAACAGAAAAAAAAAAAACTAAGACACTCGAAATATGAGCAAGCAGAAGACTGACTGACTGATTTAACATCACCTGGTCACCTTTCCTTCCTCAGCTTAAGGGCTCATGGTGGTGTAGTGGTTAGTTCACATGCCCGGTGACCAGAAGATCCCCGGTTCAAATTTGCACAAGAACAGAATTTTTTTTGGACGAACCAGTGCTGAGACCCAAGAAATGGATACCTGGAGCTACTGTGACATAGAAATGTGAAGGCACTAACACTTCACACCTTTACAACATACAGGTGTCACAGATCATAACTCATAGCTCAGGAGGATCCATCTTCCTGATTTATAAAGCTGGGTTTACCAAGGTGTTTGTAATTGTGATTAAAGCACCATGGGAGACTAGTGCACTAATCGCTTCAGAAAACAGAATATTCACATAAAAGCTTGATTGGCCTGTTTCATTTTTTGATAACTGGTGCATGAAGCTGTTAAAATGAGTAATCAGGATCATAGAGTTCAGGAGCTGATAGAGTTAATGTCACAGAAAATGGGGGAACTCTTATAAAAACACATCACAACTCTAACACTCAAGCCACTAAGTACCACCTGCTGAGAAACTATAACTGAAACAATTCATCCTTTAAGATATTCTGTTGACGAACTTTATGATGTGACAGAAGTTGCTGATGATGAGTCAGTAGATATAATGGCAAGACATGAAACACTTGCCCTTAATGTCAAAGATTTTAAGTTGCTATGTTGTTTTGTTATATGGCACTATGTTTTTAAGCAACAGAAGGACGGGATATAAGCCCACGCCTCGATGCGTAGTAGAAGCCACCTCAGTCACATGATGATGTTTTGTGTTGCGTGTAGTGATCCGCTGTTACCTGCCTTATCAGCCCAACATCATGACCCACGAACCAGCCGTGTGCTATGGGAGGAACCTCGCGCAACCCAGAACTTTCCAATTCAGCCAGGCTCTAGTTGACTTTGCGAGGACCTTAGATCCATCGTGGGCCTTAACACGATAATGGTTATGAGCCAGTAGCCAGCCGGGTTTCCTAGGGGAGGATGGTAATGCCGGCTTGCATATATATGGCACTTTTTGCTTGTGTTTTGTGTTTGTGGTGGAATTACACTGGACATTTCAAATATTTCAGTTGCTAAAACATTTCAAATCACAGAAATGGATTTCAAAGTTTGTGGCCTGTAACGATAGTTCTTATACAAATGAATTAGCAATAACCATAAAGATGTGCAAATTATCACACACAGTTTAATGCACTATATATCAGCGCTCTTCAATATACTGAAGACAGATATAGAAGGAAAAGTGAGAGAGATAAAGAAAGATGTAGATGGGAAGATAACATACGAGAGTGGGCGGGATACAGCTTGGTGAGGGGGTAGGCAAGCTTGAGACTTTTTACCGCCAATCTTCGTTCTGAAGCTGGTACGTGATGATGATGATGAAGATGATGATGATCTATAGCCAGTAACCACTTCTAGTTCTACCTTAAAAGAAAATAAAAGGAATTTATACGATGAGAAAGGTAAATAGTTTCCATGCCATTGGAGATACGGTGTTAGGCCCGTATTTCCAAGACCATCGGCATGCGAAAGTGTGATGTGGTCAGTATCACGCCTGGCGACATTTACCTTCCCAGATTTCTCTGCTACCCTTTTTTAGAGGCTGGACGGATCCCCGGGCATTTATAGTGTGTACCAGACAACAACAACAACAAAAAATCCTGAAAAAAAAAGATAAATGCAGCGGTCAATACTTTTGTAATCCCCTCTCCCGTCCAACCCCGGTTGTGTTCTTTTAAACATAGCGCATATGGTAACGTCAAAGAATACTTATATTTCACTTGTAACGTCTGCTCTCTCGCTCTTACCAACGTAAGACTGCTGGACTTGAAAGAAGTGAGAAGGAAAAGGATATTATATATATATATATATATATAAGTCTGAGTATCTAGAGGAAAATGATAAAAACTTGGAAAGCAAACTTCACTTCGATTCCCAGTAGTGGGAAGGGAGGTAAAGTATGGATAGCCAGTCATGATGTAAATAGAAAGGTATGAGTTGCTGCCCATAGCTTCAGTACTGCGTCGTTTCATCTGTTTGGAGAACTGTTTATTTATTGCGCAGTTTTTCAATTTGAAGGTAAGCAGTTTTTGTTTTGTTTTTTTTCATTTGAAGGTAACTCTAACAGGTTAGGATTCGAGTCAGTTTAGTTGCTTCCCTTCACATAGTTACTTTGGTCGATAGTATTTCCCTCATGTTCTTGTTTTCTCTGTCTCCCTGGAACTGCGAGCTGGAAATGTTCTAAGATTCAAAATCAGACTCCGGCGTCCATGCATTCAGGACAGCCCCCCTATATCATCCGCCTCGTGCCGCAGCATCCATCCAAGAGTATGTCTGTTAATATTCCCCATCAAGTGCTGGTTGTTTACAGTGCGTTTTCTGCCACACAGTTCAGATTTCTTACCAGCATCCTTAACTTATCCCAGCTCCAGCAATCTCTTCACAGTTACGTTGTTCTTCCATTCCCGCTCTTCGTTTTCCCGCAGTCTATCAAATACAGCTTCAGCAATGTCGCTATTGTCCATTCTCAGCCTGCCATTTATTTTAGCCTGTCCAGCAAGTCTGCCTGCCACTTCATTGCCATATACTCCCGCATGCCCTGGACAACAAAGCCAACCATTCTTCTCGAATGAATTTTTTTCTCAATTTTAAGAAGCATAACCTGTGAATCCATCACAATGACGCCATAAACTACACAGTGGGCAGCTGTCCATTCCATTGCCGCTACGCGCTGATATTCTTTTTCAGCCGATGCGATGAAGATGTTGAGGTACAGCATCGTGTCGGATTGGGGGGAAGAGGGAGGAGGGAAGGTTACGATGGCTTTATTTCTTTTAGTGCCTGAATGGAGCTAAAAAGCAGGCGTGTAGTATTTCTTTAGCAGACTCCACTACCATGGGGGAAACAATGGTGATACCTTAGTAACAGACAATAATTAGCGTCTAAGTATACAACTATACATGAAGCACTGCAGTAAAGCTGTGATACCAAAATATATAAACTAGGAAAAAAGTAGGAGCAGCTTTATTACTTAACGATTACAAAGTTGTGACGTTTCGGCGTGAATCTTAATCATACAAAAATATACAGGAAGAAGAAATAGAGAGAGGAGATAAAGTACAGATCTACATGAATGCTATATTTTAAAAAAATAATAATAATGATGAATAGAGCACTTAGCTGTAACTTGTATGAAGATGTGGCTGTGTGTCAGAAATGGGCATGGTAGAGCGTAGAGACTGTTCAAATGGAGACCTGTGATGTGTGGTCGGTGGGTCGTAACTGGGGGTGATGGGTGTGGAAACCGCAGAGGGGAGAGAGAGTGATACAATGTTAACCTAGCCAGGAGAAAGTTAAATAGATAGTTAGGGTAGAGGGGTTGTAAGGTGATGTTGTGAGGCGGTTCTGAACTATGTGTAGCAAGTGAGAAGGGAGTGAAGCTTAGTGGAGAGGGATTATAATTGTTGAAGAGGAGAATGTTAGGTGTAGCTGAGTAGCCAGTGTAACCAGTCTGGTTCATGGTGATCCCTGTGCCGTTAGCCAGAATATGCCTATTACTGGGGGGTACCAACGGAAAAGTGAGACAGGGTCTTGGTCAGCTATCTCCGGTCAGCCCTGAGACTACTATGTCAGCTATAGGTCGCTGATTGCCAAATCGTTCCCCCCCCCCCAACCAATCTCAAACAATAGTCACTCTAATTTGTCATACACAGAAACGTGTACTGTAAATTATGTTTTGCTATATTTGTATGAGGAGTTCCATAGCTCCTGACTTCACTTTCATCTCATAAGATTTAAAATGTACAAAACGATTATCACGCAGTTTTAAACTTTCTTTATTATTAGCCACGTGTTGCTATAAATGGTTATCACGTCTGTGCTCTATTTTCAACCCTGGAATGTGTGAGACTATTTCCACAATTCATAAGCTGTGACCTGTTCACAATAGGCGCTGAAAATAGCCGTATCTATTTTTAAATACTGCCTGTATTGAAAGAAAGAAAGAAAGAAAGATTTCTCTTGTGTGTCTCTACCGGAGCTGGAGTTAGGCATAAGCTAAAACAAGCTACAGCTTACGGCCTTACACTCCGCAGGACCTTCTAGCTTAAAGACAAGAAGCTCACGGCCCAATGTTCCCTCTAAGCTGCGAGGGTCGCGCACAGAAAAAAAAAAATCATACCGCGCACAAAATGTTTAGAGCCGCGCAAAAAAAAAGAAAAAAGAAACTGCTGCTTTTTATTTTCCAGTTTCCAGATGTTACTCCGTGCTATAATTGCGATCAAGAAAATTACAATGATGTTACATGTTATTCCTTTACTGGGTTTTTTTTTTTTCATTATTGAGAAGTGACTTTCGGATCGGATGTTTCAACTGGTCTTTTATTGCGTAGGTTCGGTAGTACTGTAGCAGAATGGTGATAAGGCAAGTGGACACATAAAGAGTAGAGAGTAATTAAAATAAACGAGCAGATTAATTTCCACTGCGTCCAATTTCGTGGGAAAGGACAATGTCCATTGAGCTGCTCAGGCATGCAAATTAATCTTGGTAACTAACACCAGTCGTTGTGACCATCAACATTAGAGCCGTCCTGTGTGTGTGTGTGTTTTTTTTTCTAAATATCAGTCGATTTACTATCGCTGTGGAAAAGTGCAAAATTGTGTGGAACTCCAGTATGTGTTTTTGTAGTGTTCAAACTGGTACTGACAAAGACTCTTGCATCCTGGGCCCTATAGTTTTCAAGCATAACTTTGGAGGCTATAGGTTTTAATGAGAATGTCACCTTTAAAAGTGAAAGTAACTCTACTCTAACCCATAATTAGATGGTCAGACACCAAAGTATGGGACTAGGATACTATGTCTGTCCTGCTATCACCCTATTTTAATCTTCAGTTGTTTGGTAAACTGGGGTCATTTACTTGCTTCTCGACATAGGGTGGGATTATGTTTCAATGAACCCATAGCATGTCGAATATGACAGGATAAACAGCCATGTAAATAAATAACTAACGTCACTGAATAAGTAAACAAAGAAATCATCATTGCAATTAACTAAATACACATTTGCACACACAGAAGGCTCACCAAGTCTGAACTTAGGACCTCACAGTACACAGGGCCTGCTAGTGTAAAGACAAGAAGGCTCACCAAGTCTGAACTTAGGATCTGTCCACAGGGCCTGCTAGTGTAAAGACAAGAAGGCCCATCAAGTCTGAACTTAGGATCTGTCCACAGGGCCTGCTAGTGTAAAGACAAGAAGGCTCACCAAGTCTGAACTTAAAACCTCAGAGTCCACAGGGCCTGCTAGTGTAAAGACAAGAAGGTTCATCAAGTCTGAACTTAGGATCTGTCCACAGTGCCTGCTAGTGTAAAGACAAGAAGGCTCGCCAAGTCTGAACTTAGGACCTCAGAGTCCACAGGGCCTGCTAGTGTAAAGACAAGAAGGCTCATCAAGCCTGAGCTTAGGATCTGTCCACAGGGCCTTCTAGTGTAAAGACAAGAAGGCTTATCAAGCCTGAGCTTAGGATCTGTCCACAGGGCCTTCTAATGTAAAGACAAGAAGGCTCACCAAGTCTTAACTTAGGACCTCAGAGTCCACAGGGCCTTCTAGTGTAAAGACAAGAAGGCTCACCAAGTCTTAACTTAGGACCTCACAGTCCACAGGGCCTTCTAGTGTAAAGATAAGAAGGCCCACCAAGTCTTAACTTAGGACCTCACAGTCCACAGGGCCTTCTAGTGTAAAGACGAGAAGGCTCATCAAGTCTCAACTTAGGACCTCACAGTCCACAGGGCATTCTAGTGTAAAGACGAGAAGGCTCATCAAGTCTTAACTTAGGACCTCACAGTCCACAGGGCCTTCTAATGTAAAGACAAGAAGGCTCATCAAGTCTTAACTTAGGACCTCACAGTCCACAGGGCCTTCTAGTGTAAAGACAAGAAGGCTCATCAAGTCTGCAGCTTAGGGCCTCATCAAGTCTGACACCTCTCTCTCTCTCTCTCTCTCTCTCTCTCTCTCTCTCGCTCTCTATCTCTGCATTGCCTGTCATCCTATCTCTCCGTTAACATGTAGGCCCTATGTATTTCCTACATAAAAATGAACAAAAATAAAGCACAGCATCCATGTGTCCTTCAGCAATCAACACGTTGATGAGATTTACGATCGAGGCTGCACGTGGGATGCTAGCTCTCAGCATCTTCGCTTGTCAATATATTGTAATAATGTCTATAAGACCATGTCTCAACACACTGCAGAAAAAAAAAATGAAATTTTAAAAAACCCATTCTCTCACCATACTATAGTAAAGTCGGCAAGAGGTTGTCTCAACACACTGTAATAATGTCAACAGGACCTTTCCTCAACACACTATAATGTCGTGTTGGTAAGACGCTTTCTTAACACCCTGTAGTGTCATGTTGGTAAGACGGTTTCTCAACACACTGTAATAATGTCAACCAAACCTTTTCTCAACAAATTGTAATAACATGTCGGCAAGATGTTTTCTCAACGCTATAGGCGTTGTTTACAATTACTCAGTTCTTTCAGCTAATCCCCCCATCAAGTCTCGCGATTGCTCTTTTAAATTTTACCAAAATGCTGAATACTAATTTAATCATTCATTTAATCTTTCCTCTTAGGGCAAAATAAACTTTAAACCTATACGCAGTTAAATATTCCAGTTTTTAAAAAAAAGGGGGGGGGGCATCCGTGTATTAATTTCTCAGGTTCGTCTCCCTCATTTGCATATTATCATTACTTGTTATTATTCTGTTTGTTTTGCTTCCACAAGCAGCCATTTACACCAAAATAAATGTTCAGTTAATCTTATTATCTGTTTCAGCATCCTCTTTATTCACCAAGTTTTATTTATCACTTGACGTGGGACTGCAAATATTTCATACAAAAAATGACTACACAGACGTGAAAAAATCAATTAGTACAGCCACTTCATAGACGATTTTTTTTAATGTTTTTTTTTCAAATATAAGAAAGATAACTGATAAAATAACAGGGCAGCTGATTCTGAATCTCTCTCTCTGAACCTTAAGTGCCCAGGGCACATGGGGCTTCCGCAAGGGTTTTCCACAAATGCCTGTCTTTCGCCTTTTTTTCTGCTCTTGCCCAGGTGAGCCCTCTATTGCTCAACATCCTTTCTGTTGTTCTTCTCCATGTCTCTTTTGGTCTACCCTTACTTCTGCTCCCCTGTGGTGTCCATCTTAGTGCTATTTTTGGTAGTGAGTTGTCAGTCATTCGGAGCACATGTCCCAACCATCGCCAGCGTCTTTCCTCAATAATTGTTGTCAGTGGTTTCATCTGCATTTCTGCCAATAAAATGTTATTTCTTATGGTGTTTGGCCAAAATATTTTTTTAATTCTACGTAAACATTTAGTCTGGAAAGAATTCAACTTGTTTTCTATGGTTTTGGTGATTTTCCAGCATTCACTTCCATAGAGTAGTACACTTAGAACATTTCTCTTAAATATCCTGATTTTTCATATTTATGCTTAGTTTATTTGATTTCCATATATTCTGTAGCATTGCAAAAGCCTGGTTTGCTCTAGTAAGTCTGCTGTTGATGTCCTCTGTGCTGTCTCCATTTTCTACTACTCTGCTGCCAAGGTATACAAATTCGTTGACCTCCTCCACTAACTTGTTATCTACTCTGAGTACATTTCTGTTGTTCACATTTTGCTTCATTAACTTTGTCTTTCCTACGTTGATCTTTAGTCCTATGTTGTTTGCATTCTGGGTTAACTTGTTTATTTTATCTTGCATATCTTTGTGACTGCTTGATAATAGACAAATGTCGTCCGCAAAGTCAAGGTCCTCCAGCGCTGTGTCAAGGGTCCATTGTAATCCTCTGCGTTTGTCTGATGTTGCCTCCTTCATTAACCAGTCTACTGCCAAGATAAATAATGTTGGTGATAGTACACATCCCTGTTTCACTCCTGTTTGTACCCTAAAGCTGCTGGAGGTATGTTCTCCACAGATAACTTTGCACTGAAAACCCTCGTATAGGGCTTTGATTACATTAACTATTTTATGGGGGAGGCCATGCCATCTTAGGATTTTCCACAGTGCATCTCTGTTGACACTGTCAAAGCGATTCTGAATACCAATATATATATTTTAGTGTTAGGGTTTTTAGAGACAAAGAAAAGAAATATTTAAATCTGTTTCCTTCTCTTCTGTGTTCGTCGTCATGAGAGCGATCGTTGCGATGTGCCATATCTTGGACATAACTGTCAGTTTAGGCCCGACACATCCGACTTCAGCATGGCGTATTTTCGGACCAGGATTTCCTTATCGTTTCGATCCCTCTCCACTTGGCCAGACTGGTATCACTTACCAATTTGGAGAGAGGGGGTTGCACTTGTCAGTTTTGTTGGTCAGTTGACACTGATGGAATCCGTCAACTAGAGATCTCTGGCCACCATATCATTCATCTTGAGAAACTGCGTCTCCCCACTCCCCCTCCCACCCACCCCCACAGGTGACATGATCTCATGCACCGCCAAGACAAGTCACGTTATGAAAGCGGTTGTAAATCACTACGCAGTAACCTCTCATGTTTGTAAAATGTAAGTACACGCAGCTAGCTTCTAAATAAATAGGTGTCATTTTCACACAGTCACATAACACATATACATCTTATAAAATAACTGGTATCAGTTTGTATGAAAGAGAATACCAAAGTGTAATGCAAAAAAAAAACTATCATCATCGTTGTCATCGTCAATCATCATCATCATCATCGCCTTTCACTCTCTCGAGAGCATAGGCCACGGATAAAAGCTCTCACGGATAAAGTCAGTCAGGCTTTAGACCCAATCATTCCTGCCACACAGCTCTTACCAAAATGACAGAAAACTGGTTAGTAAACATAAATGACCACAGACTATGTGGTGCCATCTTTGTCGACTTTAAAAGGGCATTTGATATGATTGACCACGATATTCTTGTAAGAAAAATAAAGACTTATAAATTGCACCCTAACCTAATAAAATTAATTGCATCGTTTCTTTCAGAAAGCCTATCAAATTCTGCTACAGTTGACACTGGTGTTCCGCAAGGTTCTATTCTAGGCCCGTTGCTCTTTGCTGTCTATATCAATGATCTTCCACTTCATCTTAAACACTCTTGTTGTGACATTTTTGCCGATGATTGCACAGTCTACACCAGTGACTACGATTGTGTTAATCTAGAATCAACTCTTCAGGTCGAGTTATACAATTTAATTAGATGGAGCAAAAATAATGGCATGATTATAAACACCGATAAAACAAAATCAATGCTCATAACATCAAGACAGAAACTACAAAACGCAACAAAAACAACACTTCGGCTCTGTACAGAAACATCACAGATAGAAAACGTTAGCGAGCACAAAACACTAGGTCTTATTATTGACCAACATCTGACCTGGAACTCTCATGTGCAATGTCTAACAAAACTCATCGCACAAAAAGTATACCAATTAGCTAAAATTAAGCACTTCATCGATCAAGACACTAGGAAGATATACTACATATCTCATATACAAACACATTTAGACTATTGCTCAACAGTTTGGTGATGGTTGCTCAGTGTCAAATACAAAGAGGCTTTGCTCACTCCAAAAGCGAGCAGTAAAGCTTATTAGTGACAAAAATCAAGCACAAACAACTAAACATCACAAACGTATCAAAATACTACCTCTTAAGAACAGGTTCCTCTTCAACAAAGCCAAGTTAGTACATCAAATTCTTTCACGGCATGCCCCGCCTTATCTATGGAACCTGTTTAAATTTAGCCCAAAGTGCAGCCAACGCTTGAACAACATATGTCTTCCAAAACCTAGACTTGATCTTTACAAGAAAAGCTTTAGTTATTCTGCTGCTCATCTTTGGAATACCCTCCCATCCTATATAAAAAATATAAATTATACTCCTTCCTACAACCATAAACTTTCCCAATATCTATTTGATGTCGACTAAATGCCTCCATGAATTATAAAACTTAAAAGTTATCTTAAACTGCTCTTACAGACACCCAATACAATTAATTGTTTTCTGAATAGTCCCGAAAATTTTGTTTAGTAGATAGTCATTTATAATGTATGTAGTTACTTCTGTACTGAGTGAATGTTTAAGAGCGAAACGTAAATGTTATATTTTATTTTATGTCTCTCAGCTTCAATGTTAGTTATGTTTGTTATATGAACAGCATATTTGTAGAATATCTGGAATAGAGTGAAAGATGTATGATAAAGGGCAGAATGTCAGACTGGCCTGCGTGCCCAATTCTTAACCCTTTTGAAATAAAGATCAATCAATCAGTCAATCAATCAATCTCCAGTCATCCCTTCTCTTGGAATTATTCTCTGCTTCCTTCCATGTGCATCCCTTGCCTCTGAGCACTGTCATAATTTCTCTTCTCCAAGTAAGTCTAGGCCTTCCTCGTTTTCTATCTTGATAGCCTGTCTTGCTATACTGATGTCAGGTTTCATCAGAGTGTGGCCAATCCACCTCCACTTCTTGTCCTGCCCTTTCCCAGACCTCCTCGTTCCTGATTTTGTCCTGCCATTTAATGTTTAAAATCCTCCTCAAGCAGTAGTTCCTCTCCGTATTTCTGTAACGTTTCAGAAAAACTCATGACAGTAGCGCAAATTCAATCATCTCAGATCAGGCATAACAGCAAATATCGTATCTTATATCTTATATCCTTCCCGTGCCGTTAAACGTCACATGTGGTTCGCAAAGTAGTTCACCAATTTTTCCTGTCTTCGGTAAGTCTTTCAACCTCATCAAGGGATTTTATGCCTGTTAATTTGGCCTCTCTTAACAATGACCTCTTCAGAGTTTCACGCGGTCTGCCTCTTTTTCTCGTAGAGAAACCAACAGCAAATAGCAAGCGCAAAATTCAAGCTATCAACAAACGAGGGGAAAGAACTGCTTTTTACTTGAAAAAAAGTTAATATATCTTACCCCGTCAGTGCCCAAGACACGGGGGCTGATGGTAACAAGAGATTTACATTTCTGTCGGTCCTTCGCTATCTTCTTGGCTGTCTCCCATGTTAAGTCTTTTGTTTACCAGCATTTTCTTTGCTGTACGCCTCAATGCCTCTTTGAGTCGCCCCATGCTTTCTTTTACCCTGTGGAGTCCACATCAACGCTGTTTATGGTAAGGGTTCGTCTCCTGTTCTCATAATGTGACCATTTCATTTAAAAACATAGGTTAGATGCAATACTTAAGCATCTACGTAAAACTGAAAAACAAAAAACAAAACCCCTAAATTACCCAATCGTTTTTTCAGTCAAAAACTTAAGTGTAAATAGTGTACAATTAACATGCGGGGTGTAGGTGATAGTATCTTCTCTGGTTTCGATATTTTATGTCAAAATTGTGCCGTTAGCAACAATTTATCCAAGAATCTCTATGAACATAAAATCAGCCATATTAAAATATAGTGCCTACAGCCAAGAAACATCTTTAATTTCTACATTTTATACGATGAAAAAAAAAGGTAAATGTATCAACGGGCAATACTTATTACACTCCCGTGAGTTTTATTCATCATAGCGCTTACGTTAACGTCAAATGTGTACTTCTTATATTTCACTTGTAACGTCTTCTCTCTCGCTCTTGCTATTGTAAGACAGCAGGAATTAAAAACTTTCTAGATTTTATGTCTGAATATCCAGAGAATCTTATTATAAAATTTTCCTTCGAGTCGCGGTAATCTTTCAAACATATTTCTCCTGTGTTTGCAATAACTAGCAACTTCGCACATTATCTTTATGATGATGATGATGATGATGATGATGATGACGATAACGATGATGATACCAACGATAGTGATGATGAAAATAAATGTATAGTTTATCTTCTTTTCTTAATTTATAAATTTGTTCATGCTACTTAACATTAATGGCCGGTCATGTTAAAGCTTAACACTATCGGCTTTAGAATATTAAATGTTAGAATTCGGTTGGGGCGACAAGGGATGCTGCAGCACGTGGAAGCAAAATTCATAAAGCCTGCCTTGCAGCTATGGTTCGCCAACCCTGACAGCCCAGTATGTCGGTTATTGGTCGCTAACTGTCAACGTCTTGGTCCCCCAGTTGACTTTGCACAAGGCTGTATAATGGTGAGGAACGCCTCATTTATGCTATCACCTACAAAACATTTTTATTAAGGAAGATTCTACATGTTAATTGTGCAATATTTACATCTAATTAGACATTGTCAGCATAGAATACATAATACGTTTTATAGAAAACGGTAAGTTAATAATACATTCAGTCAGAGACGACGGGAAATATCAAGAGGGGGTAGGTATAATTATGTCAAATGTAGCAGCAAAGAGCCTTGTAGAATGGGAACCCGTGAACAGTCGTATAATAAGTGCACTATACAATCTAAGACACGGAAGAATGACAATAATACAGTGTTATGCACCCACGAACGATGCAAATGATGAGGTGAAAGGCGATTTCTATCACCAGTTACAACAAATCATTAACAAAGTCCCTAAACATGACATCCTAATTGCTATGGGGGACTTCAACGTTAAGTTAGGGAAAGATAACACTGAAATCGAAAAGGTAATGAGGAAAGAAGGAATTGACACGGTAAATCTGAACGGAGAAAGATTAACTGAAATATGTCTAACAGAGGGCATGGGTCATTGGAGGCACAATATTTCCACACAAAGAGATACATAAAACAACATGAATATCTCCAGATGATAGAACTAGAAACCAGATAAATCATTTTTGCATTAGAAAGCAATACAGAACATCTCTGATAGATATAAGGGCATATAGGGGTGCAGATGTCAACAGTGATCACGATCTGTGTATAGGGGAAAAATTAAAACTGAAAAGGCAACACAAGAAATCAATACACAGAAAGATAAACAGCCACAGCCTACAAGAAGAGAATATTAACAGTAATTTCAATCAGGAACTTGCCAATCATTCCACAACACTTAGTGGAGTAGAGGAGATAGGTAAAGATGAATTACGGAATTCTTACAGCACAACCATAATCACAGCAGCAAAAGCAATCGCTGTCCAGTAATGTTTCTCTTGGTCTTCTTCTTGATCTTCTTCTCTCTATTTTCCTGTTGTTATAATATTTTCAATGCCCCCTCTTCTCATTGCATGTCCTATGAAAGTACATTGTCTCTCTCTCTCTCTTTTTACAATATTTTTTGTCTCTCCAGCTCTTCTTGTACATTCTTCATTAGTTTTTTTTGCTGTCCATGGGATTCGCAACATTCCTCTAATAAACCACATTTCTGCTGCTTCCAATGATTTTTGTGCAGACCTGGTTATTGTCCATGAAAACAAATGTCTAAGGAAAAAACTCGGCATCAAGTGGAACGAATTCAAGAATAATGCAAAAGATAAGACAGATGACTGAACAACAACCAGTCTCATGGGTGATTAAGAAAAGCAGATGGACATATGTTGGTCACTTGATGAGAAGAAATGATCAGAGAATCACAAAACAAGCTATCAAGTGAAGCACAACAGGCCGAAGAAAAAGGCAGAATGTATAAAATAGGAAAAAAGTAGGAGCAGCTTTATTACTTAACGATTACAAAGAGTTTGTAATCGTTAAGTAATAAAGCTGCTCCTACTTTTTTCCTATTTTATACATTCTGGTATCACAGCTTTACTGCAGTGCTTCGTGTATAGTTATATACTTATACACTAATTACTGTGAAGAAAAAGGCAGACCACTAAAACTCTAAACCTGAATTTATGAGGGGCCAAATTAATAGGCATAAAATCCCTTGATGAGGTTGAAAAGCTCGCCGAAAAAAAAGAAAAAAGTGATGAACTACCTTGCGAGCCCTATGTGATGTTTAACGGCAAGGGAAGGATATAAGATTATAGATTTGCTGGATGACAAAAACTCAGAGACGAGTGTTTACAATCTTGCTCGTGTGTGAAGTCGCCTCGGTAGTTTTCGGAACGGCGCATGCGTATTTAACAGTAACGAAAAGTTTGAACTTCCTGTCCAGACGATGGGTCGTCAGTGTGGCTGGTCGTGACGTGAGTTTTAATACTGCTGAGTGTGAAATATTTTTTTAAACAAAAACAACAAAATTTTATGGATCCAAGAATTGCTTGGTATCCACCAGAACAACTCGGATTAGCCCATGATTTATGGATGCGAATCTGGGAAACGCAGAACAGTTTGGATAATATGCAGGTAGGATCAAGTTCGGAGCAGAAGTCACAAGATTTTATCCCTCTTGATGGGTCGACCGACACAGACACACTACATAACAAGCAACTATTACTCCAGAAACGAAAGAGAAGCGAGAATAGAGCATGTACATTCGGCCTGAATTTTTCCGCCAGTATAGATATTTTAAAGAATGGAGGTCTTACACCTTGGAAGATTCCAGATAAACGCTATTCTCGAGGAGTTATCGGGTAAGTTCTAGCAACATTCCACCATTACCGAATGCTGATTGTGCAATCATTTGTAAGAATCAATTTTTTTTGTTGTTGTTGGAAATAGTATAAACTTTCAGTCATATATTTACTTGTAAAATCTTTGTTTAATGCGACTTATTTGTGCGATTAAAAAAAAAAAACAAAACAACAAACTTTCTGTTCTTAACAGTCCGTTTTCTGTGGATTGTGTTATCCGTAAGTATCCAGTGTATCAAAACAGAAAAGTCATTAGAAGTGCCTTGAGTTGTTCTGCGTGTTTAAGGTCGCACATGATTGTGATGTATCTAGTTATATCATTCATACTACACTTAGTTTTTTTTAAATGCCATTTCCCTTATAACATATTCTGAGTGGTTCTTCAACAAAAGAAATCAGCTTTAGCAACCAGCAAATAGTTCTTTATTATCATTCTAACACAAAGTTAGATCTGAATAACATGGCACATCTTATGTCTAACAGTTAAAATGTCACCAGCATTTTGTTGATAGTAATAAATAGCTACAGTAGGAATATGTAAAGTATACTGTATTAACAATCTACCAATTGTAGATTGGTATAGTGTTACACATGTCCCACTACAGTCAGTTTACTATTACACATGTCCCACCACAATCAGTTTACTATTACACATGTCCCATTACAATCAGTTTTACTATTATGCATGTTGCAGTACAACCAGTTTAGCATTATGCGTGTTGCAGTACAGTCAGGTTAACATTACACATGTCACAGTACAGTCAAATTAACATTATACATGTTGCAGCACAATCAGATTAACATTACACATGTCACATACAATCAAGTTAACTTTACACATGTCCGAGTACAATCAAGCTAGCATTACACATGTCCCAGTACAAGCAAGTTAGCGTTTTACATGTCACAGCACAGATGTTAACTCAAATCGTAGGATTCTATGTAAATAAAGCAGAGATCGCAGGGATAACAACTCAGCATAAGTAGTTTTATATGTTTTGCTGATGTCACCATATGCTGGTTTGAAATTAATACTCCCTGTGTCAGTCTTTGAGCACACACACAGCAGGCAACTTGCCTTGTCAGTGTTGTGTAAAAATGATCTGTTTGTGTGGAGTACAGATTCCCTGATTTCACTCAATAATCAACTAATTGCTGGTTCTATTTTCATACATTGTATAATAATGAAGATTCTGTACATATTCTTAGATCTAACTTCAGAAGAGGGAATTGCCATCTCTCATTGTTGTTTAAAGAAAGAAAATAAATTGTACAGAAGATTGTGTTTAACTTTAAGCTTGAAACAAGTGTGAGTAGTGTTTGATATTATATTAGAGGTAGTCTATTATTTTAGTAAGTGAGAAATTAAAATTAAAATTCATCCCTGCCTTTGGGCACTGACTAAGTGATTCATCATTCAGTACACCCATACTTGTTATATTTTTATATACACAGTTCTCTCCACTTCTGATTAGTCTCCAAACAGGGCTTCTCATGATGCTGCAGCTGTGTAACATGCTGTTCATCTCATTTGCAGTAATAAGGATGTCAGTGATACTTGAGCTCATCCAGTCTTCGCACGCGCCCCCCCCCCCTCTTTTTCCCCTTTGTTTCCCCAGAAACTAAAGTTCCATTATTGCTCTCGGTGGAATATCTTGTTGTTCAGTTTAAAACAAAGGAAGATAACTCTGTTCTTGATGTAGCTGATGATCCAGTTTTCACCATTCTGTTCTTCTAAGATGCCTTTGTTACCTGTCTTATCCTTTAAAGATGTTCAGAAGTTTATTTTGCTCTGTTCTCTAAAAGATATGACTTTAGGGCTGTGTTACCAGGGGCGAATGTCTCAAATATAAAGTAAAGTGAAACTATCTTCAAGGGCGAGGCGACACTTGTCATCCCGGTGGCACTGTGCAGTTACTCATCCTTTCCTGGGTAGGATGTGGTAGGGATTCATTCTTCCTCCCCCCCTTTCCCCCGAGACTTACAGCTGTGACAGGTGCGTCCTACCAGATCAGTGGTTCCCAGACTGTTTCAGGCTCCTAGTCTCCCAGGCTACACCCAGTAGCGCCTCCCGAAACTTTTTTCTCGAAGTGAGCTCCTGTTCTCCCTTCCGCTCGCATTTCCCCCATCGCCCCACAGGGAGGGGATATTGCACACTTTTAGAACCATTTTCCAAAGCCTTGGAGAGCTAGGTCGGGCATAGGATCCGTTACTATCGGACCCTCGGAGAGCTAGGTCGGGCATAGGATCCGTTACTATCGGACCCTCGGAGAGCTAGGTCGGGCATAGGATCCGTTACTATCGGACCCTCGGAGAGCTAGGTCGGGCATAGGATCTGTTACTATCGGACCCTCGGAGAGCTAGGTCGGGCATAGGATCTGTTACTATCGGACCCTCGGAGAGCTAGGTCGGGCATAGGATCTGTTACTATCGGACCCTCTGCCTAAATTCTAGGTAGAACATTAGTGTGTTCTGTTGAATTTTGTCTTTATTAAGACAGAAAATCGGGGGGAGGGGGGAGTGTTCAAGGCTGGCTGACTCCCTTCGGCATCCCGGGCCCCAGAGGTACAGCCCAGTCTCCCTCCTCTCTCTCATAGGGCCTGCTGCTGTCATACATGAATGATTCAGCATGTTTGTATACCCAGTTATATACGTATGTGCCCAGATCTAGAAATGTGGTCTATCAGAAGAATGTTGCGATTTCTCTCATCATCATCATGTGCCGTGCCGACTGGCGTTGGCTATTATGCTTCTCCAGAGTATCCGATCCTTCATGCAGGCCATCAGTTCAGTTGGTGATCTCCTCTCACACCATCCCGTCAGACTGTACAGTATCATTTCTCTTGGTCTTCCTCTTGATCTTCTTCCTTCTATTTTTCCTGTTGTTATAATATTTTCAATGCCCCCTCTTCTCATTGCATGTCCTATGAAAGTACATTGTCTCTCTTTTATCTTTTTGACAAGGTTTTTTTGTCTCTCCAGCTCTTCTCCTACATTCTTCATTAGCGATTTCTCTGGACAGCAAAAATTACAAATGAAGGGTGTATGAGAAGAGCGGGAGAGAGGAAACAAATCATGTCAAAAGAATTCGAGAGAGACGATGTACTTCCATAGGACATACAGTGAGAAGAGGGGACACATGAAAATATTGTAATAACAGGAAAATCAGAGGGAAGAGGAACCAGGGGAGGAGCGAGAGAAATAACGAGATGGTATGAGATGAGATCACTAACTGAACTGATGTCCTGCATGAAAGCTCGGGTACTATGGAGAAACATAATAGCCAACGCCAGTATTCACGGCACATGATGATGATGTCCAAATCCACTTTTCCATTTTTTTTATTTTTAAAGTGGCTTATCAAGTTTGGAGGAAGTATGTGGTTGCTACAGTGGTCTCTAAATACAGAAGATGCTGGCAGTGCGTGGTTTTTAATTCATTTTGTGGCATGGTTGCGAAGATTTGAATTTGAGTGAAGCTAGACGTAAAATAGAACTCTTTCTCTCTCTTCCTCTCCCACCCTAAGAGCCCAAGGCACTTGGGGCGTCCGCAAGGGTTTTCCACAGAGCCCTGTCATTTGCCTTTTTTCCACTTTTGCCAAGGTGAGATTGCCCAACATCTTGTGTGGCGTTCTTCTGCATGTCTCCTTTGGTCTACTCTTACTTCTGTTCCCCTGTGGAGTCCATCTTTTTTTTGGTAGTGAGTCGTCAGTCATTCGGAGCACATGTCCCAGCCATCGCCAGCGTCTTTCCTCAGTAATTGCTGTCGGTGACTTCATCTGCATTTCTGCCAACAAGATGTTAGTTCTTACGGTGTTCGGCCAAAATATTATTCTAATTCTTCGTAAACATTTGGTCTGGAAGGAATTCAGCTTGTTTTCTGTAGTTTTTATATAGAAGTATACGGTAACAGAAATGAGACTAATGAAGCAGATACACTTGCTGCTTCCTGTCTGCTTTCGCTTGCCGTCGCCAGCAATCAAGCCGAGTATGAGTGTGTGTGTTGTAGCAACGCTGCAAATATTTCCGTTATCTCCGCCGTTTCGGAGAATTCATTCCCAGCCATGAGCTCACGTAGTGTCAGCGCAGCGTAAACTGAAACCAAAATCAAAACCAAAAAAAACCAGAGCGGGTTCTTTTCTGGGTCTGTGGATACTGAAGGGTATTGTAGAGAGCGACTGGCATTGTTTGTCTGCGTCACAATATGGGCTGCAAGAAGCGGTCACATTTATAGATATGAGATAATTAATTTCGTGACTTTTATAAAAAACAGAACCTCGAAATAGAACTAGAACACTTAACGTTGTTAAAATTTCACGCGTTAAACAGAAACTTATAAATGTGGGAGGAGAACGTGGAAAAATAACACAGTGGACTCCTTTGTGAACATGTACCACCTTCTAGTGTTTCTGGGCGTTCATGTCTCGGTTTAGTTGTTATTCCGGTAGGATCCTTCCCCCATGTGCCCAGCATTGCCATTTTGCTGTTTTGTTTTCAGTTTCACGCAGGTCCTGTGAGCTGTCAGTAACATTTTCACTTCTCCGTTACGGTGTAATATCTCGCACATGTTACAGCTTGTGGGCCCGGTTGGAGTTGAGTATCTGTCTGTCGTATCTGTGTATCCCCTCCTTCTGTATGTCTGTCTATCTATCCATCATCCTTTCATGAGAGAGGAGAGAGAGAGAGAGAGAGAGAGAGAGAGACGTTAAACCGGAACTGAACCAAAACTGAAAGTGGGAACACCAGTAGATTATTCCGTCAGCAGAGAATTCTCTACCCGCCCACACAAAACAACAGCGTGGCTGATTATTAACCGCGTCATCTGACACCTTTGTCGAATTAAATAACGCTATTTGAGAAAGCTGCGTCCTACATCATTATGGCAAGACGGGCGTACCCCGCGGTACCTACCACTTATGTAAGCAAAGATATTATGATCTTAAAGGATTATACAAGCAAGCGAAAGCCTACTCTTCTCGCAGTCTGATCGCTAATGACATGGCCTATCCCGTGTCGAGAGATCCACAGGCAAAGTACATCGCCACTGGCGGTTGTGTTTGAAACGTTGCGATTTATTGATATCGTGTCTCGTAGTTTACTGCGGGAATTATGTCTAATCTTGGTTGGAAGAAGCAGGGGAAGAAAGTAAGACAGAACTGTTATGACATATTAATTCTGATTTATTAACCAGTTTCTAAACATTTTGACCAAAAAAAAACTTAGCAGGAAAGGTGGGTTTTTTTTTTTCGTTTGTAGCTGTTTTATAAGGCAAAGCATGGCCCTTTTTCTGTGGAATTAACGGCAGATTATTCATTATACTCAGCAAGTCTAGAGGGGTCTAAAAGAGGGTGAGGGAATTAACCGGTTTAGAGGCTGAAAAACTCAATAGATACAGATTGTTGTTTTCATCGTCATCACGCGGCGTGGGCGGTCACACTCCTCCACAAATCTCGGTCCTTGACATTTCTGAGTAACTCAGTTGCTGATTTCTCTCCATGCCACAACGTCATGCCTTCTTGACATCTGCTCCCTCGGTCGTCCTCTGCCTCTCCTGCCTTCAGTTTTTTTGCCCATTGTTAGGATGTTTTCCACTTTCTCTCTTCTCATAACATGACCCCAGTGATGATGATTGTCCTTTTTGTTATCTCTGTTAGTATACTTTTTTTTCGTTAAGTTGTCTCAAACATTACTCATTAGTTATTTTGGCTGTCCATGGGATCCTTAACATTCTTCTCAGGAACCACATCTCTGTTGCTTCTAATGATTTACTCATTTGCTTGCCAGAAGTCCATGATTCATACCCGTATGGCAAAATATGTTCAGTATAGGACTGTAATACTTTCTTTCTTACATACTGAAAGCTTTGCTGTTTTACGAATTTTATATCAGGACATGAACAGCAATCTTCTTTGCTGACTCCACCACCACGGTAAGCCCTACGCAGAGAGCACATCGGCCCCGCTTCCAGGATCACCGTGGTTCATCGGCCTCCGTTATTCAAGCGCACACACGCACGCGCACACACACACACAAATCATATAAAGAGCACATGCTGGTCATCACAATCAACCCACCTCCGTGCTACCAAAAGCCAACTAAGAAAATGAGATCTCATCTATATGATCATACTAGGGGTGATTGATAAGTTCTCGGCATACGGTGCAACCAATTATTTGTGGACAACTTTTTTGGGTTATCTCTCAACATAGTCCCCATGTAAGTTTATGCACATAGTCCGGCGGTACTGGAGCATACGGATCCCTTCTTTGTAAAAGTCAGCATCTTGTAGTGATCTACAGCATAAATGACGTCCTCATCTGAAGCAAATTTGCGACCACTTAGCTCCTTTTTGAGTTTGGTAAACATGTAATAGTCCGAAGGGGCCAAATCTGAGGAATAAGGATGATGTTCAAGAAACTGGAAGCCGCATTCAGGAGTGGCAGCCATTGCCACCGCCGACTTGTGAACTGGAGCATTGTCTTGCTGAGAGATGACTCCTCTCGTCAATTTCCCTCAATGCTTTTCCTTCAGTTTGACCAGCAGTTGCTTCACAAGATTAGCGTAATAGGCCCCCGTGACCGTTCTGCCCTTTTGAAGTGACCGTTCTGCCCTTTTGAAGATAGTTTACCAATAGGACACCTTCTGAATGCCAAAAGATGGAAGTCATCACTTTGCCTGCAACAGAACCACCCTTGGCTTTCTTTGGAGGTGGGGATCCATGATGTTTTCTCTGCTTTGACTGTTCTTTGGTTTCTGGTTGAAAATGGTGAACCCAAGTCTCATCCATAGTCACAAATTGCTGAAGATACTTCAGGATCTGCAGAAAAATGGCCAAGATTGTCTCTTGACATGTTGAGACGCTGTCTTTTGTGATCAGCTCCAAGAAGTTTCTGGACCCATCGAGCACAGACCTTTGTCATTTGAAGATCATTGTGAATAATGACATGAACACGTTCCTGGGAGATGCCCAACTCAGTAGCAGTGTACCACTCAGTTAGTCGTCGATCTTCCAATATTATGTCATGGATTCTGCCGGTGGTTTCATTGGTGGTTACCGTTCTTGGTCTTCCTGGACGAGGATCATCTTCCAGACTCTCCCTTCCATGTTTGAATTGAGCTGCCCATTTCTTCACTGTGTTGTAAGAAGGAGCACTCTTCCCTAGAGTCTCTACTATATCCTCATGGATCTCCTTCGATGATAAGCCCTTGATGCAGAGGTGGCGAATAACTTCTCGATGAGAAATTTTATCCATTTTCTCAATTTCTGCCACCCCTTACCACTTCAGTAGCCTGTTAAAAAAAAAAAATTGGTTGCAGTTAATTTCTTGAAACTTGGTGTTTAATCTTACATTAACCTGATCTACAAATGCACCTAATATTAGCTGTGCGTTTCAAGTATGTGTACCTTATGCCGAGAACTTCCGATGTTTTTTGGTCACTTATCATCAGCAACCCTGACTTTGACGTAAACGCATTACAGAGAGCAGTAAAGTATAAACAGTTCCTGGCCGATAATAATGCCTGGATTGCTAGCTGAAGCGCTGCCGTGGTGGTGTAGTTGTTAGTCCACTTGCTTGTCGATCACAAGTTCCCTGGTTCGATTTCACATTCAGTCCGAATTTTTTTCCCCTGAACCGGCAGGCACGGGATCAACCCAACCTCCATGAAATAGATACCTGGTGGAGTTTCCCTAGGAAAACAAAGGCACCGAGGACAGTTCTGGCATCCCTACCTCAAGTGCTGTTGTGGCCTAGAAATGTGAAGATACGTCACACGCCTGAGTCATGCAAATGCCACGGAAGATATTTAGATTTGATACTAGTAAGAATAACCCTGACTAAAACAAGTGAATTATTTATGTCCGTGAAAAGACAAGGCCATAATAAATGACAGCTTGTATACAGACTGTTTGTCTGCTGTTTGTTTTTAATTTACAATGTAAAAGAAGGTTCAGTCTCCCTTACACCAAGACTAGTTCCCTGACAGCGGCGGCAGAAACAGGTTTGTACCAGGATCGCGCCAACGTCATAAGAGAAATCTATTATTTTTAATTACAGTTTTTAATCTGAACATTGCCAGGCACCGTTTCCGAACACCCTGACCTCTTTTCTCTCTCTCTCTCTCTCTCTCTCTCTCTCTCTCTCTCTCTCTTTCGTTTATACGACAGATTTATGACAGTGCACTATCACCACAGTGTTTACGTCCTTATATATGATACGCATGCTAGGAAAAAAAAAACAACTTAATATATGTAGTAAAGATATGAGAATTATTAAAGAACGCGTTCTGGAGTCAGAGAGCAGAAATAAACGTGAACAGTGACATAGATGGGATATCAGAACATGAAACGAGGCGTAACACAAGGCTACGTACTGTCACTTGATCTATTCGCATTATACAGTGAAAAAAAACATCACGAGAGGCATTAGAAATGTGAAAGGAATTAAAATAGGAGGCCATAATATCAACCTGAAATATGCAGATGACACCGTTCTAATAGGAGAAAGTGAAAGCAGTTTGCACAAATGTGTGCACAAGATTATGCAGTAAAAGAGGTTTATTTTAGAGCTAAACAGCAACATAATTGTGGTCATATCAGGAAGAATAAATATCCTAAAGTCCTTTCAAAAGAGAAAGCACTGATACAAATAAATAAATTTAGTTACCTTGGAACAACAATAACAACTGATGGCAGGTGCATCCATAAAATAAAATCACAAATGGGTCAAGCAAAGATAGCTTTTATGACAGTAACAAATAAGAAAATGTCAATGAAAGCTAGAAAAATAGTATCACAATGCTATATAGAGCCAGTATTGATACAAGGGGTGATTGATAAGTTCGCGGCCTAAGGTGCAAATACTTGAAACACACAGTTGATATTAGGTGCATTTGTAGATCAGGTTAATATAAGATTAAACACCAAGTTTCAAGAAATTAACTGCAACCAATTTTTTTTTTTTTAACAGGCTACTGAAGTGGTAAGGGGTGGCAGAAATTGAGAAAATGGATAAAATTTCTCATCGAGCAGTCATTCGCTATCTCTGCATCAAGGGCTTATCACCAAAGGAGATCCATGAGGATATGGTAGAGACTCTAGGGGAGAGTGACCCTTCTTACAGCTGATCACAAAAGACAGCGTCTCAACATGTCAAGAGACAATCTTGACCATTCTTCTACGGGATCTTGAAAAGTTTCTTCAGCAATTTGTGACTATGGATAAGATTTGGGTTCATCATTTTCAACCAGAAACCAAAGAACAGTCAAAGCAGAGGAAACATCATGGATCCCCACCTCCGAAGAAAGCCAAGGGTGGTTCTGTCTGCAGGCAAAGAGATGGCTTCCATCTTTTGGCATTCAGAAGGTGTCCTGTTGGTAGACTATCTTCAAAAGGGCAGAACGGTCACTGGGGCCTATTACACTAATCTTGTGAAGCAACTGCTGGTCAAATTGAAGGAAAAGCATTGAGGGAAACTGACGAGAGGAGTCATCTCTCAGTAAGACAATGCTCCAGTTCACAAGTCAGCGGTGGCAATGGCTGCCATTCATGAATGCAACTTCCAGCTTCATGAACATCCTCCTTTTTCCCCAGATTTGGCCCCTTCGGACTATTACCTGTTTACCAAACTCAAAAAGGAGCTAAGTGGTCGCAAATTTGCTTCAAATGATGACGTCATTCATGCTGTAGACCACTTTCTACTGGCACAAGATGCTGACTTTTACAAAGAAGCGATCCATATGCTCCAGGATCACTGGACTAAGTGCATAAACTTGCAAGGGGACTATGTTGAGAAATAACCCCAAAAGTTGTCCACAAATAATCTTTTGTACCTTAGACCACGAACTTATCAATTGCCCCTCATATATGACTTAGACAGCCTGCAAAAAGATGACAAAAAAAGGCGAAGCAATAGAGGTGTCATTTTGGAGAAAGATGCAATAAATACTCTGGTCAGACAGGGAAAACAAATGAAAAGGCCTTCAAAGAAAATTCAGAACAATGAAAACTAGATGAAGTTATAAGAGGAAGTGAAGTAAAAAAGTAAAGGTAATCCTGTCATGCCTTAGAGGCACATAGGGATATGGTGTTAGTGCCCATATTTTCCTTGACCTGTCAGCACACTAGAGGGTGATATGCTCAGTATCATACCTGGCCACCTTTTCCTTCCCCAACTTCAGAAGAAGTCAGGTACCCATTTCTACAGCTGGGTGACTGAGGTGCCTCCGGCCAGATTCGAACCCCCCAACCTTCGCCATGAGAGACCAGTGCACTAACCACTTCGCCAATCAAAATTTCTTGGATATGTCTTAAGAAGACAGAATAACTTTGTAGTGATTGGAAAATTCAAGGAAGAAGGACGGGAGAGAGGAAGGCCAAGAAAAAAAATTGCTCACTGGACTGGCCAAATAGTGTGGGAGAAAGAAACAAGCATTTAAATTGATCAGAAACATTAAGGATCACACAAGTTAGAGAAGCATCATCATCAGAGCTATCTAGCACTGGCACATATGTTACGCGGAGAAAGGTGTCCCTTTTTGTTATTCATGGTGACATCTTCCCACCTTGTGTGGAGAAATCTATTCCGCTTGCTGTTCGTGATGGCTGTTTCTTCACCTTGTGTGGAGAAATCTATTCCGCTTGCTGTTCGTGATGGCTGTTTCCTCACCTTGTGTGGAGAAAGGTATTCCATTTGCTGTTCATGATGGCTATTTCCTCACCTTGTGGAGAAAGATATTCTGTTTGCTGTTGACTTTTGAATTGGATTTTTTCAGAAATATAAATTATTTTTTGCAGCAAAACATTTTCATGTCATATTTCTAGTTGTTTTAATGCCAGGAGACACTCTGAATTAACTCTTTCACTACTGAACAATCCAAAGTCCATACACAAAATGTACAATAAATACAACCGCTATAATTCTACCTGGAAATGACCATATTTTGAATTTCTCAACAACAAAATATTAATAATAGTAATAATAAAACTAAATTGATGCAGTTTTTTCTAAATAATTTTATGATTTTTATGATGAAGACATTAAAATAGGTCAGAGAGGAAGGGCTAGAGTTAATAATGTTTAATTCATAACTCTAATTTTTCTGTTTTTTAGATCTTAGTTTGTAAGAACACTCTTCCGCCCTCCTCTCTCCCCATCTCCTCTTTCTCTCTCTCTCTCTCTCTCTCTCTCTATATATATATATATATATATATAGTTTTTCTTAGTATTTTTTATCATTATTGTTTTTTGATGTTGGACATGATCATCATCATCATCGCCTTTCACTCCCGTGAAAGCTTAGGTCACCGGTAAAGGCTCTTCAGTCATCTCTGTTTTGGAATTATTCACTGCTTCCTTCCATGTGTATCCATTGTCGCTGAGCACTGTCATAATTTCTCATCCCAGAGTAAGTCTAGGCCTTCCTTGTTTTCTATTTCTTTGAGGATTCCATGTCAGTGCCTGTCATGCTATGCTGATGTCAGGTTTCCTCAGTGTGTGGGCAGTCTATCTCCCTTTCCTAGACATGATTTGTAGGTTCATAGGTTCTTGTCCTGCCCTTTCCCAGACCTTCCTGTTCCTGATCTTTTCCTGCCATTTAATGTTGAAAATCCTCAAGCAGTAGTTCAGGAATGTTTGTATCCTCTGTTGTATTGTCTTGGTCATAACCCATGTCTCTGAACCATATAGCAGGACAGTCTTTACGTTTGTATTGAAAAACCTAACTTTGGTTCTTGTTTTGATGTTCTTAGATAACCATATTTTGTTAAGTTGGATACATGCTGTCCTGGCCTTGGTTATTCTAGCTTTAACATCCTTTTCCATTCCCCTGTATTTATCCACTATGCTGCCTAAATATATGAAACACTCTACTTCCTCAATTGGCACTCCCTCAATTACCATGAGGCTATCGCTTGCACTGTCACTTTTCATTATTTTTGCCTGGTAATATATAGTCCCAGTTTAGCTGAATTCTTGCTTAGGATCTGAAGTTTCTCCTGCATTTATGTGTGGCTGTGTGCCAGAAGTGCCACATCATCTGCAAAGTCAAGATCTTCCACTTGGTTCCACAATGTCCATTGTATTCCATTTCTTTTCCCTTGTGTGGTGGTCTTCATGATCCAGTCAACTGCTAGAAGAAACAGGAATGGTGATAACAGACATCCCTGCCACACCCGTTTCCACTTTAAAACTTTCTGTTTGAGTTCCTCCATGCATGATCCTACAAGCTGTTCCTTCATATAGTCTTTATAAACTTTGTTATCTTGGCTGGGATTCCATAGTGTTCCAGTAGTTTTCATAGCATTCTCCGATCTAAACTATCGAATGCCTTCTTGTAATCAATAATTCCACTCCATTGACTGTTCTACTATTATTCACAATGTAGCAATATGGTCATTACAGGATCTTTCTTGCCTGAAACCTGCTTTCTCTTCTCTTAGTTTACTATCTACTGATGTTTTAATTCTATTTAGCAAAATCCTGCTGACAACCTTGCTGGGTATTGAGAGCAGGGAGATGCCTCTATAGTTCTTACATTCTTATAGGTCTCCTTTGTTTGGGAGTTTTATAAGATAGACCTCCTTCCGGGATCTTCTCTTCTGCCCAAACCCTGCTAAATAGTAAGAGTAGTATTTCTGTAATGAAGACATTGACAAGAAATGTCTCACCTAAGCTAAATGTAATTTGTGACGAGATGGTGAATACCTTGACAGAAACAGAGGAAATTCTAGAAAGATGAAAGGATTATTACAGAGGAATGTATGAAACAACTGATTGTGAAAGCAGAAATCTACAGTGTGAATTATTATTGGAGGAGAAAGAACCTGAACCAACAATAGAAGAAGTTTTATGGGCAATAAAGAATCTGAAAAATGCTAAATCACCAGGATGTGATGAGATAACAGCTGAACTTATTAAAGCAGGAGGAAAGGAATGTGCAACAATCTATCATGCACTATGTAAAAAGATATGGCATTCAGGTATTTGGCCAAAAGAATGGGAAAAAAATGTATTCATACCACTGCCAAAAAAGTGTAACCTGAAATTATACACAAACTACAGAACTGTTGCCCTGATTAGTCACGCCAGTAAAATTCTGTTAAAAATCATAATGGTAGACTTTGTAAGAAAATAGAAGAAGTCAGTATGGTCCAAGCTGGTTACAGGCAAGGAAGAGGATCAAGAGATCATATATTCAGTATAAGATTAATAATAGAGAAATGCAGAGAGTTTAATGTGAATCTATATTTATCCTTTATAGACTACTCTAAGGCATTTGATTGTGTACAACACCAAAAACTTTGGGAAATAATGGAAAAAATGGGATTTCCAACACATTTGATACAATTAACATCCCTGCTGTATC
This sequence comes from Achatina immaculata, assembly GCA_009760885.1. NCBI lineage: Eukaryota > Metazoa > Mollusca > Gastropoda > Stylommatophora > Achatinidae > Lissachatina > Lissachatina immaculata. The sequence goes on along the minus strand of CM019709.1, from coordinate 11,979,193 downwards.
TAGACCAACAAGCACCAGTAAGAATAAATGGTGAAACAACAACTTGGTTTGACATAAAACAAGGGATCCATCAGGGGTGCATATTGTCACCTTACTTATTTAACTTGTATACTGAACATATAATGAGGAATGTTAGAGAAGATGTAGACAAAGAATATTATGATGCCATAACAATTGGAGGTTATGAAATACCAGAGATTAGATATGCTGATGACACAGTCCACAACACAAAGAGGAATGGAAAAACTAATTATGTCAGTCAAAAGAACAGCGAAAAGCAAAACCTCTATCTTATGTGGAGAAAACTAAATTGATGACAAGTGACAAAACAAATAAGGTAGCTGAAATATGTTTCCGTGAGGAAGAACTGGAAGAAGTGGAGAGTTTTGAATATCTTGGATCACTACTAACTAATAATGGAGATACAATGAGGGAAACTAAAAGGAGGACATCTATCGCTCTTCAGAAAGTAAAACAACTAAAGAATCTGTGGAGAGGAGCAGACAGAACTACAAAAATAAGATTTTTAAGGGCATGCATCTTTCCCATCCCAACGTATGCTTGTGAGACCTGGACACTTAAACAAAACAGCTGAGAAACACATAAATGCCTTTGAATGTAAATGCTACATAAGAGTTCTTCAAATATCATAGACGCAAAAAGAACAAATGTATCCGTACTACAAGAACTTCATATTGAAGAAGGCTGGCTAGTAAAGATGATTAAAGAGAAAAAAATTTAAATATTTTGGACACATTAAACTTCATGGTAATCTAGAGAAGACCGTCTTGAAAGGGTACATAATGGGAAAAGGAAAGAGATAAAGACCAAGGTAAAGATGGCTGCAAGATATCGTTGATAATCTGCAAATGGATGCATCAGCAACAGGCTATCTTGCTCACAACCGAGAGGCCTACAGGAGTGCTATTAGGGAGGCAAAGTTCCGCAAGGGACATGCAAATGAATGAATGAGTATTTCTGTTGTCATTTCTGTGCTCGCTAAGAGCACTCCTGCGACAATTCCATCAGGACCTTATGCCCTGTTTCAACTCTGAGATAGCGTGTCCAGTTTCGGCCTTGCTGGGTGGTTCTCCTTTGATGTCTAGGGTATTCTCCTCTGCTGGTATCTCTTGTTTCTGTCGGTGCTGGCCTATTTAGGATTCCGCTGAAGTATTCCACCCATCTTTGCATCTGCTCTTCTTCAAATGTCACTACGTTACCTTCCTTGTTTTTGATGGGCTTCTCTGTCTTTTTGCCAACTTCTTGGTGATCTCATACAGGGCTCTCATATTGTTTTTACCAGCTGCCTCTTCTGCCTGGCCCGCCATATTATCAAAATAGGCCCGCCTGTCTTTCTTTACGCTTTTCCTAACCTCTTTATGGGCCAGATTGTAATCTATCTGAGCTGAGGCCTTTGCTGGCTCTTGTTTTACTGTCATTTATTTTTGCTTTCATGTCTGTCCTTCTGTCTGTCTTCTTCAGTGTTTCCGATGTAATCCCCTCCTTGTGGTGAGGTTTTTAAAAATCCTACTTTCACTTCTCATGGTTTGCTCCACATCTCTTTAGCACTGTTGCACACAGTGTTCACATCTATTGTATCTTCTTCGTATAACTGATGTTGGACAGCTTAAAGGATGATTTCTTCAATTGTTTTTATTTTTCTGGTCACTGAGGTTACACCTTTCATATTTCTCCCGAAAAAAAATACAGTATAGACACACATTTCGTTTCTTCTAAACTTAGGTTTTATCTACTGAGTTAGTGTGCATGTTCCATTAACTGATTAACTGAACGATTGATTGATTGGCTGATTGATTGATTGACGTGACAGAAGTGTTGATGATCATGCATCTCCTCTCCGCACGTTCTCTGATGTTTCCAGTCAGCTGCTTTCTGTTCCGTCCCCCCCCCCCCCCGCCACTTGCTCGACTCATTTAGAATGTTCTTTCCTTTTATCTGCTTCAAGTCCTCCAGTCATTTCATTCGTTACGTCCTGTGTTGGTCAGCTTTCAAGATCTCGCTTCTCCATCTTGTGCGGTCTTTGGTGTTTCTAATCATTTCAAATGCTTTTCTTTTTCCACGTGACTGAGAATCAGTCCTTTAAGTTATTTTGCTTTCAACCGGCCTTTCTTTCGTTTTCCCAATAGATTTTTTCCAGTCATTATCAAGATCTTCTTCTTCTTCTCATGACGTGTCCAAGAAACTTTATCTTATCATTTTAACTGTTTTTTCCGTTGTTCTGAAACTTCTCTGAGAACCTCTTCATTTTGTTTATTTTTTCTGCCCATGGTATTTGTTGCATCTTTCTGCACAACGTTTTTTTCCAGCTGTTCGTGTGACATTCTGTTTTTCTAACGTCTGTCTTCTCATAATATCCCCAGAGAATTTGTTTGTGTTTTCCATATTATTTTAAGTAGCTTTCGGTGTTCTGTATCTTGACGTAGAACGTTTTCGTGTTTTTTTTTTTTTGGGGGGGGGGGGGAAGAGAGAATTCCCCTGGCTGTCCAGGGTATTTTATTGTTCCTTCCAAAGAAACATTTCTGCTGTTGGCAGTTTCTGTTTCATCTCTTCATTGTCCGAGTCTCGTTTGTTCATCTATGGAAAATAATAAATGCTTTCTTCGTACTGTACTTAATGAAAGGGGAAGTAACACTGTCAGAGGTAACTTTATATCCAGACCGACTGGTCAAGTCTAGTCAAGATATCATCCTGTCTCCGCGGTGCTTCTGCTAACATGCAGTACCACAACCTGGCAAATAAAGAAAAGATAGTCACGGTAGTGGAGCCTGTCGAAGAGCCTTCAGTAGTTTCCCTCTCAGAGAAGTACGGAAAAGCGGTAGGGTACACTCCAAATCCGACATATATTCTTGACCCACGACGTCAAGAGGACGAAGTTTGCAGAGATTCTACAACAAAAATCATATCAGGTCGTCTGGAACTTCTCATTACTTTCTTATTATCGCAGCACTTTCAGACGCTCTTCCAAGCAATGTCCTCCCTAGGATTCTTGTACATTACTTCTCTTTCACCTTGCATGAAGTCAGTCAGTCATTTGCATGTCCCTTGCGGAACTTTGTCTCCTTAACTGCTCTCCTGTAGGCCTCTCGGTTGTAAGCAAGATGCCCTGCTGCTGATGCATCCATTTTGCAGATTATCAACGATGTCTTGCAGCCATCATCGCCTCGGTCTTCCTCTTTCTTTTTCCCATTATGTACCCTTCCAAGACGGTCTTCTCTAAATTATCATGACGTTTAATGTGTCCAAAATATTTGTTTTTTTCTGTTTAATCCTCATTAGTAGCCAGCCTTCTTCAATATTAAGTTCTTGTAGTATGGATGTATTTGTTCTCTTTGGTGTGTGTGTGTGTCCATGATATTTGAAGAACTCTTCTGTAGCATTTACATTTAAAGTCATACCATGAAGTACTTTGCGAAATGTCGTCTTTGTCGGTACGACATTCAGTGCCATACAACCAAACACACTTCACGGACATCTTACGTCCGTCCCGTGCCGTTAAACATGACATAGAGCTCACGTAGTTGTTTGTCAAGTTTTCCTGTTTTCGGCGAGTTTTTCACCTTCATCTTAACAATGTGCTCTTTAGAGTTTCACGTGGTCGACCTCTTTTTCCTCAGCCTGTTGTGCTCCAGTTGATAGCTTGTTCTGGTATTCTCTGATTGCTTCTTCTCATCACGTGGCCTACGGACATCAGCGGGAACTAAATGTTGGTGTGGAATTTTTTGGTTCTTACCTTATTTGCGGCCATATTTAATCTTTACAAGGCTCACGTGCTGGATCAAAATGAAAACTGCTCTTCCCCCCTGCACGCAGACTGAGCACCATAAACTCACTGACCTGATTATCCTCCAACCGACTTCGATGGTTGCTTTTTATTGGGTTGTTTTTTTTTAAAACATATAATATAAACTTGCTATGGTAACCGACGACCTCCAGATGTCTCAGTCTTTCTTTTACCGGTGAACGCGATCACTGCTTCCAAGTCTTTCTACTTGGCAAACCCGAGTGTAGTAACTAGGCAAACTTGAGTGTAGTAACTAGGCAAACCCGAGTGTAGTAACTAGGCAAACCAGAGTGTAGTAACTAGGCAACCCCGAGTGTAGTAACTAGGCAAACCTGAGTGTAGTAACTAGGCAAACTCGATTGTAGTAACGATTAAAACCTGAGTGTAGTAATGAGGCAGATCTGATTGTAATAACGAGGAAAACCAGATTGTAATAACGAGGCAAACCTGATTGTAATAATGAGGAAAACAAGATTGTAGTAATAGACCAGAACTATTGTAATAACGAGGAAAACCCGAGTGTAACGCCAGGGAAAACATGATTGTGGAAACGGGGCAAACCCGAGATGAAGATGAGCAGATAAACATCACATTTAATCAATCTCAAAATCAGTCAGCCAGTGAAACATGCACATTAATTCAGCAGGTGAAAGTAAAGTTTAGAAGCAGCTTAAATGTGCGCATGTATGCGTTTGTTTTTCGGAGAAAGAAGTATAACCTCTGCGGTGGTATAAGAAATGGTTTCAAGTTGTCCAAAACCATGAAATAATAATCCGATTTCTGTGCTAAAGTCCTGCTAGGTCATCAACAGCCACAAGTTTGCTCCGCCAACAGAAGTCAGCATGAATGTCTGGACAGTGTAGTCGAGGCTTCCTGCGTACACAGTCCACTCTGTTACTGAACCAACAGTGACGCCATGGACAGTGAGAGTGGTGTCCCTTAGCTTTACCACTGAGCAAGTGGTCCCAGAATAACGAGGCAAACCCTGGGACAGGTAGCGAAGGCAGTGATAGTTGGCCTCGAGCGGTTGTTCTGTACCTGGTTCTCGTGAATAACCAGAAATAAGCGTCCAAGTAATGTCTTGGAGAAGTGGATGTGAAAGCAAAAACTTGTAAGCCAGCAAGGACGACTGTGCGAGATAAAGAGAGTACGGTCAAGAACGACTAGGAAGCGAGCAAAAATGACCGCAGTAGGAGTTTGTGCATAGTTGTTGGGGCCATTGAGCGATATATAAGCCGAGCCCTGCCTCTCTATTGATACTCCCAGTAGCAGGCTTAACCTGGCCAATCGAGCACATTTTCCTGGGTTTATTATTTTTTTTTAGCATCACCCCGGGTGAGCAATAACCCGCGCACCATAGGACATTACGTGTGCTGGATCAGCTTCTCTACATCGGCTGCAAAGAACATCCAGCTCGTAGTTCCAGAGAGACAGAACAGCAGCAATAACATAACAACGCAGGGAGATAGAACAGCAGTGTAACAACGGTGAATATAGATAGGAGGGGGGGGGAGTTCATAGAAAAGACAACAAATCGTCTAGTAAGTATAAAAGTCAAAGAAACAGTGATAGAAAGCAACAAATGAAAGGCTTTATAGATGGGGGTCACTGATACTGTATATAGTTTTAATAGGCTTTTTCCCCCCTTAAAATGCACCCACCACACACACACACACATCCACACCCACATAAATTCATTGCTTCAGCGGGGCTGTTTGTGTGAAGTTATCTTGACGTGTGTGTCACTGCTTCAGCGGGGCTGTTTGTGTGAAGTTATCTTGACGTGTGTGTCACTGCTTCAGCGGGGCTGTTTGTGTGAAGTTATCTTGACGTGTGTGTCACTGCTTCAGCGGGGCTGTTTGTGTGAAGTTATCTTGACGTGTGTGTCACTGCTTCAGCGGGGCTGTTTGTGTGAAGTTATCTTGACGTGTGTGTCACTGCTTCAGCGGGGCTGTTTGTGTGAAGTTATCTTGACGTACGCGTCACTACCTGACGATATTTCCCTGGCCTCGCAAGTCATGTTTCTGCTGTTTGTCTATTTTCAAATTCAAATGTAGGCTTAAAATATAAAGATATGCATTCAGATTTGCACGATGATCAGATATCTCTTGTCTGTCTTTCTTTCATTGTGCGCCCCCTCCCTCCCTCCCGCAGTGTTTTTTTTTTCTCATTTAGCATTTAGCATTTATCTTTCTTCATTTCTCTCACATTATTCGTCTAATTCCCCCTTATCGTTTTCTCCGTTCCTCGCCTGGGGTCGCACACTCCGCGCCGATATTTACACTGGTAGCGGAGCGCCCACGCAGTGCCCGTCAACCGCAAACAGACGTAAATAAAACGGCAACCACACATTCCACACAGTGTTTACCACTAGTTTTACCAGGCTTCCTTGCAGCACACAGTCTCTCTCGCTGCGCTACCTGCTACCTGCTACCTACTGTTGCTTGCTAATACCGGGAGCTAATCTTGCGTGCAGTTTTCTTGCGACCGAGGAGAGATAACTCCAGGCCTCTTTGCAGGCACGAAGTTTGGCCGTGAAGGAAAGTGTTTTGACTTAGGGCTCTAGATTAATCTGCTGTATGTCCCACAGGCACTGCTAACGTAACAGTTTCACAGGCGTAACAGATTTGCTGTTAAAAAAAAATAATGGACATTTTTGCTGTATAGACTTGGACGAAAGTTGATATGGTAAATCAGAATGGAGAAAGATTAATTGAACTATGTCCAACAGAGGGCTTGGTCATTGGAGGAACAGTATTTCCACACAAAGAAATACATAAAGCAACATGGATATCTCCAGATGATAGAACCAGAAACCAGATAGATCATTTTTGTATTAGAAAACAATTCTTAACATCTCTGATAGATGTAAGAGCATATGGGGTGCAGATGTCAACATTGATCACAACCTGTGTATAGGGAGGATAAGACTTAAACTGAAAAGCCAACACAAGAAATCAATACTCAGAAAGATAAACAGTCTTCTACAAGAAGAAAATACCAACAGTGATCTCAATCTGGAACTTACCAAACATTTCGCAGCACTCAAAGAGGTAGATGAGACAGATATAGATGAATTATGGAATTCATACAGCACAGCCATAATCACGGCAGCAAAAGCAAGTGCTGGACTGCAGTCAACAAGTAGAAAAGCATGGATATCAGATAACACATGGAAATACATACACGAAAGAAGAGCAGCTAAATTAGCCATGTTGAATGTAAAGACAGATCTTGGAAAAGTTTTGGCAAAAGCAACATACATAGAACTAGACAATAAAGTAAAAAAGTTCAGCTAGAAGAGACAAAAGAGAATAAATGGACAATATGGCAAAAAAAACCAAAATGCAGCAAAAACAGGAGACAGCAAAACTCTATATAACATACAGAAGAAGCTAACAGATGCAATTATCTCTGGAGAAAAACCAGTCTTTAGCAAAACAAGCAACCTATTAACATCAAGTAAAGACCAAAAGCAAAGATGAGCAGAACACTTCCAAGAAATACTTAATCGACCACACCCAAATGAATTAATAAATCTTGAAACCGATTTACCAGTCCCACAACTAAATGTCAACTTAGATGAAGTTACTCTTAATGAAATTGAAACAGCAGTGAATCTAATGGCTAACAGCAAAGCTGCAGTTGAATGTGAAATAAAAGTCGAGATGTTAAAAGCTATTAACAGTGACAACATGAGCCAACTACAAAGAATGTTTAATAAAATTTGGAAAAAGGACAAAATTTGGAAAGGAGAAAAAGTCCCTTCTAAATGGAAAAAGGGAATCATTGTTAAAATACCGAAAAATGGCAACCTCAGTGACTGCAGTAACTGGAGGGGTGTAACCTTACTATCAGTTGTGTCAAAGGTGTTTTGTAAAGTGATTCTGAACAGAATTAAGGATGTAGTGGATACTGCAATGAGAGAAGAACAGACATAATTTCGAAAAGGGAGGAGCTGTCTCAACCAGATCTTTACTTTAAGAATAATACTTGAAGAACATATTGAAAAGCAGAAACCATTAATACTGAACTTCATAGACTTTAATAAAGCATTTGATAGCATACACAGAGATTCATTGTGGAGAATTTTAAGACTATATAGAATACCATCTAAAACTGTCAACATCATTAGAGATCTCTACAACAGATATATTTGTGCAGTCAAGACAGAAGAAGGAATGAGCGAATGGTTTCAAATTGAAACAAGTGTGAAACAAGGATGTATATTATCTCCATTGCTTTTTGGAATTGCCATAGACTATAATGAAAAGATGTTGTACAGGTAAAACTGGCATTGATTGGGTACATGAGACCCAAATAGAAGAGCTTGATTTTGCTGATGACATAACTCTTATCAGTGACAATGTGAAATCGATGCAGGAAAAAAACAGATTCCCTGCCTTCCTTGGCTAGCAAAATAGATCTTGAAATTAACAAAGACAAAAGAAAAAAAAATGAAACTTCTCATTAATCAAAAAGAAAAAATTTATGTAGAAGGAACAGTTGTTGATGAAATAAACCGGTTTGCATACCTTGGCAGCCATATAGACCAGGATGCTGACACCAGAAAGGAAGTTAGAATTCAAATTGCAAAAGCAGCATTGTCCTTCAAGAATCTTGAGAACATATGGAATTCAAAAGTTATAAGCATAAAAACCAAGTTAAGATTATTCAATTCAGATGTGATATCCACCCTCATGTATGCATGTGAAAGCTGGAAATTAACTAAAGAAGTAGACAAAAAAATTAGACTTTTTTAAAAACAAATGCCTAAGGAAAATACTCGGTATAAAGTACGAATTCAAGAACAATGCGGAAGATGAGCAAACAACAGCCTGTTTATGGGTGATCAGAAAAAGAAGATGGACATATGTAGGCCATGTGATGAGAAGAAACAATCAGAGAATACCAAAGCAAGCTATCAAGTGGAGCACAACAGGCCGAAGAAAAAGAGGTAAACCGCATGAAACTCTAAAGAGGACATTGTTAAGAGAAACCAGTTTAGTGGGCATAAAATCCCTTGATGAGGTTGAAAGAATCGCAGCGAACAGGAAAACTTGGCAAACACCTATGAAAGCCCTATGTGATGTTTAACGGCATGGGAAGAATGTAAGATGTAATATATATATATATGAAGATAACATATCCTTGGCTTCTGTCCTATAAACAACTCTCTCTGTCTTTCTCTCTCTCACACGCACACACACACAATTTTGTTGCTTTAATTTGAAGTATTTTGACTTACATGGCAAATATTTTTAGAAAGTGTTAAAATGATCTAAAACAAAAATTAGAAACAGTTTTATTATTCAGTGAGCACACAGTATGACAGCTTTATTGCATCTGCAGTGTTGTGTATAGGCTTAATTATATTTACACCCAAAAAATATTCATTTGTTACTAAATATATTTTTATAGGTCATTTGTTTGTTTTAGAGCTGCGTTTTTCTTCTTTGACCATTATCATACAAAAATACCCTTTCATGATTTTTAAATATGCCAGTCATTTTTTTAGGGTTAGATACTTCAGACATTTGAAACGCATCTTAACAAGTTTCTCCAAACAAATAGCACAGCTTCTGCCTACTGCAGCTTGCACATTTCCTGAACATCAATCATTTTCAAGAGCACCGTGACACCACGCAGTGTCTCAACCCGGAGCTTGTAAATATTATTATTGATCTCCCTCGTACAATCAAGAACAATGTAGTTTTTTTTAAAATCTTGCATCTCATTCTTTCTTACTGTGAAGAGAGCTTTCGGTATTAGCTGTAATTGGAGGTGAGAAACACAGGAAAACGTGGAGTGTATTGGTCATGTTCCTGATATCCTGTCATTTGAATTGTGGGTAGTTTCTTCTTTTAGCGCGTGAGACTAATCTTATGGTACCCTTTCTAAAATTTGAACCCCATAAATCCTAGGATTTCTTAGAATATGGGGTAGGGGCACCAAAGAAAGAGAGATAATGCAAGAATTATGAACTAAAATTTGATCAACAGACACACTACTCTGAAACTGACATATTTTCTAATAATATTTCTCTCTCTCCCTCGCAATATTTGATAATAAATTTTTAAGTAATTGTAAAGTTCTTAAACATTTGTCTCCTCATGTGCAGTACAAATGATCAGTAGTTTGAATTTTAAAGAGTGAATTTTGAAGAAGCAGTGGAACGTGGAATACAGCTAAACAAAATGAAAACTAAATACAAATATTTGATAATAAAGTCCTGAGAAGAATTTATGGGCGGCAAAAGATCCTATAACACAGCAAGGGAAGATAAGAAGTAACAAAGAAATCTACACATTGTTTTAACTCTCCACTTATAACAGCCATTATGAAAAACAGTGGACTGGGGTGTCTTGGGCACTTAGAGAGAATGGAGGAGGATAGACAAAGATGGCCTGTACAGAAATGAGAAAGGGGATAGACCAAGAGGTAGCCCTAGACAGCGATGGCGAGACAACCTAGAAGAAGATAAATGTGTTGTTGGAATTGACATTCGGCAAGAAAGATCAAGAACAGAGAGGAATGGAGATGTGTCTTGTCTGCAGCAATGAGCCTCAGTGGCTTGGAAAGCTGTTGAATTCATCAGCTTGCTTAAAGAAATGAGATGGGGGAAGGTATATTCTTATGGGAATAATAACTGAAAAGTGTATGGAAGTGAAGGACATCCATGCTTGTTTTATAAACTTCACATAAGCTTTTGACAGGGTAAAGACATGAACGGTTAATTACATGACTGAAACAGTTTAATTTAGAAGATAAAGACATCCAAGTGAACAAGCAAACTGTATTTCGAACAGGCAGCCCCTGTAAGATCTAACACTATTTAATGCCCAGAAAAAAAAAAAGAGGGGTCAAACAAGGGTATTGCTGTATCCCTGCTTGTTTAACCAGTGCACAGAGAATATTCAAAGACATTGGTAACACACGGATAACTAGTGTATAAGTATAGAAATCTAAGTATATAACTATACATGAAGCCACCGCAGTAAACCTGTGATAGTGAATGTATGAACTTGAAACTATGAACTGTTTTTCATGCACTTCAGAGACTTTAATGAGATGTCTGGATTAATCATAAATGGACCAACATTTAACAACTTGAGATATGCAAATGACACAAAGATGATAACAGAAAGTCCAGAAGACTCATAGAATCATGTGAACCAAAGAAACAGCAGGACATCAAGAACAGGAATGAAATAAATGTTAAGAGAGGCAGTGGTCAAGAAGTTATAGAGAAGAACAAAAACCAATTTTAAATAGAGATCAACTACAACATGTAACAAATCTCTTATATCTGGGAAACATAACAGACTGCAAGAAATATGATGTGGAAAGAAATATATGAGTGGTTAAATGTACTTTCAGTAGAATTTTGTTTGAAGTTCTTACATTGAAACATTTAACACAGCATCTGAGGTGAAGGGGCTTCATAAGATATGTTTTCTATACACTCCACTAAGGTAAATAAGCATGGGCATTAAGTATGAAAATAGTAGGCAGAACTGAGGCTCATGAAATGTGGATATACAGTAGGATAGAGTGAACTTCATGGATTCCATGGGCAGAAAAGCAGTCAAAGAAGTGCTTTCACTTGAAACTGGAAAATAAAAGTAATGAAAAATCATGAGAACCAGATAGTTAAAATATTTCAGTTATATCAAGAGACACAGTCATAGAAAACATCTTACATCCTTCTTGTGCTGCTGAACGTCACATAAGTAGTTTGCCAAGATTTCCTTCCTTGGCTAGTTTTTCAGCTTCATCAAGGGATGTTATGCCCACTGAACTGGCCTCTCTTAACAATGTCCTCTTTAGAGTTTCACATAGTCGACCTCTTTTTCCTCAACCTGTTGTGTTCCACTTGATAGCTTGTTTGGGGATTCTCTGATCATTTCTTCTCATCACATAACCGACATGTCCATCTTTTTCTGATCACTCATGAGACAGGTTGTTTGCTCATCTGTCCTATCTCTGTGTTGTTCTTGAATTCATTCCACTTTATACCGAGTATTTTCCTTAGGCATTTGTTTTCGAAAGAGTCTAATTTCTTGTCTATTTCTTTAGTTGTTTTCCAGCTTTCACATGCATAAATGAGGGTGGCTGTTACGTTTGAATTGAATAGTCTTAAAATCATAGAAAATATACCAGAGGGAAGAGCTGAGGAAAAAAGAACAAGAGGACAATGATTCAGGTGAATAGACAGCTTAGAAAGATGGGGTGGATTCAGGTGAATAGACAGCTTAGAAAGATGGGCTGGATTCAGGTGAATAGACAGCTTAGAAAGATGGGCTGGATTCAGGTGAATAGACAGCTTAGAAAGATGGGGTGGATTCAGGTGAATAGACAGCTTAAAAAGATGGGGTGGATTCAGGTGAATAGACAGCTTAGAAAGATGGGGTGGATTCAGGTGAATAGACAGCTTAAAAAGATGGGGTGGATTCAGGTGAATAGACAGCTTAAAAAGATGGGCTGGATTCAGTGAGGCACAGTACACTGTGAAAACAAAGAAACAACGCAACGAGCTGGAGGGTGCATTACTTGCAACTTTCCCAGGAAAGATGGCACATGTTGAACAAAAAAGGCCCATTCAAAAAAAAATTTGTCTCTCTCATTTATATTTTAAAAGTCTCTCATGGCAAAATCGGGTGATTTGAACCTGGTGCGAAGCAAATGAGCTGTAAAATATGGGGAAAGATAGGTGGCTGTTGATAGTGACCTCACTACTTTCTAGTGTTCAAACACTTAACACCTTCTCCCTTATAGATGTCAACAGTATGACGGGGATACCATTATATCTGACGTTCTGTTCATGGCTGAAAATAGAATATGTGCCTGCGAGATGATGGTATGGGACATGTGTTTTAAAATAGGGGTCATTTGTATCCCAACTGAAGTAATATGATTCTGAGAACAAATCCCTAAAATACAGGACTGACCCATATGTATTATGTATGTTAGTTCGGATTATGTTCACCCCTCTCAGGACATGTCCATAGGTGCTTCAGTCTCCCTTTCACTATGTTAGACAGCATACGACAACAGATGACACCTGTTCGATGTTGATTGACTAACAGCCTTGCACTGTGCCAAAAGACGTCAAACTCCAGGTTTAATGCTCATCCCCAGAATTCTTGATAGCTTCTAGAGCTGGCAACTGAAGAAAAGGGTGATCTATTAGCATCTGAACCTGTATAGAACATATGAAACAGTATACAGGTTAGAGGCGTTTGAAAGGGGGGAAAAAAAAAGTTCTGTGAATGCTGTCACATATCTGAGGTCAAAACTGACCCTTTATTTTTTTCTGTTTCTCCACAGACTGCATGAGGAGATTATTGATTTCTACCAGTACATGTCCCCACAGCCGCAGGAGGCAGAGATGAGAAAAGCTGTAGTGGATCGGCTTAGATCTGTCATAGAGGGCCTCTGGCCTGATGCTAGGGCAAGAACATTTTTTTTTTTATCTACTTTATGCTCTCTTGTTACTTTTACTGTCATAATTTTGTGGATTTCCTGCCCTCCCATTGTCTCTTACATGTTGTGAAAAGCTTAGTTATGCCCAGTGCTTTTAGTCATCAGTGGATTTCATCATCTTTTCATTAACATCAATTTTTCCCCTGTTAATTTTTATCTTATTTTATATTTGCATTCTTTTGAAATCAAGATGTGTATTTGTTTCTCCCCCACCCTTTATCATTGATTTAAAATGAAGATGTAAAGTTAGATAAAAGAATATTAACAAGAATGATGAACAGTAATTTAGCCATGCAAATGCTGATGAGAACATGATGTCTAATCACTGAGGGAGATAATTCATATTTTATTAAGTGCTAAAATCATGAGGGAGATAATTCATATATTGTTAAGTGTCTTCCAGGAATTTATATTACTGATCATTGTATTCCTGTTCATTCTATGGGGTTTTTATTCAGCAATGTAATTTTTTTTTTTAAGCTGAGAAAGTCAGGTTGATAATTTAGAGTCAGTCAGTCAGTCAGTCTTTTGCATGTCCCTTGCGAAACTTTGCCTCTCTAACAGCTCTTCTGTTGGCCTCTCGGTTGTAAGCGAGATGCCCTGCTGCTGATGCATACATTTGCAAATTATCAATGATGTCTTGCAGCCATCTTCGGCTTGGTCTTCTTCTCTTTCTTTTTCCGATTATGTACCCTTCCAAGACGGTCTTCTCTAAATTATCATGATATTCAATGTGGCCAAAATATTAGGGTAGCAGTTTTTAATATTTTTTAAAAAAATTTAATATGCCTGGTTAGCTGAGTGATTAGACACTTAGTTTACTAAACTAATGGAACCATGTGCAAGTCCCAGCAGTGGGGATTTTTTTTTTCTGGTGCACACCAAAAAGACCCTGGGGTCCAACAAGCCTCTGAAAGTGGGTACCTGAGAAATCTGTCAAGGTAAAATGTGGCCAGGCATGATGTTGACCACATTATATTTTTGAAATATGGGCCTAACACCGTATCCCCAATATGCCTTAATGGCATGGAAATGGAAATTTGAACTTTGTTACCTTGTAATTTGTAATATATTTTCTTGTTATTCAGTTATTTTATTGTCGATGTTTTGTTAAGAATAAACTCAGTTTACAGTGACATTTTTTTTTGTAAATGAAACTTGTCTTGTGCAGGTTGAAATATTTGGTAGCTTCAGAACAGGACTGTACTTGCCTACAAGGTAAATGAAATTTGTGGTCTTTTTTTCAGGTTGTGTATAGTGATCTCTGTTTTCATGTTTTATATAGTGATCTTTGTTTTCATTTGTGTATAGTGATCTCTGTTTCCATGTTGTGTGTAGTGATCTCTGTTTTCATGTTGTGTTTAGTGACCTCTGTTTTCATGTTGTGTGTAGTGAACTGTGTTTTCATGTTGTGTGTAGTGATCTCTGTTTTCATGTTGTGTGTAGTGACCTGTGTTTTCATGTTGTGTGTAGTGATCTCTGTTTTCATGTTGTGTGTAGTGACTGTGCTATTAGATTGTGTATAGTGATCTCTGTTTTCATGTTGTATGTAGTGATCTCTGTTTTTGTGTTGTGTGTAGTGATCTCTGTTTTCATATTGTGTATGGCAATCTCTGTTTTCAGGTTGTGTAGCAATCTGTGTCTGAGTTCATTTAATTTGTTAACTTATAATTCTAAGAATATTGTCACGTGGGAAAATCCAGTTTATTCAGGTTCAGAAGCGTGGCACTAACTTCCCACGATGCACAGCAAACATTAAGCATGCTCTGTGTTTGAGTGAAGGGGCTTTTGTGACTTGCAGCTTTCTTCTCTGTAGCCCAGGGAGTGCAAGTCAGATATATTGGAAGGAAAAGGGCTGTTTTGGAGCTTTCCAGTACCCACTGCAAAATTCTGCACATTTCTGTTCTTACAAGTTCCAACAATCATTTCTGTTAGTTTCACTGGTCTTAGCTCTTTGTTTTGTCATTCATTCATGTGCCAGAATCCAACTTCAGCATTGTTGGCTCATATTTGCATCATCCATTCAGACAGATTCACTTAGATTCACTTTATGAAAAACATATATCAAGAAATGGCATTGATTTCACTTTAGGAAAAACATAAATCAGAAAATGGCATAGATTTGCTGTAGGTAAATCATAAATCAGAAAATGGCATTGGTTTCGCTTTATGAAAATCATATATCAAGAAATGGCATAGATTTCACTTTTAGAAAAACAAAAACTAGAAAATAGCATAGATTTCACTTTAGGAAAATTATAAACCAGAAAATAGCATAGATTTCACTTTAGGAAAATCATAAACCAGAAAATGGCTTAGATTCACTTTAGGAAAATCATAATTTAAGTTTACATTTGCCAGCAGTGATACAGGTGGTCAAAGGGCAACTCTGTGCACCATGAGCTCAAATCATACAGGGTCTTGTGTTTTTTTTTTCTAGTACTTTTCCTTGTATAGGATTTTTTTTTCTCATTCACAAAAAAAACCCCAGGCTTCACCCAGCCTCTAAAAATTGGCACCAGAGAAATCTGGGAAGGTAAAATGGCCATGCGTGATACTGACCACACCACACTTTCATGTGCTGAAGGTCATGGAGAATACGGGCCTAACACCATATTCCACAGTATACCTTAATGGCATGGAAATGGGAATTTTACCTTTTACTTTACTCTTCCTTGCAGTGTCATACTGTTTTCTGATACCCTGTCAATGAGACCAGATGTCCCAGAAACAAATGTCACAATCCTGAACACTTTGCCACCAGTAATTGTAGGGAAAAAACCCTTAAATGTAAGGTTAAATCCTATATTTTTTAATTACGCCTCAAAGTAAATGATACTACATGCAAGTTAATAGCAGATATATACAATAATATTTCTCCAAGGAAACGATAGTACAAAAACGTTGATTTTGGATATATACAGTAATATTTCTCCAAGTAAATGATAGAACACACAGTTTGATTAGCAGATATGTACAGTAATATTTCTGCATAATATGCTGATTTTAAGTAGTAAAATATTTAAAGTACGAAACTGCTGTTTTAACTTGCTGCCTGACTTTTCAGTGACATTGACCTTGTGGTGTTTGGGAAGTGGGAGTCCCAGCCCTTGTATACATTTGAAGCAGCACTTAACAAAAGCAAGTTGGCAGCATTCTCTTCCATCAAAGTTTTGGATAAAGCATCTGTAAGTGATGTTTGCATTTCTTTATACAGGTTTGCCTCAGAGTATTTTCAGGCAGCATTATAACATTAATAACAATGAATTAGCTTATGACATCATATAAAGAAATAAATATGAAAAAAAAGCGGATTTATTCTAGTTTTTTGTTTACTTATACAGAATAATATATAATATACGGTCACTGAGTATCTTTTCATGCAAAGACAATGGTTAGAGACATGGTACCATTTGATTCAGTATTAAGGGTCTCAGTATTGTTGTAAATGAGACATTTCCATAATCACTTCACCATCTGTACCAGTAAATATTGCACAGAATGTTCATTGATGGGCACTTGCATCAGTCCTTGCCCACTGAGAATGCCGTTTTAGGAATGACAAGTCCAAATGCAAAAAAATAGTCAGGGTCACTCTTGGCATGAACATGCATTACAAAGCACCAGGACATAAATGACCACCGCAGTTCACCATTGGCCATGTAGACATAACTAAGAACCATCCATGCTGTCTGTGCAAAGTTCACACAGCGGTGCTGTAGCTCCCAACTTGATAGCTCGACACACAGAACTGACCTCCATCTTGAAAACAGTGACCACACTGTCACTCATTTGACCTGCTTCAGTAAACCTAGTTGTGAAAATAGATACCTAATACACATTAGGGAACCTGCCTAATTCATTAGAGAATGTGTTCCTGCAAATCAGGGCATACCATAAAATGCCAGGCACAATACAGTAAAGCCAGTGCATTAAGAGATCGGTATATGATGTAACAGTCAGTGCCATCTGTATGAGGCTTTGGCAAAAATGCATATCAGGTTTGTTTTTTGTTTTTTTTTAATTGAGAAGCAAAATTAGTTTTTAGAACATTTTCAGGTCTGGAATATTTGTATTTCAGACTGCTTTAATTGTTTAATGTTTGAAATTCAAACTTTTTCCAAAGTGTAGTTTCAGTGTGTAAACTATAACGGTTGCTGTGTGCTAATAGAGTTCAAAGTGTAGTTTCAGCATGTAAACTATGTCGGTTGCTGTGTGCTAATAGAGTTGAAAGTGTAGTTTCAGCATGTAAACTATGTCGGTTGCTGTATGCTAATAGAGTTCAGAGTATAGTTTCAGTATGTAAACTATGTCGGTTGCTGTATGCTAATAGAGTTCAGAGTATAGTTTCAGCATGTAAACTATGTCGGTTGCTGTGTGCTAATAGAGTTCAAAGTATAGTTTCAGTATGTAAACTACGTCGGTTGCTGTATGCTAATAGAGTTCAAAGTATAGTTTCAGTATGTAAACTACGTCAGTTGCTGTGTGCTAATAGAGTTCAAAGTATAGTTTCAGTATGTAAACTACGTCAGTTGCTGTGTGCTAATAGAGTTCAAAGTATAGTTTCAGTATGTAAACTACGTCGGTTGCTGTGTGCTAATAGAGTTCAAAGTATAGTTTCAGTATGTAAACTACGTCAGTTGCTGTGTGCTAATAGAGTTCAAAGTATAGTTTCAGCATGTAAACTATGTCGGTTGCTGTATGCTAATAGAGTTCAAAGTATAGTTTCAACATGTAAACTACGTCGGTTGCTGTATGCTAATAGAGTTCAAAGTATAGTTTCAGTATGTAAACTATGTCGGTTGCTGTATGCTAATAGAGTTCAAAGTATAGTTTCAGTATGTAAACTATGTCAGTTGCTGTGTGCTAATAGAGTTCAAAGTATAGTTTCAACATGTAAACTATGTCAGTTGCTGTATGCTAATAGAGTTCAGAGTATAGTTTCAACATGTAAACTATGTCGGTTGCTGTATGCTAATAGAGTTCAAAGTATAGTTTCAGTATGTAAACTACGTCAGTTGCTGTGTGCTAATAGAGTTCAAAGTATAGTTTCAGTATGTAAACTACGTCAGTTGCTGTATGCTAATAGAGTTCAAAGTATAGTTTCAGCATGTAAACTACGTCAGTTGCTGTATGCTAATAGAGTTCAAAGTGTAGTTTCAACATGTAAACTACGTCGGTTGCTGTATGCTAATAGAGTTCAAAGTATAGTTTCAGTATGTAAACTACGTCAGTTGCTGTGTGCTAATGGGCTCATGTAAAATGTTCCAGGTACCAATTGTGAAACTGATGGATGCTGAGAGTGAAGTGAAAGTGGATGTGAGTTTTAACATGGATAACAATCCAAATTACGGAGTGGAAAGTGCTCAGCTTATTCAGGTAAGTAACAAAAGTTGTTAACACTGAACTTGAAATGCAAGTATTTGCTATGTCAGATTATAATCTTCTCCAGATTTACATTCTTCTCAAACCTGTTCCTGGCTTCTGTTTTTCTCTTCCTCAGTTCTGCCTGCCTTTGTTTCCATATTTCTTTCCACGTCTGAGGCATGGTTGTTGCCAAGATTTCTTGTTTATTATGTGCATGTTGTATGTGTAATCTGGTCACCTCTGACTTTAACTCAGTCCCGGGATGAAAAAAGCAACGACTCACAAGACCTCTGGGAGTCATGACCCAGAGGGGCCCACCTCCCCTTAGAGTGTCAGGAGTTTAATAGGGCTGAACCACCTGTCTGAGGGGGGGGGGGGGTACTTCCTCTGATGATCTGAAGGAGTTGTGTTGTTGTTCCACTCTCTACGGCAGAGAGTTTCCTGCATACAGCCAGCACTTTCCATATAAAAGGTATCACAATTACTGTGAAAGGCATCTCATTTCATGTAAAAAAAAAAAAATCTTCTACGCAGAACCTAAACTTTCATTTATTATTTGTATTTGGTAGCTGTTGGAGCATTTTCTTTTTCTTTTTTTCCCTTGCTTCGTTACATGATTCTTTGGTTTTGTCACATGATTCTGTGGTTTCGTCTCGTGATTCTGTGGTTTCATCACATGATTCTGTGGTTTCATAATGTGCTATTGTGGTTTCGTCACATGATTCTGGTTTAATCACGTTCTTTAGATTCATTTCATGATTCTGTGATTTCATCACTACCATAAGGTCTCATGTAACACCCATCAGCAATGGCAGTCATTCATGTTGTTGTTACACTCCACTGTCTCACATTTCATACCCTCTGGTTCTCTGGCCACCAACCATCAAGCAGAGCTCATTTCTTTCCTGGAAGGTGCCAGACTAACTAGCACCACTGCTGAGACTTGCAGTTATGTTGTCTTCTTCACCGACAGCAAGTCTATCATACTAAGTCTGCTGTCGCCAAAAGAGCACCTAGAAAGAGACACGATGCAAATGCTATTGCAAGATCTCTCAGGTGGTTGTGGTCCAGTGGAACCCATGACACTGATCTGTTGGGAAATGAAGAAGCTAATAGGCTTTCCAGATCTAGTAGCAGGCAACCACAACATCAGTACCCCTGTCTGAGACAGTGAAACCAAAACTGCAGTCAAGCATCAGTACAAGAAGCTATGGACTGAGCAGCACAAGCCACCAATTAATGATTGAATCACACAGCACTCATGTCAAGAACAAATCAACATCCTCAGACATCTTCACAGGACACTACAAGTTGTGACCATATGTCTCTCCCAGAGATAAGCCAGGTGAGCAAACAACAACTTATCTCATGGGTGATCAGAAAAAGGAGATGGGACATAGCCATGTAATGAGAGGAAACAATCAGAGAATCCCAAAACAAACTATCAGCTGGAACACAACAGGCAGAAGAAAAAGAGATTGACCACATGAAACTCTAAAGAGGACATTAATTGTTAAGAGAGGCCAAATTAATAGGCATAAAATCCCTTGATGAGGTTGAAAAGCTCGCCAAAAACAGGAAAACTTGGCAAACTATCATACGAGCCCTATGTGATGTTTAACGGCACAGGAAGGATGTAAGATGCATCACCTTGGCCTGTCACACACCCCTGATTGCACATGCAAGACAGGCATCCAGACTCAAGAACACATCCTACAGTTCTGCCTCCTCTACCAAGAACTCTGAACCCAGCTCTGGCCACAAGGAGCTACACTGAAAGATGAACTGATGGATGCTGAGAGTGAAGTGAAAGTGGATGTGAGTTTTAACATGGATAACAATCCAAATTACGGAGTGGAAAGTGCTCAGCTTATTCAGGTAAGTAACAAAAGTTGTTAACACTGAACTTGAAATGCAAGTATTTGCTATGTCAGATTATAATCTTCTCCAGATTTACATTCTTCTCAAACCTGTTCCTGGCTTCTGTTTTTCTCTTCCTCAGTTCTGCCTGCCTTTGTTTCCATATTTCTTTCCACGTCTGAGGCATGGTTGTTGCCAAGATTTCTTGTTTATTATGTGCATGTTGTATGTGTAATCTGGTCACCTCTGACTTTAACTCAGTCCCGGGATGAAAAAAGCAACGACTCACAAGACCTCTGGGAGTCATGACCCAGAGGGGCCCACCTCCCCTTAGAGTGTCAGGAGTTTAATAGGGCTGAACCACCTGTCTGAGGGGGGGGGGGGGTACTTCCTCTGATGATCTGAAGGAGTTGTGTTGTTGTTCCACTCTCTACGGCAGAGAGTTTCCTGCATACAGCCAGCACTTTCCATATAAAAGGTATCACAATTACTGTGAAAGGCATCTCATTTCATGTAAAAAAAAAAAAATCTTCTACGCAGAACCTAAACTTTCATTTATTATTTGTATTTGGTAGCTGTTGGAGCATTTTCTTTTTCTTTTTTTCCCTTGCTTCGTTACATGATTCTTTGGTTTTGTCACATGATTCTGTGGTTTCGTCTCGTGATTCTGTGGTTTCATCACATGATTCTGTGGTTTCATAATGTGCTATTGTGGTTTCGTCACATGATTCTGGTTTAATCACGTTCTTTAGATTCATTTCATGATTCTGTGATTTCATCACTACCATAAGGTCTCATGTAACACCCATCAGCAATGGCAGTCATTCATGTTGTTGTTACACTCCACTGTCTCACATTTCATACCCTCTGGTTCTCTGGCCACCAACCATCAAGCAGAGCTCATTTCTTTCCTGGAAGGTGCCAGACTAACTAGCACCACTGCTGAGACTTGCAGTTATGTTGTCTTCTTCACCGACAGCAAGTCTATCATACTAAGTCTGCTGTCGCCAAAAGAGCACCTAGAAAGAGACACGATGCAAATGCTATTGCAAGATCTCTCAGGTGGTTGTGGTCCAGTGGAACCCATGACACTGATCTGTTGGGAAATGAAGAAGCTAATAGGCTTTCCAGATCTAGTAGCAGGCAACCACAACATCAGTACCCCTGTCTGAGACAGTGAAACCAAAACTGCAGTCAAGCATCAGTACAAGAAGCTATGGACTGAGCAGCACAAGCCACCAATTAATGATTGAATCACACAGCACTCATGTCAAGAACAAATCAACATCCTCAGACATCTTCACAGGACACTACAAGTTGTGACCATATGTCTCTCCCAGAGATAAGCCAGGTGAGCAAACAACAACTTATCTCATGGGTGATCAGAAAAAGGAGATGGGACATAGCCATGTAATGAGAGGAAACAATCAGAGAATCCCAAAACAAACTATCAGCTGGAACACAACAGGCAGAAGAAAAAGAGATTGACCACATGAAACTCTAAAGAGGACATTAATTGTTAAGAGAGGCCAAATTAATAGGCATAAAATCCCTTGATGAGGTTGAAAAGCTCGCCAAAAACAGGAAAACTTGGCAAACTATCATACGAGCCCTATGTGATGTTTAACGGCACAGGAAGGATGTAAGATGCATCACCTTGGCCTGTCACACACCCCTGATTGCACATGCAAGACAGGCATCCAGACTCAAGAACACATCCTACAGTTCTGCCTCCTCTACCAAGAACTCTGAACCCAGCTCTGGCCACAAGGAGCTACACTGAAAGATGAACTTTGTAATGCAGAACATGATCTCCAAAAGACGGAACAATTTATCCATTCAGTAAGTATACATGTCTTAGGCAAGAATCGTGGAACGCAAAAGAAGAATTTCCACTTCCTTGCATCAGTCAGCTTGAATGTTCTTTGAAGAATGACAACAATCTTGAGACAAGCATCAGGTCAGATAGGGAGAGGATTAAAGTTGTTTGCATGGGTGGAGCTCTGAATTAGGCCTCTCAGTGGACGCCATAAGTCACAGGGACCGTATCTGTTTATTATGTCAGACTGAAGGAAGGGCGCAGGAGATGTAGTAATAGCAGGATAAAGGCCTTTTCTGGCTTCTGGATGTGATAATTGTGCAGCCTCTTAAGTGGAGCCATCTTTGCTCCCCAGATATGTTCTTCACCCTAAGTACACTGGGCACCTGAATGGCTGATTGGTTGGTCCTAGTCTCCCATGGTGATGGCTTGTTTCTCACCACAGAGTTGGGACCACAGTTTTAGTAATGGGTACCTTGCTTCTTTGGAAGCTGGGGAAACGAGAGACAGCCTGGCATGATGCTACATCACCCTCTACTATGCTAATTCATTCATTCATTTGCATGTCCCTTGTGGAACTTTGCCTCCCTAACAGCACTCTTGTAGGCCTCTTGGTTGTGAGCAAGATGGCCTGCTGCACTATGCTAATAGGGCAAGGAAAATTTGAACATTAACATATCCATATCCTCTAGATACCTCTGTGGCATATCTTTACCCACCTGCCTAAGTACACAGTGCTGTATAACTATAAATAGTGATTTATATGATTTTGCACATTTTCTCCCATATGCAGGAGTACATGGAGAAGTATGATTGTCTGAAGTATCTGGTACTTGTACTCAAGCATTTTCTGCTGCAGAGAGACCTGAATGAAGTTTTTACTGGCGGTATATCTTCTTACAGCCTCACATTGCTAGCCATCAGCTTCCTTCAGGTAAACAGTCACATTGTTTAAATAGGATGAGATTTGTGATCAAATTGTTGCTGAATGCAGGGCTGTTGAGTCATGGAGTCAGAGTTAGAAGCAATTTTTTTAGTGGAGGCGTAGTTGAAATTGATAGAAATGTATCATTTATGATGTATTTGAGTTAAATGGTGGAAAATTAGAGGAGTCACCAAGTCAGAAGAAGTCTGGCATACGGGATTCACAGTCCTGATCGAAAGTGATTTCAAAGAACTGAGTTTAGATCGTGATGGAGCTGTAATTTTTTTCTTCATTTTCTTTCTTTCTCTCTTTTTTTTTTTTTTTGGTTTTGTTTTATGTAATCATATTGAGGACTTTTTTGTTTTCCCGCTAACCAGCAGCGAACTTGAATACAGTAGAGTTTGACAGAAAGGATGAAATTTTTGGAGGTCTTTAGAAGTTTCTTTGGAAAAAATCACCCATATTTTTTTTTAAAACCTTTGATAAATGGCTGAAATTTTGTTTCTTATAATTTTCACTCTGAAATTTTAAAAGCTTTATCAAGTCTTGCCCTCCTGTCTGACAAATATGTTGATTACTGCGTTATTTTGAAATGCTAGTTTATTGTCATCCTTTCCTTGTTTCCAGCTTCATCCACGAGAAGATTTGTCTAGAACAAACCCAAACTTAGGAGTCCTGTTGATTGAGTTTTTTGAACTATATGGAAGGAACTTCAACTATTTAAAGACTGCAATTCGTATCAAGGATAACGGAGCTTACCTCCCAAAGGAGGAAATCTCTAAGGAGATGGAAAATGGATACCGACCCTCTTTTTTATGCATAGAAGATCCTCTGAAGGCAGGTGGGTGTACATTCTACAAATTTTGGTTCATACTACTGTATATTTGGCATACACTTAGTGAAATGAGAAATTAGTTTTTGGATTAATAATACAAGGATTATGTTGTTTTTTGGGGGTTTTTTTGTGTGAGAAATGTAGTGAAGTTAAACAGGAGTAATTTGCCTCACAAATTAAAAGGCACTTTAGACGTGAGATTAAGAAAAATAGTAAGAGAATAACTGCATGCTGTAAGTTCATTTGGGCATCTGAGTGGTTAGTGCAGTCTCTCACATGGATGTCCGTAGTTTCAGGCCTGGCCTGAGGTGCCCCAATCTCTCAGCTGTAGAATTGACTACCTGTCTTATTCTAGAGCTGAGGGAGGAAGGGCAGCCAGGTGACCACATCATCCTGTGGTGTGCTGCCATCAGAGCAAGAAAAATAAGGCCGCTGACATAACTCTCACTCCCTTCGTGGCATGATAGGGCTACTTTATAAGCTCATTTATGATAACTGATATTGTGGTGAAGGAGGAGGTTGTATCAGAGGGGTAATTGATTGTGATTGATTTTCTTACTTCTGAAGCAAAAAAAAAAAAAACAGGTAACAGTATTGATCTCTGCTCCAGTGAAAGGTCAAATCTCCATTTCCATGCCATTATGGCATGAACTTAAGAGCAGTGCACAGATAAGACAGATGAGCAAACAACAACCTGTCTCATGTGTGATCAGAAAAAGAAGATGGACATAATGTCAATCATGTGATGAGAAGAAACAGAGAATCTCAAAACAAGCTGTCAAGTGGAACACAACAGGCCGAAGAAAGAGGTTGATCACGTGAAACTCTAAAGAGGACATTGTTAAAAGAAGCCCGTTTAGTGGGCAGAAAATCATTTGATGAAGTTGAAAAGATCGCAAAAAACAGGAAAACTTAGCAAAATACCATGCGAGCACTGTTCCCTCTAAGCTGCGCAGCCACGCACAGAAAAAAATCATACCACGCACAAAATTTTTGGAGGCGCGCAAAAGAAACTGCTACTTTTACTCTCCAGTTTCCAGATGTTACTCTGTGCTGTATTGCAATCAAGAAAAATACAATGATGGTACACGTTTTTCCTTTACTATTTCTTTCTTGTTGAGAAATGACTTTCAGATCAGATGTTTCAACCAGTCTTTTATCACGTAGTTTCGGGAGTACTGTAGCAGAATCATGACGAGGCAAGTGGGCACACAGAGAATAAACGGGCAGATGAATTTCCTCTGCTGAAAAATACAGCAGATCTATCCTGTTATTAAATGTACAGGCGTATTTTAGCTTTACAATGTGTGTGTGTATGTGTATATTATGTTGTTTTACACACATTTGGTACACACAATATTTTTTTTGCACATGAGCTGAACATTTTGCATGTGGACCACAAACCCTTAGAGGGAACTTTGCATGCGAGCCCTATGTGACGTTTAACAGCACAGGAAAGATGTAGGATGTAAGACGAAGTCATATTGGAGATACTGTCTGTCTCTGTCTTTGAAGCTTAAATGACCAAGACACATGGGGCTTCTGCAAGTGTTTTCCACAAATGCCTGTCCTTTGCCTTTTTTTTTCTGCTCTTGTCTGGGTGAGCCCTCTGTTGCTCAACATCCTCTCTGTTGTTCTTCTCCATGTTTCCTTTGGTCTGTCCTTACTTCTGTTTCTCTGTGATGTCCATCTTAGTGCTATTTTTGGCAGTGAGTCAGTCATGATCCAGAGCACATGTCCCAATCATCACTGGCGTATTTCCTCAATAATTGCTGTCAGTGGCTTCATCTGCTGCCAGCAAGATGTTTTTTTCTTATGGTGTTTGGCCAAAATATTCTTGTAATTCTGTGTAAACATTTAGTCTGGAAAGAATTCAGCTTGTTTTCTATGGTTTTGATGATTTTCCAGCATTCACTTCCATAGAGTAGTACACGTAACATTACTCTTAAATATCCTGATTTTCATCTTCTTGCTTAGTTTTTTAGATTTCCATATAGTCTGCAGCATTGCAAAAGCCTGGTTTGCTCTAGTAAGTCTGTTGTTGATGTCCACGTGCTGTCTCCATCTTCTACTGCTCTACTGCCAGTATATACAAATTCGTTGACCTCCTCTATTAACTTGTTATTTACACTCAGTGAATTTCTGTTGTTCACATTTTGCTTCATTGTCTTTCCTACATTGATCTTTAACCCTATTTTGTTAGTATTTTAAGTTAGCTTGTTTATTTTATCTTGCATATCTTTGTGCCTGTTTGATAGTAGACAAATGTTGTCAACAAAGTCAAGGTCCTCCAATACTGTGTCAGGGGTCCATTGTAATCCTCTGCATTTATCTGATGTTGCCTCCTTCATTAACCAGTCTAATGCTAAGATAAATAATGTTAGTGATAGTACACATCCCTGTTTGTACCCTAAAGCTGCTGGAGGTATTGTTATCCGCAGATCAATTTTCACTGAAAACCCTCATATAGGGATTTGATGACATTCACTATCTTTTGAAGGAGGCCATGCCATCTTAGGATTGTCCACAGTGCATCTCTGTTGACACTGTTGAGGGCTTTCTCAAAATCTATAAACAGTGCGTATGTTGTGCTATGCCACTCATTTTCTTGCTCTAATGTTTGTCTAAGTACAGATATGTGGTTTATGCATGATCTTCTTTTCCTAATTCCTACTTGCTCTTTCCAAAGTTTTTTCCTGAAGTGCTTTTTCATTTCTGTTGATAATTATGTGACAGAATGCTTTACTGGTGAGTGGCAGGAGGGTAAAGCCTCTCTAGTTCCCACAATATCTGAGGTCACCCTTCTTTGGTAGTTTTACTATAAGGCCAGTTTTCCACTCCTCTGGAGCTTTTTTTCTAGATCCCAAATTTGTTGTAGTATCTGGCAAAGTTGTTTTGGTGTTTCTGTTTCTTCTGCTTTCAACATCTCAGCAGTCACTTCATCTTCACCTGGTGCCCTGTCTGATTTTAGCTTCTTTATTGTCTCCTTTGCTTCACTTATTGTTATTGGTCCTGTATTGATGTTTAGTTCTGTTTTTGCTTTAGGTATGTCTATTGTTTGTGCTGCTTGTGTTCTATTTAGTAGTGTGTTTCCTCCATCTTTCAACTTTTTCTCTTTCTCCACTGATTATGTGTGCTTATTGCATTCTTTCGTCTTGTGCCGAAGTTACCTATCATCTGCTTTGTGATTTTGTAGATGGTTTTCTTCATGTCATTTGCATGTCGAGGTCTTCCGGTGAGAAAGTCCAACCCTAGACTAAACTGGTGCAATGAAAACCACGGTGTCACGCAATCCCGCTTCCGAGACCCACCAAGAATACAGGCTAAAGCCCTGTGATACTCTGAACCCCTTGTGGTCCTCTCGTGGATCTCGTGTGGTCTATTTTGGACCACACAGGGGACCACGGGACCTAACGAGGACCACAGGCGTGAATTCAGTAGGTTCACAGTGCGGTTTTTGGTGGTAGAAGTGAACGAAGAAGAAGAAGAAGAAGATGTCATTTGCATATGCTGCTTTCTCAGCTGCTTCTGCTAAGTTGTCATAGTATTGACATTTATCTTGGTGGCACGATTCCTTCACCTCTCTGTCCTTTTGTGCATAAGGACATGTTCTTTTAGCTTTTGTGATTTAATGCTCAGTAATTTTTTTTTTATTTCCTTTCTTTGCACTGTCTTTTCCCAAATGGTCTTGCTTATACATTCCTCTTTTCTCTTTTTCAGATATCAAAGCACCTCTTTTGCAGTTTCCTGTAGTGCTTCACTGAACTCTAGTATGGACATTTCTGCTTTGTCTTGTAGTTCACTGAGGTGCGTTCTTAATTACTATTGAGAATTCATTCCTTGTTTGCTGGTCTTTCAGTTTTGTTATTTCAAATCATGCCTTTCTCGGTTATCTGATTTTGGCTTTCCTTAATTTTAGTCTTATTTTGATACCAGAAGGTTGTGATCACTTCCTACATTTGCTCCTTTCCTTGCTCTCACATCTTGTAGAGACCGTTTCTACTTGTTGTTTATTAGTATGTGATTGATTTGTTTTTCTGTAGTTTTGTCTGGGGACCTTCAAGTCACTTTATGGATATTTTTAATTTTGGAAAATTGTCCCTCCAAAGGTCATCATGTTTTCTTCACAGAAACTGCACAGTATTTCTCCATTTTCATTTATTTCTCAGATTCCTGCTCTTCTCATGAGTCTTCTTCTATCTTCATTTCTCTCGCCTGCTTTTGAAGTCGCCCAAGATGAGTAGCATATCATGCTTGGGTATTGTTTCTACTGTGGCTTGGAGGCTGTTGTAAAAATCTTCTTTTAATTCCTCTTCAGCTGCTTCTGTTGGTGCATAACAAACTATAATAGACAGCTTCATGAATCTGGAGTTGAGGCTTGCATATAACAATCTCTCATTTATAGGGGTCCATTTCAGCAATGCTTTTGATGTTCTTTTGCCATAATCAGTGCAACTCCTCCTTCATGATTATCTTATTTATCTGACCACAATATTGTATCTTCTGTGTGTTGTGTTATTTTCTTCTGCCTTGTCCTGTCCATTTTGCTTCTTGTATCCTTATTATATCTAGTTTGTTTCTGTGCATTTCCTTGATGGTTTGTGCTAGTTTCCTAGTTTGATTATGTGTTCTTACATTCCAGCTGCCTATTTGCATCTTGTGTTTAGTTTCCAGGAGGTCTGCAGTCGGGCTGGGGGCTTCTAGTGGCTGGAAAATCTTCATGGGCTCAGTTTCCTGATATGCGTTTCTCCTTCCACCTGCGTTTATTTGTTCCCTTGTTTCTGTTTCTATAGCAGTTTGATAGTGTTTTTTTTTTACAAGATAGGGTTGCTGGCCTTATAACCCTCTTTAGTCGCTTTTTATGACTGGGTATTGTAGGGTACAGTGGACCTATTCTATGCTTCCCAGGCATATGCTCAGGTCCTGGGTACTGTGGAGGAGGGGTGGGGGGATTTACTGTGTTAGGCCCATATTTCCAAGACTCTCAGCACATGACAGTGCGATGTGGTCAGCATCATGCTTGACCTCATTTACCATCCCAGTTTTCTCTGGTACCCATTTTTAGAGGCTCGGTGGAGCCCTGGGGCCTTTTTGGTGTGGTGGTACCAAAAAAAAAATCCCACTGTTGGGACTTAAACCCAGTACCAGCAGATTAGTAGACCAAGCGATATCTGTCCTGGTGGCCAGGTTGAATATGGAATCAGATGAGTTACTTATTATATGAGAAATGAGATAGTATCTTGATGAGCACATATTTCACTGACTGATAACTGCTGTTTCTAAGAGTGCCATTCTCAGTTTTATATGCTTGGTGTGATTACCTTACAACAAAAAACAGTTGTATATTTAATAATTTGACACATAATACAGCCATGGAAACCTTAATGGAGAGAAAAAAATAGAAGGAAAAAGTGAACAAAAGTGACAGTGATGTAAGCTGGCAGACAACATAAAACTGGACTGGATTCAGCTAGGATGGGTCCATTTTGTGAAAATGAAGGACAGATACTATTGAAGGACCATTGCAACCAGCCTTCCATGGGGAGAGGGCACAGGATGATGATGAATGTATTTATCATCATCAAGTGCTGTGTCAAATGGTGTTGGCTGTTATGCTTCTCCTTAGTACCTGATCCCTCATGCAGGCCATCAGTTCAGTTGCTGATCTCATCTCACACCATCTTGCCAAACTATCATCTCTCTTAGCCTTCCCCTGGCTCCTGTATTATAGATTATAAAAGGTAAAGGTAAAATTCCCATTTCCACACCATTAGGGCATATTGGGGAATATGGTGTTAGGCCCATATTTTCCATGACCTTTGGCACATGAAACTGTGATGTGGTCAGTATCACACCTGGCCACATTTACCTTCCCAGATTTCTCTGCTACCCATTTGTAGAGGCTGGGTCGACCCCTGGGCTTTTGTCGGTCTGTACCAGAAAAAAATCCCACTACTGGGACTGAACAAGATTAGTAAACCGAGCTCCTGACCACTCAGCTAACCAGGCCACCAATAATATACATTATTCTTCTGTTTTATTTGCATATGTCCGCTGTTGGCGAGATCTTCAGCTGCCGTGCGTGGAGCGGTGCTCTTCCCGGCCAATGAAGAAATTTGCAAATGAGGTTGCCGCGCAGCATCACTGCGGAAAAGGTGGTTGAAAGAATAAAGCGAAGCAAACAGTCAAATCACGGCACCTCTGGTCTGGAGGTCGGCCACGTCCTGAGTGCAGTCATATCGTGTGAAATGCATGAACCGGTTTGTCCCAGAGGTTAAGTCACTGCTGGCTTGACTTTTCAAATGCCGCGCGTGGAGTGAAGCTCCTCCCGGTTAAGGAAGTAAATGCGGAAATAAAGGTTGCTGTGCAGCGCCGATGGGAAAAGGTGGTGGAAAGTGAAGTTTAACCTGGTATGTCCAGTAGTATCGCTACGAGAGCTATACCACGGCACCTCTGCTCTAGAGGCCGCCTACGTCCGAAATACACCTACACTGGTGAAATATGCCTAAACCGGCACACACCAGGGGTGGAACTCGATGGCTAGACATGTCATGCCACCTCCGCTCTAGAGGTCGGTAACGCCTGATAAACACCCATACTGGTGAATTTTGCCTAAACCGGCTCATACCAGGGGTGAATCTTGAAGGCTATGAATGTCACAGTACCTCTGCCCTAGAGGTCGGTCCCGTCCCAAACATGCCCATACTGGGAAATGCCTAAACCGGCTCAACCCAGGGGTAGAAGTCACTAGTGGCGAGGATTCGTCCTCCTGGACAAAAGCTCCATCCTGGTCACAACTAGGAAGGGTAGCGGCCACGACCGCAAAATGCTGAAGTCGGAGACACTGGACCAGGGAAGTCTAGATAGGCAACCACCTCTCACCCGGCGGGGATGTCTGCGTATCCTAATCACGCTGAGGTTTTCCGGTGAGAAAGTCCAACCCTGGACTGGATGGGCAACCACCTCTCACCCGGCGGTGATACACGGGTATCTCATAACACGTCGAGGTTTTCCGGTGAGAAAGTCCAACTCTGTCCTGGGTGGGCTAACGCCTCTCACCCAGCGGGGATGCACTGATATTCCAAACACGTCGAGGTCTTCCGGTGAGAAAGTCCAACCCTAGACCAAACTGGTGCAATGAAAACCACGGTGTCACGCAATCCCGCTTCCGAGACCCACCAAGAATACAGGCTAAAGCACTGTGATACTCTGAACCCCTTGTGGTCCTTCGTGGAACTCATGTGGTCTATTTTGGACCACACAGGGGACCACCGGACCTAACGAGGACCACATGTGTGAATTCAGTAGGTTCACAGTGCGGTTTTTGGTGGTAGAAGTGAACGAAGAAGAAGAAAAAGAAGAAGATTTGCATATGTTTTATGAAGGTTAAATATTATTTCATTTACAGGTAACGACATTGGGCGGAGCTCATATGGCTTCATGTCAGTGAAGAATGCATTTGAGTATGCCTATCTTGTGATGAGCCATGCAGTCTATCCACACTACTTTCATGTGACCAATGACAATCAGAGGTAACACTGCCATGTAGTGCTGATCCCACCCATATTTTTTTCACGTGTTCTGTTGTTTAAAACACTGGTTCCATGCCTGTGTTCTGTGGAATATTGATTTGATGTTAAGTGCTATCTGTTACATATCATTGTAAATTATGAAACATTACCAGTTTGTGGCAGTATATTGTTACATATAAGACAGTGGAGGACATCTATTGCTATTCAGAAAGTAAAACAAATAAAGAATCTGTGAAGAGGAGCAGACAGAACTACAAAAATAAGATTTTTAAGGTCATGCATCTTTCCCATCGCAGCACATGCCTGTGAGACGTGGACACTTAACAAAACAGCTGAGAAACACATAAATGCCTTTGAATGTAAATACTACAGAAGAGTTCTCCAAATATCATGGACACAAAAAAGAACAAATATATCTATACTACAAGAGCTTAATATTGAAGAAGGCTAGCTAGTAAAGAGGATTAAAGAGAGAAAACTTAAATATTTTGGACTCATTAAACATCATGATAATTTAGAGAAGACCATATTGGAAGGATTCATAATGGGAAAAAGAAAAAGAGGAAGACCAAAACGAAGATGGCTGCAAGAAATCGTTGACGATCTGCAAATGGACGCAGCAGCAGCAGGCCATCTTGCTCACAACTGAGAGGCCTACAGGAGTGCTGTTTGGGAGGCAAAGTTCCGCAAGGGACATGCAAATGAATGAATGAATGAATGAAGGTAGTGGTCTGGATATCATAAATTATAAAATATTACCAGTTTGTGGCAGTATATTGTTACATATAAGACAGTGGCCTGCATATCACAAATTATAAAACATTACCAGTTTGTGGCAGTACATTGTTACATATAAGACAGTGGTCTGTATATCATAAATTATAAAATACGAGGGATGTTCAGAAAGTAATGCACATCGTTTTTCTCAGGAGCTGTCTATTCAAAAAAGCATGAAATTTATACACAATATACATGGATATGTCATGTAAACATCAGTATTATTCAACATAATCCCCATCAACTTGTACAGCTTTATGCCAGTACAAAACAAGTGCATATATTCCTAGCCCGTACCAGATTTTCTCTTGATTATGTAGCCATTTCTTCGCTGCATGAATCACTCCTTCGTTATCTTCAAATCTTACCCCTCGGAGTGCATCTTTAAGTGGACCAAACAGATGGAAATCAGAGGGTGCCAGATCGGGACTATAGTGTGGATGGGGTAGTACAGTCCAACCCAATTTGGTGATCTCTTCCCGTGTTGCCAGACTTGTGTGAGGCCTACAGGAGTGCTGTTTGGGAGGCAAAGTTCCGCAAGGGACATGCAAATGAATGAATGAATGAAGGTAGTGGTCTGGATATCATAAATTATAAAATATTACCAGTTTGTGGCAGTACATTGTTACATATAAGACAGTGGTCTGTATATCATAAATTATAAAATACGAGGGATGTTCAGAAAGTAATGCACATCATTTTTCTCAGGAGCTGTCTATTCAAAAAAGCATGAAATTTATACACAATATACATGGATATGTCATGTAAACATCAGTATTATTCAACATAATCCCCATCAACTTGTACAGCTTTATGCCAGTACGAAACAAGTGCATATATTCCTAGCCCATACCAGATTTTCTCTTGATTATGTAGCCATTTCTTCGCTGCATGAATCACTCCTTTGTTATCTTCAAATCTTACCCCTCGGAGTGCATCTTTAAGTGGACCAAACAGATGGAAATCAGAGGGTGCCAGATCGGGACTATAGTGTGGATGGGGTAGTACAGTCCAACCCAGTTTGGTGATCTCTTCCCGTGTTGCCAGACTTGTGTGAGGGCGCACATTGTCGTGAAGGAGAAGCAGATCTGCTGGATTCTTATGCCGCCGAACTCTGCGAAAACGTTGATTGAATTTTTTCAATGTCTTAATGGAAGCTTGCGAATTGATTGTCTCTCCTCTTGGCATAACATCCACAAGAATCACACCTTCAGTGTCCCAAAAGACAGTGATCATGACTTTTCCAACTGAAGGAATTGTCTTGAATTTCTTTCTTCATGGTGACTGCGGATGATGCCACTCTATTGACTGTCATTTTGTTTCAAGTTCAAAATGATGTGCCCAGGTTTCGTCACCTTTTACGATCTTAGCCAAAAAATTCTTTCCCTCAGCATTGGAACGCTCCAACAATTCAGAAGAAATTGCTTTCCTTCAATCAATGGTCATTTGTAGGACTTCGAGGAACCATAGAAAATCCGAGAGCTTTTATAACTGCATTTGCACTATCATTGCTGACTGGCAGCTTTAAGGCCAGTTGTTACACCTATCAGTAAGAATAATGGCCTCAGCGCATTTCAACATTTCTACCTTGATGGCTGTGGTAAGACGTCCACAGCATGGACGATCATACGGCTCCTTATCTCCACTTATTGATTCTTTGATTCTCTGAACCCAGAGACTGACTATACTCCTGTCAGCTGCAAAACTTCCATACACATCACATAGACGCTTGTGAAATTTCACAACAGTTTCCTTCTCTGCAATAAGAAATTCTGTCACAATTTGGTGCTTATACCTTTGAATGTAAATGCTATAGAAGAGTTCTCCAAATATCGTGGACACAAAAAAGAACAAATATATCTATACTACAAGAGCTAAATATTGAAGAAGGCTGGCTAGTAAAGAGGATTAAAGAGAGAAAACTTAAATATTTTGGCCACATTAAACGTCATGATAATTTAGAGAAGACCGTATTGGAAGGATACATAATGGGAAAAAGAAAAAGAGGAAGACCGAAACGAAGATGGCTGCAAGACATCGTTGACGATCTGCAAATGGATGCAGCAACGGCAGGCCATCTTGCTCACAACCGAGAGGCCTACAGGAGTGCTGTTTGGTAGGCAAAGTTCTGCAAGGGACATGCAAATGAATGATGAATGACTGCAAGTTGCTAACATGCTCCATTTCAACAGTTAGGGCAACCATATTCTTTGGCCGGTTGTGATGCAATTTGGTTCACACAATCAGCACATGCCATATTTAAAGCATGCAAAATTTCATGCTTCTGTCTTCATTATTAGCTGAAAAAAAATTATGTGGTGCATTACTTTCTGAGCGCCCCTCGTATTACCAGTTTGTGGCAGTATATTGTTACATATAAGACAGTGGTCTGCATATCCTAAGTTATAAAACGTTACCACTTTGTGGCAGCACAGTGTTACATATAAGGCTGTGGTCTGTAACTTATTTGTAATTGGAAAAGTGGTCCTTGGTTGTACAAAAGGTTGGGAACCACAGGTTTAAAATACAGACTCGAATTCTTTTTCTTCATTGTACTCTCAGACTATGACACTGATCTCTCTCACAAATGGCAGAAGCTCATCTCTGGTTTTCAGCATTGCCGTAAGAGCTTCTCCTGTAGGAGGCTGGGATCTGGTCAGGTCCTTTGCCTGGGTAGGCTATGTAGCTGGCAGCTCTAGAGAATATGTAGTGTTTCGTCCGTTATTCTTTATCACAGGCACATAGATCTGATGGACAAAATTCAGTGTAGTAATCTTATGTGTTAATTGTAACATTGTTGAAAGCAGATAACAGTACAAGGTGATATTTCTTCTTGCGTCTCTTTTAGCAGCAAGTCATCATATGTAAATATAGATGATTTAAAAAAAGAAGGAAAAAAAACAGGATTTCATGTTAAATGTATTTTAGTTGTTTAACTTGCAATAAATTTATTGTTCTAACATCAGTTTGATTGCAAAATTTATATCATTTCTTCCACTGCAGCACCTTAGGAAGAATAATCAGGGTGACAGATGAGGTTGTCAGCTACCGTCAGTGGGTCAAAGAAATGATGAAAAAAGAGCGGCACATCATAGAGAAAGATCTCAGCATTTCAGCAGAGTCGGCAAGGTCTGAATCACCTGCAACATCACAGGCAGCCGAGGCACTGCCATCCTCTAATAACAGTAGAAAAGAAATGGTTTTTCAGAGTGCCACTTATGCAGCCATAGCTTCAGGAAAGGCTGATTCTTCGAGGTAAATCATACTAGAAATAACCTCCTGTTGTATGTTATATAAGTAGCTACAAAAAAGGTATCTTACATCCTTCCTGTGCCGTTAAACGTCATATATGGCTCTCATGGTAGTTTTGCCGAGATTTCCTGTGTTTGGCAAGTTTTTCAACCTCATCAAGGGATGTGTTATTCCCACTAAACTAGCCTCACTTAACAGTGTCCTCTTTAGAGTTTCACGTGGTCAACCTCTTTTTCTTTGGCCTTTTACAAAAAGTTATGTTTGACCTTTTTTTCACAGAATGGTCATTACAGGTTCTTTTTTGTGGATTGTTCAGATAACAGTTTTACCAGTCAGTACAAGGTGCATTTGAGTGCGCATGTTCAGTTTGTTTGTATTTCTGTTTGGTTTCACTGTGCTGTTAGAAGTAACACCAGGCTACTACAGTTAACAGATTTTTCTTCCAGTATCTCCTTGGAATTGTGAGCTGGTGCTCTTTGCAGCTGATGGGGTGAAGATGTTGAGGCACAATATCGGATCAGGTTGGGAGTGGGTTGTGGGGCTATTTTTTTAAGTCCCTGAATGGAGTTTGGGGGGGGGGAGTGTATGCAAAACTTCTTTAGCAGACTCTGCCCCCACAGGGACTTGCGACCCCAGCCCCATTATCCGGGCTGAGCCTGTTGCTGGGGTGCTAACAGAGAGGTGAGACGGGGCCTTGGTCGGCTATGGTTTGCCAGCACTGACGCTAGCATATCAGCAAAGTTTTTGCCTAATCGAACAGCATACCAGTTAGTACCAGATGCAGCTAGTGAAAGAATCCTCAAGAACGTATATCAGCAAAGTATTCTACCACATTTAGAATATGGCTCAACATCTTGGTGCACAGCATCAAACACTACGCTGCATAATCTAGACAAGGTTCAAAATCAGTCACTACGGATTATCACAGGTGCCATGAGGTCCACACCAATAGTAGAAATGCAGAAAATAGTTGGTGTTCAAGCGCTAAAGGAACGTAGAGACACAAAGGTCATGACCATGGGAGAAAAATTCCTTAGCTCTGTAAGCCATCCCCTGAAGGAGAGATTCAATAACTTGGCATTAGGACGGCTTAAAAGAAGCAGCTTCATTCATCAGGCCAAGCGTATGCGTAAGCTGATACCTGACCTTCCAACTGTAGTCACTCCATTATCATCTGTACCAGAGCATACACCATGGAAAGAAGCAGATTATACACAAATAACTATTCAGACTGAAGTGAAAGGTGTGCAGAATGGTGAGATGCAGAGCAGTCTTGTAAGATCAACAGCCACACTTAGTGTTCTAGATGACAAATATCCATGTGACACCTGGATACGTGTGTATACAGATGGATCTGCACATAATGCCATAAAGAATGGTGGGGCAGGAGCATATATTGAATATCCAAACAACACCATTGACAAGATTTCCATAGCCACTGGTAAATACTGCAACAACTTTGATGCAGAAGTTAGGGCAATTATTGCTGCAGTTGAAAAACTATCAGACTCCAGAATTGATACATGTCCTGTAGTAATTCTCACAGATGCAAGATCAGTACTGGAGGCTCTTCAGTGCAACAAACTACCAGACCTTAAGGATGCCTTGTCAAAAATTGGCTTACAACATGGAGTCACTTTGCAATGGATTCCCTCCCACTGTGGGATACCAGGCAATGAGAAAGCTGACCATCTGGCCAAAGAGGGCACTGAAATGGAGCAACCAGACATACCAGTCACCTATAATCAGAAGAAAAGCATGATAAAAACCTACAGGAAGCCACAAACACCACCACATGATGACTATCACATGCTAAACAGAAAGGAACAAGTCACCATCTTCCGTCTCCGAACAGGACACAGCCGACTCCGAAGTCATATGTATACAAAGTTTAAGGTTGGTACTACTAATCTATGTACATGTGCCCAGGTGCCCCAAACCGTGGAACATATCCTCCAGAACTGCATCAACTACGAGACACTGAGAAATAATTACTGGCCCAGTGAAACCACTAAAGAAGATAAGCTCTACGGTTCCATACATGAGTTACAAAAAACAGTGAAATTTATCCAAGAGACAGGACTGCAGATATAGACAGACAGTGCGAACGAAGAAGAAGAAGTACCAGATGCATTCAAGCGGGCTCATTGAATGTGTTTTTGTTTCTGTTTGGTTTTGCAGTGCTGCTAGAATTAACATCCAACTACTACAGTTCCAGATAAAGCCACTAACAACAGAGAATGGAAGAGGGTTTACTGTGGAGCTCATATATATATATATTCCACTGGTTATTTGATACTCTTAACAATATTATCTACTGGGCAGACACTGGGAAGTAAGATTCTTGATTAAGTTGATAATAAAGGCACATAATGAATGAGCAGTTGTAGATGATTTTGCATTATTGAACAGTGACCTCATACATTTGCTATGTTGTTTTTGACCAGGGGTGCTTCAGTTACTGGCCTGAGTGATGGAAGGAACCCTGACAATATAAGCAGTCAGGAAGGCAACCTGGAAAGTGAGACCAGTGACTCTTGTGGAAACAGCTCAGGTTACAAGTCATCATCAGACAGTTGTCAAGCCAGCTCAGATGGGACTGATTCAGTAAGTGACATTGTCAGGCCACTTCAAGCACAGGCTAAATGCCATACTTTAGAGATGAAACAATCTTACATCTTTCCTGTGCTGTTAAACGTCACATAGGGCTCGCATGGTAGTTTGCAGAGATTTCCTGTTTTCGTCAAGCTTTTCAGCCTCATCAATGGATTTTATGCCCACTAAACTGACCTCTCTTAACAATGAAATAGCACGGTTGTAATTTATCCAGATTTTTGCCTGTGTTCATCATCATCGCCTTT
This sequence comes from Achatina immaculata, assembly GCA_009760885.1. NCBI lineage: Eukaryota > Metazoa > Mollusca > Gastropoda > Stylommatophora > Achatinidae > Lissachatina > Lissachatina immaculata. The sequence goes on along the minus strand of CM019709.1, from coordinate 11,940,677 downwards.
CACTCCCATGAGATTATAGGCTACGGATAAAGGCTCTCCAGTCACCCCTGTTCTTGGAATTATTCTCTGCTTCCTTCCATGTGTATCCCTTGTCTCTTTGCCTGTGTTGTATTCTATGAATACACAGCAACAGCTCTGAGTGAAGTATACAAAAACCCTTATATGCTTTGCCTTAAAGACAAATGTTCCGTCAATTCAAGGGCAGTTTTTATCAAACACAAGTACCCATTTTTACAGCCTGGTTGGCTAAGTAGTGACGTTTGTGGGTCTCCAAGCACCCACTGCCTTCTCGTGAGAAACTGATTTTCTGTAGCTGTAGGACAACCATGATTACATGATACTTTATCTTTGATGTGAGATGGTTAGTTTCTGTCAGACGTAAAGCTCTTATTTTTTAGAAGAAAAATGACTAACAAGAGGAGCCAGTCATGTATCTTTGCTTCTTGATTATACCAGCAACAACACTTTTTCTTAACTTCAGAATTTAACTTCTGGAAAGGAAATATGAGAGACAACATAATGGCATATTTTTCTATGTTAGAGAAGTTGAGACAGACTTGAAAAAGAGATATCATAGTCATTGTTGCCAATAAACCATGGCTAGTTAGGAACCCATTTCCTTCCAGATGTGCCCCGCGTTGGTGATTTATGCATGAGTGGTTGGGATAAACCTTTTCTTTGTGCTCGACTTTCTGGGAAGCTGCTTTTTATGAGCACTGCCAAAAGCTTGGAAATTCATGTTAGTGGCCACATCTAATTTAGAGATCACTGTCCATCCAATATGTCTGTATTATGAGATCTCCACCATGACAGAATATTCAAAGAGTCTTATATACAAAGAGACCCAACAGCATTGTATAAATTATATTCTATTGTGATAAATCTCTTACCAGAACAAAAAAAAAAAAAAGACCACTCAAAAGCTTTATAATAAAAAAACACACACTCACATTCAAACATTTCATTTCCAGGAAAGTGAGTTTCCAGTTGAGAGCAGCCACCCCCATAAACTGATTCCTTCAGCACGTCAGAATGCAGAATCTGCACCAAGCAGCAAAAGTGTGAGATTGTCTACTTCCGTCGGTCATTATAATGGAGGTCACATTTCAAGTCGAGAGTTTATGAGAAGTAGAGAGGCCAGTAGGCCTTTGATTCCTGCAGTCAGTGTAAGCTCCGGTGGGAGCAGGGCAGTTCGAGATGCTAGCAGTAGCAGTGTCTCATCATCGCGTTCACATAACGGCATTTCTTCCCCTCGCTCATATAATGGCAGCAGTGCTGGTGGCAGTGCAGTTTTCTATCCAACAAATCGTTACTCTGCTAGCGCAAATTTAGGGACTTATACTGCGTCAGCGGTTCATCACGAGTCAAGTTCCTCTTACTTCCCGCCTCAAAACCAGCAGCATATGCACTATCATCATGTATCACCTAATTCTCCACAAATCAGAGAACGTTATCTAACCTATGGGACTGGAATGCAATCACAGAACATCCACCAGCGCCCGCCACCGGTGCCATTCCCAAACCAACATAGTAATAATGTTAGCAACACAAGATCTAACAACAGCAAGGGCTACAGATACTCAGGGGGAGGCAAGCAGAGGCGGAAACATGGCAGGCGAGACAACTCTCAAAACAGAGGAGGCAGCAGTAGTAGGTGATGGCAATATGATGCTGTGGTGGTGTAGCACAGCAGAATGGACCCTGTTGCACATGACATCATGTCATCACCCTTGTGTAATCCTTCTCTCTGCCTTTCCTGTCATTTTTGAGAATGTTTTCTAAAGCTCCTGTGGTGGCATGTGAATTCTTCAGAGCAAAAAAAAACAAAAAAATGTATGTCTAATCAGTATTGCAGAATTAAGCAGAAAAATAGCAGTGCTAATAAAATCTTTGCTTGTTTGTAGATAGAAGATTGTGTAGACTATATCTGGCCACGTGGACTGTTTCTGTGGTTGCTGTTTTAGTTTCTACAAGGACACTCAGTATCGATGGCTTTAGCGTGGTACATCTGGAGGATATTACACGAAAAGAGAAGTTAGAGAATTATTTTTAAATTACAAAGTTTGAAATATTTTATTTTCAGTTGAGAGTGTTGAATGTTTTTTTTTTGTTTTTTTTTTAATTTTATCTTTTTTTTTTTTTTTTAACGTAAAGAATTAGTCCAGCCATTTTAGAAGGTTTAAATTACTTAGCAACCAAAATTGCTTAATTTTTGTAAAAGTATCTTCAATCATTTTATTTGTTGAGTGTCTTGGATAGGCAACATTGATCTTCGGTGATGGTTGATGATTTAGTCTATGATCTGGAATGTTGGAACAAGGAGACTTCTCAAGGCAGGATATAGAATTGTCCATACTGGCAGTGCTTTGTTTTCCTTTCAGTTCATTTGTAGCAAGTCTGCCTGACTGTAAAGGGATGATATTATGCATGGATATTTTTTTTTATGTTTAAATTTATGAAAAATTAAATGAAATGATAACTTTAAAATGTTTTAAAAAAAAAACCCAACAAAAACTGATGTTTAATATTGTTAAAATATTCAGTTATAGATAAGCGAACATATAAGCTAACACTGTATTATCAAAAATGTTCATTGTGTGAGTGAATTGTGAAACTAGATTCTGAGACACACTGAAAAACTTCTAGCTTGTGATTAGAGTCAGTTTTTAAAAATATGCTTTTTGTAAAATAGTTTATTTTTTTAAAAATAAACTTCTTTTAAGTTTGTTTTTTTTTTTTGCCCCTAAAAAAATCCAAGATGTTTGAATGTTTCTTTTGTTCATGTGCAGAAAGCCTCTTCCATCCACGGCAAGCATTTATCTTTTCCATGACAAATATTTTTTTTAAGCAGCAGTTGTCATTTGTGTCTTACATGAATATGTCAAGCATTTCTTCATATAAACCAGTGGTTGTTCACTTTATTTTAGTTGTGGGACCTGCTTTGCAGCCTAAAAACAGCTATGGACCATTCATTTAAAAAAATAAAGCAATAAACAGAACCCAGATGATGCTCAGTTTTTTTGTTTTTTTTGTTTTTTTTGTTTGTTTAATCGAGCAGAAAAAATGCTGGTCTGTGGGACACCCCCCCCCCTCCCAAATCCTTTCATGTACCCTAGACTAAGAGCCAATGATGTAAACCATGTTTCTTTTTGTTGTACGTGTTCTTTCATTTATGCAACATTTCCATTTTCCAGTAACAAACATTTCTTTATCCAAACCATGTTTCTGCTATCTCTTGTCCAAGTTCCGTGTTTATTTCTTTCTTTTTTTTTTTTTAATTTGTTTATTTTCTTTTTCAAAATCAAACATTTCCTCCAGATTTTTTAAATATTTCTGATTCTGTTTACAGTATCTACAGCATCTGCTCTGTGTATCTGGAAACAAAAGTCTCCTCCACTTGCAGTACATACTGTCTATGTCTGGAAGCAAAAATGTCCACCATGTGCTGGATATATTCACCCATCAATGACAAAGTTCCTCTTCTTTTTTTTTCTCATAAAAATCCATCCATCTACTGGATATATTCATCCATCAACAGCAAAGTTCCTCTTTTCTTTTTTTCTTTTTTTTTTTCATCAGAGTCCCACCATCTACTGGATATATTCATCCGTCAACAACTTTTTTCCTCTCAACAAAATCCCACCATTTCATCTGTAGCATCATTCTGTAAGTAAAGATAGTATTACAGTAAACCCTCATTTAATAGACCCTGATATAGCACAGCAGACAAATAATATTGTGCATTAATTAATAATATTTTTTAATTAAAATTTTTTAAATATTTCATATTCTTTGTTTTAAATTAGCAATTTCATTTTGTATGAAAGCTTTTTTGTTTTTTTAACATAAGAAACAATAAGAATGTGATTTAAAAAGATGCCTCTCCCCTTCCCCAAAAATTTATATTCAGTTTAACAGACTTTTAGCATTAATGGACACCCCATCCTCTATTAGTCCATTAAATCGAGAGTTTACTGTATCCCTATCTCCTACGAGGATCTCCCGTCGATCACACATTTATTCATATCATGTACATAAAACACAATGCAAGCTAAATGACGATACCAATATCATTCCTGGTCAGACTTGTGTTCCTGATTATTACGTCCAGTTTTTCCTGTGGTGTCACATATATGCAGTGTTTAAGGGATGATTTTCTGGTTATAGTAACAGGTATCGTATCTTGTTGAATCTTCTTACATCTTAACATCCTTCCTGTGCCGTTAAACATCACATAGAGCTCTATGTTGACTCTACACATCTGGAGATTATTTACTTTGTACATAATAGTTGATTATCACAGTCGGTCTTAGTTGTTTGTTGAATATGAATAGTTATGTTAACAGAGTAACTTCCTTAATTGTACATACACTTTGCAAAAGCTTATAAAAATGTACATATATATATATATAATATAATGCATCTTTTTGTGCTATAAGATTTTTATGATTAACATTTTAATCATCATCATCATCCATTCATGTGATCAACTGGTCATAGAGGTGCCACCTAATCGACAGCAAAGTAGCTAGCATCTGTTTCAGCTCAGTGTGGTAACATGATTCAAAGATGTCACATGACCACTCATCGATGCTTGCCGTCCACTTTTTCTTCTTTTTTTTTTTTTCCTTTCTTTCATCCTGTTAATTTTCTTACCCCAATCATTCGACAAAGTCAAACAGCTTCTCTTCTTTTTTTTTTTTTTTGGCCACAGAAGCAGAACTTTCTAATTCCTCCTCCTGCCCCCCTCCCCCTCCCAAATACTGTTTTTAAGCCTTCATTGTCCACTTTATGATGCCACTTGAAGTTTCCGATTTCCTGTTTTATTACACTGACACAAGATACTTTTCTCAACATTCCCTTCCAAAGTCTTATTTCAGATACTCTGTCATTTTTGTAATCCACCATGAATATGTAAGACAGAATAAGTTTTGCTTGTTGGGCTGTGGCTTTGACGCAGCTTCCATTGTGTCACAGAGTGATAGCAGGGGGAGGGCCTGGGTGTGTAAAAGAGAGAGAGAGTATGTGTATTTCTCTTTTTTTTTTTTTTTTGTTCATTTCCCAGATTTGAGCTTGTAGAGTCATGATGAGCAGAGTCGGATACATTTTATGTGTTGTTGATTGGATATAGTAATTTTGAATTGATAAAAGTAACCAGTTCAAGTGAAAATCTGATTTGCATTTTCTTCTCTCATCATTTTTTTTTTTTTGTATGGGTTACAACTCGTCTTGTTAATATTTAAATGGCTTTACTGCTTTCACCTATAATCCAGGTTTGGTCCTTGCATGTTATTGCTCTCAGTATTAGACTAAAACATTAAAGAGTTTGTTAATACATTATATGAGTTTGTCCATTCACTGTTATGTCTTTTCAAACCCATCTGGTGTTTTGTTTCTGCATTTTAAACTTTTGGCAATGCTCATTTCCATTCCACATTTTGTTGATGATATGTAAAGGCAGTAATTAGCTTGTTTAAAAGCCCCACTTAACTATCAGATAAGCTGTCTGTATGTTGCATATCAAAGATGTGTGATTTTTTTTTCCATCCTTTGTTATTGCAGTCGGTCTTAGTTGTTTGTTGAATATGAATAGTTATGTTAACAGAGTAACTTCCTTAATTGTACATACACTTTGCAAAAGCTTATAAAAATGTACATATATATATATATAATATAATGCATCTTTTTGTGCTATAAGATTTTTATGATTAACATTTTAATCATCATCATCATCCATTCATGTGATCAGACTGGTCATAGAGGTGCCACCTAATCGACAGCAAAGTAGCTAGCATCTGTTTCAGCTCAGTGTGGTAACATGATTCAAAGATGTCACATGACCACTCATCGATGCTTGCCGTCCACTTTTTCTTCTTTTTTTTTTTTTTCCTTTCTTTCATCCTGTTAATTTTCTTACCCCAGTCATTCGACGAAGTCAAACAGCTTCTCTTCTTTTTTTTTTTTTGGCCACAGAAGCAGAACTTTCTAATTCCTCCTCCTGCCCCCCCTCCCCCTACCAAATACTGTTTTTAAGCCTTCATTGTCCACTTTATGATGCCACTCGAAGTTTCCGATTTCCTGTTTTATTACACTGACACAAGATACTTTTCTCAACATTCCCTTCCAAAGTCTTATTTCAGATACTCTGTCATTTTTGTAATCCACCATGAATATGTAAGACAGAATAAGTTTTGCTTGTTGGGCTGTGGCTTTGACGCAGCTTCCATTGTGTCACAGAGTGATAGCAGGGGGAGGGGCTGGGTGTGTAAAAGAGAGAGAGAGTGTGTGTATTTCTCTTTTTTTTTTTTTTTGTTCATTTCCCAGATTTGAGCTTGTAGAGTCATGATGAGCAGAGTCAGATACGTTTTATATGTTGTTGATTGGATATAGTAATATTGAATTGATAAAAGTAACCAGTTCAAGTGAAAATCTGATTTGCATTTTCTTCTCTCATCATTTTTTTTTTTTTGTATGGGTTACAACTCGTCTTGTTAATATTTAAATGGCTTTACTGCTTTCACCTATAATCCAGGTTTGGTCCTTGCATGTTATTGCTCTCAGTATTAGACTAAAACATTAAAGAGTTTGTTAATACATTATATGAGTTTGTCCATTCACTGTTATGTCTTTTCAAACCCATCTGGTGTTTTTTTTTCTGCATTTTAAACTTTTGGCAATGCTCATTTCCATTCCACATTTTGTTGATGATATGTAAAGGCAGTAATTAGCTTGTTTAAAAGCCCCACTTAACTATCAGATAAGCTGTCTGTATGTTCGCATATCAAAGATGTGTGATTTTTTTTTCCATCCTTTGTTATTGCAGCTAACGTTCTTCAGTGATCAAAGTGTCATTGGTATTGTAAGCACATTCATCCTGTTTCAGATCATTACTATCATATTACTGCTATATTTCATTAATTAGCAAGATTTGGTGTACAAGTACTTCTGAAATGGTTTGTTATGTAAATAATAACAATTATTTTTGCTTTATAGTTAAAGAATAAAGAAAATGGTAATACATTCTGTTTTCTGGTGATATAATCTTCACTGCCAGTTCTGTAAGTGTACAAAAAAAACTTCACCACACAAGTTCATGTTATGTAAGTGAATGTAAGCTTCACCATATGGATTCCTGTTCTGTGTAAGTGAATGTAAGCTTCACCATATGGATTCCTGCTCTGTGTAAGTGAATGTAAGCTTCACCATATGGATTACTGTTCTGTGTAAGTGAATGTAAGCTTCACCATATGGATTCCTGTTCTGTGTAAGTGAATGTAAGCTTCACCATATGGATTCCTGTTCTGTGTAAGTGAATGTAAGCTTCACCATATGGATTCCTGTTCTGTGTAAGTGAATGTAAGCTTCACCATATGGATTCCTGCTCTGTGTAAGTGAATGTAAGCTTCACCATATGGATTCCTGCTCTGTGTAAGTGAATGTAAGCTTCACCATATGGATTCCTGCTCTGTGTAAGTGAATGTAAGCTTCACCATATGGATTCCTGCTCTGTGTAAGTGAATGTAAGCTTCACCATATGGATTCCTGCTCTGTGTAAGTGAATGTAAGCTTCACCATATGGATTCCTGCTCTGTGTAAGTGAGTTAAAGCTTCTCAGCACAGCTTCCTGTCTTGTAATTATTTTTTTTTCTCTTTGGAGAGAACTTGATCATTCTCTATTTCACGCTCTCACAATACTTTCCTGTCCACATCTTAAAAAACTGAAGGTGTAGAATCCAGTGTTTTCAACAGATGGAGGTTATTGTATTTCCTTTTTGTAATTAGTAATGTAACTTTTTTTTTTTTTTTATTTTGCAGAGAAAACTGACACAGGATAAGAGTTTATTTTTATTTGTTCTATTTTTATGTACATTTGTATGTAAGACATCAATTTAATGTTTGGGCAGTGATGTAATATTCAGTAAGCTGTGCTACTATACCAGATCTGGTCTTTGTTGCAGTGAAGTTGGTGATTTTAGTTTGAGCAGTTTACTGAATAATCAAACATATCACAAGGGCATTGCCTGTGACTCAAGGAATGACCTAATGGAACATGGGTTGATACCTACTGTTATGTTCAAGTGTATCTCTTTCCTCTCTCTCTTTCTCTCTGTCTCTCTCTCAATGAACCTCAAGTGCCCAAGGCACATGGTGGGGGGGGGGGGGGGTCGGGCCGCTCCACAAAGGTTTTCTACAAACATCCGTCTTTTGCCTTTTTTTTTTATCCGCTTCCGCCCAGGTGAGGGTGAGCACTGTATTGCTCAGTATCATCTCTGTTCTTCTTCATGTCTCCCTTGGTCTACCATTACTCCAGTGCAAGTAAATGTTTACAGTTAATTGTTGCAGTGTCATCTGCTAATAGACCTCACATTTCATTCACAGAAATATATAATATATATAATATACTGTTGGGAGTTCACTCACTGGCGGTAACATGTTTCCTTCCCGTCTGTTCACTGTGTTAGTTTTCTTCTTTTTCAAAAAACAAAAACAAAAAAACTTTCAGAAAGTTTCCACAGTGTTTCTGTTCTTTTCTCCTTTCTTTGTTTTAAATTAGTTAATCTCTTGTCCAACAGACATGTTATGTTATCACCCCATGAATCTTGAGTTCACATGCTTCTCTTTTTCTGTATCAGCACATGCCAATTAAAACAGTTTGGGTTGGAGACTTTTTCAAACAAACATCTTTTTTTAAATAAAATTCTTGGGCTTTGTGGCAGATTTTTGTGAGGAAGAAGGGGGGGGGGGGGGGGGATGAGTAATGTGGCACAGTAAATTTTCATTGCAAAAAAAAGCACCACATCTGATTAATAGTAATATTTTTAATTGATATTTTCTTTTCTTGTCTTTATTTGGATAGGTTACAACTAGTTTTCGTATGTATCTTCATGTCTTGAGTCGAGCTGAATTTGTTTAGTCAGTTCAGGGTGGGGAAAAGAAGAAGAAAAATCGTGATGTTGACTGGATACAGTGAAGGAGCTGAAGACACACACAAGGCAAAGAAAGGTTTAGAAATCTTGTTTTAAACTTGTAGTTCTTAAGGGCCAGGTACTTAACTGGCAGGTTTAAATTGACTGGAAAACATTTTAGATTGGGTCTTAGCCCTTGTACAGAATGTTGCCCGCTTTGTTTTTTTTTTTTAATTTTTTTGTTTGCCTCCTGTCTTGTCAGTCCTAATAATAACTGTCTTTGAATCCAGATCAGCTCATTTCTCACATGTACAAAGAGAGTTATAATTACTGCTTGAATAGTTGCTGTTGACTCTGTTGTCTAGTATGTATATTGTATGCTGCTGTCTGGGGCAAGTGTTGGTTCAGCATGTATATTTTGTTCTGTACCCAGGGTCATACTCGTATGTTGTTCAGTATGTGTATTGTATGCTTTATCTGTGGTCATATGTTGTTCAGTATGTGTATTGTCTGTTTTACCCATGGTCAGGTGTTGTGTTGCATGCTGTACCCATGGTCATATGTTGTTCACTGTATGTGTTGTATGCTTTATCTGTGGTCATATGTTGTTCAGTGTATGTACTGTATGCTATACTTATGGTCATATATTCAGTGTATGTGCTGTATGCTATACTTATGGTCATATATTGTTCAGTGTATGTACTGTATGCTATACTTATGGTCATATGTTGTTCAGTGTATGTACTGTATGCTATACTTATGGTCATATGTTGTTTAGTTTGTGAATTTTGTGCTGTACCTAGGGTCATATGTTTGCAGCATGTACTGTAGCCAGGTTATTTTTTTTTTATATCTACTATCCCATTTCTTGTACAGATTGTATGGAGAAGTTTGTAACTATCTGAATATCATTTTTTTTTTTTGGGGGGGGGGGGTTGTGTTGATTCCCATGCAGTCATTGTAACATATTAGTGTATCTCTTTCCTCTCTCTCTTTCTCTCTGTCTCTCTCTCAATGAACCTTAAAGTGCCCAAGGCACATGGTGGGGGGGGGGGGGGTCGGGCCGCTCCACAAAGGTTTTCTACAAACATCTGTCTTTTGCCTTTTTTTTTTATCTGCTTCCGCCCAGGTGAGAGTGAGCACTGTATTGCTCAGCATCATCTCTGTTCTTCTTCATGTCTCCCTTGGTCTACCATTACTCCAGTGCAAGTAAATGTTTACAGTTAATTGTTGCAGTGTCATCTGCTAATAGACCTCACATTTCATTCACAGAAATATATAATATATATAATATACTGTTGGGACTTCACTCACTGGCGGTAACATGTTTCCTTCCCGTCTGTTCACTGTGTTAGTTTTCTTCTTTTTCAAAAAACAAAAAAAAAAAAACTTTCAGAAAGTTTCCACAGTGTTTCTGTTCTTTTCTCCTTTCTTTGTTTTAAATTAGTTAATCTCTTGTCCAACAGACATGTTATGTTATCACCCCATGAATCTTGAGTTCACATGCTTCTCTTTTTCTGTATCAGCACATGCCAATTAAAACAATTTGGGTTGGAGACTTTTTCAAACAAACATCTTTTTTTAAATAAAATTCTTGGGCTTTGTGGCAGATTTTTGTGAGGAAGAAGGGGGGGGGGGGGGGGATGAGTAATGTGGCACAGTAAATTTTCATTGCAAAAAAAAGCACCACATCTGATTAATAGTAATATTTTTAATTGATATTTTCTTTTCTTGTCTTTATTTGGATAGGTTACAACTAGTTTTCGTATGTATCTTCATGTCTTGAGTCGAGCTGAATTTGTTTAGTCAGTTCAGGGTGGGGAAAAGAAGAAGAAAAATCGTGATGTTGACTGGATACAGTGAAGGAGCTGAAGACACACACAAGGCAAAGAAAGGTTTAGAAATCTTGTTTTAAACTTGTAGTTCTTAAGGGCCAGGTACTTAACTGGCAGGTTTAAATTGACTGGAAAACATTTTAGATTGGGTCTTAGCCCTTGTACAGAATGTTGCCCGCTTTGTTTTTTTTTTTTAATTTTTTTGTTTGCCTCCTGTCTTGTCAGTCCTAATAATAACTGTCTTTGAATCCAGATCAGCTCATTTCTCACATGTACAAAGAGAGTTATAATTACTGCTTGAATAGTTGCTGTTGACTCTGTTGTCTAGTATGTATATTGTATGCTGCTGTCTGGGGCAAGTGTTGGTTCAGCATGTATATTTTGTTCTGTACCCAGGGTCATACTCGTATGTTGTTCAGTATGTGTATTGTATGCTTTATCTGTGGTCATATGTTGTTCAGTATGTGTATTGTCTGTTTTACCCATGGTCAGGTGTTGTGTTGCATGCTGTACCCATGGTCATATGTTGTTCACTGTATGTGTTGTATGCTTTATCTGTGGTCATATGTTGTTCAGTGTATGTACTGTATGCTATACTTATGGTCATATATTCAGTGTATGTGCTGTATGCTATACTTATGGTCATATATTGTTCAGTGTATGTACTGTATACTATACTTATGGTCATATGTTGTTCAGTGTATGTACTGTATGCTATACTTATGGTCATATGTTGTTTAGTTTGTGAATTTTGTGCTGTACCTAGGGTCATATGTTTGCAGCATGTACTGTAGCCAGGTTATTTTTTTTTTATATCTACTATCCCATTTCTTGTACAGATTGTATGGAGAAGTTTGTAACTATCTGAATATCATTTTTTTTTTTTTTTTTTTGGGGGGGGGGGGGGGGTTGTGTTGATTCCCATGCAGTCATTGTAACATATTAGTTTACCAAATTTGGTGTCATCTTGTTATTTTGTGCCATTTTGTTATTCTGTGTAAGATTGTAGATTTTGTAATCTCTTAATTTGATGTCTAGACATAAGATGAAAGACAGTGTGTGTTCCATTATTTGTTAGTATTTGGCAGATGAAGATGATGAAGTAGTCAAGATCTTTGTCAGAACTTTTTTTTACTGTATCATTTGTTAAAAGGGTTGATACTGTACCATTTGTTAGAAGGGTTGATACTGCACCATTTGTTAGAAGGGTTGATACTGCACCATTTGTTAGAAGGGTTGATACTGCACCATTTGTTAGAAGGGTTGATACTGCATCATTTGTTAGAAGAGCCAAGCCAGCTTTAAATATGGATCCATGACTTGCCTTAGGGCCAGGGAAGAAAAGTTAGTCGAGATATATGATAGTGACCTCATGATCTTATAGTGTGTCGGCTGTTGTATGCAAAATAGGCTGGTAGTACCATACATTTGGTATCTCACCGACATGGAACAGGTCTCATTCTTTTTAAGTCTTTTTTTTTTTCCTTCCTGTAATGGTTTGTTCTCTCTAAAAACAAACATGGTTGAGGAAGTAAACAAAATGGAAGATATAACCTGGGATCACAGCAACATCAAATTTGTTGTAGAAATGTTTCACTTGTTGTACTCATTTATATTTACTGGAGAATTATATATTTTTGTGCATTCTGTATCTCTTATGGTTACACCTGATTTCATATCAGTCTTTTGTCAGATAAAGACCTACAGGACTTCCAAGTCAGAAAATGTGAAGCTGTGTTTGTTTGGGTTTTTTTTTTTCCCCAACACAATGTCAACATTATCAGGATGTGTAATATTGTAATGTGTGCTCTCCTATAAATCAGTCTAGTCGGATGCGTCTGCCTGCAGCAGGTGGTACAAGTTTTTGATGGATTTAGGTATTTCTTCAGGTTTGTCTTGAAAGAAAATAGTCTGATATCATACTGACATCCTTCTTGAGTCCATCTTTGATATAAGAGAGTTGGAGAATGCAGTTTTGTAGGATTAGACCGAAAAAATCGTAGACAAAGCACTTTAGTGAGACGTGAGAGAAAGAAAATTCACAAGAGAATTACGTGGGATTCAGACACGGACTCCGGTAGGACAAGCACCTGTGTAGCCACAAGAAAACAGCGTACCAACCAACTTTGCCAACTAGCACACCCAGTTAACTTATCGATCTTGTGAGCAGTGTAACAGTGGACAGCACATCACAGGCATACATGAACAGAGGACAGCACTTCACAGACATAGACAGAGGACAGCACTTCACAAACATAGACAAACAGAGAACAGCACTTCACAAACATATATGAACAGAGGACACTTCACAGGCATACATGAACAGAGGACAACACTTCACAGACATAAAGAACAGAGGACACTTCACAGGCATACATGAACAGAGGACAACACTTCACAGACATACAAGGTGTATCTGGTAAGTAATGAGACTTATTTTATTCAGCCAATCAGCAGATCCGGGGGTGGATTCTCTGGACCTGAAGGGTAGTGAGGATGTTAGATAAAGGGTCGATATCTCATCATTTGGCTCTGAGCTTTTACAACTTGCAAAATGAACAGCTGTTTAAGTGTCGTGTAACAGTCAAAATGCAGAGGAGTATCGAGCAGCGATACACAATAAAGTTTTGCGTTAAACTTGAAAAATCTGCAACTGAGACACTTGCTACTATATAGAAAGCCTGTGGAAAGGATGCTTTGTTGAAAGTACAAGTGTTTCGGTGGTGCAAGACATTCAATGAAAAGATGGAGCTCTGAGTGGCACACAACCAAGTCTCCTCAACCAAAGAAGGCTTGAATGAGCAAATCAAAGATGAAATTGATGCTCATTGTCTTTTTTTTTTACTCTAAAGGTCTTATGGGCAAGGAGTTACAGGCAAATGGTCAGCATAGCATTTTATGTGGAAGTGCTTAAACGGCTGAAGAACAGAGTCGCATGTGTCCACCCGGAGATCACCAACACCTGGTTCTTCACCACGACAATGCACCAAGCCATGTGTCGCTGCCAGTGAGAGAGTTTCTAGCGAAACAAATCGTAGCAACGCTGTGCCAACCTCCTTACAGCCCGGACTTGGACCCAGCTGACTTCTTTTTGTTTCCCTGGCTCAAATCAAGCTTGAAAGGCCAACATTTTGGGACTGTTAATGATGTGCAAGTTGCCATGACGAGTGCTTTGAAGGAGATCCCATTGCAGAACTGCTGGCAATGGTGTGCTGATGCTCAAGAATGTTATTTCGAGGAATTTTAAGTATATGTAATTATATCTTGAACGAATCGAATTTTATGGAAGCAGTCTCATTACTTACCAGACACACCTTCCACATGAACAGAGAGACAGCACTTCACAGACTTACATGATCTGTTGTATTTTGTTTATCACTGACAAAAGTTACTGTAGTCAGAAACAACTGCATTTGCTACTGTATCAAAAATATTTGTATGTTGTTATGTAGAATAGGTGTTTCTTGCATCAAGTTAGTTGTTTACGATTTTTTTTTTTTCTTGATGGTTTTAGTCCCCATGTTATAGTGGTTAGAAAGTAACAATATTTGAATTTATGGTTGAAGATGCGTTATTTTTTTTAAATTTACAATATTAATTCATTATTTGACAGATGTTAAAAGTCGTTGGTCTCTGTTTTATGTTTTCTTTGGTATGTCTGAATCAGATCAGGTGCCTTTCTTATTCCTGTGGGACAAGGACAGGAAGCTGATTCTGATGTGTTTCACTTGATCACATTCATCTTCTTTTTCCCATGAGTTTTCCAGTAACTGTCAGGTTCTGTATATTCTTGTATGTCCATTCAAATTTTCCTTCTGTTTTTAGTTATTTTTTTTCTTGTTTTAGATGTCAGACTAAGATGTTTGTATGTTGTTCTTGCTTCCCAGCGAACACGTATATTGCTTTCAGTTTATTGTTTTGTTTGTTCATATTGTTGAAGTCCCAGAAGCAAAGGCTAATAATAGCTCTGTATAACACTTCAAGACTAAAAATGTTGCAGTTTTAAAATGTTCGGGACATAAAAAGCTGGGGGGAGGGGGGTTGTCTATGGTATTCTTGACTTGTTATCAGCTGTTCATTTGCTTTCTGCTGTAATTGTTATGATGTAATTGAATCTATATATTTATGTCAGTGTCTGTTCGTGTGCATGAAAGTTGACCCCTGGGACATTTCCTGTATTTAGTATCACCAGTGTTTTCTGTCTTGTTGCTGCTTTGGTCTAGTCCTCTTTTATTGCTGTCTTTGATAATCTTGTTCTGTAGTTTCTACCAGCTGCTTTCACTTTCTGCTGTTAAGAGCGGTGACATCCACATATCTCAGGTTGTTATTATGGCTGCCTGTTTTCATTCCTTTCACATTTTAAATGCTTCTTGTAATGTTTTCACTGTGTAATGTATACACCCATTTTGTTTTGTTTTTTTAATTGCCTGTATTATTGTTGTTCACTCTTTGTGTACTGCTCTTTTGATTCTGCTATATGTTCTTAAAAATTCTCATATATCTTACTGTTTACTGTAGATTTTCCAAGAATTTATATCTACATTTAAAAAAAAAAAAAAGAAAGAAAAAAGTGAATGAATTCATTTTAATAAATCCTTTGCCTATATGAAAGTATCCCTATCATATATTTGGGGTTAGTTTTCTCCATGCAGCTGAAAATATTTTAAGTTCACTTCTTTTCCCTTCATCTTTGATGTATATAATTGTAAATATGTTCTGAATGAGTTTTGGTCATGTAGGTTTTTGCTGTGCAATAACTTCATATAGTGGTGCCACAAAGAAAGTTAGTGTATGACAGTTTGGTTTATTTTTGTATGAAAGTTTAATTGTGAGAGATTTTTGGCAGAAGTTAATTGTGTGTGTGTGTGTGTGTGTTTTCATACAAATCTGTGTGGTTTTGAGTTGAGTGGGGGTGGATTTTTAAAAGTGGGGGGGGGGGGGGGGGGGAGAGAACAGAAAAAAAAAGGAAAAGAAATTAAAGAGATTCACTCTTATATAAAAAATTTTTGTCCATTTGTTTTGTTTTTTTGTAAACCTTTTTGTCTGTTTTGTTGTTGTATGCCCCTGCTTGTTGAGAGTCCTGGCTGAGGTGAGTACTTATAACACAGACAGCATGACCTTTATTCTCTCAGAGCAGGTCTAGTAGTTTTCAGTCAGACTGTAGTGCCGCAGTAACCTTGTCACCAGGAACAATGTGGAAGTAATGTGTGGGGTCTTGACCAGCTGTGATGCACTAGTTCTGATGACAGTGGCCTAAGTTCTTCACCTCTCAAAATTTGTTTGTTCGTTTGACTTACAACTTGTCTGTTAGTTCATTTACTGTCTCATATGCTGTTTGTTTGTATTTCTGCATATGCTGTCTGTCAGTTCGTTAGATTTCATTCAGCTCATTTGACATTGCATATGTTGTCTGTCTGTTCATCCGACTCTGAACATGTTGTCTGGTGGTTTATTTGATTCAGTTCATTCTTGACTTTATATTACACTGTCTTAGGGTAAGATGATCTCATTCTTGCTGCATACTTCTTCAAAATAGGATTATCAGTGTTGCTTTTGATAATGTTTTCTTTTGTATGTTCACCTACTATCAATTCACACTTACTGTTGGTTCACACTTGCTGTTTGTTCATAGACTGTTGACTCACACTTGCTGTTTGTTCATAGTCTGTTGACTCACACTTGCTGTTTGTTCACAGACTGTTGACTCACACTTGCTGTTTGTTCACAGACTGTTGACTCATACTTGCTGTTTGTTCACCCAGTTATAATTCAGACCTGCTTTCCCTTGACACACTGACAATAATCCATCACTTGGCAAGATACAACCTTTAGCTCTGTAAGTGTGTCAGCAAAGACTGGCACTTGTCATGCCATTACCTGACCAGGAACCTGATGCTGTAACAACACACTGTGGCATGATAACCTGGCAAGCAAATCAAAGCTCCTTATAGTCAAGCTGTGCTGAAGATATTCTAACACATACACCACAATGGACAGTAAAGACATGAGTGAGGGCACACTGATGCAACTGTTCCCAGACTCCACAAAAACTCAGTGTCTGAGCGTTGAGGGAGAGGACCCAGTTTCTCTTATTTTAACCGAAACATGGTAGGATCATTTGACAGCAAATAATGTTTCTTGGAATGCAGGCAGCGACTTCTGCTCTTCATGCTGCTCTCTCCTCACTCAATCCAGCTTCTGTAAATTGGCATGCTTTCGGGGAGGAAGGGGAACCACTTTTGAAAAAAGTAGAGTATCTGCCTGCACAGCAATGCACAATGGATTACACTGCATTCTATACACACAGCTGTCAGGATGAAGGCAAATTCTAACACCACATACACTTCGATAATGGGGGAACAGAACAAATGTTGGGGTTCACAAGAATCCAAATCTTCAATCGATGAGAAGACTGAATCAGAGGCCACAAAAACTGAGAAGTGCATAAAAGGTTACATCATCATCTCAAACACAACACAAACACGTGTCCTCTATCGCTATAAACATACTCCACAAGCAAACACTAGAGGTAAAATATGAGGAGTTTACTCATGGTTACATGGACTATAACCCACACAAGGGCAACAATATGATAAAATATGTGAACAAGAATACCACACACCACAATCAACCTGATCATCTTTATACATTAAGTCAAAGTTGCATCACATACTAACTCTAACATACTTCGTTAACCAAACAAAACAACAACAGGACATTACCTTAAAATGTCATATTTCAATCAAAAATCTTGTCACACACGGCACATAACCAAAAACTCTGCTAACACTTTCAATCTTACAAGAACAAACCTTAATTCCCCCCCCCCCCACTTCACCTTCTCACATGCCAGAAGATTACAGTATTTCTAAAAAGAGCTATTTATAAATAACAATATCTGCAATGCTACAAGTAACAGTTTCTGCACACATATATGAGTATAACATAAAAATTCATTTCTCCTGGTAAAGTAACTCCCATTTCATGTAGTTTCTCATTTAATATACTTCTGTGGAAATCTTACACAACTAATCAGATATCAAGTGCTTTAAATGCAGTTTGCTTGTCCATCTCTCACTGTTATAAATCTGCTTCTCCCATGTAGTTTGTATGCCCATATCTCACTGCTTTGAATCCAACTGCTTCACTTATCTGGCCCAACAGACGTAGGTGACTGCAGCAAAGAACAATAGACACTACATACCATCCTCCAGAACCGCCAGCTACACAGCCCACTCAGGCAAAGGACCTGGCCAAATTCCAGACCCTACATGAGAGGCCCTTCAGCAAAGCTGAAAACCAGAAATGAACTGCTGCGTTTGTGGGAGACACTGAAGAAGAAGAAGAAAACTTACATCACAGTCTTGTGTGCCAGCAGGTCAAGGAAAACAGGGACACTAGCAACATATCTCCTGACATTTCAGCATCCGCTAACAACACAACTATGACTTGCTTATAAAGCAATAATAATGATAAAACACTGCAGTCAACAACTGAACAACACAATCTACAACATTTTAGCGATGACAAAAAGCAGCAAAAAAAAAAAAAAAAAAACAGACTAATAATGAGCCTATATGAAACCAACAACAAAAAAGTAATGTTTTGTACAAAATATGTTACACATCTTAAATTTTCTTATTCACTTTGTAGAGAAAATGCTCAATTCTGATGTTTTCAGTGTTTTGGCCAGTAATTTTGAAATATACACTAAGGAAGGCTTGTGCACATTTCCAAAAGATGTAGCTGGTAATAAATGAGGAGCAAAGGCCACAAGATTTTCACATTTCAAATTTCAGAATCTCAGTACAAACATTTCTGGTATTTCAATAATGAGAAAACCAACAGAACATTCTGCTTACACCAGAAATATATTTATTCCTTCATTTTTCATGGTGAAAGATCTCTTATTACTATTGAAATTAAAAAAATAAACTGGTTGCTAAACCTCATTAAATCCAACCAACAGTCCAATGTATTCAATTGTGCATGAGTAGCAAATGAGTAAACATGGACCCTGTAATTACTACTCTTGGCAGCTGTGAGTTTCATTTTCTGCAAACAGGAGACAGGCACTGCTGAGATTCACCAACTTCATCATGCTTGTATATATGATGGAATGTCCCTTAGCACTGACATTTCTGTGAGGGATTGGTGCAGGAAATTCAGGGATGGGTTCAAAGATGTGCATGACTGGAGAGAGGGTGGGGGGGGGGGTGTCAAGGACAACACTCTTGTGACTGTTGAACCCATTAAAAAAGTTGACCCAGTCATGCACAAAAAAAATTTCACAATTCCAGATCTGTCTGGATAATTTCCTCAAATTTCAAGGACTAGTCTACTTCAGAATGTCATAGAGAAATTAGGTAACCATAAGTTCTGTACATGGAGGGAACCAGAACAGACCGTCACAGAAAAACTGGGTTACCATAAGTTCTGTGTGGAGGGAACCAAAACAGACTGTCACAGAGAAATTGGGTTACCACAAGTTCTGTACATGGATGGTACCAAAACAGACTGTCACAGAGAAATTGGGTTACCACAAGTTCTGTAACATGGAGGGTACCAAAACAGACTGACGATCACAAAGCTCAAAGTATGGGCTCAGCTTTGTCATTCCTTCCGCACTACCAGAAAGGCAGGGATGAGCTTCTTGACAAGAATCATGACTGGGGACAAGACATGAGCTTATATCATGAATGGAATGCAGAAACGAAGGAACATCCCAAACAGTGGATGCTCACTCAACCTTCAAAGAAGCCATGGAATTCAAACAAACAGTTTTTAATTTTAAAAAAAAAAGATGACTACAATTTTCTGGGACCACAGTGGAACTCTGGTGGACTTCATGGCATCAGGGGTCACAGTAACATCAAAGGTTTACTGCGAAATGCGGAATAAGCATCAAGAGGTTGATCCACGACAAAAGGTGTGGAACTCTCACCAAGAGTGTCACTCTCCTGCATGACAATGCACAGCCCCCATAATGTGGCTCAACAAAGGCTCTACCCAAGCAGTTCAGCTGGGAGATTTCTGACCACTCCTCTTACAGCCCAGACTTGGTGCTAAGAAATTACCACCTCTTCAAAAAAATGAAGACCTAGCTTCTCTGAAACCAACAAGGAGCTCATGGGTGGAGTAAACAACTGGCTGGATCCCCTGGTGGTGCCATTCTTTGATAAGGGATTGCAAAAGCTGATGTCATCGTACGATAAGTGCCTGAATTTGGATGGCGACTATAGGGAAAAGTGATGCAGTTATTTATGCAAGTTTTGTATGTAATAATTTTTTTCCCCTATTTCTGGCTTTTTTTAACCGGTCAATCAGAAGCTGACTTTGAAATAGTCCTCATACTTATGTTCTGTGACTCTGAACAATGACAAAACAACTTGTATTTGAATGATTCAGAAACAGTTTATAAGTAAAAAAGATATAATTATATAAACAGTTCAAACATGCTACAAATCCAAGATGAACTCTGACAAGAAAAATAAATATATATATCTACAAGGAATGAGGCAACACAATGCATAGTATTCAGGATTTTTCATTTCTTATGACTACGCAACTTCTGTATGGCAAAGTGTCATATCATTACAAATGTCGCATCCTGATACAAAATCAATTCTCTGCTGCCAATGAACAAAACTCTGCTAATGAAATATTTCAAGCACTAGTTTCAGAGTTCTGCTATAAACATACTTCATATATTTCCAAATTCTTCAGCTTTCCCCACTGTATGAAATTTCCACATTTCCCAATATAAATTCCACAGAAATGACAGATTATGGCAGATTTTTATATAAAATAAACAACTTGTCTCCCATAACCATCACAAGTGATTCCCTGTTCCTACCTCTATACAAGCTCTTTACCTAAGAATCAACCATTACAGACTGGGACAGTCTGTTTACAAAGAAAAAGTGTTACAAGCGTTCTGTTAGTTGGGAGATGGCTTGGAAATCATTTGAAGAAAAACAAACACCCAGAAAAGATGTGCTTTTCCTTTTTTCAAAAGAGGCAATCAAACAAAACACCAGGAACTTTGCCTGTTTCAGAACTTATCTACCCATTTCACGTGCTGAGACCATCCTTGTATTTCCAAACCATTATTTTCTGTTTCCAGTCTTTTTCTAGCCTGTGGCAGTGTTCTTTATCATCAAAGCTGGGAACAACTAAGACTTCACATAATCTACATTTGCGCTTAAACTCGACATATACTATTACCATTTCACAAGATCAGCTACATATTTATCTTATCATTTCACAAGATCGGCTACACATTTATCTTATCATTTCACAAGATCAGCTACATCTTAACATTTCACATGATTTGCTACACATTTTATCTTATCACATGTAACAGAATAGCAATTCTGTTCAGAGATTAATTGTGTAGCGCTAATAAATTGTGTTGCGTAGACTACGTCATTAGGAAGGCCCGTGTGCAAAAAGTCGTTAGAAAGGTCCGTGTGAAAAAGCCGGTCGTAAGCAGTCTATGTGTGGAAGTTGAATTGGATGGACGTGTTGGGCGAACGAGAATGGGGTAGAGCGAGTCTTGTTGTCAGAATTAGTTTAGTTTGTCTTTCTGTGTGGCTGCAGTCCTTGGTAAGCCTGTAAGTATGGTTTTTGGTATGAATAAATCATTGTAAGGTTTTCCTTGCCCATGTGGCGTAGATATTTCACGCCGGACATTTGTTGCTGTGAATTTCTGTAATAAATGTGTGTTGTCTGATGATAAACTACACCAAATCGGCTTTGTGGAAATTCTCATTGTTGACCAGTTTGTTTTGGTCGGAAGACTGCCAAGTTATGTTCAAGTTGTTGTATTCGTACTAATTTTGTGGAGTGGAAAGCCTGGGTGTCTTGTTGTATTTTCTTAGTGTATAATACAGAAAATTAGGTGATGGTTAGAACACCAGCAACAAGAAGAAACTTATAAGTTGAAACTGTACTCCACAAGAAGAATCAATCAAACCAGTAGTCTCCTTGTAGGGAGAATCCTGCTTCAGTGGCGCCGTGATTCTGTTACACTGGTGCCGTTGATTCTGCTTTACACATCACAAGATCAGGTAAATATTAATCTTATTATTTTACAAGATCAGCTACATATTTATCTTATCATTTCTCAAGTTCAGCTACACATTTATCTTATTATTTCACAAGATCAGCTACACATTTACCTTAGTATTTCACAAGATCAGCTACACATTTATCTTATTATTTCACAAGATCAGCTACACATTTATCTTATTATTTCACAAGATCAGCTACACATTTATCTTATCACTTCACACACAAATTTTCATTCACTCTAACTAGTACCAGAAGACTGAAGCAAACTGAAAATATGAATCAATATACAGGAAATGAGAAAGAAAAAAAAGGGGGGGGGGGGGGGGTGGAATTTGAACTAAATATCACTGGGGCCGACAGCTGCATACAAAAACCAAAACAGAAAAAAAAAAAAATTTTTTTTATACGTTTTTTTTTCTTCCATTACTAAGTGTTCCCAAAGAATCTTTACATACCATCATCTGTTAACTTCCTCAACATCAGTTTCCCATTCTCTTTCACTACCTGATTCACACTGAAAGCTAGACACGAGTATTACATCAAGTTTTATACAGAAGATATTCACACAGTTAAATGTCATGCTACATTCCACGGTCTACAAAACTTCAAGACAGTTTGCCTAATAGTACGGATAATTCCACAAACCACCAGAAACCTCATCAATAGACAAACATCAATCATTATTAAATATTTGCTCTGGCCAATCCATAAACTCTGCTATCCCCTTCTCAGACATCCAGCATTAGACTTCAACCCCTACATCAGACATCAAACATTAGATAAACTATACGAGATGTTAGTTTATACAACACAAGCTGCTCTCTTTATCTATAAATAAATACAAGAAAATGAAGAACGATGAATATGGAACAAATATCATGTTCTGTTCATTTTCATCTCTGACACATTCACACATCTCAACTTCAATTTTTTTTTTTAATGGTGTTCAATGAATTATTCGTGAGGATTACATAATTATGTACACGCAGCAAAAAAAAAACATATACAACTTTAGTACACACAGCTGCTAGCAAATAGCAACAGTCTAGCAATTATTTTCATGTGAGGATTATCTTGAATAAGTGGCGACAGTTTTATAAATCTGCAACACACCAACCTTTTTTTTTCTATCAGATCAATGGCTGCAAAATATAATTTTCACCAAAAAAAAATCAGATAAACATAACAAGGTGATTATATACACATGAAAGACAGGTTTTGAAACACGATCAATTTTTCCTCTCAAGTTCTGATACAGCTTTTTACCTACAGGGTGAATTATTAATGATTCTAAAATCAGCTCTCATCAATGTCCAAGGAAACTTAACCACACAATAATACAGAGTTATTTAACACAAGTAAATGACATACAAATGTCACTGATTAATATCCATATACTTTTTACTTGCATATACTGCCACTGTTTAGCACAAGGTATTTTCCAACCATTTTTTTGTCACATGCTTTTCGTAGTATTATGATTTTCTGTGGTTAACTTCTTCACAGCCATAGCTTTGTCAGGACACATAAAACAATGGCTCAGAGGACTCCACGTTCTGAAATTTTCTACAGTTTTCATCAACATAAGAGGGCTCTAGCTGGTCTGAGTTTCCGATTGTGCTCTACCTCACTCTACATCAGTGATTCCCAAACTGGGCTGCACCCCCACCTTCCTGGGCATATGCTGAGAAGATCCAGAAACAGCGAGGGAAAAAGATGAGAGGCAGTGAGTATCAGAACAACCTAAATGAAAAATGCTGTGGGGGTGGGTGTGGGAGAGGGCACCTAGGGATCTGGTGTAGGAACCCAGGGGGCCAGCAGCTCAAAAAGTTTCAGATCCACAGCACTACATAATAAAATACAAGAACTCTACGTCTAGATACAGCATGCAAACTGAACTGAGATCTGGGTTCT
This sequence comes from Achatina immaculata, assembly GCA_009760885.1. Lineage (NCBI taxonomy): Eukaryota > Metazoa > Mollusca > Gastropoda > Stylommatophora > Achatinidae > Lissachatina > Lissachatina immaculata. The sequence goes on along the minus strand of CM019709.1, from coordinate 11,916,946 downwards.
CAAACATGGGCCAATATCCTCTGTCACCATTTCAACCGTAAATGACAGAAGTGTGCAAGAAAATTAAAACTTCTACCATCGTTAAACTGGTTCTTCCAAAAATAAAAACAAATGCAAATGTTAAAAACTGGAAGTATCAGTGCAAAAGATAAGAAACAAATTATATAACAAATACTATTCTGGAGATGTAATGTTTAAAAAAATAAGAATTTAATAAATGGCCATATACTTTCCAAAACATAACCAAAATATAAGATGACAAGAATGAACTGCTTCTTTTTTTTTCTACTTACAAATCAAGGCAGGTAATATTTTATTTTTAAATTGTTAAAAAGGGAGAGGGGGAGGTTTGGGCCACAAAGAAAGCATAAAATAATAGTCCTGGCTCTATAAAGACTGTCTACAAATCATAACACATCTCTGCTCAATGCTGAACAACATATATGCCAGTCTGGACACACTCTGACCAAAAACTTCATAATCTGCCCAGCAATCAAAATAAAAAACACTTCATAGTTAATTATATGAATTAAAACAATACCTGTATGATAATATATTTGAAAGCTTCTTTGATGAAATATTACAGTGAAAGTTTGTATGCAGGGGATGAGATAAAGATATTTATGTTGCAGAAAATGGTGAAGTACATGTAAGTTCCTGGACTCAGTCTAACAAAACTTTCCTTTCCATCAAAAACTATTATGACTTTTTACAACACAAAACCATGACTTTCTGGACATCTTTCTAGACATCCCAGCAACACAAAACCATGACTTTCTGGACATCTTTCTAGATGTCCCACTAACACAAAACCACGACTTTCTGGGCATCTTTCTAGACATCCCAGCAACACAAAACCATGACTTTCTGGACATCTTTCTAGACATCCCAGCAACACAAAACCATGACTTTCTGGACATCTTTCTAGATGTCCCACTAACACAAAACCATGACTTTCTGGACATCTTTCTAGACATCCCAGCAACACAAAACCATGACTTTCTGGGCATCTCTTTCTAGATGTCCCAGCAACACAAAACCACGACTTTCTGGGCATCTCTTTCTAGACGTCCCACTAACACAAAACCATGACTTTCTGGACATCTTTCTAGACGTCCCACTAACACAAAACCATGACCTTCTGGGCATCTCTTTCTAGACGTCCCAGCAACACAAAACCATGACTTTCTGGGCATCTCTTTCTAGATGTCCCACCAACAAAAAAACCATGACTTTCTGGACATCCTTCTAGACGTCCCAGCAACACAAAACCATGACTTTCTGGGCATCTCTTTCTAGATGTCCCACCAACACAAAACCATTACTTTGACTCTCTGGACATCTCAACAACACAAAACCATGACCTGGTTTCTCCGCATGTCCCAGCAATACAAAACTAGGGCCACAACTTTCAAGAAAGTCTCAACAACACAGAAGCAAATAAACAAATAAAAATCAGTTTTTATGCCCAACAAACAGTCAACACCCTTATATCTCACAATATTATCTCTACATCTGTTGAAGCTCTCAGAGACTGAGGAGAATTTTTCCACATCATATCTACCCATCAACTCTCCACCATTACCAAACTCCACTTGAAAATAACTCACAACAGGACTCAGACTACAGACATGAAAACAACACTGCCCGATTTATCAAATGACCAACACACCACACAAGAACCTAGCTCTTATAATACTACTAACTTCATTAAGACACAGTGAAATGTATGAACCAAATGTTAAATTATAGCAACTTTTATTATTACATCATTAACATTGGTTAATCTATGTGCTAACATGTACAGCTAATCACTTTTGTAATGAAATGAAGAAGCACCGAAAGAAAACATGAGCAAAACAGCTGGAAGAGGATAGGAAAACAAGTACAAAATGAAGGAAAATATATACATTAAATAATACTACATAATCAAATAAATTACAACATCTGATGTACTGATGTATTATGATATATAAAAACAGAAATGTACATTCTCACTATTAAGACCATGATAAAATGAATAGCAGTCTCTACACAATTATCAGAGTAATCTCATTCCCCCCCCCCCCTTGCATGGCCGCCGATACCAGACACACAGTTGGACATATACAAGGACCCAGGCGCCAAGCATCACCAACAAGTAAAAATAGGAAAGAAAAAAAGTGACAACTCAAACATCAGAACTGAAAACTCTCAGTATTCTGAAACAATCAACACTGCATACACTCATCACAACAGCAAATACAAGAACTTAACTCCAGATGTTTGGCCCAGAGAATCACTACAGACCTCTGGGAGTCATGACCCCACCTTAGAGTTGTCAGGAGTTTAATAGGGTAACTGGGTCAAGACACTTGTCTGAGGATGGTACTTCCTCTGATGATCTAGAATGCTGGTGGTTCGCTCTCTACAACAGAGACTTTCCTGCACACCAAGGGAGGTTAGATGTACTTTTTTGATTATGGTCTTATGTAAATTCCAGAAAGCGAGAACTACAATAAAAGAGAAAAGGACAAACACAGCAAGATAATTCCTGATCTGAATTTGTAGCTTGAGGAGAAACATCACAATTCAAATGTCAACAGTTTTGATTCTCAATATAAGAATAATGTTTAGGATTCTTGTACGAGTAGCCGCTGACTAAACTTATTGGATCAAATGTTTAGGATTCTTGTATAAATAGCCACTATCTGATTAAACTTACTGGATCAAATGTTGAGGATTCTTGTATGAGTAGCCGCTATCTGACTAAACTTACTGGATCAAATGTTTAGGATTCTTGTATGAGTAGCCGCTATCTGACTAAACTTACTGGATCAAATGTTTAGGATTCTTCTATGAGTAGTCGCTGACTAAACTTACTGGATCAAATGTTTAGGATTCTTGTATGAGTAGCTGCTATCTGACTAAACTTCATCATCATCATCATGTGCCGTGCCGACTGGCGTTGGCTATTATGCCTCCAGAGTACCCGATCCTTCATGCAGGCCATCAGCTCAGTTGGTGATCTCCTCTCACACCATCCCGTCAGACTGTCCAGTATCATTTCTCTTGGTCTTCCTCTTGATCTTCTTCCTTCTATTTTTCCTGTTGTTATAATATTTTCAATGCCCCCTCTTCTCATTGCATGTCCTATGAAAGTACATTGTCTCTCTCTTATCTTTCTGACAAGATTTTTTGTCTCTCCAGCTCTTCTCATACATTCTTCATTAGTTATTTTTGCTGTCCAGGGGATTTGTAACATTCTTCTAATAAACCACATTTCTGCTGCTTCTAATGATTTTTGTGCAGACTCGCCTATTGTCCATGATTCACTTCCATATAACAAGATAGGTTCAATATAGCATTTTAGGACTCGTTTTCTAACATTCATTAATAACGATGTGTTGGTTAATATGTTTCTCATTCTCTGAAATGCAGTCTTTGCTTGGCCTATTCTGTTCCTAATTTCTGTTCTGCATTTCCCATCTGAAGTTATTACTGCTCCAAGGTATTTGAATTTCTGCACCTGCTTTAGAATAGTTCCGTTTAATTTAATACTGCATGCTGGTGGATTCTGTTTCTTAGATATAACCATAGTCTCTGTCTTTTTGATGTTCAAAGTAAGGCCTTTCTGTTCACTTTCTTTGGCGACTTTATCCAAGAGATTTTGCAGGTCTTGTTCACCAAGTTCTCAGCTATCAGTACTGTGTCGTCAGCATACCAAAGGTTGTTAATATTGTATCCTCCAATTTTTATGCCTGGTTCTGTGATGATTGTTCTTAGAATATTCTCGCTATACAGAGAAAAAAGGTCTGGAGATAGTACACATCCTTGTCGCACCCCTTGTTTTATAGGTTGATATTTTCCAGTCTATTTTCAACTCGAACTACTGCTTCTTGCTGCCAGTATAGATGTTTTACAATCCTCAGGTCTTTGCCGTCTATATTGATGTCTTCAAGCATTTTAATAATTTCATTATGTTTCACCTTGTCAAATGCCTTGGTGTAATCAATGAAGCATAAGTAGAGATCTTTCTGTACTTCTAAAGCTCTTTCTGTTAGTGTTCGTAAAGCATAAATGGCATTGTGTGTTCCCTTTCCTTCAACAAATCCAAATTGTTCATCTGCTATTTCCATTTTTATCTTTTTCTTTGTTCTTCTCATAATGATTCTCAGAAGTAACTTCGTTATGTGACATGAGACTAAACTTACTGGATCAAATGTATAAGATTCTTCTATGAGTAGTCGCTGACTAAACTTACTGGATCAAATGTTTAGGATTCTTGTATGAGTAGTCAATATCTGATTAAACTTACTGGATCAAATGTTTAGGATTCTTGTATGAGTAGCCACTATCTGACTAAACTTACTGGATCAAATTTTAATCATTCTCTAAAGATTCTCTTTTTTCTTCTTTAAGAGAATGCTGTGTATGGACATTGTGTACACCTCCTTACCACCTTCCATGGCAAATGAACTTTAAATAGAACAAAAAAAAATGTGAATATTCTGGTAGACAGGGTAAGCAATGGAAGACACACATGAGAGAGGATTTCAGAATTACTAAAGCTTTAAATCTGGGGAGAGGTTTTGTTTTGTTTTGTTCTGACATTCTGAAGTATCTCATACATAAACTGTACATGTCAAAGCACGACGGTCTTCATGGATGTTAGAAAATCCCATAGAATAAGACTTAAGCTTTTTCTTCCTCTGCAGTCAGCTTCATATGTTCAGTCACCTCTAGACAAGAAAATCGCTTGTCTCCATGACTAGGAATATAACATACACAATATATAGGTCACATTTTTCTCTGCCCTCCAAATGATTAGCCATGAGAGTCATAAATAACATACACAAATAAATATAAAACCTTACAACATTAAAATAATGTTATTTCTGTATGGAGATGCAAGACAGCAGGGAGGAAGACATTTGATTCTCATCACCATGTGACACAACATATGTAATCTAAACTTAAGCTTGACATCTCCAGGAATTATCACACGACAGATGATATACCACATTATTACAGAATTGCTGCTTATTTCTCCATACACAAATGAGACTGAAAGTGCGTTACTCTTTTTATATCTGCTACATTCTATAAGGAAAATATGGGCACTAAAACCATATCCCTATGTGCCTCTAAGGCACGACAGGATTATCTTTACACCTTTACAATCTGTAACTAAAAGACATCATTAACAAGATGGGTACAAGATCTAATGGCACTAAAACTTCTGATCATGTAGACAGAGTTGGGGCACAATACTTTGTATAGTGATGACTGGCTGCAGACAGTGAGAAGTGGAGAGAAGTTGTTTCTGCCCTGCATGATGCGACACGACATACTGAGCAGTGAGTACTTAATCGCTGAATAAAGACATTGATAGGTGGATGGAAAACATCTCAAACACCAGTGAAAATCAGTTACCTTGCTCAGAAGCTTTCGGCTTGTTAACACAGGCATCAGAGATATTCAGCAGCACTGTTAATATATCAGCCATTATAGATTTTCAGTGGCATTGCTAACATAGCCATTATAGACCCTCAGAAGCACTGTTAACATCAGTCATCAGAGACCTTCAGCACTATTAATGTATCAGTCATCAGATACCTTCACCACTATTAATGTATCAATCATCAGAGACCTTCAGCACTACTAATGTATCAGCCATCAGAGACCTTCAGCACTACTAATGTATCAGCCATTAGAGACCTTCAGCACAAAGTAACATCCCGATGGCATTAACAGCAAGAAGTAACCAGGACACAAAGCATGAAACTGGGTAAGATTTTAGAAACAAGTTGTATCTTTCCTGTACCCACACGTTTCAGGCTTATCAATACCTTGTTACCCACAATCCACAACTTCATTCAAGAACACATGACTAGGAAACTTACGGGGGGGGGGAAGAGAAATCTAACAAAGGTTGCTGAAGCATTACAATTAGACAATTGTTCTTCATGACTGAATACAACTTTAAAACAAACTACCTAAAAACTATAACACACACAGTGGCAAAACAAAAGATGTGATGCGACACTAGGAGTGGTAAAATGTACATGAAATAAATACAGAAAGGTGTAAAGAAAGACTAAACGATAAAATGTAATGAGCCACTTTTGTCTGAAGTCCTTGACGCAGGACAGGGAAAGAATGAGAGACATACACTTAATACCAGCCCTAGGAGGGCCCATAAAACACTAAGTACATTCCCATTAGGTCCGGGCTCCAAGTACAACATGACCATCAACAACTTCTCTGACAATACACAAACTCTAATACCATAAACTTGTCAAACAAAAATTCAACTTCTTTGACAATACACAAACTCCAATACCATAAACTTGTCAAACAAAAATTCAACTTCTCTGACAATACACAAACTCTAATACCATAAACTTGTCAAACAAAACTCCACAGACTGACAGTTCATTTATATGATCACCTCAGTGTCAACTTTATTCTGAATTCTCTCATGAATTTATGATAAAAAGAAAACTTAAAATGCCTGTCAATACATAAGCAACCAGAAAATCTCATGGAAAACATAGCATTCTATACATGGACATATATTTTACAAAAGAACTACTAAAACTAACCTAAAACACACTTCTTCCATATAAGACCCTGAATATTAGTTTTCATACCTTCTATTAGTTTGCTTGAACCAAATATTCTTGTTCACTGCTTATCTCATCTATTAACAAGGTTAATTTATCTCAAGATACTAAAAAGGCTTCAGTTCTCAAATCTAATTCACACACTTCATATATCCCTGTTTCATGCCTATGCCATTTACTTCACAAAGAAAAACAGCCGTCAACTCCCACTTTCTTCATGAATAGTTGGTCAATATCTTATTTCTTTTATCTCGAAACCAGGAACAGCCATTTTACATGTGACGTCTATTAGAGGGGAAAAAAAAAGTAATACAAAAGTGTGTTTCTGTAAGGTTTTCTTGGTGATATTGCAATACATCATGGAAAATGCCACAGGACCTTATCACAAGATGTTCTATCCTCACTCCTCTAAGTGATCCACTATCTCAAAAACTCTACCAGTCTATGTATCTAAGTGATCCACTATCTCAAAAACTCTACCAGTCTATGTATTCCTACAAGCTTCATCTTACATGGTGCTACACTTGTTAATACAAGTGTAGCACCATGCAAGATGAATGGATTGACAACTACTTCACTTTCTGAAAGTGTGGATTTGCTCTTTCTAACATTAAGTATTTTCTACAAATAATGAAAGTTTTCAAAAATGTACTATCTTATAACTACTCTGCACTTCTTACTACAATATGCTACTACCACATGGTGGTAGCTACCAATGTTCCCTCTAAGCTCTGCGGCAGTGTAGCCCATGCACACAAAAATATGCCATGCACAAAATTTTATATGCAGCACAAAAATAACAAAAGTAATACTTTTACTTTTCAATTTTCAGATACTGCATTGCACTTCAGTAGCACGAAGAAAACTATGATAGCACTACATGAGTTTCTTTGATTTTAGTATTTTTTGCCATGAGAACTTTAAATTATACTTTGTAATCTGACATTATGACACATATGTGTGCACAAAATTTTTTTTCCAGTAAATATTTGTACACAGATCGAAGCTTTTGGGCACAAACTGCAAAACCTTTGAGGGAATTTTGGTAGCTACCTTCATGAAAAAACATTGGAAATACTTTAATCACAATTATAATCAAAATGACATTATGATGATGATTAATGACAGATTCTCATTAAAATATTTCTTTCATTCTCTCAGTAATAATTTAAAAAATAATTAGCTATATGTATCTACATCTGGGCAATAACTAGGGACAAGTATGTTGTTCTCAATCACAAGCTGGAATATAACTATATACAAGCATGCATACAGTTACAATCATAGAAGGTTTATCACCTGATACAAGCATGCATACAGTTACAATCATAGAAGGTTTATCACCTGATACAAGCATGCATATAGTTACAATCAACATGGGTTCTCACCTGATACAAGCATGCATACAGTTACAAACATAGAAGGGTTATCACCTGATACAAGCATGCATACAGTTACAAACATAGAAGGGTTATCACCTGATACAAGCATACATACAGTTACAAACATAGAAGGGTTATCACCTGATACAAGCATGCATACAGTTACAAACATAGAAGGGTTATCACCTGATACAAGCATACATACAGTTACAAACAGAAGGGTTATCACATGATACATGCATGCATACAGTTACAATCATAGAAGGGTTATCACATGATACAAGCATGTATTCAGTTACAATCACACAGTGGACTATCACCAGATACTAAATATTGTTATAAAAATTATAAACCAAAAAACATAAGAAAATAATGCAAAAACCGAAATGTCAGCAGTGCTGCCAGATAGGACTTTATGCTAGGCAGTGTCTTTACTTTGTGATGGTCTGACCATCATAAAAGAAACTAGACACCGCATAATTAAACGTGTGCACAGATAATGGGAGCTATTAATCTAAAACTGGCTGTCCATGAAGAGGAAAAACAATAACTAGTTGCAGGGACTAGAACATCAGACAATTGAAACATGAAAATGACCATGTAAGGAATGAAGAATTTCTGTACATGTAATTACAAATCTCCAGAAGCTGAAACGCCAATGAAAAATCAGCTTCTAAACCAGCGTTTCCCAGGCTTGCTCAGGCTGCTCCCACTTTTCTCACAGGCAGTATAACAACAAACCTACTCCCCTCCCCTCACATACTACTTGTACAATGGCCTATTAAACTAACATATGCATTAGGCAACTAAAAACTTCAGCAACCACACTGACTTATTTAACGATATGAAGGAGTACATTTATGACTCACCTACTGTAGTATCTTCTCACGTTTTTTATGATGGATGAGTTTCATGTAGGGACACAATTTTCTCAACATCAGGTTGAAAGTGCTAAGAAGGAAGGTATTACTGCCCCTGTCTGCTGCTTCATTTTTGCTCAACGCCCCAGATCCACATTTTCTTCCGCTGCCCCCCTCACCCAATGCTTTTCCTTTCACATTACTTATAAAACTGATGATAACAGATCCACTAATACACACTGGTACAAGTGGCCGGTCACTACCAAATGATCTAAAATAAAAGTACCACCAAATATAAGCAAAATAATAACTTTATCACAAGCTACCATGAACACTTCCCTTACAATGACCCTACTGGATTTATTCCTTCAACAAAGTGCCACATCGCAGATAGCACTGCCATGTCAAAAAAAACCATCACATGGTTTCAAATAATGTAACCCATGATCAGAAAATCAGGGTCACAAAGGGTTTACATCATCTCAGACTGCTCCTACAACAGAATCTCATCATCAGCAAAATTTATTCACATGTGATCTACAGCTTTCCACCATCTCTTTTGTTGAAGCAAGGTTCAGGATTAGAGTGCAGGCTTGCAGGATTTGTTCTGGAGCCTTAACACCACTCTGACAGAGAGGGGTACAAGCAGCCTTCATTTTGTGTTTGATGAACTTAAAACCTGCAGCATCCCATTCAGAACCTGACCTCCTGCATCCACTACCTAAACATTTCCAGGTGGGCTAACATATGATCCTCCTAGTATGAAACAACAATCATCCTCACAGAATATCATTATGAACTGTTTTAGTTTTTTTGTTTTTTTTTCAATCTAAGGATCTCAGCGGCCATTTTAAATCTTGCCAACCTCAACAATCATTCCACATTCATTCTGGACTCTTGCTTGTTCTGATTACACCAATGCCTAACAACTCCAGAAACATGAGCATTAACCTATACAAACTATCTGTGCCACAAGGAAAAAAACTTCCATGAGGCTAATGCTGGACCTTCTTCATGTGATCCGTTCATGGCAAATGCTAACAAAATCTTATTAAAAATCTAACACTTATACCATGCAGAATTGCTTTTTTTCACTCTCATAACGTCAATCTATTTTATCATGATGATTACAATCAAAATCATTCATTGGCATGTCCCTCGCAGAACTCCCTAACAACTTTCTTGAAGGCCTCTCGGTTGTAAACAAGATGCCTTGCCGCTGATGCATCCATTTGCAAATCAATAATGTCTTGCTGACACTTTAACCTTGGGCTTTCTCCCTTTCTTTTTTGCTGCTACGTACATGAAGTGGTGTTGTTACATATTTTCATGATCAAAACGAGAATCTGCGCACCCACCTACTTTTTCGCTCACAGCATAAGACTCATTTTTAACTAAGATGTGACCACTGTAGAAAGCTTTCTTTCACCGATCAATGATAAAAGTTTTACTATCATGACACATGAATAAATAACTTTATAGTTTATTTAAGAATTTACAAATGAAGGCCTGTGACAAGCAGAAAACAAACTATCGAGAATTTACAAAACAAGGTCTGTGACAAGCAGAAAACAAACTATCGAGAATTTACAAATGAAGGCCTATGACAAGCTGAAAATAAGCTATCGAGAATTTACAAATGAAGGCCTATGACAAGCTGAAAACAATCTATCGGGAATTTACAAATGAATGTCTGCGACGAGTAGAAAACAAGCTATGTGGTACAGGTACAATTTTTTTCTGATGAAGTGTCCATAACAAGAAGGACACATTATATACAATCATATATAAATCATATATGATCTAAACAAAACAACTAATCATCAAAACCTAAATTTTTCTCAAGTTATGTCCAAACTTTATTACATCAAAACAAGCCTGACTTTTCTTTATGCCACGATAACAGCACCTGAACACATAAATCAGTCTTTATGACTGGACAAGTCTTGTGGTCTGCACATCAATTTTCTGTTTCCTGCTTAGTGGCAAGGTAGGCAAACATTTTAATCAACCCTGACAACAAATTTTGATTTTAAAAAAAAAAATGTTGAATTCATCATTACATACAGTAATTATTTCAAAGCGTAATAAACAAATGCAGTGAATATTGCATAAATGCAATAAATAGTTGTCAGCAACACAAATTACTGAGAAAAATGTCCGGCACTCATGAAACTCATGACCTGTTAAAACTACGAAGAAATGTGTTGACCATTCCACTGCAAATCTGAAGTAAAGTGCAACTTTTTACACCTAGAAGCAAATTTCTGGAAAGCTTATCCTCTTACCCCCCCTCCTTTGCTAGAAAGGCAATTCATCTGCTGACCCCTGGTTCACAAACATATTAGTCTGCTGTTCTCAATCAAAAAAATTTTTAGATCTTCAATGGGTTAACATGACAGAAGAAATCTTGCATTAATAAACTACAAATACACACACAAAAAGAAACAAAACAAAACCACACCAACAGTAAAATGACTAGCCAAATACAAGAAGATCTACAAATCCATTCTTCTGTAAAACAACAAGTAAGGCATCCGTCTTTCACTGTACTGTAAGACTTGTGACTCGTGGATATGAGTGACCTCACTGTCATCAAAGTGCAGCCATCCATTGGCAACAGGAAGATACACATCTGAGGTATAGTGACCATTGTTCATTTTCATGCCGTGATGATTCACCACTGTGAATATTAAGAAAAGAATGAATGACAACAACATGTGTACCATGTCCAACATGTTTTGGCATCTTATGTTATACCACATTATTTAATTATACCACATTCATGATTTTTCATGTTACACTACATTATCTAACTATACCACATCCATAAAACTTGACTGTCTTGACATTTTATCTTCTTCTTCAGCTTACTGAGCCAGAAAGGCTCATTGCTGCAGATAAAGTTCGCCTCCGTTCCTCTCTATTCCTAATCTTCTCTCTCAAGTTTGTGACACCAATTTCTTTTATATCCACTTCTATGTTGTCTTTCTATCTCTGTCTTGGTCTATACCTCGGTCTTGTTTCCCTCATCTCTTGTGTATATACCATTTTCGTTTTGTCTGTTCTCTTCCATTCTTTCTACATGCCCCAGTCAGCGTAGTCTGTTCAGTTTCAAGACATTTATAATTCGTTGGGATTTAAATAACCTGTTCAGTTCAATATTCTTTCTAGCTCTCCATTCTCCACTGTTGGTATAATATTTTATGTTACATTACATAATATAAAATTGGTGGCTCCTGCAGAGACATAACAAAAAAAAAAAGTCTTGCAGCCAAATAGATTCACACAGAACTTCTACACTTATTACTTATCTGCTGCGATGTGATCTCCCTTTTCCAGTATGTGTATTTATAGTTTCGTTCAGTTCCTCACTTTTTTTCAAGCCCCCTAGTCGACCAAGTCAGGCATTTATTAACATATTCTTCTTCTTCTTCGTTCACTTCTACCACCAAAAACCGCACTGTGAACCTACTGAATTCACGCCTGTGGTCCTCGTTAGGTCCCGTGGTCCCCTGTGTGGTCCAAAATAGACCACACGAGATGACCACAAGGGGTTCAGAGTATCACAGTGCTTTAGCCTGTATTCTTGGTGGGTCTCGGAAGCGGGATTGCGTAACACCGTGGTTTTCATTGCACCAGTTTAGTCTAGGGTTGGACTTTCTCACCGGAAGACCTCGACGTGTTTAGGATATCAGTGCATCCCCATTGGGTGAGAGGCGGTAGCCCACCCAGGCCAGAGTTGGACTTTCTCACCGGAAAACCTCGACGTGTTTTGAGATACCCGTGTATCACCGCTGGGTGAGAGGTGGTTGCCCATCCAGTCCAGGGTTGGACTTTCTCACCGGAAAACCTCAGCGTGATTAGGATACGCAAACATCCCCGCCGGGTGAGAGGTGGTTGCCTATCTAGACTTCCCTGGTCCAGTGTCTCCGACTTCAGCATTTTGCGGTCGTGGCCGCTACCCTTCCTAGTTGTGACCAGGACGAATCCTCGCCACTAGTGACTTCTACCCCTGGGTTAAGCCATTAACATATTAAATTAACAGGCATAAAATCCCTTGATGAGGTTGAAAGACTCGCTGAAGACAGGAAAAATTGGTGAACTACCTTGCGAGCCCTATGTGACATTTAACGGCACGGGAAGAATATAAGAAGTCAGCCAAGTCAGGTATTTTTCTCTCTGCTTCCCTCTCCTTCCAGTCACCATGAGTTTTCCAGTGACTATCATGTTCCCTAACTTCTACCTTCTTATGACATGCTAAAAGAAGAAAAAATCGCATCTTTTCTTTATGACTTAAATCTGCTGTCTGAATAGGAAAAAAGTTAGTGCACTTGTCTCTCTCGATGAAGATCAGCGGTTCGAATCTGGCTACAGGGACCCCTGACAACCAGCTGTAGAAATGGGTATCCACCTTCTTCTGGAGCTGGGACAGGAAAGGCAGTCAGGTCCGATAATGACCACATCACTCTCTAGCGCACTACCAGGCCAAGGAAAATATGGACACTAACGCCCATCTCCTACCTGCCTCCACGGTATAACAAAAGTATAACCTCTGCTACGATTTTTCACTAGTTTTTAAAGCTCTGTAAAAGAGAACTTCAACATCTGATTCTACGCCTGTACAAGATCAATAATGCTTACTGTCCAAATCTGACAAACACAAAGAAGTACTATTCGCTGTAAAAAAGGCTTACCTCCAAACAGTTTGTATGTTCTTGACTTAAGTGAAGCTAGCTTTGTTTTGCCAACTCTTGACAATGTTTCTGGTGAGAGTATAACAGGATAAGATGAGAATTATGGAAGGTCATGAGAATAACAGAACTGTTTGATATGGGCAAATCACATCTGATAATGACAAACAAACAAAAAAAATCACATCTGATAATGATAAAAAAACAAAAATCAATGACAAAAAAAATCACATCTGATAATAACAAAAAAACAATCACATTTCACAATGACAAAAAAAATCACATTTAACATAGCAAAAAAAATCAAATCTGATAACAGGAAATACAAAAATCACACTTGATAAAGTTAAAAACAAGGAACGAGCATAATTTATAAGGACATAAAAATTGAATAAAGTACATTTATTTAAAGATTTTAAAAAATATACACTGTGTAACTATTAAAGAAAGATGATGACTGTGTGCTGTAACTTTTTAAAAATGATGACTGTGTGCTGTAACTTTTTAAAAATGATGACTGTGTGCTGTAACTGACCTTTAGGGATGATCAAATCAACATCAAAGTCAATCTTCTTCTGAATCTTCTGACCATTGCCATTTGAATACTGAAACAACTTGAGATGCATAATCAGAACTGGGGGAAGAACATCAAAGAACATGCGCCTCTGCCCTTGGACCTGATGATACAAATATAACAAGTAAGAACTAACAAATAATATACATGAGGCTGATTCCCACACTTCAAAAACTATCCAAGTAAGAAGCAATGTACCATTACAAACTTTTGATTGTCTTAATAATACAATGTCTCCCAGACATTTTCAAATCTGCCAATCCTTCCATCTCAATTCTCTGACTAACACCTCTTCCCGAGTCCTTTTCCTTCACTGCCTCCTGGATCTTTCCACCACTCCTATATGGGGCAGCACTGCGCCCCTCTGGGAATCACTGATCTAAAATGATAGAGGGTGATGAGAACAACTGCAGATCTAAATAAAGAATAATTGCTGGTGCTCAAATTTCTCAGTGTGGTTCCCAAACCTATGGTGTGCAAAGCATTATCAAGCTGTGTTATCGATGTGGTATTAAGTGCCATCTACTGTTTAAAAACAATCGAAAGCTTATGTCTTTACAATATCATGTTTAATTTGGTGGTCTACAACTTAATTGTTACAAAAGTGGTCTTTGGTTGTTAAAAAAAATGCTGGTAATCACTGATTTAGCCAATCCAGTTAAGAAATAATGTACCTAGAGATAAAATTAATTCTGCTGATACAATACTGGTGTGATCTAATTAATGGATAATGTATCACACTAATGCTTGTTATACCACTCAAATAACTAGCTTATCCTACTAATAACATATCACACCTACAAGCTAGACGAGGTAAACTGCTCTATCAGACCAGTCAGCAATGGAAGCAGTAAACTATGATTAGTTTCTAAATGTTAAAACTAAAGTAAGAATAGCTTTACTAATTAACTTGCACAAAGACGTGACGTTTACGTTCACACTTTAATCACACAAAAAACATACAGGACAAAGAGACAGGGAAAGAAGATAAAATATAAACTCATGTGAATGATATACAACAAACAGGAATGAAAAAAAAAAAACAGAAAAAAAAGGGAGTGCATAGCTGTAACTTGTAAGAAGTTCTATATATACTTATACATATGTTACATATTTATTTTCTCCATTAATTATAAAGTTTGGTCAAGGGGAAAAAAGAAAGTGATGCTGATCAAAGACTACTTAGCAGACAACTGTAGAAGCAGTAATGAGAATCATGCAGCACAGTTTGGGGGCATGATACAAAGACTGGCAGTAGACTGATGGAGATAATCTGTTGTTGCTTTGCAAGACACCAAAAGGCGTACTGGCTAGTGACTGCTTTAGCCATTCACTGACTAAGAACATGTATGGATGGATGAAATAAAGCATGCGTTTTCAACCTTTTTTGTTTTAAAATTATGGACACTGACACACACACCCCCCCTCCTCCAAAATGTGTTTCCATATACCCTTTGTCAGGCTGTCAAAATCTTCATCATCACAAGTCATATCAGGGGCCAGACTGACTTCAAAAGATGTCAGAAAATTTGGTTTTACTTTTCATACACCTAATTAGGAACATGAAAGCTAAAAAAAAAAAATTCTAATCTAACAACAAATTTTTTTTTTCTTTTTTTCTAAAAACTTCTCAGATACCACATCCCATACCCAAATCATTTGGTTCTTATTCCCACACAAAGGGTGAGGAACCCACCACCCCCCCCCCCCATTTAAAAAAAAATCCTGTTGTAAAACAGTACTTCTAAAACTATTCTAAAACTCTCCTATTAATAATCATATACGCTGCTACGCTAAAATACATTTTTATAAAATGTATAAATATATTACTTTTCCTCCATCTGCATCATGAACTGTTTCTGTGGTGTTGAGGCGAAGAATTGCATCCGTCACACTACGCACACATTCCGCCTGAGGGAAAGAAAAAAAAAAGACATCTCCAGTTTAATTATTGCTGGTCTCTAGATATCAAAAGCAAGAAAGTTACAGATGAAGAAGGCATTAAAAGACATCTTTCTTAGGGTGATACTGTACATACCATTCACCACAGCATTTAAAACTATTACTAATTTCACTGGTAAAAGAATTCTCAGACCGACCTTCTGCTAATTTTACTCTTCTCCCTCCTCTACTTCCCTGGAACTATGAGCTGGTGTTCTGTGCAGCCAGTGCGGTGAGGATGCTGAGCCATAGCATCATACTGGCTTCCGAGCTGTCTGCAACAGTTATTTTTTCAGTCCCTGGCTTCCAAGCTGTCTGAAACAGTTATTTTTTCACTCCCTGGCTTCCAAGCTGTCTGAAACAGTTATTTTTTTACTCCCTGGCTTCCAAGCTGTCTGCAACAGTTATTTTTTCACTCCCTGGCTTCCAAGCTGTCTGAAACAGTTATTTTTTCAGTCCCTGGCTTCCAAGCTGTCTGAAACAGTTATTTTTTCAATCCCTGGCTTCCAAGCTGTCTGCAACAGTTATTTTTTCACTCCCTGGCTTCCAAGCTGTCTGCAACAGTTATTTTTTTACTCCCTGGCTTCCAAGCTGTCTGCAACAGTTATTTTTTCAGTCCCTGGCTTCCAAGCTGTCTGCAACAGTTATTTTTTCGATCCCCAAGTAGGGTTAAAAAATAAGGTGTGATTTACTTCTTTAGCACTAAAAAGTAGGATGTGCTATACTTCTTTAGCACTAAAAAGTAGGATGTGCTATACTTCTTTAGCACTAAAAAGTAGGATGTGCTATACTTCTTTAGCACTAAAAAGTAGGATGTGCTATACTTCTTTAGCACTAAAAAGTAGGATGTGCTATACTTCTTTAGCAGACTCCACCACCACAGAGACAATGATGATCCCTGCCCTGTTAGCCAGGATGGGCCTATTACTGGGGGGTACCAACAGAGAGGTGAGACAGGATCATGGTCAGCTATGGTCAACCAACTCTGACATCAGCATGTCAGTTGCGGGTCACTGAATGCAGAACTGAACGTGGTTTTAATGAACAAAAAAACTGATAACAGCCACATATGCATTTGAACAATTCCATCTTCAAATGTTGAATGTATCCTTATCACCATCACTACACTCCACACAAGAACACAGATGTCCAAACCTCCATCTCTGAAGAAGGATCTCACCCCAGATGAATCAACTCCATTGCACCACAAAGGATCATAAATGCATGAAGCGCAGCAAGAGCAGGAAAATGAACCCACTACCCCTAAGAGGCCATGGTATTACCAGTTCAGCAATGCCCACTCCCAACTTCAACAAATGTTCAAATGATGAAACACCCTCACTCGAGCTCTACAAATATGACTCAACCACTCTTTCCAATGCTTGCCCCTAGACCTGCAACAGTGGTAGTTTACCTGAATGTCCAGTTTTAGTGTGAAAAATGAATCCACGGTATCACTTGTCTTTCCTGACTCTCTTACTAAACAAGATCTGCTGAGACCAGCAAATATGTGGGATAAGGGAGTCTGACCACAGTCATTCTGAAATAGAAGCAAATTCATCAAATTACAAATATTAAAATATCATATTACACAGGTCATCAAAATATCATTAAAATATTTCATTATATACACCATCAAAATATCATCAATCAGATTACATGTAGACTTCCTGCTGACAGCAAGATTCATGGAGGCAACCCAACTCCCTGTTTAGAAACCTGAGCATACGAAATTGAAAGAAGAAGAAGAAGAGATTACATGTATCATTCAACCATCAGATTACACATATCATCGAAATGATTTCATGTAAAACTAAGTAAATGAGCTGAAGTTGTAAAAGATCACGATAAAAGAAAGTAGTTAATGAAACATAGTAAAACCACCGTCTACTACAATCACCAATGCACTAAAAGATGAATTACAACAGCGAGTCTTAACCTAATGATGGCCATGTACCCCCTTTCTAGGCCAATAATAGCAACAGACCCTTCATTAAAAATAAAGCAATAAATAAAACTCAAACTATCTAAAACATGTTTTGATGTTTCTACTTTTTGTTGTAAACAGCCTCCCATTCTGCCATCACATCTTCACTGTAGTGGTTTTGTGTATAGTTATATATATATATACTTATAACCAGAAACTTCATTTCTTACTAAACAGAACCTAGATAAAGCTAAGATTATTTTTGTTTTAAATTGAGCTAATTTATTTGCTGCTCCACGGTTCCACAAGTTAAGAACTACTGTCCCCAGTGGGTCCATGGAGCCCAAGTTAAGAACTACTGTCCCCAGCAGGTCCATGATCCCCAGATTAAGGGCTACTGAACTAGACTGTCTTCTTTTAACACCATCAACCCATCCAATCACAGAAAAGACTCTATGGAAATCATACAGACAGACTGTCAACACTAGTCATTTGGGAACTGTTGGCTACAATGAGCAAGATATAGATTTTATGTGACAAATAAAGTTACACTTTCAAGGACAAATAAAGCAACTCAAAATGCTGGAACCTGACTGAGAACAGGACAATGCAGACTGAAGCACCATCTATACCAGAAGATGAAAACTGGCCCAAAAGACCTATGTGCCTGCAGCAAAGAGAAACAGACTCCACATCACATCTCCCAGAGTTGCCAGCTACACAACCTCACTCAGACAAAGGACCTGACTCCCTTCAGGAGTAATGAAAACATGAGACAAACTTCACATCCATGAGAAAGACTGCTGTCAATGTCTGAGCGAACAACAAAAAAAAAAGGAAAATGTTGGAACACATTCCAACAAGTCCCATCTCCTGCAGGACTCATGACAAGCATAAGCAAAACTCAATGAGCTACTGCGCCGTTTCCATAGTTAACGTTCGCCGTCATCATCCCACAGGATGCCCACACAGTTTACCGAGATAAACATGGTCTGAGACACCAGATAAAAGACAGCTAATAACACCATCAACTACTCAGTTCAATGATACTATGAACACTGAGCTCCCAACATGTATCATCTCATCAAACTACTATCCAAACAAAACTCATTATGACACAATGATAACTAACTCTGCCCCCCCCCCCCCCCCCAACAGCCAGAAGATTCCGGTCTCACCACATTGGTTTCCACATGATGGTTCTTGGGTCCAACTTTAAGCCAAGACTCATCACCATCGTCGTCACCAAAATCACCACCTTCATCCACTTCTTTCAGCGTGGCTTCTGGGAAACCATTCCTCTTGTGTTCCCCATCATTATTATTAAGACCTGAAAGCATAAGCAAGTAACTCTTCACTTACAAAAAGCAGATTAACCAACAAAAAAAAAAAAATTCTTCTTCTTCTTCTTCCGCACTCAAGTTCTTGGTCATGCTAAATCAGAAGCCTGGTCGTCAGGATGAAGTCCGCAGTCTTCTCCAGGTCCTCCTGGCAGCCCCATGGGATCTCCCTTAGGTCTGAGCCCTGTGACCACATCTGGCTGTGTAGGTCTGTAAAAGTTTGGCACTCCTTGGAGAACATGTTCAAGAGCCTTCACTCTGCCCCTGTAGGGGCATTCATCTGTATGTCAGATCTTGAGTAAGCAGAGATGACTCAGCTGCATGCAGTGGCTGGAACATGAATAAATTCTGACTGAAATTTTAATCTTAAAAAATACTGATTCAATGATTCACCTTGTGAATCGGTCAGTCATTTGCATGTCCCTTGCGGAACTTTGCCTCCCTAATAGCTCTCCTGTAGGCCTCTCAGTTGTAAGCAAGATGCCCTGCTGCTGATGCATCCACTTGCATATTATCAACGATGTCTTGCAGCCATCTTCACTTGGTCTTCCTCTCTTTTTTCTTATTATGTACCCTTCCAAGACGGTTTTCTCTAAATTCTCACTGACATTTAATGTGTCCAAAATATTTAAGTTTTCTCTATTTAATCTTCTTTACTCTTTGCTCTTTAGGCAGACACGCCATCTTCAATATTAAGTTCTTTATGGATATATTTGTTCTTTTTTTTTGTGTCCATGATACATGAAGAACTCCTCTGTAGCATTTACAATCAAAGGCATTTATGTGTTCCTCAGCTGTTTTGTTAACTGTCAATTTCTCTTATCAATATCTCAGAGAAAGAAAAAGCATGTCTAAAAATATCTTTAAAATCACACAAACTTTTAAAACTTCAAACCAGAACCAGACATTTTAAAATAAAACAAACTGAAAATTCTGTATTCTAAATTCTTATTTCCCTTCAAGATACCACTAAAAAGAACTTGACACTCAAAAAACAGACACTGATAACAAAGACATTTCTAAAAGAACCTGAAACAAATGTCCATGTAAAGTAGAAAGTAACAAAAAAAAAAACAAATGGACCACACTGTCATCTAAAAATAGCTTTTCATTCAGCTCATCATCTTGGGCGTAGTCCCGTACGAGCTAAAATAACTGATATATATGACGATCTTTAGTTCTTCACTATATGGCCAGTTGTGTGTAGTGTACTCTGTTACACATCACACGGCAGACTGGATCAATTTCTAGATGGACTGAAATGATAATGTAATGAAATCACATCAGTCAGTGAGAATCTAACATAAATGACTATTGTCATAAGACAGCTCCATAACATTAAAAAAAAACACTTCACTACTACTGACCACTGCCACGAGACAGCTTCATGACATTAACAAAACACTACACTACTACTGAACACTGCCACAAGACAGCTTCATGACATTAAAAAAACACTACACTACAAATGACCAGTGCCATGAGACAGCTTCATGACATTAACAACACACTACACTACTACAAACAGATTAACTGACCACTACCACAAGACAGCTTCATGACATTAAGAAAACACTACACTACTACTGACCACTGCCACGAGACAGCTTCATGACATTTTCCAGCTCTTCATGGCAAATCATTAAGATTCGACTGAGGAACTCTTCTGCATCATGCTGTACTCCAATCTGGAAAAGAAACAAAACAAGCAGACACGCAATTAAACGTCACTAAAAGTAATAAAGTATGTGAGCAACCTAAAATGTGTGTGCTATGAATCTGTTTCTAAGTTAAAGTACAGTATGTGAGTAAGAGAGAGAGAGAGAGGTTTAAATAAATATATATAAAATATATAAATAAATTTAAATATGAAAAGCATGGATATCAGATAACACATGGAAATACACACATGAAAGAAGAGCAGCCAAATTAACCATGTTGAATGTAAAGACAGATCATGGAAAAGTTTTGGCAAAAGCAACATAGAAAGAACTAGACAATAAAGTAAAAAGCTCAGCTAGAAGAGACGAATATATGGACAATATGGCAAAAGAAGCAGAAAATGCAGCAAAAACAGGAGACAGCAAACTCTATATAACATACGGAAGAAGCTAACAGGTGCTATTATATCCAGAGAAAGACCAGTTTTTAGCAAAACAGGCAACCTATTAACATAAAGTAAAGACCAAAAGCAAAGATGGGCTGAACACTTTCAAGACATACTTAATCAACCACACCCAAAATGAATTAATAAATCTTGAAACCAATTTACCAGTTCCACAACTAAATGTCAACCTAGATGAAGTTACACTGAATGAAACTGAAACAGCAGTGAATCAAATGGCTAACAACAAAGTTGCAGGTGAAGATGAAATAACAGTCGAAATGTTAAAAGCTATTAACAGTGACAACATGAGCCAACTACAAAGAATGTTTAATAACATTTGGAAAGAAGAAAAAGTCCCTTCTAAATGGAAAAAGGTAATCACTGTTAAAATACCCCAAAAAAGGCAACCTCAGTGACTGCAATAACTGGAGGGGTGTAACCTTACTATCAGTTGTGTCAAAGGTGTTTTGTAAAGTGATTCTGAATAGAATTAAGGATGTAGTGGATACTGCAATGAGAGAAGAATGGGCAGGATTTTGAAAAGGGAAAAGCCGTCTCGACCAGATCTTTAATCTTTCTCTCTGAACCTTAAGTGCCCAGGGCACATGGGGCTTCCGCAAGGGTTTTCCACAAATGCCTGTCTTTCGCCTTTTTTTCTGCTCTTGCCCAGGTGAGCCCTCTATTGCTCAACATCCTTTCTGTTGTTCTTCTCCATGTCTCTTTTGGTCTACCCTTACTTCTGCTCCCCTGTGGTGTCCATCTTAGTGCTATTTTTGGTAGTGAGTTGTCAGTCCTTTAATCTTTACTCTAAGAATAATACTTGAAGAACATATTGAAAAGCAGAAACCATTAATCCTGAACTTCACAGACTTTAAAAAAGGCATTTGATAGCATACACAGAGATTCATTGTGGAGAATTACAGAATACCATCTAAAATTGTCAACATCATTAGAGCTCTCTACAACAGGTCTGCACTGCTTACTTTAACCTCATTATTTGAGGTTAATCATACCCTACCTGCAACTACACAGAGTTTTTTTTTTAAGTGGGCCAAAGCCATGATAATCATATTGCACCAGATCAGGGCTCTAAGGAGGGTTGCATTCCACCACCAAAAGAAGTATGGGGTCAACGTGACAGTATACGTGAGATAATTGTTGTTTTCAGAAAATAGAATGTCTGGGTCGACATAACCAGATGAAAGACAGGAAAAAAGGCGGGAAAGGCCTGTCATGTGACCTGAGAAAACCATGACTGGCAGGAAAAGCCTGTCACGTAGGCGGAGCAACCTGTGACTAGTGGGAAAATAAAAACGGGAATTGTGGAGAAAAAGGCTGAGCGGTTTAGTTTACATTTGGGTGTGAAATGGAGAGGAAGGCTTTTTGTATCGTCCTGTCGTGAAAATGGATGTCGCTGTCGTGGAGATGGATGTTATATTGTTACTGGAGTCTTGAATGGATGAAAGGACACGCCATGTGGCACGGGCAACCTGCCGGCTGTCAATACATCATCATTCTCATTCACATCTTCATCAAGTTCATCAATAAACTCAGTGTCTATGTGATACTCAGGACTTGCTTGAGATCTGTGCCTGCTGTTGCTAATGTGTGGCTGGTAAGAGCCTGGTGGTGGAGTACAGCTGGACTCAGCATCATTCAGCAAATCACAGCCTGTAGTAAAATTCCCAACCTTACCTCACAGTACAGTAAACACACCGGCCTAGTCACCATACTTTTTCATCATGCACCATGAAGGTAATTCATCAGTTACTTTTTCTTCCTGAGTTAAACTTTTTAACTATTCATAAACTTTTTTTGCTGAGTCATGCTGTTTTCACTTCAGTACTAAGTCAATTTTATAGAGAACTTTAGGTTTCAGCCTCTCTGCCCAGAGAAATCTCACTACAGCACAATGTATAACAAAAGCACAATCCTACAGCGAATGTCCGATAAGTAATGAGACTGATCCCATAAAATTCGATTTGTTCAAGATATACTTACATATACTTAAAATTCCTTGAGATAACATCTTTGAGCATCATTACACCATTGCCTGCAGTTCTGCCACGCGTCGTAGCTCGCCTGGAAGTCTTGAACAGGGATCTCCTTCAAAGTGCTCGTCATGGTAGCTTGCATGTCATTAACAGTCCCAAAATGGTTGCCTTTCAAGCTTGATTTGAGCCAGGGAAACAAAAAGAAGTTAACCGGGGTAAAGTCCAGGCCGTAGGGTGGTTAGCACAGCATTGCCATGGTTTGTTTCGAAGGAAACTCTCTCACTAGCAGCATGGTGAAGAACCCAGGTGTTAGTGATATCTGGATGGACACACATGACTGTTCTTCAGCCACTTAAGTACTTCCACATAAAATGCTGTGTTGACCATTTGTCTTATGGACAACAACTTTAGAGTCAAAAAAGACAATGAGCATCGATTTCATCTTCAATTTGTACCATCTTTGGTCGAGTAGACTTGGTAATGTGCCACTCAGAGCTGTCTTTTCATCTTCAGATAGTACTCAAAGACCCACATTTCATCATCAGTTATCACTTTCAATAAAGGATCCTTCCCGTAGGCTTTCTGCATCAAAGCAAGCATCTTGGTCGCAGATTTCTCACTTCTTCTTCTTCGTTCGCATTGTCTGTCTATATCTGCAGTCCTATCTCTTGGATAAATTTCACTGTTTTTTGGAACTCATGTATGGAACCGTAGAGCTTATCTTCTTTAGTGGTTTCACTGGGCCAGTAATTATTTCTGTGTCTCGTAGTTGATGCAGTTCTGGAGGATATGTTCCACAGTTTGGGGCACCTGGGCACATGTACATAGATTAGTAGTACCAACCTTAAACTTTGTATACATATGACTTCGGAGTCGGCTGTGTCCTATTCGGAGACGGAAGATGGTGACTTGTTCCTTTCTGTTTAGCATGTGATAGTCATCATGTGGTGGTGTTTGTGGCTTCCTGTAGGTTTTTATCATGCTTTTCTTCTGATTATAGGTGATTAGTATGTCTGGTTGCTTTATTTCAGTGCCCTCTTTGGCCAGATGGTCAGCTTTCTCATTGCCTGGTATCCCACAGTGGGAGGGAATCCATTGCAAAGTGACTCCATGTTGTAAGCCAATTTTTGACAAGGCATCCTTAAGGTCTGGTAATTTGTTGCACTGAAGAGCTTCCAGTACTGACCTTGCATCTGTGAGAATTACTACAGGACATGTATCAATTCTGGAGTCTGACAGTTTTTCAACTGCAGCAATAATTGCCCTAACTTCTGCATCAACGTTGTTGCAGTATTTACCAGTGGGTATGGAAATCTTGTCAGTGGTGTTGTTTGGATATTCAATATGTGCTCCTGCCCCTCCATTCTTTATGGCATTGTGTGCAGATCCATCTGTATACACACGTATCCAGGTGTCACATGGATATTTGTCATCTAGCACACTAAGTGTGGCTGTTGATCTTACAAGGCTGCTATGCATCTCACCATTCTGCACACCTTTCACTTCAGTCTGAATAGTTATTTGTGTATAATCTGCTTCTTTCCATGGTGTATGCTCTGGTACAGATGATAATGGAGCGACTACAGTTGGAAGGTCAGGTATCAGCTTACGCATACGCTTGGCCTGGTGAATGAAGCTGCTTCTTTTAAGCCGTCCTAATGCCAAGTTATTGAATCTCTCCTTCAGGGGATGGCTTACAGAGCTAAGGAATTTCTCTCCCATGGTCATGACCTTTGTGTCTCTACGTTCCTTTAGCGCTTGAACACCAACTATTTTCTGCATTTCTACTATTGGTGTGGACCTCATAGCACCTGTGATAATCCGCAGTGACTGATTTTGAACCTTGTCTAGATTATTCAGTGTAGTGTTTGATGCTGTGCACCAAGATGTTGAGCCATATTCTAAATGTGGTAGAATACTTTGCTGATATACATTCTTGAGGATTCTTTCACTAGCTCCCCATGTGGTTCCACTTAATTTTCTTAATATGGCTAGTTTTCTTCTGGCTTATGCTTCTGCACTATTGATGTGTTGCTTCTAAGTCAGTTTTGAGTCAAGAGTCACTCCTAAGTAAGTGGGTTGGTTGTCCATCCTTAAGGATATTTCATTTACAAAGATCTTACCTGCTTTCTGTTTAGATGAGAGAGTGAACAGAGTGGTACTTGATTTCTCTGTGTTGATACTTAGACACCATTTGTTTGTCCATGATGTCAAGATGTCTGCTGCTCTTTGGAGTCTCTGTGTAGCAACTGTTGCATATTCATCTGTACACCACATAACCAGATCATCTGCATACAGTGCCACTTTGATTCCATAGGGAAGTTCCTTGACCAGGTCATTAATGAATACAAGGAATAGTGTAGGCGAAAGGACTCCTCCTTGTGGTACACTGTGTCGCAGAAGTACTTTCTGGCTTTTGTGTCCATCCATTACTACTCTAGCTCTTCTATTGTGTAAATAGGACTTTATCCAGTTGTATAGTCTTCCATTCACATTGCAGTTTCTTAGTTTCCACAGCAGACCTTTTTTCCATACTTTATCAAAGGCTTTCTTTAGGTCTATCCACGCTGCTAGTACAAGGTTTTTCTATTGGAATGCATCCTCAATCTCTTGAGAGAGATAGGTCACTTGATCTTCCGTACTGTAGTACTGCCTAAATCCTGCTTGTTGTGGAACAAGAAGGTTTTCACTTTGTAGGTACCATTTTAGCCTCAGGTCAATGATGCGTTCCATCGTTTTGCAGAGGCAGCTAGTGAGACTGATTGGCCTGTAGCTGGAGGCAGTATCACTGTTTTTCCCTGGCTTTAGCAGTGGTACCATGCTTGCTTCCTTCCAGATTTGAGGTAACTTACCTGTGCTCCAGCACATATTGAAAATATCCAACAGCTTTCCCATTGCTGCCATTCCCAGGTTCTTGATCATTTCATTGGACACTCCATCTGGTCCTAGTGATTTCCTTGGTTTCAGTTTACTAACTGCTAGGTCTAGATTTGTCACAATTTTAACACAAAACTTTATCACTGCTCGACACTCCTCTGCATTTTGACCATTACAGTTGTCCATTTCGCAAGCAATCCATACTCTTTAAAGTTCAGACCCAAATGACAAGATATTGACCCTTTACCTAACATCCCCCACTAACCTTCAGGCCCAGAAAATCTGCCCCCTGCCCTGCTGATTAGCTGAATAAAATAAGTCTCATTACTTACCAGACACATCTTGTATCTATATTTATCTCTTGCAAAATATTTATATCTTGCAGACATCACAGATCCATCAAATGACATTCATTTTTGTACCAGGTCATGCAGGTGTCAGAAGAAATGAAAGACCAGATCAACTGGCCAACTCAGCTGTCATGAAGGAAGGGCAGATAATGGATGGAGCAGACATCACCTATGCTAAAAGCTGGTCAAACAATGGACTTCACTGACAACCTGAATCAATATCACTGTCAAGAACAAAGGAGTTAGGGACAAAACTTTGGGTGGTGAAAAATGAAGAGTTCTGGATGGATGGTCTCCCAACAAAGAATGAGTGTCATCCATTATGTGCACTGAAAGAGTTTCTGATTATCTGTGGATGTATCCTGAGCACATGGATGAGGATCCTTCCTGACTAACTGTGATAGACACCAGAGGAAAGAGGGGGGAAAAAAGAAAGGACTGATCAAAGCAAACCTGGCAAAGAAGCTGAAATTAAAAGCATGCCATTCCATCATACAAAGACTGGCTACTGACCATAAACGGTGGTGAGAATTTATTATAACCAGACATCATGAAACAGTTTCATCTCTTTGTCTTAGTAGTCTATATGACAGCAGGCAGTTTTCCACTCCATGTGATCAATATGCTTGGTTTGCATTAACTCCTTCCCCCTCTTGCAATAAAATTTTCTGTGTGGACCCCTCCACATTACTAAGCAAAACACCATTTAGTTTGCACTGTGTGACCCTTATCTACAGTACAGGTAAACAAAGGCCAACATCTCCTTGGAACATATTTCATCTGATAATAATAAAAACTTACATGAAGGCCAAGTATGTCCTGGGCAACACTTAGGAGAGGTGTAGGACTAAACGGCTGCCCTACATTTATGTCCACACATGTGTTCTTCTTATTGCGGGAACCTAGAATGAAAAAAATGCAGTCTCACAACCATCGCACGATCAGTTTCATTTCGCTCTCAAAAACTAATGGCCAGATCTATCAACATCCTATTTTTTTATCAATTTAGAAAATTATGCTTTCTATCCTCCCATTTTTCTTCAGCATTTCTCACGGCATGAGATGCACCTGCTCTGAATATCCCACTGTCCATGTAGCTGGATGCATAAGCACATTTTTGTCTGCACTCGTTTATGACATTTACTGATTACTTATACAGACGGCACTGCTAGGACATTTTCAAATCTTGTGATCTGTAGCTAAGTTTCAATTCTTGTGATCTATAACTAACTTCTCTGAGCCCTCTCTTCCTCTAGACTGCCCTAGTTCTGCTGACTAATCACTCAGCAAAAAACCTGGACTGTCTCTTCCTATATGCTCCTTCAATAACTCTGACATGTTCATTTTTTTTTGTTTGGGGGGGGGGGGGGGGGGGGGTGTGTGTGTTAATGCCTAACTGAAATATTGTATTGAGAAATACAATCACATTTTTTTATATTTCACTTCACTCCTGCTCCTTGGTTAAAGTTTATTTTCTGCACCAACTGGCTGAAACCAGATCACCATAGTAAAGCACTATTTAAATCTTTTGGTCATGGCTCCAGAAATTCAGCGCGGTCCGGGGGCAGAGGTAGGGCACTCAAACAATACAGTTCACATGAATTGTCAGATGTCTAAGCTCTGATAATGGCTATAGCTTCATTCCAATTTCTCTTTTAAATTTCATATTATTTTGCATTTACCACCACATTTATATCCAAATATTAGAAAACAAAACTTTTTCTTCACAAAACTGCCCATTTACTTTCCTTTATCTTTAATCCATACAAATAAAAACAGCATGTCATTTTGTGTGACGACTATTTAACCCCTTTAGCATTTTCTCCAAGTCAACTTGTCAATTTATGCAGAATGCACTTCAGAGCATTATCCCCAATTTTTCTTGTTCTATCACAAATGGCAGCCAATGTGGGAGACACTGGAACACCAAATTCCTCAAGCTAAATATAGCCATGTTTTAGTGTTTTACACTACACACTTTGATAACAATGGCAAGTAGTGGTAATTTTATTCATTTCCGAGACTCGAATAATGGTACCAATGTTTCTACATATATGGACAGCAGACAATTTAGATTCTTTGAGTGACCGTGATGTTTATGATAATGATGACACACTGAAACTGTTGAAATTGCACCCAAATCTGTGTAATCCAAGAATGATTAATGGTAACGTTTCAGGCCAACACTCATATTTGCAGGGAAAAGTGATATTTCTACAAGAAGCATAAAGTGAGATAGATTTACAGTTTATCAAATAAAGAAAAACTATTCATTTCAAACCCATGTCTTCTTTTTTTTAGCTGGGGCTTTGCTGGTATGCTTCTCTAACATGATTCACAGTTTCTTCGCCTGATCCTGGACAGGAGCTGTGCACAGACAGAATTTCATGCACCGCTTCTTGATACTGTTGAAAACAGGCACTGCCTTATGGAATTCCACTCAAAATCGTTGCTGCACAGTCACAACAGATGAGGTTTTTGCATATTCCAAAAAAAAAAAAAAAAAATGACTTCTCACGTTTACTGAACTCTATATTTGCTATTGCTGCCTCCCAGTGGTTTGTTTTTTTTTAAATTGAAGACCTTCTCGCTCTCTCTTAATGTAAGAATAATCATGATCCGCCATGTAGTTTATTTGTTGCAAATATTTTAGATATTTCATGGCCTTATGAATAACCTTGTAAAAATGGGGGAAAAAAATAACAACAAAAAGAAAAAAAAGAGAGCACTTAGCTGTGACTTGCAAGAAGCTGTGTCCCAAGAGGCACTCAATACTTTTTCCAATCTTTTTTGTTATTTCACATGAATTTATATTTTCTTTTCTTTCCATAATTCTTTGTTCTGTATGTTTGGTTTTTTTTTTGCATGATTAAGTTGTAAATCAAAATAGTACAACTGTGTGCTAATTAATTAATAAAGCTATTCTGCTTTTATTTTAAACAGTCATAATATTCTGTTATCACTGATTTACTGCAGTGGCTCTGTGTATATTTATATATTTAGTTTTATATATACTTACATTCAAAAACTATTTGTGTGTCATACCATTTTATGTGCATAAAAATTAAATTATACTCAGCTTCATATAAATTTTAAAAAAGACTTCCATGGTGGGCTGGTCAACGTCACGTTCTATGCCCAGCTGAAGTATGGACATAAAGCTGCAAGGAAAACCGCTGAAAACTTACCCTGATTCCTAATTCTCTGGCCATTCTGGAATGAGTTCACAAACTGAATCCTGTCAGATGGGAAGGACAGTTTATAACAAGAGTCTCATGCATTGGACATCACAAAAGACTCATCGAAAAATTCATGCTTACATACATCATAAAGTTAATGTTTCTGCACTTCATCTCCCTGTAATTCATGCGCATGGTGTGTCTAAAAA
Organism: Achatina immaculata; assembly: GCA_009760885.1. NCBI lineage: Eukaryota > Metazoa > Mollusca > Gastropoda > Stylommatophora > Achatinidae > Lissachatina > Lissachatina immaculata. The sequence goes on along the minus strand of CM019709.1, from coordinate 11,886,904 downwards.
GTTTGGTGAATGGTATCAGAAAACAAACAAAAAGGATGATATAAACAATTTACCCTTATTGGCCTCCAAAATAATCGCCATCTTTCACAACACATTTTGGCAATGTTCATACAGAGATTTTGAAAACTGTCAGCAAAGGCCTCTTCAGGAATTGATCGCAGAAACCGCTGTCACACGTTCTAGGATTGCCACCACATCTCCAGAACGTGCGCTTTTCATGACGCTTTTCAGGCAGGGAAACAGAAAGATGTCCACAGGCGCCAGATCAGAGGAGTACGATGGATGATCAAGAACAGGTACACCACACTGAGCCATGAATTGGTACACACAGATCAAGTCTGTGTTTCCACTTGTCGACAGCCAACCTGAAAGTGGCTCATCATCATCATCATTGCCTTTCACTCCCTTGAGAGCATAGGCCATGGATAAAAGCTCTCCAGTCATCCCTGTTCTTGGAATTATTCTCTGCTTCCTTCCATGTATATCCCTTGTCTCTGAGCACTGTCAATAATTTCTCTTCTCCAAGCAAGTCTAGGCCTTCCTCATTTTCTATTTCCTTGAGGATTCCATGTCAGTGCCTGTCTTGCTATGCTGGTGTCAGGTTTCCTCAGAGTGTGGCCAATCCACATTCACTTCCTAGACATGATTTGAAGGTTCATAGGTTCTTGTCCTGCCCTTTCCCAGACCTCCACGTTCCTGTTCTTGCCCTGCCATTTAATGTTTAAAACCCTCCTCAACCAGTAGTTCATTTATGTTTGTATCCTCTGTTTTATTGTCTTGGTCATAACCCATGTCTCTGAACCATATAGCAGGACAGTCTTTACGTTTGTATTGAAAAGCCTAAGTTTGGTTCTTGTTTTTATGTTCTTAGATGACCATATTTTGTTAAGTTGGATAACTGCTGTCCTGGCCTTGGTTATTCTAGCTTTAGCATATTTTTCCATTTCCCCATATTTATCCACTATGCTGCCTAAATATGTGAAATACTCTACTTCCTCAACTGGCACTCCTTCAATTACCATGAGGCTACTGCTTGCACTATTACTTTTCATTATCTTTGTTTTTTGTCTGTTAATATATAGTCATAGTTTAGCTGAATTCTTGTCTAACATCTGAAGTTTCTCTTGCACTTGTGTGTGGCTGTGTGCCACATCATCTGCAAAGTCAAGATCTTCCAGTTGGTTCCACAATGTCCATTGTATCCTATTTCTTTTTCTTTGTGCGCTAGTTTTCATGATCCAATCAACTGCAAGAAGAAATAGGAAAGGTGACAGCAAACATCCCTGCTGCACGCCTGTTTCCACTTTAAAACTTTCTGTGAGAGTTCCTCCATGCACAATTCTACAAGTTGTTCCTTCATATATGGTCTTTATATCTTTGTTATCTTGGCTGGGATTCCATAGTGTTACAATAGTTTGCAAAGCATTCTACGATTGAAAGTGGCTCATCCTCAGGCGTTTTCTTCCAGTCATGAAAGTGTTTGATCCAGTCGCAAACACATTTCTGCTCATGGCTTCCATCTCGTACACTTGCACCAACATTTCATGTGCCTCCATCACCATTTTCCCCAATTTGTAGCAGAATTTGATGTTCACTCATTGCTCCACTGCACTGTGACCATACCTCTCACACTAACTATGCCTGACTGCCCGCAGCGGGTTTGCCCTCTCAGTCACGTGTACTCCACACTAGGTGGCGCTTCTCGATGTGACTATGGATAGCCATGTGCATAGCCACGCACCTGGCCCATGTTGCCATTGAGATATCGGATCATTCGCCAACCTTTTTAGACACACTTCATATAAATAAGTCAACTGATCTTTCACTACATTATGTTTGAGCCTGATTTTTATAATGTGAAAATCCTGTTTTCCATTACTGTACTGGTAGGTATGTGTATAGTGTATTCTTGTATGCCTAACACAAATGTACCAGATGCTTGTTTTTAATAGTTCAGTTGACTGAAGTATAAGAAGTCAGTACACTATGACTGCACTACTAACTGTGCTATAACAGGTTAAATGTTAAAGCTATTTAAAACAAATATAAAAAACAGCCTTATTATTTAATGATCACACAGCTGTAATGTTTTGGTTTACACCTTAATCATACTCGTTAACTAATAAAGCTGTTTCTACTTTTGTTTTAACATTTTGTTATCACAACTTTACTGCACTGGCTTTGTGTATATTTATGTATTTAGTCCTATATACTTAAAAACTATTTGTATGGCTAAATACGCTCAGTGTATTTACATTACATGTTCATTTTTTTTAAATTCAGTGCAAAGCATTCATCTAACTGTAAAACTGAACTGATAGAACTCTGACTGATAAACAGAAATACCCTTGGCAGAAGAAGAGAATGTAAAGCAGACAAGAAAAAAACGCTGAATATTTTACAATGTCAAGATCTATTTAAAACAAAGATAAAGTAAAAATAAGTTACAACAAACAGGAAGTCAGACAGGTTAACACAATACATAAAGTAAAACAGTTTACTACAAATAACAGGTTCCAACAGGTATCATGAAGTAACACCAATTACCACAAACATGAAACAAAAAAAAACCATACTACTGAGACAACACAAAACAGACTATTACAAACACAGTATAAAGAAAATATAAAAAGAATGAAACACAAAAGACTTGACAGCACCAGCTGCAAGAACAAAAATCAATCACTTACAGCGAGTCAAAAATAGGTGTAGAAGAGGAGCTACTAGGCCTTGTGGGTAAATCCTTAAATCCTTGAAACATGCGGACAAACGGAGGGCACCCCATCAACACCTGCAGAGTCTGAAATGAATTCAGAAAAAGTGATATACACCACATGGAGAAGCAAAAAAAAAAAATAAATTCACCACCTGGATTAAGTTAGAGAAACAAGCCACAGCTTGACAAACTTTAAATGCATTACAGTCATAAAGAATGCCAATCCATGGCTAATCATTTTCTAACTGTGGCTAGTCATTTTCTACCCAGCTATGGCTAGTCACTTCCTTTCTAACCATGGCTAACCATCTTCTATCTAACCATGGCTAGCCATCTTCTATCTAACCATGGCTGGCCATCTTCTATCTAACCATGGCTGGCCATCTTCTATCTAACCATTGGCTGGCCATCTTCTGTCTAACCATGGTCAGAAATCTGGCTGTGGTACTGACAAAATGGTTATTGCTGACACAATAATCTGATCAATAATTAACATGTCCCCCATGATTATTGTGAGCCTAGCAAGGTCTGCCTGCTACCATATGACGCTAAACAGATGACGTGTGGGTGGCTTGGGGGAGTCCAAGAACAGGAGAGCGAAAATCTGACCCTACAGCTGTTGGTGAGGCTTTTTTCTCATCCATCTTCTGGTAAAGTCTGCATGGTCTATCAGATTTCCTGATATATAGACCACGCACTTGCTCTCGACCTGAATGATGGAATCAGCCAACATCAGCCAGGGACTTTCTCCACATCAACTGCACCAGGTGAAGCTCTGAGAGTTCTAATTTTCTTAGGTCTGCCAGAGGAAATAGCCACCATCTGATATGACTTTCACAACAAAGCTAATCACCCCATCAACTAAAAGCTTCAAGCTCAAACAACAATCACTCTATAACAGAAACTGTCTTTAGAAGCTGATGCTGGTGATAGTAGAATCTCCAAACTACTGAAAGTTAGAAGCTCTTGACAGAGTTAAATTCTCTTTTCATTTCCAAGTTGCTCTGTCCTTGCATATTACAAATTTTGGTTCAGGATGTATTCATCAGTTCATTTAATTTTTCTTCACATAACAGGGGTGGCCTGGTTGACTGAGTGGTTGTGTATTCAGTCTATTAATATGGTGGTACCAGGTTCAAGCCCCAACAGTGGATTTTTTTTCTGGTACCACCACACCAAAAAGGTCCCATCTCCACCCAGCCTCTAAAAATTGGTACCAAATAAATCTGGGAAGGTATATGCAGCCAGAAATTATAATGACCACACACTTTCGCGTGCCAAAAGTCCTGGAAATACAGATTTTATCTTTTTCATTTCATGCAACAGGAAATGTTCAGTTATTGAGTTCTTACAGGTTATAGTTGTTGCAGACTCACTTTAGCCACTACCTCCAAAACTAGTAAGTAAAAATATAGAGGCATCTCACTGCTAAGCCATACTGGGAAAATGTTCTGCAAGATCCTAGAGAACAGGCTGCGACCAGTAATTGAACCACAGTTAAACAAACTCAGATGGGATTTAGAAAAACTAGAACTTGTACAGATGCCATCTTTTTATTAAGACATCTAACAGAAAAATCAGTTGAACACAACCAGATACTGCACACAGTTTATGTAGATCAAGAAAAAGCATTTGATAGAATAGATAGATATAAACTATGGGAAATCTTACCGCATTATGGAGTTAGTACACATTTGATCAACCTATGCAAAAAACTATATGAAAACGGTGTACAGTTAGAATAAATGCAGGACACTGAATCACTCATCATAACATCTGGAGTGAGACAAAGCTGTGTACTATCTCCCTTACTATTCATAACATACATTGACAATATCTGTAAAGAAGCTAACATACATAGTAAAAATTCCACTACAAAGCCCAACAGCCCAACCCCAAAATGAATGCAGATAAACCAAAATCACCTTTCAGAAAACATATACAACAGGTGGACCATAAATGAACTCCTTTCTTGCTGATGATCAAGAAAAAATACCTACAGCATAACATAGATAATTTAGCAAGGGCATATAAAAGCCACAACACGAAGATCAGTGCTGAAAAAAAAAAGAAGTCATGACCACAGCAAGAGAAGAAATCCAAACAAAGATCTTCCTAGACAACCAGTCCTTGAAACAAGTGAAACATTTCAAATACCTAAGTAGCATAATATCATCATCGGGGATGACTGACGCTGAGATTAAGAACATATGCAATAAAGCAAATGAGGTTATGGACAGGTGACATCTTTACTGGAAAAACAAATATATTACAACTGAAACAAAAAGGGCATTGTACAACACAATTTTCCTCCCAATTCTATGCTATCAATGTCAAACATGGAAACCAATAGCCAAGAACAAAAGGAAAAATCATCATTACAGATATAAGATGTTTAAGGAGAATACTAAATGTGACATGAAGAGACCAAATAAGAAATGACACCATCAGTACAAAGGTCGAAGTAACACCAGTATTACACAATATCCAGAAACAGCAAGTCAAATGCTTTGGCCATGTTACACAGTTACCACCAGAGAGTATATCACACAAAACATTCATACTAAGATTTGTAGGTAAAAGAGGAAGTGGCCGCCCATGGAGGAAATGGAGAGGAAATTACAGAACCACTAAATATCCCATGATATGAAGCAAATTGTTAAGCCCTATCAAGATATCTATTGGTCCCCTCAACATCAAAAGATATACGAGGAAGGAGACAAGACAAAACAAGACCAGTAAGTAAAAATATTTCTACATATAATAAAAACTCTTTTGATGCCAATTTACTATTTTTGATACATTTGGTGAACAGGTTTTTACTCTTAGTACAAGTTGTCCTTTGTTTTCCCAACATTTCCCTCCTGATATAACATGAGAGAGTGTGAGAGAATATGAAATGGTGTGCGTGTGTGTGTGCGTGCTTTTTTTTTAGACAAAATCTTTACAATGCCATCACATCTTATATACACTTCAATACATTTCCGTCTGCATTAGCTCAAAGTATAAGCTCAATTATATTTGTGAACTAGCTGGCATTGCCCAGGTATTTATTTATCCCAATCTTCTATTAGACAAGAACCCCATCTCAACCCCCATGCCGATGGGGACTGAACTTGGACTTAACCGGCATCAGGAGTGTCACTATTCATATCAGCAACCCCGAAAACTATGGATTCGACACTAATATTGGTTGTTTTCAATTATTTTTACACATCACCCCCTTCCCACCCCCAGCCCTAGGGATACATGGGGTGTCTTACCCCCATGTTCCCTCTAAGCTGCACAGCTGCACGGCCGCACACACAAAAAATTATACGGCACACAAAATTTTTGGAGCCGCACAAAAAAAAATACTACTTTTATTTTCCAACTTCCATGCTATAATTGCAACCAAGAAAAATACAGTGATGGTACTTGTTTTTCCTTTACTGTTTCTTTCTTGTTGAGATATGACTTTTGGATCAGATGTTTTAACTGCCTTTTTATCACGCAGTTTCGATAACACTATAGCAGAATTGTGACGAGGCAAGTGGACACACAGAGAATAGATGATAATTTAAAAAACAGGCAGATGAATTTCCACTGCTGAAAAGTACAGCAGGTCTATCCTATTATTAAATGTACAGACCTTTACAGAGTGTGTGTGTGGGCTTGTATGTGGGTGTGTATGTGAACACATTGTTACTACACACATTTGCACACACACTATTTTTTGCACATGAACTGAACATTTTGCACACACTGCAAATCCTTAGAGTGAACATTGCTTACCCGCACAGTATTTCTTTCCAGATTGTTTCCACAATCTTCTAGAAGGTGCTACAGAGTTCTATTTGTTCTATTCAACTAAACTTGGGCTGAAATATCATCAGGACTGTCACCAATCAGCTTAGTGACCCTGAGCACTATGAATTCAACACTAATCTCTGTAATTTTGGACATCTTATTTTTCACCCCCTCTACACTCCCCCATGACTACGGGGGCTGAACTTGGACTTAAACAGCATCAGGAGTGTCACTATTCATCTCAGTGACACTGAAAACTATGGACTCAACAATATCGGTCGTTTTCAATTATTTGTACACGTCATCCCCTTCCCCATCCCACCCCTCCAGGATGCTAGGGATGTGTTTCTTTCCCCCCCCCCCCCCCCGTACTTTTCTCCAGACTGTAAGTCATATGTGTAAGTTTGGTTGAAATTGCTCCACGTGTTCCAGAGTTATTGCTGGAACATATATACACACATCTATTTTTATATATATATAGATGTTCTTTTGATATTAATATATTTCTCCTAACAATGACTGTCATGTGTACAGTGTTCTCTATTGCTCCTTGAATGACAGGTCTCTAGACTTTCAATACTGCCCAACAACCACTGGTTTTACTCTTTGTGATGTCTGTGTCTCACTCTTTTCCAAAAAAAAGCTTCACTCACTAACCCAAAGATTAACCTACCACAAAACATAATAAAAGAAAACACAGGCTGATCATCATATCATTCCAGACAAATCCACGGATGCTATAATCCAGCGATTCTTAACCAGGAAACCAGGTGCCCTTCTTTTCCCTCCCCCCCCCCAGGGATGAATATAACTGCCTATTTTTCAATAATTACCGCTGTAAAAGAATATATAACAATGAACATCCTTTCTGGATGATTTAATATACAGAGGAGTATTTGAGGGCAGCCTGGGTTGCAAAAGGACAATTGTGACCTTGGATGTTTAAAGTCTATATCCTTCTAAATTTATCTCTCAGTATAAAGACATGATACCAGTTTATTTTACACCAATTAATGAAGAAATCCTGGCCTACTGTTCAGACATAAGCCTCAAACTCTCCGCTCCATCAGACAGGTGTCTAAATGACTGACCATTACACCAACATAAAAACTGAAGGAATTGGCCAAATTTCTGGGTCTACTCTTAACATTACACATCATGATAATTTAGATAAGACCGTCTTGGAAGGGTACATAATGGGAAAAAGAAAGAGAAGAAGACCAAGTCGATGATGGCTGCAAGACATCGTTGATAAACTGCAAATGGATGCATCAGCAGCAGGGCATCTTGCTTACAACCAAGAGGCCTATAGGAAAGTTGTTAGGGAGGTAAAGTTCCACAAGGGACATGCAACTGACTGACTGATTCTTAAACTCATGAAACTGAAATCATTGAAATAATATGATAAATGTCACTTACTGCATTCATGAAACATGTGTTACTCCCATTTACAAGTCCTCTTGGCTGTATAACAATTGGTGTATGGCTAACTTGCAGCTTGTTCAAAAGTTCTGAAAATATATTTGATGTAACATTCACTTTTCCGACATAAGAAATAAATAATTTTGATTTAAAACAACACTGAAAATCTCTTTCTGCACCAAATAAAACTACTCTCTCACAGCACTTCACTCAGAAAAGACATCTTCTTACATCTTACATCCTTCCCGTGCCATCAAATTCGCATAGGGCTCACACAGTTGTTTGCCAAGTTTTCCTGTTCTCAGCGAGTCTTTCAACTTCATCGAGGGATGTTATGCCCACTAAACTGACTTCTCTTAACAATGTCCTCTTTAGAGTTTCACGTGGTCGACCTCTTTGTCTTCGGCTTGTTGTGCCCCACTTGATAGCTTGTTCTGGTATTCTGAATGTTTCTTCTCATCACATGGTCTACATATGTCCATCTTCTTTTTCTGATCTAGGAACTGACAGCAGGATATTCTTAGCAAGTTGACACTATGATGATGTTGACGCTTCATCACCACTCACCCAAAAGTGGAATTTGTTGCATTACAAAGTCATTATGCATCTAAACAGCCCAAAACATCCAATCTCAGCCTAGCAATATTTTTTACAACTGGTTTTGCTCTTTTTTCCGCAATCATTTACTCAATCAGACTACTGTGTGCTCCCAGGATCACCTCCGAGTGTTAAACTGGGTTTTCGTCAAGATGTCGAAACACATGCACTGTATCAAATTACAAGTGGATTAGTGACTATACTGAAGAACTCAAGTCAGTCAGTCATTTGCATGTCCCTTGCAGAGCTTTGCCTCCCTAACAGCTCTCCTGTAGGCCTCTTGGTTGTAAGAAAGATGTCCTGCCGCTGATGCATCCATTTGCAGATTATCAACAATGTCTTACAACCATCTTCGCCTTGGTCTTCCTCTCTTTCTTTTTCCCCATTATGTACCTTTCCAAGATGGTCTTCTCTAAATTATCATGACGTTTAATGTGTCCAAAATATTTAAGCTTTCTCTGTTTAATCTTCTTTACTAGCCAACCTTATTCAATATTAAGTTCTTATAGTATGAATGTATTTGTTCTTTTCTGTGTCCATGATATTTGAAGAAATCATCTGTTGCATTTACATTCAAAGGCATTTATGCGTTTTTTAAAAACAAAACCACTAATATAACTCTAATATATATATATATAAAACTCCTGAAGAAAATTCAGAGATTGAGTAAATGAGTTAACCACTTGGTCTTATGGCAACTGAAAAAAAAAAAACAAAACCAATAAGATATGGTGATATCAGTTTGCAATAATAATTACATGGGGCTGGAATGAAGAAAATGGCAAGTTTCATACTAATAAAAACACTTAAATACTTACCCAGAATTTTGGGCGCTAAAGGATCATTCTGGATGCCAACAGGAAAAATTTTATCTGGCGGAACAAAAGTCTGTTTGGCCTCAGCTTTCTCCTGCTCCTGCCAGTATCTGACACTCTTGGCCTCTTCTGTTGAGACAGCATTCGGCACAACAGGTGTCACAACTTCTGAGGGTCTAGATGCTACAAGAGGACTAGTCGGGACAGCTCCTGTCACAACAGGACTTGAACTTTTGCTCCCAAACAAACTGCTCCACATTTTAAGTGGAGGGGCTGAGCTTTGTACAGTGACTGTCTCACTGGTGATACTCTGGTTGGATGTACTATTAACCTGTTCTTGAACGTTGTGCTTCGTGGTGCTGGGTGTACTGCTCACAGCATCACCTGATATCACAAGGGAGCTGTTTACAACCTCTACCTGTGGCTGAAAATGTTCTGTGTCCTGACTCACAGAATTCTGACCTTTTTCCACGTCTGAAATGTTCAAGGCTTCCATGTCAATCACAACATGTTCAATTAAAGACTTCCCAGGTCTGTCAACAGTTTTTAATTGCTTACATTCTGTTGGAGAATTAGTAAACACAACTGGTCCTCCAAATTCTATTGAAGATGGTCTCTGAGCAGGTGCTAAACCTGATATTGCTGTGGACTGAGATGTTACAGCTGCACTGCTCTGACTGCTGCTCTCAGGTGCAGAACTCTCACATCCATTACCTATTAGAGGTGGTGGCGCTGAGTTGGCCTGGGAGATGTAAACATTTTGTGGGTCAAGAGGCTGCTGAATGACCTGATGACATACAGACACCATGTGAGAAATGTCTGGAGATAACCTGGTATCTCCTTGTGCAGTATGTGCCATGGTCACTGGGTGACTGAGTGTGGCAGCGGGCACAAAGTTTTCATGGGGAGAGACATGCTGGTCAAATACTTCAGCGGGGGGCCTTGTTGCTGGTAAAGACAGGTCCACAGGCTCAGACTGAGGAAGACCAAGTGTCTGATAATGAGGCTGGAAGTGATGTCCTGGAACAGCATAAGCAGGCTGGACAGTATTGCCTGCTGGCACAAATGACATTGTAGTGTCTCTGTTTCCTGTCAAAGCAGGATTTGGGCAGGCATATCCACCTTGTACTGCAATGGCATAATGGGCACCTGCAGGAGAGCACACTGTTGGATCTCCATGGGTCCAATGAAAAGGAAAAGAATAGCCAGACATTGCAGGTGGCTGAAGTACTGGTTGATAAACTGTGGTAATCTCTGGTGGCACTAGTTCTGTAAAAGAACATTATAAAGCTTGCTTAGACAAAAATGAAAAAAAGAAAAAACAAGCGTATCTTCATTCATGAAACAATAAACAGCAAGAAAGAGAAAACCCATCTGGGATTTTGTAATAGAGATGACCTGCAGCAGAAGTTTTATTCAATTTAATTAATGATGCTGTGCCTTGTCTTCTATCTCCCTAGAACTGTGAGCTGGTGTTGTCTGCAGCCGAAGCTGTGAAGGCACAGTATCATACCAGAGTGGGAGTAGGTCATGGCGTTTTTTGTTTTTTTTTTTGTTCTCGATTGCAGCTGAAAAGCAGAGGGCATGCAATACTTCTTCAGCAGACTCCACCACCATGGGGACTATGACGATCCCTGCCCCATTAGCCAGGTTAGGCTGTTACTGGGGGTACCAAAGGAGAGATAGGACAGGGTCTTGATAACTATGGATCGCTGACTGCTAAAATGGACAGCATCTTCATCCTTTCTAATTAGTGATGATAAAATTTGCTTCCAAAACAAAGCATTTCTGAAGGAAAGACTCAAAGGCCACAGAAAGTGTCCACACACTGAATTTAATTTAATTTTATAAATCTAAAAAAAAAAAAAAAACAGAAACTGATGAGGCTTCAATCAAGCATAATTTATGGTTGTTATATTTGTAACAAAAAAAAAACCACACAAAAAAAAACAAACAAAAAACAGAAATTGCTGAGGCTTCAATCAAACATAATTTATGGTCGTTATATTTGTAACAAAAACAAAAAAAACCAGACTGTAGGACTCACCATAATGTCTTTCATCATCTGTACTAAAAGGCAGCTGTTTGGGAAGAAATAATGAAATCATAATGCTTCTTATAATTATGAAGCAATACTAAAATAAAACTATCCTTTGGCACTAACAAGGATGTTCAGGATTGGTCAGGTATGCAGAATGCAAAACACATACCATCATTAGGTCACAAAAGCAGAACCAACTTACCTAAGTATCAATTTATCAATCAATCAAACATAATTCACTCATTTACTTTTAATATCAAACAGAAACTAATGGGAAAAAAAGCTGATATAATATAATGAATAACATCACCACAGCTAACAATGAATCATGCAACAATTTCATTATCTCCCCAACAAAACAGTTTCTGCTATCCATAACATGTACATGGATACATGTCAAGTTCTGAACTTTGACTAAAGTATCTTCCAGGTCAAAAAGGCCAGCTGTTTAAAATTTACATGGATATTAATCCACGGCTTTAAATTTCTATAGCGGACAAAGTTTGTCTAGATGTTCTACCACTACAATATAAAATGTGCAGTGGATCCACACTGTGCGGGAGACCTCGGTGCTAGGTATGTTCACGTTCTACAAAAAGGATGCTTGTAAAGAGCATAACTCCACATCTATCAGATTATTTAAGGAGAACTCACTTAGGCATGACTTTTAGCTTTTCAATCACCCACCACTCAAAGGTTGATCCCCACAGATTAGAACTTCATGAATCTGCAGTCGTAGTATATATTTTTTTTTCTATTTTTTTTGGGACAGCAATGCTATGCTGAGATTCAACTTCAGTTTCTTCTATTATTTCTGTTCTGATACATTGTTGTATGACACAGTCTCAGCTTCCTTTATATTCTTAGATTATGGAGACTGGAACATCTCCCTGATGCTGCGAACTAAATGCTCTTGACAGCTGAAGCCATTTTGAAGAACATGGATGCCCTATGTACCTTTACTATAAATATGCTTCTGATGTATATGCCAAGTAAGACATGTGCCTTGCAATATCTCCCTATTTCATTACACTTTACTTCCCCTCCACAACTTGCTACAAGCTTACCTGCTGGCACAAATCTCCATAACTGTACGAACTCTAATTAACTCAGCAGATGCTAATCCAAAAGGAACTGACAATCAAGTTGCTCCATTTAGCCTGTTGAAATATTTTTCTTCCACCCTTCAGCTGAATGCCTGTCAAGTTCTACAACTTCAGTCTTCCGATGTGGCCAAAAAATTCTAATGTTCTCTTCCCAATAGTTTTGATTAGTTTTTATTTCTTTAAATATAATTTTTCATGCACAAACAAGCAAAAAAAAAGAGAAAAGAGTGACAATGTATTTCACTATTCTATAATCCTTATTTCAATACGCTAACATACACTGCTTTTGAAAAAAAAAAATCAGAACAAAATTATCCTGGCACAAAGCAGTTTATAAACTAAATTCAGGTGTGAAAGATTCAAGAGATAAGCAGATGTCGAGTAAAACTCAGTCCTGTGTATACAAGACCACACCAAAGTTTACAGCAAACAAATGATAACCAAAAAAAATTATATATATATATATATATATTAAAGCAACAACAAAGAATAACCACATATTCAAACATATCCTATATATATTATGAAAGGAGACAAGGATGTAGTAATCAAACTGACTGATACCATAGTCAGAGAAGCATAGCTGACTTCTTGCATCAGTGTTAGCGAACTACAGCCAATCAAGGCCTTATTCCACTTCTCAGTAGTGCCACTGAAAACAGCCAACTCAGTAAGGACTGTTATGTGAAGACTAACTCAGTTCTAAAAATATGTCAAGTCAAAGTCTTTATATATAAGTCTTCAAAGTGCTTAACAGCAACACAACAACTGAAACAGAAAAAGACACCCACAATGAAAACACCAAAAGATAGCCACAATGAAAACAGAAAAAGATAGCCACAACAGAAAGAGAAAAAGGCACCCACAATGAAAACACCAAAAGATAGCCACAATGAAAACAGAAAATGATAGCCACAACAGAAAGAGAAAAAGGCATCCACAATAAAAAATTCAAAAGATAGCCACAATGAAAACAGCAAAAGACAGCCACAACAGAAAGAGAAAAAGACACTAACAAAAAGAGAAAAAGACACCCACAATGAAATGAGAAAAAGACAGCCACAACAGAAAAAGACACCCACAATGAAAACAGCAAAAGACAGCCACAATGAAAACAGAAAAAGTCAGCCACAAAAGAAACAGAAAAAGGCACCCACAATGAAAACAGCAAAAGAATGTCACAAAAGAAACAGAAAAAGACAGCCACAACAGAAACAGAAAAAGACACCCACAATGAAAACAGCAAAAGACTGCCACAACAGAAACAGAAAAAGACAGCCACAAAAGAAACAGAAAAAGACACCCACAATGAAAGCAGCAAAAGACTGCCACAACAGAAACAGAAAAAGGACAGCCACGACAGAAACAGAAAAAAACAGCCACAATGGAAACAGAAAAAGACACCCACAAAGGAAAGCACCGGCACAGTTACCATCTGCATCAGCAGAGACAGCAAGAAAGCAATGACATATGGTAAGCAAAAGCTTCTGAGTAAAGACTGAAACTGAAAAAAAAGAAAAAGATAAAAAACTGATATTTAAAGTATTTTGTCCGTAAGGAGATGCACATAGTGAAAAAAAAAAAAAATCACACTTGAAGATTGAGACAAAAAAGCCATGGGTACAAGAGAATGGATGACAATACAAACAGATGTACTGAACTGGAAGACGGACATGAAAAAGCTCAAACGGTGAATCGCAAGACACCGGAACTGATTATAGATCCACTGCTCCTCTCTGTTCTAGGAGAGCAATGATAATGATGAACATAATTTTTCAACCAATCACCACTCAACAATTTCAGATATTCAGCCAATCACCACTCAATAATTTAAGATATTCAGCCAATCACCACTCAATAATTTAAGATATTCAGCCAATCACCACTCAATAATTTAAGATATTCAACCAATCACCACTCAATAATTTAAGATACTCAACCAATCACCAATGATGATTTTAATACCCACAGAAAGTGACTTCCTGGAGCTCACATTGAGCTTCAAACAAACAACAAAAAATATCACACAAACTACACTCATCTTCAGCCCATACCTGTACAGCTGAACACGAATTTGAATTTATTATTTTGTCTAGTTTCCGATACTCCTCCTCATTTAGATCCTCCCAGTTTATAAAGGAGAGGCCTTTGCAAGATTTGAAAGCAATCTGAAAAAAAAAAAAAAAAAATATAATGGCACAAACATAGAAAAAAAAAACTGAACACATCAGATCTTGCATCTGCAGTTTTGTCATGAAAGAATATTCTGAAGCCAGCTGTTGTTAGCTTGAATAGTGTTATTCAACAGCTTCTCTCATATCTGATCCTACCTGTACTGTTAATAGCTTCTCTTACATCTGACTACCAGTATCATTAAACAGTTTCTCTCATGTCTGATCCTACCTGTACTGTTAACAGCTTCTCTTACATCTGACTACCAGTATTGTTAAACAGTGTCTCACATGTCTAAGTCTACCAATACTGGATCTGTGTGTCTGATCACAGTTCAGCACCAGTGTCCTTGGACATAATTCTCTGGTTGAACAGAACAATCAAACCCTACAATCAAACTAACGCTGGTACACATATGTAAATCCCTCAAAAATTAGTTACTGCATCGTCATCTGCATAATCAAAATGGAAAAATACACATAGAAGGGACAGATATTGAAGAAGTCAATCAATTTGCATACCTTGGCAGCTACATAGACCAGGATCGTGACACTAGAAAGGAAGTTAGGATCAGAATTGCAAAAGCAGCGGTGTCTGAGTGGTGAAGTGGTTAGGCACTGGTCTCTCATGGCGAAGGTCGGGTGTTCGAATCCGGCTGGAGGCACCCCAGTCACCCAGCTGTAGAAATGGGTACCCGACTTCTTCTGGAGTTGGGGGAGGAAAGGTGGCCAGGCGTGATACTGACCATATCACCCTCTAGTGTGCTGACAGGTCAAGGAAAATGTGGGCACTAACACCATATCCCTATGTGCCTCTAAGGCATGACAGGATTACCTTTACCTTTTTTATCCCCTGGGAACAACTGTGTTAAGAGCACACTTATCTTAACATAGTGTTTGTGAGACAGGGAACACAGATCTGTTTGCTTAAAAACTCTGACCTACTTCTGTGCCCAGAAACTTGTAGCAATCAACACTAACTGTAATTGTTATTTTTGTAAAATGTAATGTCAGGTTGGTGGACGGATGGGGACATGGAGATCTCTGGCGGGGATGAGGGAAGTCTGGTGTGAAACCAAAGAATCCAGGACGTGACAAGCCTATAGGTCTTTACAACAATGGCTATCAGAATGATGTGAACAAAACAGAGCCAGTAGACTATAGGTGGCGGGGAATGGATATCGTTGAAGCACTCATCGGACTCCTCATCTCAAAGTCAGAGTGTCTTTGTGGAACTGTCTCCAAACCATCTGACATGGAGAAGGGACTTGCATACAGCCACCAGAGGCTGGAAAACAAAGTTTTGGCCAGGCCAGCCACACTGTCTTCATGGCAGCCTGAGCAAGACCACAGTCTGCCCTAGCAAGCAAAGGTGCTGAAGTCGGAGTTACCCAGCCAAAAGGCACATCGCAAAAATCAGGGTAACACGCATTATCGCTAATGAAATGTCTCTATCTGCAGTATTCAAACATGGTGCTCGCCCTGTGAAGACTAACCAAGCAGGTGCAGTGCCGGGCCCCCTGCCTCGAAAGGGTCCACCCAATGCTACTGGAGGTCCTCTCAGTTCGTCTTGTGGAGTCAGGAGACATGAAAGTAGAGCTACTGGCCAAAAAATACAACGGAAGAAAACAGCCAAAAAGCAAGAACTTAAAATAATGTAGTGGACTGCTGAGGGTGTCAGAAGTGTCAGAGATGGCTATAGCAAAAAGGTGGAACTAGAGAACATACTTTTTGCAGAGCAGGTAAGTATATGCTGCATACAGGAGACACACCTAACCAAAGATGCCGCCTTTAAAATCAGAGCTACCAGTGTTTTAGATCAGACCGACAGGACAGAAGAAAAGGAGGCGTACTCACACTTGTTAAGAATAACATCAGCGCATGTCAGGTGGGAGTGTTCATGGAAGGAGCCGAATATCAGATGATCCATCTAAAAAGTAGTAATACAGATTTCCACCTCCTTAACTATTACTGTCCTAATGACCGTCCACTTGCTTTAGAAACAATCCCACACAAAGAGAGACTGATGGTCTGTGGCAATTTTAACAGCCATTCCCAGAGCTGGGGCTATGACCACATAGACAAGAGAGGAGAGGAAGTTGAGAGCTGGCAGGATGATAATGGACTTCTTCTGATCAACCAGCCAGTGGATCCCCCAACATTTTACTCAAGGGCTTGGTGTACAACCTCAACACCGGATCTGGCAATCCACTCTCCAGATCTGAAGTGGAACATTACACGTGAAGTTGGAAAACAACTTGGAGGTAGCGACCATCGACCAGTCTTCCTGACAATAGAAAATGAACTCCTTAACACCAGTAGCCCTCTCCCCAGATGGAACTATAAAAAAGCAAACTAGACAATGTACAGACATTGTACAGGTATCCTGGTGGGACAGCTGTCAATAGAAGGTAAGGATATTAACAGTATAGTGAAGGAATTCAATGCTTGTATCCTTCAGGCCGCTCGTGAAACCATTCCCAGAGGAGCTCGCAGTGACTATAAACCATACTGGTCTAGTGAGCTGGGAAAACTCCATGATGATGTGGAAGCAGCTCGAAAGCAAACAGAAAATAGACCATGCCAAGAACACCACAATAATTACCAACATTCTAAGGCCAAATTTCAGAGAGCCAAGCTGCAAGCCAGACAGGAAAGTTGGAGAGAGAAAACAGAGTCCCTAAACTTTGAAAAGGATGGAAGGAAACTGTGGAAACTAATCAAACAGTTAAATGATGAGAGTACTGGAAGAAGTACAAAGATTACACTAATAAAGGATGGGAAAACTCTTACAGGTAAGCAGGTAGCAGATCACTTTGCTCGCATGTTTGCACAGGACTGCAACATTGATATCCATCCAGAGAAAGAGCATGCAGTGCGCACTGACCCACAGAAAGAAGAGGAACAAGTCAGAAAAGCGGAGGTCATGGATGCACCAATCACATGCAGCGAGTTAGACCTGGCAGTCAGTAAACTGAAACCAAGGAAATCACCAGGACCAGATGGAGTGTCCAATGAAATTATCAAGAATCTGCGAATGACAGCAATGGGAAAGCTGTTGGATATTTTCAATATGTGCTGGAGCACAGGTAAGTTACCTCAAATCTGGAAGGAAGCAAGCATGGTACCACTGCTAATGCCAGGGAAAAACAGTGATACTGCCTCCAGCTACAGGCCAATCAGTCTCACTAGCT
Source organism: Achatina immaculata (assembly GCA_009760885.1). Lineage (NCBI taxonomy): Eukaryota > Metazoa > Mollusca > Gastropoda > Stylommatophora > Achatinidae > Lissachatina > Lissachatina immaculata. The sequence continues at coordinate 11,869,053 of CM019709.1, read as the reverse complement.
GCCTATGCAAAACAATGGAACGCATCAATGATCTGAGGCTAAAATGGTACCTAGAAAGTGAAAACCTTCTCATTCCACAACAAGCAGGATTTAGGCAGTACTACAGTACGGAAGATCAAGTGACCTATCTCTCTCAAGAGATTGAGGATGCATTCCAAGAGAAAAACCTTGTACTAGCAGCGTGGATAGACCTAAAGAAAGCCTTTGATAAAGTATGGAAAAAAGGTCTGCTGTGGAAACTAAGAAACTGCAATGTGAATGGAAGACTATACAACTGGATATTTACACAATAGAAGAGCTAGAGTAGTAATGGATGGACACAAAAGCCAGAAAGTACTTCTGCGACACGGTGTACCACAAGGAGGAGTCCTTTCGCCTACACTATTCCTTGTATTCATTAATGACCTGGTCAAGGAACTTCCCTATGGAATCAAAGCGGCACTGTATGCAGATGATCTGGTCATGAGATGTACAGATGAATATGCGACAGTTGCTACACAGAGACTCCAAAGAGCAGCAGACATCTTGACATCATGGACAAACAAATGGTGTGTAAGTATCAACACAGAGAAATCAAGTACCACTCTGTTCACTCTCTCATCTAAACAGAAAGCAGGTAAGATCTTTGTAAATGAAATATCCTTAAGGATGGACAACCAACCCACTTACTTAGGAGTGACTCTTGACTCAAAACTGACTTGGAAGCAACACATCAACAGTGCAGAAGCAAAAGCCAGAAGAAAACTAGCCATATTAAGAAAATTAAGTGGAACCACATGGGGAGCTAGTGAAAGAATCCTCAAGAATGTATATCAGCAAAGTATTTTACCACATTTAGAATATGGCTCAACATCTTGGTGCACAGCATCAAACACTACGCTGCATAATCTAGACAAAGTTCAAAATCAGTCACTACGGATTATCACAGGTGCCATGAGGTCCACACCAATAGTAGAAATGCAGAAAATAGTTGGTGTTCAAGCGCTAAAGGAACGTAGAGACACAAAGGTCATGACCATGGGAGAGAAATTCCTTAGCTCTGTAAGCCATCCCCTGAAGGAGAGATTCAATAACTTGGCATTAAGACGGCTTAAAAGAAGCAGCTTCATTCACCAGGCCAAGCGTATGCTTAAGCTGATACCTGACCTTCCAACTGTAGTCGCTCCATTATCATCTGTACCAGAGCATACACCATGGAAAGAAGCAGATTATATACATATAACTATTCAGACTGAAGTGAAAGGTGTGCAGAATGGTGAGATAAAGAATGGAGGGGCAGGAGCACATACTGAATATCCAAACAACACCATTGACAAGATTTCCATACCCACTGGAAAATACTGTAACAACTTTGATGCAGAAGTTAGGGCAATTATTGCTGCAGTTGAAAAACTATCAGACTCCAGAATTGATACATGTCCTGTAGTAATTCTCACAGATGCAAGATCAGTACTGGAAGCTCTTCAGTGCAACAAACTACCAGACCTTAAGGATGCCTTGTCAAAAATTGGCTTACAACATGGAGTCACTTTGCAATGGATTCCCTCCCACTATGGGATACCAGGCAATGAGAAAGCTGACCATCTGGCCAAAGAGGGCACTGAAATGGAGCAACCAGACATACCAATCACCTATAATCAGAAGAAAAGCATGATAAAAACCTACAGGAAGCCACAAACACCACCACATGATGACTATCACATGCTACACAGAAAGGAACAAGTCACCATCTTCCATCTCCGAACAGGACACACCCGACTCCGAAGTCATATGTATACAAAGTTTAAGGTTGGTACTACTAATCTATGTACATGTGCCCAGGTGCCCCAAACTGTAGAACATATCCTCCAGAACTGCACCAACTATGAAACACTGAGAAATAATTACTGGCCCAGTGAAACCACTAAAGAAGATAAGCTCTACGGTTCCATACATGAATTACAAAAGAAAGTGAAATTTATCCAAGAGACAGGACTGCAGGTATAGACAGACAATGCGAACGAAGAAGAAGAAGCAAAAGCAGCATCAATCTTCAAGAATCTTGAGAACATATGGAATTCAAAAGTTATAAGCACAAAAACTAAGTTAAGACTATTCAATTCAAATGTAATATCCAGCCTCATTTATGCATGTGAAAGCTGGAAAACAACTAAAGAAATGGAAAAGAAATTAAGACTCTTTTGAAAACAAATGCATAAGGAAATTACTCAGCATCAAGTGGAACGAATTCAAGAATAATGCAGAGATAAGACAGATAACTGAACAACCAGTCTCATGGGTGATCAGGAAAAGGAGATGGACATATGTTGGTCACTTGATGAGAAGAAATGATCAGAGAATCCCAAAACAAGCTATCAAGTGGAACACAACAGGCCAAAGAAAAAGAGGCAGACTGCATGAAATTCTGAAGTGGACATTGTTAACAGAGGACAAATTAACAGGCATAAAATCCTTTGATGAGGTTGAAAGACTCGCCAAAGACAGGAAAAATTGGCGAACTACTTCGCGAGCCCTATGTGACATTTAACGGCACGGGAAGGATATAAGATCATCTGCTGCTCCAGCCCACCATTCCAACCTATCAGGTTTCATTTTTTTTTCAGCCTTACCTTACCTGTTTTCTGAAATGAGTACAAACAGGACTTCAGAGTCAAAACAAAATGTTCAATCCCAGCCATCTGACACCAATCTTCTTCTTCGTTCGGTTCTACCACCAAGACCGCACTGTGATCCTACTGAATTTACACCTGTGGTCCTCGTTAGGTCCCGTGATCTCCTGTGTGGTCCCCGAAAGGACCCCCGAGAGGACCACAAGAGGTTCAAAGTATCGCAGGGCTTTAGCCTGTATTCTTGGTGGGTCTCTGAAGCAGACTGCGTGACACCGTGGTTTTCGTTGCACCAGTTTAGTCTAGAGTTGGACTTTCTCACCAGAAGACCTCGACGTGTTTAGGATATCAGTTGACATCCAATGTGTCTCATTAAAACTTCTGCATTTGTGCCATAATTCTAAACTGTAACTGTAATCAGAGACTGGCATCCCAGCATTCTGGGCATTCCCACATGTGCTCTGCCTCCCATTCCAACACCTGCTGAAGTGTGCAACTGCTGATGGAGCCAGTCACACATTGGTTGTGGGTTAACACGCACTAAAACCACTTCTTTCTGAAAAACATCCACCTCCCCTCTTCTCCCCCCAACTCGATCATCCTCCTGATGATCAAGATTGTCATCATTCAGCCTGATGTCATCCTCCATATGGAGCCTATCCAAGGTGGCTCTTGTAATCTTTTCCTTGTCCATTTTAACCCTAAGTTCTAGAAACTATCTAATACAGGACTGCATGAAAACTCTTCTGTAAATCAGCACAAAAATACTTATTGTTGCTACATAGTTCTTGATACTATCTAGCACAAGTCTAACAACTGTCCCATAGTTCTAGAAACTACCTAGCACAAGACTATAGCACTTGTCCCATAGTTTTAGAAACTACCTAGCACAAGACTGTCTAACAAGTGTCCCATAGTTCTAGAAATTAAACTGCACAAAACTAACAACTGTCCCACAGTTAAACAGAAAGGAACCAGTCACCATTTTCCATCTCTGAACAGGACACAGCTGACTCCGAAGTCATACGTATACAAAGTTGGTACTACTACTCCTTGTACATGTGCGCAGGTACCCCAAACTATGGAACATATCCTCTAAAACTGCACCAACTATTATACATTGAGAAGCAATTACAGGTCCAGTGAAACCATTAAAGATAAGTTCTATGGTTCCATACATGAATTACAAAAAAACAGTGAAATTCATCCATGAGACAGGACTGCAGATATAGGTAGAAAATGTGTACGAAAAAGAAGTCTCACAGTTCTAGAAACAACTTAGCACAAGACTAACACTTTTTCCATTAGTTCTAGAAACAGAAATATAGACTAAGTCCATCGACTCAAATTCCAGTCACTTTAAAGACTCATCTTGAAGATGAAACTTGGACTTGACTTACAACTTGACATTTTTAGTCAGTTGACTTGATAGCTATATATATATTTTCTGCAGCGTGATACAAAGCATAAACACCACTGCCTGTGTAATGTCAGACACTGGACTATTTAATCTGAATCTACAGTCTGTTTGTGCTTTGTCTTATACACATGCACTCATTATGTTATAGTATGTTTACTGTAGATAGAAAGGAGAGCAAGTAAGAAAGGAGAGCAGATCATGTAATGCCAATGGAAAAGCACCAGTAAACTGAAAATATCACTAGGTTTTGACATGTCAATAACATGCTTCAAAGTGAGACAGACAGTTGGACTTCTGTAACAACTTTCATAGTATGAGAAGAGTGCCCACATGCTTTCATCCTAACAGAAGGAAATAACAACAAAGAAATTCAGAAACTAAAAATAAGTTATGATGATAGCATAATGAATATTATTACTGTATTTCTAATAGATTTTAATCACAGTTTAACATAAAAGTTAATAAATTACTGCTGAGATACTTGATAATTCACAAATTACAACACTTTGTGCATGCTGCAGTGAAATGCTGATACAGTAAACAGAACATTCACGTTTTGACTCACAGATCTGAGATATGAGACAACTTAAAACTATTTGCAAGAATTTGAGACTTGACTGTGAAAGACTTATGTACATCTCTGAAAATACCTTGCACAAGACTGTCTAACATTTATCATACAGGTCTAGAAAATATCTTGCACAAGGGTGTGTAAAACTTGCCCCCCCCCCCCCCCCCACAGTTCTAGAAACTACTTTCGAATGCCGCAACATCGGCGTGTCCACAATGCGGTGTATATCATCGTGTTGTCAAGCCTCTTGTGTGTGAACTGAAACAATTTCTTTCACGTGGTGACCTGCATTTACGTTCAGGTGCGCGCATCTAAACTAAATGACAGCTTATTATGTAAACAGACATATTTGCAAAATAAAATATTAGGGAGCATAATTCGACGTATTACTAACAAAGCGTTTCTCTGTTAAGAATAATCTTGATGCTTCAACCTGACTAAGAACTTTTTTTGGTCCGCTTAAAGCAAAGAACTGCCATCCGCTGTTTCTTGATGGTGGTTTGATTTCGAACTTTCGCCGCTCTTTCGATAAGGAAAACGCCTTCCTCGCATGACATATTAAACAACTTTTTTCTGCACGCTATACAAAATTTACGTACCTCTGATTTGTGAGCCATCATGGTTATACTATCTCAATACATGTTTCGATGAAAAAAAGAAACAGTAAACAAAATAAGACTCCTATTCACCGACTACATCGCCATTTTATTTTCGTCCAACACATGTAGGCATGTCATAGCCAGAATTTTATAAATGTGTAGACTAATCTAAATCAACATGTCGGCTGGCAATATTCAAAGCCCATTTGCTACATATCACTTTCATCTTAAATGATTACACTAAGAATCATTCAATACATGCACTTTTTTAAGCATTTCATGTTTTCCAGACGCTATTGCAACATAGTTTTTTTTAAACATTCAAGATATTCTAATATCACAAAAAGTACAAATTGGCAATGGAATTTCGCAACCAGATTTATCTGACAAGCTTTTTTTTAAGTTTTCATTTTTATTATCATTAATAATTTATGTAAGAGTTATAAGTTGTTGTTTTCTCCATTAAATTGAAATTGGTATCTTTTACTGCTGTTATAATGTTGCGCAAAGTTTAAAACTTAATAATAATCATTCTGAAGTTTGTATGCCTTCGCGTCAAACATTGTGAAAGAAGAATACTTTTTAACTAAAACACGCACTTGCACATACTTTTCGTGTTAAAAAAGTTTAATGCATATAATGCCCGATACATGATTTGAGCTCATATTCAGTGAGTTATCTTGTCGACTTCAGCCCATGAATCCTTAGCTTTCTTCTTGACTGGGAATCTTTAAAATGTAATTTTTAATTTTTGTCTTATTTTCGATACCAAAACATTGTGATCACTTCCAACATTTGCTTCATTCCTTGCTCTCACATCTTGTAGTGACCGTTTCCACTTGTTTATCAGGATATGATCAGTTTGATTTTCTATAGTTTTGTCTGGGGACCTCCAAGTCACTTTATGGCTGTTTAATTGTCCCTCTGATGGTCAACATGTTTTCTTCCCAGAACATTTTCTCCATTTTCATTTATTTCTCCGATTCCTTCTCTTCCCATCTTCTTCTTCTTCTTCGTTCGCATTGTCTGTCTATATCCGCAGTCCTGTCTCTTGGATAAATTTCACTGTTTTTTGTAATTCATGTATGGAACCATAGAGCTTATCTTCTTTAGTGGTTTCACTGGGCCAGTAATTATTTCTCAGTGTTTCATAGTTGGTGCAGTTCTGAAGGATATGTTCTACAGTTTGGGGCACCTGGGCACATGTACATAAATTAGTAGTCCCAACCTTAAACTTTGTATACATATGACCTTCTCTTCCCATGATTCTTCTTCTTTATTCATTTCCCACACCTACTTGTTCATTGAAGTCGCCCAAGATGAGTAGTATATCATACTTAAGTATTGTTTCTACTGTGGTTTGGAGGCTGTTGTAAAAGTCTTCTTGTAATTCCTCTTCAGCTGCTTCTGTTGGTGCTTAACAAACTATAATTGACAGCTTCATGAATCTTGTGTTGAAGCGTAGATACAACAATCTCTCATTTTTATGGGTCCATTTCAGAAATGCTCTTGATGCTTCTTTTGTTATAATCAATGCAACTCCTTTTCGTGATTATCTTCTTTACCTGACCATATTATCGTATCTTCTGTGTTTTTTTTAAGACGACGAAAACAACAGGCCGTGACCTGGTGATACTGCAAACCGGATGCACCCGTACCGAGATGTGGACTATACCCCCGGCATTCAATGTGCAGGGTAGGTCTCGGGCATCTCGTTTAGTTACAAAAATAATGACAGTTTTGTCTTAACCAAAGGGCATGTTAATCAGGGTATCTGCCAAGAGGACACTTTGACCTCAGCCACTTGGTCTTACCCAAAAGGCATGTATCGTCTGTGTGCTGTGTTGTATAAAAACTGGGAGCACAAGGCTGTGACGTGCGACAAAACTGCGTCCGTGGTCACATGTGGTCGATGTGCCCGTCAATTTAGTGCAGTCTGCTTTAAAAAAAAAAGTCCGCTTCCTGGAAATCCAGGCAAACTAATACAGTTTCCTCATCTACTGTCATTTGTTTCTCTGTCACGTGCCAGGTAAGAACTGAAATCCCTGCTATAGCTCCACTCAGGGCTAAAAGAAGCCACCGTAACTCGCTTTCAGTCCAAAACAATGCTGTGCCTCAAATTCCTCACCGCATCGCCTGTAACGAACACCAGCTCACAGTTCCAGAGAGATAGAATAAGGCAAGAATTAATAAATCTGACATTTCCCGGGGGGGGGATATACTTAGGAAAAGGTATCGTTATGCTTCGACTGTCACCACTGATGCTGATTTTGACGCTACCTAAGTAAACACTGGCATAGTAACCCGGTGGACGGAGTTTCATGTCAGTTAATGGTATGGTCCATCAGTTGGTGAAATGGACCCATATAAATGAGAGATTGTTGTATCCACTCTTCAACTCAAAATTCGCGAAGCTGTTTATTACAGTTTGTTATGCATCAATAAACGTATCATTATGCTGCGACTGTCAGCACTGTTGCTGATTCTGAGGTTATGTAATCAAGTGGACGGACCCTGATGTTAGTTGATGGTGTGGTCTTTTTCTATTAATCTTATGGCAGCACCTGAAACTCTACTGGATTTTCAGGCATAGGGAAAATGTTGTTTCTCTTAGTGGGAAGGAGACTAGTGCAACAATGGAAAGACAGCCTTTTTTTTTCTTCATACCTTTTGCACAGATGGAGTAGGATAGTTTCGTACTTGAAGACTATTTTCGACGAAAATAGTCATTATAAATACATACCTAGTAGTTTCTTTAAGGAAAGCCAAAATCGGAGAACCTAGAAAGGCACGCTTTGATACAGAAAAACTAAAAGACCAGCAAACAAGAAATTAATTCTCGATAGTACTTAAGAACCGCTTCAGTGTCCTCCTAGATAAAGTCGAAATGCCAGTACTAGAATTCAATGAAACACTACAGGAAACGGCAAAAGAGGTTCTGGGAAATACGTTATGTAGTCTTCTTCTTCTTCGTTCGCTTCTACCACCAAGACCACCCAGTGATCCTACTGAATTTACTCCTGTGGTCCTCTATAGGTCCCGTGGTCCCCGAAAGGACTACACGAGATCCACAAGAGGACCACAAGAGGTTCAGAGTATCGCAGGGCTTGAGCCTGTATTCTTGGTGGGTCTCAGAAGCGGGAATGCGTGACACCGTGGTTTTCGTTAAAACCAGTTTGATCTAGAGTTGGACTTTCTCACCGAAAAACCTCGACGTGTTTTGGATATCAGTGTATCCCCGCTGGATGAGAGATGGTTGCCCATCCAGGCTGGAGTTGGACTTTCTCACAGGAAAACCTCGACATTTTTAGGATACATGTGTATCCCCGCTGGGGAGAGGTGGTTGGCCCATCCAGTCCAGCGTTGGACTTTCTCACCGGAAAACCTCAGCGTGATTGGGATACGCATACATCCCCGCCGGGTGATAGGTGGTTGCCTGTCTAGACTGCACTGGTCCAGTTTCTCTGACTTCAGAATTTTGTGGTCGTGGCTGCTACCCTTCCTAGTTGTGACTAGGACGGAGCTTTTGTCCAGGAGGACGAATCCTCGACACTAGTAAGTTTCACCCCTGGGTTGAGCCGGTTTAGGCATATTATCCCAGTATAGACGTGTTTAGGACGTGACCGACTTCTACAGCGGAAGTACCGTGACATGTGTAGCCATCAAGTTTCACCCCTGGTTTAAGCCGGTTAGGCATATTTCACCAGTATGGGTGTATATCGGACGTGGCCGGCCTCTAGAGCAGGGGTACCGTGGTACGAGTAGCTCTCGCCGCGAGACCACTGGACATACCGACTAAGCTTCACTTTATACTTTCCATCAACTTTTAACAGCGGCATGGCATGACAACCCTAGTTTCTTTTTCGCATTTTCTTCCTTGGCCGGGAGGAGTTTCACTCCACGCGCGGCATCCGAAGAATCTCACCAGCAGTGTCTTAACATCTGGGTTAAGCCAGTTCAGGCATTTCGCCCAATATGAGTGCACTTAGGACATGGCCGACCTCCAGAACAGAGGCGCCGTGATTTGACTGTTTGCTTCGCTTTATCCTTTCTATCACCTTTTCCGTAGTGGTGCCGCGCGGCAACCCATTTGCACCTTTCTTCACTGGCCGGGAAGAGCACCACTCTACGCACGGCAGCTGAAGAATCTCGCCAGCAGCGGTAGATGAGCTACCAAACGTGCCTCTCATTTACCCTAAGTGTCTGGTTGTCAGGCGGCAGATATTCGCCTTCGCCCCTTCTCCTGTCAGTTTAAACAGTTCTACCACGAGAAGGCCAGGAGCTGGACTTGACTGCCAGTGGCTATTTGAGACGCACGCCGTTGGAGCGGAGAGTAAAATTCTCCACCCCACCTCCGGCAATAACAGTCCGTAGAACCATCATGGACACAAAAAAGAACAAATATATCCATATTACAAGAGCTTAATACTGAACAATTTCTACTGATTAAATCTACAAACATTTATCAATGTTATGCTTCATTCATATATATCTGAACACTATGAAAATGCTTTGACACCACTGTCAATAGCACCTGAAAGGAGAAGATGGCAACGGATTGGCCACGTTATGAGAATGACAGGCAAGTCTTCACCACAAACAGCTTTGATGTGGACTTTAAGAGTAAAAAAAAGCATGGGACAACTTAAAGAGGATAAAGCAGAGAAAACTGAAATATTTTGAACACATCATAATTTATAGAAGACCGTCTTGGAAGAGTACATAATGGGAAAAAAAAGGATAGGACGGCCAAGGCGAAGATGGTTGCAAGACATCGTTGATAATCTGCAAATGAATGCATCAGCAGCAGGGCATCTTGCTTACAACCGAGAGGCTTACAGGAGTGCTGTTAGGGAGGCAAATTTCCGCAAGGGACATTGGCTGATAAGACTAACAGGCGGAAGTAGATCGACAACCGGAATCATAGATTCGATTACCAGTGTCAAACCCGATCTGAGAAGACGTTGCGTGCGCCATCTTGAAGCAAGCATTTTGAAATAGCAGAGTTGTTTTGAATTTCCTGGTTTCCTTTTCCACTCCACACTTCTCACAAGATATTTATTACTTTGTGCTTCTTTTTTTAAAAATCGTACTTCAAATTCATCGACAGGCAGATAGAAAAGTGAGTTTAGTACTTGTTTAATTGTGATGTACACAGCTCACTGACAGTCATACGTATTGTTATCGTTTGTTTTCATAAGGTTGTTTGTTTATCACATACAAATCTTCTTCTAGAAACTTTTTTTTTCTTTTAAATAAAACTTAGATGTGCCCCAGATCGTTAAGACTGAGCCGAGAAATAATGAACAATTATGTAAAGAACATAATGCTGGAGGCAGGATAGCCAGGTGTTGGTGACCTTTGTGTGGACCCTACTTTGGAAATCTTTGAACATTCTCGAATGTCAACTTGGATAGCGCTAAGTGAATGCAGCAGTTCGCCGTAGGTTGTTGATATCACCATGCACATTTGTCTAGACTGGTACTAGTGATGTCCACATGTGTCTTCAACGCTCATATGCAGGGCAGTCATGCAACAACAGAAATACGCTTGGAAGCATCAGTTTTTTAATGCTTGCTTATCAGTCTCTATGACAGTATGTGTCGTCCATCCTTCTACTCATTTAAACGGTTATATCTCCCTGCCACTTCTTATGATCTTGTAGAGCAGTAGGTTGTAGTTGGCTGAGGTTAAAATAGATGTTATGGTTTTATTTTGATACAGTAGAAAATTACACAAATGTTAATAAAAGTTACTGCTAGTATATTGAAATTATAAAGTTATGTGCCAACATTAAAAATACAGTTTTTTGTTACTTTTGTTCCCCAAGTACATCTGGTGTTTTTTTTTCTTAACACAGAATGGCAGATGAATTTGATGTTGAAGCTATGCTGGAGGCTCCATACAAAAAAGAGGTAAATGAAGATTGTTACAGCGTCTGTTCTTTCAACATTTTTGTCCTTGTATTCATTGTTATGCTATATTCAGAAGCATTAATTTATTGCTCATAATAACATACAACTTGGATACTTAACACTTGCAGTAGAGTAATTGTAGAGATTATTTCATAGCTAAAAGTTATTGGAAGTAATAAATAAAATGTGATAAAATAACAAAGATACCTTATTTCTGTACCTTATAATTTTTACATTGTTATTTTTGTTTTCATTATTAGCTGTTACAGAGCAAATAATATCTTCAGTTTACCATGTTTGTAGTATAGTTAGCCAGAGATATTGAACATAACAGAAAGAAGGATAATGTAGTCAGCAAAAGAACTTAAAAGGAAAGTAGAAGAAAAGACTTCTGTACTCTCTTCTTTTATTCATTCATTTGATGAAAGCCTTAAACATTTTCTTCTCTCTCTTGTCCCATCAGTGCCCAGGGCACATGGGGCTGCTGGTAGCAAGAGATTTCCCCTTCTGTCAATCCTTTGTTCTTAGCAGACTTCCATGTCAGTCTTTTGTTTACCAGCAATTTCTCAGCTGCACGTTGCCATGTTTCTTTAAGTTGTCCCATGCTTTTTTTACTCTTAAAGTCCACATCAAAGCTGTTTGTGGTGAAGACTTGTCTGTCATTCTCATAACGTGGCCAATCCGTTGCCATCTTCTCCTTTCAGATGCTATTGACAGTGGTGTCAAAGCATTTTCATAGTGTTCAGATATATATGAATGAAGCATAACATTGATAAATGTTTGTAGATTTAATCAGTAGAAATTATAGTACTTTTTTTTTTGGAACTTAATGCAAGTTTCTACTTCATTGAAGTGTAAATTTGACCTACCACTTAAAAAACATTTCTTAAATGATGTGAAATATTCTTTGATATCTGTTTGCAAATGAAATAATTCCACATGTACACATATATGATGTTAATTGTAATAGCATGTCAGAGTTATGAAGGTCAGCAGATTAGACCTGATACAGACCCACAGTCAGATCGTCGTGGTGCTTCTACAAGCAGTCTGTCACACTATTGGCCTGACTAATAAAGCTGATTGCTGGTAGTGGAGCTTGACAATAAGCCTGCTTCTTGAGTGTAGTCTTGGAGTTGAAGTAAACCACCATAACTCGGCCCCTATCTGACTCGGGGCTCATGTTTCGAGATCTTCACACTGCTTGTAAAGAACATGAAGTTCTTGTTATCATGAGACCCACAACGATACTTTGAAGCTGATAAAAACATGTGCCCATGATATGTGAAGAGAAGAAAGAAATGTAATATTTTAGTTATGTCTCAGAAGTAAATCTTCCAGAACTTTAATTTCACAACTCTGCTTCTACCCAGGCAAAGTCAGACAGTTCTTCCCAGCATTGGTGAGGGTGGACAGCTTCCATAAGCAGCAGGAAGTTCAAATATATGTCTTTAACATACAGGCATAATACCATTATGTGAATATATGTTTTAATGTTCCTTTCATCACTTTAAGTATTGCATATTATGGTTTTGCTTAACTAACATATGTGAAGCAAGAACACAAGGTAATTGACACATTTTTTTGCCAGATATTTCACCTTATTTGTATTTCCTAGTTCTCTCTGTGGGTTTAACAGATTGCTTTATGGACAGTAAGAAGAAGTCAGCAGTAAGTCAGTTACAAGTTTTAGATCATTATTAATACAACTTTTTGGCTGTTTTTCTTCTCCCCCTTCCCACCCCCCCGGTGTGTTCCTGATTACTTCATATGATGTTTTCGGATATTCAGGATGAGGGGAGAAGTGACAAGTCTTCGTCTTCTTCAAGAAAAGACAAGAAGTAAGTGCCTCTGTAATATTCTTGAGCAAAGTAATCACGGATGGCAAAGGTTGTGTCCACTGTTAAGGTCACTGATTAATCTTTTAGGGTGCCAGTGATTAAAAAATAAAACAATTATGACTAGTTTATTATTGAAAATAAAACTAGAAAGACAAGATAAAAGCAGTATTTCTGTATCAAGTCAGCGGGTGAAGTTAGTGCAGTATAAGGTGATTATTGGTGGCCAGTACTCATAGTCAAACCATTTATTAGCCCCCATATGAAGGACGCTTAAATCTGGTCCTTGCCTGGAAAAGTGCACACCCACATTTAGAGGGTCACTTTGGCATTTCACTGAAGTTTCTAAAACAATTTTTCATTTCAGGTGAAGACATTGTAATGAAATTTGCTACCCAGACTCTACTAGGGTCTAGTTGCTCTGGCAAGAAAAGCACTGCCTACTTTCTCCCTTTTTTTTTTCTCTTTTAAAATGTTTTATTCATAGGCATGGCTATCAACACTCAGGAGAGCAGGTTTTTGGAAGCAGCAAACGTAATGATAAATCGTGATTTGATAAATCTAATTCCATTTCTTATTGTGTTGGCATAGGTGCCCCCTATCTTGTAATGGAGAACTTTGAAATAGATGCAAACCTGACACGAATGTGTTGCCAGGTATGTGATCATATCCTAAATTGCTTATTCTGGACAGTTAAGGAGATGCCAGTGGCTGTTCCAGTGGTGATGATGATGGTTAGGTTTAGATTAATGTTCTAAAGTTTTCAGAGCCAGTAAGTCATAGTCATCCAAAACCATATCCCATATGTTCATTTTTGCGGCCTGGTTGGCTGAGCGGTTAGGTGCTTGGTTTACTAATCTGGTGGTGCTGGGCTCAGGTTCCACCTCACCAGAAAGGCCCCGGGGTCCACCCAGCCTCTAAAAATTGGTACCAGAGATCTCTGGAAAGGTAAATGCGGCCAGGCATGACACTGGCCACTTCACAGTTTCATGTGCCGATGGTCTTGGAAATGGGGGGGGGCTAACACTGTATCCCCAATATGCCATAATGGCATGGAAATGGGGATGTTACCTTTTATATATTCACTTTACTCAAGCTGCAATCTGTTGCACTAGTCTGCCTGACAGGATGAGATTCGATGTGTTCATCATAGCCATGGAGCATGCTTCCATGGTCCACTAATTCCTGTCACTGTAACTTATTCTATATGAGCTCACATACCTATGGCTTAAAGACCACTAGCTGCAAAGAACTCAAGTTTGCAGTATCAGGTAGATCTTTCAATATCTTTCTTGCTGCAGTTGGCATCTGCAAGATATAAATTAGCCACTATGGACAGTTTTTTTTTTGTGTTGAAATTATGAAAAATTGTTCTATATATGTAATTTTTAAAAAAACTTTTAATTAGAGGCCATAATCTTTAATGTGAAGAGTGTTGTTTTCAGTTTAAATTTTTGCTTTGCATCTTCAGTTCCCTGTTTATTTTCAGTAACAGCAAACTATGTACCTGTAGTCACTGCTTCATATATATCTCTAAATAACTTGTTTAGTAATTGTGTACAATTTTATTATTATTATTATTTAGCAGTAATTAGAAAAATCTTAGTCTCAATGATTGTTTATAATACAAATAGAAAGGTAGTGATTGTGTTGGTTATGAAGGTAGACACATTGATTATGAATGTGTTTTCAACAATCCTCTCTCAAATGAAGGTTGATTTTTCCGCAGGAGAAGGGATAGCCGGCACAGAAGTAGAGAGAGGAGCAGAGAGAGAGAGAGGAGTAGAGATAGAAGAAGGTAATGCTAAAAGATTAAAAGGATAAAATTCATTCAGAAAATGACTAGTTTCAGTCTTTTTAACTGTGATCTTTGGAGTGCCTGACCTGTCTCTGACACATCAAGGTGCAGACATGCATGTGCCACATCTTTGTCTCAGTTATTAAGGCTATGAACGAGAGCGGGCTAAGTCTCAGTTCCAGTTCTTTCTAACACATCTTGGTACAGATATGGAATGTGCCACATAATTATCTCATACTATGATACACAGCTGTTGATTTTGCATATCTCGGCAGCTATATAGACCACAATGGTGACACCAGAAAAGAAGTTAGAATTCGAATTGCCAAAGCAGTATTGACCTTCAAGAAACTTGAGAACATATGGCATTCAAAAGATATAAGCACAAAAACCAAGTTAAGATTATTCAGTTCAAATGTAATATCCACCTTTGTGAAAGCTGGAAAACAACTAAAGAAATAGACAAGAAATTAGACTCTTTTGAAAACAAATGCCTAAGGAAAATACTCAGTATAAAGTGGAACAAATTCATGAACAACACAGAGATTAGACAGATGAGCAAACAAGAACCTGTCTCGTGGTTGATCAGAAAAAGAAGATGGATATGTCGGTCATGTGATGTGAAGAAACGATCCTCTCATATGTTGATCATGTGATGAGAAGAAACAATCAGAGAATCCCCAAACAAGCTATCAAATGGAACACAGCAGGCCGAAGAAAAAGAGGTTGACCACATGAAACTCTAAAGAGGACATTGTTAAGAGAAGCCAATTCAGTGAGCATAACATCCCTTGATGAGATTGAAAAACTCGCTGAAGACAGGACATCTTAGTGAACTACCATGCAGGCCCTATGTGATTTTTAACGACACGGGAAGGATGTAAGATGACACCAACCAAAATCTAACCCCAGAGACCACATCAACAGTTTGTGTTGTAGAGATAATGCGCAGTCTTCAGGTTGCATACAGGACAAACCACTCTCAGTAAGTACCTGTGCATAAATTGAGCTCATGCCCCCCCCCCCCCCCCACCCACCACCACCACACACACAAACACACACACACACAGAGAAGAAACTGTTAAGCACCACCTGCTGGACTGCAGTACATTACATTAAAAGACCTTTGAAAGTACTTGATGCCACCAAACTTCTCCATCACTGACATTCTGTATGGAGATGTAAAGCAACTAAAAAAGACTTGTACATTCCACTGTCTGGATCAAGGGGGTAAGAGTGAAAGCTTATAAACCTGGGGACTGGAAAAGTTAAAGTCAGTTAAGTCTGTGAACCAGATCAAGACAAAGCCTGATGCAACTTCTTTCTGACACATCTTGGTGCAGACATGAAAGTGCCACATATTTGTACAACTTTAAAGGCTGCGAACCAGACCAGGTTAAGTCTCAGTGCCAGTTCTTTCTCACATTTGATTTTTTTTTTTTTAAAATAATTTGTTGGCTGTTGTGATGGTATTTTCAGTTTATAGTGTTATTAGAGACTCCCGCACCAAGCATTTACGTGGTCATGAGGGGGTAAAAGAAGGTGGGCAAGACCCAAAGACACACTAAGAAGAGTTATCACCAAGGAGTGTTCAACACTGCTCATCAGAAACACAGATGATCTAAAGCAAGTAGCAAGGAATCGCCAGACATGGAGAGCCTTGTCTTCCGCCCTGTGCGCCACCTTTGGCCCAAGAGTAACTAAGTGTTATTAGAGTCCGACTCTTTCAAGAAATTTATTTCTAGCCTGGGTCTATATAGAATTCTTCATGTATCTTCACTGATTTGATGTTAATATTAACCATTTATTACCACTGTACTACTAGGAGCGATTCAGTGGGTAATCAGGCAGTCAAGCATAGCTGTGCTTATGTCCCCGAAATTAGTTCTCAAATACAAATAGTTTGGATATAAGTATGTATAAAATTACACATGTAAATGTGTATGAAGACACGGCAGTAAAGGTGTGATAACAGAATGTTAAAACTAAAGTCAAAGTAGGAACAGCTTTATTAATGAACACATAGTTTTGGTTTACACCTTAATCATAAAAAAAAACCCCCCTCCAAATGAGAGAGAGTGCTAGGTTACTGTGTTAACTTGGTAAATAGCAGTTTTGTAGCTCATCTTACATGTATAAGCCACTTCAAATAGGTTTATTTCATTTGAAAATGAATCTAGAAAGTGCATGTTGTTTTTAAAATGGAGATTTTATTGCCATAGTATACAAATTGAAATTTTCAGGTCCAATAGCCGCAGCAGACAATCTAGAAGCAGAGACAGGAGATCTAGAAGCCGCAGTCGAGAACGACGAAGAAGAGAAAGGGAAAGGGATTCTCGTAAAAGTCGTAGCAGAGATCGCGATTTTGGTCGTAACAGGCCAAGACGTAGCCGTTCGCCTCGAAGGAGACGTAGTATTAGCCCACTCAGGTATGGATATTTTTGTGCTTATTTTTTGTCACGGTCTTAGATTCTTAAGCGGAGATGGAGGCCTCATTAGTGAAGCTCGGTGAGGTATTGATCAGCAGGCCATGGCTAACAGCTTGAACCAGGGTTGGTGAACCACAGCTGATAATTCCCAGTTCTGTCTTCTGTTGGTGCCCCTGGAAACAGACAGTAATCTGACCAAGAGAATAAAGAGTCCTAAGTTGAACCTGGTTATAAAAAGTGAAAGTCTGATGTGTTGGGTCACAAAGTGCACAGTGATGGCACAATGCAACCAGCACTCTTATGAGAGTGAAGAAGATTCTTCATTAAGGCTGAAGATAATAATCCACGATGCAACTGGTGATCCTTCTATCCTCTTCTTTTCTCCCCTCCCCAGTTAATACTTGCAACTTCTCAGCTTATTATATATTTGAATATTATCTCTGGGTATAGTTTATTAACATGCAGTTTAACTGATTTAGATCTAGATAATTCTATAAGTGTATCACAAATATAGTATATATATATATTTTGTTGTTGTTGTTGTTGCCATTTTTAGGATATCTTACATCCTTTCCATGGTGTTTAATGTCACATAGGGCTCACATGGTAGTTCACCAAGGATATGTTAGATTTTTATATTTTTTAGGATATGTTAGATCATTTTCCTATCCTCTGTAACACCTAGCAAGTTGTACTTTGTTTGAAAGAGAAAAGTGTTGAATTATATGAATCTGCAGTTGTAGGTGGGGAACTTAGTGGTAAAGTGGTTAGTGCACTAGTCTCTAATGGCAAAGACTGGTGGTTCAAATCCAGCCAGATATGCCTCAGTCACCCAGCTTTAGAATTGGGTACCTGACCTCATCTGGAGCTGGAGAAGGAAAGGTGATTAAACATGATGCTGACCACATCACTGCCCAGTGTGTCAGCTAGTCAAGAAAGATGTGGGTGCTGACACCATATCCTTTAGATGTCTCCCTGGCAGAATAGAACTACTTTCACCTACAGTAGGAAGTATAAAGAAATTCACTCGGTAGCAAAGTAGATTGTTTACAATTGTAAAACTAGAGTTTTTATAACTGAATCTTCAGCTTTGCATGCAGACAATCTTTGGAAGGCCTAAACTTCTTACCTCCGTTATTTTCATTATTTTTGTATTCTGCCTCTCTTTTAAGCGTGCTCTACCCAAATCACTCACATGAATACAAATGGTCTTAGTGATACATTCACAGATAGAAATAAAAACTTGCAGAATCCATAAAAACTTTCACTCTGTAAATAGTAAAAAAACCGTGAGATCCTGCATTGATTATTTTCACAATGGGAATTAATTGGTATATTGTTGACTATGACTGTAACTGAAAACTGTACCTACCATTTTTTTTTTTTTTTTGCTGTAACAAACATTTATCAAGTATTTTTCATTCTTTTTTCCATAGCAAGCAAGAGTATGTATTGTTCATATGACTACCACATTTCTTGATGTTTCTTTTCACATTCCTTGATTTGTGTTTTCATATTTCATTTTAAAACAAGTTTCTAGTGCTTTACGTAAGTAACATTTGCAGACATAACGTGCCTAACAGTTGTCAGATTTTTTGCTCCTCTCCAGAGAACCAGAGCTTACACCAGAGGAGAGAGATATCCGCACAGTGTTCTGCATGCAATTATCGGCAAGGATTAGACCAAGGGATTTGGAAGAATTTTTCTCGGCAGTTGGAAAGGTAACATTTGTTATGCTTTTTTTTTTTTTAGCATTTATTTCCTGTGTTTGTATTTCAGGAGCGGCAGATGTGATCCAGTTAGGGGTGGTTGTTTTTCTAATGCAAAGCAGTGCTAGTTAACATGACATAAGGCTTCTAGTTTACGGTAAAATGTCACCAACTCCTGATATTAAGATCCCATTTTTTATCTGTCCCAGACCTTTTTTTTTTTTGTATGGGGCTTAACCATTTTAATTATGATCACATTATAGATATCAGAGGAAATGAATGTGCTGACAGACTGGCAAAGAGTGGAGCCACCATGTCACAGCCCCACATCTCTACCAACATGAGAACAGCTAAACACATTATACACAACAACTGCAAGCAGTGATGGATGGACAGTTGGGCCAGTAATCCAACTAGAAGATCCCTATATACACACCTGCCAAAGCCTAACTCCGGAGACTACAACAGCTTATCTCTTCTCATGCCTTATGACTAAAAATGGTCACTTCTGATTTGCGTCTATAGTGCCGTGTAACTATATTTCGCTGCAGGCGTTGTTTCATAAAAACCCTGTGTAAAGTTCAGATTGTAAACATTTAGTGCGCATGCCCCGTGACCTTTTTCAAAATGGCCGAAGAGTGCTTAGTTTTGAGGGAGAAAATTGAAGTTTTCTGTGAGAAATTTTAATTTTTAATGATGTGGATATGGATATGGACATAGCCTGTGACTAGACCGCTATTCTTGAATGTATCCAAAGTAGATCTAGACATATTAGATGACTGGAGAAGTAGTTAGAAGATTATTTCAGACATTCTTTTAGGGAGAAAGGCAAATACAATCACAAGACAAGATTGACAGGTAGTTCTAGGCATCTCAGATAGTATGTATTCTACCCTAGACCCAGCTGATGGTAAGTAGGACACAATTATTGCCTGAAAACATCACATTATTACTTTTTTTCCTTAAAAAAACTGCATTTATGAAATCTTCATGCATTTTTAGTTATTTTTAAACATAATAAGTACACATAACATGGAAATACTGTATTTCATTCACTTTTCCAACTGTACCCCCGGTACATATCAAGACCCATACTTTTACCCCGGCACCAAACAGAACGTCAGCGTTTCTTCCTGTGTCACGGAAAGAGTTAAGTCATAGAGACCCATGCACAATTTTCAAGTTGAGAACAGGACACATTACCCTCAGTAAGCACTTACACAGAGTTACCGCTGACCACATACCATACTGCATATACTGCAGCAGATAAGAAGAAGAAACTGTTAAACACCATCTGCTGGACTGAGTGCATTGAAGTGCAGTGCATTCAGAAGAACCTAATACCACCAAACTCCTCAGTCACTGACATTCTCTGTGGAGATATAGAACAGCTGAAGAGAACTTGTACATTTCATTATCTGGCACAAGGGAAAAAGAGTGAAAACTCGTAAACCCCGGGATATGAAAAGTCATAGTCACATATATCACATGAAAAAAAGCTGACTTAACTCTTCCTGTATCTGCGGGAAAAAACGCAGATGTCACGTTGGTACCAAGGAAAATGCGCGGGTATTGCGATATTTTTGGGGTATAGTTTAAAAAGTGATTTAACAAATTATTTCCGTCTTACACAGTATACTTATTATACATAAAAAAAAAAAAATAAAAATGAATGAAGATTCCATAAATGCAGTTTCTTTAGAGAAAAATAACTGGTGAGAAAATACGACAACATTTTCAGCCCCCCAAGGAAAAAAAAAAATTTATGATGCACAAATAAATTTGTTTTCTGCTTACCATTGGAGCTGTAAATATCCACTTGGAAATCACAAATTGATGATAAATGGAAATCCTCACATGAAATGTAATCACTTTGTGCACAAATTTGCAGAAACAAACACAAACACAACAGAAAACATTGAGAACTCTTTGCTAGGGCCCAGTGGTTGAATATTCTGAAATTTTGGATGGCCCTGAAAAGGGCTGTGAAAGAGCTTCGGTTGGCTGGGGTGAAAGCTCTATTGCACAAACTGTCCAAATGCTGTTGATGGTAAATGGAATTCCTCTCATAGAATGTTCAAAATTTTGCCATAACTTTTCATAAATATTCCATAAACTGTGCAGCATGATCACCAGAATAAATTGAATATTCCAAAGTTCCATATAATGAACTTGAAATCTGGACTTTTCTTGTTCTTGCATACACAACTCAGTGACTGTGATGGTAAATTGAATTCCTCATATAAAATATTCTTACAACTTTCCTGAACTTTAGAAAACTTCATCTCGCACCCAGCCAAAAAAAAAAACACAATAACAAAAAACAGGCATAAAAACATTATCTACAGAAAATATATACATGACATGAAAAGTGAAAAAAAAGGAAAAAAATGTTATGTACAGAATATATGTACAACACATGAACACTGTACAACACACTGTCGTCTACTGTCTCCAGTCCAAGAGGCGTATAAGAAATAAAGATAATGAACAAGAATGGTGTAAATACAAAGATGCAAGAGTTGGCCCAGACAGAAAATACAGACAGCACAGACAAATGAAGTTGAAGCAGTAGCATCATGCCGAAGATTGCTTATATTTCTCAAAACATTCTTTGGGACACATGTCTGGGCATGTTGTGCAGTAGTACTTTGAACGGATAATCTTATCACGTCTGGAACAGTGGACACAGTTCTTCAAGCTCTTTTCCAGGTTCACAAGGTGAGCACTTTGGAACCTAAGATCTACTGGAGCATTAGCTCTCCTTCCCAGTGACCTGGGAGCTAACATACTAACACTAGGAATGGTACTGCTGCTGGTTGCCAGGGCTCTCAGGCCTTCAATAAGTTGTATCTTGAACCAGGCTAGAGATGACTGTTCCCTGGCAAGAATCTCCTCGTGAGATAATATATATATAATATCTGCGCATTCACCTGTACAACTTCCAAAGTCCACCACTTCACTGTTTTTCTTAAGTGCAAGCCATAATATGACACCATTTGGTTAATCCTGTTGCATCCATTCATAGACTTGTTATAAGTGTGAATGATGGTGGGCTGTTCCTGTTCTTGAACAACAGGAGTTGCGGTGGCCTGTTCACATGTTGTCACAACATGGACAGGTTTCTTTGTAGGCTTTTCTTTCCAGGAGACAGAGAATTTTATTCTCACCATCATCTTTCACACAGTAGATGGGTGTTTTTGGAGCTATATTCTTATTTTTTAGCTCAGGAGGAAAACCTTTATGATTGACATTCACTGTGCCAGTGTAGTTGTGACCTTTGGACTGCAAATATTCAATAAGTGGAAGACTGGTGTAATACCTGTCTGCAAAAATGTGATGTGAAGATCTGATTGGCTGCAGCAGAGTCTCAAACAGTTTCTCAGCATGAGTGGAAGTGTCACCATTGGTAGAGGCGTAAGAGGTGCTTTCCACAAAATAAACCAACAGGTTGAAAACATAACCTGTAAGGGAGTCACAAAAGCCATAGGTCTTGATGTGATATTTAGATGGTTTGCTGGCATTATGCTGCCTGTGTCTCCAGCGTCCCTTGTAGCGATTACCATTTCGTCAAGACTCAGATCACTGAATGGCTGCCTGAAATAATGACAGCTGATTGACAGATGGCTCAATTTTGGACTTGCCTTCACTATCAGCTTCACTGACATGCAACATGGTGTTGTATATCAGTTGAAACTGATTCCTTGAAAACATTTTGCTAAAAAATGGAGCGTGTAAAACAGGTTTGGTGGTCCAGTAATCACTGACTTTGGTTTCACGTAGAATGCTCATGGCTATGAGTGTTGACAGAAATTTGTACATTTCATAACGACCAACAGGTACCCACTTATGTGGGTACTACTGCACTTTTTGAGACTTGCAGTTTGGCTGGGTTTCACAGCAGCATAACATTATGCTGCTAATGAGAACATTTATGCTGCTAATGAAGCTGTCCAAAATAGTTTCTGTGAACAGTGCCAGGGAAAACACCATAGGTGTCCTATCATTTCCAGTATTCATCAAGATACCACTGCCATCATCATCATCAGTAGCATTACCTACTTCTTCATCTGTCTGTGCTGTTCTCCATGTCAAATCTAGGTCTGCATTCGCTGTTCGAGCCGCGGAAACATTCCTCTTTGCCCGTTTGGCAGTTGGAGGAGCAGAAGTGACAGGAGCAACAGTACTTGTCGAGGGACGACTGTTGCTGTCACTATCACTAATTGCAGCCAAATTTGTATCGTCAGAAGATTTGTCTGAATCAGACACGGTCTGAGACATTGTCAGACAAACGATCAGAATCACTGTCAGATCGCCGGTCAAAAGCATGGTGAGGAAAAATGTCAGAAGATTTCTTACCACAATATGCCAGAAAAACTGTCTAGCACCTGTTTTAGCCTTTCTTTCTGGTTGAGACCTAACTAGGGAACATCCAGTAACATTTGTTTTGTCTGAGGGCATGTCCATTCTTGACTAAAGTTACAAAAATATGCACCAAATTGAACAGAAATGTAAGAAAAAATGGCTACCGACCGGTGGCGCGAAGTGAAAAGGATGCTGGGTAATTTTGATATGTGCAGATAACATGCGAGCCAAAATTTGAATCATGTTTTACTCTGAAACAAACGAAAAATCGCTATAATGAACATGGCATGCAACTCTGTAACTGGAATTTCTTGCTATAGTGACCATGGCATGGGAAGAGTTAAAGATTAAAAAAAAATTTTTTTTACATTTTTTTAGATTAGTTTGAAATAATTACAAATATTGACTACATGTATTTTATTTGACTGTTCACAAGAATATTGCAAAGTTCTATTCATGATTTATATGCAAATTATTATGTAAATTAAAGCACAGAAGATTGAGATCGCAGCCTGTGTGCTATAGTTTGACAGAAAAGATGTAGATTAATAGCAGCAGCAAGAGCCAGGACATTTTTTCCTGGTGTGACAAGAAAAGAATGAAAAGATTTGTCTCATTTATGACTTACACAGTTCAGATTGTTCATGTTTTAGTATCATGTTCCAAAATAATTTGATGAAACGCATGAGTAAATAAATAAAAAATTTTTGAAGGTTTCGCTAACATCTTCTGATACACTGGTATCTCAGAACACTTGAGGTTTTCCAGTGAGAAAGTCCAACTCTGGCCTGGGTGGGCTACCACCTCTCACCCAGCGGGGATATACTGATATCCAAAACACGTCGAGGTCTTCCAGTGAGAAAGTCCAACTCTAGACTAAACTGGTGCAACGAAAACCACGGTGTCACGCAATCCCGCTTCTGAGACCCACCAAGAATACAGGCTCAAGCCCTGAGATACTCTGAACCTCTTGTGGTCCTCTCGGGGATCTCGTGTGGTCCTTTTGGGGACCACACTGGGGACCACGGGACTTAATGTGGACCACAGGAGTAAATTCAGTAGGATCACAGGGCGGTCATGGTGGTAGAAGTGAACGAAGAAGAAGAAGAAACTAACATCTTCCAAAATAATTTCATACAAAAAATAAGCAGAAATAATTGTCAAATTTTTCAGGTTTTTACTAGCATGTTCCAAAATAATTTCATGAAAAATGTGCAAGGAGCATTTTGAAATCTTGTATATGCCTAAGCAAACATTTCAGATTGTTAATGGAGCAAATATGTTTTAACAGAATCCTGTATAATTCACATTCCAGGTAGTTAATTTCTTTTGTATTTTTCTAAAATCAGATTAAAGATGTGCGCCTCATCACTGACAGTAAAACTCGCAGGTCCAAAGGCATCTGTTATGTTGAGTTTGCAGATGTGGAATCTGTGCCATTGGCCATTGGACTGTCAGGGCAAAAACTTTTGGGTGTGCCGATAATTGTGCAGCCTTCACAAGCTGAGAAGAACAGAGCGCTGCCAGCTTCCAATCCAGCACCACAGAAATCTACTGAGGGACCAATGAGGCTGTATGTGGGTTCACTACACTTCAACATAACTGAAGATATGCTGAGAGGGATATTTGAACCATTTGGAAAAGTAAGTATTGATGTTATGTGAGCCTTCATTTTCTTCTTGAAACCTAAAATCTGTGTTTTGCTGGTCCATTTAGTTACTGCCACTCTTTTTTTTGTTATACTTGGTATAGTAATGCAGGAATGCCAGGTTCTCAGTGAGGCTTGAGTTCATGCACCTATAAAATTGGGGGGGGGGAGTGCAGATTGAGTGGTGTATTCAGTGACAGCTTTAATATAGAATCTTAAAGGTCAAGAGATGTAAGATGAACTAGAGTCTTGGAGAAGAATTGTGTAAAAGTAAGATGAACTAAACAGGGAGGAACAGAAGCTGATGTAAAAGCAAGAATGGGCAAGGCAAGAGTAAAATTCCATCAGATGAAGAAAATATGGGGAACTTCAGCCTTGTCAATTAAATTGAAGATCAGAGTATTTAACACCATGATAAAGCCCATTCTGCTTTATGGTTCAGAAACTTGGAGAACTACTGTTACGATCATGAAACGAATCCAGACATTTATTAACACATGCCTTAGAAGGATTCTACAAATACGATGGCCAGATACCATAAGTAACCAAGAACTGCAGCAGCGAACAGGCCAGCAACCAGTGGAAGACGACATCCTACGAAGAAGATGGGGGTGGATCGGACACACCCTACGGAAATCCACATCCAGCACTACAAGGCAAGCCTTAACATGGAACCCACAGGGTAAAAGGAGGAGAGGGAGACCAAGGAACTCCTGGCGCCGAAGTCTGGACACGGACATCAAAATAATGAACCAGACATGGAGACAGTTGGAAAGAGTGGCACAGGACCGAACTGCCTGGCGAGCTCTTGTTGGCGGCCTATGCTCCACGAGGGGTCAGAGGCATAGATAGATAGAAGATGAACTAAAGTCTTGGAGAAGAATTGTGTAAAAGTAAGATGAACTAGAGTCTTGGAGAAGAATTGTGTAAAAGTAAGATGAACTAGAGTCTTGGAGAAGAATTGTGTAAAAGTAAGATGAACTAGAGTCTTGGAGAAGAATTGTGTAAAAGTAAGATGAACTAGAGTCTTGGAGAAGAATTGTGTAAACATAAAGAAGGTTTGGAAAATTTAGAATGAGTTCAGACCAGATCCTACTAGGAAACTTCATGGAACTGAATGTTTTAAATGGAACATAGAAGATAATGAAAAGGAACCCAAATCAGGTGATGATATGCACTTTTTCTAATAATCACATTGCTTTGTTGTGACCAGATTTTTCATACAAATGGAATAGAGTCACCCTATTATCTCTTCAGTTTGTCCCAATTTTTCTACATTCCAATAAATTTAGTGCCTTGGTTTTCCTCAGCAAAATTGTATTGAAGCTTCTTTCATCCACAGATAAGTGAAATCAAGATTATGCGCGATCATGACACTCAGCGGTCGATGGGCTTTGGTTTCATTAGTGTAAGTGTTCTTGACAATTTTGAGTACAACATTTCATATTTGTTCATGTGTTAGAATGATGTAATTTTACATTAATATCATACCCATGTACTTCATTGTATTTTTTATATGTGACTACAGTTATATTTTTAAGTGTTATATCAAAATGTAGCTTGTTTCTGTGAAAATTTCCTGCTGTAAATGACTGAACTGTTTCATTTGGAGTATCATTTTTTTTTTCTTCAAAACTTTCTTTGTCCTGAAAAAGTGTTTGAGCAGTCACATTTTTATTTTTTACATTTTTACAGGCCAGTTTTTGTTTGTTTGTTTGTTCAGTGCATAGTAGAAGTACATATAAGTTTGTTATTTTGATTTTTCATTCTTTATCTTATATTTCATTCTACAGTTTGTCAATGCAGATGATGCCAAGAAAGCTCTTGATCAGCTTAATGGCTTTGAACTGGCTGGTCGACCAATGAAGGTAGGACATGTTACTGAGCGAAGCTCTGACGGTGGACAAACTGGACAGGGGAGTCAGCTGGACGCAGATGAAGTGGACAGAGCAGGCTTTGATCTTGGGGCTACAGGTCGACTACAGCTGATGGCCAAGCTGGCAGAAGGTGAGTCATTGAGTATGAAAAAATTTCAGAATAGATGTCTTCTTAAGAGAAAGCACTATCGAAAACTCTACGGATGACATAATAGAGTCTTTTGGTTCCAAAAACAGCTGGGTTGTACATTAGAAACCATTTATGTCACATAACAATGCACATAACGATCGCTATTTGTAAACTAACCATTCGCCCTACTTGCAAAGCCTCAGCTGTCAAAACATTTTCAAAGAGAGCTAAACTTAAACATTTAAACTTGTACTGTTAACTGCCAGCTTAACTCTGTAGCTCTAGAAAGATGAAATAAAAGCATAGGATCTGAAGAGAGTCCACAAGCTGTGCTTGTTGTATGCAGTTCAGTGTTCTGTAGAAGAGTTTTATAATGAGTTGACAGTATTTGTGGCGGCTATAAAGAAGGGACAACACTTGGCATAATGAAACCCTTGCAAGGAAAAAAATGTAAACTTTTGATAAAATATATTGGGTATTTTCCACTAGTAATACGGTTAGGCGCTCGGTTTGCTAATCTGGTGGTACCGGGTTCAGACCCAGCAGTGGGTTTTTTTCTGGTACACTCTGAAAAAAGCCCTGGGGTTGACCCACCCTCTAAAAAATGGGTACCAGAGAAAATTGGGAAGGTAAAGCAAGCGTGATACTGACCACATCACACATTCCCTGTGCTGAAGGTCGTGGAAAATACAGGGCTAACACCATATTCCCCAATATGCTATGCTATGGAAACGGGAATTTTACCTTTTTACATGTTGGATATTTAGCACATATATTTGTTTTATTCTAAGTCATATTAAAAAAATGTAAAATTTCATCATAAATGGTTCTCATTTATAACTTTTTCTTGAGAAATATTTGCTGCTGCAGAAAGTGAGATTCGTTGAAAAGAAGACGAGGTAATCATAATTAATACTTTTCCTCAACAGGAACTGGCTTTCAGATACCACAGTACGCAGCAAATGCCTTGAACAACCTAGCTCAAAACAACTATGGAGGCGTTCCTGTCAACCCTCATGCACCGCTGCCCCTACAGGCTGGGGTGCAGTCCAATCTGGCAGCAACTCCTGGCTCCGCAGTTGCACAAGTGAGCAGTGCCCCACCAATTGCCACGCAGTGTTTCATGTTGTCCAACATGTTTGAGCCAGCAACGTAAGTTGGAATTAGTAGCCGTTGTTTTATAATAAAGCTTCAGATATGAATTATAGCCGATATTTTAGTCTCACAGTTATAGTATACTGGACAGAAATATCTAGGGCATAGGAATTTTGTTTCATAAAATCAAGCATGTTTGTTTGACACCAGTTTTTTTTCTACTCTGTAATATCCTCAGTGATTTCACTGACAGTTGGTCTTCATTGGCCAGTCTCATTAATTCTAATTCTAAGTGCCATGCCACATGGCATAGGCAATCATTTCTCTCCACAATTCCCTGTCTTTTGCGTTGATTATGAGATCCGCCGGTGACTTTCTTCCTAGACACACTGATAGCCCATCCAGTAATTTATCTCTCTGTCTTCCTCTGTCTCTTCCTCCCTCAATTTTTCCAGTTACCACAGTGTGTTCCAGTTTTCCTCTTCTCAAGAAATGTCCTACAAATCTCGCTTGTCTGCCTCTGATCTTTGTTATAATTTGCTTTTTAACTCCAGCCTCTCTTAAGACTTCTTCATTGGTTTTCTTGGCTGTCCATGGTACCTTCAACATCCTTCTTATAAACCAGATTTCCATGTCCTCCATTTCTCACTGTATTCTCTTATTCATAAACCATGCTCCACACCCGTAAAACAGAATTGGCTTGTTGTAACATTTAAGTACTCGGAATCTTGTTTCCATTGATATGGATCTGTTGCACAAGATTTTTCTCATTTTCTGGAATGCTGACTTGACCTGAGCACATCTGCTTTTTATTTCATTGTGACATTTCCCATCAGTTGTTAAATCATTCCTAAGTACATGTATCTATCAACTTGTTTGGGATTTGTGCCATCGATGGTAATGCTACATTTTGATGGTATTCTTTTCTTTGAGATGACCATCACTTCAGTCTTCTTTTTGGTCAGGCTGAGACCTTTACTTTTACTTTCACGAACCACGACATCCAGAAGAGCCTGTAGCTCCCCTTCACTTTTAGCAATCAGAACTGTGTCGTCTGCATATCTTAAGTTGTTAAGGTTGTACCCGCCAATTGATATTCCTGGCATGTTCTCCATATTTCTCATTATATTTTAACTGTACAAGGAGAATGTCTCATTAAGCAAGACGCAATATTTCATGCATTTATGATGAATATTGAAAAGAGGTTTTTCAAGTAAAGTCTCATGGTAAACATTTCCTAGAGCACTTTAACTGGAACAGTAGCTCATCTTGGCTACAAAGAAAAAGGGAAGAGTTAAAGGGAATTGTGCACATAGTTAAAAAAAACAAAACAATAACTGTAATTTTTTTAAAAAGTCACTTCTCACAAGCTGTGATTTTCACAAACAAAATGGCATAGTGACCTTTTTTTTTTTTTTTAATTTGAATAGTTTTTAAAATGATAAATTCCCTACAATGGAACACACCAAATGAACAGCGGTTATTTTATTTCTAATTTTGTTTACAAGCAGCTGATGGATAAGAGATGATTATTTTAAGATGCTCAACTAACACTGCTTGTAGCATTACATCACTCTTTTGATTGCCTGCAGGGAGACAAGAGCAACCTGGGACCAAGAGGTCCGTGACGATGTCATAGATGAATGTAACAAACATGGTGGTGTTCTCCATTTGTATGTAGACAAAAATTCTCCCCAAGGGAATGTGTATGTTAAGTGTCCAAGCATTTCTGCAGCTGTCGCTTCTGTGAATGGGTTACATGGACGTTTCTATGCTGGTAAGATATTCAGAGCTATTATGTCTTGTAGTGTTGTATCTGTCAACACCTGATGCGCCCCCCGGCGATTCATGCCTTGACCACACACTTACTGGCTGTTTTAACTGTTGTATAATATATTGTCTATATAATAGCCTATCTTTCTTTTTTTTTTTTTCTGTTGTGTATTGTGTGAGATTGTTAAACCCAGCTTGTACTTGTACAAACTCCCTGTAACTGTGAGCTGTTGTTCTTTGCAGCTGATGCTGTAGAGATGTTGAGGCACAGCATCGTATCAGTGTGGGAGCGGGTTATGGCGGTTGCTTTTTCAGTCCCAGAATATAGCTAAAGCAGGGGGTGTGCAGTGCTTCTTTAGCAGACTCCACCACCACGGGGACTATACCTAGTCAAAGTGCATTGTTATGTAATCAGCATGGAGCAAAAAGCTAACATTAAATTCTGTTTAAAACTCAGAAAAAGTTGAGACAGTTGAATTGATGCGACGAGTTTATGGGGATAATTTTTTTTCTTCTGCACATATATTCAGGTGTTACTCGTGATTCAAAAGTGGCGTGGAAATAATTACAAATGCAACTAGACATGGATGCCCCAGTTTGTGTTTGTAATACAAAAGTCAGAGAACGGATACAAGAAGATTGTTGTTTGACTGTGAGGATGGCGGCAGATGAGTTTGGCATTAACTGAGAGACCATTTGTAAAATTTTAGTGGAAGATTTGGGCAAGAAAAAAGTTGCTTGCCAGTTTGTGCCACATGCGTTGTCTGATGACCAAAAACATCAACATGTTGAGTACACAAAAGACATCATCAAAACGTGTTGCAGAAATAAAGATTTCTTAAATTTGATTGTTGCAGAGGATGAAACATGGATTTTCCGCTATGATCCCACAATTAAACACCAGAGTGCTCAGTGGAAGTCATCATCATCATCAAAAGGCAAAAAAAAAAATTTATTGTCAAAAGTGAAGATAATGTTGGAGTGTTTCTATGCCAGCAAGGAGTTATTCACAAAGAATTTATTCCAGAATATTTTGAAACGCCTGTTGAAAAGTATTCTCCGAGTCTGACCCGAGTATTCAACACCTGGCAGTTTTTTCCTTCTTCATGATAATGCATCAGCTCACTGGGCGGCAGTTGTACAGGAATTTTTGGCCCAAAAACAAGTGCATGTTCTCAACCATCCACTCAGTTCCCCAGATTTGTCTTCCTGCGATTATTTTCTTTCAATGGTAACTTTAATTTTGGGAATAGAAAATATCTAGATCTTATGAAGCATATTCTGTGAATCCATCACAGTGACGCAATGAACTACATCATGGACAACTAGCCATTTCATTGCGGCCAACACAGCCTCAATTTCTATTCACATGCTTAATGTGACTTCAAAGGATCCAAACCCCAACCACTTCTGCTGTTCCGAGTCACTGAGCCATATGGAAATATTACCTTATTGGAAGACCCACATTGATGCTGGATGAGATCTTGAACCTAAAATTCAAATGGCCCCTGTGCCCAGTTGTTATTTGAGTCTCTAGAATGTATGTTCCAGTTTATAGAAAAGATGTGAGAATTTTATTGTACAAATGCTTAGTATCTTCTCTGGGAGTTTTGCTTATGCAGTGAGGCAGGTAGAGATGTGGTGTGCATGATGCATTTACCACAAGAGCTATATAGTTTGTGGCATGTGGATAATCAAACATTACAGATGAGCTCCACGTTAATGGCGTACAGGTTTTTAGTTAAACATAAATAAAGATAAAACCTCTCGACCATCAAAAAAAAAAAAAAAAAATTTATGGTTTAGATCAGTGTGGACATAAAAATGTGCAAGCAAAATTTGTATTCACTGACATCCATTTCATTTACAGGGTATTTCAGAATGCAGATTGTTGGCTTTTACATTGTAAGTTAATTTTCCTTCAAAGTTTATACTCATTTTATACTTTCTTCTTTCAGGGCGTATTATAACGGCAGCCTATGTTCCCCTTCCCAACTACCACAGCCTATTTGCAGATTCTGTACGAGCAAATCAGCTACTTATGCCGTCATCCCAGGCGTTATCAGCTTCATACCAGACAGGATTCATGCCACAGATGGTCATGCCACGATAGTTGGCACTCGTTAAGAATTTATATTGTTCTGCCGTAAAGTTTTTTTATCATTTGGCTATGTTAGGGGGTGAGCGATCCAATATTATCAGTGAGATTAACTGCCTGACATGATATGGTTACTTAAAAAATTACACAATGCATAAATACTACATGTATATATGTTATATATATAACATATATAAATATTACATGTATTATTATGTATTACAGTTTGAAACTAGTTCATCATGTCAGAATATTCACACTCCACATTGTATTATTGTTAACTTGGAAATCATACCTTTTTGTTACATGTAATAAAATTCATGAATTCATCTGTACATTAATTCACTGAAAATGAAGAAAAAATATCTTTTTCATGTTTCACAACAAAAACATTTGTTTTCTCTCTGTCTGTGTGCGTGCAAGAGAGAGAGAGAGAGAAAGAGAGGTACCTAGAAGAAATTATGATATAATTAGTGATGTGTGTATGAAATGGGTAGTTTTTTTTTTGTTTAAATCAGTCGTACATAGCATTCTTTTTTTTGAAGAAGTACCATCAGCTTCTAGCAGTTCACACCCCAGATCATGTCTTTTCAGCCTAGACATTGATAGCCCCACATAATATTGGTTTGGTTTGGCACTATAACTCATTTCCTCTGTCTTATTATTTATGTTTAGAATTTCATGTTTTTTAATGGCTTCCAGAATACAGATGGTTCAGGATATATGTGTGTACTTTTACATCTACTTGAATACACAGTACCAAGCAAAAATAAATAATTTGACAATTTTGTCTCCATAGCTTTCAAGATTTGTAGCTATAATTTGACCAGTCATTTTTACAGACTTATATTTCATATAACTGAATGCCCTTGCACTTAGGCTTTTCAGTGCAGACGTAAAGACTGTCCTGCTATATGGTTTGGAGACATGGGTTATGATCAAGACAGTATAACAGAGGATACAAACATTCATGAACTACTGCTTCAGGAAGATTTTAAACATTAAATGACAGGACAAGATCAGGATTGAGGAGGTCTGGGAAAGGGCAGGACAAGAACCTATGAATCTACAAATCATGTCTAGGAAATGGAGGTGGATTGGCCACACTCTGAGAAAACCAGACACCAGTATAGCAAGACAGGCACTGACATGGAATCCTCAAGAAAATAGAAAACAAGGTGGACCTAGACTTACTTGGAGAAGAAAAACTGTGACAGTGCTCAGAGACAAGGGATACACATGGAAGGAAGCAGAGAATAATTCCAAGAACAGGGATGACTGGAGAGCCTTTATCCATGGCCTATGCTCTCAAGGGAGTGAGGGGCGATGATGAAGATGATGAATGGCCTTACAGGAATGCTCAACATTTACAGAATTATACAAATAGGCATAGCCACAAGATATTTTGATTGATTGACATTCCTTTTGGGCCAACATTGGCTTATAGGGCGGAAATCATATCTTTCCATGTCTGATGACTCGCCGCCGCCCACTGTAGGTCTTGGATGGACTTGAATCCCAAAGTTGTACTCTCTCTAGTGATGGTTCTATGTAGAGTCTCCCTTGGCCTGCCTTGCTTTCTTTTGCCCTTCGATGACTGTGTGAGGGCCTGGCGAGGGAGTCTGGATTCATCCATTCTGATAACGTGGCCGAGATAGGCCCATCGACGTCTTTTTATGTATCTTGATACGTAGACTTGATTCAGTTCCTGTCTTATTGACTCGTTCATCTAAAATCGGACCATCTGATGTTCAGTAGTCTATGGAGACATTTGTTCTCAAATGCATTAAGTCTTTGATTGAGTAGACTGGTTGATTTCCAACTCTCACAACCATATATTAACACTGGGATCACACAAGAGTTGAAAATTTTAAGTTTCGTGGTTTTACTGAGCGTATTTAACTTCCAGAAAGTAGACAGTTTATTCACAAGATATAGAGCAGGGTTAAAAGATAGGGGTTACATTGAAAACCTGATCATCCAGTAGTGTTTGCAGATTGTGATCCTCCAAATACTATGAATTGTCTCTTGAAGTGTCATAATATTTGAAGACAATTTTGAATGACTTTTGTATGCGAGGTCTGGATCGTTTCTTCCTTTCTCCACTACTGTACTCCACTCTGCCTTCCCCTCTGAACAAGTTATGTGTTACAAATTTGGTGCTGTCTGAACAGTTGTACATCTTTTGAGAATATTTTCATGTGTATAAGTGATAACATGATTTAATTACATTAAAATGTTTGTGGCAATCGAGCAGACTTTTTTTGTTTTGTTTTTGTCACATTAAAGATTTACAACTGAGACTAAAAGATTGCTATATAAAAAAGCCTTTGTCCCAGCTCTGTGCTGCTGTTAGTGTCAAACATGGACGCTAACAGCTAAGAATAAAAGGAAAATCATCACAACAGAAATGAGATGTTTGAGGAGAACAGTAACTGTAGCAAGAAGAGGTGAAATCAGAACTGACGCCATCAAGCAAGAGTATTACACTGCATTCAGAAACAAGCAGTACAATGGTTTGACACTTTACAGGCAATCACCAGACACTATACCACAGGAAACATTCATGCTAAGAGTTGTAGGAAATGGAGGAATATGTGTGTGTGTGTGTGTGCATTATCACATATGCCAGTTTTTAAGTGGTCGTATGGTGCCTGCTGATACGTGTTGCATATTGTCCATTACATGGAGAAAATACCAATAGCACTAATTTATTAATTTAAAAAACTCAGATTGCCAGTAATTATTTTTAAAATGATTAAATTTTTTTAAAATTACCATTCACGCTATTTATTAAAGAATTTTCAAATAAAAGATTTCAGGCTCAAAAAATAGATAAATATGCAGAAGGAAATAATAGAAAAATTGAGATTTCCAACACATGTGACACAATTAATACACTGCTATGTCTAGGAACCATGCCCTGATTAGTCATACCAGTAAAATTCTATTTAAAAATTTGGTTAGAAGTCAATATGGTCCAAGCTGGTTTTAGACAGGAGAGGATCAAGAGATCATATATTCAATATAATATTAATAACAGAGAAATGCAAAGAATTTAATATGAATCTATCTTTTATTTGAAGGCATTTGATTGTGTACAACACCAGAAATTTTGAGAAATAATGGAAAAAAATTGGATTTCCAACACAATGTGATACAATCAATATCACTGTTGTATCTAGACCAACAGGCAGCAGTAAGAATATATGGTGAAACAACTTTGTTTGCCATGGGGTCTGTTAGCAATATAATGAGGAATGTTAGAGAAGATGTACACAAAGAATATTACAATGCCATAACAATTGGAGGTTATCAAATACCAGAGATTAGATGTGCTGATGACACAGTATTACTGTCCACAACACAGAAAAGGAGTGGAAAAACTAATGTCAGTCCATAAGAATAGTGAAGAGCAAAACCTTTATCTTAATGTGAAGAAAACTAAATTGATGATAACTGACAAAACAAACATGGTAGCTGATATATGTATCAGTGAGGAAAAACTGGAAGAAGTGGAGAGTTTTGAATATCTTGGATCACTGATAACTAATAATGGAGATACAATGAAGGAAATTAAAAGGAGGACGTCTATCGCTCTTCAGAAAGTAAAACAACAAAAGAATCTGTGGAGAAGAACTACAAAATAAGATTTTTTAGGGCATCCATCTTTTCCGTCGCAATATATGCCAGTGAGACCTGGACACTTAACAAAACAGCTGAGAAACACATAAATGCCTATGAATGTAAATGCTACAGAAGAGTCCTTCAAATATATCCATACTAGAAGAACTTAATATTGAATAAGGTTGGCTAGTAAAGAGGATTAAACAGAGAAAACATATATTTTGAACGTATTAAACATGATAATTTAGAGAAGACTGTCTTGAAAGGATACATAATGGGAAAAAGAGAGGACGATCAAGACAAAGATGGCTACAAGACATCGTTAATAATCTGCAAATGGATGCATCAGCAGCATGTATAAAATCGGAAAAAAGTAGGAGCAGCTTTATTATTTAACGATTACAAAGTTGTGACGTTTCGGCGTGAGCCTTAATCATACAAAAACATACAGGACGAAGAAATAAAGAGAGGAGATAAAGTATAGATTCACATGAATGCTGTTTAAAAAAAAAAATTTTTTTTAAGGAGTACTTAGCTGTAAATTGCAAGGTGTGGCTTGTCCGGCGGTGTGTGTCAGGAATGGATCTGGTAGGACGTGGAAATTGTTTAAATAGAGACCTGTGACATGTGGTCGGTGAGTTGTAACTGGGGGTGGTGGATGGGAAACTGGGGAGGGGAGAGAGAGTGACGCACTACTGGCCTAGCTAGGAGAAATTGAAACAGGTGATTGGGGAAGAGGGGTTGCAGAGAAAATAGCGGGGTTGCAGAGTGATGCTGTGAGGAAGTTTGAAAAGTAAGAAGGGGTGGATTTAGTGGAGAGGTACTATAATGATTGAAGAAGATGATGTTACGTGTAACTAAACAGCGAGTTTAACCCATGTGGTTCCAGCGTCCCATAATTTTGAATGCAGCGGTTCTCAAGTGCCAGGCGGCTTGTGTCATCTGCGTGACATTGTTTAATGGCTGTTACCAGAAAATCAGATTTGCCTCTGTGGTTGGGGCCATTGCATCAGCAGCAGGGCATCGTGCTTACAACCAAGATGGATACAAGAGAGTTGTTAGGGTGGCAAAGTTCCGCAAGGGACATGCAACTGACTGACTGACTGACCAATGACTGAATGAAACAAAAGACCTCTTACAGCAGCAAAAGTCAAGCTGAAGAACAGTGACAAGAGATCTTGATGTTTATTTTTTTTTTACAGCATTTGTATTCAGGGTTGTATACTATCTCCCTTACTATTCATAATACACACTGACAACATCTGCAAAGAAGCTAACATACACAGTAAAAATTCCACTACAGAATTGTCCAAAACTCCATCTCTGGAAACAATGCGGATAAACTCACTATGCCTTTCAGAAAACATACCCAGTAGTTCGCATTTGCATGTCCCTTGTAGAACTTTGCCTCCCTAACAGCTCTCCTGTGGGCCTCTTGGTTGTAAGCAAGATGCCTTGCTGCCGATGCGTCCATTTGCTGATGTCAGTGATGTCTTGAGCCATCTTAACTTTAGTTTTCCTCTCAGCCCTTGAAACTATCCCAAAACTATCCTCATTCTTCATGAGGGATTCACATGCGAGTCCCGTAATGTGATATATGTCATCGTTTGCAAAAGATGCAGGATAATATATATTGGTGAGACTGGCCTCAGATTAGGGGACCGCATGCAAAAACATCTGTACGACATCACCCAGCATGCTCCGAAACCAGTCCCAAATCATTTCAATGGCCCCAACCACAGAGGCAAATCTGATTTTCTGGTAACAGCCATCAAACAATGTCATGCAGATGACACAAGCCGCCTGGCACTTGAGAACCGCTGCATTCAAAATTATGGGACGCTAGAACCACATGGGTTAAACTCGATGTTTAGCTACACGTAACATTCTCTTCAATCATTACAGTACCTCTCCACTAAGTCCACC
Organism: Achatina immaculata; assembly: GCA_009760885.1. Taxonomy (NCBI): domain Eukaryota; kingdom Metazoa; phylum Mollusca; class Gastropoda; order Stylommatophora; family Achatinidae; genus Lissachatina; species Lissachatina immaculata. Next base: position 11,831,629 of record CM019709.1, on the reverse strand, counting down.
CCTTCTTACTTTTCAAACTCCATCACAGCATCACTCTGCAACCCCTCTTCCCCAATCATCTGTTTCAACTTCTCCTAGCTAGGTCAATATTGCATCACACACTCTCTCCCCTCCCCGGTTCCCCATCCACCATCCCCAGTTACAACCCACCGACCACATGTCACAGGTCTCTATTTAAACAGTCTCCACGTTCTACTAAATCCATTCCTGACACACACCGCCGGACAAGCCACACCTTACAATTTACAGCTAAGTACTTAAAAAAAATTTTTTTTTAATAGTATTCATGTCTTCTTCTTCTTCTTCTTCGTTCACTTCTACCACCAAAAACCGCACTGTGAACCTACTGAATTCATGCCTGTGGTCCTCGTTAGGTCCCGTGGTCCCCTGTGTGGTCCAAAATAGCCCACACGAGATCCACGAAAGGACCACAAGGGGTTCAGAGTATCACAGTGCTTTAGCCTGTATTCTTGGTGGGTCTCGGAAGCGGGATTGCGTGACACCGTGGTTTTCATTGCACCAGTTTAGTCTAGGGTTGGACTTTCTCACCGGAAGACCTCGACGTGTTTAGGATATCAGTGCATCCCCGCTGGGTGAGAGGCGGTTGCCCATCCAGTCCAGGGTTGGACTTTCTCACCGGAAAACCTCAGAGTGATTAGGATACGCAAACATCCCCGCCGGGTGAGAGGTGGTTGCCTATCTAGACTTCCCTGGTCCAGTGTCTCCGACTTCAGCATTTTGCGGTCGTGGCCGCTACCCTTCCTAGTTGTGACCAGGATGGAGCTTTTGTCCAGGAGGACGAATCCTCGCCACTAGTGACTTCTACCCCTGGGTTGAGCCGGTTTAGGCATTATCCCAGTATGGGCGTGTTTGGGACGGGACCGACCTCTAGAGCAGAGGTACTGTGACATGCATAGCCTTCAAGATTCACCCCTGGTGTTTGCAGGTTTAGGCATATTTCACCAGTGTAGGTGTATTTCGGACGTGGGCGGCCTCTAGAGCAGAGGTGCCATGGTATAGCTCTCGTAGCGATACTACTGGACATACCAGTTAAACTTCACTTTCCACCACCTTTTCCCATCGGCTCCGCACAGCAACCTTTATTTCTTTTCCGCATTTACTTTCTTAACCGGGAGGAGCTTCACTCCACGCACGGCATTTGAAGAGTCTCGCCAGCAGTGTGGAACCTCGACTGATTTAATGAGCCATTCGCGGTTTCACCGTGAGACAGTGTGAACTTAGACATGCATGGCTTAATCTTTGAGACAGGTATATGACTACTGGCAGGATCAACCAGATAGCTTTCTTCACCGAACCTTTGTCGGATATCTGCCGACAGACCGACGCGGGGCAAGGGAGACAGCGCTCTGCTCAGAGCGGATCCCTTTCGACCCCGGCGGCGTTTCATTTCCTTTAACCGGCGGGGGCGGCTCTCTCTGCTCTAACGAGCGGAGAAGAAAGCCTGGCCACCCGCAAACAACACACGTTACATACTGCAGACCCAATACTCTTTGCGAGAGATGGGCCAATTTCGAGACCATCGGTCGACAAAACCGTACTACATCGTTAGCACGAACCTGGCTGGCTAGCCGTTTACATGCTTCGCTCGACAGACAAACCACTTGCTTCTGCATCGAAACACCTTAACTCTCGCCGTCCGGGAAGGGAGCGAAAGCCTGTCTCCCCACGCACGGAACTCGAGAGCGCTTTTTCGCCAAAAGAACGGTCGGCCTGCGCAACAGCAACCGCCCGCGCTGTGCAGGTCGGCGCAGCTCTGCGCGGCTGACAGTATTCATGTGAATCTATACTTTATTTCCTCTCTCTATTTCTTCGTCCTGTATGTTTTTGTATGACTAAGGCTCACGTCGAAACGTCACAACTTTGTAATCGTTAAGTAATAAAGCTGCTCCTACTTTTTCCTATTTTATACATTCTTGAAACAAGTGGAACACTTCAAATACCTAGGAAACACAAAATCATCCTCAGGAAAAACTGATGCTGAGATTGAAGTAAAGGAATCAGGTTGTTTAATATAAATGACACCTGTACTAAAAAAAAATAAATAAAACATCACAACTGAAACAAAACAGCAATGTACAACACAATTTTCCTCTCAACTCTATGCTATCAGTAGACAGCAAAATTTTCAAACATGAACACCAACAGCCAAACACGAAGGAATATCATCATGAGATAAATGAGAATACTAAATGTGACAAGAAAAGACCAAATTTTTTTTAATGACACCAATGGGGCAAAGGTTGGAGTAACACCAGTGTTACATTACATCCAGAAACAGCAAGTTAGTTGGTGTGGTCACATTACACGACTACCACCAGACAATATACCACAGAAAATCAGTTCTTGGAAGAAGCCGCCCAGGCAAGAGATGGAGGGGAGATATTACAATAGCCTTGAACATTCCATTGTATGAAACAAACTGTTGAGTTCTGTCAAAGACGTTTGCTTGTCTCCTAAACATTGAAAGATTTAGGAGGAAAGAAACAAGTATTTGAAGATTAGTACTTTTAAAGTTCTATTTGGACGAACGGGTATAGTTATTGAAAAGTAGAATGTATAATCAAGATGGAACAAAAGTTTGAAGTACTGGGATATAAGTTAGTACATGAAAACCAATATCATAAACCAAAACCACGTGCGAGAAGAACTATGAGGTGAAATAGCTAAAGGGTTTGGCAAATCAGAAAAAAAATATATTGAGATAAATTTGAACATAAAAGGAACCGCAACTGTAGTGATGTATAGAAAGCATGAACAGAAATCAACTAGATCGGGTGCACCATGGGACGAAGCAATGGGGACGTACATTGTTGTTAACATTATCAGTGGAGATGGAACAAGATGATGATGATTGGTTCACTTTTATATTCGATACCCCATAATCAGTAATCGCTGATGCAAGCAAATACAATTAGCCCGGGACTAGTATCTGCAGTAAACCGTTAGCCCGGGACTGATATGGTGAACAGGCGAAGTAAAGCTTCAGTTTGTCGCTCCACAATCCACAATCTCAGACATTCAGGCTATTCTCTTCATCATCCCTGTTCCTAGAACCGCCGTAACAAAAACTCGAGATGCTGATTAAAGTGAAGGTAAAACAAAACTGGGAAAAAACCTGTAAATACAAGAATAAATGGTGAAAAATTAGAGGAAGTGTTAAATTTCGTGTTTTCGACACAAGGTAACTATCGAAGGGAAAATGTAAAAAAGAAACATGGATGACTAACTTCTCCTTAACAGAAACAAATGTTCTCATCCAGACATACGTTCTCATCTCAGCAACTAGCTGGGAATCGCTACATGTTAATAATCAACATCAGTAAACAATCAGGAGCTTTGGCTTTATTCTTTCAGTGAACTGCCTAGATAGTTTTGTTAAAAAAAAAATGACTGCGTATGTGCATTTTCGTTCAAGCCTCAGGAGTTTAAAGTTAAAGTATAAGTTAAATTAAAGCTAACTGCATCATTCCCCCATAATATGAATGCCACCATACACATTTGATAGGAATATATCTGACAGCTTTGTGATCAAGAGTGGAATCTCCATAGTTGTGCCCTAGCTCCTACCCTCTTTGTTGTATACAAGGCAGAAATAAGTGAAGCCCCAATCAGGGTTATTCTGTTAACTCTTTTTTTTCTATTTCTCGTGTTTCTTTCTTCTGTTTTGTCAAAGGCAGCCCTTTTGGCTCACAGTGAGTCTACTCTACAGTCATTGATAAACAGAATTGTAGAGTATGTGACATTTTCACTGACAATAAGTATAGGTAAGGCTGTGGGTCTTTGACTTTAGCCAGATAGAAACATGAGCATAGATAGTTAGATAGAAACCAACTCTGAATTGGTGGACAGATTCTGCTATTTTGAATTTACAGTTACAACCACTTTAACTGAAGAGATGTAGCAACTCTGGTATAACCATTTCAGCTCAAATTATGCTTGGGAAATCAAATGCAGACAACAAAACAAACACATCAAAAAGTTTATGTTTCTTTACCTTGATGATTTAGAACTTGCCTTAGGATGTAGGACAAGTGACAGGAAGCTCTCCTTACAGCTTTTATTTTTTTTTTTTTTCATTTTCTTTGTGTTTCTTGTACAATGTGTATAGAAATTTAGTTGATAAATTATATGGCTAACTTTAAAGATATCTTGCTGTTGTTAAAACAATAATGGTGTCTTTTTTTAATTTCCACCAGACCCTCACAGGCAAAGAGGTAAGTTTTCTTGTCCAGTTTTACCATTTCTCTTGTTTCTTTCTTCTGTTTTGTCAATTAGATGAAGATGAAAGTCAAAACATCACCATAACATAGTGCCAGTATAACCGTGTGCTGATCCTGGTGTTTCAACCAGTAGTTTAACCATGCTTGTTTGTCTGTCATATTCTGTGTCTGTTTGGAGGTGGCAAAGACACTGTCAATTTTGGCAATCAGCAACTAGTAGCTGACATGTTGGTATCAGTATGGCAACCCATAGCTGACATGCTGGTATCAGGGTGGCAACCCACAGCCATAGCTGACATGCTGGTATCAGTGTTGGTGAACCATAGTTGACATGCTGGTATCGGTGTTGGCGAACCATAGCTGACATGCTGGTATCAGTGTTGGCGAACCATAGTTGACATGCTGGTATCAGTGTGGCAACCCATAGCTGACATGCTGGTATCAGGGTGGCAACCCACAGCCATAGCTGACATGCTGGTATCAGTGTTGCCGAACCATAGTTGACATGCTGGTATCAGTGTGGCAACCCATAGCCATAGCTGACATGCTGGTATCAGGGTGGCAACCCACAACCATAGCTGACATGCTGGTATCAGTGTTGGTGAACCATAGTTGACATGCTGGTATCAGGGTGGCAACCCACAACCATAGCTGACATGCTGGTATCAGTGTTGCCGAACCATAGTTGACATGCTGGTATCAGTGTGGCAACCCATAGCCATAGCTGACATGCTGGTATCAGGGTGGCAACCCACAGCCATAGCTGACATGCTGGTATCAGTGTTGGTGAACCATAGCTGACATGCTGGTATCAGTGTGGCAACCCACAGCCATAGCTGACATGCTGGTATCAGTGTTGATGAACCATAGCTGACATGCTGGTATCAGGGTGGCAACCCACAGCCATAGCTGACATGCTGGTATCAGTGTTGGTGAACCATAGCCAACCAAGACCCTGTTCCACCTCTCTGTTGGTACCCCCAGTAGCAGGCCTTGTCTGATTTGGCTAACAGACAGGGATTGCCATAGTCCCCATGGTGGTGGAGTCTGCTAAAGAAGTATTGTGCGCCCCCCCCCCCCCCCCCCACTCTTTTTAATTGGAATCAGAGACTGAAAAAATAGCTGCCGCAACCCAGTTCCAAGCCGTCTTGATGCTGTGCCTCACCACATTCACGGCATTGGCTGCAGAGAGCACCAGCTTGCAGTTGCAGGGAGATTGAAGAAGAAGATGTTAGTGTGTAGTTAGATGAGCAAGACAGAGTAAACTTGGAGGCATGTGGAGGTCACTGTTTCAGACAGTACTCTAGAGTGTAGGAAAACAATGAGGGTGTAGAGCGATGTATGGGCCTGATCATATGAGGAGCGTTTTTTTTTTCTCATAGACTTTTTTTGAGTCTCTATTTGAGAAGATTTGTGGACTTCTAGGCATAACACAAGGTTGATAATGAACTTCATTCCTTTTTTTTTTTTCCCTATTAAAAAAATTGAGAACAAAGTAATTGTAACTTTATGAAAAATGTTATTTTTACTTTTGCTCTAAGATGTTTGTTTCTAATATGTTTCCTTTGATAGATAACTTGCCACAAAAAAAAACGACTTCTTTGGAAGAACATTTGCTTGTGAATCAGTTATGATGCACATTTTTGTACTTCTGTATTTATGCTGAGTCTGTTTTGTGAATCAATTCAGATGTAATATCCACCCACATTTATGCATGCGAAAGCTGGTAAACAACTATAGAAATAGATAAGAAATTAGACTCTTTTGAAAACAAATGCCTAAGGAAATAATCAGTATAAAATGGAACAAATTCAAGAATGGCACAGAGATAAGACAGATAACTGAACAACAACTTGTCTCATGGGTGATCAGGATAAGGAGATGGACATATATCGGTCACGTGATGAGAAGAAAAAAATCAGAGAATAAAAAAACAAGCTATCAAGTGGAACTCAACAAACCGAAGAAAGAGAACTCGACCGCATGAAACTCTAAAGAGGACATTGTTAAGAGAGGCCAGTTTCGTAGGCATAAATTTCCTTGATGAGTTTGAAAAGCTCGCTGAAAACAGGAAAACTTGGCGAACTACCATGTGAGCTCTGTGTGGCATTTAACGGCACAAGAAGGACGTAAATTATAAGACCAATTATTATGTTAACATTTCTGAAGACAGTTTACTTAATATTTAAGAAAATTCTTATCATTACTGCACACTCTCAGGAATTGTTATTAATTATGCTCATATTAATGACTGGATTGTGTAACAATATTTCCCAGTGACTTCTTTGTTTTGTTTCAGATTGAAATTGATATTGAGCCAAATGACAAGGTAAGATTTGCAGCTGTCAGAACATCTTTTACTATCAAGAACTGATTATGGTTATGTTTGTGTCTGTGCTTTACCTTCCCAGATTTCTCTGGCAGCCTCTAAATGGGTACCAGAGAAATCTGAGAAGGTAAAGCTGCCAGGTGTGATACTGACCACATCACACTTTCATGTGCCGAAGGTCATGAAAAACACAGGCTTAACACTGTATTCCCAAATATGCCATAATGGCATGGAAACAAGAATTTTGTCTTTACCTTCGTGTCTGTGGATCTGAACTGTGTTTCAGCCCACTCAGAAGTAGGGGCACATGTTTTGTTGTGTAGTTCATCAGATTTTGCTAAATCATTCATTCAAGAACATCATATTTCGTTAAATCAGTCATTGGAGAACAAACTATTTTGTTAGTCATTCCAGGACATGTCTCATTAAATCAGTCATTTCTAAACATCATATCCTGTTTAGAACATTTATCCATTTGACTACTGCCCTTATCAAATGAAAAAAAAGTTCAGATTTTGGTATGATATAATATGATTTGGGTCTGATTTCATAGAGAATGCTGAGTCAGCAACACATCACCAGCATTTAAAGCTTTATCTTAGTATTATAATCAAATGACCCTTTAATTGATCAACAGGTTGAGGTATAATATTAGCATGATGTGGTGTTTCTTTCACAGACTTGGGTATAATGTTAGCATAATGTAGTTTCGTTCACAGACTCGGATATAATGTAGTCTTTCTTTCACAGACTTGGGTATAATGTTAGCATAATACATTGTTTATTTTACAGACTGATATACAGCATTAACATAATGTAATGTCTCTTTCACAATTTAAAGTGTAATATTAAAATAATGTAATGTTTCTTTCACAACCTAAAGTGTAATATTAAAACAATGTAATGCTTCTTTCACAACTTAAAGTGTAATATTAAAATAATGTAATGTTTCTTTCACAACTTGAAGTATAATATTAACATAATGTAATATTTGTTGAAGTGTAATGTTAACATAGTGTAATGTTGCTCTCACAGGTTGAGCGGATCAAAGAACGTGTGGAGGAGAAGGAAGGGATCCCCCCTCAACAACAGAGACTGATATTCAGTGGAAAACAAATGTAATTCTTCAGAAATTATCAGTAATTAGAACTTTTCCCCAGAGGAAACAAGAAGCAAAAAAAGGTTGAATATCAATGTGAAAGTCAGCATTGAAAATAAATTGTAATGAAACTTCACATTATCGGTTTCTTATGACTGTTCTGCTTGCCTGTTATACCTTGGCGGTTACAGCCCCTTATCTGTTTTTACTCTGCTTTGTTCTGGGTTTTTACAGTAATCATTTGGCATCATCATCATAAGTCTCTCTAGTTTCTTTTTTTAATTAGGGTTGATAGTCACTGACACTGGTTTCTACAGTTTTAGTTTCATTAAACTATAGTTTTACTGTTGAACTCTTGCTGTTTTGGTAGCCAGTGTTTCATCATCATTAGGTGCCATTCTGACTGGCGTTGGCTATTATGTTTCTCCAGAGTACACAATCCTTCATGCAGGCCATCAGCTCAGTTGGTGATCTCCTCTCACACCATCCCGTCAGACTGTCCAGTATCATTTCTCTTGGTCTTCCGCTTGATCTTCTTCCTTCTATTTTTCCTGTTGTTATAATATTTTCTATGCCCGCTCTTCTCATTGCATGTCCTATGAAAGTACATTGTCTCTCTCTTATCTTTTTGACAAGATTTTTTGTCTCTCCAGCTCTTCTCATACATTCTTCATTAGTTATTTTTGCTGTCCAGGGGATTCGCAACATTCTTCTAATAAACCACATTTCTGCTGCTTCCAATGATTTTTGTGCAGACCTGCCTATTGTCCATGGTTCACTTCCATATAACAAGATAGGTTCAATATAGCATTTTAGGACTCGTTAGATAAGGATGTGTTGGCTAATATGTTTCTCATTCTCTGAAATGCAGTCTTTGCTTGGCCTATTCTGTTCCTAATTTCTGTTGTGCATTTCCCATCTGAAGTTATTACTGCCCCAAGGTATTTGCTTTAGAATAGCTCCATTTAATTTTATACTGCATGTTGGTGGATTCTGTTTCAGCCAGTGTTTACATGGTCTTGTGTTGTACTGTGTCTTGTCTCGGTCTGGAGCTGCAAGCTGCTGTTCTTAACACCCAGTGCTGTGAGGGTGGTGAGGCACAACAGTGTGTTCCCATGGGAGCTTTTTGTGGCAACTATTTTTTTCAGTCCCTGAGTACAGCTAATCCTGAACTTTATAGACTTTAAAAAGGCATTTGATAGCGTGCACAGAGATTCATTGTGGAGGATTTTAAGAATATATTGAATCCCATCTAAGATTGTCACCATCATATGTTTGTGCAGTCAACACAGATGAAGGAGTGAGTGAATTGTTCCAGATTGAAATGGACGTGAAACAAGGATGTTTATTATCTCCCTTGCTGTTTTTGGAATTGCAATAGGCTTCATAATGAAAAAATATTGCAAAGGTAAAACAGGCATAGATTGGGTACGTGAGACTCAACTGGAAGATCTTGATTTTGCAGATGACATAACTCTTATCAGCGACAATATGAAATCGGTGCAAGTAAAAACAGATACCCTGTCTTCACTGGCTAGTAAAATAGGAAATTAACAAAGATAAAACTAAAATAATGAAGGTTCTCATTAACGACGGACAAATGTAAGTAGAAGGAACAGCTGTCGAAGAAGTAAACCATTTTACATATCTCTGCAGCTATCTAGACCACAATGGTGACACCAGAAAAGAAGTTAGAATTCGAATTGCCACGGCAGCATTGACCTTCAAGAATCTTGAGAACATATGGCATTCAAAAGTTATAAGCACAAAAACCAAGTTAAGATTATTCAATTCAAATGTAATATCCACCCTCATTTATGCATGTGAAAGCTGGAAAACAACAAAAGAAATAGACAAGAAATTAGACTCTTTTGAAAACAAATGCCTAAGGAAAATACTCGGTATAAAGTGGAAAAATTCAAGAACAAACACAGAGATCAAACAGATGATCAAACAACAGCCTGTCTCATGGGTGATCAGAAAAAAAGAAGATGGACATATGTCGGTCATGTGATGAGAAGAAACAATCAGAGAATCCCCAAACAAGCTATCAAATGGAACACAACAGGCCGAAGAAAAAGAGATTGATCACATGAAACTCTAAAGAGGACATTTTAAGAGAAGCCAGTTCAGTGGGCATAACATCCCTTGATGAGATTGAAAAACTAGCCGAAAACGACATCTTGGTGAACTACCATGTGGGCCCTATTTGACGTATTTATAAATGATATATTAAATCCATCTGATTCTTTGTCAGTTTCTACCTTGTGCATAAATTTTATCAGTAATTTCAAACATCCCATACCTTGCCTTTTTATTTCTGTTACTTTGTTCAGTGAATTTCAAACTCATGTGTACAGCTGTTGATCTGTGATACTTGATTACCCAGTATTGTAGGAATACATGGAGTTTATAGCATTCAAAATCTTACACATAATGTGTTAGGTAAAGGTAAAATCCTCATTGATGTGCTATTGAGCCATATTGGGGATGTAGTGTTAGGCCCATATTTCCAAGGCCTTCGGCACATGAAAGTGTGATACAGTCAGTATCACACCTGGCTGCATTTACCTCCCCATATTTCTCTGGGTACCTATTTTTAGAGGCTGGGTGGACCCTAGAGCCATTTTGGTGTGGTAGTGCTAGAGCCATTTTAATGTGGTAGTGCTAGAGCCATTTTGGTGTGGTAGTGCTAGAGCCATTTTGGTGTGGTAGTGCTAGAGCCATTTTAATGTGGTAGTGCTAGAGCCATTTTGGTGTGGTAGTGCTAGAGCCATTTTGGTGTGGTAGTGCTAGAGCCATTTTGGTGTGGTAGTGCTAGAAAAAATCCCCACTGCATGTACTTGAACCCAGTACCATCAGATTAGTGGTGGAACACGCATAAAAAAAGATCTTTGTCAGCTTATTGACGTTTTATAAAGGTTAGACCTTTGTATTTAGCTAGTAGGCAGCAAAGGTCCAACAAAAGTGGAAATCTCTGGTTACGTGTGTCTTGGGCATTGAAAGGACGAAAGAGATTTTGCTTAATGAATTATTTAAAAGACCACTGTCAGCTCTGTAGGTTTGTGAGAAATTGAAACCATTTGATAGGGCACAAATCTAGAACACTATGTTCAGTAGTTGGACACTTTCTGAACGGGTGTTTAGATCTCATAGAAAATTTTTTTTTTTAATGGAGGAAGAGAAAAATATATTTAAACTTATGCTGAGACATTCATCATGATAATAAATATGGCTGTTATTATGCAATTTTAAAAAATCCAGCAGAATTTGAGGGTATGTATTTGAGAGATTTATGTTTGTTTCTAGATAAAGAATGTATCTGTTTCTAGATAGAGAATGTATCTCAAGATTACTTTACATTCTGTTTACTAGGAATGATGAAAAGACGGCCAGTGATTACAAAGTAACTGGAGGATCAGTTCTTCACCTGGTGTTGGCCTTAAGGGGAGGAAGCATGCATCAACTCTTATAGATGAGGCAGAAAGAAGGACACAGTGCTTTTTGTGGCAGTGATGATACAAGCAGTTGTCTTTACGGATTTGAAAGGAATTTGATCCATTTTTTAAAAAATAAAAACAAAACTGGCTTTGTCTGTTATATCAGTATTGATATTTTGGTTAAATCCTTGTATTTTGCTTAGTGAATTATGCTTTCTTTCATGAAGTAAATTATTTAAAAGGCATTAATATGTCGTAATACTGTTTTCCTTTAACTCTTTCCGTGCCGCAGGAAGAAACAAGGACGTGTAGTGGAGTGCCAGAGTAAAAGCGCGGGTCTTGATATGTTAGGGGGTGCAGTTATAAAATGGAATGGAAAATAGTATTTCCCTGTACTTCCGTATACTTATTATGTTTCAAAGTATAACTAAATGTATGAAAATTTCATAAGTGCAGAGTTTTTAGGAAAAAAGAAGTAATGTGATGTTTTTAGACAATGATTGTGCCCAGCTCACCATCAGCTAGGTCTAGATATGCACTACTTACCATCTGAGATGTCTAGATCTACTTGTCAATCTTGTATTCTGATTCTGTGTTGCATTCTCACTAAATTAATGTCTGAAATAACCTCCTAACTACTTCTCCAGTCGTCTAAATATGTCTAGATCTACTTGGGATACATTCAAGAGCAGTGAGGTCGTCACAGGCCATGTCTATACCCTTATCAACATCGTCAAAAATTGAAAAATTTCCATGTTTCTCGTCCTTTTTCTCGCTCTGCATCGCTCGTGTCTAAGGACTCTTTCACCATTTTGAAAAGTGTCACCGGAAACGCGGATGAAATATGTACAATCTAAATGTTACACCGGTTGTTTTATTGAAATAAACCAAGCGTAAAAAAATTGACGCCTGGCACGGAAAGAGTTAATTCGTAATGACAGATTCAAAAATTGTGGCGTAACCTTACCATCCCAGACTTATATTTGTGAATATGCTTATTTGTGTATGTTATATGAAAGATGCTGCTGTAATTGATATTTGTTACCTTGTGTAGAGTGATTGTGTATTGGAACAAATGTGGTTTTTATGTTGTGAGTAAATAAAATGTTAGAATTCTTCTTTAATAGTTTGTGGATTTTGATTGGTTGGTTGATGATTGCTCATTAATAGTTTGTAGGATTTGATTGGTTGGTTGATGATTGCTCATTAATAGTTTGTAGGATTTGATTGGTTGGTTGATGATTGCTCTTTAACAGTAAGTGAGTTCCTTTCATACATTTGAATCTCTTCGTTGAAAATCCTCTGAGGATGCTCCAGACTGAGAGTGAAGTATCTTGAAGTGCAGCAAACAAGCAAGCGTCTCAGTAAGTTCCACCACCTCATTAGTCAGGCTAAAGAAGTGATTCAGGGAACAGCTGAAAACCTTTTCATCATTGATCCAGACAGCTGTGCCAGCCCTCTCCCTCCAGCAACCATCTTTGCACACAGCTCTGTGGTGGTCTGAATGTGACTGGTAGTTGATTTTTTTGTGCTTTGACCCCGTAGTCATGTAGTGGTATCAGAAAATGATTTTCATCTGCTTCTTTATTCCATATAAAGTGATTCTGTTGTATGAAATGTGTGGTGGCTTATAGTTTTTTGAAGCAAGGACACCAGAGACTGATGTCTTCATATTCTGCAGATGCATGTCTACCGCAGTGGTCTGATTCTTTCAACCTGCCACTTGGCTTGCTATCATTTTGTCAGCCTCTCTCTTTTGAGTCTGTACCATGACTCGACTGTTCAGTCAGTTCTCTCATTTGTTTGTACGAATGATTTGTTTGTGTTCAAGATTATGGCTGTCTATATTTGTTCTTGACCTTTCTTAACAAGTATATCTGTCTTGAAGTAAGGGTAGACCAAAAGAGACATGGAGAAGAACAACAGAAAGGATGTTGAGCAATAGAGGGCTCACCTGGACAAGAGCAGAAAAAAAGGCGAAGGACAGGCATTTGTGGAAAACCCTTGCGGAAGCCCCATGTGCCCTGGGCACTTAAGGTTCAGAGAGAGAGAGAGAGATATCTGTCTTATCATACCTAGGTGTGTTTGAATGTACTTGGATCTGTCAGTCTCTTTGGACTTTGTGAACTTATATACATTGCTAATAATTTTTCTGAATAAAAATATTGTGTAGTTCTTACTTTGTTGAGATAATAAAATGTCGGTTATATGTTATTTGTTTTCTTGTTTTTTTTAAAAAACGTTTTCTAGGATGTAAATGTTGATATTGCTACAGTTAGTCACTCTTGTCTTATGCAGAGGAGACTGATACAGTTAGTCACTCTTGTCTCATGCAGTGGATACTGATACAGTTTAGTCACTCTTGTTTCATGCAGTGGAGACTGATACAGTGTAGTCACTCTTGCCTCATACAGTGGAGACTGATACAATGTAGTTACTCTTGTCTCATGCAGTGGAGACTGATACAGTTTAGTCACTCTTGCCTCATGCAGTGGAGACTGACACAGTTTAGTCACTCTTGCCTCATACAGTGGAGACTGATACAATGTAGTCACTCTTGCCTCATACAGTGGAGACTGATACAATGTAGTCACTCTTGTCTCATGCAGTGGAGACTGATACAATGTAGTTACTCTTGTCTCATGCAGTGGAGACTGATACAATGTAGTTACTTTTGTCTCATGCAGTGGAGACTGATACAGTTTAGTCACTCTTGTCTCATGCAGTGGAGACTTTTACAGTTCAGTCTTTCACTTTGTGGATCATGAATACTTTTGTTTTTTCATAACCATGTATTCTTAGTATTCAAGAAATTTTTTCCACTTGCATCTTGTGTTGATTTATCAGCACAGTCTTACTAAATAACTCATGATGCTTTCTGGGCAGTCTATTTTCCATGTTCCTGCCAAATGCAGGTTGTGTTGAACACTTGAAACTTACCCATCTTATCCATTGCTGTCACTGGACTCAGTTCTATCAGCATAAAGTTTTAATCTAGATAACATGTTGTGGTCGTGAGATTTATTGTTACTGTTTTCACAAATAATGAAGTCACGCTAGAAGAATCAACAGAAAACTTAGGCTTAGCCGTGAAGGTGACACGTCAAAATTAAAATACATCAAAATTACCATGGAGTACTTAACAGTAGTTCAAGGTGAATTATATCCATGTGTAAAAACTATAGGAGTACACAGTGAGATCAGTTTGTCTGAAGAAATAATTAGAAGATTTTTCTCCCTGTGGAGAAAAAAAAACAGGCCATATTTCCTCCATTCAGGTCTTAATCAACTGCACGTGCACAATATTCACACATTTTCTGGTCATCCCTTTCATGTGAACTAAAGTTGCAGTTCTACAGTAATGACAGCTTACAGCACATTCAGCATCGCAAGCATGTGCCTTGGTAATATTCACATTTCTTCAAATGTCACTGACATTAACTAGTCTGATTACAGTTGGATCTGCATTTGAAAATAAAAATATATGCACAAGACTAATGGTGTAACAACGATAGTTCAAAGTATTTAAAAAGGGAGGAAAGGCAAACTGCCACTTTTCATCATCCAGTGCATTACTGTTTCAGAAGATAAGCAAAAAAAAAAAAAAAACCAAGCGAAGATTATTCAATTCAAATGTAACATCCACCCACATTTATGCATGTGACAGCTGGAAAACAACTAAAGAAATAGACAAGAAATTAGACTCTTTTGAAAACAAATGCCTAAGGAAAATACTCGGTATAAAGTGGAAAAATTTCAAGAAAAATACAGAGAAAGATTCACGTTGCTGTAGAAATAAACCATAATCATAAACCCTACTGCTGTTTCTATTGTTAACAAATAAAGCTGTTTCTGCCCTATAAGTTAAATAATTCTTACTCAACTGATTTAAATTTCCCAGTCTCAGAAACTTATAAGATAAAAAACAATGCTTTCCGGCAATAAGCGTGTAAACATTTAACACAAACACTAATACACAGACGCCTGAGAACACTAGAGGAAATTATTCTCTATGTCCCATGACGTTTGCATGCTATAGGGGTGTGAAGTGTTGGTGACTTCATATTTCTATGCCACTACAGGTTTTGAGGTAGGGATGCCAGCACATCAGCAGCAGGGCATCTTGCTCACAACCGAGAGGCCTACAGGAGTGCTGTTTGGGAGGCAAAGTTTCGCAAGGGACATGCAAATGAATGAATGAATGAACTCCATATCAACGTTCTCAGTCCGTCAGACATACTTTTAAATATTTGTAGATATGTAAACAGATTCAACGGGAAAAAATGACAGAAGAGCGTTAAATCTCTCCAAGGAAACACTTTATAAAAGTTTTTTTTTTTTTGACGTATGTTTATCATTTTATCAGTCCCATAGTAAATACCGTAGGGGATGAAACGTTAGAGACCTCATTATGCTGGGCCACCAGAGCATGAAGTAGATTTTCTCTAGTACCCATTTATGTGGCTGAGTCGACCTCGGGGCCGTATTGGTCGGAAAAAAAAAATTCCGCTCAGTTGGGGATTCGAACCCTCGACCAATCGGTTGCTAGACTACCTAGTCGATCTCCTTGTTTTAATAAATAAATTGCCTCAATATTTCCGCATTGGCTGATGGAGGGTAAAAATCTGGCAAGTCAAACATGGCCGTCTGTGTTGCTGTTATAGCGAAGGAGGTAATACTCTGTGTAGCAAAAGTTATTATTTGAACATGTTGCTTTCCAGATCTATAAGACTTTCATTGTATAATATGAATGAATGAATAACTACGGCGTGTCGCCATTTTTTTGTTTTGCTTTTTGCACAATGGTAGCACTTCGCTGATGTCTAAAAATCACGTTCCACAGAAATTGTGTAGTTCGTCTGCAGGTCTTTCTACCATGGTTTATCTGAGTTTTATTTCACATAAGAATGAAAGAACATGATTACTGTTTTATTTTCTTGTCACTTCTTGCATTCGCCCTAAAAAAGGCGTTGATTACGTTGTTACAGTCAGCAGTAAATCTGTGATGTTTGATCCTGTGAGGTTTGATACATTTCGACATGCTTAGAAGGAACAGGTTTGCCTTCAGACTCCAATCTCTGTTTACTCGGCCAGGCTAATGATTTTTACACTTTTTTTCTCAACTTTTTTGCCCCTGGGGAACCATTGGAATTTTAAAAAATCCTTATTCATGTGAAACCCCTGCATTAAAATATTTATCACTGCTCATTTTTCGATAATATCGAAAATCACCTTCCTCAATCCACCCCTCCCTGAGCTGTTACAGCCATTGTACCTCTTCTCCCAGCTGTAACCACTGTCACCCCCTCCTCCCAGTTGTAACTGCTCCTTCACCACCACTGCTCCCATCTGCACTATAAAATATATCAGTTTTAATAAAATCACTAGTGTAGACAGAAAAAAAGCATTCCTTTTAGTTTATCCAGGAGACATCCCCTCCCTCCCCCTGACCAAAAACAAGAATAAACATATAATATAAAAATATTAATCAGATATGGATTGCAGTATATGGCATGTACAAGAGTTTGTTTTTTTTTTTTTTTTTGCCCTGTGTAGAACTAAAAGAGACTTTTTAACCAACCTGACATGGATGGCAGTAAACTTTGCTTCAGTACTCTCCAATCCCAGAGACTTTGTGTGGCACAGAGTTTAGAAAACAGTAAGAGTTGGCTGGGGTCACAGTTTCACAAGTGGCCATCAGCAGGACTCTAGGGTTTTGTGAGAAGTGCTTAGGAGTGATTTGGCAGTCACAGTCCTCAGTTGAAACCCCTGTAGATCACAGAAACCTAGGGTTGGGAAAACCTGGTCAATAAGCAGGGGTACCACATGGAAGTAGAATAGGGTCTTTGACCAGGTGTGGTTCACTTACCCCTGATGGAAGCAATCAACTGTGAGTGACTGACCACTGTCTCATTAAGCAGAGGAGAACTAACCATCTCTGATATTTGATATATCTCTGTTAGAGCCTGTACAGTGTTGTTCAGTTTGTTTAAACTGTGCCATTCTCTGAATAATCTCTCATTTCTCGTGTAAGGTAAAGCAAGTTCTTGTTGATGTTTCATGTGTTATTGTTGTCTTAGTCACCACATTTCTCCTTCATTGTCATTGAGTTACTATTTGCATAAAATAGCTTATAAGCTTTATCAATTTTCCTAATATAGAAAAGTTTTGTTCTCTTGAACTGTTGTGTTTGAAACTTTGAGGTAATAGAAGAGCAGGGATGCAAGAGCTAGAGAAGACATTTTTCTATGCTTTCCATTTAGCCCACACATTAGCAGCATTGGGAGAAGAAAAAAAATCTGTTTTTCTGGGTTACAATACATGGAAGGATGGCTAGTGATACAAATTTTATCACTAATATTTGAGGGCAAAATACTTGGGCTGAATAAAATAGTGGCCAGTGATCCATAGCTGACTGCTTGTGTCAGAGTTGGTGGACCAAGACCCTAGTCTAACGTTGAATGGTGCCCATGGAAACATAGATTTCTGCCCGGGTGACTAGGGATCACAATGGGAAGGTGAACCCAGCCCTAAAAATATACCAGGCCAAAGTCAGATGTTTTTGGGCCATGCAACCAGTGCCTTTTTGAGGATGAGCACTGAAGAAAAGGAAGTATCAAGAACATAAGCATTTAGACAGTAATCAACTTGACCAAGTGCATCTAAGGAAATGGCAGAGCAAGATGCTTCTTCTGCATTTTGTATGCTTATCTTTCTAAACAGAGAATGGAGTCACCTCCATAAGTTCTCCTGTGAGCTAGTCTTTGTAGGAACCCCATAATTTATATCCTCTCCATGCTTCTCTCCTAGGGCCATACCTGTGCTCTGTATGTAGTGCAGGTAAGTAGTCTGTGTTCAGGAGTCTGGGGGCCCATTTTGGCACATGCATTGGGCTGTTGGCATAGCCTTTATCTTGTGTAGGTGATTCATTTCAACCAGCATTACTTGAGGAGATGGTGCAGCATCATGATGATTATTACCTGGTTCACACAAAGCACAGAAGATGGTAGTTTTTGCTGGTTTTTAGGTTCTAAGGACTGCAAACGCGCCACAAACAGCCTCTGGCAGTCAAGTCCAGCTCCTGGCCTTCCCGTGGCAGAACTGTTTAAACTGACAGGAGAAGGGGCGAGGGCGAATATCTGGCGCCTGAAAACCAGTTACTTAGGGTAGATGAGTGTCACGTTTGGTAGCTCATCTGCTGCTGTTGGCGAGATCTTCAACTGCCGTGCGTGGAGCGGTGCTCTTCCCAGCCAATGAGGAAATTTGCAAATGAGGTTGCCGCGCAGCATCACTGCGGAAAAGGTGGTTGAAAGGATAAAGCGAAGCAAAGAAAAAGTCAAATCACGGCACCTCTGGTTTGGAGGTCGGCCACGTCCTGAGTGCAGTCATATCAGGTGAAATGCATGAACCGGCTTGTCCCAGAGGTTAAGACACTGCTGGCGAGACTCCTCAAATGCCACGCGCGGAGTGAAGCTCCTCCCAGTTAAGGAAGTAAATGCGGAAAAGAAATAAAGGTTGCTGTGTGGAGCCGATGGGAAAAGGTGGTGGAAAGTGAAGTTTAACCGGTATGTCCAGTAGTATCGCTACGAGAGCTATACCACGGCACCTCTGCTCTAGAGGCCGGCCACGTCCGAAATACACCTACACTGGTGAAATATGCCTAAACCGGCACACACCAGGGGTGGAACTCAATGGCTAGACATGTCATGCCACCTCCGCTCTAGAGGTCGGTAACGCCTGATAAACACCCATACTGGTGAATTTTGCCTAAACCGGCTCATACCAGGGGTGAATCTTGAAGGCTATGCATGTCACAGTACTCTGCCCTAGAGGTCGGTCCCGTCTCAAACACACCCATACGGGGAAATGCCTAAACCGGCTCAACCCAGGGGTAGAAGTCACTAGTGGCGAGGATTCGTCCTCCTGGACAAAAGCTCCATCCTGGTCACAACTAGGAAGGGTAGCGGCCACGACAGCAAAATGCTGAAGTCGGAGACACTGGACCAGGGAAGTCTAGATAGGCAACCACCTCTCACCCGGCGGGGATGTCTGCGTATCCTAATCACGCTGAGGTTTTCCGGTGAGAAAGTCCAACTCTGGCCTGGGTGGGCTACCGCCTCTCACCCAGCGGGGATGCACTGATATCCTAAACACATCGAGGTCTTCCGGTGAGAAAGTCCAAACCTAGACTAAACTGGTGCAATGAAAACCACGGTGTCACGCAATCCCGCTTCCGAGACCCACCAAGAATACAGGCTAAAGCACTATGATACTCTGAACCCCTTGTGGTCCTTTCGTGGATCTCGTGTGGTCTATTTTGGACCACACAGGGGACCACGGGACCTAACGAGGACCACAGGCGTGAATTCAGTAGGATCACAGTGCGGTTTTTGGTGGTAGAAGTGAACAAAGAAGAAGAAGAAGAAGAAGCTGGTTTTTATTTGGTCTCCAATATTTTTCTTTCAGAATTATCCACTGTTCATGAAGACAGTACCAACAGACAATGAGCTGAAGTTCTACTACATAGTACACACATCACTGGATGTAGTTGAGGAGAAAATCAGTTCTGTAGGTAAAAACACAAATGATCTCAGGGAGTTGTATCTTGGACTTCTCTATCCCACAGAAGACTACAAGGTGTATCCTTTATTCAGGATTGTTGGCTTTCAGAAACTTCATTTCCTCTTGCTGTGGAAGATTGTACAATGCTTGTGAAGGATAGGCATTTGTTGCCCTTCCACATACTTGGTGAAATGATGATCTTGGCAGCTGACACTCTCCAGTGAAGGTCTTGCATCACAAGTGTTAAACTGAATGTTGTCTTAGATCGTAAGATTAGCTGAATTGGTAATAATGCTCTTATGTTTAATCATGGAGATTGAAGGCATGTGCATTCATATCCATCAGAGAGAGCCTAGTCGTACATAAGGGGACTCAGCAGTTGTGTTGAGGAAAACCATTGCCTCAAGAGACAGTTATCTACTACATGGCAAGGTGCTCTGAATTATATCATATACCTGCTAGTCATTGGTGCCTGGTTTGCTGGGTGGTTAGGCGCTCGGTTTATTAATCCAGCAGTAATGGGTTCAAGTCTCAGCAGTGTGATTTTTTTTTTTTTTTTGGTGGTATTCGCCAAAAAGTCCCATGTGTCCAGTCAGCCTCTAAAAATGGGTAATCAGAGAAATCTGGGATGATAAATGTGGCCAAGTGTGATATTGACCACATCACACATTCATGTGCCGATGGTCTTGGAAATAGAGATCTAACATTGTATCCCCAGTGTGCCTTAATGGCATGGAAAAGGGAACAGTTTGTGGATGAAGGACAAGATATCCCTCACAATTGGAGCTCCACCAAAGTGAACATGAAAAGGTAGTTTTCTTCAGTTTTCTGAGTAGATCTGAAAAGCAGGCTTCTAAGTAAGCTCCACCATTATGGAAACTATGTGTCATCAGCGCGATTATCAGTGGCATTACTGGAAGATCGTGTTCTTGTTATGATTTCTGTGAAACTGTTATGTAATATCCTCTACACCCAGCTCCATGATGATGTTGAAGGTATAGGCTTTATATCAGATGTGGGTTATAGTGGCTTGTAGTTGCTTGAAGAGCTGGGATGAATCAGAGGTTCACTTCTCCACATTCTCCGTTACCATGTTGACAATGAGCCCTGCCCCTTTAGCCAGACAG
Organism: Achatina immaculata; assembly: GCA_009760885.1. NCBI lineage: Eukaryota > Metazoa > Mollusca > Gastropoda > Stylommatophora > Achatinidae > Lissachatina > Lissachatina immaculata. The sequence goes on along the minus strand of CM019709.1, from coordinate 11,810,831 downwards.
TTGGAGCACTGTTTTACCTACCAGCATTGCCATAATTCATAACACAGTGGTTCCCACATTGGACAGTGACCCCCCCCCACAGTGATGAGAATATCCAAGGGAGTAGCAAAAGGACCAGCGTGGGGCATGGGAACCAAAAGAATGAAAAAAGTTGTTGAGGGGCAAAGATATAGCCAGGCCTGCCTAAAAGTTAGGTTGTATTTTTCATCTCTAAGAGAGGGTCTTGACCATTCGGGATTCATTGACCCTACTGAATACCATCTCTCTAACATGATCATCTTTGATTCGCTTGTGCCCGGCACAACTTTTTAGAAAAAGTTGCAATGTTATGTCTGCCATTTGTGCATCAGAGCTTATTTACTTAACAAGTAACAGATATGGTTATGTTACAAACACAAAAGTCAAGTTTGTTATAGTTGTTGATTCTTCCAATGCTACACTCAGAGACAACGAGATCAGGACGGTGAGTGTTTGCCTTGATATGCTGTGTTATCTTCAGGTCTAACTATCATTATGGTTTGTCCACATAACACTACCACCTGTAACACTTTGGAAAACCTTGTATTACACGTTTAAGATAGTCTAGAGTTTATATATCATACAAAGGGAAGCCCTGCATTATTTTTAGTAATATCACGTTATTATCATTTTATACTTGGCATTATTTCATTTTGTACTGTACTGAGCACACACAATTAAGGACTGAATCCCAAATTATTAACGCTTGTGATTTATGATGTCCGTTTCCCAGATGTTCAAGAAGCTACACAATGCCTATGTGGATATGTTGTGTAATCCATTCTACAAACCAGGAGAAAACATAACCTCCAGGTACAGAGTTTATTGTTGCACAAGTTTTTTTCCGGCATAGAACATTTAGTTGTCGTCAGTCAGTCATTTGCATGTCCCTTGCGGAACTTTGCCTCCCTAACAGCACTCCTGTAGGCCTCTCGGTTTAAGCAAGATGCCCTGCTGCTGATGCATCCATTTGCAGATTATCAATGATGTCTTGCAGCCATCCTCGCGTTGGCCATTCTCTCTTTCTTTTTCCCCATTATGTACCGCTCTAGGACGGTTTTCTCTGAATTCTCATGACGTTTAATGTGTCCAAAAAATTTAGATTTTTCTGTTTTAATCCTCTTTACTAGCCAAACTTTTTCAATATTAAGTTCTTGTAGTATGGATATATTTGTTCTTTTTTGTGTCCATGATATTTGAAGAATTCTGTAGCATTTACATTCAAAGGCATTTCTGTTGTTTTTTTTTTTATGCAGAACATACACTCATGCTGGTGAATTATCTGTGTAGAGTACATCTGTCTGCTATTTATATTTTAAAGGGCATTTACCATCGTAAAGGTTTTAGAAGTATCTGGGCATGATTCACAAATTCTGCACTGATGGCAAGAACTCTCGAGTAGAAGCAAAGGGACAGAACCTTCACTCAGAGCAGCCATTCCTGTTCTGAAATATAATGGGCCAAACTTTTATACAGCAAGTATTGATGTGAATCAGTTTTAGATGGGAAGAGGGTTATAAAGGCTTGCTTGACCAGGAAGGGGCAGGAGCAGTACAGAATACCACAGTTCAATTAAATGCCAGGTCTGAAATTGCTTACCTACTTGCCTCAATTAAACACCTGGGGAGGTGGAGTGTTTATTAAAGGAAGTATGGTATTTACCCTTACCTTATTAGTTCACTACTTCATGGACTTGGGTAAACTTTTAGTATTCTTTGCAGCCGTCACTGAGATGATGATGATGAACTACTTGGTACTGAATGGTGAGCAGAGCTTAGTTTGCTTGAAGACCCAGAGCAAATTCAATAAACAAGTTTTTTTCAGCATCTTTGTCACCTTGAGGACCACAGTGAACAAATCATTGGTCAGGTTATAGGAGACCGTTATGGAGATGCTAAACACAATCAACAAACAAAATGGGGTGCGGACATCAAGTCAGAAACAGCGAACATAGAAAACGAAACAGTAATTAAAGTTAACGACAGACAGATAAGGCCAGAACAGCTTTCGTTAACTTGAGAAACACTCAAGTTTGACCAGATAGCTGCCTGCATCCTGATGGTTTGTAAACTATGACCAGCCAAGACTTTATTGTTAATCTCTTTCACAGTATGTGACTGACTGAATAGGGAGATGGCAAACAAATATACACAGACTTGCTGCAAACACACAGTGCAACCAGAAGGGTTGACTGGCGTAAAGGGATGAGAGATGGGTTGACTGGTATAAAAGAGTGAGAGATGGGATGACTGATGTAAAGGGATAAGAGGTGGGTTGGCTGTGAAGTAAAGAGGATTGGTCATGTGCTGTGCATGGAAAAGAACTAAGACAAGCTACTAAGAGAACCTTACAGTGAGAAATACAGCACAAAGCAAATAACGCAGACAGAAAAAAAAAACTTGAAAAATCAAGGGGTACACAATATCCTGTGTGGGTATAAATTTGTTTTCCTGTTGCACCTTAGAGCATGATGATGATAAATGTCACTGTTAGAAGCATGGGTATTGTGAAAACTTTTTTTCCTTACAGGGTGTTTGAAAATGTAGTTCTAACAATGTTGCAGCAAGACTGACATAGAGGCAGGCTGTGTTTGTGGGGGCTACAATGACCTGTGATAACATTTCCACAGAAGAGACTTCCATGGTAATAGACTAAAGACTGACGCAGTTCAGATCTTGTGGCTATGTATATTTTGTGCAATATGATGAATATTTTACTGTAAATTTCATGTTTTATTTTTGTGTGTGGTGGTGTCTTTTAACAGTATCTCACAGAAATGGCTGTTCACAGACACCTTTTTAAAATGCATGACAGACTAGTTTCAGAATAATCAGATAGGTAATTCTCAGTTAAAAGTCATGAACCTCAACACTGACATTTTCAAACAGGAAAATAGATTCCAGTTTGTCATTTATACAGCACTAAAATATTGCCTGGGTTTAAATTCATATTGGCTTGCCATTCTAAAATGTCAGCAAAATTTGTGTCTGAAGTGATGCATGCCAGAATATGCACATACACACACGTTATAGTTCTCTAACTGTTATAAAAAATGTACAAGACAAAAGCTGAACATGACAGAGGAGAGTGACAGGTAAATGGAGAGAAAAATATCATATCTGCTTCAGTCCAGGACTTAGTTTTGTAAACTTAAGAGGTTAGAACTAAGATGTTCTTGAGGTCGAGCTCTCCAGCTTCACATAATAAAGATGATGATAAAATTATCTGATCAGTTTGAAGGAGAATTTGTTGTGGTTTTCATTTTAATAGCTCTCATTTGTTTGTTAATTTAGTCCTATGATAAAAATAAACTTTTGTCCACGCTGCAAGCCTCTTGTATGTCGTATCTGGTATAATGAGTAGAAAGACTGGGCCTCACTCAGCTTTTACCTTTCTTGTCCGTGGAATATAGGAGGCCATTTCAACAGCCCTCATGTCATTGTACAGTGAAGTTTTCTTTTTTTTTTCTACTTGGGATGTAGAACTTATGCAACCTCTTAGAAAGCAAGAAGCTGATATCTGCACTCAGATAAAATATAAGACAAAGATTTCATAGGCAACATGACAAATATGTATTGTATTTAGTGAACATATACCATTAAATGTCTCTTCTAAAAACAAACAAACATTAACTGTTGGGTTTCACATGTCTGGTCCTACCTGGTTATGCATACTTAATGCACAGGGTGATGATAAAGTCCCCCCTCGATTAAGAAAAATCATATCACAGAACCCCCCACCACGGTACCTGGGCACTGTACCCTACAACACATTATCATAAAAGGCGACTAATGAGGGTTCAGCATAGGGCCAGCAACTACATCCTGTAAAATAGACCACATATTTGTACTTAAATATTAGAGCAAGAAAACGAGTGGCATAGCACAACATACTGTTGAGATTTTGAGAAAGCCTTCGACAGTGTCAAAAGAGATGCACTGTAGAAAATTCTAAGATGGCACGGCCTCCTTCAAAAATAATGTCATCAAAGCCCTATATAAGGGTTTTCATTGTAAAATCTGTGGAGAACACGCCTCCAATAGCTTTAGTGTACAAACAAGAGTGAATAAGGGATGTGTACTGTCATCAACATTATTAATTTCCTAGCAGTAGACTGGTTAATGAAGGAGATAACATCAGATAAACGCAGAGCATTACAATGGACCTTTGACACTGTACTGGAGGACCATGATTTTGCTGATGACATTTGTCTACTGTCAAGCAGCCACAACAATAAGCAAGATAAAATAAGCTAACTCGAATGCTAACAAAATGGGGTTAAAGATCAATGTAGAAAAGACAAAAGTTAATGAAGCAAAATATGAACAACAGAAATGTACTGAGAGTAGATAAGTTAGTGGAGGAGGTCAACGAATTTGTATATCTTGGCAGTAGAGTAGTAGAAGATGGAGACATCAACAACAGACTTAATAGAGCAAACCAGGCTTTTGCAATGCTGCAGACTATATGGAAATCTAAAAAAAACTAAGCATGAATATGCAAATCAGGATAATTAAGAGTGTACTACTCAATGGAAGTGAATTCTCAAAAATCAAAACAATAGAAAACAATCTGAATTCTTTCCAGACTAAATGGTCACAGAAAATTAGAATATTTTGCCCAAACATAGTAAGAAATAACATGTTGGCAGAAATGCAGATGAAGTCACTGATAACACTGAGGAAAGACACTGGCGATGGTTGGGACATGCGCTCCATATAATTCACTACCAAAAATAGCACAAAGATGGGCACCACAGGGGAACAGAAGGGTAGACCAAAGGAGACATAGAAAAGAACAGAGGATACTGAGCAACAAAACGTGGGATTGAGGGGACAAAAGGTAAAGGACAAGCATTTGTGGAAAACCCTTGTGCCTTGAGCACTAAAGGTTCAGAGAAAGAACATTGTGGAACAGCAATCACCAACAAGGCAAGATGTTTTCCAGGTAACAGGTGTTGGGAGTGCACAAAGTTAAAAAACTTAACTGAGGTAAAAAATTTTTAATTTGTGTCTCCCCCCCCCCCCCCCCCCCCAAGCAAAGTTTTTGTGTAATAAATGTCTGAATTTAGGGAAAGACTTCATGCTCACCCTGTATCTGCCAGACAAGATTACAGAAAAGAATACACTAGAGGAAACAGAGTTAATTAGCTTTATTGACTATAACTTCATTTATAAAGTGAATCTCACTGCAGTGACCACTCAACACACGCGCTGGAATGAACAAATCAACATTAAAATATCGTAACCACAAAAAAAGAAATTCTCCAGAGAAAAATGGAGAAACGAAATGATACTTCATTTTATGACAAGTACAGTAAAATTTCACAGAATAGAGTTGTATACTATCACTTAGGGTGCCATTATTTTTGCTGCTGTCCCATTCACTGTAAGTCACTGCCATGTCCTGCCACCTCCATCATTGAATCTTGGTATACTTGACCAAGCTGTCCGTCTTTGTATTCACACAGTACAAGAATTCCAGTAATAAAACTGAAATAGCCTAAGAACATCTGCAAGTATTTAACTACATGTCGACCTGAGAACAAAATGGATTCATCTATCAAGCACATATTTTGATATATTCCAATCCATTCTTGTGCAATATCCAAACCCTCCACCAACATCTGTTTCAAAACAAAAAAAATATATGGCCACGAGGAAAGAAATCACACACATACATACATCCACACAAAAGCTATAGTTTATTTAGTTACTAAATGCATGATCAACACACAATCATCACAACTGACATCAGCATCTATGGCTGAGTAAAAATTCTCCAGTCAATAGAACAATATACTACCACAGGAAACAAAAATCTGAAACTCTTTTTAAAAAAAAGCTAATTTCCACAATGAAACCAGTTTATGACAACTTCCACATGGTGCATGAAACAATGGTCAGGATTATCTTCTGCCGAGAATATGAATATTTATGATGATAAATATGAGCTGTTGAATGTTGCAGACACAAAATTTTGACCAGGAAAACAAAACTGGAAAAAAAAAAGGCTTCTTCTAGCTTGTTATCTGTATTTATTCATCTCCTGAGCCTGTAGATCTCAGATTTCGTCTCTGCCTAGGGGACTGTTTCGGCGACCTTCTTGGAGACTTGCCTGTAAAAAACACAAAATATATCACTTAAAATATTTCTCTCAAAATTCAGGCTAAAAAAAAATAATCTCCAAATATGAAATAGAATTTTTTTCAAAGGAACAATAGGGCGGATCACCTCAATAAGAGCAATCCGTACAAAAACGTACTTTTATTAAAACACACACACAAATGTGTAGTGCTTACCATTGGCGATGCCTAGATGTACAATGTTTACAATTGGCGATCTCCAGATCTACTTTGTCCGATCTCATTGTGTGGTGGCATTCTCGCTAAAATAATGTCTGAAACAACCTTCCAACTACTTCTCCAGTCCATTTAATAGGTCTAGATGTACTTGGGTACATTCAGGAACGTGGTCAGATCATAGGACATATCTGTATGCCTCCGAAATCACAGTATTGAAATTTCAATTCAATTTCAATCGGTTGTTAGTCAAGCTTTGGATTGAACTATGAAAGGTCACCAGGCATGTGCAGATAAATCATGTACAATAAAAGTTACAATGGTTTTACGCTGCAACGAAACAAACCTCATTTTAACGTGGATGGCAGGCACTAGACTAACAGGAGACTTCACTATAGCATGGATGGCAGGGAAAGAGTTAATCCTTTTTACCAGCCAATCTTCTTCAATATTAAGTTCTTGCCACAATGGCTAACAAAGAGAAGAACAGGTGTTTGGAGCTTTCTACATACAACTTGAAATCCATCCCAAGCCATGTTCTAGCTCTCCATTTTAATGTTGCAAGCCCTCAGGAAGACAAAACCAACACTGGCAGAGTCTGCTGTTTTTCTTGCATTGTAAGAATAACATTGAAAAAAAAACAAAACAACCCCAAACTATAATGGTTAACTGCATACAGCAAAGCTGATGGAAACAAAATGGGTACACATCAGTGCCTGGGGACATTTTATCACTTCCACAGAATTGGCTGAATGAATCAGAGGAAAGTCAGTGTGAAGAAATACAATGAGAAGATGACTTGGATGTGTGAAGTGACATACCAGTAGCAATAATAGTCACCCATCTCTGGAAGTACACTTAGAACATAACTCTTAAAAATCCTGATTTTCGTATTCATGCTTAGTTTTTTAATTTCCATATAGTCTGCAGCATTGCAAAAGCCTGGTTTGCTCTAGTAAGTGTGCTGCTGATGTCCTCTGTGCTGTCTCCATTTTCTACTACTCTACTGCCAAGACATACAAATTCGTTGACCTCCTCCACTAACTTGCTACTCTATGGAAGTGAATGCTGGAAAATCAACAAAACCATAGAAAACAAGTTGAATTCTTTCCAGACTAAATGTTTACAAAGAATTAGAAAAATATTTTGGCCAAACACCATAAGAAATAACATCTTGTTGGCAGAAATGCAGATGAAGCCACTGACAGCAATTATTGCGGAAAGATGCTGGCGATGGTTGAGACATGTGCTCCGAATGACTGACAACTCACTACTAAAAATAGCACTAAGATGGACACCACAGGGGAACAAAAGTAAGGGTTGACCAAAAGAGACATGGAGAAGAACAACAGAGAGGATGTTGAGCAATAGAGGGCTCACCTGGGCAAGAGCAGAAAAAAAAGGCAAAGGACAGGCATTTGTGGAAAACCTTTGCGGAAGCCCCATGTACCCTGGGGACTTAAGGTTCAGGGAGAGAGAGAGATCTCTGGAAGTTAAAGAAACCAAAGACTGAGAATCTGAACTTTTTGAAAATTTGAGAAAACGTTGACTTGTGAAATCTTGTAAACATGTGTTTCCGACAGCTCAAAATGTGAGAATAATACTTATAACGCGAGAATAATAATATTTTTAAAAGTTATGACGATTGAAAACAATATTTCATTATATTAACTTTGCAGTAAAAATGCAGACAGCAAAAAATTACTCTAAATAACAAGCTAGAAACAATGTGAATACGACGACCATCGAAAATGGCAAATCTAGCTTTCGGCCAACAACGCACGGAAAACCGAAAGACAGATTTTGGCCAAGGAAGCATTAAGTTCTTGCCACAATGGCTAACAAAGAAATGAACAGGTGTTTGGAGCTTTCTACACACAACTTGAAATCCATCCCAAGTCATGTTCTAGCTCTCCATTTTAATGTTGCAAGCCCTCAGGAAGACAAAACCAACACTGGTAGAGTCTGCTGTTTTTCTTGCATCGTAAGAATAACATTGAAAAAAAACAAAAAACAAAACAACCCCAAACTATAAAGGTTAACTGCATACAGCAAAGCTTATGGAAACAAAATGGGTACACATCAGTGCCTGGGGACATTTTATCACTTCCACAGAATTGGCTGAATTAATTAGAGGAAACTCAACTACCAAGAGGTGAAAACCATAATCCGTAACTAGTACAGATCTGAATGGAAAAAGAAACTGAAATGCAACAATGAACCAGATGCAATACACCAACTGCACAGACATCAGCAAACCATCCTCTTTCGCCTAAGGACAGGCCACTGCAGACAAGGAGCCACCTGTATCAACTCCAAATGTTTCACACAGACAAGTGTCCATGTGGCAGTTCCAGACTCCAGAACATATCCTACAAGAGTGCCTAAACCATGAAGACCTGAGGCATGAGACATGGCCAGAGGATAAAACCTTGGGGCTCCTATCAGGATCTGGAGAGGACTGCGGGCTCTGCCATGTCGACAGGGATCAGGATCTGAAATGACCAACAACCCCGAACGCAGAAGAAGAAGAAGAGGAAAGTCAGTGTGAAGAAATACAATGAGAAGATGACCTGAATGTGTGAAGCGACACACTAGTAGCAAGAATGGTTGTCCATCTTTGGAAGTTAAAGAAACCAAAGACTGAGAATCTGAACTTTCTGAAAATTTGAGAAAACGTTGACTTGTGAAATCTTGTAAACATGTGTTTCCGACAGCTCAAAATGTGAGAATAATACTTATAACGCGAGAATAATAATATTTTTAAAAGTTATGACGATTGAAAACAATATTTCATTATATTAACTTTGCAGTAAAAATGCAGACAGCAAAAAATTACTCTAAATAACAAGCTAGAAACAATGTGAATACGACGACCATCGAAAATGGCAAATCTAGCTTTCGGCCAACAACGCACGGAAAACCGAAAGACAGATTTTGGCCAAGGAAGCATTAAGTTCTTGCCACAATGGCTAACAAAGAAATGAACAGGTGTTTGGAGCTTTCTACACACAACTTGAAATCCATCCCAAGTCATGTTCTAGCTCTCCATTTTAATGTTGCAAGCCCTCAGGAAGACAAAACCAACACTGGTAGAGTCTGCTGTTTTTCTTGCATCGTAAGAATAACATTGAAAAAAAACAAAAAACAAAACAACCCCAAACTATAAAGGTTAACTGCATACAGCAAAGCTTATGGAAACAAAATGGGTACACATCAGTGCCTGGGGACATTTTATCACTTCCACAGAATTGGCTGAATTAATTAGAGGAAACTCAACTACCAAGAGGTGAAAACCATAATCCGTAACTAGTACAGATCTGAATGGAAAAAGAAACTGAAATGCAACAATGAACCAGATGCAATACACCAACTGCACAGACATCAGCAAACCATCCTCTTTCGCCTAAGGACAGGCCACTGCAGACAAGGAGCCACCTGTATCAACTCCAAATGTTTCACACAGACAAGTGTCCATGTGGCAGTTCCAGACTCCAGAACATATCCTACAAGAGTGCACCAGTTCTTGGTTTGGCTACTATATTTTGCCCACCATCTTTAAAGTTTGACTGCTATGTTCTTCTTCTTCTTCGTTCGCATTGTCTGTCTATATCTGCAGTCCTGTCTCTTGGATAAATTTCACTGTTTTTTGTAACTCATGTATGGAACCGTAGAGCTTATCTTCTTTAGTGGTTTCACTGGGCCAGTAATTATTTATCAGTGTCTCGTAGTTGATGCAGTTCTGGAGGATATGTTCCACAGTTTGGGGCACCTGGATATCGTTGAAGCACTCATCGGATTCCTCATCTCAGAGTCAGAGTGTCTTTGTGGAACTGTCTCAAAACCATCCGACATGGTGAAGGGGCTTAAGTACAGCCACCAGAGGCTGGAAAACAAAGTTTTGGCCAGGCCAGCCACACTGTCTTCATGGCAGTCCGAGCAAGACCACAGTCTGCCCTAGCAAGGAAAGGTACTGAAGTCGGAGTTACCCAGCCAAAAGGCGCATCGCAAAAATCAGGGTAACACGCATTATCGCTAATGAAATGTCTCACTGCTATGTTAAAACTGAACATATTTTAACATGAAGCTGCCTGTGTATAATCAGCAAATACTTGGTTTTTTTTTCTTTTAAATAACTAGCCTGTATAGGAAAACACAGGACCTGGATGTCAAAATTAGGCTATGAATTCTCCGGCAAAGAATAAGAGGCAGACACACAACAAGCTCCACCTCCCTCCATGTTGCCACTCACAATCTGACAATGTCCAAATGTTCCAGGACTTCACACCTCAAGGACTGCTCTGTAATGTTTCCTTTCTCCACAGTCATATTCCTCTCCCTCCCAATTTGTGCTATGTCCTCACCTGTACTTTTTATTCCAGAACCCTCACTATACCAGACTACAAACCCACTATGGCAACTACACCCATCTATTCCACCCTTTTCTCAGCTTGAAGACCACTGTGTCCCTCTCCTTTCTGGGTCCCCCCACCACCTCTTTCCTACCAACCTATCAAAACCTCACATCTTTATTATATCATTCATGTGAATTTACATTTTATCATATCTCTCTATTTCTTTGTTCTGTATGTTTTTTTTTTGTATGACTAAGGTGTAAACCAAAATACCACAACGGTGTGGTCTTCAACATATCTTACTATTCTTACAAAGAATACTTCTGTTTTAGTTTTAATATATGTGCAATGTGGACTATGGAACATGAGTGTCTGGAGCTTTCTACACACAACTTGAAATCCATCCCAAGTCATGTTCTAGCTTTCCATTTTAATGTTGCAAGCCCTCAGGAAGACAAAACCAACACTGGTAGAGTCTGCTGTTTTTCTTGCATCATCATGTGAACAAAGAATCCTGCCAGCTCTACTTACCCCCAAATTGACAACCAGTTGCTGAGCTCCAACAAGCAATAAAATAATGATGGCAGCCAAAAAGATGTACAGAAAGAAGCTGTGGATAGAAAAATGAATGGCCAGTTGAGCAAACTGAACCTAATATTCTCATGTCTGTCAGTTCATGAAACTTACACCTCTTGCATATTTTGGATGAAAATAAAACTACTCCAATACCTTGGGGGGGGGGGGGGGAGAGAAAAAGAGGCTTCCTAAACTATTTTTCTATGTGCCATTTTATATGAGACATTCTAACCAGTTACTGCACTTGATGGCCATCAGCAGGAAATATATTTTTATCTTCTATGTGCCATTTTATATGAGAAATTCTAACCAGTGACTGCACTTGATGGTCATCAGCAGGAAATATATTTTTATCTTTTATGTGATATGACAGTCAGAGAATCCCAAAACAAGCTATCAAGTGGAACAGGTCGAAGAAAAAGAGGTCAACCACACAAAACTCTAAAGAGGACATTGTTAAGAGAGGCACAATTAGTAGGCATAAAATCTCTCGATGAGGTTGAAAAGCTCGCCGAAGACAGGAAAACTTGGCGAACTACCATGCGAGCCCTATGCGACGTTTAACGGCACAGGAAGGATGTAAGACATGACACAGAAGATCCACAATTATGGCAGATGTATAAAAAGAAAACATTGATGCTCAGGTACCAAGTGTCATGTTCGACATTCTAACCATTGGCTGGTATCTCACCTCAGCATGATGCCACAGAACTAACATTAATAGTTTCCAAACTGGGATCAGGATTAGCAAATCTAGATCATACAGAACACTAGAAATGTATGAAAACTTATACTTAAAGTAATGGGGGACTGTAGGGGGAAATTATTGTTCTTATGGCTTTCAACTTTAAAAAAAAAAAATTTAAGGAATCTCTGCACACACACAGCTCCAAATTCATGACAAAAAAATAAGTTCCGTGGCTGAATCATGCTCTGAATTTTCTGTCTGGCGACCCCCGACGATAAAAAAAATCACTGGTTAATGATGCTAGTGATAAATATGATCTATATCAGTACATTTCAACTCCATCCAAAACTGCCACAACTCTTCACTACAAAACAGTTAATGAAAAAAAAAAAAAAGTGAAATAAATCTGTACTAATGCTTGAAAATCACTGTGATCTACTACTTAAATGTTGAGTAACAACATGGAACAAAAACTAGGTGATTTTCTCCTCTCATCCATTTCTTACTTTAGTATCATATTCTTGTGTGAAGATTTTTATCCTGTGCACTTAATGCAAACATGCACCGGTCAAACTGTCTTCTACTTCATGTAGCAAGCAAGGTAATGAATGCAAGCAAGAAGCTCACACTGTTCTGTAATGCTTGCACAATATACACTGTAACAAGATTATCTCAAGAACATCATGAACCACTGACATAACTTTTGTCACAAATGGCTGCAAAAATATCCTACTTCATAACTATGGGAGAAGACCTAACAAAAATTATAAATATGTATTAACTGCATAAATGTAAAACTATAACTGCCTACAATATATAAGTAAAGATATATGATGTAACTGCAAAAAAAAAAGGAAGTAATATATGAGAAATGAAAATAAAGTGAAAAAAAAAGAAGCAACACACTAAATATTTTTACAAAAAGGCTTTTGGAAAAAAAAAAGCTATAAATACAAAGAAACCATTCAGAAAAATGTTGAACTCTCATTTCAAATAAAGGACTGTCTATAAAAAGAAAAATGTCAGAGTAAACTGGGGCTGGATTAGACTTTAAAAAAAAAAATTAACGTAAGGATAAGAAAAGTTACAAGAGAAAAGTTAAGAGTTAAGAACTGAAGGTGCATTAGGCATATTCTGATACCCCATGATATTACACTTGACTTTAAAAACATGACATTTTTCAAACTTACGTTTCTCCATCCAGCCCCTCATCAGGCTCCACCACCTGAATAGTTTCATTGAAGACTGAATTTTGGTAAGAATTACCCTCCTGAATAAGAGAATAAGACAGGTAACTGTGGTGACAATAACTGTAAAATATTTAACACTAGTAATAAACAGTATTAGTAAAAAATATGAGTTTTTAACTCACATTCTAGAAAAAAGGCCTTTGAATAAAAACAAAAACAATTTTGTATGTATTCTTATTTATTACCTAAATTCCTGGGAGCAATTGTGTTAAGAACATACTTATCTTAACATAGTCTTTGTGAGACAGGGAACACAGATCTGATCGCTTAAAAACTGACCTACAGAAAACTGTAGCAATCAACACTAGTTGTAACTGTTATTTTTGTAAAATGTAATGTCATGATGGTGGACGGATAGGGACATGGAGATCGCCAACGGGGATGAGGAAAGTCTGATGTGAAATCAGTTAATCCAGGACATGACAACCCTATGGGTCTCTACAACAATGGCTATCAGAATGAAGTAAACAAAACAGAGCCAGAAGACTATAGATGGCGGGAAATGAATATCACTGAAGCGCTCATCCCACAGTCGGAGTGTCACTGTGGAACTGGTCTCAAAGCCATTGGGCCCAAATGTGGAGAAGGGACTTGAAGTACAGCCACGAGAGGCTGGAAAACAGGCCAGGCCAGGCCAGCCCAGATCGCTGTCTTCATGGCAGTCCGAGCAACACCACAATCTGCTCTAGAAAGGAAAGGTGTTGAAGTTTGAGGTGCCCACCCAGAAGGTGCATCACAAAAATCAGGTACCACGCATTATTGCTAAATGCATACAAAGAAGACCTAAATTCGTGTAAATGCAGACAAGTTACTCATGAGCTCCTAGTCTATACAGTTATCATATTTATAAGACAGTTCTATAACAAAGTCTCTAGAATCAAGAACAACGTACAGTATCTTTGTAGTTCAGCGTGATTGTCAGCCCAAAGGGGCGAGCACTAAAAGCCTCATTGGGAATAAATCCGTACTCAAATGTTGCATGACGCTGTGGCTCCACCACAGTGTTGTAGGTCATTGTTGTGAACTGAAAAACAAAAGCATGCCATTAAAAAAATACAAAACCACTGAATGAAGGAAATGATCAGACTGGATGGAGCACTTTCAATCCAGCCCGATGATAAATTTTGCATTTGTTCACATTTTTATCTTGACACCTAGTCTCTGCCACTTGGTTCAGTTTATTCATCTACACCTGGATATACAATGTCTGAGTGCGTCTGAAGTGAAACACTGTTCGCACAGTTATCTGTGAGCTTCCTAACAATGCTGATTATTAATTCTCTGCTGCCCTTTTTACATGTTGACTGTCTACAGCCATGAATAAAAATGGCAAGAACATAGTACATCATTACTGAACAACAAAGCTTGGACTCCAACTCTTAATTCTTTTCTACAGCACGACTCTCACCCTCAATCAAAAATTGCTTCTGACTCAACTTCCATAGCTAAGCACCATATTAAAATTTGACATACTGTTCTTTGTGTCAAACATAACATGGGTCATCTGAGCAAGCATCTTTCAGAATGTTGGTAATTGTAGTTTGAAACTCATATCCATCCATGTCCTTGGTTGGCGATCACCTAAGCAATCACTGATCAGTACGCCCTGTGGTGTCTTGCATGGCAGAAAGTGCCCCAGCTGTGCCACATGATACTTATTTCTGCTAGCTAACATCTGGTCAGCTTCTTCTTTTTTCCCCCTCTGGTGCCTATTTCAAGGCTGTTTCAGCAGGGATCTCTTCAGAGAACATGACCAATCCATTTCCAACAGGGGTGTGTGTGTTTACTATAATATACATATCTTATAGTTCACATTGGGCAAATCTCTAATATTTATCTTTTGTAGTCAGTAAATCTTTTACATCTTTCTGGGGCACGTTGTGTGCACTGAAGATAATTTACCCATTTCCTATTTAGTTGTTCTCCAGCATTCTGCTCCATAGAGGAGTATAGTTAACACTCAGCTCTGGGACAGTTTTCTTTTGATTCCAGTACTGTACTGGGAAGATTTCCAGATATTTTTATATTATTAATGACAGCTGTTTTTGCTTTATTTATTCTGCTATTTACATCCTTATTTGTTTCTCCACCAACTGTTACTATGCTACCAAGATGTGTGAAGGTATCTGTTTCTGTTAGGTTTTGGCCATTAATACTAAATGCCATTTGGTTATCTATGTTTACTTTCATTATTTTTAGTCATTACATTTAACAATATTGTCAAAGACATATCTGAAATCACATAATGCACAGTAATGAATTCTCTGACAACTGGTAACACTCCCAGAATGTGCTATGCTACAAACAACACTACAAAATGTAACAGAAACAACTTACATTCTGCAGGAAAAAGCTATAGTCCTGAGGGTACCTGAGCGAGGCTTCCAAGGTGTCCACCATAAAATTTACCTTGCCCTTGTTGGAGAAGCCAATCAAGATCCTAACCTGCTTTCCTGCAGGCAGTTCTATGGAAGGAAGAGTAGGGGTTTAGAAAGAACCATTCCCAGAACAGTCGTCCAAGATCAAGTATCTGAGTAATCACTGGCTTGTGATGGATAAAGAAGATGACAGCTGAAGTGTTGTTAATAAAGAAGAGAGGATGAACTGGCGTGAGACATGATAAAGACAGGGACCTACTAAATAAAGACTTCTCAGATCTTCTTTAGTGTACAAATAATTTGTCAAACGTTTTATCTTAAAACAAGTTCAAGACCATTTTTATCAATGACTTCAAGCTAACTGAATATTCTATTCTGACAAAACTGCATGCATGCTGACTTCAGCTGTCAAATGTAGTACATGCTGGATTTAACACCGCCCATTAATAAATGGAAAACAAATGCCCAAGGAAAATACTCGGTATAAAGTGAAACGAATTCAAGAACAACGCAGAGATAAGGCAGATGAGGAAACAACAACAACCAGTCTCATGGGTGATCAGAAAAAGGAGATGGACATATATTGGTCATGTGATGAGAAGAAACAGTCAGGGAATCCCAAAACAAGCTATCAGGTGAAACGCAGCAGGCCAAAGAAAAAGAAGTCGACCATGTGAATCTCTAAAGAGGACATTTTTAAGAGAGGCCAAATTAATAGGCATAAAATCCCTTGATGAGGTTTACAAACTCTGTGAAAACAGGAAAACTTGGCAAACTACCACGTGAGCCCTATGTGACATTTAACAGCACTGTAAGGATGTAAGATGATGTAAATAAATTTATTAGGCAATTGAAATGGAGGAGAAAATTCAACTTCAGCAGACACTGGTATGATACAAGCGATCTAAGTTACATTTAATACAGCATAACTGTACCAAAACAATAAAAGAAACCAGATATAAACAAATGAGAGGGGAACAAAAACACATATATACATCCTTTTTATCAATACAGATCTAAGTTGTAATTTAATATGAAGCTTTCATGTGGCATCAAGTATCTCCGCTGATGACTACAATACCATGAACATGTGGCATCAAGTATCTCTGCTGATCACTACAGTACCATTCAACATGTGGCATCAAATATCTGCCGATCATTACAATATCATCAACACATGACATCATGTATCTCTGTTGAGCAGTACAATATCACCATCATTCATTTGCATGTCCCATGTGGAATTTTGCCTACCAAATAGCATTCCTGTAGGCCTCTGGGTTGTGAGCAAGATGACCTGCCGCTGATGCATACATTTGCAGATCCTCAACGATGTCTTGCAGCCATCTTCGACTTGGTCTTCCTCTCTTTCTTTTTCCCCATTATGTACCCTTCCAAGACAGTCTTCTCTAGATTATCATGACGTTTAATGTGTCCAAAATATTTAGTTTTCTCTCTTTAATCCTCTTTACTAGCCAGCCTTTTTCAATATTAAGCTCTTGTAGTATAGATATATTTGTTCTTTTTTGTGTCCATGATATTTGGAGAACTCTTCTGTAGCATTTACATTCAAAGGCATTTATGTGTTTCTCAGCTGTTTTGTTAAGTGTCTAGGTCTCTCAGGCATATATTGCAATGGGAAAGATGCATGCCCTTAAAAATCTTATTTTTGTGGTT
This sequence comes from Achatina immaculata, assembly GCA_009760885.1. NCBI lineage: Eukaryota > Metazoa > Mollusca > Gastropoda > Stylommatophora > Achatinidae > Lissachatina > Lissachatina immaculata. Next base: position 11,793,588 of record CM019709.1, on the reverse strand, counting down.
CTGTCTGCTCCTCTCCACAGATTCTTTATTTGTTTTACTTTCTGAAGAGCGATAGATGTCCTTTTAATTTCCTTCATTGTTATCTCCATTATTAGTTAGTAGTGATCCAAGATATCCAAAACTCTCCACTTCTTCCAGTTTTTCCTCATTGATACATATTTCAGCTGCCTTGTTTGTTTTGTCAGTTGTCATCAATTTAGTTTTAGAGGTTTTGCTCTTCGCTGTTCTTATGGACTGACATAATTAGTTTTTCCATTCCTTTCTGTGTTGTGGACAGTAATACTATGTCATTAGTATATCTAATCTCGGGTATTTTATAACCTCCAATTGTTATGGCATCATAATATTCTTTGTCTACATCTCTAACATTACTCATTATATTTTCAATATACAAGTTAAATAAGTAAGGTGACAATATGCACCCCTGAATGACCATTAAAAAATGTGATATGGATATACTCATTAAAAAAAAAAAAAACTACAAGTAAACTCTTTTAATGCCACAGAACATACTATATTCTTCAGAATAAAATTAATGTTGAAATTCTGAATTGCTGACTTTCAATATCAACTGAACACAGCACTTGGAAAAAAAACAACATAAGAATGATTACCTAATGGGTTATGTGGCTTGGTAAACAGGATAAACGTGTCTGCATCAGCAGATGGCTTCAAGGTTTCTTGCTCTTCTGTTTCTTCATCTTCCTGAGGAAAGATTTCACAACAGTGTATTTCTACCACAGGAATCAAATATTGCTAACACTCTTCTTTCTTTCATCTTCCTGAGGAAAGATTTCACAACAGTGTATTTCTACCACAGGAACCAAACACTGCTAACACTCTTCTTTCTTTCATCTTCCTGAAGAAAGATTTCACAACAGTGTATTTCTACCACAGGAACCAAACACTGCTAACACTCTTCTTTCTTTCATCTCCACAGATCTGCATGCTCTCTGCTGCAGTCATGGGGATGTCAGTTATATGACCTTGTTTGAACTCAAGAGATGTACCTTAAAAAAAAAGCTATACTATCCTATACTACAAGGTCACATCACCATGTTAGCAGGAATGAAGGAACATAAAGGACCCATCACTACAATGTGGAACCCAAGACAAGACTACATATTTCTATCACAGCTTGTTCTTCCCAAGTTTTTCACACAACCACAAAATCTGCTTTTTTGGTTGCCCCCCCCCCCACCACACACACACAGACAGACAAAACTGAACAGTGAGTGCATTTCAACAAAAACAATGCTTGGCTTGTCTTCTATCTCCCTGTAACATTGGTGCTCTTTACTGTTGATGCTGTGAAGATGTTGAAGCCTGAGTGAAGCTGCAAATAGCAGGGCATGTGCAACGCTTCTTTAGCAGACTCAGCTGTCCTGCGGACCCTGGTTATCCCTGCCCTGTTAGATAGTCTAGGTTTGTTACTGGGGACGCCAACAAAGAGGTGGGACAGGGTCTTGGTCAGCTGTGGTTCACCAACTCTGATGCCAGCATGTCAGTCATGGGTCACCGATTGCCAAAATGGACAGCATCCTCACCACCCCCACCCCCCACAACAACAAAACAAAACAATGGTGAAGTCCTGTACTGAAACCCTTTCTGTTACATTTACTCTATTCAGTACATGCATATCATACTTAAATAATGACCACTGAGCAATGCAGCATCACAGATCAATTTTTATTCATTGATCCTGTATTTTTTAATGACAATTTGCATCAGTTTAAATGGAGTGTACAAGCTTGTACATCTATCTTGACACAACTACAAGGCATAGACAGATCATGTTGCATATTTAACTACAGGAGAGATATCACTATAGGTGGAATTTTAGTAATCAGATAAATTTAATGTGGGAATAAGCATACAAAAGATTACTGAAATTATATTTTAGAAACTGCTAAAATGTCACTACGACACGGAAGAATGACAATAATACAGTGTTATGCACCCACGAATGATGCAGATGATGATGTGAAAGACGACTTTTATCACCAACTACAACAAATCATCAACAAAGTCCCTAAACACGACATCCTAATTGCTATGGGGGACTTCAATGCTAAGGTAGGGAAGGATAATACCGACGTTGAAAAAGTGATGGGGAAAGAAGGAATTGACATGGTTAATCAGAATGGAGAAAGATTAATTGAAATATGTTTAACAGAGGGCATGGTCATTGGAGGCACAATATTCCCACACAAAGAGATACATAAAACAACATGGATATCTCCAGATGATAGAACTAGAAACCAGATAGACCATTTTTGTATTAGAAACCAATACAGAACATCTCTCATGGATGTAAGGGCTTATAGGGGTGCAGATGTCAACAGTGATCACAACCTGTGCATAGGGAAAATAAAACTAAAATTGAAAAGTCAACACAAGAAATCAGTATACAGAAAAACATCCACAGCCTACAAGAAGAAAATACTAACATTAATTTCAATCAGGAACTTGCCAATCATTCCAAAACACCCAGTGAAGTTGAGGAGATAGGTATAGATGAGTTATGGAATTCTTACAGCACAGCCATAATCACAGCAGCAAAAGTAAGCGCTGGATTGGAAAAACCAAATAGAAAAGCATGGATATCAGATAAAACATGGAAGTATATACATGAAAGACGAGCAGTCAAATTAAACATGTTGAATGCAAAAGCAGATCATGAAAGAGATTCGGCAAAAGCAAAATACAAAGACATAGACAAGAAAGTAAAAAGTTCAGCTAGAAGGGATAAAAGAGAATACATAGACAATATGGCGAAAGAGGCAGAAAAAGCAGCAAAAACAGGAGACAGCAAAACTTTATATAACATACAAAAGAGGCTAACAGGTACTACTACATCTAAAGAAAGACCAATCCTTAGCAAAACTGGAACACTATTAACATCAAATAAAGACCAAAAGCAAAGATGGGCTGAACACTTCCAAGAAATACTCAATCGACCACACCCAAAAGAATTGTTAAACCTTGAAACTGACTTACCAGCCCCACAACTAAATGTCAATCTAGATGAAATTGAATTGCATGAAATTGAAACAGCAGTGAATTTAATGGCTAACAACAAAACTGCAGGTGAAGATGAAATAACAGCCGAGATGCTAAAAGCTATCAATAGTGACAACATGAGACAACTACAGAGAATGTTTAACAAGATTTGGAAAGAAGAAAAGGTCCCTTCTAAGTGGAAGAAGGGAATCATTGTGAAAATACCAAAAAAGGGCAACCTTAGTGACTGTAACAACTGGAGAGGAGTAACCTTAATATCAGTTGTGTCAAAAGTATTTAGCAAGGTCATTTTGAATAGACTCAAAGATATAGTGGATACTGCAATGAGAGAAGAACAAGCAGGATTTCGAAAAGGGAGAAGCTGTCTCGACCAGATCTTTACTCTCAGAATAATACTTGAAGAACATATTGAAAAGCAGAAACCATTAATACTGAATTTCATAGATTTTAAGAAGGCATTTGATAGCATACACAGAGATTCATTATGGAGAATTTTATGTCTATATGGAATACCATCTAAAATTGTCAACATCATTAAGGACTTATACAATGGATATGGTTGTGCAGTCAAGACAGAAGAAGGGATGAGTGAATGGTTCCAGATTGAAACAGGCATGAAACAAGGATGTATACTGTCTCCTTTACTTTTTGGGATTACAGTAGACTTCATAATGAAAAAATGCTGCACAGGTAACACAGGTATTGACTGGGTACATGGGACCCAACTAGAAGATCTTAATTTTGCTGATGACATAACTCTTATCAGTAATAATGTGAATTCCATGCAAGAAAAAACAGATAGCCTATCTTCACTGGCTAGCAAAATAGGACTTGAAATTAACAAGGACAAAACAAAAATAATGAAAATTCCCATCAATCAAAATGGAAAAATACACATAGATGGGACAGATATTGAAGAAGTCAATCAATTTGCATACCTTGGCAGCTACATAGACCAGGATGGTGACACTAGAAAGGAAGTTAGGATCAGAATTGCAAAAGCAGCATCAATCTTCAAGAATCTTGAGAACATATGGAATTCAAAAGTTATAAGCACAAAAACCAAGTTAAGACTATTCAATTCAAATGTAATATCCACCCTCATTTATGCATGCGAAAGCTGGAAAACAACTAAAGAAATAGAAAAGAAATTAGACTCTTTTGAAAACAAATGCCTAAGGAAAATACTCGGCATCAAGTGGAATGAATTCAAGAACAATGCAGAGATAAGACAGATTACTGAACAACAACCAGTCTCATGGGTGATCAGGAAAAGGAGATGGACATATGTTGGCCACTTGATGAGAAGAAATGAGCAGAGAATCCCAAAACAAGCTATCAAGTGGAACACAACAGGCCGAAGAAAAAGGGGCAGACCGCGTGAAACTCTGAAGAGAACATTATTAAGAGAGGCCAAGTTAACAGGCATAAAATCCTTTGATGAGGTTGAAAGACTCGCCGAAGACAGAAAAAATTGGCGAACTACTTTGCGAGCCCTATGTGACGTGTAACGGCACGGGAAGGATATAAGATATAAGATAAGATAAAATGTCACTGTCACTTCCAGCTGTCTTTTTTTTTAAACCATCCTCACTGTTTACAATACAGCACAAGGCCCACGCATCAGGGCATACCTTCTCTTGTAAACTAACATCCTCTTCTGGTGCTGTATCCGCTACATCATCACTTCCAGTTTCTGTCTCCACCGTAGCCTCATCATCCTCTCCCTCAACAGCATCCTCTGCAAAAGCCACATTGCTGCCCCCACCTGTAACCATTAATATGACAAAAAAGTCTGAAAGAGACCATTAATTTTCTTCACAAATACAGCATCTGTCCAGGAAATATTCGAAAATACTAAACACATGATCAACTATAAGCATCTGTGTTGAGACATCTGTCATTAACTGGCTGTGACATGCTCTCTAGGTGGGTTTCACAGAAAGAGGCACTCAGCACACCATGATGAAGGGACATATGATCCTCCTCTGACACTTCTCACCACAATGTCACCACAAGATAAACATTTCTACCAAACTTACAGAGACAACATTTTTAAAAATGCTGTATTTAAAAAAAAAAAAAAACTTTTATCTTGAGCTGATCTAAATTATAACTCGCATACTCACATATTATGCTGCGAAGCAGATACTTATTCTATTAAAATGGAACATTCAGTATGCCATAATGCACAGGTTAGCTTATACAGGGCGTTCGCAAAGTCAGTATGCACTAGCTAGCTCGGTATCATAGTGGTATCTTACTGGCTGCTGTATCTAGCCACATCTAACTGTGTGTTGAAGTCTGCTGTTGTGTAACGTTCACTATATTCAGACTGTCTTTATGTATTAAGCTGTTAAGCATCATTTGAAATGCACGATGGGTGAATTGTTTAAACCATGTTTATTCTCTATGGCTCTTTCACACTTAAATCAGCAACATCAGCCATGGTAGGTAGATGTGGCTGATATTGCAGCTAAGATTCTACTATGATATCGGAATCAATACTGGGCTAGTGCACACCGACTCTGCGAATGCCCTATATAATATATATATGCCTTGTGGTATATTGCAAGGACAGCAACATGTTATCTTAACTTTTCCAGGTCTGCAGCTAGCCTCAGGCTCTCTGGTGCCTCAGCTGTGTTGCTTTCTTCATTCTATTTCTACAACTTTTCTTCCCCTCTTTGCCTGGTCGTCTTTGACTGGCCTCACTTTTCCTCTAGTACTCATCTTTTCATGGTCTTTGCTTTTCAACATGTTCTAATACTTGAAGAACATACTGAAAAGCAAAGACCATTAATCCTGAACTTTATAGACTTATTAACAAGGATAAAACAAAAAATAATGAAACTTCTCATTAACCATGAAGGACAAATATAAGCTGAAGGAACAGCTGTTTAAGAAGTAAACCAATTTGCATATCTCAGCAGCTACATATACCTGGATGGTGACACCAGAAAGGAAGTTAAAATTCGAATTGCAAAATTGTTTTGTCTATTGACCTTCTGAGGTCACTGACCCTCAAGAATCTTGAGAACATATGGCATTCAAAAGTTATAAGCACAAAAACCAAGTTAAGATTATTCAATTCAACTGCAATATCTACCCTCATTTATGCATGTGACTGATGCCAATCCTCCGTGGCTAAATCGCTGGAGACACACTTCAAAGTGCAGTGCCAACTCAATCCCAGGACGAAAAAAAGCAATAACTCACAAGACCCCTGGGAGTCATGACCCAGAGGGACCCACCCCCCTTGGAGTGTCAGGAGTTTAATAGGGCCAAGACACTTGTCTGAGGTGGTGTACTTCCTCTGATGGTCTGAGGGAGTTGTGTTGTTCCACTCTCTACAGTAGAGTTTCCTGCATACGTGAAAGCTGTTAAACAACTAAAGAAATAAAAAAGAAATTAGACTCACAAATTCAAGAACAACATGGAGATAAGACAGATGAACAAACGATAACCTATCTCATGGGTGATCCAAAAAAAAAAATGGACATGTGTCGGCCATGTGATAAGAAGAAACAGGATCCCCAAACATGCTATCAAGTGGAACACAACAGGCTGAAGAAAAAGAGGTCGACCACGTGAAACTCTAAAGAGGAAATTGTTAACAGAGGTTAGTTCAGTGGGCATAACATCCCTTGATGAGACTGAACTACTCGCCGAAGACAGGACATCTTGGCGAACTACCATGCGGGTCCTATGTGACGTTTAGCGAGCGGCATGGGAAGGATGGAAGATTCATCTATTCAAAACATACGACCAATCCATTTCTGAAGTCTTTTTTGTTATATGTGCACCTTTTCTTGTTCACAATTCACAAGTAGATCTCTATTACTTATGATCTGCCGACAAAAAATATCCACAAATCTTTTCTAAGACAGGCTGTGTAAAAAGACGATCATTCGACCATTACCTCTTACTGGTTGTTCGTCATCTCCTAGTTTCTTGTGTTAACGTATTCCACAATCTGATACAAATTTCTGTTCACTACTACACATTATTTAATACCTGTAAAATCTATGCAAATCAAGCGCGATGGGGCCAGTGCTTTGAAAATGAACGAAAGCCTTCACGAATTATGAACACTGAGAGTTGGAAGACTAAGGATATTTTTTTTTAATATAGAAAATCCGTGTTTTCACTTAAGATTAATGATTTAAACACGCTGAATGATCAAATGCAGGGATAAAAATGGCTAAAATGTTTGAATAATGCAGCAATCATAACCTATATCCAGTTTTATACATAAAACAACCTCCACTTGTTGCCACGTAGATATATACAGACGTGAAGCAAAATGACATGAATAAGTGCTTCTGAATTAAATACCTTGTTCAACGAAGTGCACAGTCGTTGGCATGACAATGAGTAGCAGGATGATAAAATTTTTTAAAAATTTGGACATTCTTGCGATTATTGCATAAACTCATACGATGTTTTCAGATGTTTTGCAACATAAATATCCAGCCAACACCTATACAAATGTAACCGGAACTTGAAAGGAACCGGATGATGTTGCGTAGAAACAGACGAAAGCGATTGCTGGATTGGGCCAGTGCTGTAAACTTTGGCCAATGAAACTGACTGTTACATTATTCGACATCAGTGCGCAAATGTACATTAGAATGAATACCTGAATGCACATTCAGAAAAAAGGAGCCGCTTTTAAAACTACACATTTACTTTTTTTCGCAATGTTCTTGGTTCCATTAGACATATAATATAAGGCAGTGCAGCAGTAGTCTTCTTCTTCTTCGTACACATAGTCTGTCTATATCTGCAGTTCTGTCTCTTGGATAAATTTCTGCAGCAGTAGTAATCACTGCTGCATTATAAGCTTATAAGATGTGATTCTCCTACATAACAGCTAACTATAACGGCTGATTATGGCTTATGGGTCAGAATCATAGAACTCAAACAAAGAAAAATGACAAATTGGAATCAGGATTTAGAGCGCTAGAGGTACAAGACCTATGTAACTTAGAGGTACAAGACAGCGAAGTTCATTTGTACGCTGTTTTCTCCGGACTAGACGGTTGTTCGTAATACCGAAGTCCGTGGTTCATGTTTCACGTAATGCTGTCGTCACTTTTCTTTCTCCGCGTCTAAAATAGGTGCTTTGTCTGTGATTTTTTTTCTGAGTTCTAACTATACATTACTGTATTCTATTACTGTGCTGTGCGAAAGCTTCGTTGTTTCCTAATTGTACAGATTTGTATTTAACACCAGTGCTGAGCTGAGTCGTTTGTTTGACTTTGTTGTTCTCGTTTCCATGCCACTAAGGCATATTGGGGATACAGTGTTAGGCCTGTATTTACCATGACCTTCGGCACATGGAAGTCTGATATTGTCAGTATCACGCCTGGCTGCTGTACCTTCCCAGATTTCTCTGATACTCATTTTTAGAGGCTGGGTGAATGCTGTGGCTTTTTTTGGTGTGTACCAAAAAAAAAAAAAAAATCAGACGATGCTATGGTTAAAAAAAAGAATATCTTTCTAGACTGCTCTGTGGCATGTTGCGAATATGCCATACAATGCTGCCAAGCAAAGATCTTTTATGTTGTTATTTGCTATAAATGGTATTTTCCCTACTTTTGTGTAATCTTATCTTATATCTTATATCCTTCCCGTGCCGTTAGACGTCACATAGGGCTCGCAAAGTAGTTCGCCAATTTTTCCTGTCTTCGGCGAGTCTTTCAACCTCATCAAAGGATGTTATGCCTGTTAACTTGGCCTCTCTTAATAATGTCCTCCCCAGAGCTTCACGCGGTCTGCCCCTTTCTCTTCGGCCTGTTGTGTTCCACCTGATAGCTTGCCCTGGGATTCTCTGATCATTTCCTCTCATCAAGTGACCAACATATGTCCATCTCCTTTTCCCGATCACCCGTGAGACCGGTTGTTGTTCAGTCATCCGTCCCATCTCTGCATTGCCCTTGAATTCATTCCACCCGATGCCGAGTATTTTCCCTAGGCATCTATTTCCAAAAGAGTCCAATTTCTTTTGTGTAATGTTCTATATTTATTGATGGGAATTTTATCGGAAATCCTGTTTTTCCTTCATTCACCGAAAGCTATGTGTACTATGCAATCCAGTATTCCTCGCACTACAGTCAGTTTTCTTTGCTTTTGACGGAGTTCTCTCCCCCCCCCCCCACCCAGATAGTAGTGTGTTAAATTTCGAATTGTTTTAAAGAAAGGTTGGGGATAGGGAGGGAAGAGATAAGGTAACTGGTTGCGGTATTACTAAGACTACGCTAAGCGTGTTGGCATAACTTAGTAGCGTTACATGAAGGACTTTTCTGTGTCAGTTGTTTTTTTTCCTCCGCAAATGTGTTTAGTTTTATTATTTGTATTTCGGGAAATTAGTTCGTATCATTTCATCTCAAAGCTCGGTTTACTAGTTCGGTGGTACCGGGATCAGTCCCAGCAGTGGGACTTTTTTTTTTGGCGCAAAAAATTGGTACCAGAGAAATCTGGGAAGGTAAATGCGGCCAGGCGTGATACTGACCTCATCAGACTTTCATGTGCCGAAGGTCGTGGAAAATGCGGGCCTAAGAGCGTATCCCCCAATATGCCTTAATGGCGTGGAAGCAGGGAATTTTAACTTGAACTTTTATCTCAGCTGTCAGTGTCATAGTTTCGTGTTTGTGGCGTCTCAGCCCTCAACCTATGAAATTGTTTTTGCAATGAACAACAGGAAAGATGAGAGAGAGAGAGAGAGAGAGAGAGAGAAGGGGTAGGGGGAATGTCGAAAAAAGATGGAATGGTTAGTCAAATATGAATCTTAATAGTAAAATGATGATGATGATGATGATGATGATGATGGAAGTATATATTTAGAAGCATCGTCATCCATATCAGCCGGCACAATATAATGACTGAACAAAACTGTCAGTTAATTAGTATTAATTGTACTTGCACATTTCCCTGTAACTGCGAGCTGTTGTTCTTTGCAGCCGATGCTGTAGAAGTGTTGAGGCACAGCATCGTATCGGCGTGGGAGCGGGTTACGGCAACTATATTTTTCAGTCCCGGAGTACAGCTAAAAAGCAGGGGGGGGGGTGTGTGCAATGCTTCTTTAGCAGACTCCACCACCATGGGCATTTTGGCGATCCCTGCCCCGTTAGCCAGGCTAGGCCTGTTACTGGGGGTACCACGGAGAGATGGGGCAGGGTCTTGATCAGCTATGGTTCGCTAACCCTGACGCTAGGATATCAGCTATGGGTCGCTGAATGCCTCATCAGACAGGCGTCTTCCATTAATTAGTATAGTTTGTTTTTATGCCAGAACTGTAGTTCTTGACCCCCAAACTTAAGATATTTTCCAAAAGGGAATTAATCCTCTCACCTTACAACTACAACACAAAACATTTGTCTCCCTTACCTACATTTCACTGTATCTCTTTCAAAATAAGCGACACAAATGGCAGCCTAAAATCTTACATTCGACCGGGTCTCACAAAATTTCTTACTTTCCTGATTTGGTACGCAACTTTATGTCAGCTTACATATATCTTGTCTTGTCCTTCCTCATTTACTGTTAGGTGTAGAGATGAAGTGCAATTGTCTCATAATGGCTCGCCTGTTGGTACCAGAGAGATGTTCAGGGACTCTGCTATACCATCGGTCCATCGTTTGCATGGGCGGCCTTTTCCTCTGCCCTTGTGTGGTCTGTAAAGCATTGCTCTCTGTAGTACACGTTCTGTTGGTAGTTGTGACACATGACCGAACCATTTTATTTGCTGTTTTTGAATATAGTTCAGAACGGGTTCAACTTCTACATTTTTTCTAATGACATACTTTCTGATTCTGTCCATTCTTGATATTCCAAGAACTCTTCGCAAGAATCACATTTTAGTTGTAATTTTCCTCTTGTCTTTTGCTGTCATCGTCCATGCCTGGCATTGGTAGCACAGAGTTGGTATGAAGATTGTCTTATAGATGGTTCTTTTGGTTTCCGGTGAGACATGCTTGTTGTTTAGTATGGGAGCCATTTCCCCGATAAGTTGGTTCGCTTTGTTACATCTGTTTTCGATCTCTATATCTATTTTTCCTTTTGTTGAGGAAATGCTTCCGAGATATTTGAAATGCATTACTTGCTTCGTAGTATGGTTTTCCAGTGTAATGTTTATTGGTGTGTCTACTCTTGCGATGGTCATGATGTCTGTTTTATCTAAGCTAATTTTCATATTGTACTCTTTGCATGCTTTATTCAAAGTATATATATATATATATATATATATATATATATATATTCATTTATTAGCTTGTCCCTTGAGGAACTTTGCTTCTCTAACAGAACTCCTATAGGCCTCTCGGTTGTGAGGAAGATGGCCTGCTGCCGATACATCCATTTGCAGATCATCAACGATGTCTTGCAACCATCTTCGCCTTGGTCTTCCTCTCTTTCTTTTTCCCATTATGTACCCTTTCAAGACGGTTTTCTCTAGATTATCATGACGTTTAATGTGTCCACAATATTTAAGTTTTCTCTGTTTAATCCTCTTTACTAGCCAGCCTTCTTCAATATTAAGTTCTTATAGTATGGATATATTTGTTCTTTTTTGTGTCCATGATATTTGAAAAACTCTTCTGTAGCATTTACATTCAAAGGCATTTATGTGTTTCTCAGCTGTTTTGTTAAGTGTCCAGATCTCATAATCATATGTTGCGATGGGAAAGATGCATGCTCTTAAAAATCTTATTTTTGTAGTCCTGTCTGTTCCTCTCCACTGTTTCTCTCCATAGTTGTTTTACTTTCTGAAGAGCGACAGATGTCCTCCTTTTAATTTCCCTCATTGTATCTCCATTATTAGTTAGTAGTGATCCAAGATATCCAAAACTCTCCACTTCTTTCAGTTTTTCCTCATTGATACATATATCAGCTGCCTTGTTTGTTTTGTCAGTTGTCATCAATTTAGTTTTCCCGCATTAAGATAGAGGTTTTGCTGTTCACTGTTCTTACGGACTGACATAATTAGTTTTTCCATTCTTTTTTGTGTTGTGGACAGTAATACTGTGTCATCAGCACATCTAATCTCTGGTATTTCATAACCTCCAATTGTTATGGCATCGTAATATTCTTTGTCTACATCTTCTCTAACATTCCTCATTATATTCTCAGTATCCAAGTTAAATAAGTAAGGTGACAATATGCACCCCTGACGGACCCCTTGTTTTATGTCAAACCAAGTTGTTGTTTCACCATTTATTCTTACTGCTGCCTGTTGGTCCAGATACAGCAGTGATGTTAATTGTATGAAATGTGTTGGAAATCCCAGTTTCTGGTGTTGTACACAATCAAATGCCTTTGAGCAGTCTATAAAGGTTAAATATAGATTCACATTAAACTCTCTGTATTTCTCTATTATTAATCTTATATTAAATTTAAATTTTATATTCAATATATGACCTCTTGATCCTCTTCCTTGCCTAAGACGAGCTTGGACCACATTGACTTCTTCTTCTATTTTCTTACGAAGTCTACCCATTATGATTTTTAACAGAATTTTACTGGCATGACTAATCAGGGCAACAGTTCTGTAGTTGGTGCATAATTTCAGGTTATCCTTTTTTGGCAGTTGTATGAATATAGTTCTTTTCCAATATTTTGGGCAAATACCTGAATGCCATATCTTTTTACATAGTGCATGATAGGTTGTAGCACATTCTTTTCCTCCTGCTTTAATAAATTCAGCTGTTATCTCATCACATTCTGGTGATTTACCATTTTCAGATTCTTTATTGCCCATAAAACTTCTTCTATTGTCAATTCGGGTTCTTTCTCCTCCAATAATAATTCACACTGTTGATTTCTGCTTTCACAGTCGGTTGTTTCATACATTCCTCTGCAATATTCCTTCCATCTTTCTATAATTTCCTCTGTCTCTGTCAAGGTATTCCCCATCTCGTCACAAAGTACAGTTAGCTTAAGTGTGACATTTCTCGTCAGTGTCATTTCTTTAAACATTTCACTATCTCTTCCACACTTCTGATGTTCTTCTGTTCTTTCACAACAATCGTATATATTGTTTTTTGTCTTTTCTTATGTTTCTTCGTATTTCTTTTGTTAAAGATTTATATCCCTCTTTATTGTTGTTTGTCACTTTCCATTGCGTCTTCATTTCTCTATGTTGTTTTATCAGTTCTAGTGTGCCTGCTGTAATCCATCCATTCTTTTGTGTTTTCTTTACTGGAACCATGTTGTTATTAAGATATCTCTGGCCTGTGTATCCAAGTCATCTGGCGTCATCTCCTCCTGTACAGCCATCAGGATTTCGAAACGATTCTTCACTTCTATACCGCATTGTTCTGGTATTTTTGTAAGATCAAAGCGGAGTGGTCTTGATCCTGCAACTGTCTTTTTTATCTTCATCTTCATGTCTGCTATTAATAACTCATGGCTAGGTCACAATCAGCTCCTGGTAAAGTTTTTGCTGATGTTATACTTGATCTCCACCTTCTTTGCACTATCTATTTGATTCTTGGTTTTCCCATAAGGTGATGTCGATGTGTAAAGTCTTCTTGGATGTTGTTTAAAAAGTGTATTAGCAACCATTAGCTCATTTTCCATGCAAAAAGCCATTGGGTTGTCACCTGCCTCATTTCTATGTCCTATGCTAAATTTCCCTACAATATTTCCTTCATCTTCTGTTCTTTCTGTACCAATCTGTGCATTAAAATCCCTCATTATTAATACAATATCGTTTTTCCGTACCTGGTCTATTGACGTTTGCAGTGTGTTATAAAAGTCTTCTACTTCCTCTTCTTCTACTGCTGATGTAGGTACATATATCTGGATGATTGTTACATTTCTAGGAGTGCCCTTAAGTCTGATTGTGAGGATTCTATCACTTACTGGATTGTAACCTAGTAATGCTTTTGGATTGTAACCTAGTAATGCTTTTGATGTTGATTTGTCCAAGTAAAAAGCCATTCCATTGTTTCCTCCTAATTCTCCACCAGAGTATATAAAGATATCTTCTTCTTCTTCTTCGTTCGCTTCTACTACCAAGACCGCCCTGTGATCCTACTGAATTTACGCCTGTGGTCTTCGTTAAGTCCCGTGGTTCCCCGAAAGGACCACACGATATCCCCGAGAGGACCACACGAGATCCCCGAGAGGGCCACAAGAGGTTCAGAGTATCGCAGGGCTTGAGCCTGTATTCTTGGTGGGTCTCAGAAGCGGGATTGCGTGACACCGTGGTTTTCGTTGCACTAGTTTAGTCTAGAATTGGACTTTCTCACCGGAAAACCTCGACGTGAATTGGATATCAGTATATCCCCGCTGGGTGAGAGGTGGCAGCCCATCCAGGCCAGAGTTGGACTTTCTCACCGGAAAACCTCAGCCTCATTAGGATACGCATAGATCCCCGCTGTGTGAGAGGTGGTTGCCTATCTAGATTGCCCTGGTCCAGTGTCTCCGACTTTAGCATTTTGTGGTCATGGTCGCTACCCTTCCTACTTGTGACCAGGACGGAGCTTTTGTCCAGGAAGACGAATCCTCGCCAATAGTGACTTCCACCCCTAGGTTGAGAAAGTTTAGGCATATTATCCCAGCATGGTCGTGTTTGGGACGTGACCGACCTCTAGAGCAGAAGTACTGTGACATGCGTAGCCTTCAAGTTTCACCCCTGGTGTGAGCCGGTTAAGGCATATTTCACCAGTATGGGTGTATATCGGGCGTGACCGACCTCTAGAGAGGAGGTGGCGTGATGTGCCTAGCTATCAAATTTCACCTCTGGTGTGAACCGGTTTAGGCATATTTCACCAGTGTAGGTGTATTTCGGACGTGGCCGGCCTCTAGAACAGAGGCGCCGTTGTATATGTATCTTTCGCAGCGATACTACAATTAAACTTACACTTTATCCTTTCCACCACCTTTTCACATCGGCGCTGCACAGCAATCCTTATTTCTTTTTCGCATTTTCGTCTTTGACCGGGAGGAGCTTCACTCCACGAAGAGTCTCGCCAGCAGTGTCTTAACCTCTGGATTAAGCCAGTTCAGGCATTTCACCCGATATGAGTGCACTTAGGACGTGGCCGACCTCCAGACCAGAGGTGCCGTGATTTGACTGTTTGCTTCGCTTTATTCTTTCTATCACCTCTTCCGCAGTGGTGCCGCGCGGCAACCCCATTTGCACCTTTCTTCACTGGCCGGGAGGAGCACCACTCCACGCACGGCAGCTGAAGAATCTCGCCAGCAGCGTATATAAAGATATTACAATTCTCGCTCTTGGAGTGTCCTGATCCTTTCCATCGATGTTCGCAGATTCCCAGAATGTGTGTGTGTGTGTGTGTGTGTGTGTATATATATATATATATATATATATATACACACACACTAGCTGAGTACCCGACGTTCTCTGGGTATTTATTTCTCCCAATCAACAAAGTTCTATTCATTTCCACAATCTTCTAGATGGTTCTACAGAGTCTAGACAGTTTGATTATAAACAACATTTTTAGATTCACCTCCAGGAGCAAGAAGAAATAAATTATTGGGTGAACCCACCCTTGAGCAAGGAACATAAATTTGTCCATGGGAGAAACATGGCTATCTCAAATCTATCTCTCTCCCTCCCTCTCTCTGTCCCTATCTCTCTCCCTCTCTATCTCCCCCTCTCTCCCTTGAGCAAGCAGCATAAAGTTGTCATGGCGATCTCAAAAATATCTCTCTCCCTCTCTGCCCTATCTCTCTCCTTTTCTCCCTCTCTCTCTATCTCTTTCTCCCTCTCTCTACCTCATACTCTCCCTCTCTGTCCCTCCTTCTTTCCTCCCTCTCCCTCCCTCCCTGTTTCTATCTCTCTCCCTATCTCTTTCTCCTTCTCTCCATCTCTCTCTCTCCCTTAAGCAAGCAACATAAATGTGTCCGTGGGAGAAACATGACGATCTCAAATCTATCTCTCTCCCTCTTTCTTTGTCTCTCTCTCTCTCTTTCTCTCCCCCTCCCCCCCCCCGCTCTCTCTCTCTTTCTCTCTCTTGAGCAAGCAACATAAAATTGTCCGTGGGAGAAACATGGCGATCTCAAATCTATCTCTCTCCCTCTCTCTCTGTCTCTATCTCTCCCTCTTTCTATCTCTCTCTCCTTTTCTCACCCTCTCCCTCTCTCTCCCTTGAGCAACCAACATAAAGCTGTCCGTGGGAGAAACATGGTGTTCTCAAATCTATCTCTGTCCCTCTCTATCTCTCTGTCCCTCTCTCTGTCCCTCTCTATCTCTCTCTCTCCCTTGAGCAAGCAACATAAAGTTGCAACATGGCGATCTCAAATCTATCTCTCTTCCTCTCTGTCCCTATCTCTCTCCTTCTCTCTTCCTCTCTCTGTCTCTCTATCTCACTCTTTCTCTTTACCTATCTCCCCCTCTCTCTCCCTGTCTCTGTCTCTCTCCCTACCTCTCTCTCTCTCTCCCCGTCTCTTTCCTCTTTCTCCTTCGCTCCCTCCCCCTAATTTGAAAAGCTAACTTAAAAAAAATAAGAAAACGGCACACTGTCACCGAGCAATGAAATCTACTGTAGAATACAATTAAAAAGCTAACACGGAGAAAACAAAGTTAAAATTTATTTGTACAAATATAATTAAAACAAAAAAGAAACCATCAGCTAAAAGAGCGACATGACACTGTCACATTCCCTGACAGATGATAAACTATATGACTTGCCGAATTAGCTTACCTTATATATGAACTACTTTGCGAGCCCTATGTGACGTTTAACGGCACGGGAAGGATATAAGATATAAGATAAGATATATGACAATCTAAGATTCGGGTGGGTGCTGGAAGTTTCTCGAACATCACGAGTCCAAGACCGCAGTCATATCACAACTTTCTAGAAGATCCCACCCCCACCCCCATGCGGTTGGTAGCTGATCAACCACTGAATGGGCGATTTCTGTTATGAAATAAACACTCTGACTATTGTCTAAATGGACGCTGAGGTGAAGAACAGTAGGGTGTCTGTCATGAATTAGAAATCTACTTCGTGGATCACGAGTTTTTTACCACGTTCGTTAAAACGTTCGGCAAGTCAGCAGATATAACGTCATCGATTTGTGTGAGCTGACCTTTGTCCGCTGCGGCCGACAACCCGAACATATCACGGGAGTTACTTCCCGTCGTTCAGTGGGGTATTGTTTTTATCGATCGACCCCCCCCCCCCCCACAACCCAGGTCTCCCAGGGCCCTAGGGATGATCTAACCCACAGGGTGCACTGTCCAGGTTGTAAGTGATCTGTGTGCCAAGTTTGGTTGAAATTGCTCCAGACGTTTTAGTGTGATGTTCTAACATACATATATATATACACACACGTTCATATATACATATATATATATATATAATATATATATATATATTGCTTTTATCACATTCCCTTTTGTGAACATCTTTACTGAACGTCTCACAAACTAGTCATTCTAGTTTGCTTTTTCTCATATCCTCGTTTGTAAACTTCTTTACTGGACATCTCACAAACTAATCAGTCTTGTGTGCTTTTTCTCACATCCTCGTTTGTAAACTTCTTTACTAAACGTCTCACAAACTAATCAGTCTAGTTTGCTTTTTCTCACATCCTAGTTAGTAAACTTCTTTACTAAACGTTTCACAAACTAATCAGTCTAGTTTGCTTTTTCTCACATTCTAGTTTGTAAACGTCTTTACTAAACGTCTCACAAACTAATCAGTCTAGTTTGCTTTTTCTCACATTCTAGTTTGCTTTTTCTCACATTCTAGTTTGTAACCTTCTTTACTAAACGTCTCACAAACTAATCAGTCTAGTTTGCTTTTTCTCACATCCTAGTTTGTAACCTTCTTTACTAAACGTCTCACAAACTAGTGACATTCTGACAGAATTACATCGATGACATTATCTTATTCTTATATCTTATATCCTTCCCGTGCCGTTAAACGTCACATAGGGCTCGCAAAGTAGTTCGTCAATTTTTCCTGTCTTCGGCGAGTCTTTCAACCTCATCAAGGGATTTTATGCCTGTTAATTTGGTCTCTATTAACAATGTCCTCTTCACACGGTCTGCCTCTTTTTCTTTGGCCTGTTGTGTTCCACTTGATAGCTTGTTTTGGGATTCTCTGATCATTTCTTCTCATCAAGTGACCGACATATGTCCATCTCCTTTTCCTGACCACCCATGAGACTGGTTGTTGTTCAGTCATCTGTCTTATCTCTGCATTGTTCTTGAATTCGTTCCACTTGACGCCGAGTATTTTCCTTAGGCATTTGTTTTCAAAAGAGTCTAATTTCTTGTCTATTTCTTTAGTTGTCTATTGTATGACATTTTGTCAGAAGGTAATTAAATAAGCGTATAAGTACAGGGTAACTCTACGTTTCTGGCTTTTGTTTTATTTAATAAGTCAAACTGTTGTGTTGTTCATTTGAAGTGATAGCAAATCTTTCCTTCCCACTATGCAATAACAATAATAATAATATAATAATATAAACTTAATCCCCCCCCCCCCGCCAAATTAAATAAATAAACGAAAAAAGTGAGTGACAATGTCAAGTATTCCTGATATTTTGGTTGGAAGAATAAGTAACCCTGCAGGAATCAAGTGCATATATATAGGAAAAATTGGCGAACTACTTTGCGAGCCCTATGTGACGTTTAACGGCACGGGAAGGATATAAGATATAAGAAGATATATATATATATATATATATATATATATATATAATTAGAAAAATATTTTGACCAAACACCATAAGAAATAACATATTATTGGCAGAAACGCAGATGAAGCTACTGACAACAATTATTGAGGAAAGACGCTGGCGGATGATTGGGACATGTGCTCCGAATGACTGACAACTCACTACCAAAAATAGCACTAAGATGGACACTACAGGGGAACAGAAGTAAGGGTAGACCAAAAGAGACATGGAGAAGAGCAACAGAAAGGATGTTGAGCAATAGAGGGCTCACCTGGGCAAGAGCAGAAAAAAAGGCGAAGGACAGGCATTTGTGGAAAACCTTTGCGGAAGCCCCATGTGCCCTGGGCACTTAAGGTTCAAATATATATATATATATATATATATATATATATATATATATTCCAGCTGGTATTATTATTATTAATTCAAGAAATAAAGTAGTGGGGGGTTCTCCCCCTCCCCCCTGCGTTTGCAGCGGTTTATCACAAATTCCCACCTTGTTTCCTGTGGTATAGAAAGCTGATATTTACAAATACTTGCTTCTATGCGCATTGTTCGCTGAGGGACGCGAGTGACAAACAAGAAGTGGATATGTGACTTTTCTTTTGTGGTCATGTTATCCGAACTTCACAGTGATGTAGTGAGGACATTTTTCTTTTGTTATGTTTGCTATTATAACTAAGAACACTGTTATTTTGTTACTCGTCTGTTTGCTCTTATAACTAAGGACACTGCTCTTTTGTTATATTTGCTCTTATAACTAAGGACACTGTTCTTTTGTTATATTTGCTCTTATAATTTAAGGACACTCTTCTTTTGTTATGTTTGCTCTTATAACTAAGGACACTGCTTTTTTGTTATATTTGCTCTTATAACTAAGAACATTGTTCTTTTGTTATATTTGCTCTTATAATTAAGGACACTGTTGTTCTGCTATATTTGCTCTTATAACTAAGGACACTGCTCTTTTGTTATATTTGCTCTTATAACTAAGGACACTGCTCTTTTGTTATATTTGCTCTTATAACTAAGGACACTGCTCTTTTGTTATATTTGCTCTTATAACTAAGGACACTGCTCTTTTGTTATATTTGCTCCTATAACTAAGGACACTGTTCTTCTGTTATATTTGCTCTTATAGTAGTAGTATTTAGTATAAAAATAAAAAAAACACTTTTCATTTATGTGAACTGGAATTTTTCGAACTTCATTTTTTAAGGGGTGCCGTTTTTGTATTTGTTTTGGACACCATTCGCCATCAGCTGCAGTCTCGCCCCTGTTCCAGTCGTTCTCTTATCGCCTTCCTGTCTCTTCACACATGCCCCATGTACGGATTCATAATGTTATCTCAAACTTACTTTATTTTTGGGTACATTTTATTTTCGTGTAGATATTAAAAACGCTGAGCATAAAGCGCTGAGTAATGACCCTTTCTCATACTTTCTTAATTCTCAGTTTAATGTTTACCGTCTACCGTATTCCTACAAGTTTCTGTCAACGTCGCTACGCCCATTGACCTTTGACACCGTTATTCCGTGCTAAGACCACGCCCGCTGAAAGTGGAAATTCTTGGCCTTATTTCCATAAGAAAGCTTATTTTATATGCGTGTCACTTGTTATTTGTAAATAGAGGGCTGGTTTTTCTGTCACATTTCCCCCCTTACGTTTGCGTCATTATATTTTACTGTCTCTCTCAAGTATATGGAAGGTTTTCTTTTGACTTTTGTTCTTTATTGAATATAGTATCCCCCCCCCCCCTTGCATTTTAACAGGCGGGGCGTCCCTTGAGTCAATGTATAAACGAATTGGGTTGCATGTACTGTACTTAATTTCCCGTATTTTTTCCCCCTTTTTAAAAATTTAAGCATGACAGTGTCAAGCCGACACAGAAATTTCACGACCAGGTAATTTTTCAACTGTTTGAACGCTCCCGTGTCTGTAAACAAACTGCAGACGTCCACTATCCCAGAAGTCATTCCGTTAGGTGTGGTAGTTCGTCACTGCATCATTTCTTAACTTTCCGCTTGAAGAACTTGCGAGCTAGGTAAATTTCGAATATGTAATGTAATTCAGATTAGAATAAGACGCTACCTACCACAAAAGTTTGTAGAGAGTCAGTTACCTGAATCTGTTACAGGAAATAGCACGCTCAACATCATTTTTTAAAAAAAATCCTGAAGTAAGATTATATGTAATAGTGAATTAGGAACTTGTTTACAAATAATCGTCTTTCTTTCTTTCTTTCTTTCTTTCTTTCTTTCTTTCTTTCTTTCTATAAATACGGATGGACATTGGTATGTTTAGATGTACGATAACAAGATCTCCGTTGTAATTGACAAGTCCTGAACAATGTCTGACGAGCTCCACTTATGTGATTCGGCTCAAACAAAAAATCCAAGCTTAGACTTTGTCCGAGGAAAGTTCCACAAAAAAAAAAAAAAACATGTCCCAGGTACAAGACTGATAAAAGCCCATATCCTGCACAGCTAAAGGGAGATAACAGCTCTGTGTATTCAACATTTTATCAGCGCAAAACCAATGCCAGTTTGGTATTGAGGCTGGTAAGGAACAACCCGCTAATGAGCCCAAGATAACACAAAAAAAAAAAAAAACAGCAGAAGAAAATGTATTCAGTTGATGATTATGTTACAATGAACTATCCCTCGTGGCCGCTCATTTTGTGGGGGTGAAGCATTTGTTGTTAACGTGTCGAAGAGGGTGAAGGATTTTTATTAAAATCTTTCGCCTTCCGTGTTACGACTTCTGTGTTTTGTGACTTATTGGTGTTTTTTACTTCTCTGTGTTGTGACTTCTCTGTGTTACGACTTCTCAGTGTTGTGACTTCTCGGTGTTACGACTTCACGGTGTTGTGACTTATTGGTGTTATGACTTCCCTGTGCTGTGACTTCTTGGTGTTATGACTTCTCTGTCTTGTGACTTCTCGGTGTTACGACTTCTCTGTGTTGTGACTTCTCGGTGTTATGACTTCTGTGTTGTATGTTGCGACTTCTCTGTTTTGTGACTTCTCGGTGTTACGACTTCTCCGTGATGTGACTTCTCGGTGTTATGACTTCTCTGTAGAGTGACTTCTTGGTGTTAAGACTTCTCTATGTTGTGACTTCTCGGTGTTACTACTTTTCTGTGTTGTGACTTCTTGATGTTACGACTTCTCTATGTTGTGAATTCTTGGACTTACTTCTCTGCGGTGTGACTTCTCGTTGTTAAAACTTCTGCGTGTTGTAATTTCTCTGTGTTACGACTTCTCCATGTTATGACTTCTCGTTGTTACGACTTCTCTGAATTGTGTTAATGTGTATGTTTGGAGAGAGAGAGAGAGAGAAACGGAGAGAGAAAGAAAGAGAGAAGACATGATAAAATATCTTCTCTATTATCTGAGGAGTAGCAGGCAGTTTCTTGAACTCTCTAGATTTTTTGCCACATACATCAGGACATAAACATTCCTGGACGCAATATTCACGGCTTTTCCTTTGAAACCTGCATTCCAGATCGGTGAGTACTCGCTAGCAGCTTTCGCAACAGGTAGAGGGCAACGTTTCACAAGATCTGTAATGAAGGGAAGCTGTCTGTGTGTATTTATATCCCTTCGGTTATCACAGAGAGGATAACGTATAAAAAAGAAATACTCTGACAGAATGAGCTCCTTGGCTGTCGGCCATAGAATACGTGAGAAAGGGGTGATTGTGAGGTTTGTGGGGGGGGGGGGGGTGGGTAGAGGGTGAGGGGTGGGGGAGAGAACAAGGTAAGATAAGAGGTATTTTTAGAAAGTCACATTTCAGGTACGAAGAAATAAATCAGTGTTGAAAAAAAAAACCCGTTTATGTCTGGTCTCCTTTCTCCCCACACTGCTCTCCGTGCCAAGTTGTACACCAACACCTCAGGTCGACTGTGTGAATGTTATCGTGAGTGCATGCTATTTTAAGCTCCATGGTGTATATATATATATATATATATATATATATATCTGTATATATTACAAGAATTCAGGAAGTGCCAGTTTTAGCTTGCCCTTTTTTATCTCGAACTCTCCCTACATACCATTCAAATCATACAACGAACTTACTCTCCAGTGTGGCAACAGAGCGGATGTTAACTCAAGTTTCTTCATTTATTTTTGCAGTTATTGAACTGGAGCTACATTTTGTCTTCAAACTTGTCATGGCGATACCGCAAAATAAAGGGTGTTTTTAAAGTCTCATTATACTCTCTATGTAAAAATGAAGAAAATGATGCCATAAAAATATGCTGCACAGTCAGTCGTGAAGAAAAATGCAGTGAATGGTTGCCATCTGCTGGAGTAATTTTCTGCACTCAAAACAGAATGGTGTTATCAACGGAAGAAATAATTTTTTTGATTGAACAAGTGTTTCGAAATAGCAGTCGATATACACGGCTGGTTGTTCAAAGATTTATGGAAAAATTTCCAGATAAACAACCTCTTCATCGCACTACGGTTAGAAATTTGTTGAATAGGTTTCGTGATACGGGAACTGTGTAAGTTGCTCCGTGATCTGGTAGGCCTGCTGTGTCTGAAGAAAAATGTCTAGATATCCAAGACAGAATCCTGAAAAGTCCATGCAAGGCCTTAAGGAAAAAGTCGCAAGAAGTGAATACGGTGCACAGAATTCTTAAACATCGGTTAAATTTTCATCCATACAAGATTTCTGTTGTGTCTGAACTAAAAGAGTGTGACATTCAATCCAGAGTCAACTACTTCATGTTGTTTCAAGCATATTTAGCCGAAGAAGACGAGTCAATTCTCGATTTATCATTCTTCTCTGATGAAGCATGGTTTCATCTATCTGGATACGTTAATAGCCAAAATAATCGTATTTGGAGCAGTGTTAATCCCAGTGCATTTCATGAAGCGCATATACACGATGCGAAAACTGGGGTATGGTGTGGCATCAGTAGAAAACATTTAATTGGACCAATTTTCATCAACAGCACTATAAATGCCGATCGGTACCGTACTGACATTCTGGAACCTTTTTTAGAACAGCTGAATGAACGTGAAATTGAAGAAGCGTGGTTCCAGCAAGATGGTGCAACTACACACACAGCTAGAGCAACACATGGTTTTTTGGAAGAAATTTTCCCAAATCGCATAATATCTCGTGGAATTTGGCCTGCTCGTTCTCCAGATCTAAATCCATTAGATCTATGGGGTTTCTTGACAGTAAATGTTTACAAAAATAATGTACAAACAATTGAGGACCTGAAAGAAGCCACCAGAATTACCATTCAAGAAATAACAACAAACACGTTGCACAAGATATTTGACAATATGAAGAGACGTGTACAGTCATGTCTTAAAGCCCGTGGTGGACATTTCCAACACCTGTTATAATGAATATTTCAATGGTACATTCCAGCTAACCCAAAAACAGCGTTGTATCATTGCAGTCACTACTGTAACTAATTAAATGACTTTTTAAAAGCACATTTTGTGATGACGTCATTTACTTCATTTTTCAATTTTTTTCTCATAGAAAGTGTAGTGAGACTAAAAAAACACATCAGTTCTGTTGCAGTAGGACTGGCAGCCGGTATTGTATGTACCAGTCAGCAGGCCGGGTTACTGTGGGTTTTGTTCTATTCATCATAATTTAGATTAAATTTTCATTATGCCCAGCAGCTCAGTTTTAGTCGCTGTTGTTAGTCTTAGTGTTTCTTTCATTCTCTTGACGTCTCAGTTCATTTGTTACCGGTGAAACAGGTTTCAATAACCTGGGAGTCAGTAACGGCTAATGGAAGATGTATCATAGAAGTTAAAAACACACAGGCAACAGAAGCATTTCAGACAATGAAAACTATCTTGTGCAATAAATAATTGTCATGTAATGTTAGAAAGAAAATATTACAGTGCTATATTGAACCTATCGTGCTATACGGATGTGAATCGTGGACTTCTGGCAGGCAAATGAGTAAATCATTGGAGGCAACAAAGATGTGGTTCCTGAGAAGAATTTTGAGGATCCCATGGGCACCCAAGAAAATGAGCAGTGTCTGAGACAAGCTAATGAAAAAACGTAGTATAATAACAAAGATAAAGAAAAAAGCAGTCATCATTCTTGGGTCATGTGATGAGGATAGAGAAACTGGAAAATCTCATAACAAGGGACAAAAACTGAAGGCAGGAGAGGCAGAGGACGACCGAGGGAGCAGATGTTATAAGTCCTGACGTTGTGGCATGGAGAGAAATCAGCAACAGAGTTAGTCAGAAATGTCAAGGACCTAGATTTGTGGAGGAGTATGACCCCCCCCCCAAAAAAAAAAATCGGCCGGGCACGGCACATGATGATGATGATGATGAAACAGCTGTTATATGCATATTTTATATTGTTTTGCTACTCAGAGTAGGACCCATCGTTACATGGCTGTTTGTCCGTGTTTCACCTTCATCAGTTACGTGATGTGTTCATATTTCACATTCATCAGTTCTGCTAATTCTATCATTTACATAAAGTGAGATTTGTGATGAAGTAGCCACTGTCAAGGATGTATCCTTTGTCTGTTCATCCTTTATACAGAGAAGGTTTTCAGAGAAATTAGTGAAATGCCTGGACTAAACATTAATGGAACAGCAATCAATAACCTAAGACACCACATATGACATAATGCTTATGGTAAGGAACCAAAAACACATATAGAATCTAATGACACGAATAAACGATAACAGAAATAAATATCAGAAAGACGAAATCAACAGAAAAGAAATAAAACCAGCGGCAAATGCCAAAAAAAAAAGGGGGGGGGGGAACTACTTGGAACAGGTGAAAAGTTTCAGGTATTTGGGAATGACAGAGGATGGAAAATGTGAAACAGAAATTAGCAGAAAAATAGGAATGGCAAAAAAAAAAAAAAAACCACTTTCAGCAGAATGAGGAAGATCCTTACGTCAAAACAAATATCACAATAACTAAGATTACGTATCATAAAATGCCGCATATACTTAATATTCTTTATGGCGTAGAACCCTTGACCTTGAATAAAACAACAGAAAAGAAAACTGAGGCCCTTGAAATGTGGATAATCAGAAGAACAGGACACATCCCATGGACAGGGAAGAAAACAAACAACGCAGTGCTAAACCAACTACAAGTGACAAGATGAATATTGAAAATAATAAACACGAGACAGCTAAGATACTTTGGGTACGCCAAGAGACGTAGTACTATATTAAAGACCCTTCTGGAGGACAAGATCGAAGGGAAGAGAACAGAAAAGGACCCGACAACGACACTGATGGGTGGACAACATCAAGAGATGGACAAGACACAGCTTGGCCGAGAGCACAACGAAGGAACACAGCAGAAAAACCTTCCGCGGGAAGACGGCCTGAGATGATATTAATGAGCTACTTTCATGGAGTGCATCATCATTTCCACAAAGACAAAAATTTGTGTGTTGTTTTTTTTTTCAAATGTCCTATCGTCCCCATTCTGTCGGTGTTAAACACACAACTGACTGCAGCAGCTGCCCACCTATCGTCCCCATTCTGTCGGTGTTAAACACACAACTGACTGCAGCAGCTGCCCACCTATCGTCCCCATTCTGTCGGTGTTAAACACACAACTGACTGCAGCAGCTGCCCATCTGAGCGTGAAAAAAACGTGGTTATAGGTTTCTAAACTTTGCACGTGGAAAGCCTTCAGAACTCGTAGAGTTAGCAAGGCTTAACATATTTGTTTCGTATATTCTCACATCTTTTCACAGACTTCCTGTGAAATTTTTGCATAAGATAGTCATCGCAATGTTAACCTAGCAGACCTGGAAGAAGGGGGGGGGGGGGGGGGGGAAAGAGAGAGAGAGAGAGAGTCAAGAATTGCGTGGAGAGGTGGAATTTAGCCCTTGATCTAATTCATATTCCAGGTTGATGCTTACCTGCGTGATGACGTACCTGTGTTGTGGTGTGACTGGTGTGTTCTCGTTTCTGGCCTAGGCTCTCAGATTTAGATGTGACGATGTAGCAGAATCATTTCGCCAGCCGCACGAGTGTCGACTGTTGGGTATAGTACTCACGTACGAAAAGACTCGAGCATCCCTTGACATTTATGGACAGAAATGCCGACTTAAAATAATATGACCTAAATGGATACTTTATTTGCTTTCCAGTAAAAAAATAAACAGCATTCTGTGGTCTTTTTTTCTGCACTGAAAATTATATATTTTTAGTCATCATTTTAGCAAAATATTACCTTTCTGTATTCAGCGTCGCTTACACGTTGTTTGTCAACCTAGACTTGTAACTTCTCCTCTGTATTCAGCGTCGCTTACATGTTGTTTGTCAACCTAAAGGTCAGACAATTAAGTAATGAGACTGATTTTATTATGGACAAGACAAAAATGCCATCTATGAAGCAAAACATGGAATCTAAAGAGGCATCCTTCATCTATGATTTGCCAACTTTTCATCTTCTCCGCCCGATAAGCAAGCGACATACAAGCTGCCATTTTGTTGACATAGTCAGAGGTGCGTTGTTACGTAATCAGCATGGAGAAAAAAGCTAACATTAAATTCTGTTTAAAACTCGGGAAAAGTGCCATTGACACAGTTGAATTGATGCGACAAGTTTATGAGGATAATTGTTTATTTCGTGCACAGATATTCAGGTGATATTCATGATTCAAAAGTAGTGTGGAAACAATTACAAATACAACCAGACATGGACCCCCAATTTCTGTTCGCAATGAGGAACTCATTGCAAAAGTCAGAAAATGGATACAAGAAGATCGATGTTTGACTGTGAGGATGATGGCAGATGAATTTGATGTTAACAGAGACTATTCGTGAAATTTTAGTGGAAGATTTGGGCAAAAAAAAAGTTGTTTGCCAGTTTGTACCACATTCGTTGTCTGATGACCAAAAACATCAGCGTGTTGAGTACACAAAAGACATCATCAAAACGTGTCGCAGAAATAAACATTTCTTAAATTTGATTGTTGCAGAGGATGAAACACGGATTTTCTGCTATGATCACACAACTAAATGCCAATGTGCTCAGTGGAAGTCATCATTATCACCAAAAGACAAAAAAAAAATTCGTCTTCAAAAGTCGAAAGTGAAGACAATGTTGGTGTGCTCCTATGACAGTAAAGGAGTTATTCACAAAGAATTTATTCCAAAGGGACAGACTATCCTGCCAAAGTTTACTTATATATTTTGAAACACCTATTGAGAAAATGACTCTCCGAGTTCGACCCGAGTATTCAACACCTGGCAGTTTTTTTCCTTCTTCATGTTAATGCACCGGCTCACCGGGCGATCATTGTACAGGAAATTTTGGCCCCAAAACAAGTGCATTTTCTCAACCATCCACCCTATTCCCCAGATTTTTCTCCCTGCGATTATTTTCTATTCCTAAAATTAAAGTTACCATTGAAAAGACGCTTCTTTGACGATACTGATGACATCCAAAGGGACGTAACATCGAGTTTAAGGGCCATACCAACAGAAGAACTGCAGAGGTCGTTCCAGTGTTTGTTAGATCGTGCCACTCGCTGTATCAATGCACAAGGGGCTTACTTTGAATAAAATACAGGTTATATCTTCAACTATTGTTTATTTTATTTTTTATTTTATTATTCTCATTACTTAATTGTCGGACCTTGTATACTTTTAACTTTTCCTCTGTATTCAACGTCGCTTACATATTGTATGTCAAACCATACTTGTAACTTTCCCTCTGTATTCAGCGTCACTTGCGCATTGTTTGTGAACTTATACTTGTAAATTTCGTTTGTTACAAGAATGATACAAGGCGGTTTTACTATCTTCTTAGCAGTTTCTTCTTAGCAGAAGAGTAAGAAAACATAGCAAACAAAGCCACAAAGGTGCTGGCACATACGAGTAAGACACTGGCGAATGAAAATGTTAGAGGTTGTAATGTTATATAGGGCGGCGAAGACACTGTCCGTTCTGGCAATCAGCTGACATGCCAGCGTGGCTGTTTGGCTAACCATAGGTGACTAAGACCCCGTCCCACCTCTCCGTTGCCTAGCCTAGTTAAATGATCGTCATGGAGACGATTCGATTTCTGTCTGAAAGGAAACTGGTATTTATAGCAGCTGTTTACAAGCAGTGATGGCGATAGGGTTTTTTGAAACAGGTATATTTGTACCTGTCTTTCACTTTGTGTAAAGTACTTTACGGGAAAAAAACTGGTTTTCTCAATACAAGATTCAGTATTTTATACCTTTTTTTTAAAAATGTAAAACATTAAGCACATTTTCATTCATTCATCATTCATTCATTAGCATGTCCCTTGCGGAACTTTGCCTCCCTAACAACACTCCTGTAGGCCTCTCGGTTGTGAGCAAGATGCCCTGCTGCTGATGCATCCATTTGCAGATCCTCAACGATGTCTTGCAGCCATCTTCATATTGGTCTTCCTCTCTTTCTTTTTCTCATTATGTACCCTTCCAAGACGGTTTTGTCTAGATTATCATGACGTTTAATGTGTCCAAAATATTGAAGTTTTCTCTCTTTAATCACCTTTACTAGCCAGCCTTCTTCAGTATTAAGTTCTTGTAGTATGCATATATTTGTTCTTTTTTTGTGTCCATGATATTTGAAGAACTCTTCTGTAGCATTTACATTCAAAGGGATTTATGTGTTTCTCAGCTGTTTTGTTAAGTGTCCATGTCTCACAGGCATATGTTGCGATGGGAAAGATGCATTAAAAATCTTATTCTTGTAGTTCTGTCTACTCCTCTCCACAGATTCTTTAGTTGTTTTACTTTCTGAAGAGCGATAGATGTCCTCCTTGGCACATTTTACTAAAAATTTACATAGAGAGGAGACTCTTTACAGAATACTCACTTGCTGAATCAAAGTCAAAACTGCCTGATTCTCCCCCAGGCAAATTGAGCATCATCAGTCAACTGGCCTGATTATCTTCCAGTCGGTTTCATTGGTTACTTTTTAGCAGATTTTTGATAACATAAACCAGTTACGGTAACCGACGTGTGTCCTCCTCCTCCTCCTCTCTCTCTCTCCCCCCTCCCTTTCCCAAGAACTGTTGGGTTTTCTCTTTTTTAATCGGTATTTGCCGGTTAACGCGATCACTGACCATCTAAAACAGAAGCTGAAAACTTTCACAACAGACCTGTATGCCTGAGGTATAGAGCAACAGACACCACATCACATCTTCCAGAATTGCCATCTTCTTCACAAATCACACAGGCAAAGGACCTAGCCAGACTCCAGCTCCCTACAAGAGAAGATCTACGGTGACGCTGAAAAGCCTGAAACGAACTGGCCGCATTTGTGGGAGAGGCTGGCTTCGACGTTTGAGCGAACGACAACGAAGACGACGAAGAAGAAGAACTGGGGTGTTAGCTCAGTTTATTTTTCCGAGCCACAGGTGGAACAAAGTTTTGGCATGCAGCGCAAACATTAAGTTCAGGAAAACTAAACTACAATACACCTTTGTGTCACTTTCTGACTGCGGACTATCTCTACACAAACTGGAATACTCGGAGTATTAACAAAAATCACCTGGGAGACTGTCACGAGGAAGGATAGATACATTAACAAAATTATTTCAGAACATCGAGGCATATTGCGAGGGGTCCTGAAAAGGAATTTTTCCCATGAGGCCACCCACAAAGTCAGTGTGTCCTGTTCACCCAAGCGTTAGATGTCATGTTACAAGGTTGACGGCCGTGTAACCGAACCCTACAAGAGTAAATGGGAAATATTTGCCCTTGTCGCAATAATTACCATTTCTGCTGCAGGTGTCGTGACATTCTGAAGATTTAGTCTGGTTTTAAATATCTCAGCGCTCAAAATGTACGTCGTCGTTGCATTGATTCTACCAGCCCAGCCTTGCTTTGTGTTTGATGGAGGGTCAGGATTCATGTGTCAGAATGTAAGACATGAAATGAGATTCCTGGACAAGCTTTCATGGGACTGGCAAAAAAAAAATAATAAAACAAAATGGCAAGCTGTTCGTGAATAACAGCCGACCTTGTACTCCGAGCTACAAGACTTAAAACTAACGAAGTTAAATTGTCCCAGTCGAAAAACAGGCCTGCAAGGACGTACATAATAATTTAAAATACGTACATAAATTAAATGATGCGTAATCTCCTTGGAAACCAGGCTTAATTTTCTGGCAGCTGATGTTGTGATGACGACCGTACAATCAAAGTATCCTAACGGACGGGAAGTGGGACACAGTAGATTATTATTATTTTTTAAATATTAATTTCAGATCCCACCTAACATGCAGCTGTTCAGAAAACTCCACCTTTAAGAAGCTGCTCGTGCAATCGTGATTCGACTTAATAGCAGCATTTGTGACCGGCCGTAAGCCGATGTGGCCGTATGTCGGTCGTTATAAGGGGAGGTCAAACACTAAGTATAGTTCGCTGCTGTAACATGTTACGAGATTACAGACATATTTAACATCACTTTAAAATACTAACAGAATGCAAATTATCACAGTAGATATGTGGGAATTAATCACAAAACACTAAATAAAGAGTTCATAATGTAATAACTTTTCAATTACACAAAAATGTACATACAAACAAACATATCCACATGGATACAATATGTACTCACCATATAAGATTGTTTAAGGGTAATGATGCTGTAGATTTTAATGAAAAAATGAAATCATCATCATGTGCCGTGCCGGTAGGCGTTGGTGATCTTGTTTCTCCACAGATCTCGACATTTTCCATCAGCTCAAGTTGATGACCTTTTTTGTGCCATCGAGTTAGACCGTTCATTTTTTTTTCCTCTTGGTCTTCCCCTGCATCTCTTCCCATTTATCTTCCCTGTTGTCATGATGTTTTCAAATCCTTCTCTTCTCATTATCTGTTGTTTTCTTATAGATTTAATTATTTTCTTTTTGTTTATTTACTTTTCTTAGACATTTCTTGTTTTTCATCTTAGCTGTTCATGCTATTTTTAATATTCTTCTAAATGAATCCCATCTCTGTCTGTCTGTCTGTCTGTCTCAATCTCTCTCTGTTTGCCTCTAGTGGTCTTTCCATCGATCTGTTGATTGTCAGTGTAGCATGTTTGAACTCTCTAAAGTTCACTGATAAAGATGCAGTGCACAAGATGTTTCTCATTTGTTGAAAAGCTGTTTTTGGGCTTGCCATACTCTTTTAGATCGACCACGTGAAACTCTAAAGAGGAGATTGTTAAGAGAGGCCGGTTTAGTAGGAATAACATCCCTTGATGAGGTTGAAAAGCTGGCCGAAAACATGAAATTGTGGCAAGGGACCATGCGAGCCCTATGTAACGTTTAGCAGCACGTGAAAGATGTAAGATATAAGAAGATTCTTGATTTCAGATGTGCATTTCTGTCTGATGTTCCCCGAGTCTCCAGATATTCAAATGTATGCACTTGCCTCAAGGTTCTTTCTGTACCTTACAGGGTGCATTTAGAGGGGGGGGGGAGTTTCTTTCGTGATATGACCATTGTTTCTGTTTTCTTGCTACTTAAGGCGAGTCCTTTCTTCTCACACTGTGCCACTACGCTGTCTAATAATTCCTGTAGTCTCTTTTCGTTTTCTGACTATTAGTACTTTATCATATGCATATCATACATTATTCAGCCAATCAGTCATTTGCATGTCCCTTGTGGAACTTTGCCTCCCTAACAGCTCTCCTGTAGGCCTCTCGGTTGTAAGCAAGATGACCTGCTGCTGATGCATCCATTTGCAGATTATCAACGACGTCTTGCAGCCATCTTCACTTTGGTCTTCCTCTCTCTCTTTTTCCCATTATGTACCCTTCCAAGACGGTCTTCTCTAGATTATCATGACGTTTAATGTGTCCAAAATATTGAAGTTTTCTCTCTTTAATCATCTTTACTAGCCAGCCTTCTTCAATATTAAGTTCTTGTAGTATGGATATATTTGTTCTTTTTTGTGTCCATGATATTTGAAAAACTCTTCTGTAGCATTTACATTCAAAGGGATTTATGTGTTTCTCAGCTGTTTTGTTAAGTGTCCAGGTCTCACAGGCATATGTTGCGATATCTAGGATATCGGTGAGGTAAAGCCGTTAATCTGATCGCCAAAAAAAAAAAAACCAACAAAATATGAAGTCACAAGTTGAGACGCAGCTGATATCTTTATCGTCAATTCGAGCCCAAATGAACCCTAAAACTTTTATATTAACATGATGCAAGTATCAGACACTAGTGCGTAGCGTGACATAAATATGCTGGAAGTGTGAAGAGTCAAAAGTCTTTACAACCCCAAATCGTACACCTGGAAGGATGTACGACTATTTGGCTTTTCACGATAAAAAAGAACGACTGACCGCCTGAATAAAAAAGAAAAAATCAACACCGCCGTACACAAATGCCAGCAAAGCTAAACAAGGACACACAGCCACTAAAAAGAATAAATCGATAAAGCAACGGAACTCGAAACCTTTACAAACACCGAGGGCTAATATCTTAAGAGCGTGGTGCTATCTGTAAGCTGTTAATTAGTTCAGGGAAAAAATAAACACCGCCACGATCAACGACCTTTTCTGTAGTAATACTTTGTTAGGGCTGCTGAACCTAATCTCATGCCTAGAGAGACTAGAGTAAAGCCTGAGACGTGTGTTAATAAGTACTGGGCTATTGATGGCTGCGGTAATAGGTCCAGGGTTAATGATGGTTGCAGTAAGAGGTAATGAGTTAATGATGGTTTCGGTAGCAGGTGCATACAGCTTGTAGTAAAACTACTACTAAATCCTGCACGCAGCTTGTAGTAAAACTACCACTACATCCTCCTACACACGGTCTGTGGCAAAACTTAGAATAATCTGGTTTTTTTTTCTTACATACATTTTAGTCTCAGCGGTTCTAAAAATTTTGTACAGGAGCTAAGTGATCACCTTTCTCACTTTCTATAGCGTGGGGGGGGGGGGGGCATGCTATTGTAACTTGCTCACCACAAGTTGACATTTTAGTTCATGGTTAATCAAAGCTAGGTTTAACCTTCAGACTCACCCCGTCCCTCCCTCTCCCCCACCCACCCCTTACAATATAGCACCCAAACCCCCACCCTTTTTCCCCCCAAGCCTGAATACTTACATCTTACATCCTTCCCGTGCCGTTAAATGTCACATAGGGCTCGCATAGTTGTTTGCCAAGTTTTCCTGTTCTTGTTTCCTGTTCAGCTTCATCAACAGATGTTATACCCACTAAATTGGCTTCTCTTAACAATGTCCTCTTTAGAGTGTCACGTGGTCGATCTCTTTTTCTTCGGCCTGTTGTGCTCCATTTAATAGCTTGTTTTGGTATTCTGTGATTGTTTCTTCTCATCACATGGCCTACATATATCCATCTTCTTTTTCTGATAACCCTTGAGACAGGTTGTTGTTGTTCACTCATCTGTCTTATCTCTGCGTTGTTCTTGAATTTGTTCCACTTTATAACAAGTATTTTCCTTAGGCATTTGTTTTCAAAAGAGTCTAATTTCTTGTCTATTTCTTTAGTTGATTTCCAGCTTTCGCATGCATAAATGAGGGTGGATATCACATTTGAATTGAATAATCTTAACTTGGTTTTTGTGCTTATAACTTTTGAATTCCATATGTTTTCAAGATTTTTGAAGAACAATGCTGCTGTTGCAATTCTAATTCTAACTTCCTTCCTGGTGTCACCATCCTGATCTATATAGCTGCCAAGGTATGCAAATTGGGTTACTTTATCAACAGCTTTTTCCTACTACATATATTTTTCCTTCTTGATTAATGAGAAGTTTCATTATTTTTGCTTTGTCTTGAATAGCCTGAATAGGTGACCCAGATTTTGTAGTGCTTCCGCTGTAATGTTAAAACACTGTTATGCCTTTTCTGGTTACCATACTGTGATACCACCTGCAAGTTACGTGATGTAAGATCACACGAGGGTAATAGAGTCTGTGCTATCACACGAAGTCAAACCTACGATAAAATAGCAGACAAAAGCAAAGTCACAAGACATGTCTTCAACTAATGAGATACCGTCTAATGTGATATTGTTCATTGTAGTACTGTCTAACGTGATACTGTCTAATGTGATACTGCCTAATGTGATATTGCTTAATGTGGTACTGAATAAATGATACTGTCTAATGTGATATTGATATGATACTGTCTAAAGTGTTATTGTTTATTGTGATACTGTCTAAAGTCTTAATATGATACTGTCTAAAGTATTGTTTATGTGATACTATCTGTGATATCGCTTAATGTGATAGCATCTACCGTGATAGTGTCTAATGTGATATTGTCTAATATTGTAGTATTGTTTAATTTCGTACTTTGTAATGTAATACTGCCCAGTAGAACTGTCTAATATATTACTGTCAGACAAGTTTTTAAAAAGTACCTAAATATTTGCATGCGATAGTGAGAGACAATGAAGTAGGCGATCATGTTATCCGTAATATTACTGCAGCAGACATGATTCATATGGACAGGACGGATATACTGAAGTCTGTGGCCGAGGAACTGGTGCAGGAGGAGGAAATGGCATGTGCTGATAATATATATATAGAGAGAGAGGATGAAAGACAGAGGTGTGAGGAGAGGGGAAAGGAAGGGCCAGGTGTTGGCTGGTAGAATTCGAGGTTGCCTGAACCAACAGCTGCCTGACACAATCAGTGTTCATACTCTTCACCAGTTACTGAAACATAGAGCAGAGCATGTGTGGGTGTGCCCCAAGTGCGATGATGATAATTCTTAGATTCAAGATATTTAAATATTTATCTTTCGCTATGAGATGCACACTACATTCCATTTTGTAAGTTGCATGCGTCGCTATGACAGCACCAAAATCTTGCTTCACGAACACTGTCTGTGATCTTAAGGCAGTTTAGTGAAATATTCACATAAAAGAATTTGCTCACATACCGTCAGTTTTATCACTTGTCGCCTGTGTTAACATCTGTTTGACCTATGAGTGTAATCTGTACCGGGGTTTTCCTAGCATTCCAAACAGCCTGCAGGCTTGGAAACTAATCTACAGTTTATTGCTTGTCTGTCGCCTACTTAAAAATTGTTTGGAATATCCCAGAGTATCGTGACCTGATTTATTCCTGGGACCCAGACATAGGAAAGCTAGGTCTTGGTAGGGTCAGAAACGTGATTCGGTAAATCTTCTCTACCAGTTTTCACAAGCTAGCGTGGTACATGGACAGTCGCAGTTCACAGCGATGTGTATCAGCTGGCTGCCCTCGTTGTCTACTCTTTACGAGCGAATTGAGTGCCTTTCGAGTACCACAGTCAGGTGAGTGTTCAGTTCTGCGAGTGTTATCAGTCAGGGAGCAGAGTGGAATTATTTCTTTCTTTCTTTCTTTCTTAATTTCTTCACTATTTCGCAAAACGGTAATCAATATCTGTACATTCAGAGAAATGAAAATCTGTTATATACATCCACACTTCTAGATAGCAAACTGCATGAATATCTGTTATAT
The DNA here is from genome assembly GCA_009760885.1 of Achatina immaculata. NCBI lineage: Eukaryota > Metazoa > Mollusca > Gastropoda > Stylommatophora > Achatinidae > Lissachatina > Lissachatina immaculata. The sequence goes on along the minus strand of CM019709.1, from coordinate 11,757,450 downwards.
ACATCCACACTTCTAGATAGCAAACTGCATGAATATCTGTTATATACATCCACACTTCTAGATAGCAAACTGCATGAATATCTGTTATATATATCCACACTTCTAGATAGCGAACTACATGAATATCTGTTATATACATCCACACTTCTAGATAGCAAACTACATGAATATCTGTAGGGTTTTAAATCGGTCAGATACGCATCAGACACGAAATCCGTGTATATTTTTTTCTGAACATTTATTTTACTGAAACGAACATGACATATATGCTCTGGTCCATCCGTGGTCGTTCGTCAAAGATTCCGCTTTGTCTGCTACTGAGAATGTTACATTTATCTTGCACATGTTAACACACATATAAAACAAATATTTGCGTAAATACTAATTACTGTGATCTTTGTAAGTATGCTTCCAAAATCTTGTCTCTAAACATCAGAGTAACATTCTACAGAACTATAATAAGACCAGCCGTCGTGTATGGATCAGAAACGTGGAGTACAACAAAGAAAGATGAACAACAATTGCAGATCGTTGAGAACAAGATCCTAAGAAGAATCTTTGGGCCCATAAAGAATACTAACAATGGGGAATCAAGAGCTAGAAAGAAAATTGAACTTTTATTTAAATCACAGCGGATTATAAATGCCTTGAAACTGAACAGATTACCCTAGTTGGGTCATGTAGAAAGAATGGAAGAGAACAGACAAACGAAAATGATGTATGTACAAAAGATGAAGGAAACAAGACCAAGGGATTATATATATATATATATATATATATATATATATATATATATAATCACAAAGCAGATGACAGGTAACTTCAGCACACAAGATGTGAGAGTGCAGTAAGGACACATAAGGGACAACTGGTCAGTGGAGAAAGAGAAAAAATTGAAAGATGGAGGGAACACTTTAACACCCTACTAAACAGAACACAAGCAGCAAAAAAAAAAGACATACCTGAAGCAAAAACGGAACTAAACATCAATACAGGACTAATAACAATAAGTGAAGTAAAGGAGGCAATAAAGAAGCTAAAATTAGACAGAGTACCAGGTGAAGATGAAGTGACTGCTGAGATGTTGAAAGCAGAAGAAACAGGAACACCAAAACAACTTTGCCGGATATTACAACAAATTTGGGATCTAGAAAAAGCTCCAGAGGAGTGGAAAACTGGCCTTATAGTGAAACTACCAAAGAAGGGTGATCTCAGAGATTGTGGGAACTGGAGAGGCATTACCCTACTACCACTCACCAGTAAAGTATTTGCAGAATAATCATCAACAGAATTGTACCAACACTTGAGGAAAAACTTTGGAAAGAGCAGACAGGATTTAGGAAAGGAAGATCATGCAGAGACCACATATTTGTACTTAGACAAATATTAGAACAGGCAAATGAGTGGCATAGCACAACATATGCATTGTTTATAGATTTTCAGAAAGCCTTTGATAGTGTCAACAGAGATGCACTGTGGAAAATTCTAAGATGACATGCCCTCCCCCATAAGACAGTGAATGTAATCAAAGCCCTATACGAGGGTTTTCAGTGCAAAGTGATCTGTGGAGAACATACCTCCAGCAGCTTTAGGGTACAAACAGGAGTGAAACAGGGATGTGTACTATCACCAACATTATTTATCTTGGCAGTAGACTGGTTAATGAAGGAGGCAACATCAGACAAACGCAGAGGATTACAATGGACCCTTGACACAGTGCTGGAGGACCTTGATTTTGCGGACGACATTTGTCTACTATCAAGCAGCCACAAAGATAAAATAAACAAGCTAACTCAGAATGCAAACAACATAGGACTAAAGATCAACATGGGAAAGACAAAGTTAATGAAACAAAATGTGAACAACAGAAATGTACTCAGAGTAGAGAGCAAGTTAATGGAGGAGGTCAACGAATTTGTATATCTTGGCAGTAGAGTAGTAGAAAATTGAGACAGCACAGAGGACATTAACAGCAGACTTACTAGAGCAAACCAGGCTTTTGCAGTGCTGCAGATTATATGGAAATCTTAAAAACTAAGCATGAATACGAAAATCTGGATATTTAAGAGTATGCTCTAAATGTACTACTCTATGAAAGTGAATGCTGGAAAATCACACACACACACACACACACACACAAACATAGAAAACAAGTTGAAGTCTTTCCAGACTAAATGTTTACGAAGAATTAGAAAAATAATTTGGCCAAACACCATAAGAAATAACATCTTCTTGGTAGAAATGCGGATGAAGCCACTGACAGCAATTATTGAGGAAAGACGCTGGCGATGGTTGGGACATGTGTTCAGAATGACTGACAACTCATTACCAAAAATAGCACTAAGATGGACACCACAGGGTAACAGAAGTAAGGTAGACCAAAAGAGACATGGAGAAGAACAACAGAAAGGATGTTGAGCAATAGAGGGCTCACCTGGGCAAGAGCAGAAAAAAAGACAAAGGACAGGCATTTGTGGAAAACCCTTGCGGAAGCCCCATGTGCCCTGGGCACTTAAGGTTCAGATTATATATATATATATATATATATATATATATATATATATATAGATCTTCTTCTTCTTCTTCTTCAGCTTTCTGACCCATTAAGGAGCATTGCTGCAGATAAAGTTCCCTTCGATTCCTCTATGTTCCTAATCTTCTCTCTCCAGTTGGTGATGCCAATTTCTTTTATATCCTCATCTCTGTTGCCTTTCCATCTCTGTCTTGGTCTACCCCTTTATATACATATATATAACATATATATGTGTGTGTGTGTCCTTGGATTTTATTTGGCGGACATACGTATTGCTAGTTTTAATTCAAAGCTAAGGAACTTGTCTTTGTGCGCCTTGATCTGTTGAAGGTTTCATGTTCCTCGCATCTGTAGAAGCTGGTTTATTCGTGAGAAGCGTCTCTGATCTGATGTACGCGCCACAGAGGTCTTGTTTCTGAGAGTGAGTTGTGTGGGCTGTGTTTCGTGCATGCTTCATCATCAGAGGTCGTTGTTAGGTTTATGGGAGAGAACGATGCTCTGAAAATAAAGAAGATAAAGGTCTTTAGAGAGAGAGAGAGAGAGGGAGAGAGAATGTTTTATGTTTCTGTGACAGAAGGATCCTGTGAATAAAGAAGGATCAGGGAGAGGGGGATGGAGAGGACAGACAGACAGACAGATAGACAGACAGACAGACATGTTCTTAGGTTTCCGTGAGAAAAGGATGCTATGAAAATAAATAAGATAAGGGTCTTGAAGTATCGGTCTCTTTGTTTTCTCTGCCTGTCTGTCGCTCTTTCTTTCTCTCTGTCTGTTGTTTCTCTCTCTTTCTCTTGCTCTCTCTCTCTTTCTGTCCCTTTTTTCCTTTATCTTTCTCTGTCTCTGTCTCTCTTTCTCTGTCTGTCTCTTTCTCCATGTCTTTCTCTCTTTCTCTTTCTCCCTGCCTCTTTCTTTCTTTCTCTCTCTCTGTCTCTCTATCTCTCTCTTTCTCTGTGTCTGTCTGTCTGTCTGTTTTGGTTGGACTTTAGCCACAGACATGGGGCGTTGAATGATATCTCGAGTTATCAGTTTGTTATTGTAACTACAGTTATGTATTTGTGGATGATATTTTTCTCGAGTAACGAGGTCTGAATGACTGGGTAGTTAAGCTGAAAGAAAGAATCGTGGGTTCAAATCCCACCACACACATGACACAGTTCCTCAACTATTTCATAGTATCATGCTGCCCTTTAATTTCTTGATTTGTGATATGTCAGATATCAGTCTAACAGGAAATGTCTTGAAAAGGGGGAGGGGTAGTGTGTGTGTCTGTGTGTCTCTCTGTCTGTCTCTCGCACACCAGAGTACATTGTGCTGACAGTGTTTTAAGACGAGAGCTGGATTTTTACGTACAACAACTTCCATGTTCCAAAGTCCAAACTGATATTGGGGGGGGGGGAAGGGGGGGGGGTGGTGAAAGGGAAAAACCTATGACGTAGCACGCATGAAGTTCTGCTCATTGTTTCCACATTCATTCCTTGTTTTTCACAAGAGCTCTAGTTCGTACGGGGCGAGTCATGAGTACTTCTGGCCTATGTTGGCTTCCTCTTTATGTTTGTACCAATATAACCAACTTGTCAGATTCAAGGAGACGTAGCTGCAGTTGAAAGTCACAGTCAGAAGGCATAAAACACTACGTCAGCGCCCCCCGTAATTCTAAATGATGACAAGGCAAAATTCTAAAGCTGTGCTGGGGGCAAATATCTCGTGTGTGGTCACAGAGGGCGGTAACTCTTTCGTCAGATGTAGCTTGTACCAGGCTGAGAAATACGATATCTCCGCAAAGAGATTGCGACATGTGCTCGTATGTGATCCAAGAATGTGGCGAGGTGATGAAGAGGGACATATTTATGTTGTCTTTACTGAAGCGATAAATTGCTTCGTGATTATATTTCATGATTTGTGTGCGTTCATGCAATGGTTTCATTATCAGCGGAATTCTTTGGAAATTACAGTCATGAATGTTTGCATTTTCTGGGAAAATGCGCGGTTGTCCGCTTATCTTTCATCCATGTAACAAGGTTAACTTTACTTAAACATAAATATTAATATTTTTAAAGCAAAAAACAAAACAAAACAAAACAAACAAACCTTGATCTATTTCAGAACCTAGGATTTTGACTTTATCTAGTTTTCCTATTTTCGATTTTGATTTAGCTTTTCCATTTCCTGCACAGTTTTTATAAAACTGTAGAATATGTCTGTATAGAACATCATTTGAATATCTTTTTGACGATCTTTAGAATAACCTTTTGAATATCTTTAGAATATCCTTTTTAATTTCTTTAGAATACCCTTTGAACTCCAATATTCTTTTCATCTGCAACTGAAGTTTGTTTGTTTATATATTTGTACCTTTTTTTTTTCTTAAAATATCATGGGGCTACCGCCTCTCACCCAGCGGGGATGCACTGATATCCTAAACACGTCGAGGTTTTCCGGTGAGAAAGTCCAACCCTAGACTAAACTGGTGCAATGAAAACCACGGTGTCACGCAATCCCGCTTCCGAGACCCACCAAGAATACAGGCTAAAGCACTGTGATAATCTGAACCCCTTGTGGTCCTTTCGTGGATCTCGTGTGGTCTACTTTGGACCACACTGGGGACCACGGGACCTAACGAGGACCACAGGCGTGAATTCAGTAGGCTCACAGTGCGGTTTTTGGTGGTAGAAGTGAACGAAGAAGAAGAAGAAGATCATTCTGTGCCTTGTAATCAGGGAAGGCTGGCTGCAGTGATCCTCTACCTAGCTGTGTTCTTTCTTTTCGCAGTGGGCGTAGGCGAGCTGTATCCTCTTTCTATTTTTCCTTCTATAGATGATTTTCATTATTGTATTACGCCTATTTAAAAAAAACATATATCAATTCATTTATGATCCAGGTATTACTACCTGCAAGGGTGTGGCTTCATGACATGCTGGGTGTGTCTTCGTGTACCATCACCTTGTTAATTGGTGTGTGTACTGTGCTTTCCACGTAACGGATGTTCATACGTTCGCCCTGTTCCAGCAACCTTTTTCACCAGAATTGTTTTCTGTTGACAGTGGCCTGTATGTGTAGCAGAACAAACATAGCTGAGATATCGGCGCGGAACCCATAGTATATTATTCCTGAAACTATTACTAGTTACTCTGAATGCATTTAGCCTTCATTTCCGACAGTGACAGTTATGATACTTTGAAGTACAACAACAACAACATCATCATCATCATCATAATCATCATCATCGCCTTTCACTCCATTGAAAGCATGGGGCATGTAAGGCTCTCCAGTCATCTCTGTTCTTGGAATTATTCTCTGCTTTCTTCCATGTGCATCCCTTGTCTCTGAGCGCTGTCATAATTTCTCTTCTCCAGGTAAGTCTAGGCCTTCCTCGTTTTCTGTTTCCTTGAGGATTCCATGTCAGTGCCTGTCTTGCTATGCTGGTGTCGGGTTTCCTCAGAATGTGGCCAATCCACCTCCACTTCCTAGGCATGATTTCTAAGTTCATAGTTTCTTGTCCTGCCCTTTCCCAGACTTACTCGGTCTTGATCTCGTCCTGGCATTTAAGTATATCATGGTACCCTTCAGTCAAAGTTTTTAACTGGAAGATATCCATACATCTTGGGTGTATGGAAAAGAAATGATGGGGGGGGGAAGGGAGGGGGCAAACTCACCGAGGAGGGGGGGGGTCCACCTTATGCAATTCTCCGGGGCCCAGAGGGCTTGCCTTTTTAAAAGGGAGGGTTCCTGTGAACAAAAGTAAAATAGTGTGTGGTTGGGGAGGGAGGGAGAGGTTGGAGGAAAGGGGAATAGTTTTTTTTTTTTTTACTGGCTTTTAAATCTCTTCTCTGAGGTCCGGGATGAGGTACGGGATTCCATGGTTGAAATAAAAAAAAACCGCTGTTAGAGTTTCTGTCTTCTTCTTCTTCTTCTTTTTCGTTCGCTTCTACCACCAAGACCGCTCCGTGATCCTACTGAATTTACTGCCGTGGTCCTCAGTAGGTCCTGTGGTCCCCGTGTGGTCCCCGAAAGGACCACACGAGACCCCGAGATGATCACAGGAGTTCATTTCTTGTGTTTTGTTCCTAGCCGTTCATTGTATTAGTTTGCTCCTATCTGTTCACTATGTTAGTTTGTTCCTAGCTGTTCATTATGTTAGTTTGTTCCCAGCTGTTCATTATGTTAGTTTGTTCCTAGCTGTTCATTATGTTAGTTTGTTCCCAGCTGTTCATTATGTTAGTTTGTTCCTAGCCGTTCATTATGTTAGTTTGCTCCCAGCTGTTCATTTCTTCTATGTTACTTTGTTCCTAGCTGTTCATTATGTTAGGAAAAATATCAAGCACATTTTAGTGGAACATTTTAATTGTTTCAAATGTCCCGCACAGACGTTTCCTTTCCCTCTTTATACGTTAACTCTAGAAGGTAGAGAATGTATCTTGTTGTTGAGGTCTCCACTAGGCCAATGATAACTTACAGGCAGTCCCCGAATTACGAACGCCCAACTTATGTACAACCCTCATTTACGAACGACAGCCCCCCCCCCCCCCCCCGTAAAGCCTTTTGTATTAAAAATTCGACTTACATACGGCGGTTCATAACAAACAAATGGGCTCTACTTAGAGACGTGCATGAACTCATTTATTGCAGAATTAATTTCCGTGTTTCGCCAGAATAAACTTTAATAAGAAATTTTGATAGAGAGAAACTGGAAGGAAGTTTACTCTGTAATTTAAAGAAATATGAACTGCGTTTGAAATGTGCTAATTTTCATTTTATTTAGACTTTGTCCAAATATCATTCTGATTCAGTGATACGCCTAGGTATATGAGATCTACCCATGGTTTGTAGCGGAAAAGTTAAAACACTGCGCATCTACAGCAGTTCGTCGATTCCTTCAATGTTTAAATGCATGTTAAGGTGGACCGTTTATTATATACTATGTAACTGATACGAAACGTATCTAACTGCTCCGACTTACGTACAAAACTCGACTTATGGAAGCAACTTGATTGTAACTCTCTTACTTAAAAACCTATTCTCCCTTGACAACGCCGACAGAATGTTACATTGTAGTATTTTTAAAAAGTTGTATAGTTCCGCATGTGTTATCTTGCCTGACTAGGCTAACCGTGTAGAGGAAACAATGATACAGGTCACCTCGTATTTTGTTATTAGTTTACACGTGAAAGTATACCTGACTTTCTAGCCAGCTTTTGAAGCCTGAAGTATTCAGCTACTATGTGCCATTTCTATCCATTCTGGCTGCAGAATTCATTCATTCATTCATTCATTCATTCAGCTTTCCGAGCCATTGTGGTTCATTGCTGCAGATAAGACTTGTCTCCATTCCTCTCTGTTCTTAGTCTTCTCCTGTCAACTGTCCACTCCGAGAGCTCGTAGGTCTTCTTCCAGGTTCTCACACGCCACCGTCGTCTCGGTCTGCTTCTTGGTCTGTCTCCGTGTATCACGAACTTTACATCTTACATCTTTCCGTTAAACATCCTGCCGTTAAACGTCACATAAGTCTCGCGTTTGCCAAGTTTTCCTCTTTTCGGCGAGCTTTTCAACTTCATCAAAGGATGAAAATGGCCTCTCTTAACAATGTCCTCTTTAGAGTTTCACGTGGTCGACCTCTTTTTATTCGGCCTGTTGTGTTCCACTTGACAGCTTGTTTTGGGATTCTCTGTTTCTTCTCATCACATGACCGACATATGTCCATCTTCTTTTTCTGATCACCCATGAGACAGGTTGTTGTTCGCTCATCTGTCTTATCTCTACAGTGTTCTTGAATTCGTTCCACTTTATACCGAGTATTTTCCCTAGGCATTTGTTTAAAAAAAAGTCTATTTTCTTGTCTATTTATTTAGTTGTTTTCCAGCTTTCTCATGCATAAATGAGGGTGGATATTACATTTGAACTGAATGAACTTGGTTTTTGTGCTTATAACTTTTGAGCTCCATACTTTTTCAAGATTCTTGAAGGTCAGTGGTGCATTTGCTATTCTAATTCCAGCTTCCTTTCTGGTGTCACCATCCTGGTCTATGTAGCAGCCGAGGTATCATGAATGTAGCAAGATTAATGGGGAAGGGGTGGGGAGGGAGGGAGGGAGGGAGAAGAAGGTAGGGGTTCAGTGGAGGCTTCTGTGGAACCTGGACATTGCAGATGCTGAAACACGTCTCCCACACGGCCACAACCAAACGCAAGACAAGCTTCAGACTTAAACTGAGATCAGCTGAGACCGCGCTTCGACATCGACAAAACAAGGATAATGAAAAATGAAAGCACACGTGGCAGCCGGATTAACATTACAGGTCGGCAGATAGAAGAATTAGATAATTTGACATTATTGGGTACTTTTATGATGATGAAGCAGTAACGAGAGAGAGAGAGAGAGAGAGAGAGAGAGAGAGAGGAGATTAAATCTGGGCTGATCATGACCAGGGCAGCTTTTATTCGTCTTAATAAAATATTAGCGGCAGAAAACTTAAGATCCAAACCCAGACTAAGACTTTTAAACACAAATTAAAAACTGTGTTGTTCTGTGAAATGGAAAGTAACAAAGACAAACACAAACTGTGAAAACTGTGTTGCTCTGTGAAAAAAAACGTGGCAAAGACAAACACAAACTGTTAAAACTGTGTTGTTTTGTCTTAGAGACATGAAAAGTGACACGGACAACACAGAAAGAAAAAGTTTCGGTCATTTGTAAACAGTTTGCCTGAGAAGGATTGTTATAATCAAAAGGCAGAACAAGACCAGAAATGAGGAGATCTGAAGACAAATAAAACAAAAACCAGTCAATCAGTCAGACAGTCATTTGGATGTTCCTTGTAGAACTTTGGCTCCCTAACAGGTCTCCTGTATGGCTCTCGGTTGTAAGCAAGATGGCCTGCTGCTGATGCGTCCATTCGCAGATCATCAACGATGTCTTGCAGCCGTCTTCGCCTTAATCTGCTCCAGTCAATCACAACCAGAAAATTAAGGTGGATTGGACAGCATAGCAAGAAGAGGGAAATGAAAACAAAGAAGACTAAAAAAAAAAATACGCGGAGAAGAGATCAAATTAAAAGCAGAGGGACTCACGTGACTTGGAGAATAAGATCAAAGACATAAATGAACGTAAAGTCTTTGTCTGTGGCTAATTCTCCGGAAAAAGAGCCTTGGGCATTGATGAATGATTAAACATGTAGTTTCATACCGGCTAGGTTTAAAGTCATATATACATGATTGCTTGTCAGATTAGAAGAGACGGGGGGGGGGGGGGGAAGAGAGACTTTGGTTCTCCTGTTTTGCATACAGTGATTAATCAGTGACATAGAATATGAGAAAGAATTACAGTTCTATATTGAACATATCTTGCTATACGGATGTGAATCATGGACTACTGACAGACAAATGAGTAAATCATTGGAGGCAACAGAGATATGGTTCCTGAGAAGAATGTTGAGGATCCCATAGACAACCAAGATAACGAATGAGCAGTGTTTGAGACAAGCTAATGAAACAGCATGTATAATAACAAAGATAAGGAAAAAGGCAGTCATCATTCTTGGGTCATGTGTTGAGAAGAGAGAAACTGGAAAACATTATAACAATGGACAAAAACTGAAGGCAGGAGAGACAGAAGACCACCGAGAGAGCAGATGCCAAGAAGGCTTGACGCTGTGGCATGGAGAGAAATCACCAACAGAGTTAGTCAGAAATGTCAAGGACTGAGATTTGTGGAGGAGTATGACCGCTCATGCCGCTTGGCATGGCACATGGTGATGATGATGTTGATCCACTACTGTTTTTCTTTTTCTTTTTATGGTTGAGTGCATTGTGAATGATTTGAGTGGATATGTTTTGTTAATTTTAACTTCTATGTACGAAGCTAAAGAGTTTTATTTTAGATAATCTGTATCGGTGTAAGTAATCTCCCTTACTGGCTATGATCTCGCCACCGGCTGTGTGTGTTTCCAGCGTACAAGCAATAACTTGAAACTTGTCAGCTGTTGTGTGCTGTTTTTTTTTTTTTTTATTCTGTTTAAACACGCACTAGTGTCCCACGTGTGGTATGACTCTACGCTTCTACAAGGTACGAGAGTTTTTGCTGCCACATTTCGTAGTGTGTGTTTCTGTTTCTGTACTCGAGGACAAGCTACAAGTTGCGAGCTGAAAGTTATGAAAATGTCAGAAATGACATTCTTAAATTTGTTACTTCCGTCCAGTTCCCCCAACTCACACACCCCCCCCCTACACACACACATACACACAAACCTTTACGTTGATGTTTCTGTTTATGAGCTTTGTCCATGCGATCTTTTACTTCCTTCTGTGTAATCACTTCCTTGTATCTTCATAAACGAAGCGTTTTAATATGTATCTCTTGTAGACAGAACAGAGGGGGAGTGGTACGTTAAACACGCTAAACGTCTTATATAACACTTAGAAATCTACTGTACACAGTAAGTACGATGCAAGCAGGAAACAACACTTATTTTGCCCTTAGACACTTGTTGCAGTCAAAAATCCTGTCCCACAACACCAAACTATTCGTAAATATATACAAGACACAGATTAGACTGGCTGTCTTGTGTGGCTCGGAAGCGTGGGCCAATGCAAAAGAAAATGCTACAGATCTTTGAAAGGGCTATATTGCGAATAATATTTGGGTCGATTAGAGATCATATATCACGAGAATGGACAATCAGAAATAGCAAATACACACACTACTCCAGTCTCCACTTACAGCTATCTTACAACAGAGATGGCTCGAACACATGGAGTGGATGGATGGCAACAGACGCAGAAAAATGGTTTATACAAGAGGTAGACCGAGACAGCGGTGGCGTGACAACTTGGAAGAAGACCTACGAGCTCTCGGAGTGGACAACTGGCAGGAGAAGACTAAGATCAGAGAGGAACGAATACAAGTCTTGTCTGCAGCAATAAGCCGCAATGGCTCGAAAAACTGAATGAGTGTATCTCTCGTAGACAGAATAGATAGCAGTGGGCATTATTCATTCAGTATTCGGTATTCAGACAGCACAGAGGACATCAACAGCAGACTTACTAGAGCAAACCAGGCTTTTGCAATGCTGCAGAATATATGGAAATAAAAAAAACTAAGCATAAATATGAAAATCAGGATATTTAAGAGTAATGTTCTAAGTGTACTACTCTATGGAAGTGAATGCTGGAAAATCACCAAAACCATAGAAAACAAGTTGAATTCTTTCCAGACTAAATGTTTATGAAGAATTAGAAAAATATTTGGCCAAACACCATAAGAAATAACATCTTATTAGCAGAAATGCAGATGAAACCACTGACAACAATTATTGAGGAAAGACGCTGGCGATGGTTGGGACATGTGCTCCAAATGACTGACAACCCACTACCAAAAATAGCACTAAGATGGACACCACAGGGGAGCAGAAGTAAGGGTAGACCAAAAGAGACATGGAGAAGAACAACAGAAAGGATGTTGAGCAATAGAGGACTCACCTGGGCAAGAGCAGAAAAAAAGGCAAAGGACAGGCATTTGTGGAAAACCCTTGCGGAAGCCCCATGTGCCCTGGGCACTTAAGGTTCAGAGAGAGAGAGAGAGATTCAGTATTCGGTTCTCGGTATCGTCGCGAACAAGACGCTCCCATAATCGTTCCACCGCCCGTGCCAGTGAGTGTCGCACAGACTGTTTCATCAATGGTTCTTCGCATCAGTCCCTGATGATGAGCCACCCAGTGAAGATACCATTTTTGGAACTACAGCAGTCCAAATGCAAAGTTAGTTAGTCATCTTCGCTTTCGGCACGAACTCTGCAGCTAAGGCGCCAAGCCGAACAAGAACATACACAGACCACCACAGTTCACCACTGGCCGAGTAGACATAACGAGGAATCATCAATGCTGTCCATGCGAAGTTCACAGCTCACACTGGTGCCATAGCACTAAGCTCATCAATTCGGCACACAGAACCGACCCTCCATCTTGAAGGCAATGACGACACTGCTGCTCATGTGCCACGTTCGTGCGTTCCTGTTCGCATCACACTCAGTCAGACTTCGAAGATCTAGCACGGGGCACAAGGACTTCCAACTGGCATCACAGAAATCCAGCTCCAGATCGACTTTCATAGCAGTCAGAGTGTCGCTTGTGAGAGCGTGAAGCGTTCAAATGCGACCTACTGTCATTGCTGAATCGGAAACCAATCAATCTAGAGTGAGAGACAATTGTTAAGTAAGCTAATCTCTTATTTAATATTTTGACATCCGGAAAGGGCAAGTGATAGAAATTGTTAAATAAGCAAGAGCAAGTTATAGAAATTGTTAAATAAGCTAACTTCTTATATAATATTTTGACAAGTAGTTTATGTAGATAGAGGAAAGGGCAAGTGACAGAAATTGTTAAATAAGCAAGGGCAAGTGATAGAAATTGTTAAATAAGCTAACTTCTTATACGATATTTTGACAAGTAGTTTATGTAGATAGAGGAAAGGGCAAGTGATAGAAGTTGTTAAATAAGCAAGGGCAAGTGATAGAAGTCGTTAAATAAGCAAGGGCAAGTGATAGAAGTGGTTAAATAAGCAAGGGCAAGTGATAGAAGTGGTTAAATAAGCAAGGGCAAGTGATAGAAGTGGTTAAATAAGCAAGGGCAAGTGATAGAAGTGGTTAAATAAGCAAGGGCAAGTGATAGAAGTGGTTAAATAAGCAAGGGCAAGTGATAGAAGTGATTAAATAAGCAAGGGCAAGTGATAGAAGTGGTTAAATAAACAAGGGCAAGTGATAGAAGTGGTTAAATAAGCAAGGGCAAGTGATAGAAATTGTTAAATAAGCAAGGGCAAGTGATAGAAGTGGTTAAATAAGCAAGGGCAAGTGATAGAAGTGGTTAAATAAAGCAAGGGCAAGTGATAGAAATTGTTAAATAAACAAGGGCAAGTGATAGAAGTGGTTAAATAAGCAAGGGCAAGTGATAGAAATTGTTAAATAAGCAAGGGCAAGTGATAGAAGTGGTTAAATAAGCAAGGGCAAGTGATAGACATTGTTAAATAAGTTAACTTCTTATATAATATTTTGACAAGTAGTTTACATGGATAGAGTCGAGGACGGCTGAAAGACACTGTTAAAAAAAAAAAAGCTAACATGTTTCTTTTCGAGATGAAAAAAATTTTCTCATCTCTCAGCATTTCTCACTTGTTCAGTGCAGAAAGGTAATCTTGTATAATCCAGGTGAGTTAAGCCTATTTCAGACAGAATTATTTATCAAGGTATTTCATGTTTTTCTTGACCTGGTTTTGTTGCTTTTTCATTAAATAAAGAAAAAAGACAGAAATGATAAAAAAAGAAAGCATCTCTCACTCTCTCTCTCTCTCTGAACCTTAAGTGCACATCACACATGGGGCTTCCGCGAGGGCTTTCCACAAATGCCTGTCCTTTGCCTTTTTTTCCTCTCTTGCCCATGTGAACCCTCTGTTGCTCAACATCCTTTCTGTTGTTCTTCTCCATGTCTCTTTTGGTCTACCCTTACTTCTGTCCCCTGTGTGTAGGGCTATTTTTGGTAGTGAGTTGTCAGTCATCCGGAGCACATGTCCCAACCATCGCCAGCGTCTTTCCTCAATAATTCCTGACAGTGGCTTCATCTGCATTTCTGCCAAAATGATGCTATTTCTTATGGTGTTTGGCCAAAATATTTTTCTAATTCTTCGTAACCATTTCCAGACTAAATGTTTACGAAGAATTAGAAGAATATTTTGGCCAAACACCATAAGAAATAGCATCATTTTGGCAGAAATGCAGATGAAGCCACTGACAGCAATTATTGAGGAAAGACGCTGGCGATGGTTGGGACATGTGCTCCGGATGACTGACAACTCACTACCACAGAATTGAAATACTGGAACATGAATGGCAATGTTAGTAGATGGCTTGCCTCAAGCTTGGCAAACCATAGCCGGCCAAGACCCTGTCTACTTGCCAGTGGTGCCTTTGTAAAAAAAAAGACAGTAGTTTGTCTAGGTCAGCAGAGATCGCAGTGGAAAGGCGAAACCGGTCATAAAAATGAGCTTAGCCGAAGTTGGATGTGTTGGGTTGAAAGGCGCGTAACCCGCGGCACAAAGCAACAAACTAAGGGCGATAGCCCAAGATGAAGGAAGGAAGAAGAAGAAGAAGATCGTTTCTTGAACTGAAATGCAGCTGTGTGATACTGACCTGGACAGTATTAGCAACATTGCGTGTTTGCTTGCACAATGCCCTGTAGTTTGAAGAGTCTCTAAGTTATATTGTCATAAGCGCTGATGGCATTAACCGGCAATTATCGGTAAACTACCGACTAAAAGAAAGAAAAACCGAAACTTTTCGAGGTCGTCGGGTACCGTAACCGGTTTATATTATAAAAATACCTTGTTAAAAAAAACAAACAAAAAACAACAAAATCGGCTGGAGATAATCAGGTCAGCAGGCTAATGATGCTCAATTTGCCTTTGGTTCAGCATGTGAGCTATTTTGTAAAAATTAAAATCTCGGTGCAAATAAGGTAAGAACAAAATTCACTTGAATATTTACTTTGGCTGATGCTTGTAAAGTGTGTATAATTTTACATTAAAAAAAAAAGTATTGAGCACCAAATGCTGTAATGAGAAAACCAGAATTTTGGGAAAGGATTTCGCACAAACTTGAAAGACGTGTACATTTGTGCCGGTAAAAAAAAAAAAAAAATTCCTAGCCTGATCAGTGGTTTGATATGTGGATGAAAGTTGGAATGTTCTAAAAGTCGTGTATGATCGCTCAAAAAGTGCCCACGTTTTTTCAGGGGAGACAGATTCTTTACATTATTGCCAAAAATATTCTGGAATGTTTGTATAATTTGAATTATTAAAAAAAAAAAAGAAAGAAAGAAAAGAAAAAATAGAAACAGCTTTACTCATTAATGCAGCACACATTTGCAAACCTTCTCGACATGTAGAAAAAAACCTAAGGCTGTGTGAGTATTGATTATGATAGCCCTGTAATGGAACACACACAGGACTAAGAAGTAGGAACAGAAGAGAAAGTGTACATTTCAGTTTTACAGAATATGACACATAAGAAATGGAAGAGAAAAGAAAGAAAGGGAGGGAATAATAATCTCTAGATTTCCACGAAGCTGCACCCCAGAGATTATTTACTTTTATATATTTATCAATCAATCAAGTGGCGTGTGGCGTAGGCGATCATTTCTCTCCACAATTCCCTGTCTTTAGACTTGATTATGAGATCCGCCGGTGACTTTCTTCCTAGCCACACTCACAGCCCATCCAGTAACTTCTTTCTCTGTCTTCCTCTGTCTCTTCTTCCCTCAATTTTTTTCCTCTTGCCAGTGTGTTCCAGTTTTCCTCTTCTCAGAAAATGTCCTAAAAATCTCGCTTGTCTGCCTCTGATCTTTGCTGTAATTTGCCTTTTAACCCCAGCCTCTCTTAAGACTTCTTCGTTGGCTTTCTTAGTTGTTCATGGTACCTTCAACATCCTTCTTATGAACCACATTTCCATGACCTCCATTTCTTGCTGTACTCTCTTATTCATGAACCATGCTTCACATCCATAAAACAAAATTGGCTCGATGTAACATTTAAGTACTCAGAATCTTGTTTCCATTGATATGGATCTGTTGCACAAGATGTTTCTCATTTTCTACAATACTGACTTGGCCTGAGCACGTTTGCTTTTTATTTCGTTGTGATATTTCCCTTTAGCTGTTATAATTGTTCCTAAGTACTTGAATCTATCAATTTGTTTCAGTTCTGTGCCATCGATGGTAATGCTACATTTTGATAGTATTCTTTTCTTTGAGATGACCACCACTTCAATATTCTTTTTATTCAGGCTGATACCTTTACTTTTATTTTCATGAACCACGATGTCCAGAAGAGCCTGTAGCTCCCCTTCACTTTTAGCAATCAAAATATATTTATAAAAAAAAACTGTTTGGAATGTTTGTATATCCACCCAGTGTTATTGACACACCAATGAAATGTTGGCATATCCACCCAGTGTTATTGACACACCAATGAAATGTTGGCATATCCAATCAATGCTGCTGATACACCAATGAAGTGTTGGCACATCCAACCAATGATACAGACACACCAATGAAATGTTGGCATATCCAACCAGTGTTACTGACACACCAAAGAAATGTTGGTATATCCATCCATTGTTACTGACACACCAGTGAAATGCGGGTAGATCTGTGGCTACTTTCAATAAAAGTGAAAAGTTCTTGAACACAGCTCCCAACAGCGTACTCATTTTTCTAGTTAACTTTTGTTGTTATTTGTGAACCCCCACCTCGTTTCTTCATCGCTACAGATATTAGTGCGTATATTCATGAACTTTTCTCCCTTTTTTGGAAAGATTAGCAACGTTTTCTAAAGTTAACTTCCAGAGTTACATCAAAACGCCAGCAACGAAATGATTCTCTGTGAAGCTCTGGTGATCCTGAACTTGTTGCTGAGCACTCAACCCCTACAGAAAGTTGTGCCATCTCCCCGCGCTGATGTAGCAAAGAGGACTTTTCAAACTGATTTGGTTTTATAGGTGGCTTCAAGCACGAATACAACACTGGATACAGCTACAAGAGGTCATTCTAGAAGGAATGCAGTTTTCTATATCGCCCATAGTTACTACAGTAGTAGTAGTTTTAACTGGTGATTTTCCTACGTAGTAGTTTAGTAAGAAATGTTTTCTAGCTCCATCTTTTAGTTGTGAAATTCGCACAGACAGCATTAATGGTTCTTAGCTATGTCTACCGGGCCAATGGTGAAATGTGGTGTGTTCTGGTTCGGCTTGGCATCTTAGCTACGCAGTTCGTGCCGAAAGCTATGCTGACTAGTTTCTCATTTGAACTTTTGTAGTTCCTAAAACGGCATTCTCACTGGGTGGTTCGTCATCAAGAACTAATACGAATGACTGTCGATGAACATTCTGTACGATATTCACTTGCATATACGGTGGAGGGACTATGGGAATATCTTGTTCGCGACGATACCCAGAACCTAGTCTTATATCTTACATCCTTCCCGTGCCGCCAAACGTCACGTAGAGCTCCCACGGTAGATTGCCAAGATTTCCTGTTTTCGGCGAGCTTTTCAACCTCATCAAGGGACGTTTTTCCCACTAAGCTGGCCTCTCTTAACAATATCCTCTTTAGAGTTTCATGTAGTCGACCTCTTTTTCTTCGACCTGTTGTGTTTCTCTTGATAGCTTGTTGTAGGATTCTTTGGTTGTTTCTTCTCGGTACATGACCCATATATGTCCATCTTCTTTTTCTGTTCAACAATGAGACAGGTTGTTGTTTGCTCATCTGTCTTATCTGGTTGTTATTCTTGAATTCGTTCCACTTTATACCAACTATTTTCTATAGGCATTTGTTTTCAAAAGAGTCTAATTTCTTGTCCATTTCTTTAGTTGTTTTCCAGCTTTCACATGCATAAATTTGAATTGAATTAGTTTGCTTTTGTGCTTATAACTTTTGAATGCCATATTTTCTCAAGATTCTTGAAAGTCGATGCTGCTTTTGCAATTCTAATTCCAACTTCCTTTCTGGTTTCACAATCCAGATCTATGTAGCTGCCGAAATATGGAAATTGGTTTACTTCTTCAACAGCTGCTCCTTCAATGAATATTTTTCCTTTATGGTTAATGAGAAGTTTCATTATTTTTTTCCCTTTTAATTTCAAGTCCTATTTTACCAGCCAGTGAAGACAGGGTATCTGGTTTTTTTTTCATGCATTGATTTCATATTGTCACTGATAAGAGTCATGGCATCTGCAAAATCAAGATCTTCCAGTTGGGTCTCATGTACCCAACGAGAACCTAGTACTGAATACTGAAATACTGTAACGTGTTGATCATCGTTTCTCCACTTGAGCAGATGATCCGAGCCTCGAATCTCACAAGGCATCTTTGATTGTTTTGGTCATGCAGCAGAAGCGCTTCCTGTGGTGTGCAGTCTCCATCATGACCTCGGGGTGGTGAGACTGTGCAGGCAGCATGGAAATCCACGAGAATATACACCCGCAAATTTAAACAACTGATCACGCAACAGTCAGGAAATTAGAGGAACAGCAAAGAAACCTCACAGATTCCACAAAATCTGGCTCATGACGGAAGTAAGAGGCCCTCGTTGACCACAAACGGATCTTTGCTTTTTCAGGACAGCTCAAAGTTTGTGTCAGAAATTGCACGAACGATACGACATTTTCATCTATTATTGTTGTTTGTTTGAAGGTGATCAAAATTCCATAATCGCAGATGCATTCTCGTGATATGGCTGCAACAGCGTTGGAACGTTAAAAAAAGAACAAGATGCGTGCTTGACTTGATACCACAAGCTTGATAAACATCAGATAATATCTACTTCAGCTGTCAGTCATAGGACTAGGATACAGAAGAATTTGCTAAACCTCTAGACCCTTACCAACCAGCTTGTGGTAAAACAAACAAAGACATGAGACGTAACTGTCACTTGAAGCATGTAACAAGCCTCACACTGAGGCAGCTTAAAATGTGAACGTGGCCAGGGTGTATCAAAGCTGTTATCAGTAACACGAGAAATTAGAAGGGGCTCTGGTACTACGCTGGCTGGGAAAACTACCAAACATATGTTTGACACAAAGCATTCACAGCAAACCTCTGAACAATATGGCCTTGTCAAAGAAGTTCTGCGACTTCCTTTCTGTGGAGAGTTTAGAAGACGTCTGACGTTGTCCTTTGTTGGCTTTTAGTCACCGATGACGAAGAGTAAGTGTATGGAATGCGGCGTAAACAAACTGCTACATCCTTCCTTTTGTGTTACATAAAATCTTGTGTGCGATACGATCCATGGACCCGCATCTGTCTTTTTTACTTGTCAACGGTCTGTCAAGGGAATTAGTTGTCAACAGGCTACCAAGGAAATTAGTTGTCAACGGTCTTTTAAAGAAATTAGTTGTCAACGGTCTTTTAAGGAAATTAGTTGTCAACGATCTTTTAAGGAAATTAGTTGTCAACGGTCGTTCAAGGAAATTAGTTGTCAACGGTCTTTTAAGGAAATTAGTTGTCAAAGATCTTTTAAGGAAATTAATTGTCAACGGTCTATCAAGGAAATTAGTTGTCAACGG
This sequence comes from Achatina immaculata, assembly GCA_009760885.1. Classification (NCBI taxonomy): domain Eukaryota; kingdom Metazoa; phylum Mollusca; class Gastropoda; order Stylommatophora; family Achatinidae; genus Lissachatina; species Lissachatina immaculata. The sequence continues at coordinate 11,737,823 of CM019709.1, read as the reverse complement.
TCTATCAAGGAAGTTAGTTGTCAACGGTCTATCAAGGAAATTAGCTGTCAACGGTCTATCAAGGAAATTGCTGTCAACGGTCTATCAAGGAAATTAGTTGTCAACGGTCTATCAAGGAAATTAGTTGTCAACGGTCTGTCAAGGAAATTAGCTGTCAATGGTCTGTCAAGGAAATTAGTTGTCAACGGTCTATCAAGGAAATTAGCTGTCAATGGTCTGTCAAGGAAATTAGTTAATCAAGGAAATTAGCTGTCAATGGTCTGTCAAGGAAATTAGTTGTCAACGATCTTAGGGAAATTAGTTATCAAAGGCAGTTTAAGGAAATTAGTTGTCAACGGTCTATCAAATAAATTAGTTGTCAACGGTGACTTAAGGTAATTAGTTGTCAACGGTGTGTCAAATAAATTAGTTGTCAATGGTCTATCAAATAAATTAGTTGTCAACGGTCTCTTAAGGAAATTAATTGTCAACGGTCTATCAAATAAATGAATTGTCAACGGTCTATCAAATTGTCAACGGCCTCTTAAGGAATTTAGTTGTCAACGGTCTATCAAATAAATTAGTTGTCAACGGCCTCTTAAAGTGTCAACAGTTTCTCAAGACTCATTTTTGTCCCCTCATTTCTGTCGAATATCATATTGCAATATTCTCAGATCGTGCAGTCTCCTACAAGTTATTATTCACAGCAAGCAGACTGCCATATGTTCAAGAGAAAAGCGAAACTTCAACAGCTTCTCCTTTACAGTAAACATTACAAAATCATTTCGCTTTATTTTCTGACGGACAGTGTAATTACATTAACAATCGTTTGCTCACTCGATATCCGTGCTATATCGTGTGTACTCGCTTCAATTTTAATTTCAGGTAACCGAATCTAAGCTCTGTTCATAGCTCTTTCTTGTTTCAGTTTACCGTCATTTATCACATCAGAAAAGTACAGACTGTCATTGTGATAGTATGGACCAGGGGCGATTTTGATCTGGTTGTGACGTTTTAATGCGCATATACATTCCGAGGTAGTGGATCATGGTTAGCAAAACCGAATTCGCAAAACTGACTGACAAAATGCAACCCAGCTGAAAAAAAAATTAGTAAAGAAAACATCGAAGTTGTTGGCTTTCCAACATCAGTGATTTAGCAGTATGCTCTTCTGTAAGTTCACATGAATGCACTTCAACAAATAGGGGAAACAATGGAGCACTTAGCTATCACTTGCAAGAAGCTGCGTCCAGCAGTGCGTGTGGTAGAGTGATGCGACGTGCAAAAAGACGGTGAGGACCGTGGAAAGGGGAGAGTGATGCAGTTGTAATCTAGTCAAGAGAAGGGTGAGTGAATAGATGAATGTGTTTTGGGGTAGAAAGTTTGTAATCCAATGCAGTGAGAACATTTTGAAATATGTGTTGCAGCTGAGGAAGGAGATCAAACGTACTGCAGAGGGAATGCGACTACGGAGAATAGGGAATGTTAACTTTAACCGAATTTCGAGTTCACGCTATATGGTTCCTGTGTCCCATATTCCTGAATGCGGAGGTTCTCAGGCGCTAGGTGGCTTCTGTCGTCGGAGTGACATTGTTTAATGACTGTTAAGCAGAAAAATAGATTTGCCTCCGTGGTTGGGACTGTTAAAATGATTAACCCTTACCACTCACACACACACAAACACACATACACACACACAAACACACACTTTCTGAAAATGTCTGCCAAGGACATCACCAGTTAATCCTAAACAAGGAATCTTGATAGAGAAGACAAAAATACAGACATTTTTTAGACGTATAAAATCGCTAACTGGGAGTTGACTTAAAGAAGTGCTAACCGTCGGCAGATAATATTTAATTGCGCGAAGACAAGCAAGACAGGAGGTAACTGGTCCGCGGCTATTTCAATGTGAACATAATCGATGAGTTGTACAAGATAATCATAGGAATCTCCTCAAGTAGAACCAGTGGCGCTATTTGGTGTAATTTCTACCCTGACATTTATACTTAGCCGCGATAGAGCAGTTGTAAAACATTCGACCATTACAATATTTTTGTTGGCAGTTCGGTGGTTACGTACAGTTTTTTTAAGTTCGAGTATCGCTGAGGGTTCGTCGAGTTCATCATGTCTTCGTGGCTAAGACCCAGTCACACGTAAGTACATGTTAAGTTTACACTTCTAGGGTATGGCTAGATCTGCTTTGTCCTCAAGTTCTTCTCGTTTCTTTTCTTGCTCCTCTCTCGTGTATCTTCTTAGGTCAGTAACTTATTTTGGGCAATTTTTTTTTTACGAATTTAAAGTTTATATATTCGGTCGTGTCTCTTTAATACAATAAACATTTTAAGTTTTTGTATAGATGCACAACCGAGAGGCTTACAGGAGTGCTGTTTGGGAGGCAAAGTTCCGCAAGGGACATGCAAATGAATGAATGAATGAAATAGATGCCAATAGCTTGGAGAGGTTGACAGTAGAAGGCATAGTGCCTGGAAAAAAAGATAAAAGGGACGTCCTCAACGCAGATGGACTCAGGATGTTTGAATGTGCCATTGTGAGATGCTGATCAGCTTGCATAAGACCACAGTGCATTCAGGGAGGCTGTGAGATGGACAACGTTCTGAAAAGGACACGTCACATGAATGAATAAGTTCCCATGTATACTGTTAAGAAAAAAAGAAACGCAACACTACTGTAGTCGTAATGGACACCAAATTTCAAACTTGTATCAAAATTTTATTTTACGGAATTGATATTTCAATCTTGGCATGAAGAAACTTTAAGAATTTAACAATGAAATGGCGTTCATTAAATTTGGTTTGACTTTTTATTCTTTGCGACTGAGGCCTCCGTTTCAGTAAGGTGTATGGCCTCCTCTGGCCTGTATCAGAGAACGACATCTCCTTGACATAGATCCGATTAGCCGTTGGATCTGTTGTTGTGGGATGGCTGCCCACTCTTCCTGCAGTGCAAGAGACAACTGTCGGAGATTGGTTGCCGCCACGTCTCGCTGACGGACTTGTCTGTTGAGTTCATCCCATAAATTCTTCTTCTTCTTCTGCGTTCCAGGTTGTTGGTCACTTCAGATCCTGATTCCTGTCGACATGACAAAGCCCGCAGTCCTCTCCAGGTCCTGATAGGAGCCCCAAAGCTTTTGCCCTAAGCTTGTGTCCTCTGGCCATGTCTCATGCCTCAGGTCTGCATGGTTTGGGCACTCTTGTAGGATATGTTCTGGAGTCTGGACTCCACTGCCACATGGACACTCGTCTGTGTGAGATATTTTGAGTCGATGCGGGTGGCTCAGTAGTCTGCAGTGGCCTGTCCTTAGACGAAAGAGGATGGTTTGCTGATGTCTTTGTAGTTGGTGTATTGCATCTGGTTCATTGTTGCATTTCAGTTTCTTTTTCCATTCAGATTTACACTGGTTACGGATTATGGTTTTCGCCTCTTGGTAGTTTACTGGATGATTGGTTTGATCTTGATTGCTGCCAGCTTTGGATAGGCTGTCAGCTATTTCATTGCCAGCTATTCCACAGTGAGGTGGTACCCATTGTAGGGCTACGGTTGTTGACAGTGGAAGGTGCTTCAGTTCTGTTGTGATTTCCTGTATGTTTCCCTGTGGGTTCTTTGTTGTTTTTAGAGATTCAAGAAGTGCCCTGCAGTCTGTGAAGAAGGCTGTTTTGTGTTATGGCTGCTGGTTTTCTGTTTTAAGTGTTCTTAGGGCTTCAAGGAGGGCTGTTGTTTCTGCCCTGTAGTTGGATGAAATCTTTCTGTGTATCTTATGTACACTCCCCACCTCAATTTTTTACTGCTTTTTCTGCAGATCAGTCTGTGTACACATATGTCCATTCAGCTGCTCTTGGATCAGTGTCTTCGTCTCAAGTTTTGTTAGGTAGTAAGTGTTCTACTGGATTCATGTCTGATGACATGGGTGGCCACGGAATGGCCTGGACGTTGTTGTCAGCGAGGAACTGGGTGGTGAGTTGTGACACATGAGGTCGAGCGTTATCCTGTTGAAAAATCGACCCTGATGCAGCCAGAAGTGGAAGGACGTGAGGACGAGGAATTTCAGCGACGTATCGTATCGCTGGGCATTAAGGTGTCCTTCAGTTTGCACTAGGTCGTCCACTACACCAGTACCCCTCCACCATCATGGGAAGGAGCCTCATCCACGCAATTCTGGGCTCATGGACTTTGGGGTAAACTCTTCTCTGTCTATCGTGTCGCTGGAGCAGAAAGAATGATTAATCACTAAACCAAACCCTTTTCCACTCATTCGCAACGGTTCACTGACGATGCTGGTTCGTCCACTACAGTCATTTCTAGTGATGCCGGTCCAAAAGAACAGGACCTCTGTAGGGTTTTCTAGCCCAAAGACCAGCGTCGTGCAGCCGGTTCCTGACCGTTTGATTTGAAATTTGACGAGCTGCTGTCATTGACTGGACTGTTGAGGAGGCAGATGTAAATCGATTCCTGAGGTGACACAGCCGTAAGAAGCTGTCTTCGGCAGGAGTTGTGACTATGGGTCTTCCACTGCGGGGCCGGTCTGCAACTGAGCCAGTCCAGTGGCGACTAATGGTGCTTCTAACCACATTAAATTGCCTGCCCTCTACACTTTGTGATTGTTCAGTCTGTAAAAGTCCAATAACGACGAGTCGTTGTTCTGTATTGAGATGAGCCATACTTGCAAATTGAATTTTCAAATGAATTGATTCGAGGAACGTCAGTCTTTTATCGGCATTCAATAACATGGTCAGTAAGTTTTGTGTTCAGTAAGTTCCACGGGATTGTCGTGAACCTGTCATGAGTTACTGTCAAAAATACTGTTTTGACTAGTGTCGCTTTTCTGTGCTCATGTATCATTTACTGAGTACAACTCAGGTCAGCACGTGAAGCTGATGTGCAAGTGAACGTTTCAGGCAATTTGCCCTTGTCTGATCAGCAAACTTCAGTTTAAATCCCAACATCGTATTTGTTGCGTTTTTTTTTTAATAGTATAGTTTTGTAAACTTTTTTTTGGGTACAATATTCCTTTTGCTTTGGATTTGAATGAACTATTCGTAAAGACGTTATGTAGTGATATCCAGCATTCCTGCCATCTACTGACACTCCAGCTGTATATGCAGAACCTAACCTCATATCCTTCCTATACAACCTGGTGGACTGGGGAGCTGGACCGTGAGGCCATATCCTTCCTATACAACCTGGTGGACTGGGGAGCTGGACTCTGAGGCCATATCCTTCCTATACAGCCTGGTGGACTGGAGGGCGCTGGACCCTGAGGCCATATCCTTCCTATACAACCTGGTGGACTGGAGGGCGCTGGACCCTGAGGCCATATCTTTCCTATACAACCTGGTGGACTGGAGGGCGCTGGACCCTGAGGCCATATCTTTCCTATACAACCTGGTGGACTGGGGAGCTGGACTCTGAGGCCATATCCTTCCTATACAGCCTGGTGGACTGGAGGGCGCTGGACCCTGAGGCCATATCTTTCCTATACAACCTGGTGGACTGGAGGGAGCTGGACCCTGAGGCCATATCATTCCTATACAACCTGGTGGACTGGGGAGCTGGACCCTGAGGCCATATCTTTCCTAAACAACCTGGTGGACTGGAGGGCGCTGGACCATGAGGCCATATCTTTCCTATACAACCTGGTGGAATGGGGAGCTGGACCCTGAGGCCATATCCTTCCTATACAACCTGGTGGACTGGAGGGCGCTGGACCCTGAACCCTCACCTGCCTGACGACGCCGAGGTTAGACCCTGAAGCCACAATCTCCCTGTCTAGCCTGTTGGATTGGACGGTGTCGAGATCCTGAACCCTCACCTGCCTGACGACGCCGAGGTTAGACCCTGAAGCCACAATCTCCCTGTCCAGCCTGTTGGATTGGACGGTGTCGAGATCCTGAACCCTCACCTGCCTGACGACGCCGAGGTTAGACCCATGAGGCCATAATCTCCCTGTCTAGCCTGTTGGATTGGACGGTGTCGAGATCCTGAACCCTCACCTGCCTGACGACGCCGAGGTTAGACCCTGAAGCCACAATCTCCCTGTCTAGCCTGTTGGATTGGACGGTGTCGAGATCCTAAACCCTCACCTGCCTGACGACGCCGAGGTTAGACCCTGAAGCCACAATCTCCCTGTCTAGCCTGGTGGATTGGACTGTGTCGAGCCCCGAACCCACATCTGCTCTAGCGAGAAAATAAATCGCTATCGCCTCAGCCCCGTTTTCGCTTTGAAACTAACAAGCAAAAGTGCCCTCGTCTTCTCTGTGTAATATGTCTCCAGCTCCTTATAGCTTCTCTCACTTCACATCTCACGTCTGTCCTCATCTTTGCCCTTCTCTGTGAATATTTCTTTCTAGTTCTCTTTTTGCTCTCTGTCTCTAAGCACATTGTCATTCTATATATCTTTATTCTCATCCTTATTTTTCTTTCTTCTTTCTTTATTCTCATCCTTCTTCTTTTTCTTTCTTTCTTTCTTTCTTTATTCTCGTCCTTCTTCTTTTTCAAAACCTGTGATAAGTTTTCACCTTCGACATTTCCTGCCAACTTGACAGTTATACAGCACAACAACACCAACAACAACAACAACAGTGGAAATAGCAACAGTAACATCACAACTAGATGATGGTCAACTGTTTGCTGATTTCTTGGAATGAATGATTCCCGTAGATATCACAGTACTTGTAACTGTTATGCACACAAAGTGTTGCAGGTAGTACATCACCAAACGAAATAAAAATTTACGTTTATTTGAATTTCTTAGCGTTTCTTATAATTTAGAAACTAGACATTATCTTCTAGAAACTAGACGAAGTATTTTGATCGTCTTTTTCATAGATATCCAACTATTGCGACACTTCTAACTGTGTATTTAGCACACCATCACTTGCTTTTAAGCAAGTTCTATTCTTGCGACATATATTTTTGCTGTAAAACAGGTTTACAGAAGCAGTTGATCTTGTAAAGGTAAATATCGTTTACTATGTTTGCTTTTCTTGTGGTGTTGCAACTTGAGACATTTAGCCATGTTTTTCAACTTTCTGTCTTGTTGCTATTATTTCCATTGCTTATGTTCATTGCGTCATGTATTTTTTTTTAACTGTTAGATGAACTAAATATTTTTTGTCACGTTGATAATCTTGCGTTTTTGTGTGGGGATACATCGTGTTTACATAGTTTCTGGTCAACTACTGACTTCTGTCATACTGGTGGAAAACTCCGGAGTAATCTGCGAAACAGCTCAATCTAAAACACATGTTTTACGTGTCCAAGTATTTATCACATCCATCTCAACCACGCTGCATCTGTTGCTTTCCACAATTAAACAGAAAAAGACAACTTTTTTAAACAAGGAAACATACAAATATTTGAAGATCAAGACTCTTAGGCCATCAGTTCTCAAACTTTCTCTGACTGGGGCTTGCTTGGAAATCTAAATTTCTGTCGCGGTACAGCTGGACTCCCGGATGGTTAATACATTATTTTATACATTCTTGGGCAGATTTACGGTCGTTCCTACTTACGGTCGATGTTTCACAGATACGATTATTTTCTATGTATTTAGGCACCGCGTCCTTGATTGACCGCTTCTTATCTTCCATTGTCTTGTTTACCAAGGAACTTTTAACTTGCGAAGTGATATTTTATTATTTTTCATTAAAAGGTGCTCAGTTGGTGGGGACGTTGGTGTGTTTGTGTGTATGTAATTTGTGTGTATCTGTCTGTCATTTGCATGTCCAATGCGGACCTTTGCCTCCCTAACAGCTTTCCTATGGGCCTCTGGGTTGTGAGGAAGATGGCCTGCTGTTGATGCTTCATTTGCAGATTATCAACGATGTCTTGCAGCCATCTTCGCCTTGGTCTTCCTCTCTTTCTTTTTCCATTATGTACCCTTCCAAGACGGTTTTCTCTAGATTATCATGACGTTTAATGTGTCCAAAATATTTAAGTTTTCTCTGTTTAATACTCTTTACTAGCCAGCCTTCTTCAATATTAAGTTCTTGTAGTATGGATATATTTGGTTTTTTTTGTGTCCATGATATTTGAAGAACTCTTCTGTAGCATTTACATTCAAAGGGATTTATGTTTTTCTCAGCTGTTTTGTTAAGTGTCCAGGTCTCACAGGCATATGTTGTGATGGGAAAGATGCATGCCCTTAAAAATCTTATTTTTGTAGTGCTGTCTGTTCCTCTCCACAGATTCTTTAGTTGTTTTACTTTCTGAAGAGCGATAGATTTTTGTGTATATCACTGAGAAATTATTACAATATGATTCTTTATTTAGCGTGTTGTGATTCATATTTTGTGATTAATTTCCACACAGTTAGTGTGATAATTTACAATCTGTTCACATTTTAAAGTGATGGCAAACATGTCTACACATCTTGTAACATTTTATAGTACCGTACACGGTGTCTGGGAACCTCGCTAGTGTAGTGGATTAGTCACTCGCTCCCCGACATGGCGACCCGGTTTCGATTTCCACTCACCACAGTGACGGTCTGATCACGGCTCGCAAGAAACTCCAGGGGCTCGCCCCTTCTTCTTCTTCATCTTCTTCTTCTTCTTCTTCTTCTCGTCCTTATGTTTGAGCTAGTTATTTCACTTTCCGCTACATAAAGTCAAGTGATCGCTATAGTTTCTCTATATACCTGGTTTAGCTTAGAACCACTCACAGACAAGAGTCTGTGAATTCTGAGATCACAATATGGGCTTTGTAGTGGTCTATAGCTGGAAATAATACCGCAGACTCGCCTGCTGAAGAGGGAAATAAAAACTACAAGACGTGTTTTTTATGAAGTCCTTAGAAGAATCAAGTTCATTACATAAAATTGTAACGTTTTTTATGGCTACATGGGCCAACACCACAAATCGATGCATCAGTGAAGTGCTAAGAATTAAGGCAAGTGGTTAATAACGCTAGCTTTCTTTAATATATTACACCTTTTTATTTTTCTTTCGTGCATTTTTCGTGAAGTTAAAGAACATTTTAGTTTTGTGTTAACTCCACCGTGGGAAACAACATTGAAGTACATGCTGTGTATGGGAATAGAGCAACATTTGTGAGGGTTCCGTTTTTAAAACAAGCTATCAAGTGGAACACAACATGACGAAGAAAAAGAGGTCGACCATGTGAAACTCTAAAGAGGACATTGTTAAGCGATGGCAGTTTAGCTGGCATAAAATCCCTTGATGAGGTTGAAAACCTCGCCGAAAAACGGGAAAACTTGGCGAACTACCATGCGAGCCCTGTGTGACGTTTAGCGGGACGGGAAGGATGTAAGATGTAAGACGGAAATAACCCATGCCTGCTTTGTGTAAAGTGGGACTGTTAACACTTCAAATTTTCAAAAGCTCTGTTATCTGTTCGTCCTTGGAATCATCAGTCACTGCCTTTCTGCGTGTAACAGAAGCATCGTATCAGATAGAACGTGAGCTACAGGGCTTCTCTTTAATTTTAAGATCGGATGTAGGTATCAGACTAGCTCTGCAAACTGAACCACGTAGGAAAACAACAAAAACCCCTGTGTCCTGCGGCATTTGCATTCGCTGTCTTTGTTTTCCTATGGAAACCCCCCCCCTCTCTCTCTCTCTCTCTCTCTCTCTCTCTCTCTCTCTCTTTCTCTCTCTCTGAACCTTAAGTGCCCAGGGCACATGGGGCTTCCGCAAGGGTTTTCCACAAATTCCTGTCCTTTGCCTTTTTTTCTGCTCTTGCCCAGGTGAGCCTTCTATTGCTCAACATCCTCTCTGTTGTTCTTCTCCATGTCTCTTTTGGTCTACTCTTACTTCTGTTCCCCTGTGGTGTCCATCTTAGTGCTGTTTTTGGTAGTGAGTTATCAGTCATTCGGAGCACATGTCCCAGCCATCGCCAGCGTCTTTCCTCAATAATTGCTGTCAGTGGCTTCATCTGCATCTCTGCCAACAAGATGTTATTTCTTATGGTGTTTGTCCAAAATATTTTTCTAATTGTTTGTAAACATTGTATCTGAAAAGAATTCAACTTGTTTTCTATGGTTTTGGTGATTTTCCAGCATTCACTTCCATAGAGTAGTACACTTAGAACATTACTCTTAAATATCCTGATTTTCGTATTTATGCTTGGTTTTTTAGATTTCCATATAGTCTGCAACACTGCAAAAGCCTGGTTTGCTCTAGTAAGTCTGCTGTTGATGTCCTCTGTGCTGTCTCCATTTTCTACTACTTTACTGCCAAGGTATACAAATTCATTGACTTCCTCCACTAACTTGCTATCTACTCTCAGTATATTTCTGTTGTTCACATTTTGCTTCATTAACTTTGTCTTTCCTACGTTGATCTTTAGTCCTATGTTGTTTGCATTCTGAGTTACCTTGTTTATTTTATCTTGCACATCTTTGTGGCTGCTTTATAGTATACAAAATGTCGTCCGCAAAGTCAAGGTCCTTATGGAAACCCCAGACACCCATTTTTGATGCCGGGTTGATCCTGGTGCCGGACGGCTCCACAAAAAAATTCCTTCCCGGTGCGAAATTGAACCCAGGGACATTCTGATCCGCAGGCGAGTACACTAACCGCTACGCCACCCGCGCTCAATCGCGAAAGTCAGGCGGTAAAACTTCAAAGCTTTTCTCTTGAGGCACCGCTTGTGGATAACAAGAAGTTTTGATGATCCACAGCGTCCCCGGGTCATGCCAAGAGAGTCACATCTCCGACATGTGCCTTCAGCCTCAGCTGTGGTAAGCGAAATCAGAGGTCATCTACACAGAAACAAAACAGAGAACGAGATGAAAGAAAGACATTTTCCAAGAGGGATGAGATGGAAGAAAGACATTTTCCAAGAGGGATGAGATGAAAGAAAGACATTTTCCAAGAGGGATGAGATGAAAGAAAGACATTTTCCAAGAGGGATGAGATGGAAGAAAGACATTTTCCAAGAGGGATGAGATGAAAGAAAGACATTTTCCAAGAGGGATGAGATGGAAGAAAGACACTTTCCCCAGAGGAATGAGGTGAAAGAAAGACATTTTCCATAGAGAGATGAGATGGAAGAAAGACACTTTCCACAGTGGGATGAGATGAAAGAAAGACACTTTCCACAGAGGGATGAGATGGAAGAAAGACACTTTCCACAGAGGGATGAGATGGAAGAAAGACACTTTCCCCAGAGGGATGAGATGAAAGAAAGACACTTTCCACAGATGGATGAGATGGAAGAAAGACACTTTCCACAGACAGATAAGAAAGATACTTTCCACTTTCTGTAACATTGCCGTAGCAGAAACCCAGCCATAAATAACGGTTTTATCCAGCTTTCCAACCAGTTGGAGTTGTGAATGAATCCATTTTTGTTCCACGATCGATTAAGCTATTTCGGGCTTCCGTACGTCAGGTCAAAACAATGAACATAAGACTAGGAGATTGATTTCGCTATGTCATTTCGCTCGGGATAGTCATGCCATCGGCATCATTGAACGCGTCCGAAGTTTCCACGAATTGGAAGGTCTTCAATTCATCTGCGGGCCGTTACTATTTATCATTACTAAACTAGTTCTCACCCATGTAGTACCCGGGATCTGGAAAGAATAGGACCACTGTACACTACCACGCATGATAGTAAAACGCGACTAAGGAGGGTTCGGCATAGGGCCAGCAACCCTATCTGGTAAAAAAAACTATCAGACTGTTACAGAAACAGAATCAAGGGAAAAAACAAATGCAGGTGGAAGGAGAAATGCTCATCAGGAAATTGAGCCCATGAAGATTGTGGATGAAAGCCAGCCACTGGAAGTCCCCAGCCCGACTGCAGATCTCCTGGAACCTAAACACAAAATGCAAATAGGCAGCTGAAATGTAAGAACAATTAATCAGACTGGAAAACTAGCACAAACCAGCAAGGAAATCCACAGATATAAACTAGATATACTATACTGTCCAAAAAAAAAAAAAAAAAGAAACGCATAACTACGGATGACCCAAATTTAACCATAACTTTGATATTCTATAGCTTTTTAAATTGAATGAATAAAAGTTTCAAATTGCACACAATAATACCTAAGAGTTTAAACACTCACTTGACAGTTTCTTGAATCTGTGTGACGATAATTTGTTAGCCCCAGGGGTTCTCAAGTGAGTATGGTGTGCATATCATGGCGATGCAACAAAGAGGAAGATTCGGCACTAAACCAAACACGTCTCCGTTGATTGTCAGTTGTCCAGGACGGATGCTGGTTGGCCCAAACAAGTCGATTTTGGCGATGGCGTCTCGTTAAAACAGGACCTCGGTGAGGTCGTCGTGCCACCAGTCCAGCTTCATGCAGTCTATTCCGGACAGTTTAATCAGACACACGACGTCCTGCAAGCAATGACTGGGCACTTGAGGAAGCTGTTGTAAACCTGTTTCTGGGGTGATGAACCAGAATAAAGCGATCATCAGTTGCTGTTATCACCCTGGGTCGTGAACTGTGGTGGCGGTCTTCAGCTGAGCCAGTGGCTTGGAAACGGTGCCAAAGTCGACTGATGATACTCTGCTGCACGTTTAAATGCTTGTTTCGTAAATTTTGCAATAGACGCGCCATAATTGTCTGCTTGAAAATTAACTGAATTTGTGTAACCTCATCCTTTCATAGGGTTTCATTTGCGTGGGAAGTGAGTTGTGCTCACCACAAAACTCACGACTTTTCCATAAACGCAACGTGAGTTATGGTTTAAAAAATGCGTGATTAGTTTGCTGAAGCTACTCGTTCTGACTAAACACGAGAATATCAGAATTCACGCTAAATCGTGGATTTGATATCTTGGTGACAATTTTTGGTTTGTTTGAGATATCCGGGAACAAAATCTGTCATAACATAAAAAAATGAAGCTTATATAAGCTGTGCGTTTGTTGTTGTTTTTTTTTGGACATTATAGGAATACAAGAGGCATGATGAACAGGACAAGCAGAAGTAAATTAACAACACAGCAAACAGAAGATGCAATAATATGGTCAGGTAAAGAAGATAATCATGAAGAAAGAGTAGCATTGATTATAACAAAAGAAGCATCAAGAGCATTGCTGAAATGGAATCCTATAAATGACAGATTATTATATGCACGCTTCAACCCAAGATTCACAAAGCTGTTTATTATAGTTTGTTATGCACAAATAGAAGCAGCTGAAAAAGAATTAAAAGAAGATTTTTACAACAGCCTCCAAGCCAAAGTAGAAACAATATCCAAGCATGATATGCTACTCATCCTGGGCGACTTCAATGCAAGAGTAGGTGAGGGAAATGAAGAGAAGGAATCAGAGAAATAAATGAAAATGGAGAAAGACTGCAGTTTCTGTGAGTAAAACATGATGACCATCGGATGGACAATTTTCCAACATAAAAACATCCATAAGGTGACTTGGAGGTCCCCAGATAAAATCACAGAAAACCAAATCGAGCACATACTAATAAACAACAAGTGGAAACAGGTACTACATGATGTGCGAGCAAGGAAAGGAGCAGATGTAGGAAGTGATCATAACAATCTGGTAGCAGAAATAAAACTAACATTAAGGAAAGCCAAAATCGGAGAACACAGAAAAGCACGTTTTTATACAGCAAAACTGAAAGACCAGCAAACAAGGAATGAATTATCAATAGTACTTAAGAACCGCTTCAGTGTCCTACAAGACGAAGCAGAAATGTCCATACCAGAGATCAATGAAGCACTACAGGAAACAGCAAAAGAGGTGCTGGGATATCGGAAACGGAGAAAAGAGGAATGGATAAGCAAGACCACATGGGAAAAGATAGAGCAAAGAAGGGAAATCAAGAAAAAGTTACTGAACACCAATTCACAAAGGCTAAAAGAACATGTTTTAAGTAATTATGCATAAAAAGACAAAGAACTGATAAGATAAACGTCAATACTATGACAATTTAGCAGAAGCAGCAAAGAAAGCAGCATATGCAAATGACATGAAAACCATGCACAAAATCACGAAGCAGACGACAGGTAACTTCAGGACATGATGTGAGAGTGCAATAAGGACACATAAGGGACAACTGGTCAGTGAGGAAAGAGAAAAAATTGAAAGATGGAGGGAACACTTTAACACCCTACTAAACAGAATACAAACAGCACAAACAATAGACATACCTGAAGCAAAAACGGAACTAAACATCAATACAGGACCAATAACAACAAGTGAAGTAAAGGAGGCAATAAAAAAACTAAAATTAGACAGGGCACCAGGTGAAGATGAAATGCCTGCTGATATGTTGAAAGCAGAAGAAACAGAAACATCAAAACAACTCTGCCGGATACTACAACAAATTTGGGATCTAAAAAAAAAAGCTCCAGAGGAGTGGAAAACTGGCCTTATAGTAAAACTACCAAAGAAGGGTGACCTCAGAGATTGTGGGAACTGGAGAGGCATTATCCTTCTGCTACTCACCAGTAAAGTATTTTGTAGAATAATCATCAACAGAATTGTACCAGCACTCGATGGAAAACTTCGGAAAGAGCAGGCAGGATTTAGGAAAAGAAGATCTTGCATAAACCACATATTTTTACTTAGACAAATATTAGAACAGGCAAATGAGTGGCACAGCACAACATATGCATTGTTTATAGATTTTGAGAAAGCCTTTGACAGTGTCAACAGAGATGCACTGTGGAAAATCCTAAGATGGCATGACCTCCCCCATAACATAGTGAATGTAATCAAAGCCCTATATAAGGGTTTTCAGTGCAAAGTGATCAGTGGAGAACATAACTCCAGCAGCTTTAGGGTACAAACAGGAGTGAAGCAGGGATGTGTACTATCACCAACATTATTTATCTTGGCAGTAGACTGGTTAATGAAGGAGGCAACATCAAACAAAAGCAGAGGATAACAATGGACCCTTGACATAGTGCTGGAGGACCTTGACTTTGCGGACGACATTTGTCTACTATCAAGAAGCCACAAAGATTTGCAAGATAAAATAAACAAGGTAACTCAGAATGCAAACAACATAGGACTAAAGATCAACGTAGGAAAGACAAAGTTAATGAAGCAAAATGTGAACAACAGAAATGTACTCAGAGTAGATAGCAAGTTAATGGATGAGGTCAACGAATTTGTATATCTTGGCAGTAAAGTAATAGAAAATGGAGATAGCAGAGAGGACATCAACAGCAGACTTACTAGAGCAAACCAGGCTTTTACAATGCTGCAGATTATATGAAGATCTAATATTTAAGAGTAATGTTCTAAGTGTACTACTCTATGGAGGTGAATGTTGTAAAATCACCAAAAACCACAGAAAACAAGTTGAATTCTTTCCAGATACAATGTTTACGAAGAAATAGAAAAATATTTTGGTCGAACACCATAAGAAATAACATCTTGTTGGTAGAAATGCAGATGAAGCCACCGACAGCAATTATTGAGGAAAGACGCTGGCGATGGTTGGGGACATGTGCTCCGAATGACTGACAACTCACTACCAAAAATAGCACTAAGATGGACACCACAGGGGAACAGAAGTAAAGGTAGACCAAAAGAGACATGAAGAAGAACAACAGAGAGGATGTTGAACAATAGAAGGCTCACCTGGACAAGACCGGAAAAAAAGGCGAAGGACAGGCATTTGTGGAAAACCCTTGCGGAAGCCCCATGTGCCCTGAGCACTTAAGGTCAGAGAGAGAAAACTAGTTCTCCTTAGCAGCTAAAGGCCCCAGTTAAATTTTGCTGATCTGAAATAGCGAGTTCAACTTCCATTCTGAATAGGAGATTGCTCTGCTCTGATTTGTGATCCAGCACTGGATATTTAGGATGTTCTACCTGTAGAATTTTAACATACTGTACCTGTGGATCTTTGACATGTTCTATCTGTAGATCTTTGGCTTGTTCTACCGGTGGATCTTTGGCATGTTCTGCCCCTGGATTTTTGCCATGTTCTATGGATCTTTGGCATGTTCTCCCCCTGGATTTATGTCATGTTCTGTCTGTGGATCTTTGGCATGTTCTGCGCTAAGATCGTTGGCATGTTCTATCCTTGGATCTTTGGCATGCTCTGCCCTTGGATTTTTGGCATTCTATACCCTTGGATCTTTGGCATGTTCTGCCCTTGGATCTTTGGCATGCTCTACCCTTGAATCTTTGGCATATTCTACACGATGAAACTTAACGCGATCATGTCTGGAACATGACCAGAACATAGCAACAAGCTTGTGCAAGTAAACCAGCCTCTCTATACGGCATATGAACGTTGCACATACATGCATATATTTTACATGCTTCCCTTGCCGTCAGGCGTTACACAGGGCTCGCAGTGTGTCTCCCCGTGAGTCTCTATTCTCGGCGAGTTTTTCAGTCTCACTAAGGGATCTGATTCCAGTCGTCTTAGCCTCTCTTGTCAGTGTCCTCTTTAGGGTCTCTCGAACTCGGTCTTTTATGTTTCAGGTGTTTCCTACCAAAGTCTGTTATGCCGTCTTGAACTTTGTGTCCCAGGTGTGGACTTCAGCCTTGGACATGAACTCATCGCCGTACACTGCAGAAATTTCACGGTGTGTGTCCGTTGAGTTCAGACATTCGGCGGACAAAGAATCGACGGCAGAACGCGCTTCTTCTTTTCAGTATGGCTTACAGTCGCCATCTTGACATCACTATTATTGGCTTTCTGCTTACGTAACACGCTTCCCTCTCCTCCAGTTGTCCAGCTGACGACCTGACAACTTCTGAAAGCACAACCTCTTCGGGCTGTCTCCAAGTGCCATTTATCTGAACGTTTTGTATCAACAGCCATAACACTTTAGCATCAGTAACGTCATCCATTACAATCGGACGACCAATCAAGTGCTGAGAATTAAGGCATATGATGCATGACATTAACATATTCTATGTAAAGAAAATTTTCAAGGCGTCTTTCTACTGTGTTTTGTGAAATGTTTATGAAGATAAAGTAAAATTTGGGGAATTGTATTTGTCATTTCTATGGAAGAATAGATGTCGACTCTGGTTTCAACTATTTGGCAGAGAGAGAGAGAGAGAGAGAGAGAGAGAGAGAGAAGAGAGAGAGGGTGTGTATGTGTGCGTTCGTGCATGTGTGTGTGTGCGTGTGTGCGTGCGTGCGTGTGTGTGTGTGTGTGTGTGTGTGTGTGTGTGTGTGTGTGTGTGGGTCGAAGTTAAAATGTGAATGTACAGACAGTTGAAGGATGAGTAATACAGTCATGCGCTCCATAACATCCACGATACGTTCTGTGAAATAAAACCGTGTATGTTTTGGGTGTTATACGAACATCATATTACGACTTGGTAAACAAGCATCGAACAATCTTGCGAAAATGTATTGACTTTTACTCTGGCGTTATGCGCCTGGCTGCGCAATCGCTTTGTTTACATGAGACAATAGATACACGTGTTGCATGCGGGAAGGTGATGAGTTCGCCACGTTCGGTTATGTCAGCAACGTCCCATTCTACGATCGGGATTTTTAAAAACTTTATTGTAACATACACAGACATATACGTGGATCGAACGTTGTTCGAATTAACGTTATGCAAGGCAGTACTTGTTTTTAGGTCAGATGATGTTCTATATATGTCCAGAATGCGTTGTGCTGAGATTTCTCTCTCTCTCTCTTTTCTCTCACACGCACATGCGCATGCACTCTTTTTTTTATTATAGCTATCTCCAAAGTTGAGTTAGTAGCTTCTTCTTCGTTCCCTCCAACATTGACACTAATCTCTCTCACAAATTCACAAATGCGGCATCTCGCCTCGGGTTTTCAGCATCACCGTAGAACTTCTCTTGAAGAGTGATGGGGTCTGGCCAGTTCATTTTCCTGGGTGTAGCTGGCAATTATGGAGAAAGTGATGTGGAGTCTGTTGCTTTTTTTTGGTGCTATACTTTGCTGACAAGCAATGCCGAAGATCTCAATGGACTGAGTGAGATGCATCACAATACAGATTTTCGCTATAAAATACCTCTGTTATTGGGAAAAAAATGTGAGTGTCAGGGAAGCTCCGTGTCATATTGCAGGACGGCAGTAAGAAATCATATTGCAGGATAGCAGTAAGAAAAACAGATACCACCTACTGCATACAAGTGTCTAGTCATAAATTTGTGTATGCTTTTATAAGAAACTCATTCATTATGACTCCCTAAGACAGTCCCCAACCTGTGTCACATGGTGGACCCTGAAAGTCCCCAACCTCTGTCACATGGCGGACCCTAAAAGTCCAAAACCTCTGTCACACGGCGGACCTTGAATGTGCCCAACCTCTGTCACATGGCGGACCCTGAAAGTCTCCAACCTCTGTCACATGGCGGACCCTGAAAGTCCCCAACCTCTGTCACATGGCGGACCTTGAAAGTCCCCAACCTCTGTCACATGACGGACCCTGAAAGTCTCTCTAACCTCTGTCACATGACGGACCCTGAAAGTCCAAAACCTATGTCACATGGCGGACCTTGAAAGTCCCAAACCTCTGTCACATGGCAGACCCTGAAAGTCTCCAACCTCTGTCACATGGCGGACCCTGAAAGTCCAAAACCTCTGTCACATGGCGGACCCTGAAGGTAATGATACTTCGCCTCGGCTCAGCTACATTTTCCCCTCACTTGGCAGGAACTTAACAATCTTCACGTATTTCTTGTATCCTAACTGCTTAGTACAGACTTGCTAAGCGGCGTCTAGAATATCCTTCATTTATTTTCTGTGTCAGGTGAGTTCAACTTCAAAGGGCCCAAGGGCCACAACTGTAAACTGAGTCTGGTTTAGCAACGTCTACAAAATTGTTCTCTCAGGACATTACCTCGCAGGCCGCATGTGAATTCCACACGGTCCACCATGTTGGACACGCCTGTTAACGAGGGTCATAGGGAAAGTCCTGAGCAAAATTTTTTTTAGAAATCAGAATTTATAGACTGAGAAAAAAAATGTTTCACCTTAACATGGATCCTTTGTATAGAGGTCAGATGACGTCATTTTCGTGTGTCACGTGACCACGCGGAGCAGAAACAAAATGGCGGGTGTTAAAGTTCCGTTTCGTTAACTTGCTGTTATTGAGTTCCTTGTTAAAGATGAAACACCAGCTGCTAAAATTCACCAAAGACTTCAACTTCCTCATGGAGATGTGTGTATGGGTGCTAGCAGTGTTAGGAGGTGGGTGAAACATTTCGAAGATGGAAACCCGAGCATCCAAGATATGCCTCGCAGCGGTCGCCCTCGAACTGCCTCCACTGAACGCAACGTGGAAAGGGTTGACGACATCATTAAAGAAGACAGACGTGTCACAGTATCTGAAATCGCTGTAAATCTTGGAATAGGACACAATGCAATACAGGAAATGATTGAATCCCTAGGGTATAGAAAAGCTTGTGCCCGCTGGATACCACGTTTGTTGACTGAAGATCACAAAGCTGTAAGAATAACCGGACAACTGAGGAAATTCAGAAAATAGATTGAGAAATTCTTCCACACCCTGCCTATAGCCCCGACCTGGCGCCCAGTGATTACCATCTTTTCGGTTTTGTGAAAGAACAAATGCGAGGCCATCACTACGACACAGGAGAGAACATTCAGAAAGCAGTGCGTCTCTGCCTTCGGCCAGCTGGAACGGAATACTACCGGGAGGGTATTTTCAAACTTCTAGAGCGATGAGGGAAAATGTGTGCAGAGAAAAGGAAATTAAGTTGAATAGTGAAGAAAAGGATGCAGATAAAGGTGATACATTTATATTTTCTCTTTCTATAAATTCTGATTTTAAAAAAATGTTGCTCACGACTTTTGATATGACCCTTGTTTATTTAGAAATCTTCTCAGTTTAGAAAATAAAGTAGCTTTTCAAATAAAATTGTTCCAGATCCCACAGAACACAACATCCATGCCACTGTCTCATTTTCTGCCTTTTGGGTTTACATGGTGTAAGTTGCATTACATGTATTAGTGAACAAAACAGCTGCAGGAAAGATATGTTTCAGCAGGCAATTTTAAGGATACCTGACGCATGGCGCCGGCGTTAGCTGAGTGGTTAAGCGCTAGCTTTACTAATCCAGTGGTACCCGGTTCAGTTCCAGCAGTGGGGGGTTTTTTTTCTGGTACACATCGATGAAGGTTTTGGAGTTTACCCAGCCTCTTAAAATGGGCACCAGAGAAATCTGGGAAGGTAAAGCGGCCAGGCATGATACTGACCACATCAGACTTTCGTGTCGCGAAGATCATGAAAAATCCGGACCTAACACCGTATATGCCTTAATGGCGTGGAAACGGGAATTTTTACCTTTACCTTTTACCTCACGCATGGGACGGCGAACTGGGAAGTAAGGAAAATGGAAATTTTTGTGAAAACCCTGGCAAGCAAAACAATCATTCTCGAGATTTAGTAATCAGACATCATTAAGAATGTGAGGACTAAGACTAAAGATAAGGAAGGTACACCCCACACGACCAGCAGCGGTTTTTTCTGTGGGCAAACAGACTACAACCTCCAGAAAGAGTTTACCCTCTATCTCGTGCATAGACTTAGGAGAGGAATTAGCTGATTCATAATTGAGACTTAGAAGAGGAATCACCTGATTCATAATTGAGACTTTGGAGAGGAATTACCTGATTCATCATTGAGACTTAGGAGAGGAATTACCTGATTCATCATTGAGACTTAGGAGAGGAATTACCTGATTCATCATTGAGACTTAGAAGAGGAATTACCTGATTCATCGCTGAGGGTCCTGGCTGCAAAGTCCATGCGTGACATGATGATTTGCAAGGAAGTGCTGTGCTCACCTGCATCCACGTGCCATCATCTACCAGCGAGAGGAAACGTGGACACACCAAGAATATCCACCCAAAGAAGAAGCTCAAATAAACTGTCCGTCTGCCTCATTTTGTTTGTCCTAGCAACAACAGCAGGGAAATAACTCCACAGTTCCTTTAGGAATGTGTCAATATCATAGTGTATCTTGATAAGTCCTTGGCCTTTTCTGATGTTTCCAAAAATTTGGTTGTTGCTCTGAAAAAAAAAACCCAAAAAATTATAGGCTTGACCATGAAAAACCAGCCCGTCTCTTGTCCCTATAATTGAAACGGGCTAGTTTATCATGTCCCATCCTGTACTAGGAGTTCTGGCATCACCTTGTTCGGTTATAACCAGTTGTTAATCTTTTCTAAATATCTCAGATTTCGCCAGGTCCTCAGACACATGTAAACACGTTGTTTATCTGCCCGCATTACCTTATTGCGTCTCAAAAGGTAGCTAAGACCAACAATTACTAACTTTATTACAGAATGTGACGTAATGGATTACCCGCGAATAGAAAATCTGGGGGTAATGGCGTAATGCTAACGATAATGGAATTTAGCTTTCTGCTGTCTGAAATATTATCAAGTTTTCGTAAATGAAAATACATTGTTTCCATTACTAGTCCCATGTTTTTACCGTGCATCTGCACTAAATTTGTTAAAATAAACTGCTAAGTTTCTTTCCACGTGAAAATTAAATCTTTGATCTATCCCAGTTTTTCTTCTTAAAACAAATATACGCGAGTTATCCGCGAAGACTTATAGCCTGCTGTAAGGTATTGATTAAGTATGGACGCGTGGAGTCTACATTCTGTCATGTGATTGGTTATCCGCTGATACTGTGACCTACATTTTGAGCGATGTCTGTCGTTAAGAAAGAAATCATCGAGCAGTACTGCGTCACACGTGACATCATGACGCTGGCGGAAGTACGCAACCAGTCATCAAACCTGGCAGTGGAATCCCAATGAACTCAGAATTTAAGAGAATTTAATTTTACCGTCATTGTTTGAACATTATTTAGGGGATTCAGTTTCCTTTCCGGAGCTGAAGATTTGGCTTGTTTTGTTTTGTTTTTTTTCCCAGCAAATGATTATTCCGTTGTAAACATTCTCCGCGCGTAAACACTTTAATATCAGGACTGGCAGTTTGAAATTTGTTCGACAGAGCATTTTTGTCCTCATCATTTCCAAGTACTCTGTTTGTGTGCATGTACGAAGCTCATTTCTCTGCATCGTTGCTGTTAATTATTGTTTCGTATATCTAGGCCAGGGTAGTGTTTTTAACCCATGTTCTTATTAGTTGTTTGTTCTACAACGAGGCCATTGGTTGGTTATCTTCCGTGGTTTAAGTTGTCGACTTCATGAACAACACATCATTTATTTCACGGAATGCGAACGTGGGTACTATTTGTTTGAGACTGCTTAAATGTTCAAGTGGAAGACATTGCACAGCATAACCTATAAATTCTGGGTTTGCTTTAGGCTTTGGTGTATTTAGGTCACATTGGGCAATTTTGTATGTTGCAAGTGATTTTACAGACAAAGTGATAAACTTTTCTACAGAAATAATATCCTCTAAAAAATGTCTCGTTCACACACTGTTAGACCTTTCATATTGACTGGATGTGCCGAATTTTCTTGCGTTTATAGAACATTTAAAATATTCCACGAATTGAACACAAATTCCTAAACATTGAACTGTATTTTACGAAAAGTTTCATTAGTAATGGAAAAATAGCTATTTTATGGTTTGATCTTTTTTTTAAATTTAGAGATATTCCGAATATTCGATTTGAATTTCTATTCAGCGAACTAATGACAAATTTTGAATATTCATATTCGGAAAGTCATGTGAGTAGTACACATCTGACAACTTAAACATTGTTTAAATTTAGAAAAAATAGTCCCTAAGCTACACATAAGTCCCGTTCCTAAATTTGTTCGTAAGTCGAATTTATACGTAGCTCGAAACAGTTAGTTTGTCAGTTAACCAAATGTTTGCCTTAGTATGTAGTATATAATTTAGTTCGTATCTAACGTCAGTTAACCAAATGTTTGTCTGAGTATGTAGTATATAATGTACATTTCTATGTATAAAAAAAAATAAGAAGAAATGGACGAATCGCTGAAGAAGCGCAGTGTTTTAATGCGCACTGCAAAGTAGCTCCTGTTAGTTACATTATTTGTAACTCGACACATCCTCAAGTAGTGAGAAGAGACAAGCATAAGACACAAACAAGAAGCGCTTATATAACGAAGACAAGCTTTGCAACATATTTTTTCAAGTGCCGTGCCACGTGGCGTAGGCGATCATTTCTCTCCACAACTCCCTATCTTTAGACTTGATTATGAGATTCGCCGGTGACTTTCTTCCTAGCCACACTGACAGCCCATCCAATAACTTCTCTCTCTCTCTCTCTGTCTTCCTCTGTCTCTTCTTCCTTCAGTTTTTGCAGTTCCCACAGTGTGTTCCAGTTTTCCTCTTCACAGAGAATGTTCTATAATTCTCGCTTGTCTACCTCTGATCTTTGCTATAATTTGCTTTTTTAACTCCACCCTCTCTTAAGACTTCTTCATTGGTTTTCTTGGCTGTCCATAGTACCTTCTTATAAACCACATCTCCATGGCCTCCATTTCTCGCCCTACTCTCTTATTCATAGACCATGCTTCACATCCATAAAACAAAATTGGCTCGATGTAGCATTTAAATATTCAAAATCTTGTTTCCATTTTATACAGAATATATTCATTCAGTCATTCATTTGCCTGTCCCTTGCGGAACTTTACCTCCCAAACAGCACTCCTGTAGGCCTCTCAGTTGTGAGCAAGATGGACTGCTGCTGATGCATCCATTTGCAGATTATCAACAATGTCTTGCAGCCATCTTCGCCTTGGTCTTCCTCTCTTTCTTTTTCCCATTATGTACCCTTCCAAGGCCGTCTTCTCTAGATTATCAACGGAACATATACCATTTAAAAAATGCTTAACATATACTATTTTTAAAATGCTGAAGGTCTCGCCTTGTTTAAGTAAGTGAGTATTTCTCGCTCAAGAGTTTGAAGTCGCTCTGTTTTGCTGCCATTTCTAGTGAGTACATTATTTATTTGTTATCACCAAATCAAAACAACAACAGCAACAACGAACCATTTTTGGTACAGAATTTAATCCAAAGAAGGAGCTAAAATTTATCATATTTTCTTCGAAACTGGAATGTCGACACCATCATGTGTGCTTCGGTTTGCGAAGATTACTACGCAGACTGAATGTAGTGCTTCTCGCAGTAGCGTAAAAAAATGTCTCGTCTCCAATCGGTTCAAAAGGTTAGTATATGTGCTTTCCACATTTGTTTTCCAGGATCATGTTTAAATAAACTAGAAAAATGCGAAAGTTATAAAATGCAAACTGCGTGCGTGCTTCTGTGTACTTATTGTGTATGTGTATATATATATATATATATATATATATATATATATATATATATATATATAAAATCTATGTGCTAATACAGGCCGTGAAGGGTTTTGTATGTAGCTCAGAACCAAGATAACTAGGGCTGATTGATATTACATATGCGACCTTTATGTTGTGTGCAGTTACTCTGTGATGTTGTAGATTGCTTCACCCATAATTACCCTGGTCGCTGTGTTGGCAGTTTTTAGTGTGGCACAATTCATACTCGTTCTTAAATTGCCGTTTCCAGCAGTGAAACCAAGGGGGAAAAAACTGCCCAAACTAATGTTGTATGAGACATGAACTAGTACAGACAAGCAGATAATAGACCACATGAGACATGAACTCATCTAGTACAGACAAGCAGACAACAGAACACATGAGACATGAACTCATCTAGTACAGACAAGCAGACAATATACCACACGAGACATGAGCTCATCTAGTACAGACAAGCAGACAACAGAACACATGAGACATGAACTCATCTAGTACAGACAAGCAGACAACAGAACACATGAGACATGGACTCATCTAGTACAGACAAGCAGACAACAGAACACATGAGACATGAGCTCATCTAGTACAGACAAGCAGACAACAGAACACATGAGACATGAACTCATCTAGTACAGACAAGCAGACAACAGAACACATGAGACATGAACTCATCTAGTATAGACAAGCAGACAACAGAACACATGAGACATGGACTCATCTAGTACAGACAAGCAGGCACTATAATCCATCAGACATAAACTCTTTTTACATCTTACATCCTTCCCCATGGCTCGCATAGTTGTTTGCCAAGTTTTCCTGTTTTCGGCAAGCTTTTCAACCTCATCAAGGGACGTTATTTCCACTAAAATGGCTTCTCTTAACAATGTCCTCTTTAAAGTTTCACGTGGTCGATCTCTTTTTCTTCGGCCTGTTGTGTTCCACTTCATAGCTTGTTTTAGGATTCTCTGACTGTTTCTTCTCATCACGTGACCGACATATGTCCATTTCCTTTTTCTGATCACCCAGCAGAGAGGTGACACTCATCTAGTGCAGACAAAACAGATAATATAAAGCGCGCACGCACGCATGCATACAAATGGATTCACCAACAGTGTCTTGAAATACATAAAACTGTATGAAATATGTGATATTCTAAGGCCATATTTTCTATGCGAAACACTATAGTTATAAGCACGGAAAAGAGGGAAGTGATGCGTGATTGGACGATGTATACATTCCCGTTGTCTGGCGTGATTCACCTGACCATCGGATAAAGTCTTGAGTCGAGAAGCCCATTCTCCCATCAAGGTAAAGGTAAAAAAGGTAAAGGTAAAAAGATAAAGGTAAAAAAGGTAAAGGTAATCCTGTCATGCCTTAGCGGCACATAGGGATATGGTGTTAGTGTCCATACTGAAAATATCAGTTGCCGCCTTAGATCGGTCACAAGTCTCTTTCCTGTAGGCATAAATTTCAGACAACTGTATATTCCACGGAAACGTGAGTTGGGCCCTCAGTATTTCACTCCAGTTTATGTACACACGATACTGCAGAGGTGATAAATCCGGTTATTTATGCATTTTTAATGGCACGTTAAGATCCTTTACCGTGACAACTTTCCAGTGCTAATTTGACATTGAAGTAAGGTATGCTAGACGAGTCGAGGTGTTCTGAGGTTCATAAACTACGAAATTCATGAAAGAGCTGTCATATAACAGGTAAGTTTCTTCTTCGTCAGCTTTTCCAGCCATTAAGGCTCATTGCTGCGGATAAAGTTCGCCTCCATTCCTCTCTATACCCAATCTTCTCTCTCCAGTTGGTGACACTAATTTCTTTTACATCCTCTTCTGTGCTGTCTCTAACATTTATATAATCTGGATCATTCTGCCTCTGGTCTCTTGATATCTTCGTATACTCTGTCTTATCTTGGTTAATAGTCAACCCCACTTTCAGTGTCACATCTTTCAGGTTAATGCAGGTATTGATGACTTCTTGCATAGTTTCCCTCACCAGGTCGATGTCATCACCGTATCCTAGTATTTTAGCTTATTCTCCTGTACTGCTTTCTTCTTTCAATCTCCATCTTAAAAAAAAAAAAAGAGTAGTGCTACGGAACAGATAGAGAAGCCTCGAATTTGGATGGATAAAAATGGATTACGATCTTGGAACGTCAAATAAAAGGTAATCAGAAAAGTGAAAGAAAGAATAGATAAGTTTACATTTGATAAACTTTGTTTAGCTAAAACTCGTGCTTGAAGCAGAGTAGTCATGTCTTTGTTTCCACATGGCCCAGCCTGCCATAACAGTTGTTAATGCTGCACATCATGTTTACTTCCATAGTAAATAAATTCTCTGGTGAAGCCTTCTCAACCTTTCTGTCCCTGCTAGTTGGCTAAGTCGATAATGCGCTGTTCTCTCGTGGCTAGACGGCTGCTCGTCCTACCGGAGTTCGTGTTCGAATCCCAGGTAATTCTCTTGTGATTTTTCTTTCTCTCACGTCTCACTAAAATGAGGTCTAATCCTACAAAACTGTGTTCTCTTACTTTACCGTACCAAAGCCTCGTAGTTTCCTATTTATAAGAAAACAAAATTCTGTCCCAGCTGAACTCTTGCATTAAAATATTTACCACCGCTCATTTTTCGCTTCCTGTGTTCCCCCACCCCCTTTTCCCAGTGTCACCATCATCGCGTCTACCATCCCCACACCACCACCCCAACCACCGTACCATAAAATATACAGAATCTAATAAAGGTAATAGTTTTAGTTTATCCAGTAGAGCCCGTCGCTGCCAGAAAGAAGGATAATAAAAGTATAGTATACAATATGTTGATCGAGGTATGGCTTGTTGTATATGGCATGTGCAAGTGTAATTTTTTTTCCTTTGTGTAGAGCTAAAAACGACTTTTTAATATGACAGTCTTGGCTGTATTTGGCCAAAAACAAAACCACGTGGCTAGGCCATAGGATTCTGTGTGAAGTGCCTAGGAGAGATTTTTCAGCTACGATTTCTGGTCGAAGCTCTGAAGATCCATCGAAACCCGGGCTGAGAAATGCTGTTCTACTGAGTTTAGAGGAGATTATGGGACCCCAATATCGTTGAGAAATGCTGTTCTTCTGAGTTTAGAGGAGATTATGAAACCCAATGTCGTTGAGAAATGGTGTTCTACTGAGTTTAGAGGAGATTATAGAACCCAATATCGTTGAGAAATGCTGTTCTACTGAGTTTAGATGAGATTATGGAACCCAATATCGTAGAGAAATGCTGTTCTATTGAGTTTAGAGGAGATTATGAAACACAATACCGTTGAGAAATCCTGTTCTACTGAGTTTAGATGAGATTGTGGAACCCAATATCGTTGAGAAATCCTGTTCTACTGAGTTTAAAGGAGATTATGTAACCCAATATTGTTGAGAAATGCTGTTCTAGTGAGTTTAGATGAGATTATGGAACCCAATATCGTAGAGAAATCCTGTTCTACTGAGTTTAGATGAGATTATGGAACCCAATATCGTAGAGAAATCCTGTTCAACTGAGTTTAGATGAGATTATGGAACCCAATATCGTAGAGAAATTCTGTTCTACTGAGTTTAGGTGAGATTATGGAACCCAATATCGATGAGAAATCCTTTTCTGGTCAATTTAGAGGAGATTCTGGAACTCAGTATCGTGATACTTTCATTTGTTTTTCAAGGGACATAGATTGGACCACGTGGAAACAAAGACAGTTCTGTTCAGCTTCAAGCACGTGTTTCAGCTAACAAAGTTTATCAGATTGTGAACTTCCCTATTCTATGATGGCTGTAATGTGATAATCAGATTGTAAGAATGATTTACACTAAGTCTAATATAATTAATTACTTTGTTTTCGACCTTCATGCGTAATCTGACAGTCAGTTATCAGTCCCGAGTGGATGTTTAGATATTCTACAGATACGTTAGGAGATGTTCAGAAGTGGTTAAAAGATTTCGAGATTTATAGAAGAGATCTAGATCAATGGAATTTCGTAGTTTATGAGTCTCTCTATTTGAGCAAATCCTGACGATACTGTTTCATGATTCTCCTCTTTTACATCAGAGTTTCGTGTTTTAGTTGAGGACAGGACTACCTTTCTGACAATAAAACCTGTTTCCTTAGGCATTGATCCTTTATATTTAAAGTAATTGCCATTCTTATTATGTATTTTGTGGTGGAGTACGGACAAATAAGTCTACTTTAGGACATGACAGTGTATAGACAACAGCTCTGATGCCTCATTTTTATTAAGTGCATACAGGTCATCCTACCATCTTATTTAGATCTTCAAAACCATCGCCACTACATCTCTATCTATATATTTTGACTATTCATTTACAAATTATTTTCCCTGTGCTCGCTAAAGCCCAGATCGACTGACAGACGGGCATTATGATGAAACAAATATTGCAAGTAGATTTGTAGATTTATTTTGTTTTGATTATTGAACTCAGTATTTTGTCCTGATTATTCAACTCGGTATTTTATCCTGGTTATTGAACTCGGTATTTTGTCCTGATTATTGAACTCGTATTTTGTCCTGATTATTGAACTCGGTATTTTGTCCTGATTATTGAACTCGATATTTTGTCCTGATTATTGAGTGCAGTATTGTATTCAAATTGCAAAAGCAGTATTGACCTTCAAGAATCTTGAGAACATATGGAATTCAAAAGTTATAAGCTCAAAAACCAAGTTAAGATTATTCAATTCAAATGTAATACCCACCCTCACTTATGCATGTGAAAGCTGGAAAACAACTAAATAAATTGCTGGAAAACAACTAAATAAATAGACAAGAAATTAGACTCTTTTGAAAACAAATGCCTAAGAAAAATACTCGGCATAAATTGGAACGAATTCAAGAACAACGCAGAGATAAGGCAGATGAGCAAACAACAACCTGTCTCATGGGTGATCAGAAAAAGAAGATGGGCATATGTCGATCATGTGATGAGAAGAAACAATCAGAGAATCCCAAAACAAGCTTTCAAGTGGAACATAACAAGCCGAAGAAAAAAAGAGGTCGACCACATGAAACTCTAAAGAGGACATTTAACAATGAATAAAAGGTCAGTTCAGTGAGCAGAATATCCCTTGATGAAGTTGAAAAACTAACCGAAAACAGGAAAACTTGGCGAACTACCATGCGAGCCCTATGTGACGTTTAGCGGCACGGGAAGGATATAAGATGTAAGATTTTATTCTTCTTCTTGAGTACAGCATTTTATTGAGTGCGGTATTTTATTCTTCTTATTGAGTGCGGTATTTTATTCTTCTTATTGAGTGCGGTATTTTATTCTTCTTATTGAGTGCGGTATTTTATTCTTCTTATTGAGTGCGGTATTTTATTCTTCTTATCAAGACTTGTGCATGATTCCTTTGGTTTAGGCGAGAAGTTAGAAAATAACTGCTACTACCTGTTGTGTACTGTATTCTTTACTGTTTATAATGTGCTGCTCTGAATGTTTATTATCTTTTCTTTACTATTTACAACGTGCTGGTGTTTTCTTTACCGTTTATAACGTTCTGCTCTGAACATTTGTTATCGTCTTTCTTCTGTCCTTATCTCTATTATCTTTGCACTCGCCCGCCCTCCTCGTGGACTACCCCTTGCGACGTTTTTACAAACAGTATAATATAGTCCAATGCGCCTGGGCGGCATTCTTTCGGGGGCGCCATGAGGTTCACGTCATGCCACTGAATCCCTGACTTTAATACAAACATTGAACAACATGGAATGTGGAAAGGCAAGATCGTGTCAGACTGACTTCTGAATCTGGCGAAATTCTAGAAAAGATCGAAAACCTTCCGAGTATTTTAAACAAGTAGGTCCTGAACATGTACTTCACGAGTGTGCAGCTTTTACAGACCTACGCAGCCAGACATGGCCAACAGGGCTCGGACTTAAGGCAGAAGCTGTGGGGCTGCCGGGAGGACCTGTAGAAGACTGGAGACTTCATCTTGGCTATCGGGGTTCTGATTTAGCATGAGCAAGAACTTGAACGCCGAAGACGGTACTCCATAACGTTGGATGTGTTCATTTCTGTATGTATGGTTATTTTCTTTAATCTACGGACCAGTCCCCTGAATCTCCATCATCATCATCACCATCATCACCACCGTCATCATCATCATCATCATCATCATCATCATTGCCTTTCACTCCCTTGAGAGCTTTGGCCACGGATAACGGCTTTCAGGCCATCCCTGTTCTTGGAATTATTCTCTGCTTCCTTCCATGTGTATCCCTTGTCTCTGAGCACATAATTTTTCTTCTCCAAGTGTAAGTCTAGGTTTTCCTTGTTTACTATTTTCTTGAGGATTCCATGTCAGTGCCTTGCAATGCTGGTGTCGGGTGTGTGGCCAATCCGCCTCCATTTCCTAGACATGATTTGTAGGTTCATAGGTTCTTGTCCTCTATGAGGATACGTAAACCATCACTTGTTTGACTATCTTGTCTTTTACAGCATCATCACATCTTTCTTTCTTCTACTGGGATCTGAAAAAAAGACCTTATGTAGAACAACAAAAACGTGTTTAAATCACTTGCATATATGAAGTAAGGGTAGACCAAAAGAGACATGGAGAAGAACTACAGAAAGGATGCTGAGCAATAGAGGGCTCACTTGGGCAAGAGCAGAAAAAAAGGCAAAGGACAGGCATTTGTGGAAAACCCTTGCGGAAGCCCCATGTGCCCTGGGCACTTAAGGTTCAGAGAGAGAGATATGCCTTTACCCGGCCAGACCAGGGGGGTCAGGTGGGACGGTTGGCATGGGTCTACGATTCTGAAACAGCCTACAGGAGTGTGCTATTGTCATCATTTATTTTTTGTTGTTGTTGTAATAAATCGTTCTAGTTCTTGTGTCATGTACACTTCATGTACACAGGTGAAGGTAGGTAGGTAAAGGAAGCTTTGCTATGGCACGCAGGCGTCTAGAGAACATGGCGTTAGTGTCAACAGTGGTTCTAAGGACTGTCATAGCCTGAGGTGGGGTGGAGGATACGCTCTCTACTCCAATGAAATGTCTCCCAGGAGTGCGTCTCAAATAGCCTCTGACAGTCAAGTCCAGCTCTTGGCCTTCTTGTGGCAGAACTGTTCAAACCGACAGGAAAAGGAGAAAAGGCGATTATCTGGCGCCTGAAAACCAGAAGCTTCGAGTAGATGAGAGTCATGTTTGATAGCTCATCTACCGCTGCTGGCGAGATTCTTCAGTTGCCGTGCGTGGAGTGGGGCTCCTCCTAGCCAGTGAAGAAAGGTGCGAATGGGATTGACGTGCGGCGCCACTTTGGAAAAGGTAAAAGAAAGGAGTAAGTGAAGAAATCAGTAGTCTCGAGGTCAGGACTGCTCAAATCACGGCATCTCTGCTCTGGAGGTCGCCACATTGCCTGAACCGACTTAACACAGGGCTTAAGACACTGCTGGCGAGATTCTTCGGATGCCGCGCGTGGAGTGAAACTCCTCCCGGCCAATGAAGAAAATGCGAAAAAGAAACTAGGGTTGTCGTAAGACGCCGATGTTAAAGGTGATGGAAAGGATAAAGTGAAGCTTAATCGATATGTCCAGTAATATCGCGGCGAGAGCTATACATACCACGGTGCCTCTGTTCTAGAAGTCGGTCACGTCCGATATACACCCATACTGGTGAAATATGCCTAAACTGGCTTACACCAAGGGTGAAACTTGATGGCTACGCATGTCACAGTACCTCTGCTCTAGAGGTCGGTCACGTCTTAAACACGCCCATACTGGAATAATATGCCTACACTGGCTCAACCCAGGTGTGAAAGTCACTAGTGGCGAGGATTCGTCCTCCTGGACAAAAGCTCATTCCTGGTCACAACTAGGAAAGGTAGCGGCCACTACAACAATATGCTGAAGTCGGAGACACTGGACCAAGGCAGTCTAGATAGGCAACCACCTCTCACCCGGCGGTGATTCATGGGTATCTCAAAACACGTCGAGTTTTTCCGGTGAGAAAGTCCAACTCTATCCCCGGTGGGCTACCACCTCTCACCCAGCGGGGATATACTGATATCCAAAACACGTCGAGGTTTTCCAGTGAGAAAGTACAACTCTAGACTAAACTAGTGCAACGAAAACCACGGTGTCACGCAATCCCGCTTCTGAGACCCACCAAGAATACAGGCTCAAGTCCTACGATACTCTGAACCTCTTGTGGTCCTCTTGGAGATCTCGTGTGTCCTTTCAGGGACCACACGGGGGACCACGGGACCTATCGAGGACCACAGGAGTAAATTCAGTAGGATCACAGTTAGGTCTTGGTGGTAAAATCGATCGACTAAGAAGAAGAAGAAGAAGTGTCAACGTTTTCCTGGATCTGTCAGCGCGCTAGAGCGTGATGTGGTCAGTACCACGCCTGACCGCCTTTCCTACTCTTCAGAAGACAAGATTTCCATTGTTTACACCCGGGTGACTCGTTCTCCTCCGCCCAGATTTGAGTTACCGACGTCTGCCATAGAGACTAGTGCACTATCCACTTCACCACCCAGGTGCTCATGTACATGTGTGTACCAGTACATCATCATCATGTGCCGTGCCGACTGGCGTTGGCTATTATGCTTCTCCAGAGTACCCGATCCTTCATGCAGGCCATCAGTTCAGTTGGTGATCTCCTCTCACACCATACCGTCAGACTGTCCAGTATCATTTCTCTTGGTCTTCCTCTTGATTTTCTTCCTTCTATTTTTCCTGTTGTTATAATATTTTCAATGCCCCCTCTTCTCATTGCATGTCCTATGAAAGTACATTGTCTCTCTCTTATATTTATTACAAGATTTTTTTTGTCTCTCCAGCTCTTCTCATACATTCTTCATTAGCTATTTTTGCTGTCCAGAGGATTCGCAACATTCTTCTAATAAACCACATTTCTGCTGCTTCCAATGATTTTTGTGCAGACCTGCCTATTATCCATGATTCACTTCCATATAACACGATAGGTTCAATATAGCATTTTAGGACTCGTTTTCTAACATTCATTGATAAGGATGTGTTGGATAATATGTTTCTCATTCTCCGAAATGCAGTCTTTGCTTGGCCTATTCTGTTCCTAATTTCCGTTCTGCATTTCCAATCTGAAGTTATTACTGCTCCAAGGTATTTGAATTTCTGCATCTGCTTTAGAATAGTTCAGTATAGATGTTTTACAGTCCTCAACTCATTGCCGTCTATATTGATGTCTTCAAGCATTTTAATAATTTCATTATGTTTCACCTTGTCAAATGCCTTGGTGTAATCAATGAAGCATAAGTAGAGATCTTTCTATACTTCTAAAGCTCTTTCTGTTAGTGTTCGTAAAGCATAAATGGCACTGTGTGTTCCATTTCCCTCAACAAATCCACTGTACAACAGTATACCAGTATACAAATCATTATTTAACACTTCTTGCAAAAATATTTAATGATCAGTTTGAAATGGTGCCTTACAGTTTCCATCTAACCATGGCTTTATTACCAGCTCTACGCAAGCCTGGCTAATAAAGAACACTACCAAAGATGATTATAAGAGTCTTCTGTTGGTGGATCTGAACAAGCCGTAGTTCCAGTAATTCCACCGTCATTCATTCATTCATTCATTCATTCATTTGCATATCCCTTGTGGAACTTTGGCTACCTAACAGCTCTCTTGTAGGCCTCTCCGTTGTGAGCAAGATGGCCTGCCGCTGATGCATCCATTTGCAGATCATGAACGATGTCTTACAGCCATCTTCGCCTTGATCTTCATCTCTTTCTTTTCCCCATTATGTTCCACTGTACTGCTGAATATTTTAAGCAAAAAATTTGGCGGGGTTTTTGTTTCCTTGGCGCTTGTTTGTTGTGCTGAGTTTGTACTAAGCACTTATGTAAAGGTGTGATCTATCATATTATTGATGAAGATTGAAGATGATTAAGTTTTTCTTTTGATCATAACACCTCGAGGTCTCACACGCATGACCACATTCACTAGAATAGAGCAAGTCCGATGAAAAGTTCACTGCATTATTTAATTCTGACTAATAAGACCAAGAGTGTTGGATTGAATCACTTAATCATTTGTTCACAATCATCAAACTCTATCATATTCTTACATGCAGCATTTCGTCAATGTTCTCAACGTCAAGATATTCTACTCATATTACAAGACGATTCTAAACTCCGTTTTCTAATAGATCTGAAACATGTGGTCAATCTAAATCACTAAATCACTGCACTCGAAGTTTCAAACGTATCAAATCTTCTTAATCACTTGAACCACTTGAAACACATCTTCTGATTCTATAGCGTCTCGTTCTCGTTCTTGTTCTTCTGTGCTTCTGTCCTCTCCGCTCTACTGTTCTTTTTCTGATCTGTGTACCCCTTCTGCTGTTCTTATCTGATTCTCCTCTTGTCTGTCTGATGCTCTCTGACTACCTTCCCCTGCCATCTCAGTCGGCCTTGGGTGACTGACCGTCTTTGATCGGACGATCCCCTACTCGATCTTCCCTCTCTGTCTTCTTCTCTGATCGTCTGATTGTCCCTGACTGTCCCTCATTCAAACTGTCCCATGGCTTATATGTCGTAAGTCAGTTGTCCAATAGGCCACGCCTCTAAATATTTAGTTGGTCAACTGGCAGGGTTGGTCACTCCTTTATTTAAAAACCGTGTGCAATAGCGTCCTAATAGTGTCCTAACGCTAACAGGTGTCAAACGTGTCAACTCCGTCTATATTATTGTCATTTATCTAAGTCATTATCTTGCTCTTTCATGTCGGAGGGTCTGCCTTTTCTATTCGTATTTTCTATTCTGTTTACTTGTGTCAGCGTCCAGTCATACTAGTGTCATGGAAGTTTGTTTTTCTACCTTGTTCTAATTTTCCTATTTACTTTTTTTCTGTTGCTATTATGTGTGACTATTATGCCTACAGTTTATTCATAATCATATTCATTAATAATAATAATAACAACTATAATCATTACTTACAAGGCCATGCTACATACCAATGCGTCATACATTTGTGAGAAAACGGCATTCGTCAGAAAATTAGCAAATAAACACCATTTATATCGGTCTTTATCTGAATATGCTCACCAGTTTGTTACTAAATATTGTCGCTTGCAAAGTTGTAACTAAATACCATCTCCTTTCTGGTTATGCAACTAATTAATATCGCTTGGTGGTTTGTGATAAACATTATCCGTCAAATATTTCGTAGCTGAACACCATCTGCTAGTGTGTAGCTAAGTATAGTTTTGTTTTTTTTTTAGCTATTTTATAACTAAATGCGGCCACCTGCTAGTCTGCAGCTAAATATCATCACTAGATTTGTAACTAAATACTTTCTCTAGTTAGTGTGTAACTAAAGCACGAATGCTAGCTATTTTTGAACTAAACACCATTGCTTGAGGGGCCGGCTAGCGTAGTGGTTAGAGCACTCGTCTAGCAACCAAATGGTCGAGGGTTCGAATCCCCAGCTGAGCAGGATTTTTTTCCGACCAATACGGCCCCGAGGTCGACCCAGCCTCGTAAAATGGGTACCAGAGAAAATCTGGGAAGTAAAGGCAGCGAGGAAAGGAACTGGTCACCCTACCTCATACGCTGATGACCCAGCATAATGAGGTCTCTAACGCTTCACCCCCTACGGCATTTGCTATGGGACTATCTTTACTTTACTTTACCATTGCTTACTAGTTCTTAACTAAACACCATCACCAGGTGTTTTTTTTTGTAAGCGAATACCATTACAAACTAGTTTTGTTTTGTTTTTATTTATTTATTTATTTTCCTTTTAAACTAAAACCAATCATTTGGTATTTAGTAAACAAACACCTGCCAAATGCAGCGATCATTTCGCCACTTTGACCTTTTAGACTGACCAGCGCTGCGTTGTCTCTTACTCCACACCTTAGTCTACCTCTGTCTCATGCACCTACCTGTGCTTGCCATTCAAACTAAACATAATGTCCTTTGCTTACATTGGGATACGTGTTTGGCTGGGGAAAAAAATGCCGGTAACGAGACGGTAATGAACTGAAACATTGACCCCGAGCACACTTGAACGCTCTTGTTAACACGCGCAAGCTCCGTGTTATGTCACCTGTCGCCTTCGTGACGTCGGATCTAAAAATAGCAACACTTAGTACTGAATGAGATTTGTCTGGTTTCAGTATCTGTGGGTTTATTTATTTTTTTTTTGCATGGATTTGGCCTTCTGGTTTATTGAACATTAGAATATGATATGTTCATCATTAGAATATGATATATTCAACATTAGAATATGATATATTCAACATTATAAAATGGCACATTCAACATTAGATATGATTTAATCAACATTAGAATGATATATTCAACATTAGAATAACAAATACATCTCTTCTAAGTCATTTTGGTACTAACAGAAGGATAGTTTGGTATTCCCCTTTCAGGCATGTCCAGGCGTTTGCTAGCAGTTTGTTTATCCTGACAGACAGACGGACGGACGGACGGATGGATGGATGGATGGATGGATGGATGGATGGATTAAACCAAAGAAACTGTATGCTCATCAACATCATCTGCCATAACAGTTCCTAGTCCGCTTTGTATAATTTCTAATTAAGTTCGGCCTGGAACGTTATTGCTACACTTATTTGCCGG
The DNA here is from genome assembly GCA_009760885.1 of Achatina immaculata. Taxonomy (NCBI): domain Eukaryota; kingdom Metazoa; phylum Mollusca; class Gastropoda; order Stylommatophora; family Achatinidae; genus Lissachatina; species Lissachatina immaculata. Next base: position 11,701,016 of record CM019709.1, on the reverse strand, counting down.
CTTGTCCTACGAATTTTTGTTAGCCAGGACCTCGCGGCAGCTTGAGACTTTGTGTGGGATTTACGAGCATAACTCGTACAAGGGCGGGGTACAACTTTACACTTTTGCACATCCCCCCCCCCCCTCCTTTTTCTTTCTTACCCACAGGACAGGTTTACGCGATTACGTCTGGAGAATTTACAATCTGCTACGTACACGTCACATGCACGGGGGCAACGCTGCGGCATGTGTGCCTCCCCTGAGAGGCCCGATAGTGGGAAAGCATTGCTGACGTATGAATCACTGGATAGTGTCGTCGGTCTGTGCGGTTCTTCCCCCCTCCCCCTATTAAAAAAAAAAACTATTCCCTCCCCCCACTCCCAAATTACGCCCCCTCCAAATTTTTCCCACGTCTTCAAGTCTGGCCCTCGTTGCACTTCGTTGTGTTGCTTGAGATAACGTGAACTTCACAGTTCGTGTGTCACTTGTTAGTAGTCGCTATCTTGCGAACAGAGTTTGTTGTGAATGAACTTTCTGGAGACGGATTTCAGCGGTGCAGGCGAAAGGTAGGGTTTCTTAATAGCCTACTTTATTTATAGAATTTGGTCTGTGAAACGCATCGGACTTACGTAAGATGTGAGCTTTTGTGGTACTATGTGAAGCTTATTTAAAATTGTATGGCGATTTCGGAGATTACAACTATCCTGGTAGTGTTTGAGATGTGGTAGGTCTTTGTTGTGCTGTGTGAAATACGGGACATACTTTTGTACCAGTATGTGACATACAGCAGACTTTAGTCGTAGTTGTGTAAGACTTTAGTGGTCGTTTGTGAGTTATAACTGACTTTTGTAGTAGTTTGTGAGATATATGTGACTTTCCTGGTTGTTAGTGAAATATTACTGACTTTTGTGGTAGTATAAAACTGACTTGTGGCGGTCTGTGAGGAAAAAACTTTTGTAGTAACAAGTGAGAGAAACAGATTTGTCTGGCAGTATGGGAAAGAAAATAAACTTGCCTGGCAATATGGAAAAAAAAATATTTGTCTGGCAGTATGAGAAAGAGAATATACTTGTCTCGCAGTATGAGAAAGAAAATAGACTTGTTTGGCAGTGTGGGAAAGAAAATAGACTTGTGTGGCAGTATGGGAAAGAAAATAGACTTGTCTGGCAGTATGAGAAAGAAAATAGACTTGTCTGGCAGTATGAGAAAGAAAATAGACTTGTGTGGCAGTATGGGAAAGAAAATAGACTTGTCTGGCAGTATGAGAAAGAAAATAGACTTGTGTGGCAGTATGTGAAAGAAAATAGACTTGTGTGGCAGTATGAGCGAGAAAATAGACATGTGGCAGTATGAGAGAGAAAGCAGAATTTTATTTTAGCATGTGAAATATAATAGGAGATATGAAATAACAGAATATTGGATGAATTGGTAATAAAATGTGAAACATTAACAGACTTTTGAGACAGTCTGTAGACAGCAAACTATGTGTTTTTATAGTGGACGTTGGTAGTAGAGCGTTAATTACAACAGACTTCTTGTAGTATGTTAAAACAAGCTAGTATGTTAAAACAAGCTAACTTTTGTTATAGTACGTTAGTTTTGTTAGTACTGTGCCAAGACTCTAGTGGCGATATTTAAAACAGCAAACGTGTTTTGTTAACGAATGAAAGGGTATTTTTTATGACATCTAAGATGTTTCGGAGATAAAGTTGTATTGCCGGAGATACAGCAGATTCATGTGATAATATAGACACAAGTAACATAATAAACCTTTATGATATTACATGATACATAATAAACATTTATAGTATTATATTATACATAACTGAAACTTTTACAGCATTATATGATACATATTAGAACTTGTATGATATTTTATGATACTTAATAAAACGTTATTGTAATGTGGATATCCATATTACAATAACTTAATATTGAAGAAGGCTGGCTAGTAAAGAGGATTAAAGAGAGAAATCTTAAATATTTTGGGCACATTAAAGATCATGATAATTTAGAGAAGACCGTCTTGGAAGGGTACATAATGGGGAAAAGAAAGAGAGGAAGACGAAGACAAAGATGGCTGCAAGACATCATTGATGATCTGTAAATGAATGCATCAGCAGCAGGCCATCTTGCTCACAACCGAGTGGCCTACAGGAGTGTTGTTAGGGATGCAAAATTCCACAAGGGACATGCAAATGAATGAATGAATGTAATGTAGAAAAAAAAAAGAAAAAAAAAAGAAAACGCACGTCGATTTGGTGTTTGACAAGAATCATGCATGTCTGGTTGAGTGTTTGACAAGAATCAGAAATGTCTAGTTGAGTGTTTGACATGTCTGGTTGAGTGTTTGACCTGAATCAGAAATGTCTAGTTGAGTGTTTGATATGTCTGATTGAGTGTTTTGACAAGAATCAGGCATGTCTGGTTGAGTGTTTGACAAGAATCAAACATGTCTTGTTTGTGTTTGACAAGAGTCAGACGTGTCTGATTGAGTGTTTTACAAGAATCAGGCATGTCTGGTTGAGTGTTTGACATGTCTGGTTGAATGTTTTGATAAGAATCAGGCATGTCCAATTGAGTGTTTGACAACAATCAGACATGTTTAGTAGAATGTTTGGCAAGAATAAGACATGCCTAGTTGAGTGTTTGACAAGAATCAGACATGTCTAGTTGAGTGTTTGACAAGAATCAAACATGTTTTACAAATCAGAAGTCAGTACACCAAACACAAGTAGATCACATGTCATGGAAAAGAATGAAAAGAAAAAAACCTATAAGTATTAGAAAAAACCTATAAGTATTAGAACAAACCTATAAGTATTAGAACAAACCTATACATATTAGAACAAACCTATAAGTATTAGAACAAACCTATAAGTATTAGAACAACCATATAAGTATTAGAACAAACATATAAGTATTAGAACAACCATATAAGTATTAGAACAAACATATAAGTATTAGAACAAACCTAAAAGTATTAGAATAACCATATAAGTATTAGAACAAACCTAAAAGTATTAGAACAACCATATAAGTATTAGAACAAACCTAAAAGTATTAGAACAACCATATAAGTATTAGAACAACCATATAAGTATTAGAACAACCATAAAAGTATTAGAACAACCCTATAAGTATTAGAACAACCATATAAGTATTAGAACCACCCTATCAGTATTAGAACAACCATATAAGTATTAGAACCACCCTATAAGTATTAGAACAACCATATAAGTATTAGAACAACCCTATAAGTATTAGAACAACCTAATAAGAATTAGAACAACCATATAAGTATTAGAACAACCATATAAGTATTAGAACCACCCTATAAGTATTAGAACCACCCTATAAGTATTAGAACAACCATAGGTGCAGTGTGAACTTCTCAGAGAGAGAAGGATCAAGAAAACAACATATTTTGTCCACATCAGCAGTCATAATAATACACTAAAGACCATCCTAGAAGGAAAGGCGGAAGAAAGAAAGACCGAGAGGCAGACAGCTGTAGATGGGAAGGCAGCATACTAGAGTGGACAGCACACAGCCTGGCCGAGTGCGCTATCAAAGCGAGATAGCGAGAAAAACTGGAGCCAACCTTCGTACCGATGGCGGCACGCGATGATGATGATGATGATGATGATGATAAATATACACATGTGGTTGCCATAATATGAGATAAGTCTTATTTTTCTGGCAGTCAGTATGTGTGAGAAATAAATTACATTTTTTAATTTTTTGCTAACCATACATGCGCGGTTGTAAAAGACATTACATAACTAAATGTCAGTGTGTTCTGTAATGAGCTTACGATGTATGACATATTTATGTCATCGGTGTCATGATATATAACTTTACATATTTCTATAGGCCATACAAGCTTAGTACTTCTACTTGCACGAACTCACTGTAATTACGAGCTGTTGTTCTTTGCAGCCGATGCTGTAGAGATGTTGAGGCAAAGCACCGTATCGGCGTGAGAGCGGGTTATGGCAGCTACTTTTTCAGTCCAGGAGTACAGCTAAAAAGCAGGGGGTGTGTAATGCTTCTTTAGCAGACTCCACCACCATGGGGGACTCATGGCGATCCCTGCCCCGTTAGCCATGCTAGGCCTGTTACTGGGGGTACCACGGAGAGGTGGGGCAGGGTCTTGGTCAGCTATGGTTGGCTAACCCTGACGCTAGCATATCAGCTATGGGTCGCTGATTGCCTCCTCGGACAGGCGTCTTCACCTCCTACAAGCTTAGTAGTTTAAATGTAGCATAAGAGACACATACTATATATCTGTACATATCAGTATAAGATGTGTACAGTTTGTATGAGAGTTAGAGCATAGATGAAGTAAATAACTGCAAGCAGTAAGTAACATTGTCAAAGAAGGAAGAGAGCAAGGCCAAAAGAAAGAAATATCTCATTGGACTGACCAAGCGGCACCTTGGTCACCGAAGATCATGTGACCTGTCTCTCTCAAGAGATTGAGGATGCATTCCAAGACAAAAACCTTGTACTAGCAGCATGGATAGACTTAAGGAAAGCCTTTGATAAAGTATGGAGATTAAGGTCTGCTGTGGAAACTAAGAAACTGCAATGTGAGTGGAAGACTGTACAACTGGATAAAGTCCCTATTTACACAGTAGAAGAGCTAGAGTGGTAATGGATGGACACAAAAGCCAGAAAGTACTGCTGCGACATGGTGTACCACAAGGAGGAGTCCTTTCACCTACACTATTCCTGGTATTCATTAATGACATGGTGAAGGAACTTCCCTATGGAATCAAAGCGGCACTGTATGCAGATGATCTGGTCATGTGGTGTACAGACGAATACGCGACAGTTGCTACAGAGACTCCAAAGAGCAACAGACATCTTGACATCATGGACAAACAAATGATGTATAAATATTAACACCAAGAAATAAAGTACCGCTCTGTTCATTCTCTCATCTAAACAGAAAGCAGGTAAGATCTTTGTAAATGAAATATCCTTAAGGATGGACAACCAACCCACTTACTTAGGAGTGACTCTTGACTCAAAGCTGACCTGGAAGCAACACATCAGCCATATTAATAAAACAGTGGAACCACATGGGGAGCTAGTGAAAGAATCCTCAAGAATGTATCAGCAAAGTATTCTACCACATTTAGAATATGGCTCAAAAGCTTGGTGCACAGCATCAAACACTACGCTGAATAATCTAGACAAGGTACAAAATCAGTCACTACGGATTATCACAGGTGCCATGAGCTCCACACCAGTAGTAGAAATACAGAAAACATTTGGTGTTTAAGCGCCAAAAGAACGTAGAGACACAAAGGTCATGACCATGGGAGAGAAATACCTGAGCTCTGTAAGCCATCCCCTGAAGGAGAGATTCAATAACTTGGCATTAAGACGGCTTAAAAGAAGCAGCTTCATTCATCAGGCCAACCGTATACGTAAGCTGATACCTGACCTTCCAACTGTAGTCGCTCCATTATCATCTGTACCAGAGCATACACCATGGAAAGAAGCAGATTGTACACACATAACTATACAGACTGAAGTGAAAGGTGTGTAGAATGATGAGATGCAAAGTAGTCCTGTAAGATCAACAGCCACACTTTGCTAGATGACAAATATCCATGTAACACCTGGATACCTGTGTATACAGTTGGATCTGCACACAATGCCTTAAAGAATGGACGGGCAGGAGCACATATTGATTATCCAAACAACACCACTGACAAGATTTCCATGCTCACTGAAAAATACTGCAATAACTATGATGCAGAAGTTAGGAAAATTATTGCCACGGTTGAAAAACTATCAGACTCCAGAATTGATACAAGACCCATAGTAATTCTCACAAATGCAAGATCAGTACTGGAAGCTCTTCAATGCAACAGACTACCAGACCTTAAGGTTGCCTTGTCAAAAAATTGGCTCACAACAGAGTCACTTTGCAGTGGATTCCCTCTCACTATAGGATACAAGGCAATGAGAAAGCAGATCGTCTGGCCAAAGAGGACACTAAAATGAAGCAACCAGATATACCGATCACCTATAATTAGAAGAAAAGTATGATAAAAACCTACAGGAAGCCACAAACGCCACCACATGATGACTATCACATGTTAAACAGAAAGGAACAAGTCACCATCTTCCGTCTCCGAACAGGACACACCCGACTCCGAAGTCATATGTATACAAAGTTTAAGAGTATTACTGCTCTTTGTACATGTGCCCAAGTGCCCCAAACTGTGGAAAATATCCTCCAAAACTGCACCAACTACGAGGCACTGAGAAGCATTTACTGGCCCAGTGAAACCGCCAAAGAAGATAAGCTGTATGGTTCCGTACATGAATTAAAAAAACAACAACAAAAAACAGTGAAATTTATCCAAGAGACAGGACTGCAAATATAGACAGAAAATGCGTAAGAAGAAGAAGAAAGAACATTGATACAGTGTAATTAGACAGTTGCTTACAAGTTAGAACACCCGCTTACACGCAAGACACACTGGAGTACGTTGTAGCCACTGTTGTCTGTGGATGAATTGAAAATAGGATACACGTACACATGAGCAACATAAATATGAGGCTTTACCAGGTCTTAAGCTGATGAACAAGAAAAGTAATTTATGTGTACATGACGGAGTCCAGAAATACTGATGCTTTTCATACATCAACATTATCATCATCATCATTATGTGCTGTCACATCGGTTAAAGTTGACTGCAGTAGATATCTAATTTGGTCTGACCTCGTTTTCATAATATACCAGGCATGTCTGAGTTCAAATCATTTCTGCTGTCGTTCTCTTTTTCTGCATTATACACGCTGAACCTAGCAGCTTTCTAGCTTTACTGGCTTGTGTAGAACTGCATCATACAAGCTGAATCTAGCAACTTTCTAGCTTTACTAGCTTGTGTAGAACTGCATCATACACTCTGAACCTAGCAACTTTCTAGCTTTACTAGCTTGTGTAGAACTGCATCATACACGCTGAACCCAGCAACTTTCTAGCTTTACTAGCTTGTGTAGAACTGCATCATACACGCTGAACCCAGCAACTTTCTATCTTTACTAGCTTATGTAAAACTGCACCATTCACGGTGAACCCAAAGTAATAATGAAAGAATTGTTTACGAAATATGATGTTAATAGTTTGAAAACATGTGACCCGGCAAGGCAGAGAATGCACCAGACCTACCACACAACAAGACACTAGCACAGACGGCGTTGGTTTCATACCTTGTCCTACGTGTTAAGCACAGAAAAAAATGTCAGGGCGTCTTTGATGTTAGTTTCAACACATGGCAGCATTAAAGGCACTCTCCAGGTGATATCGTGTAAACTCGGCGGGGGGCATGCGGGTAGGTGAGAATGTTTGGGTTTTTCCCAAAAGTCGTGGGAGAAAGGAATTTGTCCCTTTAATTTCCTGTCATCCTCACTTTTAAAAAAGGAAGAAGAAAGAAAGATAAGGCCTCATCGGAATGCGTCAGCGTCACCTTATCTTAGTGCCATAAATTACTGCAGACGCCCTTATGCAGTGCTGTTAATAATAACGACCTCTGTTACCCGGGTTACTCTTTCGCCGCCAATGTCAGGTTCTATAATTGAATCCATGAATAATGTTCTCTGACGTATTTGTATATAATGTGGCCCTTTTTTTTGCTGTCTTGTGAATTGCTAGATTGTGATGACGCGGTTCGGCTGTGAAGTGATGTTGAGATGTGAAAGATTCTCTGTGTCTGTATGCGAGGCGTGCTTGCAGCGCTGTCCTTCTGTAAAGCTGCAGGAAGCCTTTCTTCTGTTACCTGCTACAAGATGGACAGATGAGGACAGTGACTTTCTCTGACGGGAATTTAACGCCGAGAAGCAGTTTTTTTTTTTTCAGTGTTCTAATCTGGATAAAGAGGCCAAAATAGCAGGCATAAAATCCTTTGATGAGGTTGAAAGACTCGCCGAAAACAGGAAAAATGGGCGAACTACTTTGCGAGCCCTATGTGACGTTTAACGGCACGGGAAGGATATAAGATAAGATAATCTGGATAAGTTCTTGGTGAGCAGAGAAATTATATTCACGTGTACTGTTTGTTGATGTTTTGTTGATTGTATGTATAGACGGTACACTATCTTCTGGAAATATACCAGGAAACCCAAACAGCAACATGGAAAATCAGATAGGAAAACGATCTGATGGTGAGGCCCCCCCCCCCCCCCCGGTCAGGTAGATCTAATTTTAACACTGGGGAAGAGTGAGACAGAGGTCAGTAGTAGTAATTGTGATGACGGACAAACTCCTGACGGTGTTACTAAGGAAAACCCCTATGGATGCATCAGTAGCAGGCCATCTTGCTCACAACCGAGAGGCCTACAGGAGTGCTGTTAGGGAGGCAAAGTTCTGCAAGGGACATGCAAATGAATGAATGTATAGACGGTATAGTTAACAGTTGCCGATTTTCTTACAAAAGGAACGGACGAAGAGGGAGACTTGAAGCTAATATAATGGACATTTTAACACGATTAAATTCACCAACTGGGCTGATTGAAAATTCAGAGATAGAAGTTTGTTGATATACATGATACCCACACCAGATGACGATGGTTACTGACTTAAAATTCATCGTTAAGAACCTCTACATTGCATCCAGAATTTCTATGGCCGTAATCACCTGTCCACATGAGCGTCTTTTATCTTCTCCTGCGAGTGCTGGCTTGTGTTGAGGAAGTGAAGGTAATCTTGTCTCACGCCAGCCTTCAGTTCATGCGCCTGTGTCAGGCGAGCACGGAGCTGCCAAACCCTGTCACACATCCCTGACCGCAGCATTCCAGACAAGACACCCAAGACTCCAGAGCACATCCTGCAGCTCCACCCCCCGCCCCTCCACCAAGAAGCCTAAACTCAGCCTTGGTCACAGGGAACTGAGCTGGAAGACAAACTTTGAGGCACAAAACTTGACCTCCAAAAGACTGCACAGTTTATCCAGGCAGCTAATGTCTGAGGCCAGAACCACGGAAGGCAGCAGCTCTAGCCAGCCAGCCATATCCTGTATACCTGACTGTCTCAGTGTTTAGGCGTGTTTTTGTTTCTCTTTTATATCGGTTGCCACCTACGAATTCCTGCTTTTATTACACGTTTAACCAGGCCGTACGTGTTTGCGGGTCGCGGAAAGCGAAATGCCACCTGTTGATTTACTTTGGCATTCCCGCCAGAACAATGGCGACAGGAAATGCCGCGCTTAATTCGTGACGTCGCCTGTTCGAGGTCACGCTGCGACATCCAGTTCAGATTTAAACGAGATTTGTACACTTCACATTCTTGTACGTCACGTGAGTTTTTTTCTAATTCTGGAAAAATAATGTAATGAAAAACTGCTTATTTTAAATGTTAAAAAGTAGAGTATACAATGTTGTAGCACTCGTTCAGCAGCCGAATGGTCGAGGGTTCGAATCCCCAGCTGGGCGGGGTTTTTTTTCCGACCAATGCGGCCCCGAGGTCGACCCAGCCTCGTAAAATCTGGGAAGGAAGGGCAGCGAGGAATGGAAATGGCCACCCTATCTCATACTCTAATGCCCTAGCATAATGAGGTCTCTAACGCTTCACTCCCTACGACATTTTCTAGTTGACTATCTATCTTTATACAATATTGTATTAAATGCATCCAATTGCAACAGACTTCTTATTCTTCTTATTCTTCTTCTTCTTCAGACAGTTTCAGATGTCGACTCGTTTACTTTTGAAGCAGTTGGTGGACATCTGGAGAGCGTGGACATCCCCATACAGTTTTGTTTTGGACTGATGTGATTGTTGGTCATATTTGCATTCTCAGTTGCTCATATTTTGGGCACTCCTGCAGTATGTGGTCTGCTGTCATTTTATTGGTGCCACATGCCCATTCGTCAGTTGACACTGACATGAATTTGTCGTACAGATGGTATCTTAGCCTGTTGAGCCTGGTACCTAGCCTTAGGATGATGACGTGTTCTTCTCTGTTTAGCATTACTTTGATGGCAGTCTGTTGACCATTAGGTCTTCTGGTGCTATAATTGTCAACGTCGGAGTCTTCTCGTGCTATAACAACTGTCGATGTCTAAGTCTTCTCTTACTACAACAACTGTCGATGTCTAAGTCTTCTCTTACTACAACAACTGTCGATGTCTAAGTCTTCTCTTGCTATAACAACTGTCGATGTCTAAGTCTTCTCTTACTACAACAACTGTCGATGTTTAAGTCTTCTCTTGCTATAACAACTGTCGATGTCTAAGTCTTCTCTTGCTATAACAACTGTCGATGTCTAAGTCTTCTCTTACTATAACAACTGTCGATGTCTAAGTCTTCTCTTACTATAACAACTGTCGATGTCTAAGTCTTCTCTTACTACAACAACTGTCGATGTTTAAGTCTTCTCTTACTATAACAACTGTCGATGTCTAAGTCTTCTCTTACTATAACAACTGTCGATGTCTAAGTCTTCTCTTGCTATAACAACTGTCGATCTCTAAGTCTTCTCTTACTATAACAACTGTCGATGTCTAAGTCTTCTCTTACTATAACAACTGTCGATGTCTAAGTCTTCTCTTGCTATAACAACTGTCGATGTCTAAGTCTTCTCTTGCTATAACAACTGTCGATGTCTAAGTCTTTTCTTATTATAACATCTGTCGAAGTCTAAGTCTTCCGATGCTATAACTGTCAGGTCTACTCTTTCAATTATTTCTACCCAGTTTTATGATGACTGCAACAGACAAAGTCGGACATATTTCATTCCAGCTGTAATTGTATGGGTAACAGAATACTACTTTGTTTCTCACGCCGTTACTTCTTGCGGCCTGTAAACAAGACGACAGCCTAGACACATCCAGTATATGATTTCATCACGCGCAGTGCTGATGCCTGCACATCACATGATATACAAGTATATACAGTATATACAAGTTAAATAATACGGTGTATACAAGTATATACAGTATATACAAGTTAAATAATACATTATATACAAGTATATACAGTATATACAAGTTAAATAATACGGTGTATACAAGTATATACAGTATATACAAGTTAAATAATACGGTGTATACAAGTATATACAGTATATACAAGTTAAATAATACAGTGTATACAAGTATATACAGTATATACAAGTTAAATAATACAGTGTATATAAGTATATACAGTATATACAAGTTAAATAATACAGTGTATACAAGTATATACAGTATATACAAGTTAAATAATACGGTGTATACAAGTATATACAGTATATACAAGTTAAATAATACAGTGTATACAGTATATAAAAAATAAATAACTTTGGGCCCGGGGTCGTCAGAGTGGGCGAAGGTGATTAGTGTACTAGCTTCTCATGACGAATGTCGATGGTTTGAATCCAGCCAGAGGGGCCCCCAAGACACCCAGTTGTAGAAATGGGTTTCTGGCTTATTCTGGAGCTGGTGATGTGGTCACAAGCGTGATGTTGACCACATTATCCTCTAGTATGTCCGCAGGTCAAGCAAGATCTGGGCACTAACACATCCTTTGGGGGCCTTTGTTATATAAGACGAAGGGCTACCTTTATCTTTACTAAGGACAAGAGTTTTGGTTAATCCGTCACTAGGAACAAGTTTGTGGAGGTACATGGTACCCACACTTATCGATATATACAGCTATATTGTTGTTTTATGTCTATCTGTATGTCTGTCCTCGCTTGTCGCGGGAAGTGGGAGAGTTGATTAACAATAATAACTCGTCAGACACAGATATTGTGTGTAATAATATGTTCTATTTTACAATCTTGGCCTCTTCTCTTTGCTAGAACATTGTAGGTGAATCTAGCGAATACTGCTCATCACCATCGTCATCGCCTTTCACATCCTTGAGATCTCACGGATAAAGGCTCTCCAGTCATCTCTGTTCTTGGAATTATTCTCGGCTTCCTTCCATGTGCATCCCTTGTCTCTGAGCGCTGTCATAATTTATCTTCTCCAAGTAAGTCTAGGTCTTCCTCTTTTTCTGTTTCTTTGATGATTCCATGTCAGTGCCTGTCTTGCTATGCTGGTGTGGGGTTTCCTCAGAGTTTGGCCAATCCACCTCCACTTCCTTGACATGATTTGTAGGTTCTTGTCCTGTCCTTTCCCGGACCTCATCGTTCCTGATCGTGTCCTGCCATTTAATGTTTAAAATCCTCCTCAAGCGGTAGTTCATGAATGTTTGTATCCTCTGTTATGAGGATACACATTGTTAACAGCATCCTTGTTTCGCATCCTTTGGATATAATTTTTTCTTAACTCTCAACCTCTTCCAATTTTTCCTCACTGTTAGATATTTCAGCCGCCTTATTTGTTTTGTCATTTGCCATCAATTTAGTTTTTTCAGATAAAATACGTTAAGATAAAGTTTTTGCTCTTCGTTGTTCTTACGGACTGACATAATTAGTTTTTCCATTCCTTTTTGTGTTGTGGACAGTAATACTGTGTCATCAGCATATCTAATTTCTGGTATTTCATAACCTCCAATTGTTATGCATCATAATATTCTTTATCTACATCGTCTCTTAACATTCCTCATCATATTTTCAGTATACAAGTTAAATAAGTACGACGACTCGATGTTTTATGCCCAACCAAGTTATTGTTTCAAAATTTATTCTTACTGCTGCTTGTTAGTCTAGATAGAGCAGTGATGTTAATTGTATCAAGTGTGTTGAAAATCCAATTTTTTTCCCCATTATTTCCCAAAGTTTCTTGTGTTGACACAGTCAGATGCCTTTGAATAGTCTATAAAAGATAAATATAGATTTACATTAAATTCTCAGCACTTCTACAAGACAACACAAAAATTTCTTACTATTCTCACAAGTAACTGTTTGGTGAGTTAGCTGTGATGCACGCCATCATTCTCAGTCTTTACAGTTCTTCGCTTTGTTCATGACTGGCATCACTTCTGCTGTTCTTCGCCATATTGTACTTAATTGGCATCACTTCTACAATCCTTCCTGTTGTGGTTGATTGGCATCACTTCTACAGTTCTTTCTCTTGTTGTGCTTGGTTGGCATCACTTTCTTTCCTTCAGAATCCCATGGCATATATGATCTGCAGTAGTCTTGGGGTCTTGTCTGAAAATATGACCAATCCATTTCCAGTGCCTTATGTTGTTCTTTTGCAATTATTATGTGCTTCTTGCCTGCATGGGTGGAACAAGTCTTTGTTGTAACTTTGTGATAAGGGTCGAGAAAACTGTAGTAGAATTGCTTCATTATGCGAGGTCGAAAATTGTTTAGCCAATCAAATCAGATGTGAAATAGTTCTGTTTTTTTAAAAATATATAAACAACAGATCTCTATATCCTCAGCATAAGAAGTATAACATGGTAGGGCTGCTTGGAACACATCTTTCAAGAATAATTTAATGAGCATAAGTTTTATTAATAAATTTATATTTAATATTTTTTTAAGAATGGAGAGAACACAAATTTGAGGAAGTAGCTTCATTATTTCGAGGGATATCTGATTTTTAATGGGTTACTTTTTTTTTAACGAATTAGGACAACAAAAATTGTAGTGGCCATGCCTTTGTACTGGCAGCGCAGCTGTAATTTGTGTCTGTTGTGTGATAATGGCGCTCTAACTATAGCAGAGCTGTCCAGCATTGTATTAATCCTTCGGTCTTCTTTTTCTTGTGTCTGTTGTGTGATAATGGCGCTCTAACTATAGCATGTCCAGCATTGTATTAATCCTTTGGTCTTCTTTTTCTTCATTTGGCGTGTCCTTTCCAGAATGTTGTCCATCTCACAGCCTCCCTGAATGCAGTACAGTCTCGCACAAGTTGACCGGCGTCTCGCAGTGACATATCCAGGCTTTCCGTGATGTCCGAGTCCACCTACGGCGAGGTCGTCCCTTTTCTCTTTTGCCGGGAACTGTGCCTTCTACTATCAACCTCTCTAAACCATCCTGTCTCTTGATGTGGCTGCAGTATCTCAGTTTTATAATTTTGATGTTGTTTACGACCCAGTTTTCAGCAACACCTAATCCCATCAATATCTCTTTATTTGATTTTCTTTCTGTCCATGATATTCCAAGTGCCTTTCTATAACATTTCTTTTTAAATGCTGTTATTCTCTTTTCTAGTGATTTGTTAAGTGTCCATGTTTCGCATCCTTTGGATCTAATTTTTTTTTAATAAGTATCAGGTCAATATTCGTACTGGAACTGAAGCCTCCAGCATCGTTTTTGTACGAATGAATCTTCCTGGCTTGTCAAGATGCAGCGAGCTGCGGTTAGTCATCTCTCACAGCCTATCTGTCATGATGATTGTTGAAGCTGAATTGCGACCTGCTTCATTCATCATATCGTCTTTATTATCGTCCTTCCTACTGCTGTTTTCCTCAGCTTCATTTGGTGCCATACTTCTTCATAACTCAGAATCCATTTAACCAAGTCACGTGATATGAAGACAAACATTCCAAAACAGCAAACAGTTCATCGTTAACTCTTCGACTCCTGCTTTAATTTCCATGCTCTGCCACAGTAAATTTTGATGAGAAATTTTGGGTGCAGAGAAAGTGGATGGAAGGTACTCCATAATTTTAAAAATATGGGGTGGGTTATTTAAAAATATGGGGTGGGTTAGAAATGTGATAGTTTTCACGTTATTGAGCTTTTTATATCGCTCTGAGCATTTATTCTCAGATATGGTACTCTAATGTTATAAGCGCAAAAACCAAGCTAGGATTATTCACTTCAAATGTAATATCTACCCTCATCTATGCATGAGAAAGCTGGAAAACAACTAAAGAAATAGACAACTATTTAAACTCATTTGAAAACAATTGCCTAAGGAAAATATTTGGTTTAAAGTGGAATGAATTCAAGAACAACGCAGAGATAAGGCAGATGAGCGAAAAACAACCTGTGATCAGAAAAAAAGGAGATGGACATATGTCGGTCACATGATGAAAAGAAACATTCAGAGAATCCCAAAACAAGCTATCAAGTGGGCCAAAGAAAATGAGTTCAACCACGTGAAACAACTCTAAAGTGGACATTGTTAAGAGAGGCCAAATTAGTGGGCATAAAATCCCATGATGAGGTTGAAAAGCTCGCCGAAAACTGGAAAACTTGGCGAACTATTGTTAAGAGAGGCCAAATTAGTGGGCATAAAATCCCTTGATGAGGTTGAAAAGCTCGCCGAAAACTGGAAAACTTAGCGAACTACCGTGCGAGTCATATGTGACCTTTAACAGCACTTTTAGTTCTCAAAAGTGTGCAAGATCTACCAACCGTGCCATTATTTTTCTGTATTGAAAGAGTTAAATATAAATGTAATCCTTTTTAGTCATAAATTTAAAACTATTATGCGTTCTGGTACCATATTTTACAAAAGATGTGTTCACTGGCTGAAACTATTCTATTACTATACAACTACATTATTTGGTTGCCATAGAGGCTAAGACATAATCAGTGCAATGCACGCATTGTCTAGAGAAGTCTGTCTACTTTGTCTACAGAAGTCTGTCTACTTTGTCTACAGAAGTCTGTCTACAGAAGTCTGTCTACTTTGTCTACAGAAGTCTGTCTACCAAAAATAAGAGTCGGGTGGTCAGCCTATTGAAGGAAAAGATAAACACTTGCTGAGCGTGGTGTGACATCATCATCATCATCATCATCATTTGCTGTCTCCCTTAGTCTGCTCTGTCAAGCTGGTCCCTGTCCATCTCTTGATGTTGTTCACCCATATATGTCGTTGTCATCCTCTTGTTCTCTCCCTTTCTATCTCTCCTTCAAGAAGTGTCTTCAGTATAGTATTATGACTCTTGTCTTCCCCAAAGAATCTTTATTGTGTTGTCGTTGTTTTTTTTTATAATCTTCAATATTTCTCTTTTCACTTCTAGCTGGTTTAGCACGTCTTTGTTTGTTTTCTTTTCTGTCCACAGGCTACGCTCTGTTCTTCTGTATATCCACATTTCAAGGGCCTTTCCTTTCTGTTGTCTTAGTAAAGGCCCAGGCGTAATGAGACAAAACAAGTCAAGGTCGTGACTTATAGGAACATTTTGTTTTTGTTTTTGCACATATGCAAATCTGAGGTTTGAATTACTGCCAGGCATCTCCATCAGGAAGGAAACATTCCACAGACACATTTGTTTACTGAAATGTGATCCGGCAGAATTATTATGAATTAATATGCGTTTTTAAATAATAGACGGGAGTAGTGTAGCCATGTTGTCATGTGACCTTAAATAGGCCCTGGAAATTTTGTGAGAGTAGGGACAGAAGTGGAAGAGATACATCAATAATGTTAACCCCAAAAAAAAAAAAACGATGACGTGTTAACAAAAAAATGACGATGTGTTAACAAAGGATTGTACCAGTATAACTCACAGAACGGAGAAAAAGCTGTTTTTAATATCACGGCCATATATCATCTATGTACTGGAGCGCCTTGTCGATTCTTTTTTTCTTTCTTTCTTCCGTTCTTTCTTCCTGCATGTTACCTCCGTTAGCCACATATAACAATACGAGATAATCAAGCGCCCACAGAACACATACATGATTTAGTTTAAATGTGTCGTTTAAGTGTGTTTTTAAAGTCTCACTATACTTTCTGTGAACAAAAATAGAAAAAAATGAAGTAAATTACGACATCACAAAATGTGCTAAAAAAAAGTCATTTAATTAGTTACAATAGTGACTGCAATGATACAACGCTGTTTTGGGTTAGCTGGAATGTACCATTGAAATATTCATTAATAGGTGTAGGAAATGTCCACCACGGGCTTTAAGACATGACTGTACACGTCTCTTCATATTGTTAAATACTTTGTGCAACGTGTCTGTTGTTATTTCTTGAATGGTAATTCTGATTGCTTCTTTCAAGTCCTCAATTGTTTGTACATTAATTTTTGTAAACATTTCCTTTCAAGAAACCCAATAGATAATAGTCTAATGGATTTAGATCTGGAGAACGACCAGGTCAAATTCCACGAGATCTACTTCTTCTTCTTCGTTCGCTTCTACCACCAAGACCGCACTGTGATCCTACTGAATTTACGCCTGTGGTCTTCGTTAGGTCCCATGGTCTCCTGTGTGGTCCCCGAAAGGACCACACAAGATCCCCGAGAGGACCACAAGAGGTTCAGAGTATCGCAGGGCTTTAGCCTGTATTCTTGGTGGGTCTCTGAAGCGGATTGCGTGACACCGTGGTTTTCGTTGCACCAGTTTAGTCTAGAGTTGGACGTTCTCACCGGAAGACCTCGACGTGTTTAGGATATCAGTCCATCCCCACTGGGTGAGAGGCGGTAGCCCACCCAGGCCAGAGTTGGACCTTCTCACCGGAAAACTTCGACGTGTTTTGAGATACCCATGTATCACCTCCGGGTGAGAGGTGGTTGCCTATCCAGTCCAGAGTTGGACTTTCTCACCGGAAAACCTCAGCCTCATTAGGATACGCATACATCCCCGCCGGGTGAGAGGTGGTTGCCTATCTAGACTGCCCTGGTCCAGTGTCTCCGACTTCAGCATTTTGTAGTCGTGGCCGCTACCCTTCCTAGTTGTGACCAGGATGGAGCTTTTGTCCAGG
The DNA here is from genome assembly GCA_009760885.1 of Achatina immaculata. NCBI lineage: Eukaryota > Metazoa > Mollusca > Gastropoda > Stylommatophora > Achatinidae > Lissachatina > Lissachatina immaculata. The sequence goes on along the minus strand of CM019709.1, from coordinate 11,683,472 downwards.
AGGACGAATCATCGCCACTAGTGACTTCCACCCCTGGGTTGAGCCGGTTTAGGCATATTAACCCAGTATGGGAGTGTTTGGGACGTGACCGACCTCTAGAGCAGAGGTACTGTGACATGCGTAGCCTTCAAGATTCACTCCTGGTGTGAGCCATTCCACGAGATATGCGATTTGCGAAAATTTATTCCAAAAAACCGTGTGTTGCTCTAGCTGTGTGTGTAGTTGCACCATCTTGCTGGAACCACGCTTCTTCAGTGTCACGTTCATTCAGCTGTTTTTAAAAAGGTTCAGGAATGTCAGTATTGGTACCGATCGGCACTTATAGTGTTGTTGAAGAAAATTGGTCCAATTAAACGTTTTCTACTGACGGCACACTACCCCAATTTTCGCATCGTGTAGTGGCGCTTCATAAAATGTATTGGGATTAACACTGCTCCAAATACGATTATTATGGCTATTAACGTATCCAGATAGATGAAACCATGTATCATCAGAGAATAATGATAAATCGAGAATTGGCTCGTCTTCTTCAGCTAAAAATGCTTGAAACCTCGTGGAATAGTTGACTCTGAATTGATTGTCACACTCTTTTAGTTCAGACACAACAGAAATCTTGTATGGATGAAAATTTAATCGATGTTTAAGAATTTTGTGCACTGTGCTCAGTGATACGTTCGCTTCTTGCGACATTTTCCTTAAAGACTTGCATGGACTTTTCAGGATTCTGTCTTGGATATCTAGACATTTTTCTTCAGACACAGCAGGCCTACCAGATCGCGGAGCATCTTCCACAGTTCCCGTATCACGAAGCTTATTCAACATATTTCTAAACGTAGTGCGATGAGGAGGTTGTTTATCAGGAAATTTTGCTATAAATCTTTGAACAACCATCCTTGTGTATCGACTGCCATTTCGCAACACTTGTTCAATCAAAAAAATTATTTCTTCTGTTGATAACACCATTCTGTTTTGAGAGCAAAATTTACTCCAGCAGATGGCAACCATTCACTGCATTTTTCTTCACGATTGACTGTGCAGCACATTTTTATGACGTCATTTTCTTCATTTTTACGTAGAAAATGTAATGAGACTTTAAAAACACCCTGTGTATCACATCGGTCAGTCATTTGCTTGTCCCTTGCAGAACTTTGCCTCCCTAACAGCTTTCCTATAGGCCTCTCGGTTGTAAGCAAGATGCCCTGCTGCTGATGCACCCATTTGCAGGTTATCAACGATGTCTTACAGCCAGCTTCGCCTTGGCCTTCCTCTCTTTCTTTTTCCCATTATGTACCCGTCCAAGACGGTCTTCTGTAGATTATCATGACGTTTATAATGTGTCCAAAATATTTCTCTGTTTAATCCTCTTTACTAGCCAACCTTCTTCAATATTAAGTTCTTGTAGTATGGATATATCTGTTCCTTTTTGTGTCCATTATGGTTCTAAGGACTGTTATAGCCGGAGGTGGGGCGGGGGATACACTCTCCACTCCAGTGGCGTGCATCTCAAACAGCCTCTGACAGTCAAGTCCAGCTCCTGGCCATCTCATGCCAGAACTGTTTAAACTGACAGGAGAAGGGGCGAAGGCGAATATCTGGCGCCTGAAAACCAGACGCTTCGGTTAGATGAGAGTCATGTTGGCGAGATTCATTCAGCTGCCTTGCGTGGAGTGGGGCTCCTCCCGGCCAGTGAAGAAAGGTGCGAATGGGGTTGCCGCGCGGCACCACTGTGGAAAATGTGAAAGAAAGGATTAAGCGAAGTAAACAGTAGTCAAATCACGGCACCTCTGGTCTGGAGGTCGGCCACGTCCTATGTGCCCTCATTTCTGGCGAAATGCCTGAGCCGGCTCAACCCAGAGGTTAAGACACTGCTGGCGAGATTCTTCGGATGCCGCGCGTTTAGTGAAACTCCTCCCGACCAATGAAGAAAATGCGAAAAAGAAATTAGTGTTACCGTGCGGCGCTGATGTGAAAAGGAGATGGAAAGGATAAAATGAAGCTTAGTGTCGGTATGTCCAGTGGTCTCGCGGCGAGAGCTACTCATACCACGGCATCTCTGCTCTAGAGGCCGGCCACGTCCGATATACACCTAAACCGGCTTAAACCAGGGGTGAAACCTGATGGCTACGTATCTCAGCTCTAGAGGTCGGTCACGTCATAAACACGCCCATACTGGGATAATATGCCTAAACCGGCTCAACCCAGAGGTGAAACTTAATAATGGTGAGGATTTGTCCTCCTGGACAAAAGCATCATCCTGGTCACAACTAGGAAGGGTAGCGACCACGACCACAAAATTCTGAAGTCGGAGATACTGGACCAGGGCAGTCTAGATAGGCAACCACCTTTCACCCGGTGGGGATGTATGCGTATCCGAATCACGCTGAGGTTCTCCCGTGAGAAAGTCCAACTCTGGACTGGATGGGCAACCACCTCTCACCCGGCGGGGATACACATCTGTCCCAAAACACGTCGAGGTTTTCCATTGAGAAAGTCCAACTCTAAATTAAACTGATGTAACGAAAACCATGATGTCACGCATTCCCGCTTCTGAGACCCACCGAGAATACAGGCTCAAGCCCTGCGATACTCTGAACCTCTTGTGGTCATCTCGTGTGGTCCTTTCGGGGAACACGGGACCTATCGAGGACCACAGGAATAAATTCAGAAGAATCACGGGGCGGTCTTGGTGGTAGAAGCGAACGAAGAAGAAGTCCCCATGATATTCAGAGAACTCTTTTGTAACATTTACATTCAAAAGCATTTATGTGTTTCATAGCATGTCTCACAGGCATATGTTGCGATGAGAAAGATGCATGCCCTTAAAAATCTGATTTGTGTAGTTCTGTCTGTTCCTCTCCACAGCTTTTTTGATTGTTTTACTTTCTGAAGAGCGATATATGTGTTCCTTTTAATCACACACAAAACATATATCCCGCACATAGCGCGCTTATGATTGCGCTTGTGACTGCATATATCCCGCACATAGCGCGCTTATGGTTGCGCTTGTGACTGCATATATCCCGCACATAGCGCGCTTATGGTTGCGCTTGTGACTGCATATATCCCGCACATAGCGCGCTTATGGTTGCGCTTGTGACTGCATATATCCCGCACATAGCGCGCTTATGGTTGCGCTTGTGACTGCATATATCCCGCACATAGCGCGCTTATGGTTGCGCTTGTGACAGCATATATCCCGCACATAGCGCGCTTATGGTTGCGCTTGTGACTGCATATATCCCGCACATAGCGCGCTTATGGTTGCGCTTGTGACTGCGAATTCGGCGCGCTGCTCTGAGGAGGCGTGCAACAAGTGGTCCCAGGGACGTTCTCCTCCCCCCTCCCCCACTTGAAATTTCTCATATACATCTACATAACCCTTGGCCTCGTAACTGTGTCATGGTTTTCTAAATCTGGAACACGTCACATGACTGACGTTGAGTTTCTGAGCATGTGATTTCTTCACAAGGCAGAGGGGAGAGGAGAGGAGGGGATGGGAAAGAATGCTGTTGTTTGAGCGAGGGGGGGGGTTGCCCTTCTAGAGAAGGAATGTAGGACAGCAGGATGTATATACATATTTACGGCGATTTACGGCCGTATACGGGACCGAACATCAGGCCGTAAGTAGATTTGGCCGTATATTAGCTGTTGTAGCGGAAGGTCAGACAGTTCTCTACAATGTTACAAGATGAAAAGACATGTTTACCATCAGTTTAAAATACTAACAGAACGGAAACTAGCACGTTAGTTGTGGGGAAATTAGTCACGAAAATCTGAATCACAACACGTTGAACAAAGAATCTTACTATAGTAACTGAATGTAAATGCTACAGAAGAATTCTTCAAATATCATGGACACAAAAAAGAACAAATATATCCATACTACAGGAACTTAATATTGAAGAAGGCTGGCTAGTAAAGAGGCATACTGGGGATAGGGTGTTAGGTCTGTATGTCCAGGCTCACGAAACTGTGATATGCCTGGCCGCATTTACCAATTAGAGGCCGGGTGAACCCCGGGGCCTTTCTGGCGTGGTAGCTGTGTCCGTAACTCCTTTAAAGGCCCCGTGAAAATGAAGGTCAAAAGTTAAGAATTAACATAACTATGAGCTTACGCAGAAAGAAAAATAAAGTTCAAAAGTTAAGAATTAATGTAACTATGAGCTCAAAGAAAATAAAGTTCAAAAGTTAAGAATTAACATATCTATGAGCTTACGCAGAAAGAAAAATAAAGTTCAAAAGTTAAGAATTAATGTAACTATGAGCTCAAAGAAAATAAAGTTCAAAAGTTAAGAATTAACATATCTATGAGCTTACGCAGAAAGAAAAATAAAGTTCAAAAGTTAAGAATTAACATTAAGAATTAACATATCTATGAGCTTACGCAGAAAGAAAAATAAAGTTCAAAAGTTAAGAATTAATGTAACTATGAGCTCAAAGAAAATAAAGTTCAAAAGTTAAGAATTAATGTAACTGTGAGATGAAGCAGAAAGAAAAATATGAACATTCTCTTATTTTGATAGAAAGATAGAAGAGCTCTGACGTGCTTACTGAGAGAATTAGGCACGCAGAGCCTTGACAAGGCAAATAAGGCAAGTAACTGATTGGAAGCCAATGCAGGTCAGGCCCACGAGACTTTCAAATGACCGTGGATCATAATCAACGTCATTAGGCAGATGATGATACTGGCTCAGCGGCTCAGTTTTTAGCCTGCATAACAACATCTATGACACATGCGCATTTCTTGTTATCATTCGTCACTTACGCCATGTTTTTACAAGGAATAAGGTGATGCCTATTTTTAGCATTTACGGCAGTTTAAAATTACGAACTCTCATCTACGTGAATAAAACCATATGAATGCAGGTTTCTCCCCCCCCCCCCCCCAAGTTGTCTAAAAATCCGTTGAAATGGCTTATAGTAGTGTGGCAGTTAAGCGGTCATGGCTTTACACGGACTGGTATATGTACACCTGGCCCGCGTCTCGTGTTTGTGAATGGAAGCAGTTTGAGCTCACAACAAACAGCTAATTGTGTGCAGCCAAAACATGGCCGTACAAATAAAAGTAAACACGGGTGTGTGTTTTTCAACTTTCTCCTCGCTTTTGATCCTTTCCTGGCTCTTGTTTTCTCTACAAATATAACTTATATCGCTGCGATAAGAATTACATTTCTTCTTATCTTATATCCTTCCCGTGCCGTTAAACGTCACATAGGGCTCGCAAAGTAGTTCTCCAATTTTTCCTGTCTTCGGCGAGTCTTTCAACCTCATCAAGGGATTTTATGCCTGTTAATTTGTCCTCTCTTAATAATGTCCTCTTCAGAGTTTCAGGCGGTCGCCTCTTTTTCTTTGGCCTGTTGTGTTTCACTTGATAGCTTGTTTTGGGATTCTCTGATCATTTCTTCTCATCAAGTGACCAACATATGTCCATCTCCTTTTCCTGATCACCCATGAGACTGGTTGTTGTTCAGTCATCTGTCTTATCTCTGCATTGTTCTTGAATCCATTCCACTTGATGCCGAGTATTTTCCTTAGGCATTTGTTTTCAAAAGAGTCTAAATTTCTTCTCTATTTCTTTAGTTGTTTTCCAGCTTTCGCGTGCATAAATGAGGGTGGATATTATATTACATTTGCCAGTTCTTTATACCTTGTATCGCCGCTTAAACTCAGACTGGTTAAACTCTGGTTCAGAATATACTAAATTTGTCCTGTTGTTTGTCCAGGCAACATGGCATGATGGGGTTGGGGGGGGGGAGACTAGAACCATGGAGGGAAGGGGAGAAAGAGAAGAGGATTTTAAAAAATATATACATATATATTGCCTGGACATGAGCCTACAGTAAAGTGTGAAGAGCAAGCTTCAGGATTTTTTTTTTAAATGTCACGGGAATTTCGGTAGTAATTATTACTTTCGTGGTTTTATTACTTTCATGAGGCCATTGATGTTGTTCTTAGGGAAGAGTAGCATTTAAGAGTTGATATCATTTTTTCATTTCTTCTCCTGTTAGCTGTTTCGCTGTTGCCACAAAGCGCGCTTGTGCGTGTTTGTGTGGTGAGAGACAGAGGAGGTCATGTGATCATGTCGAATGACGTGGCGGTCATGGGAAAGAGTAACAAAAGTGTTTGAAATGTACAAAGGTATAAATTTAACCACGTCGCACAGGAGAGAGAGAGAGACAGAGAGAGTATGTGGGAGGAGAGAGACAGAGAATATGTGAGGGGAGAGAGACAGAGAGTGGGGGGGGGGGAGACAGACAGAGAGTGGGGGGAGTCAGAGAGTGGGGGGAATGAGAGAGTGGGAGTTGGAAGAGACAGACAGAGTGAGGGAGAGAGATAGAGAGAGTGGGGGAGACAGACAGACAGAGGGAGAAACAGAGATGTGATATGAAAGTACGGAAAAAAAATGTTGAGAACTAGATACATGTGGCAGCCAGTCCACAGCCAATGCAGGTGGCTGATGTGCTATTGTTGTTGCTGCTTTTGTTATTGCTATTATTGCTATTGCTGTTGTTATTGCTATTGCAGTTGTTATTGCTGTTGTTGCTTTGTTGTTGCTGTTGTTATTACTATTGTTGTTGCACATGTTGATCTAACTCCCTGGAACTGCGCACAGAATGTTCTTTGCAGCCGATGCTGTGAAGGTATTGAAGTACCAGCTTCGTATGAGACTGGGAGTGCGTCACGGGTGACTAGCCAGCAGATCACAGTGAAGCTAGGAAGCAGAGAAAGGTGCAGTGCTTGTTTAGAGTTCTCCACGGTAGAGCTGACTATAGCAAGGTTTGTCTCGTAAGCCAGGCCGAGCCTTTCCCCCGGGACACAACAAAGTAGGCTTTACCTCGCCAGCAGTGACGCAAACACTCGGCTACGGGTCGCTGGCCATTACTTCAAATTGCTTCCACCCTTGACTGTCATCATCATCAGGTGCCGTGCCGACTTGCGTTGGCTATTATTCTTCTCCAGAGTACGCGATCTTTCATGCAAGCCGTTAGCTCATTTGGTGATTTCCTCTCACACCATCTCGTTAGACTTTCCAGTATCATTTCTCTTGGTTTTCCCATGGATATTCTTCCCTCTGTTTTTCCTGTTGTTATAACATTTTCAGTGCCTCCTACTATGAAAGTACATTGTCTCTCTCTTATACATTTTTTTACAAGGTTTTTTTTTTTGTCTCTCCAGCTCTTCTCAAACATTCTCCATTAGTTATTTTTGCTGTCCACGGAACTCGCAACATTCTTCTAATAAACCATATTTCTACTGCTTCCAATGACTTTTGTGCAGACCTTCCCCCTATTGTTCATGACTGTAATATGCAGATAATGCAGACATGTACAACTGAGACGAACTTTCGCAAGATGAAGACGTATGGGAACTGGGCCGATGTGTTACTGTACTGAAAGGGGCGGGCACTTGTTAAGCCGGGTCATGTCGTGTCGATGTGCATGTGGATACCAAATTGTGCATTCATCTCTTCTGGATTAGCTAAACACTATCTCCGGCCATGCTTCTCTTCCAGATTCGTCCAAAATCTCACGTTAGCGACCAACTGGTACAGGCATCAAGCAAGTCCTGGGTAAACTTGACATGAGGATTTTATTCCTGGAAATGATAACGATACTGATGGGGATAACAATAATCTGACCGCCGGCAGGTTACCCCTGCCATGTGGCGAGTCCATTCATACTACAAAGATATAACGTCCATATATTCCACAGAGACTACACACAAAGCGTCCACACCGGTTCACATTCAGACGAAGACTAAAATCGCTCAGGCTTTCTCCCACAATTCTCAGTCACGGGATTCTCAAACCACGTGACCTTCTCGTTCACGATAAATCCTCATACGGCGAGAAATGCCCTTTCTGTAGAGGGAAAAAACCCAACAGTTGTCTCCCTATACTGCTACAAAGACACCAGAAGCACTAGACTGAAATGTGCTTTTTAAAATCATCATCATCATGTGTCGTCGTCGCCTAAGGGATGATTTGCCGTAATGGTCCTGTAATGTCCTGTCTCATGTTTTCACACTGCACGCGGCTAAACTGAAAACAATCTCTCTCTTCATCGCTGTCGTCCTCTTGCTCTTTTTCCTTAAACCTTTTTCAAGACTGTATTTGTGCTTCTTGATATGATCTAATATTTAACTGTCTGGTTCTGATGTTTGTCATTATTTCTCATGTCCGATTCAATTTGATTAGTACTTCTTTCGTTTCTATCCGTGGAATCCCCCGTATTTTTCTGTATATACACATTTCATGTGTCCTGATTTGTTTTCCATTTTCTTATTTATTGTCCATGCTTCGACGCTACAGAGGGTTGTGGAGTTTTTACAACAATTAACAACTTTCAGTTTCAGCATTTAACAACTTCCAACTTCAGCATTCAACAACTCTCATCTTCAGCATTTAACTCTCATCTTCAGCATTTAAAAACTCTCAGCTTCACCATTTAGCAACTTTCAATTTCATCATTTAACAATTCTCAATTTCACTTGCATTTTCAGCATTTAACAACCTTCAGCTTCAGCAATTCTCAACTTCAGCATTTAATAACTCCCAGCTTCAGCATTTAGCAGCTCTTAGCTTCATTTGCTTTGTTGTATGTTTGAAGTAAGAACTTTTCTCATTCTGTTGAAAGTACGTTTGGACATTCCTACACTATTAATTTCACGTTCACTTTTCTCAGTGGCAAATAGGACTTGTTAGTATATGTCAGTAAATGAGTACGTTGTATACATGACCAATCATATAACGTCTCATGAACTCTCTTTCTCTCTCTCTCTCTCTCTCTCTCTCTCTCTCTCTCTTTCTCTCAGAGGGCAGAATGTAAGACGGGCCTGCGTGCCCAATTCTTTACCCTTTAAAAATAAAGATTCTATCGCTCTGTCTCTCTCCCCTCTCACTACCCTTTCTCTCCTCTCTCTTTCTTTCTCCCCTTTCTCTCTCTCTCTCTCTTTCCTCTCTCTCTCTCTCCTCCCTCTCCCTCTCCCCCCCCCGTCTCTCTTCTCTCTTTCTCTCTCTTCTCTCTTTCTCTCTCCTCTCTCTTTCTCTCTCCTCTCTCTTTCTCTTTCCGCACAATAACAAACGTATTTTCAACATTACAGTTTAACCAACGCTGGCAGCGGTTGAAGAATGTGCATTGTTGGTTCCTGTTACATCAACCTACCTGAAAACAAACGACGACAATTAATCATTTGTAGGAACCGAGTCTACGGAACGCACCCATTCACTCCTTTGCTGATTCAGGGTTTGCATTGCACGCGCCGCTGATTGATAGCTCCCCCTTCCCGAGTAACTGGCATGCGCCCCAGATAGTAAAGTTTAGCCTCGACGTGTGAACTTTTAACTTGCGTGAGAGCAGGATGTTAACTCTTGGTCGTCTGTGTTGGACGTGCCCGAATATTTTAGCCAGTGTTTGTTGTTACACCTCACACCGATGTTTTTGTTCTTTTTCTCAAGTATACTGTGGGATTGTGTTTAATCTTATACCCAAGCTTCATGTTTGCGGTTTCTGAGGCTTTGTAGGCATTTTGTTTGTTTGTTTGTTTGTTGTACATTAAAATGACTACGTTATTTCTGTAATCTATGGAACTCGCACATTCATCAACTGTATGGATTGATAATCATATGGGGGTAAGTTCTTGTCTTATTTTGATTAATGACTGTGCTTTGTTTGCTTGCCGTTAACACTTTGTCGTTATGTTGTTGGGATTTTTTTTTTTTGTAAGCTAATGGTTCGAAAACATAGTACAGCGAGAAATTGAGGCCATGGAAATGTGGTTTATAAGAAGGATGTTGGACTTCTTACCATGGACAGCTAAGAAAACCAATGAAGAAGTCTTTAAGAGATGCTGGAGTTATAAGACAAATTATAGCAATGTTCAGAGGCAGACAATCGAGATTTATAGGGCACTTCCTGAGAAGAGGGAAATTGGAACACACTGTAGCAGCTGGGAAAAACTGAGGGAAGAGGAGACAGAGGAAGACAGAGAGAGAAGTTACTGGACGGGCTGTCAGTGTGGGTAGGAAGAAAGTCACCAGCGGTGCTTATAATCACGTCAAAAGACAGGGAATTGTGGAGAGAAATGATCGCCTACGCCACGCGGCATGGCACGTGATTGATTGATTCGAAAACATAAAAGCAGTGAGCAGCTAATATCAAAACACCAGTGTAATATTTCGCCTTTGGCCTTCACCAGAAGACACATCTCTTCCTGCTTCCCACATTCACTTCATCTGTCAGCTTCATTATTGCTTCCATGACCGCACGAAAAGGCGACAGAAGTAGTTGTCACAAACTTGTCACTTACTATCCGAAAGTATTACTAGTTTAGTTTGTGCGTCATATTGTACTCTTAAATAAATATGTCACACAGACGTCCGTCGTGCAACATAAACTGACGGATTCTGTCCTATCAAATGTACATTCTGTGTTAGCTGTAGATCATTCTCTGTAGTGTGCATCCACGATAAGCGTTACAGCTCGAGTCGCGTTCAGTGTCCAAGATACAGTAGCCATTAATATGTGATGTAGGATAGGACATATCAGTAAAGTCTGCCAGATTGTCAGCATCCGGTGTGGAAGTGACGATAACATCCAGTTAGTAATATCATTACAAAAGTTACATATGATACAAATACACCCAGTCGTGTGCCATCACAATCATTACCTTATCACAGATATTAAATGAAAGATATCTACACTCAGCTACCCACAGATATTAAATAAACTGCAATTGCACCAAGCTGGTAAATTATCACAGATGTTAAATTAAACACAGCTAAACCAAGTTTGTAAATTATCACAGATGTTAAATAAAACACAGCTAAACCAAGTTTGTAAATTATCACAGATGTTAAATAAAACACAGTTAAATCAAGTTTGTAAATTATCACAGATATTAAATAAAATACAGCTAAACCAAGTTTGTAAATTATTACATATATTAAATAACACACAGTTACAACAAGTTTGTAAATCGTCATAGATATTAAACACAACATAACTACGTCAAGTTTGTAAAGTACCACATATATTAAATAAAACACAGATACACCAAGTTTGTAAATCACAGATATTAAATGAAACACAGCCACACCTGGTGAACTTTGTCTGATCCACACTCTGCGTCAGTGGTTCCCAACATTCTTCAGCGTGTGTACCCCATAATCAGTGGTTCCCAACATTCTTCAGCGTGTGTACCCCTTGACAGACTATTTCATAAATTGTACCACTTCATATTATCAAACTTGTGTTACTGTTACAGGTGCTGTTATTTATCTGCTTTCCATCATTATCCAACTTCTTCTCTCGTACCCCTGAATGTCCTGCCACCTACCCCCAGAGGTACACGTACCCCAAGTTGGGAACCACTGCTCTACGTGATCTCCTATCAGTGCGTACTGGCAACAAGACTTGTATCAGAACAGTCTGGTAAACAAGAGAATGATCTTTCATATTGTGTACTGAGTTGCCTCGCATTACAGACTCCAGATGGGCAATATCCAGTATTCTCATGTATGTAAACAGCGGCCAGCCATGACAATTATCTGTCAAAGTAACTGAGCAGAAGAACAAACCGAGCGGTCCTGTAGTTTTTAGAACAAGAACGACAGAAAACATCCATCATCTCTGCCTAGTAAGCTGTAAAAATATCATCCCTAGTGAACTGCAACTACAGTCATTCTCAGCTAGTAAGTTGTACTATAACTATAATCACACCCAGCCAGTAAGCTATAGCTACATTCACCCCCAGTCAGTAAGCTGTAGCTACATTCACTCCAGCCAGTAAGCTAAAACTACATTCATCCCCAGCAAGTAAACTGTAACTACATTCACTCCCAGCCAGTAAGCTATAACTACATTCAACCCAAGTCAGCAAGCTGTAACTACATTCAACCCCAGTGCAAGCTGTGACTACATTCAACCCCATTGCAAGCTGTAACTACATTCAACACCAGTCAGCAAGCTGTAACTACATTCAACCCCATTGCAAGCTATAACTACATTCAACCCAAGTCAGCAAGCTGTAACTACATTCAACACCAGCCAGTAAACTATAACTACATTCAACCCCACTCAGTAAACTATAACTACATTCAACACCAGTGCAGGCTGTAACTACATTCACCCCAACCAGTAAGCTATAACTACATTCAACCCCAGCCAGTAAGCTGTAACTATATTCAACCCCAGCCAGTAAGTTATAACTACATTCACTCACAGCCAGTAAGCTGTAGCTACATTCACTACAGCCAGTAACCTATAACTACATTCACCCCCAGCCAGTAAGCTATGACTACATTCAACTCAAGCCAGTAAGCTATAACTACATTCAACCCAGGCCAGTAAGCTATAACTACTTTCAACCCAGCCAGTAAGCTATAACTACATTCAACCCTAGCCAGTAAGCTATAACTACATTCATCCACAGCCAGTAAGCTTTAACTACATTCACCACCAATCAGTAAGCTGTAATTATTCTCTCACCACCAGCTAATAAGCAATAACTACATTCACCCCCAGCCAGTTAGCTGTAACTACATTCAACCCCAGCCAGTAAGCTATCACTACATTCACCCCCAGTTGGTAAGCTGTAATTATTCTCTGACCACCAGCTAGCAAGCTATAATTTACATCGTTGTTAACAACAAGTATTAGGGTCGCACTGCTTATAATTGACAAGTACGTAAGTAATAACCACACGGCTTAGACACTTCATATATTGCACCCACAGCAAAACACTGGTGGCACGCATACACTGCCGCTTCCTGCAATTAAAAATTACTAGTACAAGCCCACACATGTAATATTACGCGCGCTAGGACGCATGCGTTTAAATCGATCAAAGATCTGTATTTACCTGCTGATTTTAATTCTTGGCCAATATCCACATTCTCTCACCTGGTCTATTATATGAGACCTCACAGATTAACTGCTGCTTCTTTTACTTCGGCTTAGAGGCAGGTCCTCACAAAGCTACGTATAACTACAACTACACAAAATCGATGTACAAACGGACGTTCCGATCGAAAGTGTTAAGGGAAGGTGAATTTATACCTGCCAGATGGAACTGATGTGTTATTTTTCTAAAGGATTCATTTATGATTTTGTTTGTTTGTCTGTTTATGTACTATAGCTCTGTGGAGTTAAATTTGATTGATTATGCACTGCATCTGTGCGGAGTTTAATTGTTTATATACCAAAACTGTGGAGTTAAATTTGCCTGTGAGGAGGTACGTTTGATTGTTTATGTATCATAGCTGTGGGGGGTTAAATTTATTTCAGTAAATAGAGCAGAAACAGATGTTTTAAATCTGTTTCCATAACTTGACCAGAAACAGAGATTTTTAATCTGTTTCCATAACTTGGGCAAAACAGAGGTTTTTAATCTGTTTCCAAAATTAGGACAGAAACAGAGGTTTTTAATCTGTTTCCATAACTAGGACAGAAACAGTGGTTTTCAATCTATTTCCATAACTAGGACAGAAACAGAGGTTTTTAATCTGTTTCCATAACTAGGACAGAAACAGTGGTTTTTAATCTGTTTCCATAACTAGGCCAGAAACAGAGGCATTTGATCAGGTGGCTAAGCGGAATGCACAGTTTTGTATCGTGTTGGATTCTCGCCGTTTGTTTAACGACCCTGGGGGGGGGGGGACATTTTTATTGGTCAGCTTGCCCCCCACCCTCTCCCCCCTCCCCCCCCGCTTACAAACAAAGATTTCTAGCTATTGTTAACACGGGATCAATTGTTAACAGGAAGTTCAGATGTCAGTATATCAGGAAAAGGCGAGAATTTTAACATAATAATAAATCAATGGCAGTTTTATAAGCCCTCTCAAGCAAAAAACAAAAAGCAAAAAAATTATATTAACATTAAACTCAGCATGTCATATATTTTTGTGTTTTGGACTTCGTTTATCTTTAGTAGTAGATTGTGTGGGACGGTGACAAGGAAGGAATGAAAAGACGGTAATATTGCGAATGTAAACGAATGCTGCTTCGAGAAAAAGGATTCTATATATCAAGGTATGGACTGAACAGGCGATAAACTTCTCGGATTTTTTTTTAACATTAAGCCCGGCAGACTTTCATATAACTGAGAGATGGCATGTAGGGAGGCACTAGTGATTAAATATCATCAGTCCTCTGTACTCCCATTGGAGCATAAGTCATCAACAAAGGTTCCCCAGCCAAATCCTTTTATGAGAAAGTCGGAATACCTCAAAACCATGTCTTTCTCGCTTTCTTTAGTTCTTCCTGTATTGTGTCTCCATGCTCCATGTTTAAATATAACTCATTGGGTTTATTCTGACACGCAAAGAAACACTGGATTCTGTATTCTGACACGCAAAGAATCACTGGATTCTGTATTCTGACACGTAAAGAAACATTGGAGTCTGTATTCTGAGACGTAAAGAAACACTGGATTCTGTATTCTGACACGTAAAGAAACACTGTATTCTGTATTCTGACACGTAAAGAAACACTGGATTCTGTATTCTGACACGAAAAGAAACATTGGATTCTGTGTGCTGACACATAAAGAAACACTGGATTCTGTGTTCTGACACGCAAAGAAACACTGGATTCTGTGTTCTGACACGTAAAGAAACACTGGATTCTGTATTCTGACACGAAAAGAAACACTGGATTCTGTATTCTGACACGCAAAGAAACATTGGGTTCTGTATTCTGACACGCAAAGAAACATTGGATTCTGTACTCTGACACGTAAAGAAACATTGGGTTCGGTATTCTGACACGCATTCTCTACATTGAGTAGATCTTTAAAACTGTATTCACCCATTCTTACCTCTGAAACAAGCGCGCTCTGTGTTAGTCTTTTCACGCGGTCATTGTGGCTGTGATAGCGAGCTGGCTAGTGGTGAGTGAGTGTTTTTATAGGAGGTTTTTTTTTTGGTTGGTTTTTTTTTTCAGTTTTTTTTTTTTCACAAGTAGAAAGTGCTGATATTTCACTGATGTGATTCAGTGTCCATGAATGGGAAAACAAATGGATACGAGGGGTGACTGGCAAGTTCGCGACCTAAAGTACAACGGATTATTTGTGGACAACTTTTTTTGGTGTTATTTCTCAACAGTCCTCTTGCAAGTTTATGCACTTAGTCCGGCGATCATGGAGCATACGGATCCCTTCTTTGTAAAAGTCAGCATCTTGTGCCAGTAGAAAGTTGTCTACAGCATGAATGACGTCATCATCTGAAGAAATTTACGACCACTGAGCTCCTTTTTTGAGTTTGGTAAACAGATAATAGTCCAAAGGGGCCAAATCTTGGGAATCTTCTTCTTCTTCTTCGTTCGCTTCTACCACCAAGACCGCCCCGTGATCCTACTGAATTTACTCCTGTGGTCCTCGATAGGTCCCGCGGTCCCCGAAAGGACCACACGAGATCCCTGAGAGGACCACAAGAGGTTCAGAGTATCGCAGGGCTTGAGCCTGTATTCTTGGTGGGTCTCAGAAGCGGGATTGCGCGACACCGTGGTTTTCGTTGCACCAGTTTCATCTAGAGTTGGACTTTCTCACCGGAAAACCTCGGCGTGTTTCCCCATTCGCACTTTTCTTCACTGGCCGGGAGGCGCCCCACTCCACGCACGGCAGCTGAAGAATCTCGCCAGCAGCGGTAGATTAGCTACCAAACATGACTCTCATCTACCTGATGCTTCTGGTTTTCAGGCCCTAGATATTCACCTTCGCCCCTTCTCCTGTCAGTTTAAACAGTTCTGCCACGAGAAGGCCAGGAGCTGGACTTGACTGTCAGAGGCTGTTTGAGAAGCACGCCTTGGAGACATTTTATTGGAGAGGAGAGCGTATCCCCCATCCAACCTCCGGCTATAACAGTCCTTAGAACCACTGTTGACACTAAGTGGGAATAAGGAGGATGTTCAAGAAGCTGGAAGCCGCATTCATGAATGGCAGCTACTGCCACCGCCAACATGTGAACTGAAGTATTGTCTTGATGAAAAATGACTCCTCTCGTCAATTTCCCTCGAAGCTTTTCCTTCATTTTGACCAGCATTTGCTTCATAAGATTAGCTTAATAGACCCCGGTGACCTTTCTGCCCTTTTTAAGATAGTCTACCAATAGCACACCTTCTGAATCCCAAAAGATGGAAGCCATCTCTTTGCCCGCAGACAGAACCACCCTTGGGGATCAATGATGTTTTCACTGCTTTGACTGTTCTTTGGTTTCTGGTTGAAAATGATGAACCCAAGTCACATCCATAGTCATAAATTGCTGAAGAAACTTTTTCAAGATCTGCAGAAAAATGGCCACGATTGTCTCTTCACATGTTGAGATGCTGTCGTTTGTGATCAGCTCTAAGAAGTTTCGGGACCCATCGAGCAGAGCACCGCTCAGTTAGTCATCGATCCTCCATTTTAATGTCATGGATTCTGCCGGTGGTTTCATCGGTGGTTACCGTTCTTGGTCTTCCTGGACAGGGATCATCTTCCAGACTCTCCCTTCCATGTTTGAATTGAGCTGCCTATTTCTTCACTGTTCTGTAATAAGGGGCACTCTCCCCTAGAGTCTCTACCATATCCTCATGGATCTTCGATGATAAGCCCTTGATGCAGAGATAGCGAATGACTGCTCGATGAGAAATTTTATCAATTTTCTCGGTTTCTGCCACCCTTTACCACTTCAGTAGCCTATAAAAAATTGGTTGCAGTTAATTTCTTGAAACTTGGTGTTTAATCTTATAGTAACCTGATCTACAAATGCACCTAATATCAACTGTGTGTTTCAAGTATTTGTACCTTATGCTGCGACCTTATCAATCAACCCTCGTACATTCACTGGATATATGTGATTATTTAAACTGTGGTTTACGCATATATTTAACTAATGTGTTCCTTTAATCAATTATCGTATATTGAGTGGGGTGGGTTTGAGGGGAGGGGGCCAGCGAAGACGTTGTCCGATTTAACGATGAGCGACCCATAGCAGACATGCTAGTCAGTGTTGTCAAACTATAACTGACCAGAGACCCTGTCCCACCTCTCCGTTGGTACCCCCAGTAGCAGGCATAGCCTGGCTAACGGGGCAGGGATCGCCACAGACCCCATGGTGGTGGAGTCTGCTAAAGAAATACTTCACGTCTCTTGCTTGTTAGCTGCACTCATGGACTGAAGGGTAGCCGTCATGACCCGCTTCCAATCCGACACGATGATATACCTCATCATCTTCACAGTATCGACTGCAAAAGGACACCAGGGACATTCAAGACAAGACAAGACACAAGTATGAGTATTTGAATTGTTGATCAAAAAGCCATAAGATCAAGCTACGCCATGCAGTTAAACCGGTGGAAGGCAAGATATGTCAGCCTCATAGTTTGTGTTCCTATCCAGATTTGGGAAAATCCTGTCATTTACACTTCATTATTATGAAAACTACGATTCTTGACTATTATGATCTTGTAGATTTCTAAGACTTTAGACTGTTTTGATCTTGTAGATTTCTAAGATTCTTGACTGTTGTGATGTTGTAGATATCTAATACTTTTGACTGTTTTGATCTTTTAGATTTCTAAGACTTTTGACTGTTTTGATCTTTTAGATTTCTAAGACTTTTTACTGTTTTGATCTTGTAGATTTATAAGACTTTTGACTGTTTTGATCTTGTAGATTTATAAGATTCCCGACTGTTGTGATCTTGTAGATATCTAATGCTTTTGACAGTTTTGATCTTGCAGATTTCTAAGATATTTGACTGTTTTGATCTTTTGACTGTCTTGATCTTATAGATATCTAATGATTTTGACAGTTTTGATCTTGTACATTTCTAAGATTTTTAACTGTTTTGATCTTTTGGCTGTTTTGATCTTGTAGATATCTAAGATATTTGACTGTTTTGATCTTTTGACTGTCTTGATCTTGTAGATATCTGAAACTTGACTGTCTTGATCTTGTAGATATCTGAAACTTGACTGTCTTGATCTTGTAGATATCTAATGCTTTTGACAGTTTTGATCTTGTAGATTTCTAAGATATTTGACAGTTTTGATCTTGTAGATATCTAATGCTTTTGACAGTTTTGATCTTGTAGATATCTAATGCTTTTGACAGTTTTGATCTTGTAGATTTCTAAGATATTTGACTGTTTTGGTCTTGTAGATATCTAATGCTTTTGACAGTTTTGATCTTGTAGATGTCTAATGCTTTTGACAATTTTGATCTTGTAGATATCTAATGCTTTTGACAGTTTTGATCTTGTAGATATCTAATGCTTTTGACAGTTTTGATCTTGTAGATATCTAATGCTTTTGACAGTTTTGATCTTGTAGATATCTAATGCTTTTGACAGTTTTGATCTTGTAGATTTCTAAGATATTTGACTATTGTGATCTTTTGACTGTTTTGGTCTTGTAGATATCTGAAACTTGACTGTCTTGATCTTGTAGATATCTGAAACTTGACTGTTTTGGTCTTGTAGATATCTGACACTTGGCTGTCTTGATCTTGTAGATATCTGAAACTTGACAGTTTTGGTCTTGTAGATATCTGAAACTTGACTGTTTTGGTCTTGTAGATATCTGAAACTTGACTGTTTTGGTCTTGTAGATATCTGACACTGTCTTGATCTTGTAGATATCTGAAACTTGACTGTCTTGATCTTGTAGATATCTGAAACTTGACTGTCTTGATCTTGTAGATATCTAATGCTTTTGACAGTTTTGATCTTGTAGATTTCTAAGATATTTGACTGTTGTGATCTTTTGACTGTTTTGGTCTTGTAGATATCTGAAACTTGACTGTCTTGATCTTGTAGATATTTGTTTCTGCTGAAAGTCCATGCGCACTCACGAGGGAAAAAAACTACTACAGAACTAATGTAAAGGATTCGTCTTGTTATATTTGACATCACATCACATGCTTTTGTGAAAAAAAAAAAAAGAAAATAACTAACATTGTTTATACATTTTGTTCCTGGCACGGACAAGCGGTTTGCTGTTAGAAGTGTCCTTCGGTTTTGTTTTGGTTTTTTTTTCAACCGTTCCCCCCCCCCCCCCCACTTTTACTTTG
Organism: Achatina immaculata; assembly: GCA_009760885.1. Classification (NCBI taxonomy): domain Eukaryota; kingdom Metazoa; phylum Mollusca; class Gastropoda; order Stylommatophora; family Achatinidae; genus Lissachatina; species Lissachatina immaculata. Next base: position 11,664,422 of record CM019709.1, on the reverse strand, counting down.
TGTCCTTTAAATTATTTCCTGGAATTTGTTGCCTTTTCTGTTATATGTTCTTTCCTAGTATTTTGACCCAGTAGATCTATATACAATGGGGTCTCTGTGTTTTATGCTTGGTTATTTTTCAGAGCTGGTATGCTTCTGTGTAACCTTGTTTGTTTGTTTGTTTGAAATGGTGTTGTCAACACCATCGACTTTAGTGGATATGAATTACGTGACAGTTGAAGGTTTCTGACACAAGATAAAAGTTCGCGAGACTATTTAGTGTTACTATTTTCAAGGACGTTCTTTTTATGTAGTATGCAGGATGTGATGATGATGTGACACTTTCCTTCTACTAGCTTTTTTCTGGGTACAGTTTGTGAACGTTTAACGGCAGGTAATAGCTCTCAGCTGTGGTTACATATAATTAACTTGGTAAGCAGTAAATGTCGGAATTAGCTGCATATAACCAGCGCGGTAGGTGGTTACTGTTTGCTGTAGCTGTGTGCAACAGAAATGCTGGGAAGTAACCGCAGGTAAAAACTCATTCATTCATTCATTTGCGTGTCCCTTGCGGAACTTTGCCTCCCTAACAGCACTCCTGTAGGTCTCTCTGTTGTGAGCAAGATGGCCTACTACTGATGCATCCACTTACAGATCATCAGCGATGTCTGGCACCCATCTTCGCCTTGGTCTTCCTCTCTTTCTTTTTCCCATTATGTACCCTTTCAAGAGGGTCTTCTCTAGATTATCATGACGTGTAATGTGTCCAAAATATTTAAGTTTTCTCTCTTTAATCCTCTTTATTAGCCAGCCTTCTTCAATATTAAGTTCTTGTAGTATGGATATATTTGTTCTTTTTTGTGTCCATGATATTTGAAGAACTTTTCTGTAGAATTTACATTCAAAGGCATTTATGTGTTTCTCAGATGTTTTGTTAAGTGTCCAGGTCTCACAGGCATATGTTGCGATGGGAAAGATGCATGCCCTTAAAAATCTTATTTTTGTAGTTCTGCCTGTTCCTCTCCACAGATTCTTTATTTGTTTTACTTTCTGAAGAGCGATAGATGTCCTCCTTTTAATTTCCCTCATTGTATCTCCATTATTAGTTAGTAGTGATCCAAGATATTCAAAACTCTCCACTTCTTCCAGTTTTTTCTCATTGAAATATATTTCAGCTGCCTTGTTTGTTTTGTCATTTGTCATCAATTTAGTTTTCTTCGCATTAAGATAGAGGTTCTGCTCTTCGCTGTTCTTACAGACTGACATAATTAATTTTTCCATCCCTGTTTGTGTTGTGGACAGTAAGGTTAAAAACTACATACTTATAATAATATATTATAATTTATTCATCACACTTAGATTTCCACAAACTGACGATGGAATTTTATTTGCAGCTAGCATAAGCTTAGCTTTCTAAAATCATGTCACAGCACGAACCGCCTGTGTGAACCACTGCTCTGGTCGACCCTCCGTCTTTAATTGACGGATGCCGCCTAGATGGCGCTGCACAGTGCTGCCATCTAGCATGGCATTGCCCAATTGATGAATATGTATGGCAAATTTCACAACCATGCCCGTTAGTCCATCACTTTTATATACGCTAAATGTAACTTGTATGTGTGTGTATATATATATATATATATATATATATATATATATATCGAGAGAGGGGGCACTTAACTAACTATAAGAAATACCGTAAAGAACATACAAGCACACTTGTTTATGTATAGGTGGTTATATTATAAAAACAAGATACATGTGGAAATATAATGAGGAAGTACTGTTGCAGGCAGAACAATAATGAGAAAATAACACGCAGTAAATAACAAGAAACAACCGGGAAAATTATGTACGTATAGGAAAAAAAATGAATTCCTTACGTTTAAGAAGCACAGAAGTTGAAGAGAGTGCATTTAAGAAACAAGCAGAGGATATAGATTCCTATCACTAAATAAGAAGACGTATATAACCAACTCCGGAGTACACCATAACACAAACATTCCTGGCAAGAGAACTGCAGCGAAGTTTGTACCTAACTTCCGAGGTGCCGCTGTTCTATTTTTAGACCACGTGCGGCACCATTTATGGTCACATTTTGGGATAAACTCGGGCAACAACAAACTTCAGTTTTGATTTGCGCCTTTTCCCATGTAGTACTCTAATAAAACAATAAAATATAATATCAGTAAGCATCAATATATAAGGCAACCGAAGACTTGCACACAATCTTTAAAACTAAGAGCTCTCATTCTCTGAGTAATCTTTGTTATTGTTTTCTTCCGAGATCCTCAACTCCCCCCCCCCCACCTTTTTTTTTCCACACACGCGCGCGCGCGCGCACACACAAAATGCTTTAGAAATTTCTTTCAAAAAAGGAAGGAAAAGAAAACTGCTACAGTTAAGGCTAGAAACGTGTCCTGCTTTGATCGCTACTGACATTTGTTTTAGCATGACAACAAAACCTGTACTTCCACAGGGCTTGGCGCTACGGTGTGTTTGATAATAGAGCAAACCTAGCCTTACACATAGAGAGAGGTCAGGGCCTGCTGTATGTTAGACAAAATCTAGCCTTACACATAGAGAGAGGTCAGGGCCTGCTGTATGTTAGACAAAATCTAGCCTTACAATATTAAGTTCTTGTAGTATGGATATATTTGTTCTTTTTTGTGTCCATGATATTTGAAGAACTTTTCTGTAGAATTTACATTCAAAGGCATTTATGTGTTTCTCAGATGTTTTGTTAAGTGTCCAGGTCTCACAGGCATATGTTGCGATGGGAAAGATGCATGCCCTTAAAAATCTTATTTTTGTAGTTCTGCCTGTTCCTCTCCACAGATTCTTTATTTGTTTTACTTTCTGAAGAGCGATAGATGTCCTCCTTTTAATTTCCCTCATTGTATCTCCATTATTAGTTAGTAGTGATCCAAGATATTCAAAACTCTCCACTTCTTTCAGTTTTTCCTCATTGAAATATATTTCAGCTGCCTTGTTTGTTTTGTCATTTGTCATCAATTTAGTTTTCTTCGCATTAAGATAGAGGTTCTGCTCTTCGCTGTTCTTACAGACTGACATAATTAATTTTTCCATCCCTGTTTGTGTTGTGGACAGTAAGGTTAAAAACTACATACTTATAATAATATATTATAATTTATTCATCACACTTAGATTTCCACAAACTAACGATGGAATTTTATTTGCAGCTAGCATAAGCTTAGCTTTCTAAAATCATGTCACAGCACGAACCGCCTGTGTGAACCACTGCTCTGGTCGACCCTCCGTCTTTAATTGACGGATGCCGCCTAGATGGCGCTGCACAGTGCTGCCATCTAGCATGGCATTGCCCAATTGATGAATATGTATGGCAAATTTCACAACCATGCCCGTTAGTCCATCACTTTTATATACGCTAAATGTAACGTGTATGTGTGTGTATATATATATATATATCGAGAGAGGGGGCACTTAACTAACTATAAGAAATACCGTAAAGAACATACAAGCACACTTGTTTATGTATAGGTGGTTATATTATAAAAACAAGACACATGTGGAAATATAATGAGGAAGTACTGTTGCAGGCAGAACAATAATGAGAAAATAACACACAGTAAATAACAAGAAACAACCGGGAAAATTATGTACGTATAGGACAAAAATGAATTCCTTACGTTTAAGAAGCACAGAAGTTGAAGAGAGTGCATTTAAGAAACAAGCAGATGATATAGATTCCTATCACTAAATAAGAAGACGTATATAACCAACTCCGGAGTACACCATAACACAAACATTCCTGGCAAGAGAACTGCAGCGAAAGTTTGTACCTAACTTCCGAGGTGCCGCTGTTCTATTTTTAGACCACGTGCGGCACCATTTATGGTCACATTTTGGGATAAACTCGGGCAACAACAAACTTCAGTTTTGATTTGCGCCTTTTCCCATGTAGTACTCTAATAAAACAATAAAATATAATATCAGTAAGCATCAATATATAAGGCAACCGAAGACTTGCACACAATCTTTAAAACTAAGAGCTCTCATTCTCTGAGTAATCTTTGTTATTGTTTTCTTCCGAGATCCTCAACTCCCCCCCCCCCCACCTTTTTTCCACACACACGCGCGCGCGCGCGCACACACACAAAATGCTTTAGAAATTTCTTTCAAAAAGGAAGGAAAAGAAAACTGCTACAGTTAAGGCTAGAAACGTGTCCTGCTTTGATCGCTACTGACATTTGTTTTAGCATGACAACAAAACCTGTACTTCCACAGGGCTTGGTGCTATGGTGTGTTTGATAATAGAGCAAACCTAGCCTTACACATAGAGAGAGGTCAGGGCCTGCTGTATGTTAGACCAAATCTAGCCTTACACATAGAGAGAGGTCAGGGCCTGCTGTATGTTAGACCAAATCTAGCCTTACACATAGAGAGAGGTCAGGGCCTGCTGTATGTTAGACCAAATCTAGTCTTACACATATAGAGAGGTCAGGACCTGCTGTATGTTAGACCAGATCTAGCCTTACACATAGAGAGAGGTCAGGGCCTGCTTTATGTTAGACCAAATCTAACCTTACACATAGAGAGAGGTCAGGGCTTGCTGTATGTTAGACAAAATCTAGCTTTACACATAGAGATAGAGGTCAGGGCTTGCTGTATGTTAGACCAAATCTAGCTTTACACATAGAGATAGAGGTCAGGGCTTGCTGTATGTTAGACCAAATCTAGCCTTACTCATAGAGAGAGGTCAGGGCCTGCTGTATATTAGACCAAATCTAGTCTTACACATAGAGAGAGGTCAGGACCTGCTGTATGTTAGACCAGATCTAGCCTTACACATAGAGAGAGGTCAGGGCCTGCTTTATGTTAGACCAAATCTAGCTTTACACATAGAGAGAGGTCAGGGCTTGCTGTATGTTAGACCAAATCTAGCTTTACACATAGAAAGAGGTCAGGGCCTGCTGTATGTTAGACCAAATCTAGCCTTACACATAGAGAGAGGTCAGGGCTTGCTGTATGTTAGACCAAATCTAGCCTTACACATAGAGAGAGGTCAGGGCTGCTGTATGATGGACCAAATCTAGCCTTACACATAGAGAGAGGTCAGGGCTTGCTGTATGTTAGACCAAATCTAGCTTTACACATAGAGAAAGGTCAGGCCTTGCTGTATGTTAGACCAAATCTAGTTTTACACATAGAGAAAGGTCAGGGCTTGCTGTATGTTAGACCAAATCTAGCCTTACACATAGAGAGAGGTCAGGGCCTGCTGTGTGTTAGACCAAACCTAGGTTCACACATATTAGACCAAACCACACCTAGGCTCACACACTGAGAGAGAGGACTAAAGCCTGCTCTATGTTAGACCAAACCTAGGCTCACACACTGAGAGAGAGGACTAAGGTCTGCTCTATGTTAGACCAAACCTAGGCTCACACACTGAGAGGTCTATGTTAGACCAAACCTAGGCTCACACACTGAGAGGTCTATGTTAGACCAAACCTAGGCTCAAGACACTGAGAGAGAGGATTAGGACCTGATGTGTGTTAGACCAAACCTAGGCTCACACACTGAGAGAAAGAGAGAGAGAGAGAGGACTAAGGCCTGCTATGTTTAGACCAAACCTAGGCTCACACACTGAGAGAGAGAGAGAGGACTAAGGCCTGTTATGTTTAGACCAAACCTAGGCTCACAGAGAGAGAGAGAGAGAGAGGACTAAGGCTTGCTATGTTTATACCAATCCCTGGTTCATACACTAAGACAGAGGGCTGGGGCCTGCTGTATGTTAGACCAAACTTAGGTTTACACACTGAGAGAGAAGAATAAGGCCTGCTATGTGTTAGACCAAAGTTAGGTTTACACACTGAGAGAGGACAAAGGCCTGCTATGTATTCGACAAAACCTAGGTTTATACACTAAGAGAGAGGGCTGGGGCCTGCTGTATGTTAGACCAAACTTAGGTTTACACACTGAGAGAGGACAAAGGCCTGCTATGTATTCGACAAAACCTAGGTTCATACACTAAGAGAGAGGGCTGGGGCCTACTATGTAATAGACCAAACTTAGGTTCAGACACTAAGAGAGAGGGCTGGGACCTGCTGTGTGTTAGACCAAACTTAGGTTCAGACACTAAGAGAGAGGGCTGGGGCCTGCTATGTGTTAGACCAAACTTAGGTTCACACACTAAGAGAGAGGAAAAAGACCTGCTATTTGTTAGATCAAACTTAGTTTCACACACTAAGAGAGAGGGCTGGGGCCTGCTATGTGTTAGACCAAACTTAGGTTCAGACACTAAAAGAGAGGACAAAGACCTGCTATTTGTTAGATTAAACTTAGGTTCACACACTAAGAGAGAGGGCTGGGGCCTGCTATGTGTTAGACCAAACTTAGGTTCAGACACTAAAAGAGAGGACAAAGACCTGCTATTTGTTAGATTAAACTTAGGTTCACACACTAAGAGAGAGGGCTGGGGCCTGCTATGTGTTAGACCAAACTTAGGTTCACACACTGAGAGAGAGAGAGAGGACTAAGGCATGCTGTGTGTTAGACTAAACCTAGGTTCAGACACTAAGAGAGAGGGCTGAGACATGCTGTATGTTAGACCAAACTTAGGCTCACACACTGAGAGAGAGAGAGAGAGAGGACTAAGGCATGCTATGTGTTAGACTAAACCTAGGTTCAGACACTAAGAGAGAGGGCTAGGACATGCTGTATGTTAGACCAAACACACTGAGAGAGAGAGAGAGAGAGTGAGAGAGGACTAAGGCCTGCTATGTGTTTGATAACAAACTGTACCAAGACACACTCTGAGGTGAACGTTGAAGGCCGTAATGCAAGAATAGGGATATTTTTAAAAGGAAGATACGACGTCCAAAACAGTCAGATATGGGGGGAGGAGGAGGAGGAGGAGAGAGGTACGATGAACTGTCATGTATTTTCATAGTAAAGAAAATGAAAGCTAAAATCAAATATACGAAACAATATTTGTAACGCTTTACATTAAATAATAAATATTTCATCTACCAACAACTCACTTATATGCACAAACATACATCACTTGGAAGGAAAATACCACTTACACATATCGGCTAGTATACGCGTGCCACGACACGTGATCGCCTGTTGAGAAGTAACTAAAAGATTAATGATATATCAAGGTTTAGTCATGATGAACATGTAAGTTATTGTATGTATGAAGACCGATGTGATGATTCATCGCTGAAACCACTAATTACTGGTCTTATACGCTCGCTCGTACTCACACATAAATTCTGGGAACACTCCAGTCACATCTTTATTGCGTTGACACCTGCAAGTTGAAAATACAGCAAGACGCACAAAGAACAAGGTTTGGTAACGTTTACAGAACTAGATAACAGTTCAGTTGCTGTAGCAAACACAGCTCTTGTGAAATAAAATATGCTAGGATTACCAGACTTGGAATATACGATAGAATGTAGAAAGCTTTACTTTAACGTTTGAAAAGTGGAAAGTTGTTCTTTCTTTAGCAAAAAACTGTTTAAATTCATTATGGAAAATTAAATGATTGATATCTTTGGCCATAGCCAGTCTGTCTGCCACGAAGGGTCTGCAGATCTGCCATGAAAGTTCATTTTATAGACATATATATATATATATATATTCGGCGAGCTTTTCAACTTCATCAAGGGATGTTATTCAGACTAAATGGGCTTCTCTTAACAATGTCCTCTTTAGAGTTTCACTACTTTTTCTTCGGCCTGTTATGTTCCACTTGATAGCTTGTTTTGGGATTCTCTGACTGTTTCTTCTCACCACGTGACTGATATATGTCCGTCTCCTTTTCAAATCACCCATGAGACTTGTTGTTGTTCAATATACATAAATATATATATAAATGTTAGACGTGCCGAGATTTGAAAAAAAAAGTTGACAGTTACTGGGCCATAGCTTTGACTTGACACTCACCTTGATATTAGCTTTGACTTGACAATCACCTGGATATTAGCTTTGACTTGACACTCACCTGGACATTAGCTTTGACTTGACAATCACCGGGACCATAACATGACAATCACCGGGACTATCACATGACAATCACCAGGACCATAACATGACAATCACCGGGACCATAACCTGACAATCACCGGGACTGTAACATGACAATCACTGGGACTATAACCTGACAATCACCGGGACTGTAACCTGACAATCACCGGGACCATAGCTTTGACTTGACAGTCACGAGACCACATCTTTGACTTGACATACGGTTGCCATCTTCTCATGAAGACAGTTGTCTTAGTTCTATCCTGCTCAGATCTTCTCCTGAAGACAGTTGTCTTAGTTCTATCCTGCTCAGATCTTCTCATGAAGACGGTTGTCTTAGTTCTATCCTGCTCAGATCTGTTCATGAAGACAGTTGTCTTAGTTCTATCCTGCTCAGATCTTTTCATGAAGACAGTTGTCTTAGGTTCTATACTGCTCAGATTTTCTCATGAAGACAGTTGTCTTAGGTTCTATCCTGCTCAGATATTTTCATGAAGACAGTTGTCTTAGCTCTGTCCTGCTCAGATCTTCTCATGAAGACAGTTGTCTTAGGTTCTATCCTGCTCAGATCTTCTCATGAAGACAATTGTCTTAGTTCTCTCCTGCTCAGATCTAGAGGCACACAAAAGAAGTTGCTTTTGATCATCTTTGACTCGTACCTAAAGTGGCCATCCGGAGTGTCCGTCACAGACCAGGTGCTACAGGCTGTCACAGGCCAGGTGCTACAGGCTGTCACATGCCAGGTGCTACAGGCTGTCACAGACCAGGTGCTACAGGCTGTCACAGGCCAGGTGCTACAGGCTGTCACAGGCCAGGTGCTACAGGCTGTGCTGTTCTAACAATCTCTCGGTATGAAATAAGAAAACTACAAACATGAATATGCAAGAATGGTTAGATAAAGACCAAAACAAGTACAAGAAATCCTTTGATAAACACACGGAACGTAATGAGAAAACCTTTTTGTAAAGTTTAACAAATATTGAGAAAACTCCGTGATAAATACCGAGAATGTATTGAGAAAACACTCTGATAAACATTGAGAATATATTGAGAAAACTCTCTAATAAACAATGAGAATATAATGAGAAAACCCTCTGATAAACACCGAGACTATGATGATAAAACCCTGTGATAAACAGTGAGAATATAATGAGGAAACCCTCTCATAAACAATGAGAATATTATGAGAAAACCCTCTGATAAACACTAAGACTGTAATAGGAAACTCCTCTGGTAAACACTTATAAGATGAGAAAACCCTCTGATAAACGTTCAGAAAACCGTTAAAAAAAAAAGACTTCGGAAGATCAAGTGGAAGCACCAGCAAGAACATATTCTTAAGAAACCAGCTTCGTAGTCTACACTGTTTTCACGTAGGTGGCGAAATGTCCACTCTCCAGCCTTAGTCTACTAAGCCACCTTAAGCCTGTCATTGTCTGCTTCCATAAAATATCTTCTGGCTGCCTAAATCGCCGACTTTATTGTATCCGATCTCACATTTCGTTGACTTTTTGATCGAGGAGTTACGGTGCTGGCAGCAAGGCATGCCTTTATAAACACGGCAAGAATTTTACTACGTATGTTATAATGGAAATTCGATTCTCTCCGCCTAGAGATCCGTGAACTATAAGCCAATGATCTGTTTCGGATTCCAATTTGGGGGTTTTCTAGCCTATGATTAGTATAATAAACCCATTAAGTTATACTGCAATGTTTTTTTGTATCAGTTTTCGGAGACGAAGTTGACCTATTTTTAAAAATCTGTTTAAAATGTCAAGTCGCATTTATAAGTTAGCTTGTTCGATAAATTGACTGATTGAACGTTGATTTCAACATCCACATTTATTTTTTGGTCAGTAATGTCTGTGAAGTAGCTTTGCGTAACCTAGAACTTTTGCAGTAGACTGGCTGAACATGTTAAATGTGCACGTGTTAATGATGAAAATGTATTTACAGAATTATCGTTCTTGCTAAAGATGTCTTACTGTGGCTTCACTACAGTCTTTTACGTTGAGTATCATAAAGAACAATGTTTAGCATCGGTTTTCTAATTGATATGACCGTTTCGCTTTCTGTCATCTCTGCTTTCGTTTGTATTTGATATGTGATCTTCTATTTAACACATTAGGTTTGTATTTGATATGTGATCTTCTATTTAACACATTAGGTTTGTATTTGATATGTGATCTTCTATTTAACATATTAGGTTTGTATTTGATATGTGATCTTCTGTCTTAACACATTAGGTTTGTATATGATATGTGGTCTTCTATCTAACACATTAGGTTTGTATTTGATATGTAATCTTCTAACAAATACATTGAAGTTTTCCTTCTGTCACATTAGGTTAGTATATAATATGTGATCTTCTATTTCTGTTTGATGCGTGATCGTCTACCAAACGTAATAGTTTTATATTTGATACATGATCTTCTATCTAACACCTTAGATTTGTATTTGGTATGTTATCCTCTAGCTAACACCTTGAGTTTGTATTTGATATGTGATGATCTGTCCAACACCTTCGGTTTGTATTTGATATGTGATCTTCTAGCTAATACCTTAGGTTTGTATTTGATATATGATGTTCTAGCTAATACCTTAGGTTTGTATTTGATATATGATATTCTAGCTAATGCATTAGGTTTGTATTTGATTGTGATATTCTGTATAACATCTTAGATTTGTAGTTTATATATGATGTTCTAGCAAACTCATTGGATTTTTATTTTGTCTATGATCTGCTAGCTAACTCCTTGGCTTTGTATTATAATTTGTACTTGAGTTTGTACTTGATATGTGATCTTCTATTTAACATATTAGGTTTGTATTTGATATGTAATCTTCTAACAAATACATTGAAGTTTGTATTTGATATGTGGATTTCCTTCTGTCACATTAGGTTAGTATATAATATGTGATCTTCTATTTCTGTTTGATGCGTGATCGTCTACCAAACGTAATAGTTTTATATTTGATACATGATCTTCTATCTAACACCTTAGATTTGTATTTGGTATGTTATCCTCTAGCTAACACCTTGAGTTTGTATTTGATATGTGATGATCTGTCCAACACCTTCGGTTTGTATTTGATATGTGATCTTCTAGCTAATACCTTAGGTTTGTATTTGATATATGATGTTCTAGCTAATACCTTGGGTTTGTATGTGATATATGATTTTCTAGCTAATGCATTAGGTTTGTATTTGATTGTGATATTCTGTATAACATCTTAGATTTGTAGTTTATATATGATGTTCTAGCAAACTCATTGGATTTTTATTTTGTCTGTGATCTGCTAGCTAACTCCTTGGCTTTGTATTATAATTTGTACTTGAGTTTGTACTTGATATATTACCGTCTAGGTAACTCCCTTGATTTCTGTTTGATACATGCTCATCTAATGCTTTGTAACTCCCTTGATTTCTGTTTGATACATGCTCATCTAATGCTAGGTAACTCCCTTGATTTCTGTTTGATACATGCTCATCTAATGCTAGGTAACTCCCTTGATTTCTGTTTGATACATGCTCATCTAATGCTAGGTAACTCCCTTGATTTCTGTTTGATACATGCTCATCTAATGCTAGGTAACTCCCTTGATTTCTGTTTGATACATGCTCATCTAATGCTAGGTAACTCCCTTGATTTCTGTTTGATACATGCTCATCTAATGCTAGGTAACTCCCTTGATTTCTGTTTGATACATGCTCATCTAATGCTAGGTAACTCCCTTGATTTCTGTTTGATACATGCTCATCTAATGCTAGGTAACTCCCTTGATTTCTGTTTGATACATGCTCATCTAATGCTAGGTAACTCCCTTGATTTCTGTTTGATACATGCTCATCTAATGCTAGGTAACTCCCTTGATTTCAGTTTGATACATGCTCATCTAATGCTAGGTAACTCCCTTGATTTCTGTTTGATACATGCTCATCTAATGCTAGGTAACTCCCTTGATTTCTGTTTGATACATGCTCATCTAATGCTAGGTAACTCACTTTATTTCTGTTTGATACATGCTCATCTAATGCTAGGTAACTCCCTTGATTTCTGTTTGATACATGCTCATCTAATGCTAGGTAACTCCCTTGATTTCTGTTTGATACATGCTCATCTAATGCTAGGTAACTCCCTTGATTTCTGTTTGATACATGCTCATCTAATGCTAGGTAACTCCCTTGATTTCTGTTTGATACATGCTCATCTAATGCTAGGTAACTCCCTTGATTTCTGTTTGATACATGCTCATCTAATGCTAGGTAACTCCCTTGATTTCAGTTTGATACATGCTCATCTAATGCTAGGTAACTCCCTTGATTTCTGTTTGATACATGCTCATCTAATGCTAGGTAACTCCCTTGATTTCAGTTTGATACATGCTCATCTAATGCTAGGTAACTCACTTGATTTCTGTTTGATACATGCTCATCTAATGCTAGGTAACTCCCTTGATTTCTGTTTGATACATGCTCATTGATACATGCTCATCTAATGCCTCGAGTGTTACCAAATAAAAATTTGGTATATTCTCTTCTAGCTAGAACACATCGGGCAGAGCTGCATTTTTCTTGTCACAGTGTAGTTTTTGTGCTGGAGAATCAGGGCAGATTTCAGTATAATCCTGGTAAATATATACTCAGTCAGTCAGTCAGTCAGTTATTTGCATGTCCCTTGCGGAACTTTGCCTCCCTAACAGCTCTCCTGTAGGCCTCTCGGTTGTAAGCAAGATGCCCTGCTGTTGATGCAGCAGTTTGCAGATTATCAACGATGTCTCGTAGCCATCTTCGCCTTGGTCTTCCTCTCTTTCTTTTCCCCATTATGCACCCTTCCAAGACGGTCTTTTCTAGATTATCATGACGTTTAATGTGTTCAAAATATTTAAATTTTATCTGTTTAATCCTCTTTACTAGCCAACCTTCTTCAATATTAGGTTATTGTAGTAAATATATAGCCATTTTTTTTCTTTGTTGGCCCATGTGATGGTGGATACCAACCTACGCTATTTCCGCAGGCGGGTACTTCCGTTCTCTAGAAAGGTGTATGCTGACTCTGCTACCTCGCTAGTTAAAGGTGACCCATTTGTGTGAGAATGTTGTATACCAATCATTCTATCTAGCTGTAAAGGCGATTGTTAGAAACCCTTCAACCCCGCTCGTTAAAGGTATTGAAATGTTGTATAACAACAGTTCTACCCCAGTTGTAAATATGGCTGAGTGCGAAATTCTTCTAACCCACACGTTAAAGGTAAACTTGTCTCTCGCTAGAACGTATATCAACCCCTTGTACTCCATTAGTTGAAAAAAAAAAAAACTAGGTATGTATACGGATCACTTTTCGCCATTGTACGTGGACGTGACGCGGGACTGTTCTTGTACGTTACAGGAGATTGTCACTGGCACAGGCGGTGGGGCAGTTGTGGGATGTTAGAGTCTGCTGTGATGCCTGAATTGTACTGAACTGAACTGCGTAACTTTGTGAAGAACTGAACTGAAAAAAACTGTGTATATAGTCTTCTTCTTCTTCTTCGTTCACTTCTACCACCAAAAACCGCACTGTGAACCTACTGAATTCACGCATGTGGTCCTCGTTAGGTCCCGTGGTCCCCTGTGTGTTCCAAGATAGACCACACGAGTTCCACGAAAGGACCACAAGGGGTTCAGAGTATCACAGTGCTTTAGCCTGTATTCTTGGTGGGTCTCGGAAGCGGGATTGCGTGACACCGTGGTTTTCATTGCACCAGTTTGGTCTAGGGTTGGACTTTCTCACCGGAAGACCTCGACGTGTTTGGAATATCAGTGCATCCCCGCTGGGTGAGAGGCGTAAGCCCACCCAGGCCAGAGTTGGACTTTCTCACCGGAAAACCTCGACGTGTTTTGAGATACCCGTGTATCACCGCCGGGTGAGAGGTGGTTGCCCATCCAGTCCAGGGTTGGACTTTAATCCACCGGAAAACCTCAGCGTGATTAGGATACGCAGACATCCCCGCCGGGTGAGAGGTGGTTGCCTATCTAGACTTCCCTGGTCCAGTGTCTCCGACTTCAGCATTTTGCGGTCGTGGCCGCTACCCTTCCTAGTTGTGACCAGGATGGAGCTTTTGTCCAGGAGGACGAATCCTCGCCACTAGTGACTTCTACCCCTGGGTTGAGCCGGTTTAGGCATTTCCCAGTATGGGCGCGTTTGGGACGGGACCGACCTCTGGGGCAGAGGTACTGTGACATTCATAGCCTTCACGATTCACCCCTGGTATGGGCCGGTTTAGGCAAAATTCACCAGTATGGGTGTTTATCAGGCGTTATCGACCTCTAGAGCGGAGGTGGCATGACATGTCTAGCCATCGAGTTCCACCACTGGTGTGTGCCGGTTTAGGCATATTTCACCAGTGTAGGTGTATTTCGGACGTAGGCGGCCTCTAGAGCAGAGGCGCCGTGGTATAGCTCTCATAGCGATACTACTGGACATACCAGGTTAAACTTCACTTTCCACCACCTTTTCCCATCGGCGCCGCACAGCAACCTTTATTTCCGCATTTACTTCCTTAACCGGGAGGAGCTTCACTACACGCGCGGCATTTGAAGAGTCAAGCCAGCAGTGACTTAACCTCTGGGACAAGCCGGTTCATGCATTTCACCCGATATGACTGCACTCAGGACGTGGCCGACTTCCAGACCAGAGGTGCCGTGATTTGACTGTTTGCTTCGATTTATCCTTTCAACCACCTTTTCCGCAGTGATGCTGCGCGGCAACCTCATTTGCAAATTTCTTCATTGGCCGGGAAGAGCACCGCTCCACGCACGGCAGCTGAAGATCTCGCCAACAGCGGCAGATGAGCTACCAAACGTGACACTCATCTACCCTAAGTAACTGGTTTTCAGGCGCCAGATATTCGCCCTCGCCCCTTCTCCTGTCAGTTTAAACAGTTCTGCCACGGGAAGGCCAGGAGCTGGACTTGACTGTCAGAGGCTGTTTGTGGCGCGTTTGCAGTCCTTAGAACCTGTGTATATAGTGATTTGCGTAACTTTATGAAGAACTGAACTGAAAAAATGTGTATGTGCTGATTTGCGTAACTTTATGAAGAACAGTTTTAAGTACTGCGCATGTACTGATCTGCGTAAATTTGTGAAGAACTGACCTGAAAAAAAAAACTATGTATATACTGATTTACATAACTTTGTGACAAGCCTCCATTTCGCTGTCAGTTTGAAAACTGCTTCGAATTTTTAGTTTGAAAAAGATTGCAGCAGATTTTGGCGGTTAAAAACGTTCGCGAGGAAGCGATTGACAACAGTTGTTTGCATGTTGGAACAATGTGAGCCTGTTTACTACCTAAATTATTTTGCATGTTCAGACACCTTCAGTTTCTGCGTCCGTCAACTAGGCCATCATCTTCTCTGTGTCATATCGACACCGTAAATGATGTCCTAAATCTGTATCTCTGTGTCCGACTACCCATTATTAAGCAATCCCATGCTGTCCCATTAAGCCAAACGGATTTACTCACAAAGCAGTACTGTTGTTCCCCCATCCCCCCCAACCTTCTGTGTTTGGAAAGTATTGTACATGTATCGTGATCCAGTTCCTCCATGGAGTTTCGCTATGTATACCTATATATGCATTCTGTGTTAGTTCGTTTATTTACTACTTCCAGTGTTGTCATTCAAAATAATAAAGTATCGAATTATATATATATATATATATATATATATGCACACACAGTATACTGATGCGTGTATACACACACGCATATATATATATATATATGCACACACAGTATACTGATGCGTGTATACACACACGCATATATATATATATATATATGCACACACAGTATACTGATGCGTGTATACACACACGCATATATATATATATATATGCACACACAGTATATTGATGCGTGTATACACACACGCATATATATATATTATACAGATAACCAAATGTGTATAGACATTTCCCGAATTACGAGCGAATACTATTCTTAAGTCAGATGTGTACCTAGCCGGTCATATATAAATCTAACGTCATTTGCATAATATATAGTGTACAGTCCTGTCCACAACCTCTGCAGGCAAGTAGTGTTTTGATGCGCGTCTCAGTATGATCTCGATCTCTCTCTCTCTCTTTCTCTCTTTCTGCGTGCCCAATTCTTAACCCTTTTGAAATAAAAATCAATCAATCAATCTCTCTCTCTCTCTTTCTCTCTTTCTGCGTGCCCAATTCTTAACCCTTTTGAAATAAAAATCAATCAATCAATCTCCCTCTCTCTCTCTCTCTCTCTCTCTCTCTCTCTGAACCTTAAGTGCCCAGGGCACATGGAGCTTCCGCAAGGGTTTTCAAGCCCTCTATTGCTCAGCATCCTTTCTGTTGTTCTTCTCCATGTCTCCTTTGGTCTACCCTTACTTCTGTTCCCCTGTGGTGTCCATCTTAGAGCTGTTGTTTTTTTGTTTTTTTTGGCAGTGAGTCGTCAGTCATTCGGAGCACATGATATGATACCGGTGTGTTATTACGAACCATTTGTCTGTAGTTCGAATTTTTAATATCTAACAGGCTTTATGGGGGAGGGGGGGGGGGTGTCGTCGTTCGTAACTGTGAGTGTACGTAAGCCGGACGTTCATAACTCGGGGAATGTCTGTACATGTTAACGAAATTGTAACTATTTTAACTAAGAATGTCTTGAAAAATTAAAACTAAATTTGTACAAATGTTAACAACCAGTTCGGGAGAACCGACTGAATGACGACAGCGCTGACTTGTTTGTCGTGTTTAGCTGACAACTGTTTTTATGTTACTGTGTGTTACCGTCATTCATGACGGTCCTCTAAACAGCGTGACCTGCCACCTACGTGGCGACTAGTACAAACATAAATAAAATCACATTAACAGAGGCCTTATACAGTTTTTTTTTTCCTTCTTCCGACAGGTTTGGATAGTTTGACCCCATTCTGTCCCGGAGTACTTCCTAGTGCATCATCTCCAAGCCAACCAATCACAGGCGAGGAAGGTGGGGCCAGCTCACGTGATTTGATTGTCGGCGATTGGCATATTAGACAGCATACTGTCTTCTCAGAATTGCACCTTTCTTCAGCAGTTAAGCAGCAATCGCAGCATCAGCTTTAGAGTCGTCGGCATCGTATTTAACAGCGACGGCAACAGCAGCTACAAAGTCAAACTAACTGCAATATCCGCAACAGGACTACAGGTCTGTCAAATCGACACAAAATTACAACACAAAAAAAAGGCAAATGCCGTCAGTCGGAGACAAGCAACCCATTCGTCAACAAGAACTACAGAAGCAGCGGGAGTATTCTTATGTTTTTTGCTAACTTGATCCCTTTTAGACTAGAAAAGACCGCTTGACCAATGTGACATTTGCCAGTATCATCAAACTTCCCATGACTAAACAGAGAAAATGTGTGTAGGAACATTGCAATCCTGAACCGCTCATATACGGGTAGGCACTGGCAGCAGCACCAACCACATACTGTGGCAACTGTAAACCGAACGGCATCTAGAACAGAAGACAGACGTGCTGAAAGGGGTTAGCTTACAGCTGTCTATTATCACTGCCAAAATAGTAATAGCTTAGTTGCAGTTGTCTAAAAAAAAAAAAAAAGCTCCGCTGAGAAATCTCTCGACTAAACTGGATGATTTGATTGTTCTCCATTAAGACAGCTCTGAGAAAAGGAGTCTTATGACACACAATGGATAAATTATTACAGTGAGAAGCCCGATGTTTTAAACGGCCTGTTCTTTATCAGGTGAACAACTGTCTCAGGTGAGCAGGAGTTAGCTGTGTCCCATCCATCCAGTGACATTGTTTCTGGGGCATGAACGGTGGGCGCTCGGGATCAGATTCAGGTCCAAGGCAAGCCCACAGCAGTCATCCTCAGCAGCAGGACAGTCCCGTCAGCAGCAGCCCAGTTTCCCAGACATCCGCGACTATATCCAGTCATTTAGATATGTTGTCAGCTGGACAGCCCGCCGTAACGCTGGCTGTCTTCAGGACAGGTGCAGACAGTGTCATTCCATCACAAAGATTCTCGGCATCAGGGGGCTTTGTCTCAACCCAGCTTCCCTCTGTCTACGGCATCTACAGTCAGTCTCCAAGTCATCTGACCACCTTACAGCCCTACTCCACGTTCTTAACTGGTTTTGGCGGGGCAAGTTCTCCCGCACATAGTTTTACCCACGGCTCGTTGACCAGTACACCTTCGAACCATTACTCGCAGCTAGCTTCATATTCAGCAGTATTTGCAAGTATGAGTAGCCACGCCCAGCATTGTGATGGACAGGTAACAGATAGGTAGGTTCTCATAACTGTTGCTATAAGAAATTTGGTAATGGACACCTTTAAAAAAAAAAGACGTACAGTACATTAACACTAAGATTTAGAGCGTTTTAATCAAAATATAGTACAAAGCAATTCTTCAAGTACTTCTTTCTTCGTTGTTCGCCTATTCGCCGATGATACTCTCTCTTCTGAAATGCATAATTTCGTCTGGTTTTTCGCTTCGCTGTACAGTTGCTCCTATAGAGGACTAGGGTTGGCTTTGCCGCAGATAACATAGGTCTGCTGAATCAGCTTGCGATATAGGTTGGGTCTCGGCCGGCATTGCCCTGTTCTTAACTGAAAGATTATAAATTGGTCGTTTCTTGAAAATTGTTATTTGTTTTTGATTTTGATGTTTCTTTTTATTCATTTATCTTTATAGAATGTATAACTTTTATTTTGTTCATTACTTTTATTTTGTTCTTCATATGTTGAGCCTCTGCTGGTCTGTTGCATTCTTCCACTTTCCTTTACCGATCTGTCTGGCCCTTCGTACCCCTGGATATTACTATGGGCATGTATCCATTGTATGACTTATTATCTTATATCCTTCCCGTGCCGGTAAACGTCATAATATATAGTAGTTCGCCAATTTTTCCTGTCTTCGGCGAGTCTTTCAACCTCATCAAGGGATTTTATGCTTGTTAATTTAGCCTCTCTTAACAATGTTCTCTTCAGTTTCACGCGGTCTGCCTCTTTTCCTTTGGCCTCAAGAGTTTCACGCGCTTTGGCTTGTTGTGTTCAACTTGATAGCTTGTTTTGGGATTCTCATGAGTGCTATTTTTAAATTCTGTGTTCATTGGTGTTATGGATTTTGTCACGTTGTCCAAGACTTTAATCATTTGGTGTGTTAGCGCATATATGACGGACTGTGAGTCTTTGAAAAAACACACTATTCGCCGTTCAGCGTGGTTTATGTGTTCTGCTCTTTTCATTGCTTCGTCTGTGCTGTTTAGTTATTGGCCAAGCCACCTGTTACTATAGCCATCTATATTGTTTGTTCTCGTTTCAGCTTTAATATATGTGTTTCATTCTCACTAACGTTTGTACGTGATCCTTCTGTGTGCATGTGCGAACACTAATAGTTTTTTGGGGTATATGTTAACTAAATATACAAATATACACAAAACCACTGCAGTAAAAATGTGATGGGATGACAAAATGTTAAGATGGCAAACAACAATCTGTCTCATCAGTGGTCGATAAACGGAGATGGACAAATATCGACTAAGTGATGAGAAGAAAAATCAGAGAATCCCCAAAAAACAAGCTATCAAATGGGACACAACAGGACAAAGAAAAAGAGGTCGGCCACGTGAAACTCTAAAGAGAACACCGTTGAGAGATGCTAAATTGGCGGGGTTAAGATCCCTTGATGAAGTTTAAAAAAAAAACTCAACTCGCCGAAAACAGAAACACATGGCGAACTACAATTCCGAGCCCCATGTGACGTTTAACGGCACGGAAAGGATGTAAGATTGCTATCACTTGCTAACAGAAGATCGCACCTGCTTGGCAGAGCGCCACATCTGGCTGAGATTGACTGTTCATGTTATCTGCGCGTCTGCTGCGTTGTACTGTCATTCTTCTCATCGCTGACTCATTGTGCCCTGGGTCCAGTACATCAGTTTCAAGGGCGCTTTTCTGTCGGGTTTGTTTAGGCTGATCCTACTCGCCCTGCAAGTTGTTATTTTTGTCAAAGGAGATCGCCGGCGGGGATGAGGGAAGTCTGGTGTGAAACCAATGAATCCAGGACGTGACAAGCCTGTGGGTCTTTACAACAGTGGCTATCAGAATGATGTAAACAAAACAGAGCCAGCAGACTGTAGGTGGCGGGCAATGGACATCGTTGAGGCACTCATCGGATTCCTCATCCCAAAGTCGGAGTGTCTTTGTGGAACTGTCTCAAAGCCGTCTGCCCAACCAGTGTTGCATGCTGGATCTGACATGGAGAAGGGACCACGGCCACCAGAGGCTGGAAAACAAAGTTTTGGCCAGGCCAGCCTACACCACTGTCTTCATGGTAGTCCGAGCAAGACCACAATCTGCCCTAGCAAGGAAAGGTGCTGAAGTCGGAGGTGCCCAGCCAAAAGGCGCATCGCAAAAATCAGGGTACTGCGCATCATCGCCAGTGTGCGTACGAAGTGACATAAGTGAACGTAAAGTATCAGTGACGGTGGAAATCCAGATATACTGGAAGAGCATACACCAAATACAAACCCAAGGTGGCTGCTAGAAGATCGTTTATTAGATACGAGAATGAGTCAAACAGTAACTTTAGTTTTGCTCTAAAAATCTAAATCGAGCAGAAGACACTTGTAGTACAGATATGTTATGCCATCCCTCTCTAGATGTATGTATGTGGATGCACATGGGCCATTTTGGAAATAGGTTGCCAGCAAACCAGATTAAAAGATGGCCGCTCCTTTGGAATCATGCTCGAGTGAAGAACAGCGCGCAATTATTCCGTTTATTGGGTACAGAGAGTGAGAAATTTACAGATATTCGTTGCAGAATGAAGAGACAGGATGAGGACACGTCTATGTCGCTTCAGCGGGTATATGAATGGCACAGAGAGTTTTAAAAAGTGGGGTGTCAGATTTGACGCATGCATCTCGTTCGGGTCGACCTTCACGTTATGAATAGATCTGAGGCTCACACTGAAGTGGAATGAATGATACAGGAAAATCAGAGAGTAACAATAGATAGAGTGGCTAGAGAAATGAAGATTAATCATGCTTGGGCGCACCACGAAGTCCTGCAGGACTGAAAAGTCTCCCCCAGCCGCGTACTGAAACAACATCCCCGATCTGAAGGAAGGTCGTGAGAATGTATGTTAAACCCTTTTACGGCTTTCTGAAGCAGAAGGAGATGGCTTTGTACGACGTGTAGTCACTGAATATTACCTCATACCAGAGGCAAAGCGAGCCAGCAAGGAGTGGCGACATTCTTCCTAAAGAAGTTTCGTATAAGTACGTCGGCGGAAAATTGATGCTCACACTCTTCTGGGACTGTAAAGGCCCAATCCCAAAACGTTACTTGCCCAATGGAGCCACTGTCAACAACAAAGCATACAATAATCTGCTTGAGGAACACTAGAAACCTGCAATCAAGTCAAAATGTCGCAGTTTGCTCAGTTCTGGTGTGTTTGTTACTGTGATTTCAAAAATATGTTACGTGGTTGTCTGTTCAGTACTGTAATAAAATAAGCTTTCAGATGTGACCTTCCTTTGATCTAAATAATTAAATATTTACTTATCTTCCAGTCTCTCTCTCTCCCCCCCCCCCCCCCAACTTCATTTTCTTTGCCTTAGATTTAGGAGGGAAAGTGATTTGATATTGTGATTTTTATTGATGTGTCGATATTTAATGAATGTTATTATTTTGTGGATATCAGGGCTCCGAGGCTACAGGAACCAGGGATGCTGGTCTCCCACCAAACATTTCTACCATCAACAGCACATTTGGCTGCAGCAGGAATACAATATCCCAGCATTCCATCCAGTTCTAACCATCATCTTTCAGAGAGCAGCTCACGCAGTCCTGGACCAGCTGCCAATGTACACATCCTCACATCAGCGGGCAAGCATAAAGAAACTTTATCCTCCGACCTGCACAAAATACCAGCTGCTAAAGGAAGCAATATCTTACAAGTCAGGGAGGAAGAAACCTCAAGGGATGCTAGATTTTATAGGAACTCTTCCAGCCTACATGAAGACAAGCCACCCCAGTCCCCAAGCTCTTATTCAACAGGTGTACATGTCCCCAAGGTTTCATTTGACATGATAGTGAAGGAATATGGAGGGAGAAGAGACTGTTCTGGGAGAGGTGATTATTTCCAAACGACAATGAGTGGAAAAGAGAGAAGCTTGAAGCACAGGATCCTAACCAGGCCTCCTGATTCTGACACGCCTGATGATCTTTCCAAAATGACCAGCATGCATGGGCTGAAGGAGGAGCCTCTGGTTAAACGGCAGAAAATGTCAAGTGTCACATCTCCATCTGCAGTTTATGATTGTCAGGCTTCTTTAGTACATCACAGTGATGGTCCCAGGTTTTGCCAGTCTGTGGGGCATGCATCATGCCTGTCAGCAAGCACTTCAGTGTCTAACCCTGGCTGTCAGCAGTGCAGCAGCTTGTCTGGAGATCAGATTCAACAGCTGTCTCCACACCATCGCCCTCTGAGTGAGAGCAACAGCAAGTACAAGAAGCAGCAGTGCCACTCCTCACAGTCATCATCATCATCACCACCACCACCTCCACAGTCTCCTACAGAACAAGTACATTCTTCAGAAAACCCTCCTTCTCATCTGCAGTACCCATCCCACTTTGTGAAAGGTTCAATAATCCAGCTGGCCAATGGAACCCTAAAACGTGTTGAAGATCTTCAAACAGAAGATTTCATCAACAGTGCAGAGATCTCTGCTGACCTCAAGGTGGACTCTAGCACTGTAGTCAAGATAGAGGAGCATCCAGATAGGGGGACAGCCATGCTCAGTTTCTCTGTAGGAGAGCATCAAGTACAAGTGAGTAGAAGCAGCTTGCACACATTTGTTCCAGCACAGAAGATTAGACTGCCATATTGTCCTTAAATATTGTTTTCCTTTTTTTCTTTCAGAATGAAAACTCTCCCATACCATTCTTTGCGTTATCCTAAAACGTAATAATGTGAACAGCAGTATTCAAAATTGGCCTCTTGCAAAAAAAAAAAAACTGACTTAGAATCTTGTTTTCAAAGGGCAAAGTTGATCAGTTTCTGATTATTTCACCTGTGTAAAAAAGCTGGCTTGAGAGGCCTACAGGAGAGCCGTTAGGGAGGCAAAGTTCCTCAAGGGACATGCAAATGACTGGACTGAAGTGAAGAGCTGGCTTATTATCATTCTCTAGTCTGACCATTGTCTTTTCAAGCAGTTTCTTCTGGGCACTTTTTTGTTTTTGTTTTTTTGTTTGTTTTTTAAAACAAGCCATTCTGATAAATCACACCAGACAATAAAAAAAATGTCAGTTGTAGAATGGAACCTCCAAGGAGAAAGGAAGATAGAACAACTCAGAAAACAGATGAGCAGAATACAAGAGAAGAGACATCAAAAGTATGATAACACATAGAATGTAACGCAGCAGGAGGACTCCTGCCCTGCGTTCCAAAAGGAATATGCTGTCATTCAAGGGTCTAGGAAAACTTGCTACAGAATTTTCACTACAAGAAAACAGTTTATCACTTTACACATTTTTCTAATAAAAGCCATACAAATTATCCATCTTTGCTGGTCATAGTGAAATGCCTAAACTTTTTTTTTTCTTTTTTCAAATTCCAGGTTACCGTAGAAGCAGCTCTGGAGCATCCGTTCTTTGTTTTTGGACAGGGTTGGTCATCCTGTTCAGTATCCAGAACTTTGGCTCGTTATAGCCTTGACTGCCAGAAACTGAGTGTGGGTGACATTTGTTTGTCCCTCACTCATAAGGATGTAAATCTCAGGGCTGCAGAGCTTAGTAAACAACAGCAGCAAGATCAGAGTTTATTAGCAGGTCCTCAGGTGAAACCAGAGAGGATGTCCTGTTCAGAAACCTCAGAAAACCAAATTATTTCTCCTCAGACAACATCATCCTCATTGCTGTCTCCAGGCTCATATTTTAACCCTTCATCAGCTCCATCTTTTAAATTAGAGCAAGCAGATACCAGTATTTTACCATCATCCTCATCATCATCATCATCATCTGTGTCAGATATATCTGGGAAAAAGGGGCTATCCCAGTCAGAGTTGTTGCCTCCTTCATCAGAGATAGCTGACTTTGTGAAGAAGGACATCGGCAAGAACTGCATCCCCCAAAGAAGAGAACAGCAACGGGTTGAGAGTGGATTAAAGAAAGAAATGTTTCAAGAAAATATCAGGGCAAACTCCATGGCATCTCTTTGTAGTCATGCTCCAGTTACTGGCTCTATACAAGCTAGTGAAGAAGGAAATAATGGACCCAGAGGGGCACAGAAAACCAAACAAATAAGCACCAGCAACAACAGTCAGCAGTGATATCTAATCATCCCATCTACTGCCATCTTTAATGTTATTCCTTATACCTGGGGCTGACAGCTGTGTACATAGTTGTCCTTGATGTGCCTTAATTTTCAGGCAGATATTCTCTGTTTCCAGCACAGATATTCTCTGTTTCCAGCACAGATATTCTATTTCCAGCACAGATATTCTCTGTTTCCAGCACAAATATTCTCTGTTTCCAGCACATATATTCTGTTTCCAGCACAGATATTCTCTGTTTCCAGCACAGATATTCTCTGTTTCCAGCACAGATATTCTCTGTTTCCTCCAGCTGGGATTCATTTTCATAACGTTGGAGATCAGGATCACATGCTAATGGAATAATAAAATCCCACATTGTCATGTCATTCAGAACTATGGACTGAGTCAAAGCTGAGATGTTGACTACTGAGTGGCCCACATATGCAACAGTGATTATGTGTATAAATACTTATACTTGATCTGTAAAAATTAGTATGCTGTAATTCTAGTGTCTAGGAAAACTTGCTACAGAATTTTCACTACAATAAAACTCTTTACATCACTCTTTTCAGGACAGGCAAATACTTTCTGGGTGACTCAGTGGTGCAGAGGTTAGTGTGTTTGTCTCTTATATAGAGGTTCAAGGCCAACTGAAAGCACCCAAGTCACTCAGGCTGTAGAAATGGGTACCTGGGTTCTTTTGGACCCGGGGAAGGAAAGCTGCCAGACATGTTGCTAACCACATAACCATTTATTAAGTTGAGAAGTCAGGCAAAACACCATAAATAACAATGGAGAGAATGTTGAGCAATAGAGGGCTCACCTGGGCAAGAACAGGGAAAAACAAGCCAGAGAGTTGGCATTTATGGAAAACCCTTGTAGAAACCTCATGTGTCTTGGACACCTAAAAGGTTGAGAGAGAGCATATCCTTAAATGCTTCTATGGCATAATGTAACTATTTTTTTTATGCTTGGTACAGTGACATTTCACTGCAAACAGGAACTCACTACATTGAAAATTGGTTACAAATAACAACTCAGTACAAGATTACTTTGCAAATAAAAATTTGCTATGATGAAATCTCACTACAAATACCAACCTGCTATACACATACTTGAGAGCCACTTTAGTGCAGAGAATTAGACACTCACTTGCTTATCAGACAACACGGTTTCAGTTTCCACTCACCACGGTGCTGGTCAGACCATGGCTTGCAAAACTTGTAGTACTCACCAGACCTCAAGAATAAATGGATACCAGGGACTGAGAAGGAAAAGGAATGTTGCCCTTAGCTGACAGCAACACTTAGCTGGGAAACCAGGGACTAAGAAGGAAATGTTGCCCTTAGCATTGGAGTTTGTGCTGACAGCAACACTTAGCTGGGATACCAGGGACTAAGAAGGAAATGTTGCCCTTAGCAATGGAGTTTGTGCTGACAGCAACACTTAGCTGGGATACCAGGGACTAAGAAGGAAAAGGAATGTTGCCCTTAGCAATGGAGTTTGTGCTGACAGCAACACTTAGCTGCGAAACCAGGGACTAAGAAGGAAAAGGAATGTTGCCCTTACCAATGGAGTTTGTGCTGACAGCAACACTAGCTGGTAGTTTCTGATCATCTTCTGACCAGGCTGCAGAACATATATGGTTTGACTGCACGCAATGATGTTGATTCACAATGGCCAGCTTTACTTTTGTTACATAACTATTTTGCTACAGTGATAATTCAGTACGGCAATAACTTGCTACAGTAATTACTATGTCAGTTAACATTGCAAGAGTACACTTATTAGAAAGAACTTTCCATGGTGCAATAATCATTATTATAGTTCTTTGAACACAGAAACATAATGAGCAAAAATATTTAAAAAGGTACAGAAAATCATAAGAAATACGAATACAAGGTAAACATTCTAACTGTAAAAGTCATGAAAATCATTTTTAGTTAATTGTCTTCAGGAGAGAGTGTTAAGTTTTAAGAGGAATCTCTTTAAAAAAGTGTAAAAGTTTACATAATTTAATACATGTTTTACTTATCAACTTTTTCAATACTCCTGTTTCTCTTCTCTTGTCATTTCTACAGTTAGTGCAGAATGATACTTAGCATTGTACAAGATGGTTCACAGATGTTCACATGATGAGAATGTCCAGCTCTAACTTCTTCCTGAAAGTCTGTTGTTTCTTCATTCACAATTTCAAGAATTTGGGCATTCCCGAGTATGAACTTCCATTTTTTTTCTCTTTTGATTTCCATCATCAAATCAAACTGGGTTTCTTTGAGTATCTGCACATTTTTTTCTTCATCTTACAGAATGCTTAAAACACTGAAAATAAAGCTTAATAGGTTTGTCATGACCAAGTTTTAATATTTTTTAATGTTCCATACTTTTATTGGACTATGGTTCATCTTGTAAAGTATGACTGCCAGTATTGCAAAAGATTAGTGAGTATATAGGCAGTTGTCTTACTTGGTTTATTTGAAAACCTAGATATAATATTTTTTCCAGATGTTTTGGGATTCCTTGCAATCTGCTCTCAGTATTTTGTTTCAGAACTTATAACAGTGCAAGAATGAATAGAAGATCAAGAAGAGAATGGAAATCTCTTCATAAATATGATTCTTGATAATTAGAGAAGACACTCTTTTAGCCTTCATCTCTAGCCTTTCTTAGTAGAATCGGTTCAAAATAAATATAACAAACCTTCACAGCAATTGCATTAACTGACAGTTACCAGCTAAATAACCAGTTAGAAAAGTATTTATGAATGAATCTTAGGATTGCCTTCATATGTTGCACAAAAGAAAAGAAAATAATGTAAATGCTACTTTTATTTTTCAAACTCCTGATATTACTCTGAGTTATAAATAATAGAAATGGAGAAAAATATGATAGCATTACATGAGTTTGTTTTTCCTGATTTCTTTGGATTTTAGTACCTTTTCTATGAGAACTATAAATTATATTTTGTAATGTATCATTACCATGAACATTTGCACACAAAAGGTTTCTGAGAATATATTTGCACACAGGTTGAAAATTTTGCACCCATACTTCTAAACCTTTGAACCAGTGTGTGACTGGCTCCATCAGCAGACACACGCTGCGGTGGGCATTGGAACGGAGGGCGGAGTACATATCAGAGTGCCCAGAGTGCATGGTGCCAGTCTCTGATTACAGATTGCCAAGGGGCACCATCTAGGTGTAACCCTGTCATGCCTTAGAGGCAACATAGGGATATGGCATTAGCGCCCACATTTTCCTTGACCTGTCAGCACACTAGAGGGCGATGTGGTCAACATCACACCTGGCTGCCTTTTCTTCCCCAACTCCAAAAGAAGCGGAGTGCCTATTTCTACAGCTGATGACTGGGGCGCCTCTGGCTGGATTCGAACCCCCAGCCTTCACCATGTAAAAGTGCACTAACTGCTTTGCCATCCAGGCACCCTTGAGTCACTGGCTGTCATCTAATTCAGCCTGATTACTGCATCATTGCCCCTTAAATGCTTATAAATGAAGTACACTATTATATTGTAAATACATGGATTCTTTAGCCACAGATATTTCCTGATGTCATAAGTCAGCAGACATGCAAAATGCCTCATTGAAGAAATGTTTTACAAAAATCAGACCTGCAGTTTGACAAAATACTAAATGCACAGAGAAGTAAATCTTCTGTTAAAATTGTTTCAGATCAAATCAATGTAATATTTCATTTTTACATTCATGCCTAATTTCATTACTTTTCTATAACATGCTTGTAATTGATTTACACTTTTTATTATAATCTAAAAAATTGTTCTTTAGCTAAATATCTAATTTAAGAAATGTTATACAAATTATAAGGAATTGATTTTTTTAAAAACTGATGAAATAGAAACACCATGTACATGAGGATACAAAATTTCACTTACTTTATAGAAATTGATGCCAGTTTTTTTTTTTAAAATTTTCAAAATGATCTATTTACATGGTCTATAATCATTTAATTGGTCTGTAATCATATTATGAAGCCCTCAAAGAAGTTTCAGAACAATGAAAACTGGTTAGGGTGATAAGCGAAGACAATCAAAATTTCTTGGACATGTCTTGAGAAGACAGAAGTTAGAGAACCTAGTCAGTTAGTCATTTGCATATCCCTTGTGGAACTTTGTCCCCCTAACAGCTCTTCTGTAGACCTCTCAGTTGTAAGCAAGATGCCCTGCTGCTGATGCATCCATTTGCAGATTGTCTTGCAGCCATCTTCGCCTTGGAATTCCTGTCTTTCTTTTTACCATTACGTACCCTTCCAAGACAGAGAATCTAGTAACAGTTGGAAAATTCAAGGGAAAAAGGAAGAGAAAATAACAAAGAGAAAAATATCTGAGTGGACTGACCAAGGGAAAAAAAAAAGCATTTGAATTTATTGGGAAAGCCAAGGACTGGACAAGGTGGAGAAGCATAATCAGCAACACTATTCGGCACAGCACATAAAATTAATCATTTGCCCAGCCACGCTTTGCACATTTATGTATAGCCACTCCTGTAACAATAACTGTAATCTCATAATTGTACCATGTTGACTGCAATAAAACTCTTTGATCTTACTCTGCACTATAACAATTGTGTGTCCATATTGCTCCATCTCTGCTTGTGCGTCAACTACAATAGTATTCTGTGGTCTTGAAATTTGATTTTTTAAAAGCAGAAGAGAACTGATAGCTGATAGATTATATGTAACTAATGGTTTCAGTGTAGTGTGCATTATTTGTAGTGAGTTAAAATAGAGCGGGTATGCCAGTGTTTATTATTTTTAATGAGTTGCACATATAATGAATATGTGCTGTAGCAAAAAGAATTGTCTAATGAGTTAAACGGGAGTGAATATGCACTGTAGCATATTTTTTAGTGAGTTAATGCTTGAAGTCAATATGAGCTGCAGTGAAAAGAACCAAGAAATAAGTTAAACTGAAGTGTATATGCTCTGTAGCGACTTCACTTCTGACAAGTTTTCTGGATCCCATAATGTTCATGTGAAATCTGTGATTTAGTTAACATTTCTTGATCATACAAACCAGTTTTGCAATCTGCATTTATTTTCCTAACCTTGATGTAAAACATAGTTAACTTGTGGACCTTGTGCTGTAATGTTTTCTTGTTATGTAAATTTGATATTCTTGACTGTGGATACCGTCGTGAAAATCCTGGACTGTAGTCTTCTTCTTCTTCTGCGTTCGGGTCACTTCAGATCCTGATCCCTGTCAACATGGCAGCCCCAAAGCTTTTACCCTAAGCTTGTGTCCTCTGACCATGTCTCATGGCTCAGGTCTGCATGGTTTGGGCACTCTTGTAGGATATGTTCTGGAGTCTGGACTCTACTGCCACATGGACATTCGTCTGTGAGACATTTTGAGTCATTGCAGGTGTCTCAGTAGTCCACAGTTGTTGACAGTGTAAGGTGCTTCACATTTTGTGTGGTAGGTGCTGGTTTTCTGTTTTAAGTGTTCTGACGGCTTCAAGGAGTGCTGTTGTTTCTGCCCTGTAGTTAGAGAAAATCTTTCCCATTGCGAAGGCCTTTTTGGTTTGTCTCCCATCTGTGCAACTTATGTAAATGCCCCCATCTCCATTTTTCACTGCTTTTTTCTGCAGACCCATCTGTGTACACATGTGTCCATTCAGCTGGGTTGTATTTGCTGTCAATCAGCTGGACTGTAGTGAAAATCTTGGATATTATAATGAAGATCTTGGATATTATAATGAAAATCAAGGATTGCTGTAGCTGTCTCTTACTTTCTAACATGCTGCTTCTCAGTGCAGGTTACCCAACAACAAGAGAGCATATTAGTTTATACCCTTTTGGCCAAGCTATCAGGAGTCCTGGGACAAAGATGACTGTGGTAGTATGACAGTGCCTTCAGGGCCAACAGACTTAAAAGAATCCATGATCCTGTCAACACCTCTCTGTTGGGGCTCCTAGTACTAAGCTTAGTCTGGTTGCTGAAGCAAGGGCTTACTTTGTGGCCGCCGCCCCCCGACACATGGTGTTGGAATCTGCAGATTAGTTTGCTATTTTGGGTCGTCAGGCTAGCCACAGTAAACTGCTCACAATTTGATATGATGTTTGTGTTTTAATAATTTTACTGCATCGGCTGCTAAAATCATCCCACTCGCAGTTCCATGGGGATTTGCTAGAAACCCCACATGAATGCAGGATAAGACTCCAGTTTGTTGATACTAATGTGAGAACACTTATCTCTTACAACTGTGCTCTGTGAACTTAGCTTTTTGAACCGTTCTCATTGCATGATGCTCACGTTGTTCAGTCATGTGAGCAGCACGAGTTATGTTATTTATCTTATCTTATCTTATCTTATATCCTTCCCGTGCCGTTAGACGTCACATAGGGCTCGCAAAGTAGTTCGCCAATTTTTCCTGTCTTCGGCGAGTCTTTCAACCTCAACAAAGGATTTTATGCCTGTTAGCTTGGCCTCTCTTAATAATGTTCTCTTTAGAGTTTCACGCGGTCTGCCCCTTTTTCTTCGGCCTGTTGTGTTCCACTTGATAGCTTGTTTTGGGATTCTCTGCTCATTTCTTCTCATCAAGTGGCCAACATATGTCCATCTCCTTTTCCTGATCACCCGTGAGACTGGTTGTTGTTCAGTCATCTGTCTTATCTCTGCATTGTTCTTGAATTCATTCCACTTGATGTCGAGTATTTTCCTTAGGCATTTGTTTTCAAAAGAGTCTAATTTCTTTTCTATTTCTTTAGTTGTTTTCCAGCTTTCGCATGCATAAATGAGGGTGGATATTACATTTGAATTGAATAGTCTTAACTTGGTTTTTGTGCTTATAACTTTTGAATTCCATATGTTCTCAAGATTCTTGAAGACTGATGCTGCTTTTGCAATTCTGATTCTAACTTCCTTTCTAGTGTCACCATCCTGGTCTATGTAGCTGCCAAGGTAGAAAGTTATGTTACACTTAAAGGGAAATCACTCTGAGTAGGGGGGGTGGATGCTGAGACCCAAACTGGGTGATTTTTGAAAGTGTTTATGTGTTCTTTTGTCAGGATAATTTGTAATGCATCATATAACATTTATAACTAAGTAAAATTCATGTCTAGATTTAATAGGCACAGTTTTTCAAATTTTTTAAACATTTGTTTGGAGATAAAAAATATAGGTATGTGCTGTATCTTCTTCTTACATCTTATATCATTCCTGTGCCGTTAAATATCACATAGGGCTTGCATGGTAGTTTGCCAAGTTTTCCTGTTTTCAGCAAGCTTTCCAACCTCATCAGGGGATGTTGTGCCCATGAAACTGGCCTCTCTTAACAATGTCCTTTTTAGAATTTCACGTGGTCAACCTCTTTTTCTTAGGCCTGTTATGTTTCATTTGATAGCTTGTTTTGGGATTCTCTGACTGTTTCTTCTCATCACATAACCAAAATGTCCATCTTCTTTTTTCTGATCACCCATGAGACAGGTTGTTTTTTGTTTATCTGTCATATCTCTGCGTTTTTCTTGAATTAGTTCCACTGTATACCATTGTTTCAGTTTCTGTAGCAGTCTGATAGTTTTTTTTACCAGATAGGGTTGCTGGCCCTATGCCGAACCCTCCTTAGTCGCCTTTTACGATCATGCGTGGTAGGGTACAGTGGTCCTATTCTTTGCAGATCCCAGGTACCACACAGGGGAAATAAGAAATAACATCTTATTGGCAGAAATGCAGATGAAGCCACTGACAACAATTATTGAGGAAAGACGCTGGCGATGGTTGGGACATGTGCTCCGAATGACTGACAATTCACTACCAAAAATAGAACTGAGATGGACACCACAGGGGAACAGAAGTAAGGGTAGACCAAAAGAGACATGGAGAAGAACAACAGAAAGGATGTTGAGCAATAGAGGGCTCACCTGGGCAAGAGCAGAAAAAAAGGCGAAGGACAGGCATTTGTGGAAAACCCTTGCAGAAGCCCCATGTGCCCTGGGCACTTAAGGTTCAGAGAGAGAGATACCATTGCACTTTATATATGCTGTATCTTATATCCTTACATCCTTCCTGTGCCGTTAAACATCACATAGGGCTCGCATAGTTGTTTGCCAAGGTTTCCTGTTCTTGGCGAGTCTTTCAACTTTATCAAGGGATGTTATGCCCACTAAACTGGCTTCTCTTAATAATGTCCTCTTTAGAGTTTCATGTGGTCAACCTCTTTTTCTTTGTCCTGTTGTGCTCCACTTTATAGCTTGTTTTGGCATTCTCTGATTGTTTCTTCTCATCACATGGCCTACATATGTCCATCTTCTTTTTCTGATCACTCATGAGACAGGTTGTTGTTTGGTCATCTGTCTTATCTCTGTGTTGTTCTTGAATTCGTTCCACTTAATACCAAGTATTTTCCCTAGGCATTTGTTTTCAAAAGAGTTTAATTTCTTGTCTATTTCTTTAGTTTATTTCCAGCTTTCGCATGCATAAATGAGGGTGGATATCACATTTGAATTGAATAATCTTAACTTGGTTTTAATGCTTATAACTTTTGAATTCCATATGTTCTCAAGATTTTTGAAGGACAATGCTGCTTTTGCAATTCTAATTCTAACTTCTTTCCTTGTGTCATCATCTTGGTCTATGTAGCTGCCAATGTATGCAAATGTGTGCTGTATGCAGAGATAAAATATGAATATTAAAAAATATGATATTTTTCAGCTTCTGCTGTGTAATCGATGCCACATTTCAAGAGGGGATATTTTATTATGTATATTTACAAGAAACTTGCTACATTTCATCTCTGTGCTGTCCTTACATTCAAAGCAACCTTCTTGACAGAAGGCAGTAAACATTTAACTATAACAAAATAAAACTCAACCTGTAAATGGTGGGAAAAAAGTTATATACAGATAAGTTTTTAATTTATAATATTTAAATGTTACATCTTTTGATTTTCGATTTGTGAAATCAAAAGAAAGATTATATTTAAATGTTACATCAGTTTAGATAATATAATTGTGAAAAACTACTTGTTTTAGAATTTTACTTTTCCGATTCCAATTTCTTATTGATTTTAAAGTCTTTTTTTTTCACACAAAATTTGCACCTAATGTCTTGTTGTCTCAAAGCAGTTTTTGACACCAAAGTAATCTGAGAAACAAAATCCTGTAGCATTAGTGATTAAGTTAAGAGTATTAAAAATTTACAGTGAAATAATTATTTTTTTCAAAATAGAATAAATATTCCACTCTTTTTCTTAAAACATATGTTTGTCACGTGATGAGAAGAAATGATCAGAGAATCCCAAAACAAGCTATCAAGTGGAACACAACAGGCCGAAGAAAAAGAGGCCGACCACGCGAAACTCTAAAGAGGACATTGTTAACAGAGGCCAAATTAATAGGCATAAAATCCCTTGATGAGGTTGAAAAACTCACCGAAATCAGGAAAAATTGGTGAACTAACTTGTGAGCGCTATGTGACATTTAATGGCGCAGGAAGATATAAGAGAAGAAGTAAATTACATCATTATCAGAGCTTGCAGCACAAAACTGGGTTGTAGAATCTAGTTTCTTAGGTAACATACAAATAAAAACTGATCAGTAAATGAAAGTGATTTCAGAAAATAATGCAAGAAAAAACACTTTCAAAAGTCACACTCCATTTAGCTTGAGAAGGAACTAGCTAAAGAAGCCCCTTATATAACTTTCCATAGAAAAGGATTAAAGAAAAATTAAAGGTTGTAGGTCTTAAAAATAAAGCTCTTTTGTCAGTTTGGAAATCAAAAGGCTGAAATAAAGTTTACATAGAGCACATTACTTGGACGAGTCCACTTTTTAGTTTTGAAACTAAAAGTATTATGAAAACGCTGGGTGATGAGAGTAATCTTTAGATGATGAGTATCCTGAAATTTTAGTGGCCTAAATAAATTCCAAACCATGATAAACTAATACCTTATTGAATAAATAATCAGAACTTTCAAATTATGGTAAGGAATATAACCTGTTGTATTGCACCAACATGGATTTAACTCTTGTGTAAATCCACAAACACAGAGAACTAGCAGAGTTCAGTCTGTATTAACAAATGTTTTCCTTTCATGTATATAGAACTGAGTAAATAATCCTGCACAGAGCACCTGACTATGTTGTATACACTTGCATATAACAAACTTTGTAGAAGATCTTACACTTAATGTTCATTGTTCTTGTTCATAATTACACTTGTTCTTTGGATGATGAACCTGTTTAAAAAAAAAAAATTATCAAGATTATTGTACCTGTACAAATAAAATCTGATATGATTTTTTTCAAACTGCTGTGGTGTTTCAAGTTTGTTATTGATTTGCTCAAACCAGGCCAAGCCATCTCTTTCCTAACAGTTTCAAAGTGGGCTTTTCTGTTAGTATGTGATTATGCCTTTCCTAATTCTGTTTTGCAGCAGGCTTCTCTTCTTATGTATGTGATTATGCTTTCAACAACCTGTGTATAGTATGGAGTATGTACCTAAACTATATGCTATTTTCATGTTTTTCAATTTGTTGATACTAATGAATTGATGCTATCTCTGATAACTGTACTCTATGAACTTAGCTTTGGACTGTCAAGATTTCACTGGGTGAAACAGCACCTGTTGTTATGTTAAAAAATTTCATCATCATTTGTGAATGTGATATCCTTTTCCCATGTTTATGTTTTTGTGATTATTGTGGCTATTTTTTGCAGGCCCAGAGTGTAGCTAACAAGCAGGGAGATGCAGACTTCCTTAGCCGACTCCACGGCCATTGGGACCATTGTGATCCCTGCTGATCCTATTACTGGGGATGTCAATGGAGAGGTGGGACAGAGTCCTGGTCCGCAATGGTTCACCAGCCCTGATGTGAGCTGTCAGCTATGGGTTGCTGATCATTATATCAGACTGTATTTTCACCTTCGTTTCATTCAGTAAGAGCATACCTTCATTTCACAATGCCTTTCTCTGTGGTGAAAAATGGTCACTTTTCATTTCTTAAAATAATGTTGCATATTGTCTATTTGAAGATGTAGTTCCAATATCTGTTTACTACGAGGGTTATATTGAAAGTCATGGGCAAAACTTTTTTAAAAATCAGAATTTATAGATAGAAAAAATATAAATATATCACCTTAAACTGAATCCTTTGCACTTCATGTAGAGCATAAACAAAATGGCGGTTGCTGGAGTTTCGTTTCGTCAACATGCTGTTATTAAATTCCTCATTAAAGAGGAAGTCTCCATTGCTGAAATTCATCAAAGACTTCACCTTGCTTATGGAGATGTGTGTATGGGTGCTAGCAGTGTTAGGAAGTGGGCAAAACATTTCAAAGATGGAAACACGAGCATCCAAAATATGTCTCGCAGCAGTCACTCTTGAACTGCCTCCACTGAATGCAACGTGGAAAAGGTTGACGACATCATTAAAGAAGACAAATGTGTCACAGTATCTGAAATCGCTGTAAATCTTGGAATAGGACACAATGCAGTATAGGAAATGATTGAAACCCTAGGCTATAGAAAAGTTTGTGCCAGCTGGGTCCCACAGGAGAGAACGTCCAGAAAGCAGTGCGTCTGTGCCATCGGTCAGCTGGAATGGAATTCTGTCGGGAGGGTATTTTCAAACTTGCAGAGCGATGGGTGCAAAGTTATCTGTGGAGAACATACCTCCAGCAGCTTTAGGGTACAAACAGGAGTGAAACAGGGATGTGTACTATCACCAACATTATTTATCTTGGCAGTAGACTGGTTAATGAAGGAGGCAACATCAGACAAACGCAGAGGATTACAATGGACCCTTAACACAGTGCTGGAGGACCTTGACTTTGCGGACGACATTTGTCTATTATCAAGCAGTCACAAAGATATGCAAGATAAAATAAACAAGTTAACCCAGAATGCAAACAACATAGGACTAAAGATCAACGTAGGAAAGACAAAGTTAATGAAGCAAAATGTGAACAACAGAAATGTACTCAGAGTAGATAACAAGTTAGTGGAGGAGGTCAACGAATTTGTATACCTTGGCAGCAGAGTAGTAGAAAATGGAGACAGCACAGAGGACATCAACAGCAGACTTACTAGAGCAAACCAGGCTTTTGCAATGCTACAGAATATATGAAAATCAAATAAACTAAGCATAAATATGAAAATCAGGATATTTAAGAGTAATGTTCTAAGTGTAATACTCTATGGAAGTGAATGCTGGAAAATCACCAAAACCATAGAAAACAAGTTGAATTCTTTCCAGACTAAATGTTTACGTAGAATTAAAAAATATTTTGGCCAAACACCATAAGAAATAACATCTTATTGGCAGAAATGCAGATGAAACCACTGACAACAATTATTGAGGAAAGACGCTGGCGATGGTTGGGACATGTGCTCCGAATGACTGACAACTCACTACCAAAAATAGCACTAAGATGGACACCACAGGGGAGCAGAAGTAAGGGTAGACCAAAAGAGACATGGAGAAGAACAACAGAAAGGATGTTGAGCAATAGAGGGCTCATCTGGGCAAGAGCAGAAAAAAAGGCGAAAGACAGGCATTTGTGGAAAACCCTTGCGGAAGCCCCATGTGCCCTGGGCACTTAAGGTTCAGAGAGAGAGAGAGAGAGCGATGGGAAAAATATATGCATAGAAATGGAAACTATATTGAAAAGTGAAGAAAAGGATGCAGATTAAGGAGATACATTTCTATTTTCTCTATCTATAAATTCTGATTTTTAAAAAAGTTTTGCTCACAACTTTCGGTATGACCTAACACTGTAAATGCTAAAACAAACATTTCTTCAAAAGTGAAGATACTGTGCTCACAAACTTCACAGAAGCAGAAATTATAACCACTGAACATAAAGCTCACTAGGTCCATGTGAGTTTTATGGCCAGCAGTTGTTTATTTAATTTATTCAGTTATAAACATCTTGAAACTGAACAGATTATGGTTGTTGGGCAATATAGAAAGAATGAAAGAGAACAGGAAAATGAAAAGTATGTATATACAAGAGATGAAGAAAAGGAAACAAGACCAAGGGAGAGATAGAAAGACAACACAGAAGAGAATAAGGAACTTGTTGTCACCAACTGGAGAAAAAAGATTAGGAATAGAGAGGATTTGAGATGAACTTTCATCTGCAGCAGTGAGCCGTAGTGGCTCAGAAAGAATGTAAAAGTACATGCAAATGTATCTACAGGATCTATAGTTATCAAGAAACTTTTAAGGTCCTTTTTTTTAACTAAAATGCAATACCTTATACTGTTTCTAGTGTGACTGAAGTGTCAAGATTGGTGAGCTGTTAGGATCTGGTATACAGTATATATCTGTATGAATTATTTTTTTAAATAAAGCTGTTATCATGTGTAAAGATTTAACAAAGTTTCAGTCTTAGTTAAAGTTCATGTAACATTTCCCTTCTAGAACATTGTCCCTCTCACTGCCTCCCTGAATGCAAATTCAGTCTTGCGCAAGTTCATCAGCATCTACCAATGGCATATTCAGACTTTCTGTGATGTCCTGAATCCACTTGTGGTGAGGTCATCCCTTTTCTCTTCGGTTGGACACTATGCCTTCTACTATCAACTTCACCAAACCATTGTGTCTCTAGTCGTGCAGAAGTATCTCAAGCTTTCTATTTTTGATAATGTTTACAAGCCACTTTTTCTGCAACACTTAATCCCACCAGTATCTCTTCATTTTGATTTTCTTTCTATCCATAGCATTCTAAGTGCCCTTCTACAACATTTCATTTCCAGTTCAATTTTTCTGTTTTCTTGTGATTTGTTAAGCATCCTTGTGTCGCATCCGTATGTTGCCACTGGGAACATGTAAGCTCTTAGTAAACATAAGCTTTGCTTTCTTGTTGGTACCTTGCACATACTTTTTCATTTGTGCTAGTTTCTGTGATGCAACTGCTAGTCTTCTTTTGATTTCTACTGTGCAGTCACCTTTGGTGATGATGGCTAAACCTAGATATTCAAATTTATTTATGTTTTCCAGCTCTTGGTGGTCAATTGTAATTTTGGGTTTGCTTCTCATTTTATCAATTTGGTTTTGTTGGTGTTTAAAAAGAGGTTCTGAGCTTTGTTGTCTTTTGGTTACGAGAATTAACTGTTGCAGTCCCTTTGAACTGTTTGATAGAAGGACAGTATCATCTGCATATTTAATTTCTGGATGTTGAAAGAGTCAAATTTACTCTTTTCCTGTTCATCTCCTACATTCCTCATGTTTTCAGTATAGATGGGGAAAGGATACATCCCTGTCCCTCTTTTATGTCAAACCAACCCAATGTTTCACCATCTACCCTCACTGCTGCTTGCTGATTTTGGTACAGTTTAGTGATGAGGTGTACCAGGTGACTGGCAAAACCCATGTTGTTTTTATGTCTTTACTTAAAATAAACTGAATTTAAATTTCAATGAATTATTCTCCACACACAAAAAAAAAATGGAAATTTTGAAAGTTTATTTTTCTTTGTTCCCCTCATATACATGAATTGCTAATTTTGAAAAGACAGGAGCAGCTTCATTCATTTATATAAATATACATTTACATATGAGTGAAGTATCCATATTTCTAGTGACATGGTTGCTCTGACTTCAGGAGTGGACTCTTCTCCCACATTTGTTGGCCTCCAATCAGTCTGGCTGTGTCACCCTCCATTTAACCTCGCTGTGGAAATCTGGCACTGTGTGTTGAGGAAAACTGCCTTAGAAAAATATGCCTATATGGTCAGGTGCACTGCACACAGCTGAATGAAAGGAAAATAAGATACCACATTCAGCTCAAAGCTATGATTACAGGACTTTTTTGAAACACAGAAGATGAACAAGAAAACACATTTATGATAAATTATAAACACCCCTGCATCAAAGTATTGTCCCTTGAATTACCACTGAAAAGGAAGCCAGTTATCCACAGTATGCATGCTGTGTTATGGAAGACCTTAAATGGTACTATATTTTCATCAATCATCGATACAATATCTGCTCAAAAAATATTTCACTGAAACACAATAGAGTTTGAAAAACATTCTTGAACAAAAATACTCCATAATATCATATATGAAAATATGAACAACATAAGATTATTATGTAATATATTGGAAACCAACCACAGTTGTAGAGTCTAAACTCGAAGAACCGACTGGTACATGGTGAGAAGTTAGATATAAAGAGCTGATGTAGGTGCATGGACATCTTGGAAATGGCAGCAATGGCCGTGAGGCATACTGACCTTCACAATACCACCTAAAATGAAGTAATTTGTTCTTTTCATATACACTCCCATCAAAACTGTATCTCATAAACATACAACTCATTCACATGACAAGTTCATATAGTCTGTACAGCTTCCTTTTCATTGTGTAACCATATATATTTTTTATATATAATCTCATGTAATGTCATTAAATAACATGTTAAAATTTGATCAAAATAAAAATTTTAAAATTTAAAATTTTTAAAAAATTGGAAAAAGCATTTCTCCAAGTGCACTTACAGAAGAACTACCAAGTTTGCCAAAAATGTTAAGGACCTGATATACAAACTAGCAAAGAAGAGCTCGACATTCTCTCAGATAGATGCTATTTTGATGGATTTGCATGTTGTTGCCCAGCCAACTTTGCAACAGGCATCAGAATTCTGTGAATCTTGAAGAAGAAAGGCCTAATAGTTGTGAATCTACAGCTTGATTACAAAGCTGTCAGCCTTTGCAAACATCTTGAGAAGAGAAGAAAGGATAAAGATACCAAGTGTTCACTCATCCTGGTGAAGTCCAAAGTCCATCCTCTTGCGCTCTGCTGCAGGACAAAGAAGATCAGAGCACAAGTGTGAAAATATGACTCCCTCACTACATTTTGCTCTGGTAATCTACAGATGCCTACATTAAGATGGACAATCTAGAAATAATTGTTTCAGTAATGTCTATAAAAGATTCACCGAATTAAATAGAAATGTAAAAAAAAAAAAATTGCCTAAGGAAAATACTCGCCATCAAGTGGAATGAATTCAAGAACAGTGCAGAGATAAGACAAATGACTGAACAACAGCCAGTCTCATGGGTGATCAGGAAAAGGAGATGGACATATGTTGGTCACATGATGAGAAGAAACGATCAGAATCCCAAAACAAGCTATTAAGGTGGAACACAACAGGCCAGAGAAAAAGAGCAGACTGCATTAAACTCTGAAGAGGCCAAATTAAAAGGCAAAAAATCCCCTGATGAGGTTGAACGACTCGCCGAAGACAGGAAAAATTGGTGAACTACTTTGCTAGTCCTATGTAACGTTTAACAGCACGGGAAGGATATAAGATATAGGATATAAGATGTTTACCCATGAAATATCTAACTAATAATCAATAGAGCACATCTAATGAAAATGACATACATGGCTAAAGGTACTGGTAAAAGTGCAAATATCACTTAACTCAAGGAACATAAGTTTGAAAATAAATAAATGATTGAAGTCACTGATCAACATATTGCAGAAAATTAAATCTAAATCTAAACAATATGTCTAAAATGAAAATATTCAAACAAAAACATCTATCCTAAAAGCATGATACTGAATAATGAAAAAAATGTTGCCTAAATGACATCAGCAGATTGTTTTATAACAACATGAAAATCTCTGTCTCTGATAAACACAGAAACTGAAGTTGGTAACTGTGAACTCTATTCTCAGCAACAACGAGACATAAATATTAAAGAGAGAAACATACAAATAAGTCTCTAGAACAGGGACTCTCAATCTTGTACTATTATGCACACCCGATGCATTGTCCAATATGTCCTCATGTTCCCATTACCAGATTGTTGACATCATCATCACTTAAAAGTAACCAGAGGACTGCCGCTTTTAAGGATTTGTCCCAGAAATCATATTACTTCAGAGAAGTACAAGTAGGCCTAACAGCCACATTTGTAAGTAAAGTAAACCTGGACTATTGATTAAATTTTGCTTTAATTTTAAAGTTAACTTTGCCTCTTCTTCCATTCCCATTGCCATTTGATTGAGTGTTCCATATCTGAACTCAGAAGAATGGACAGATTATCATCACCAGTGCTGTTAGATCACTTCAACAGATGTTGGAAACAGCTTAACTATACATGTGAAAACAGAACAAATGAAAGAAATTTGTAATCTAACATCATTTTTTTCTTTCAGCTGTTGTTCAGAGGTTGAGTCCCGTACCCCCCATCATTTGGTTCCACGCCCCTATCCCCGGGGGGATATACCTGTTAGACACCCCTGCTCTAGAAACTGGATATACAGTGTACCAAGGCGTGGATATGGATATACAGTGTGCCATGGCGTGGATATAAAATTAACAAATTAAGGAAATTAATGGTGCACTACAGCAAACCAGGGATAAAGGAATCAGCATGTTACCCAGGTGGTTACATCTGATTCCGAGGTGTGTACTGAGAATTACATAAACCCACCGGATTGTCCACTCTCACTCCGAATTGACGTCTTTAAAAAATAGATAAATATTGATCTTTTCTGCGAATCTTATATCCTTCCCGTGCCGTTAAGCGTCACATAGGGCTCGCAAAGTAGTTAGCCAATTTTCTGCGAATACTAAATGTTAAAAGGGAGATCATTAGCCACATAAATTATTGCTGGTAATGTTATAATTGTTTCCCTTCTTCCAGAATTCATTCTTTCCTTGTGACATCTTCGTACATATTCTCATTTCATCACGCTATATTTTTTTCCTTACCTGAATACTTTGACGGAGAACAAGTAAGAGAAAAGTAAATCATAAAGCAACTTCTCAACAGTAACAAGATAGCTGTATATTATACTGAATATCTATCTGTCAGAGCGGAAAAGGCCTCAAGAAGTTATTATTTTCAGTGGCGTTTTTTCGCTCTGTGGGAACATATTATAAAGATAATAATGTTGCTTTTGTTCGTTCATCGTCTTCGATGATGACCACAGATTCGTCTTAGTCAAAGTAAGGAGAGGTGTGTCCGTGCGTGACCAACTACGAGCTCTAAAAGTTAAAGCCCTCCATGGCGGGCGGACTTGTGCTATGGCCTCCCAAGAGTTTATGTCTATCCCGAAGGCTTTGAGTGAGGTTTTGAGCGTATCCTTGTAACGGTTTTTTTTTCCCCCTCCAGCTTTCCGTTTTCCGTTCATTTGTTCCCCATAAAGGAGTTATTTGGGCAGCCGAGTATTACTCATTCTGACTACTTCCCTGTCTATCGAATTTGCACCTTTTGAAGCATTATGTAGATGGTTGGAATATTAGCTCTTGTGAGGACTTTAGTATCAGGTATCATTTGCTGCCATTTGATGTTCAGTATTTTTCTGAGACAGCCTAGATGGAAGTGATTTAGTTGTCTTACATGTCTACTGTAGGCTGTCCATGTTTCGGCTGCATACATTAGTGTGGTCAGAACGACAGCTTTATAGACCTTTAACTTGGTGGGTAAAGCTGAGTCCTCTTCTTTCCCATACATTTTTTCCTAGCCTCCTAAATGCTGCGCTGGTTGTAGCTATTCTGTTGCGATTTCAACAAAGATAATAATAATAACACTCTCGCTTCTCTATGCTCAACTACAACAAAACTGTTCTAAACGAAGCTCATGACAAGGTTGTTGTAAGCGACAAGAATCGCCATTCCTGGGGTATACATGCATAACTTCATGCCTGTAAGGCTAATGCATGTAAATGGCAATATTTATGATTTGATGGTTAAAAGTTCCCCTTTTGGTATATTTGTTGCAATATAAGGAACTGAGTTATAAAGCAGTGCGGCTCTAGAATAATAATAATAATAAGTAAAAATTGAAAACATTCTCCCTCCCTCCCTCCCTCTGTGTGTGTGTGTGTGTGTATCATACATATGTATGGCAACATAACCATCTGGAAGGTAGTGATAATTAATCTGTAGTTTGCTCACTTCCTCGTCATGCTGGTGCACTCATCCAGTCTGTATCCTGCCCGCTCGTGTGTTATATCTTCCCATCTACATATGTTTACCTCTCGCTTCCCCCACATACCTCTCTTTCTGGTATGATCTTTAGCATATTATTAAGTCTTTTGATATGGCCAAAGTACAGTGTATTTTGTTTTCTTGATATTTTCTTCTGTGAGAAGTTCGCTTTGCACTTGTAGTGCACTTGTTGTGCATTTGTTCTTTTTCATTAAATGCTATTATCATGTATGGCAACAAGCGCTGTCAAAATTCTACTTGTGTGGTTGTTGATCAGAACGTAATTTGTTTGTATTTCGCTATTCAGACATATTACTTGTATCCTGATAAAATAAGAAACTTTTGTATAGTTTTACTGCGATATTCTTTTGTACAGTTTTACTGCAATATTATAGATTATTATATATTTATTATTATTATTGTTCTGAAACTTTTCTGAGAACCTCTTCATTGACACGTTCCCTGCGCGGGAAGAACCTGTCCTGCTGCCAGGTATGCCCACTGGGTGGCGGATAGTGAGACGGCTTCTAGATACAGCTGTGAATATCTGAATAAACAGCAAGACCAAAACAAGTGCCCTACTGTTTGCTGGTCAGCCTATTTAGATCAAGTCTAGGGGGGAAGAGGGGCCGGCTAGCGTAGTGGTTAGAGCACTCGTGTAGCAACCAAATGGTCGAGGGTTCGAATCCCCAGCTGAGCGGGATTTTTTTTTCCGACCAACACGGCCCTGAGGTCGACCCAGCCTCGTAAAATGGGTACCAGAGAAAATCTGGGAAGTAAAGGCAGCGAGGAAAGGAACTGGTCACCCTACCTCATACGCTGATGACCCAGCATAATGAGGTCTCTAACGCTTCACCCCCTACGGCATTTGAAATGCTATGGGACTATCTTTACTTTTTTTTACTAGGGGGGAAAACCGTATACGCAACTAGCAGAAGTCAAAGGGAAACCACCGTCGTGCCGTCATTCACTTTTCAAATCTTTCATTACAGATCTAATTAAACATTCAACTTATGTGTAAATTATATCACCTGACTCTCATCCACGGCCATCTCTCTCTCTCTCTCTCTTCTCTCTCTCTCTCTCTCTCTCTCTCCTCTCTCTCTCTGCGAGACTCATCTATGCAAAGATAAATAAAATACAAAGAATGGGAGATCATATTTTCTTTCATTGTGAAAAAACAACAGAGAAAGTAGATACGTATAGAGCTATTATGTTGAACACAATCCCTCGATCAAGGTACAGGCAAAAACAAAGAAGCTGTCAGCCTTTTGGCAGAATTTAGGTATCTCGTTTGGTTGTGTAGATACTAAGCCATGTTCGAATATTTTTTTTTGTTCAATATAAGAAACGTTTCTCTTTATGCAAAAACTGATGCGTATGCCAAGTTAGCATGATATAGTAATGTTACCATTGTATGATGTAGCATCGTTAATACTTTGTATCATGAAGTAATGTTTAGTAATGCTACCACTTCATGATGTAATAATGCTACCACTGAATGATGTAGTAATGTTACCACTGTATGATGTAGTAATGTTACCACTGTGTTTATGTAGTAATGCTACTACTGTATAATGTAGTAATCTTATCACTGTATGATGTA
Source organism: Achatina immaculata (assembly GCA_009760885.1). Taxonomy (NCBI): domain Eukaryota; kingdom Metazoa; phylum Mollusca; class Gastropoda; order Stylommatophora; family Achatinidae; genus Lissachatina; species Lissachatina immaculata. The sequence goes on along the minus strand of CM019709.1, from coordinate 11,619,543 downwards.
GTAATCTTACCACTGCATGATGTAGTAATGTTACCACTGTATGATACAGCAATGTTACCATTTGTATAATGTAGTAATGCTACCATCGTATGATATAGTAATTCTACCATTGTATGATATAGTAATTTTTTTTAATACGACGAAAACAACAGGCCGTGACCCGGTAGTACTGCAAACCGGGCCCACCCGTAACGAGATGTAGACCTTACCCCAGCCATTCAATGTGCAAGGCAGGCCTCAGGCACCTCGTTGGTTCCAAAATAAACAAAGTGTACATTCTACAAAGCGTAGAACTACACTTTGATCTTACCCAAAAGGCCGAGAAGCGATATAGTAATACTACCATTGTATGATATAGTAATCTACCATTGTATGATATAGTAATGCTACCATCGTATGATATAGTAATGCTACCATTGTATGACATAGTAATGCTACCACTGTATAATGTATGTCAAATTTTGTTCAGCCTTGGTCTAATTAGTCTGTCATCCACTTTCCACCCACCCCTCACCTCCCACCCCAAATCCCGTAAATTTGAATGTAAATCTTTCGATCTAATAGCCTACCCGTAACAATGATGTCGCGGCGTAATGTTGCGCACTCGGGTTCTCGCCCTTTTCTGATGATTTCCACCCTGAGTAAACACCCTTACGGGAGAATCCTTCACTTCTATCAGTAATCCTCTGCTGCTATTCTAATCTTATCACTCGCAACAAAAGCACGCCTATCATTTTAACTTTCAATAGCCACGGGCTACAAACCCCTGGCGGCAGGCAGTCCATGTCTTTACCAACAATCCAGTTCTTAAGAACTTTTAACCGCAATTTGTTTCCACCAGAACTTCCATCATGCATTGTAAACCTCATTGCAGATCACTTTCCTTTTCATAACAAATTGTTGATCAAAATTGTTATATAAAACATGTGTATTTTCGTGTCTGAAACCATGCTATGCATTGCCTTTTCGACAATATTTTTAAAGTGAGACTTAGCTTCGCCTGATATAGATTTGATAAACGATCAAGAGAACACTGAAATGCATCTTTATATCTGGCTTCGTTAACTTCAGTACTTTGTCTCTCTAATCGACCTGTCACTTTCAGTGAATGACAGAGAGGCAGAGCCCGTCTTCGACTTACGATGAGGTAACGTTAGATAAATTCATCATAAATTGAAAGTACGTAAGTCAAAATATATACATATCATGAGTCGCTGTTCTCGGTGAGCATCCCGATCTCACCAAGGGATTTGATGCCAGTCATTTTAGCTTCACCTGTCAGAGTTCTCTTTAGGGTCTCCTGGAGTCGCCCTCTTTTTTCTTTTTCCTGGTGTTTCCCATTCTTTGTGATTATCTAATTGTTTCTTCTCATAATATAGCCCACATATGCCTACCGTCATTTCATGATTACTGCTGAGACTGTTTGATGCACACTCATTTCTTTTATCTCTATTTTAGTTTTGAGTTCGTTCCAGCAACGTTCATACGCTAAATAAGGCGACAACTGTAGAGCCCTTTAAAAGGTAAAAAAATTATATTTAAAACAAAATGCAAGAAACAGAAGCACAATGACCATGTGAGAGAGCGATGGAGTTCAGGGGATAAGGGTCACAAAATCTGAGGAACACTGAACATCTCATAGTTTTTAATGTTGCATGTTATAATTTTATAATCATATACCTCTAATATTGAAAACTCGTTGAAAAGAGATGTGGCCAACGCTTTTATCAATTCAAGAAAAGCTATATTGAGATGTATAACAACTCCAACTGATCATCGATTACTTCAGAGTTATACAAGTTGACGTCTGATGATGATAGAAGACGATGATGATGAAGAAGAAGAAAAAGAAGGGCGATTGTAAGTTAAGAATCATCTGTAATACTTTCCTTTCATTCATCAAAACCAGCATATACTCCATAGAAATAAATATAAACAAGGCAGCTGAAATATGTATCAAGGAGGAAAAATTGGAAGAGGTGGAGAGTTTTGAATATCTTAGGTCACTACTAACTAATAATGGAGATACACTGAGGGAAATTAAAAGGAGGACATATATCGCTCTTCAGAAAGTAATACAACTAAAGAAGCTGCGGAGAGGAACAGACTGAACTACAACAATAGATTTTTAAGGGCATGCATCTTAACCATCGCAACATATGCCTGTGAGACCTGGACACTTAACAAAACAGCTGAGAAAGACAGCTTTTGAATGTAAATGCTACAGAAGAGTTCTTAAATATCATGGACACAGAAAAGAACAAATATATCCATACTACAAGAAATTAATATTGAAAAAGGTTGGCTAGTAAAGAGGATTAAAGAGAGAAAACTTAAATATTTTAGACACATTAATAAACGTCATGATAATTTAGAGAAGACCATCTTGGAAGGGTACGTAATGGGGAATAGAAAGAGAGGAAGACCAAGGCGAAGATGGCTGCAAGACATCGTTGATAATCTGCATATGGATGCATCAGTAGCAGAGCATCTTGCTTACAACCGAGAGGCCTACAGGAGAGCTGTTAGGGAGGCAAAGTTCCGCAATGGACATGCAAATGACTGACTGACTGATACTTCATATACTCTGGCAGGTCCAGTCTTACACGGTGTTCTGTCTTCGACATGTTTTTTTTTTTGTGTGCTGTGTGCGTTTCCACTAGCTCGATTGTTTGGAATGCACCGATAGGGAGATATGAAACCATAGCTTCCCATATCACAGTTCATTGGCGCCCCGGAATTTTGATAATTCTAATAATAATTCTAAATGTAATTTCTCTCGCTTTCAGTATGGTATTTATAAAGTGTAGGTTTGTGAAAGTTTCTTTCAAGTCGAAAAGAGCGTATCGAAGACCTCTTTTGATCCTGAGATGTAATGGAGGTGCTTAGTTTCTGGTTAGATCTTTGTAGATGTAATTTGTTTTACGGTGTATGAGTGTTTCGTTTCCGTGGGTGGGGTGAATGCAGGTTTTGTAGAAGAGTGGCAATGCAACAAAGTAGTGTGGCTGTGAGTTGCTTGATGGGAGCAGGTTTGATAATGTGACTTCCATGTGGTAGTACAAAGTGGTGTGGCTGTGAGTTGCTTGATGGGAGCATGTTTGATAATGTGACTCCCATGTAGTAGTAAGCTTTTGGTTGCTGTTTTGGATGTTTGATGATGCGGCCTGCATGACTGATCCTGAGTGATTGGATCTTTGTATGTCTCTGAGGGACAATCCTCCGTGTAGTTTGTCCTGTATGAGAGTTTTATATTTGATGCTGTGTATAGTGTGTGTGAAGATGAAGCGTCTGATCTGTTTGTTGATTTCGTGGATTGTCTGTTGTGGAAGGTCTAGTACTGTGGCTATATAGATTATTTTTGGAATAATGTAAGTGTTCACTACTATGCTTCTACAGAATATCGCTGTAATTTTATATTTGTATCTGTTCAGCGGGGACCGGCTAGCGTAGTGGTTGGAGCACTCGTCTAGCAACCAAATGGTCGAGGGTTCGAATCCCCAGCTGAGCGGGATTTTTTTTTTTCCGACCAATACGGCCCCGAGGCCGACCCAGCCTCGTAAAATGGGTACCAGAGAAAATCTGGGAAGCAAAGGCAGCGAGGAAAGGAACCGGTCACCCTACCTCATACGCTGATGACCCAGCATAATGAGGTCTCTAACGCTTCACCCCCTACGGCATTTTGCTATGGGACTATCTTTACTTACTTATCTGTTCAGCGTGTATGTGATTTGTGCTACAAGTTTCTCCCATATGGGTTTGTGTGCTTTATTTGGGTGTGACGGGAAGGCGATGTAGTAAACTTTTATGCCGTCTGTGTATGTGAGGGAAAAGGGAAGTCCCTTTTATCCGCCATATGCCTATTCTCATTATTACTGATTTCTGTGTTTAGTTTGGCTCCGTTCGCTTTGCCAAACTGTGAATGCCTCTAAAATGTTCGCTATTGATCTTTCTGTTGGTAGGAAGAAGAAAGTATCGTCTGCGTACGCAAGCAATTTTCTCTCACCCCCTACCAGGTATGAATGTTCCCTGGATTGTTTTGTCTTGTCTGATTTTCTTTAGAAGTGGTTATAGAGTACGTACAGTAAAGGAGAGAGGGGGCAGCCTTGTCTCACAGATCTAGTTAACCTCTGTAATCGTATAGTTTACTAAGACTTTGCTCCCAGACTTGGGGTAGAGAATGTGAATCCATTCTCTAAAGTAATTCCCTCTATGTTGCAATGTCTTGTGTAAGTACTGGTGTGACACTCTTTCAAAAGCTTTCTCCTGATCTAAAGAAAGAATGACGACTGGCAGTCCTTCTGAGTTGTAGCTGTTTACCATTTTCACCTAAGCTGAAATGAAGGTTCATTTCGTTTCATGCCTTCATTCCTCGTACGGTTGCTGAATCAAATTCCCTCTTCCATATTCCATCCTAACTTCATTGTTCGAACCCAGCTGGGTTGGGGAACCATGCATTTCACCATGTGCCGCCTAATTGTTCATGCTGAAATGAACTTATCAGATTATTCCATATTCCATGTTGCTGGAGCTTTATGATTTTATCTGATGATAAAATCATTCTTTTAAAAGTTCACAAATGTCCTTCTTACCACCCTTAGGGCTTTTATGCTCATCTTGTCATTTTCTTGCTTTCTTTTATGTCTTATCTCGCCGCTCTTCGTTCACATAATATTGAAGGAAAAAAAAAGAGATTATCTAAACACTTCATTAAAATTACTGAACTGAATAACATCGGCCGTAAGATGGGACACACCAAGCCTACGCCAAGCCTTGACGTACGCCTCCTAAAGCTCGGCTGCAGAGATTCTTATTTTGAACAGCTCAGCCAAGTCTCGCTGGAGACTAAGTTCTTTTACTGCGCATGCTCAATGACATCAAATAGGGACTTAGCCGTTGAGTCTTGCGTCCGCCATTTCAGCTTTCAGAAGTTCAAGTCGTTGTTTCATCAGAATGTCTTCTATAATTGAAGATCATTCATCTCGTCTTTCTGTAGTAAGTAGAACTCAATCTTAGGCTAGTTTTACTGTTTTAGTCGCCATGAATAACAGTCTAGTCGGGTCGAACACGAGACTGAAAAACTACGTTTTGCGGTTAAGTCCAAGATGGCTGAAAATTTTCTAAGTTCGAACACGAACACAGTAACTTTCTCGCTTATGATTCCTCATAATTCTCTAAGTAAGATATGTTTCTTATTCGGCATGGTAAGAGAAAATCGCGTTCTGTATAATTATAATTCAGTTTTTCTGTTATTTTTCATTTAATAAATGTTTTTACACGTTTTATACCTGTCTCTCTTTGTTTCAGGGCGACGAAACAGGCGATGTCATAAAATCCGGTAAGAACGACTTAGATTTGTGTTAGCTGAAATAAACTGTTTTTTTTTTTTGTGTGTGTGTCTAATGTGAAGTATAACGAGTCGCACCGAAATACAATTTATTATGTTCGTAGATCAATGTGTGATTGATTTGTGGCGTTAATATTTGCGAGTAAAAAGATGTATTTCAGTAGTTGAACGGGAGAAGGTTGACCATGCTGCTTCTTGGCCTTGGGCCATAGAGATCGTGGGCAGGTCATTCAACTTGCACTCACAGCAGTTCATAGAGTGGGTGTATCGTACATTTTGTCTTTAATCTGAAGGCGTACCACTTGAGAGCATCACAAATTGGTGTTTTTATTTCATCCTACACTAATTAAAAAAAATTTTTTAAAATGAGTTTTGGGACATTTCATTGGATAAATCACTATTTTTTTTTTTCATGTCTTGAAGCTGACATGATGCTGTCAGTGCCTGATTAAAATTTCAGTAAGTTATTCACTCAAACTACTACCAGAGCTGTACATTAGAAACAGCAAAATATTTAATCTAATGAAAGGTCCCATATTATTTCCGTTAACTTTTGAGAGATGAACAAAAACCTGTAATGGAAACTAGAGAAATTATGAATTTCAGGGGAAAACTTATGTGTTCTAGTTCATTAGGTTCATGTAATAAATTAGCAGGAGTGAGATGTACACACAAAAAAGTCAACAGTTTGTCATAATTGTTAACAAAGAAGTGTAACCAATTAAGGAATGTGTGAAGCTAATAAATGTTGTCATAATTGTTAACAAAGAAGTGTAACCAATTAAGGAATGTGTGAAGCTAATAAATGTTGTCATAATTGTTAACAAAGAAGTGTAACCAATTAAGGAATGTATGAAGCTAATAAATGTTGTCATAATTGTTAACAAAGAAGTGTAACCAATTAAGGAATGTGTGAAGCTAATAAATGTTGTCATAATTATTAACAAAGAAGTGTAACCAATTAAGGAATGTGTGAAGCTAATAAATGTTGTCATAATTGTTAACAAAGAAATGTAACCAATCAAGGAATGTGTGAAGCTAATAAATGTTGTCATAATTGTTAACAGAGAAGTGTAACCAATCAAGGAATGTGTGAAGCTAATAAATGTTGTCATAATTGTTAACAGAGAAGTGTAACCAATCAAGGAATGTGCGAAGCTGATATATTTTGTCATAATTGTTAACAAAGAAGTGTAACCAAGGAATGTCTCAAGCTAATTATAACATTTCTCGCTATGCTCTTCATGAAGAACTTCCCCTTAAAACCAGAAGAAAAAAAAAATTGCATTCTTCCCCCCCCCCCAGCCCACAATAATCACTAATGTAATTTGAATAGATTTTTACACTGCTGGCAAGATTGTTCAGATGCCGCACTTGGAGTGAAACTCCTCCTGGCCAATGAAGAAGATGTGAAAAAGCAGTTAGGGTTGCCATGAGGCGCCGATGTGAAAAGGTGATGGAAAGGATAAAGTGAAGCTTAATCGATATGTCCAATAATCTCTCGGCAAGATCTACACACGACCACAATATTTTTGAAGTCGGAGACACTGGACCAGTGCAGTCTAGACAGACAACCATCTCTCACCCGATGGGGATGTATGCATATCCTAATCACGCTGAGATTTTCCAGTGAGAAAGTCCAGTGCTGTACTGGATGGGCAACCACCTCTCATCCAGAGGGGATACAGGGGTATCCCAAAACACGTCGAGGTTTTCCGGTGAGAAAGTCCAACTCTAGCCTGGATGGGCAACCACCTCTCATCCAACGGGGATATACTGATATCCAAAACACGTCGAGGCTTTCCGGTGAGAAAGTCCAACTCTAGATGAAAATGATGCAACGAAAACCACAGTGTCACGCAGTCCCACTTCTGAGACCCACCAAGAATACAGGCTCAAGCCCTGTGATACTCTGAACCTATTGTGGTCCTCTCAGGGATCTTGTGTGGTCCTTTCGGGACCACAGGACCTATCGAGGGTCACAGGAATAAATTCAGTAGGATCATGGGGCGGTCTTGGTAGTAGAAGCGAACGAAGAAGAAGAAACAGAATAGATTCTTTTTAAACTTTAATTTACAGTTTTCAACTTGTTTGAGCATGTCATGTTGTATTTGGAAAAATATTTGAAGAATTAAAGTCTGCATTTAGGCATGTACTAACCAATAACAGGGTGCAAAATTGGCATATATTTTTTCTTTCACCATTTTTTTTAAATCAATGTCTTTGGTGAAAATAGCATATGAGCAGTCATCTCCAAGGCAGGACTTTGATTTACTGGCAGCAGTTTATGATGTATTTTGTGACTCTGTGCTATTAGAAGTTAGTGACAAAAATTATTATAAGATGAGAAATTGTAGAGAGACTATCATCAGCAAAGTTTGGTGGCAAGGAAGAAAAATCTGTTCAGCTGGTGGAAGGCATTAGAACTTAATATCAATGTTTTATAATAACAGTGAAAAAGATTAGAAGAATGTTAGCAGAGCTGTATGCAGTCTTTACTTCTATACAAAGTAGAATCTCTCTCTCTCTCTCTCTCTCTCTCTCTGAACCTTAAGTGCCCATGGCACATGGGGCTCCTACAAGGGTTTTCCACAAATGCCTGTCCTTCGCCTTTTTTTTTTTTCTTCTGCTCCTGCAAGGGTTTTCCACAAATGCCTGTCCTTTGCCTTTTTTTTTTTTCTGCTCTTGCCCAAGTGAGCCCTCTGTTGGTCAACATCCTCTCTGTTGTTCTTCTCCGTGTCTCTTTTGGTCTGGCCTTACTTCTGTTCCCCTGTGGTGTCCATCTTAGTGCTATTTTCGGTAGTGAGTTGTCAGTCATTCAGAGCACATGTCCCAACCATCGCCAGCATCTTTCCTCAATAATTGCTGTCGGTGGCTTCATCTGCATTTCTGCCAACAAGATGTTATTTGTTATGGTGTTTGGCCAAAATATTTTTCTAATTCTTCATAAACATTTAGTCTGGAAAGAATTCAACTTGTTTTCTACAGTTTTAGTGATTTTCCAGCATTCACTTCCATAGAATAGTACACTTAGAACATTACTCTTAAATATCCAGATTTTTGTATTCATGCTTAGTCTTTTAGATTTCCATATAATCTGCAGCACTGCAAAAGCCTGGTTTGCTCTAGTAAGTCTGCTGTTGTCCTCTATTTTCTACTACTCTGCTGCCAAAATATACAAATTCATTGACCTCCTCCACTAACTTGCTATCTACTCTGAGTACATTTCTGTTGTTCACATTTTGCTTCATTAACTTTGTCTTTCCTACGTTGATCTTTAGTTCTGTTTTTGCTTCAGGTATGTCTATTGTTTGTGCTGCTTGTGTTCTATTTAGGTAGGGTGTTAAAGTGTTCCCTCCATCTTTCAATTTTTTCTCTTTCTCCACTGACCAGTTGTCCTTATGTGTCCTGATTGCACTCTCACATCTTGTGCTGAAGTCACCTGTCACCTGCTTTGTGATTTTGTATATGGTTTTCATGTCATTTACATATGCTGCTTTCTCTGCTGCTTCTGCTCAGTTGTCATAGTATTGACGTTTATCTTGACGGCATGATTCTTTCACTTCTTTGTCTTTTTGTGCATAATTACTTAAAACTTGTTCTTTTAGCCGTTGTGATTTGGTGTACAGTAATTTTTTCTTGATTTCCTTTCTTTGCTCTATCTTTTCCCATGTGGTCTTGCTTATCAATTCTTCTTTTCTCCGTTTCCGATATCCCAGCACATCTTTTGCTGTTTCCTGTAGTGTTTTTTTTTAACTCTAGTATGGACCATCATCATCATCAGGTGCCGTGCCGACTGGCGTTGGCTATTATGCTTCTCCAGAGTACCCGATCCCTCATGCAGGCCATCAGTTCAGTTGGTGATCTCCTCTCACACCATCCCGTCAGATTGTCCAGTATCACCTCTCTTGGTCTTCCTCTTGATCTTCTTCCTTCTATTTTTCCTGTTGTTATAATATTTTCAATGCCCCCTCTTCTCATTGCATGTCCTATGAAAGTACATTGTCTCTCTCTTATCTTTCTGACAAGGTTTTTTGTCTCTCCAGCTCTTCTCATACATTCTTCATTAGTTATTTTTGCTGTCCAGGGGATTCGCAACATTCTTCTAATAAACCACATTTCTGCTGCTTCCAATGATTTTTGTGCAGACTTGCCTATTGTCCATGATTCACTTCCATATAACAAGATAGGTTCAATATAGCATTTTAGGACTCGTTTTCTAACATTCATTGATAAGGATGTGTTAACTAATATGTTTCTCATTCTCTGAAATGCAGTCTTTGCTTGGCCTATTCTGTTCCTAATTTCTGTTTTGCATTTCCCATCTGAAGTTATTACTGCTCCAAGGTATTTGAATTTCTGCACCTGCTTTAGAATGGTTCCGTTTAATTGAATACTGCATGCTGGTGGATTCTGTTTCTTAGATATAACCATAGTCTCTGTCTTTCTGATGTTCAAAGTAAGGCCTTTCTGTTCACTTTCTTTGGCGACTTTATCCAAGAGATTTTGCAGGTCTTGTTGGTTCTCCGCTATCAGTACTGTGTCGTCAGCATACCAAAGGTTGTTAATATTGTATCCTCCAATTTTTATGCCTGGTTCTGTGATGATTGTTCTTAGAATATTCTCGCTGTACAGAGAAAAAAGGTCTGGAGATAGTACACATCCTTGTCGCACCCCTTGTTTTATAGGTTGGTATTTTCCAATTCCATTTTCAACTCGAACTGCTGCTTCTTGCTGCCAGTATAGATGTTTTACAATCCTCAAGTCTTTGCCGTCTATATTGATGTCTTCAAGCATTTTAATAATTTCACTATGTTTCACCTTGTCAAATGCCTTGGTGTAATCAATGAAGCATAAGTAGTATGGACATGTCTGCTTTATCTTGTAGGACACTGAAGCGGTTTTTAAGTACTATTGAGTATTCATTCCTTGTTTGCTGGTCTTTCAATTTTGTTGTATCAAAATGTGTCTTTCTGTGTTCTCTGATTTTGGCTTTCCTTAATTTTAGATTTATTTTTGCTACCAGAAGTTTGTGATCACTTCCTACATCTGCTCCTTTCCCTGCTTTCACATCTTGTAGTGACCATTTCCACTTGTTTATTAGTATGTGATCGATTTGGTTTTATGTGGTTTTATCTGGAGACCTCCAAGTCACTTTATGGATGTGTTTACGTTGGAAAATTGTCCCTCCGATGGTCATCATGTTTTCTTCACAGAAACTGCACAGTCTTTCTCCATTTTCATTTATTTCTCCGATTTCTTCTCTTCCTATGATTCTTCTTCTATCTTCATTTCCTTCGCCTACTTTTGCATTGAAGTTGCCCAAGATGAGTAGAATATCATGCTTGGGTATTGTTTCTAGTGTGGCATGAAGGTGTTGTAAAAATTTTCTTTTAATTCCTCTTCAGCTGCTTCTGTTGGTGCATAACAAACTCCTAATTGACAGTTTCGTGAATCTTGAGTTGAAGAGTGCATATAATAATCTCTCATGTATAGGGGTCCATTTCAGCAATGCTCTTGATACTTCTTTTGTTATAATCAGTGCTACTCCTCCTTCATGATGATCTTCTTTACCTGACCATATTATTGTATCTTCTGTGTGGTTTGTTTTTAATTTACTTCTGCCTTGTCCCGTCCATCTTGCTTCTTGTATTCTTAGTATGTCTAGTTTGTATCTGTGCATTTCCTTGATGGTTTGTGCTAGTTTTCCAGTCTGGTTAAGTGTTCTTACATTCCAGCTGGCTATTTGCATCTTGTGTTTAGTTTCCAGGAGGTCTGCAGTCGGGCTGGGGACTTCCAGTGGCTGGCTTTCATCCACAACCTTCATGGGCCCAGTTTCCTGATAAGCATTTCTCCTTCCACCTGCATTTGTTTTTTCCCTTACTATCTGTCTGATAGTTTTTTTACCAGATAGGGTTGCTGGCCCTATGCCGAACCCTCCTTAGTCGCCTTTTATGATCATGTGTGGAGGGTACAGTGATCGTATTCTTTGCAGATCCCAGGTACCACATGGGGGAAGAAGTAGAATGCTAGAGAATAACTGAAAAGAAAATGGACGTATTATCCTCATTCATACAAGCTCCTTCAGCAATTAACATCCCAACAACTATTTCTTGCTTGTGTTCGTTCAGTCTTGGCATGATGAAAAAGATGTTTTTGTTGGAATTCCACTACTCCTTTCTTCAACGATTACGTGAAGAGATCTCTGAGAACAGAATCACACACTTACCCTCATTTTATCCATGCTCAGTAACCAATCATGGATCACTGCACGTGATTTCATTGGAGCTGTGGTTATCTCCCCATAAATAGTGCAATAAACTTCGTGCAGCACAGGGAAGTGGACAACACTCAGACAAAACTTCATGCCAAATTTGAAAATTTGATTTCATTTCACTCATGACAACGTGATTGGTGCGCTAAACACTTACTTTTTTCCGTGAACATATATATCTCTCTTCTTCTTATATCTTATATTATGTCTTCGGCTAGTCGTTCAACCTCATCAAGGGATTTTATGCCTGTTAATTTGGCCTCTTAAGAGTTTCACATCTGCTCTTTTTCTCTGGCCTGTTATGTTCCACTTGATAGCTTGTTTTGGGATTCTATGATCGTTTCTTCTCATCACGTGACCAGCATATGTCCACCTCCTTCTCTTAATCACCTATGAGACTGGTTGTTGTTCAGTCATCTGTCTTATCTCTGCATTGCACTTGAATTCATTCTACTTGATGGCGAGTATTTTCCTTAGGCATTTGTTTTCAGAAGAGTCTAATTTCTTGTCTATTTCTTTAGTTGTTATACAGCTTTTGCATGCATAAATGAGGGTGGATATTACATTTGAATTGAATAGTCTTAACTTGGTTTTTTGTGCTTATAACTTTTGAATTTCATATGTTTTCAAGATTCTCGAAGGAAACTGCTGCTTTTGCAATTCTAATTCTGACTTGCTTTTTGGTGTCACCATCCTGGTTTATGTAGCTGCCAAGGTATGCAAATTGATTGACTTCTTCAATATCTGTCCTTTCTATGTGTATTTTTCCATTTTGATTAGTGGGAATTTTCATTTTTGTTTTGTTCTTGTTAATTTCAAGTCCTATTTTGCTAGCCAGTGAAGACAAGGTCTCTTTTTTTTCTTGCATGGAATTCACATTGTTACTGATAAGAGTTACATCATCAGCAAAATCAAGATCTTCTAGTTGGGTCCCATGTACCCAGTCAATACCTGTGTTACCCGTGCAGCATTTTTTCTTTATGAAGTCTATTGTAATCCCAAAAAGTAAAGGAGACATTGTACATCTTTGTTTCACACTTGTTTCAATCTGGAACCATTCACTCATCCCTTCTGTTTTGACTGCACAAACATATCCGTTGTAGAAGTCCTTACTGATGTTCACAGTTTTTTATGGTATTCCATATAGACTTAAAAATTCTCCATAATGAATCTCTGTGTATGCTGTCAAATGTGTTTTTAAAGTCTATGAAGTTCAGTATTAATGGTTTCTGCTTTTCAATATGTTCTTCAAGTATTATTCTTAGAGTAAAGATCTGGTCGAGACAGCTTCTCCCTTTTCGAAATCCTGCTTGTTCTTCTCTCATTGCAGTATCCACAATATCTTTAAGTCTATTCAAAATGACCTTGCAAAATACTTTAGACACAACTGATATTTACTGGTTACTCCTCTCCAATTGTTACAGTCACTAAGGTTGCCTTTTTTTGGTATTTTAACAATGATTCCTTTTTTCCATTTAGAAAGGACCTTTTCTTCTTTCCAAATCTTGTTAAACATTCTCTATACTTGTCTCATGTTGTCACTATTGATAGCTTTTAGCATCTCGGGTGTTATTTCATCTTTGCCTGCTATATATATATATATATAATACTGGAAATGGATTGATCATGTGCTCTGTAGGGACCCCAGCAACATCACTAAAACAGTCATGCAATTGACACCCACGAGAAAGAGATGCTGACCAAATGGTGCCTGGCAGAGACTTGTAGAAGCAGAAATGAGTACATGTGAAATAACTGGGGCACCATGCAAAGACTGGGCACAGAACGTGAAAAGTGGAGAAAATTTATTGCTGCCCAACAAGATGCCATAAAAATAAAAGGAAAGGATGCCTGTGCCTCCAGTGTTCAGGGGCAACTTCTTTTGCATTATCAGGTTTGACAAGAGGAACAAGAAGCAGAGTCCATTTACTGTGAATGCAGAGATCAACATCCTCGTCAGTGAAAACTCCAGTGAGGCAGATGTTGTTATTTACACAGATGGGTCCGTTGTACAACATAAGAGGAGTGCATGGGCATCCATAGCACACTTGAGTGGGCAGAACATTCTAGGAAGCCAGCAGTGCTTTTGCTATGACCACAAGCAGCATGATGATGGTGATGATGGCGTTGATGAAAGCATTCATATGGCTGTAGTCACAGGACTATACCTGTGTCTGATTCAATGAGTGTGATCTGGAAAGTTGAGGCAGGTTCTATACACAGGTGGTGGCTTGAGTCATTGCAGGAATCGGTGACTTGCAAAATTCACCTTCGTCTGTGTCCCTGGGCACATGGGCATCCAGGGAAATGAGAGAGCTGATAGGTTGGCTAGCTGTGCCATCATCATAGATGGATAACCAATGGATTGAGCTGATATTGTTAATGTGCTCAGAGAGATAGGCAAAATGGAAGACGTCCACATCGCAGCCCTACATGGGGGAATCTGAGCACCTAATAGACATGTCTGGAGTACAATGATGATGAATCAGACCATAAACCATAAGATGCCACAAGGCATTCTGAGTAGTGATTGCTTAGTTGATCACTGAACAAAGACATGGATGGATAGATGGACACACAAGAAGAGTGGCATGAAAATAACTGTACATTACATTGTTAAAATCTTATGTTTTTAAGTTTTTTTTTTACTTCTGTGTTCTTGCATTTGTAAGTTTCTGATATTGAAGTGGTTTTGTTACAAGCTTTGTGCTTTTGCTGCTAGAATGTGAGTAAATGAATTAGTTCTAGCAGATTTTAAAAGTCCTGGGAAAAAGAAAGCTGAGAGTAAACATTCTACTTCATTCATTCACATGTCCCTTGCGGAACTTTGCCTTCTTAACAGCTCTCCTGTAGGCCACTTGTTTGTGAGCAAGATGGCCTGCTGCTGATGCATCCATTTGCAGATCATCAATGATGTCTTGCAGCTGTCTTTGCCTTGATCTTCCTCTCTTTCATTTTCCCATTATGTAACCTTTCAATATGGCTTTCTCTAAATTATCATGACGTTTAATGTGTCCAAAATATTTAAATTTTCTTTGTTATAATCCTCTTTACTAGCCAGCCTTTTTCAATATTAAGTTCTTGTAGTATGGATATATTTGTTCTTTTTTGTGTCCATGATATTTGAAGAATTCTTCTATAGCATTTACATTCAAAGGTATTTATGTGTTTCTCATCTGTTTTGTTAAGTGTCCAGGTCTCACAGGCATATGTTGCGATGAGAAAGATGCATGCCCTTAAAAATCTTATTTTTGTAATTCTGTCTGTTCCTCTCCACAGATTTTTTAGTTGTTTTACTTTCTGAAGAGCAATATATTATTTTAATTTCCCTCATTGTATCTCCATTATTAGTTAGTAGTGATCCAAGATGTTCAAAACTCTTCACTTCTTCCAATTTTTCCTCATTGATACGTATTTCAGCTGCCTTATTTGTTTTGTCAGTTGTCATAAATTTAGTTTTCTTCACATTAAGATAAGAGATTTTGCTCTTCGCTTTTCTTACGGACTGACATACTTAGTTTTTCCATTCCTTTTTGTGTTGTGGACAGTAATACTGTGTCATCAGCATATCTAATCTCTGGTATTTCATAACCTCCAATTGTTATGGCATTGTAATATTCTTTTTATACATTTTCTCTAATATTTCTCATTATATTTTAAGTATACAAGTTAAATAAGTAAGGCGACAGTATGCACCCTTGACGGACCCCTTGTTTTATGTCAGACCAAGTTGTTGTTTCACTAACATTCTACTTACTGACATTAATTTTAATTACATAGAATTGCTAAGTAGAAGAATAAGAAGTAACACAAAAATATCATTCAGTATTCAGTATTTTCTTTATTTGTTTATATCAGGTCTCAGTGCCAAAATGAATGGCTTGAGTGAAGATTCAGCTGGCTCTGCCTGTGAGAATGATAGTGGAAGATCAGAACTGAAGGAGAATGGTTTAGCTAATCATGCAGCAAAGAGTTCCAGTCACAAACATGGGGACGGACACCACCATTCCTCTTCAAAGAGCAGTGGTTCAGAGAGAGATAAGCACCACAGCTCAAGTTCGGCCAAGCATAAAGATGGAGTCTCATCAAGTTCATCCAAACATAGTAGCTCCAGTTCAAAGCATAAGGAGAACTCATCATCTAAACATCGAGATGGGCACAGTTCCTCTTCATCTAGGCATAAAGAGGGTAGTAGCTCTCATCACAGTTCTGCCAGCTCTTCATCAAAGCACAAAGAAGGGAGCAGCTCATCATCAGTTCATAAAGAAAAGGACAAAAGTAACAGTTCCAGCTCCAAGCCTAAAGATGGTTCAGAGTCATCTTCCCCAGATAAACACAGCAGCAGCAGCAGTAAGCATAAAGAAAGCAGCAGCAGCAGTAGCTTGAAGCACAAAGAAAGTCACAGCAGTAGCAGCAGTAAACCAAAAGATGGGGCCAGCAGCAAGGATAAAACAAGCAGCTCATCAGCTTCCACTGATAGGCTCAAAGACTCCAGTAAGGACAAAAGTTCCTCATCCTCTGATAAGTACAAGGATAGAAACAAAGAGTCAGGTCGAAGCAGTGACAAAGATAAGTCTAAGTCTTCATCAACATCAGCTTCATCAAAGAACCGTGAAGGTGAAAAGCATTCATCTTCTAATGTGGACAAGCAGAAGTCGCAGGCAAAAACGGAAGGATCATATCAGGGAGAGAACTCTGTGTCCACATCAGTGAAAAACAAAGTGACATCACAGCAGTCTAAGGTTGACGTAAAGGTGAAAATTGAAGCGATTGAGGAAGATATGGAAGTAAGTCACACTGCAGCGACAATAAAGAAAGAGGAACCTAGTTCCCCAGTGAAGAATGAAAAGTATTCTGGTTCTCCCGTGAAACAACCACCTATCAAATCTGAAGATGAGAGTGAAGATGATGATAAGCCTCTGGTATGTATCTTTCTTCTATACTTGTTTGAGTATTGTAAAATATCTTTCTCCTGTGTTGTTGAACACTGGGTGGAGGGGGGGGGGGGCGACACTTTGAGAAAGATGCTCTTAGCATCAGGTATCTGCAGGTGTTTAAATTCACAAAGTAAATTGATATCATAGTGAGTTACAGTGGCAGGCTTAATGACCCAAATTGGTCCTCCAAAAAAAAAACTATTCATGCTGCAGATTCCGCCACATTGGGGGACCGTGGTGTGGTGAGCCTGACCTAATAGACCAGACTGGGCCCGTAACCAGGAGCAACAACAGAGATTCACTGGCCATGATAACCATGCCCTTACATGTTCTTCGTTGTTTCCAACTGCCGTGTTACTGACATTACCAAGACTTTGTTCATGTTATTTTAGATACTGGTATTTATATTATTTGTAAAAACTTCAGAATAGAATGGCATATTGCCACCTGATGATGATGAGGATGCTTTAATGTCTGAAATTAGCAGAGCATTACTATCATTAGAACTTTCTTTGTACCTTGAGCTGATAATGTTGTGTTAGAGAAGAGCATAATTATAATTGTAATTATTGGACATATATCTGAAGTGTCTTGAGAAGGAGAAGTGCATAGATTCCAGCAGTAGGATCTCTCTGGAGGGATGTTGTCTGCTCTGTCCTTCAGAGTCCATTTTGAGGAAGATCTGTGAGAATTTTTTTTCAAGTTTCCGAGTCAAATTCCTGTGAAATTTTTGAGCTTATCTTTACATGGACATATTGTATTGCTTTTAGCATGATGATTGTAAAGGCTCATTTTGCCTTAAAATAAGTGACAAAATGGATACATGTTAGCTGTTTGTGAAATTTGCTGAGAAGCTTGTCTCATGGCTGATTTTACAGAAGTAATGTACCAAGCTAACAACCCTCCCCGGTTCCCCATCCACCACCCCCAGTTACAACCCACCAACCACATGTCACAGGTCTCTATTTAAACAATTTCCACGTCCTACCAGATCCATTCCTGACACACACCGCCAGACAAGCCACACCTTGCAATTTACAGCTAAGTACTCCTTTAAAAAAATTTTTTTTTTTTTTAAACAGTATTCATGTAAATCTATACTTTATCTCCTCTCCCTATTTCTCCATCCTGTATGTTTTTGTATGATTAAGGCTCACGCCGAAACGTCACAACTTTGTAATCGTTAAGTAATAAAGCTGCTCCTACTTTTTTCCGATTTTATACATTCTAGTATCACAGCTTTACTGCAGTGTTTAGTGTATAGTTGTATACTTATACACCAATTATTGTGTTACAAAGCTAACAACAGACCACACTTGTGTTGCAAATCTATCTTTTTGTGCTTTCATCTGCTATTTTAAGTCATTTTCTCCCCCATATAGCTCAGTATCCCTACACAAAAGTTGTTTTTGATTTGACATGGTCTTTTATTAGTTTTTTTTTTTCAGTCCTTTTTGTATAAAAAAATGTATGTTCAAATATCTTTGGTCTTCTTTGTGACCTCCTTCCCTTTCAAAGTTCGCCGTGCTGTATTTGCCTGGGAATACAGCTGCCACCTGTTCTTGCCTAGTGCCCCAACTACCGTGATCATTTCTTGCTGAATGTTGTCAGCTCATAGGGAGATTACAGCAACTCAGGATTTGTTACTTTGGTTGAGGATATAAATAACTAAAATTCTTCTCTCTCTCCCCTCCTTCCCCCTTTCAAGTCTGTGCGTAAGAAGGAATCTAAACCTGTGAAGAGACGCAAAGAAGAGTCTGATTATGAAGAAGATGAAAGTCAAGATAACGAAGAAGATGAAGACAGTGATGTACCATTGTCCATGAGGTATGTATAAGTGTTACAAATGAAGCAAGTCATGCATTCTCTCAGATTAGCAGTGACATAATATTGGACGCATCTGTTGGTGTAGAAAATATATACAAAACAAGATCATTCTACGTCGGTGTCCTTAAGACATTGCTTATTTTCATATCTGTGTTAAGTGAACTACTTCAGAGATTCTTTCTTTTGGTATGCTCTTTATACCTTCTGTACCTGTAATCGACAAAGAAGAAGAGGTCGACCACTAACAAGGCCATTGTTAAGAGAAGCCAGTTTAGTAGGCATAACATCCCTTGATGGAGTTGAAAGACTCGCTGAGAACAGGAAATCTTGGCAAACAACTATGCGAGCCCTATTTGACGTTTAACGGCATGGGAAGGATGTAAAATGTAAGACCTGCAGTCCACACAAGGCATGGTTTTTTTTTTTTTCCTTTTGGGGAGCAGGTTCGTCATTCATATTTTAAAAAAAATTTGTTCTTATCTGACTGATTTAAAACATGTTCTATAAATGTGTAATAAAGAACGCATTTACTTGATGTTGCAGTGCTTGAGGTGGGGCTGTAGGGTCAACGTGGCAGACTTCCAGCTCCTCAAGTTTTTTGTTGTTGTTGCTGTCTCATTCAGTCTTTCATGACTGGTGCATTTCTACCAGTTCTGACCACACAACCTCCTCCTTTCTATGCATTTTCTGTCTATATTCTGTCCAGACTCTTGGATAAACTTCTTTTTTTTTTTTATGTCTTTCTGTAATTCATGTATGGCTGACTACACCTTATAAGAGGATTTTGGTGATCTTCTTCTTTCTGTCTGTACTGTTGATGTGTCCAGAGTGTTAATGGGGCTTTACTTGGGCCGTATCGTATCATAGTGATTACGGTGAATAACAGGGTAGACTTTCATCTTGATCTTTGTGAGTTGAGGTTACTGGACTAGTTATACACAGAATTCCAGCTCTCACTCTCACTTGCTGAATTAGTTAAACACTGTTCCAGACATACTTCTCATCCAGGCTCTTCAGAACCTCACGTTGACCACAACTGGTACAGATAGTCAAGTAAATCCTGGGTAACGGTAACGTCGAACATTTATTGATGGAAGGATGATAATGTGAATGAAAATAATATTAATCTGACTGCCGGCTGGTTATCCCTGCCATGTGGCAAGTCCATTCATATGTACAACTGCAGTATAACTATAACATTCATATGTTCCTCGAGGACATCACACAGCACAAAAACGTCCACAAAGTTACATATTCAAACGAAGACTGACTCAACGCACTCAGCTTTTTCCCCCACAATTGCCTGCCATGGGTTTTGCAGCCCCCGTGACCTCAGCATGAGAAAATTCAAAAAGAAAAACCCATAATAATGCCCTTACTATCAACCCAACAGTTTTTACATGAATACTGCTATAACCTAAAATTGCTTCAAGATTCTGATACTTGTTAGCTATCTGCTGCCCAGTTCAGATTCAGCTCTGCTTCACCTGAAATTAACATATTCATCAGTTGATAGAGTCTGAGAGATGGTTGAAAAACAACAAAACTTTGTAGCAGAAAAAAAGGACAAACTTAGTATATCCTGTTATTTGTTATTATAACTGTTATTATAAGTGCAAAAACATAAGCTGGGCTGAGAAAATGTTACAAGCAAAGAACTGGACCTATAAAAATGCTTTCAATATGAAGTGTATTGTTAACTTAGTGCACGATATAAACATAGTATCTTGCAATGTAAAGGATGAAAGGAATATATATGTCTGTAATAGTTAATGGTTTATGTCTGGAGTTCATATTTTTTTCTCACTGATACTTTGCATGTTTGTGGGGGGAAAGTTGGGTGGTAGCAGTTTCAGGTGCTGGGGATTTCAACACAGTATTAAAATGAGGAAATTTTTGTTAGTGGTAGTAGTTGCATTCCCTTTTATCTGTGAACTCAGAGCTGATACAAAATGTAGGCTAAGTAACATGGGCATCATGTTAGATAGAAAATGTGTTATCATGGCTCAGTTCCCAGAGGAGATCCACCTTCACCAATCCATGCCCTGTTTAGTTAGGCTGCAGTATCACTGGTTCTTCACTTTGATGACATTTATCTTTGCTTTGTGTGATGGTAGTGACAATTAAGTTGATTTTTTTTCCCTTGTAATTTTTACTTTTGTTAATTCCAGAAATAAGGCCAAAAAGCTGAAGTTAAGCAAGAAGCCAGAGAAGAAAGCAGCAACAACAAAGAGCACTCCACCCAAGAAGAAAATGGTCAGCTCAAAGAAAACATAGCATTTGTTCTGTAATGTCACACATATGTGTCCTGTCATAGCCTTGTTGTAGTAGCAACTCTCATCATAGCTGTCAATAGCCCATTGTTTTAGTGGTTCTGTGTTTTTTGTGCTAGGTCATGAAGCATAGTGCCAAGGACAGTTAAGTTTTCTTCAAATTCTCAGATCCTGCCCCAGATCCCAGATAAAGATTATCTAGTCTGAGGATAATGAAAATGGTTAGAACATTATATTCTGTGATAGAATCAGTCTGTCCAGTTGCTTTCTTTACATTCCTTTGTAGATGATGCATAAATTATGCAGCAGAATGATCTGCAACATTGAATCAGTCTTTGTGTCATACGCCCTCTGTGTAGGGGATCTTTTTTTTTTTTTTTTGTAGAAACTAGATTTGATACATGGATGGGAAAATTGTGCACATCACAGATAAATTCATTAGAGCACATGATTGTACATGAGGGTTGCTCTGAAATTAATGCCTCCTAATTTTTTATATGGAAACAGCAACAGATACAAAGAGCACAGCTTGATAGAGCAATGTCTCAGCTAGAAAACACTATTTTTCCACATGGTCACCACCATTCATTATGCATTTTTGCCAGTGATGAACAAGAGTGTGCTCATAAAAGTCTTCACGGACAGAGATGACCCATTGTTTCACAGCTGTGTTGATGGTGTCATTGTTAAGAAATTTTTTGCCAAGAAGTCCATCTTTCATGGGCCCGAACAAATGGAGTTCAGAAGGTGCCAAATCTGGACTACATGGTGGATGTGATGGGACAGTCCAGCCAAGCTTGGCTGTGGGCTTACTGGTCTTCAAACTGGTGTGTGGCCTGGTGTTACCATGTTGCAAGAGGAAGATTGTTTTCTCGGCACACACTTTGAGATATTCCAACGTTGTCATCATCGTTTCTGAAGCATTGATGCTGATATCAAGCTCTGTACACAGTTCCCTGATCAAAATCTGATTATTTGCACGGATGAGCTGATCGAAAAACTCTTCATTTGACGGTGTGACAGCGGTGCATGGCCGCCCAGAACGTGGCTTGTCTTTCACAGCTGTCGTCACCACTGAAACATGCCACCCACTGACTCACTGTGCTAACATCCGCTGTTTGGTCTCTGTAGACGTTCAGCAAGCGTCGATGAATGTCATTGGGTGTGTTTTTTTTTCTCCAGCATGGAGGAATTGAGTCACAAACCTCTGCCTCATATGAACGTCCACATCATAGGTCATTTAGGCAGCCTGTTTCTCTTTTGTTAACTCAGGCATGCCAACTAATTTTGTGCAGCAGTTGCTCGACAGTTGAAACTTTACTTACATGTCAACAACTTCCACTTAAACATTTCTGAAAAAAAAAAAATTAGGAGTGTTACTTTCAGAATGACTCTCATACATTGACAAATATGGAACATTTTATTCTTGAAGGGGAATTACTTTTTCTTGTTTTCATATACAGTTGAACCCACTTAATATCACATCAGTGGGACCATCAAAATATGGTGACATTAAGCAGAGTTGACATTAAGCTTGGTCCATTAAAATGGCTTTAACTGGGCCGATATGTATGTCCGTCCGTCCCACATTTGCTACATTAAACACATAACAAACAGCCAAAGCTGTTGTCATCAGACACAAAATATATTAATCACAAAATACAGTAAGTTTTAGTCATACAGTATAGATAACACTAAAATCAACCAGATCAAAGTTGGCTGAGATCAGTGTCCTTTTGACAGGTACCCTGATCAACATGCCCTTTGGTTAAGACAGAAGCGTAGTTTTTTTTAACTACAAGATGCCCTGCACATTCGATGCTGGGGATATGGTCCACATCTCATTTACTGGTAGGCCCAGTATTGCAGTACCACCGGGTCCATGGCCTGTTGTTTTTGTTGTCTTAAAATCAAGCAGCATCTGACATTTCAGCAGTAGTAGTACAGAAATGCATGATTTTGCATATCGTAGATAACTGGTTTGTTAATCAAAAAGTCATTTAATCATGATGCAGCATTAAAAATGTCAGGCAAACTGTAAAAGAATGAGCACAGTCTCGAACACACTTACAGACTGAGTGTATTAGAAGTCAATTATTAGAAGTCTTTATAACATGCAGTTTATATATTTTTATATTATTCCAGTTAGTCATCTTAGGTAAAAAAAAGACAACACAGCACAAACTGTTTCAGTTACCCAGAAAAGATTCAGGGTTCAGCTTCTCTCACCTGCACTTGTCTTTCAGTTGGCTGTAACTTTTATTGAGAATATCAGTAAACACCCTGAAATCCTCATGCACTAAGTGATGCGAGTAATTGGTCTATGATTGAAGATACTAATCATGATGTTGCTTGCAGTGGTCAGGCTTAATTAAGAAACACATCTCACAGTGGTCTGACCTTGTGGTGGGGTCAGTCTGTCATTTCACCAACATGGTCAATATACAGCTCTGCTCATGAGAATCATGGTCTCACAATGAATATCACATTGTTGAAAATTGTAGCCATCAAATACAAGAACATCTTTCTTTTTTTTTTTTACATCATCAAAGGCATCTTTTATATCAAAGTGCATAACTTGTAATTTGCCGGGTTTTTTTTTTTGGAAGGGGGGGGGGTTCTGGTCTCTGTCCTCTTGACTTTCTCTTATACACTTGTGTTGTTGCCATGTATGTTTTTTTTTTTTCTTTTACATCATGTAACAACTGTTAAGAACACACTTATCTTAACATAGTCATTGTGAGACAGGGAACATAGATCTGTTTGCTTAAAAACTCTGACCTACTTCTGTAGCCCAGAAACCTGTAGCAGTCAACACTAATTGTAACTGTTATTTTTGTAAAATGGTGACATGGAGATTGCCAGCAGGGATGAGGAAAATCTGGTGTGAAACCAATGAATCCAGGACATGATAAAGCCTATAGGTCTTTTGCAACAATGGGTGTCAGAATGATGTAAACAAAACAGAGCCAGCAGACTGTAGGTGGTGGGAAATGGATATCGTTAAAGCACTCATTTGATCCTCATCCCAAAGTCGGAGTGTCCATGTGGAACTGTCTCAAAGCTGTCTGGCCAGCCAGTGTTGCATGCTGCATCTGACATGGAGAAGGAGATTAAGTACAGCCACCAGAGGCTGTTTTGGCCAGGCCAGCCTACACCACTGTCTTCATGGCAGCCTGAGCAAGACCACAGTCTATCCTAGTAAAAAAGGTGCTGAAATCGGAGGTACCTAGCCAAAAGGCGCATTGCAAAAATCAGGGTACCACTCATCATCGCAGGTGTGCATATGAAGAAGAAGGAGACATCATGTACACATTCTCCAGCCCAGACATCACAAGTCCACAGTAATTTTCCTGAAGTTATACTGAAAAGCTGTAGTTACACCACACCTTGGGCTAAAATGCACACTAGTGCTACATATATAGCCCTGTAAGAGCTAAGTAGAGCCAGGATTACTATAAAGCAGGATAAATTTGTTCATCCCACTTTTGTGGAAATTGAATTTGAAAGGATTAACTGTTGATTATATTTATTAATGTGTGTTTATTCTGTGCAGGCTGTTAAACACAAAAAAGAAGCTGAAGAAAAAGAGGAGGATGAGCCAGTGAAGAAGAAGAAAAAGGAAGAGAATGAGGAGAGCGTATGGAAATGGTAGGTCCTTTCTTTTCATCTGGGTTATTCAGTGTATTGTTTCTGCTTACACATTGTTTTTCGATAAATGTTACTGTTAGTTTAATTATTTTTAGTACTGACTTTACCTGTATGTCAGCAGTCTTGTTTTTTTTTTTTCAGAGTTGCATGCATTCTTATCTGTTTTATAAGCAAATTATTTAACATTAGGTTATTGCATTATTTTTAATGGGTTTTTTTTTTCATAGCTTTTTATATCTTTTGAGGTAAATACTGTAATTATTTATCATTCAGTTATGTTTTCTGTAAACTCATTGAAATGTTCTTAAATAATGACATTTGACAGGTGGGAAGAACAGAGGGAGAACAGTGATATCAAGTGGACATTCCTCGAACACAAGGGTCCTGTATTTGCTCCGCTGTATGAACCATTGCCCAAAAATGTTCGGTTTTATTATGATGGTGAGAACTGACACAAAGTTATCTTTTCAGAAATTCCCATTGCTCTATGAGTTATCTTTGAAAATGTTAAATGAGAAGAAAATTATGTAAATAACCAAGATATTCATTCATTCATTCCATTCATTCATTCAGCATGTCCCTTATGGAACTTTTTTTTTTTGCTAACAGCTCTCTTGAAGGCCTATCGGTTGTAAGCAAGATCCATTCACAAATCATCAATAATGTCTTGTTGCCATCTTTGCCTTAGTCTTTCTCTCTTTTTATTTTCCCCATTATGTACCCTTCCAAGATTGTCTTCTCCAAACTCACATATTAACACTTTGTGGACCACATTTACCCTGAAAAACCCCCAGTTCCCAGCCATTTTTCTGAAAAATGAACTTTTTTGAGTGGACCTAGAAAAACATGCATATCTCTACTCCCATTGAGATAAATTAATCCAGGTTGGTAGACAGACTCCCAAGACCCTCTAGTACTTCTTGAGTGTGTGATATATTGTGAAACAATTATCTGGATGCAATGGGACTTGACAACTTTTACAAATAAATTTTGTTTCATTCTTTTTCTCATTGACCAAGCACACTCTGCACTTCCTAGATGATGCTTTTTTAGTGCCTTCATCCTCAGGATTCACCAGGACATGATCCTTTACTATTCCAGATAATCATTGTTGTGCATTGTTGATATCATGCGGACAAGTCTTTTATCTTTCCTTCATCAGTCAAAAGCTGCTGCTTTGGTTTATACAACTCTTGAAATTTAGGCAAAAATAATCCAGCAGAGGTTTTATTTTGCTAATTCTACCTGTTTCTGGAAGTGTCTGAGAGTTGTCAGAGAAATGCAGAAGTGTCAGAAGATGCTCAAGTTTAGCTCTGCTCATTGTTTTTAAAAATATTGGCGTTTCCAGAAGAGGGTCTGTTGTCCAGTAATCTTTCCAATGTGGCTTCCTAGTCTGGCCCATCAGAATGATCAATCCAGAGAATTGTTCATGTCTGAATGTGTTATATTTTCAGAAAAAAAGGCAGTAGGTTTGTTCATATGTTGGGTCTGTGCACAGTATAAATTTTCATGATGAGCTAACAGTTAAAAAAGTCATTGCTAAACACTACTGAAAATTTCCTCTATGCTGTCTGGTTTGTTTACATTCACTAACACACCAGGATTTCCTAGAAACTTTTCAAGAACTTGTGTAGAATCAGTGTTACTCCACACACCTATATCACTGCTAACTATATCACATGAAAAATGTGAAATACTTACAGTTGGAGCATCATATCCTGACATTGAATAACAATCACACTGTCACTTGAATTTGCACTTCTGACACAGCAACACTGTGCCTAGTTATCATATTTTTAATCCGATTGCCATCACAGAAATCATTTTGAAACATATCAATTTCGTTACTAGAATCATTAAACAGTGATTTTTAGTCATCACTGGGGTAGTCTGACAAAAAAATCAGAGCATAATTCATTGTAAATCGCAGTGTCATCGAGAGAAGCATGCCCTGCCATTTGCACAAAATGTCGACTTGGCGAGATCTCTTAAACACGTGTTTCCGTTAGCTAAAACTGCGACATTTCTTTTTTTTTTTTTAAACTACGAAGAATTAAAACAATATTATATTAACTTTTGCAGTAAAAATACAGACAACCAAAAATTACTTTAAATAACACGCTAGAAATAGTTTAAATAAGACAACCATCGAAAACGACATATCCGCCTTGCGGCAACAACGCATGGAAACCAGAAAACGGATTTTCCCATCTTTGGCCCAGGAAGCATTAATATGTCCAGAATACTTAAATTTTCTGTTTAATCTTCTTTACCAACCAACCTTCTTCAATAATAAATTCTTGTAGTATGGATATACTTATTTTTATGTGTCTGTGATATGTGTATGACTTCTATGGTATTTACATTCAAAGGCACTGATGTGTTTCTCAGATGTTTTGTTGTGTCAAATTCTCACAGGTGATGGGGAAAACATATGCCCTTAAAAACTTTTTTTTTTCTTCTTGTTCTGTCTGTCCCTCTCCACATCTTCTTTTGTTGTTTTATCTTCTGAAGAGTGATTTATGTCCTCTTTCATTGTGTCTCCATTGTTAGTAATATTCAGAACCTCCACCACTCTCCCTCATTGATACTTCAGTTGCCATATTTATTTTGTTAGTTGTCATAAAATTAGTGTTTTTCTGAACTAAGATATAAGGTTTTGCTCTTCATTTATGGCACCATAATGTTCTTAGTCTTCATCTTCTCTGACATTATATCTTCAGTATACAAGTTAAATGAGTAAGACCCAAGATAATACGGTTAGGTTTTTGTGTTTTAAAAACTGATAGGAAGGATAGATTCCACAGAAAATGCCAAACATTTTGTTCTGTATTATATTATTACAGTGTTACACTAGTATTGGTCTTCAGTTCACATGCAGCTTGTATCCTCTGTTCTTGGTCATTTACCCCATGACAGCAGTGGTTTATGTCATTCCTTTTTTTTTTAATATGCAGGTGGTTTTTCTGTTTAAGATGTGTGCAGTATACAACTTGTTTATTTAATTTTTGTTTAGTATTTGCAGGCTTTTTTTTTGTTGTTTAGTGTTTACAAATATTTAATGTTTTATTTAGTATTTAGAAGTATTTATTTTTTTGTTTAATATTTACAAACATTTAATTTTTGTTTAGTATTTACAAGCATTTAGTTTTTGTTTAGTTTTTGTTTAGAAGGAACAGATGTTGAAAAAGTAAAGCGATTTACATACCTTGTTAGCTACGTAGACCAGGATGGTGATACCAGAAAGGAAGTTAGAATTGCAAAAGCAGCATTGACCTTCAAGAATCTTGCGAACATATGGCACTCTTATAAGCACAAAAACGAACTAAGATAACTCAATTCAGATGTAATATCCCCCACAATTATGCATGCAAAAGCTGGAAAACAACTAAAGAAACAGACAACAAATTAGACCTTTTTGAAAACAAATGCCTAAGGAAAATACTCTGTATAAAGTGGAACAAATTCAAGAACAATGCAGAGATAAGGCATATGAGTGAACAGCAACCCGTCTCATGGGTGATCAAGGAAAAGGAGATGGATATATATATCGGTCATGTGATGAGAAGAAACAATCAGAGAATCCCAAAACAAGCTATCAAGTGGAATGCAGCAGGCCGAAGATAAAGTGGTCGACCACGTGAAACTCTAAAGAGGACATTGTTAAGAGAAGCCAAATTAGTAAGCGTAAAGTCCTTAGATGAGGTTGAAAAGCTTGCTGAAAGCAGGAAATCTTGGAGAACTACAGTGTAAACCATATGTGATGTTTAACGGCACAGGAAGAATGTAAGATTACAGGCATTTAATTTTTGTCTATTTTTTAAACATATTAATTTTTTGTATGGCATTTATAAGTATTTTTAGTCATTGTAGTGTTCTGTATCCCCATTAGGAAAACCTATGCATCTAACTCCAGACACGGAGGAGGTTGCAGTCTTTTATGGGCGCATGCTGGACCATGATTACACAACTAGAGATGTTTTCAACAGCAATTTTATGAAAGATTGGAGAAAGGTGACATTATAATTTTAACATGAGTTCCTGTGGTCGAGAAGTTGTTACATATACGTCTGACCAGCATTTATGTGTCAGGTTAGGGGCCAGAGCGCTCACTGGTGAATGGTAAAACATGACTTTTGTTTAGCTTGCAGTTAAAGCCAGTAAAAAAAAAAGTGTGAAAGCAAAGTAAATAAAAACTTACCTTTAAATATACAAAATGACGGTATTGCTGTGAACATTGGCTCGTCTTTAGATGCCTGTCTCTTATTTCAATCTTCATTCTAACTTAGAGCCTTCAATAAATTACGGCTTTCACTTGGTTTAGGGCTATGCTTAGAGGAACATTGTAGCTGATTTCGTCTTGAGTCTGTACATTTAGAAGTTTTTCTATTTCATCAGTTAAATTTGTCCTGCAGAGCTCTACTCCAAACAACTTCTGAAAACATACGGTTTGGAAAAAAAAAGGGTTATGGTCTGTGATGAAACTAGATGAAATTTCAAACCATTTGATGAGTGAAAAGGGGATTGTTGTAATTGAAAAGTGATGAAGTGCGAAGGAGGAAACATTAGGGGTCTGCTGTATTTATGCAGAGATTGTCAGCATTTTTAGTCTATGCATTCAGTGTTTAATAACTAATGCACTGTGGTGAGAGAGACAGACACACACAGACCTAGATATGATCTGATTTATAAATCAAGCTGTATGTGTGGTAAACAAATGGGGGTCAGTTTGATACCCAGCACAGTATTTATTAAAAAATATGTAGCAGTAATTGATTCCATGAGATATTTCTTCTTATCAGTTGTTTCATCGTAGCAGCTGACAGTTTGTACAGCCATCATTCACAGATTTTTAGTTTGTCTAGATTGTGTCAGATTGTGTTAAATACTGGCTTTAGTTTGTCTAGATTGTGTCAGATTGTGTTAAATACTGGCTTTAGTTTGTCTAGATTGTGTCAGATTGTGTTAAATACTGATTTGTTTTTTTTTTTTAACAAAATA
Organism: Achatina immaculata; assembly: GCA_009760885.1. Lineage (NCBI taxonomy): Eukaryota > Metazoa > Mollusca > Gastropoda > Stylommatophora > Achatinidae > Lissachatina > Lissachatina immaculata. Next base: position 11,590,236 of record CM019709.1, on the reverse strand, counting down.
CAAATCTTTAAACATAATATTTATTAAAATTTGTAGCAGAAAACAGTTTTGAAAATGTTCGAAATTTTCTACACAGGTGATGTCTGCAGAGGAGAAGGCAAAAATCACAGATTTGAAAAAGTGCAACTTCCAGGAGATTTGTGACTACTTCAAGAAGAAGACGGAAGAGAGGAAAGCCATGTCCAAGGAAGAAAAGCAGGTTGGTTTAGTGCTGGAAGAAACATTAAGAATGCTGTACCAGTTTTTTGAGGTGGGAGTTAAAATCAGTTGAACCCGGAGCATGTTGGGGATATGGACAGGAGAGAGTGCAAGGCCACATAAGTAACAGGTCTGAGTCCTACCTCAGATGTTGTCTAATGGAATTTCTCTCTCATTGAAAAATTTTGTACATCTCACACATAAGGTTCATTCCTACCAGTTTTATCAAAATGCACACATTAAACAGATATAGCAAACTAACTTCCCTCACAACTGATCTACAGGTAATTATGATCATAAATAATCAACTCATTTAACTTTCCTGAAAAGAATAGCAATAATAATTTTAGATAAAACACTAAGCAATTATTTTGAGAAGTAATAATTGAGACAAGTGTGTCCTTTCGTAAAACATCACAAATTGATAAGAAATAAAAGAATGCGTGAACTCATTACAGTGGCTTTGACACAGGAGTGGTGTATACAAAAATGTAGCCAAACAGTCAGCTTACCTCAGCAGTTTGGAGCTGTCTAGAATGCAACAGCTCATGACACTTTTCTTAGATCACTTATTGCGTTGTGAAAAAAAAGTTGCCAGGTTGGACAGATGTGGCATTCTCAGAAAATGGATGAAATGTTTGAATGATGGCAATTACAGCGTCATCATTTTAACAAAAACTTGTGTTTTCTTTTGATGTATAAACTGTGTAATAAACTTTTTTCTCTTTTTTTTCTTCGCTTAGTGCTCAGTGTTGTCACTGTCTGATTCTTTTGTCCCATTGGGACTCCTGTCATAACCCATATTATTCCTTCGCTTCCTCCGTAGGTGAGATTGCCCAGTTTGATTAATCTAAAGTGAATATTATTTCTTTTTAGTGAAGACACTACTGTAAGCATTGTTCATTCTCTTATTTAGTTTCCTTTCACTTACGTAGCATGTTTTTCTCTCTTCTTTATTGCTATTGAAACTATTAAATAATAATTTAGTGATGACAATTGCCAATACGTTACTGATTTAAAAAAAGACAAACTGAAACTTTGGAGGTTGTCAATTACTGTGACCAGTTTATATAATTAAAAAAAACCTAATAAAAAGCAGCAAGAGAACTCTTGATGATGATTGAATATTCTTTGTCCTGTGTGTTTTTGTATGGCTAAAGTTCAGTCTGAAACATCAAAACCGTGTGTTCGTTAAGTTTTAAGGCTGTTCCTACTTTTTTCTTAGTTTATACATTTTGTTATCACAGCTTTACTGCAGTGGTTTGTGTATAGTTATATACTTAGTTTTATATACTTAAAGTTATATACTTATACACTAATTTTTCTGAGAATAATTGGACCAGTAGGCTGATGATGCTCATTTTACGTGGAGGAGAATCAACCAGTTTTGACTTTTCTTAAGTGTGTTAGCATTTTGTAAATATATCTCACCACAAATAAGAAAAGAAAAAAAAACTTTACTTTTACTTTCCCCTAATGTTTGTGAAGTATGTTTAATTTTACATTTTAAAAAAGTACAAAGTACTAAATGTTGTATTGGGAAAACCAGCATTTTGGGAAATGATTCATGTAAGATGAAAGACAGGTATAGTTGTACTAGTTTAGGTCCTAGCCGGATCACTGAATAATTTCACAACATTTATGCTGCTTAATGTGTTTGACAGAGGCTTAGGAAAGAAAACGAGGAGTTAGTGAAAGAATATGGCTACTGCATCATTGACAAGCACAAGGAGAAGATTGGCAACTTTAAAATTGAGCCTCCTGGTCTGTTCCGTGGTCGAGGTGATCATCCCAAACAAGGGATGTTGAAGCACAGAATCAACCCTGAAGATGTCATCATCAACTGCAGCAAGTATGTTTTATGACAAGTGTATATCCTTAACAGCTCTGATAACCACATGTAGACGGGTACTGAGCTCTTTGTATTTCACTGGAAAAGAATGGTTGAATATCTGTGTACTTGTGATGTTTGACAGCATGGGAAGTATGTAAGATGTATACATGATTGATGAAAAGTATGGAAGTGAAAGTTATGGTTCAGTTACTGCTAGAAAATGATAAGAAAAGTTAATATTGTTTTTGGAGTTAAACATAGTTTTGGACTTGCATAAGTTTTTTTGTTTTGTTTTTTGCGTAAGTTTTTTTTTTTTTTTTTTAAATAGGAAGGAAGTAGATACTTTTTTTTTTTTTTTACAAATTTCTCATTTCAGCAAGAACCAAAATTTAAAAAGATTTTAAAATCTCCATTTGAAAAACTTTAAAAAAAATTATTCATAATTATTCATTTATCATGAAATTCATTCCAAAGTCATTTATCATGATGTAAAGTCATTTTTTTTTCTTCCAAGTCCTTTTACAAGAAGCTGATTTCCTTCTTCATTACTTATTAAGTGTTTGCACTGTATGTGATAAGATTTGTATATAAAACATGATTTTGAGTTAGTGTTTAACCTCCAACACATTTAGTAGTTTTGATAGATATTCTCCTTTCATTATTTGACATTTGAAATCGTTGCAAGTCAACCAACAGTATGGTCAGACCATAAACAGCTTTTGTTTTTTCTTTAATAAACTAAATTGTGGAGTTGGACTGGCAATCTGTAGACTATGTGCGAGTCATCTCTGCATCAAAAAGCTCCTTGCTGTTTGGACTGGAGATTATATAAAGTGTAAATTTATTTGAGTAAATATATGCCAGGTAGTTAACCTCTTAGTTTTTATGTCTACAGGCCTTCCAATACAGTTTTGCTGCTTGACGGCAAATTTTTTATTAAATTTTCACATCCCATAATTTCTACACCATTTAGAAAAATGATTGATTAAAACTTCCATTATTCATTTACTGAAACAGTTATGTTTAATTATACTGTATATGTTTTCATCTCACCAAGTCTTATTACATGAATATTTATCATATTGTCAAATCCTGGGAACCTGAAAAATGATTTCCATGATCCAGCCTTACAGAGTTTGCATCAGTATAAATTAATTCAAGTCTCATCAAGTAAATAATTCATAACCAGCTGTCACAAATCGGATATCATTATCAGCAGCCTGGCCATCGTTACTGTCTGTTGCCGGAGTTTTTGAAAAACTGTATCTGTGCTCTGTGCAAATAGTCGAAATGAGTCATGCTTGTGACAGTTGGTGCTTATAGGCCCTGCTTTCCAATTGCCTGCTTTATGATGATTCACTTTTCCAGACATCAGTCCAGTGACTTCATATAGTAAATTTAGAGATATTTTTAAAAAATATACAGTACTTATTTAATGTAAAAACTACTTATTTTAAAGTATGTGCACAAATTATAAAGTCATTCTAATTTATTATTATGCTTTACAAAAAATGGTTATCTATTACATAGAAATACTGTATATTAAATCCAGTGAAACTCCCTTTACATCCATTTTGCTTTCTGACAAGGTCATGGGAACAGAACCCTGTCAGTATATTTGCTTTGTTTATATTTTCCTTCTAGAAATGTTGTTTTGATTTATAAACAAATATGCTGTTTTATGTAGACATGAGTAACTTATTTTGCCTTTATCTTAGGGACTCCAAAATTCCAGTTCCACCTGCTGGTCGCAAGTGGAAAGAAGTTCGCCATGACAACACTGTGACATGGCTGGCTAGCTGGACAGAAAATATCCAGGGTGCCACAAAATATATAATGTTAAATGCAGCATCAAAGCTGAAGGTAAGGTATAGATTTGTCTTTTTACTTTGTTCTTTAAATATGCTGAATCAGACTCACCAGTTTACAGTTAATGTTCATTTAGTGAAGTGTAAAGTTTTGTTTCTAAACTTTGTTAAATGCGTGTTCCAGAAGACATGTGTAACTCAGTTTATGTTTTGCAATTTTCAAAGGGCGAGAAAGATTGGCAGAAATATGAGACTGCTCGTAAGCTACATAAATGTGTAGACAGAATTCGGGCTCAGTATCAGGAGGATTGGAAGTCCAAAGAGATGCGCATCCGTCAGCGTGCAGTGGCCTTATATTTCATAGACAAGGTAAGTTGATTACTGTCTTTAGTCTGTGGAAAGGTAATATGGTCACTGTCTTTAGACTGTGGCAAGATAAGTTAGTCACTGTCTTTAGTCTATGACGGGTAATATGGTCACTGTCTTAAGTCTATGGCGAGAAAAGTTAATCACTGTCTTTAGTGTATGACAATATAAGTTGATCGGTCTTTAGTCTATGACTAGATAAGTTGATCACTGTTTTTAGTCTATGACAAGATAAGTTGATCACTGTTTTTAGTTTATGACAAGATAAGTTGATCGCTGTGTTAATTATTAGTTTATTATTATTGTGAATGTTTGATCATGCATTATTAACATGTTATCAGTGAACGCGTCCACCAGGTGGTGGATTGTAGAATGACCTCTAGATGTAGAGGTTAGCTATGAATATATGGAATAAACAGTTGTGGACCAAAACAGGTGGTGACCTTCTAGGATGAGGCGAGTTATATGTGTAAGGCGGCTAACTTTATAAAACATCTCATGAACTCAATGATGGGGTCATCTGCAAGTAAGGGACAAATTAACTCCTCCCCATGCGGCCCTCATGAAAGTTTTTGAACCAAAGGCTGTGGTAGCAAACCATACACAACCCAGCAGCAAGGAATAGGATACTGCTGCTCTTGTAAAATCATGCTGATATGCAAACTTGAGAAAACAAACGACGTGAAGGGAAGGTTCAGTCAACCAGCCTTGTCTGGTATATTCGTGTACCACAGGTGACACCCGATCATCATCAGACTACTGTGATCAAAACAAAACAGAAATTCAGATTTGGAATGTGGAATACTTATGCAGGAGGGAAAACTGGAAAACATCAAGAGAGAAATGGAACGTATGGAAGTTAGTCTTCTAGGATTAAGTGAAGTCTGGTGGACAGGAGCAGGAGCAATCCAGTCAGAAAAATATAAAATTCTACACTCAGGAGGAAATAGTCGTGAAAGAGATGTAAAATTCCCGTTTCCATGCCATTAAGTCTTATTGGGGATATGGTGTTGTTAGGCCTGCATTTCCACGACCTTTGGCACATGAAAGAGGAGTAGGTATAATCCTAAATGATGTCAAAAGCAAAGCTCTGAAGGGATATTGGGCAATGTCGGATCGGATTTTGATGATCAAGTTGTGAGGAAACCCAGCAGACATTAAACTTCATCCAAGTCTACGCTCCAACATTAGCAGGTATGGAGGGCATTGAACAGTGACCTAGATAAATCAGTCAAAGAGCACAAATGCACAGTAATAATGGGCAACTTTAATGCAAAAGTTGGTAGACTGAAAGACAGCAATGTTAGTGGAGGGCATTCAGATGGAAGATGCCTAACTGAGATAAAGAGCAGAATAATGGAACCCAAAATAATGTTTCAGACAATAAAGAGCATTCTGTGTAATAAATCACTGGCATTGGGGGTGAGGAAAAGAGTACTCCAGTGCTACATCAAGCCAGTGTTATTTTACAGATGTAAGGCATGGTCAGTGCAATGTCAACTGGAAGCCATTGAAATGTGGTTCCTTAGAAGAATGCTGAGAATAGAATGGACAGCAAAGGAATCAGACGAGGAGGTTCTGAGAGAGACTGGAGAGACGAGTCAAACAATAACACAAGTCAGAAAAAGACGGTCCAAATTCTTAGGGCACGTTCTACGGCGAGGGACTAGAATACATCGTGACAATGGGAAAGATAGAAGGCAAAAGGGACAGAGGCAGACATAATTGCTGGATGGACTAACTAGATGGCACAGGCAAAGAACACCAGCACACCTTATAATCAGCACTCAGAGTAGGGAATTGTGGGAAAACAAGGTAGCCAACGCCAGCCGGAAGGGGAACAGATGGGTAGATTATTTTCATGACAGAGCTGTTTTTTAAGTGAACTAACAGGTTTGGTTAAAATGTTTTAATGTTGACAACTCCCGTCATAAAGGTATTCCATTAAAAATTCATTATTTTCCTTACCATTAACTGTATCTGCTTTTATAATGATTCCATGTTTTGAACACACGTATGTTACACACCAGAATGTGAGAGTAAATGCACATAATGTGAATGCTCTTTTTCTGTAGCTTGCCTTGAGAGCTGGTAATGAAAAAGAGGAGGGAGAGACTGCCGATACTGTGGGTTGTTGCTCGCTGAGAGTGGAACATATCAAATTGCACACTGAGACTGATGAGGGTAAACAGTATGTCGTGGAGTTTGATTTCTTGGGCAAAGACTCCATTCGCTATCAAAATGCTATTCCTGTGGAGAAGCGAGTCTTCAAGAATCTCCAGCTGTTTATGGAGAACAAACAGCCAGAGGATGATCTTTTTGACAGGCTCAATGTAAGTGTTGATTGTTTCATGAAGCAACTAACTATTAGTTTCTGATCCTGGGAGTTTTATTAACTTATTGTGTGTCATCATCTGCTTTGTCTATCTTCTTTTGAGCTACCTTATTTTAACCAGTGCCTTTTCTGGGATTTTGTTGATCACAGCTTTGTGGGTTATGTTTATACTGTTACTACACCAGTCTTAAAACAGTTTCTTTTGAATCTCATAGAGTCAGTGACTGAGGCTAGTTTAGATTATGTCTTTACTGACTGCACCAACCTCACAAAAACTTTCTTTTGAAACATATAGTCAGTGACTGAGGCTAGTTTAGATTATGTCTTTACTGACTGCACCAAGCTCACAAAAACTTTCTTTTGAAACATATAGTCAGGGACTGAGGCTAGTTTGAAAAAAAAAAAAAACTTTCTTCTTTCTTGTGGAACTTGAGATGGGAAATGTCTTTTTCTGCATTCCCCCTGATAGTAGCAGTAATTGGGTTGTCATGTTTTACAGTAAGGCTGTGACATCTGTTGCTTTATTAGCCCAACACATAAGCATGGTTTGTTTTCAGAGCCAAGTTCGCTTTCCTATTCACAATCTTTATTTACTCAACTTCTTCTGCATTCCATGGTTTTAGCCTCAGACATCTGTATTTATTGTTTGCATAAGTTGTACAGTCTTTTGTAGGTCTTGCTTTGTGTCCCAAAGTGATGCTGCCTGTGGCTAGAGCTGGGTTTGGGTTTCTTGGTAGAGACAGAACTGCAGAATGTGCTGTGGATGCCTGTTTCACATATGATCAACTCATCAAACTGTAGTCTGTTACCAGAATACTGGCAGCCAAAATAGGCCATGGTCAGCTACTGTCTTATTCAGCTTGTGTACACCAACTTTGGTATGCCACTGCTGATTGTGCATGCGCACACTCTGAACATAAAATCACTAGTGAAAGAAAAATGCAATTTTGGGGGGGGGTGGCGGCTGTATGTTGGAGAAACATGGATATTGTGTGTCTGTGCACGCGTAGACAAGCTTGAGGAAAGCATTTTGAAATAACAATGTAGTCATGTACCCAAGTTCCTTTTTTTTTTTTTCTAGACTTTCCACCTTAGAGAGCATTAAAAAAAAAGTAAAGATAGTCCCATAGCAAATGCCGTAGGGGGTGAAGCGTTAAAGACCTCATTATGCTGGGTCATCAGCGTATGAGGTAGGGTGACCAGTTCCTTTCCTCGCTGCCTTTACTTCCCAGATTTTCTCTGGTACCCATTTTACGAGCCTGGGTCGACCTCGGGGCCGTATTGGTCTGAAAAAAAAATCCCGCTCAGCTGGGGATTCGAACCCTCGACCATTTGGTTGCTAGACGAGTGCTCTAACCACTACGCTAGCCGGCCCCTAGAGAGCATTAGAGATTTTAATTGTTTATTTCCTTTGCAAACAGAGTGAAATTTGTATATGTGATTTGGGTTTTATTTTAACTACTTTAATTATTATTCATTTATCTTGCAGACTACCATCCTCAACAAACACCTCCAAGACCTAATGGAAGGTCTCACTGCTAAGGTGTTTCGTACCTTTAATGCATCTAAAACACTTTCTGAGCAGCTAGAGCTACTGACAAACCGTAAGTTTGCAGTCGCACTCATTTTTGCCCGTAACTTTTGTCACAGTTTTTTTGTTGAGAACCTGTATTTTTATTTGTGGATGTTTTCATTTAAACTTTTAATTAAGTGCTAAAATACACCATATTTCTGCACCATGCCACAGTTGCATAAGTTTTACTTTAAAACTTTTTTTTTTCAAGGTAAAGGTGGTGTATGTAAGTCTTCTCATGCAAATAGTGTTGCATAGTTGTGCCATATTTGTTTCAGAGAGTGTTAAAATTCTGCTGAAAAAAATGTTCCAGTTTTGTTATTAAAAGTTTGCTGCAAATGACAATGAAAACTTGGTTCTGTTGCTATTGTATTAATTATATTAATATTAAATATTGATCCTCACCGGATGTTAACTGTTTTATTTTGATAAATATTTTTTTGTATACAGCTAATGATACCCCCGCAGCAAAGATGCTATCATACAACAGAGCCAACAGGGCTGTTGCTATTCTGTGTAACCATCAGCGTGCTGTCCCAAAAACTTTTGAGAAATCCATGGGGAATTTGATGAAGAAGGTAATATGTGAGAAAACATTGGAACTATTAAAGCTGATTATTTCCAGTTGTTCTGTTGAACTAAAGCTATTGATTTTGATATGACCACACAATGTATAGAAAGTTATGATTTTAATAGTCTGAATTGCCTTAGAACACCTATTAAAATTCAAAATCCTGTCCCAGGACACCAAAATAACAATCTACAAAACTATAATAAGACCAGCCGTCATGTATGGATCAGAAACATTGAATTCAACAAAGAAAAATGAACAACAATTGCAGATCTTTGAGAACAAGATCCTAAGAAGATTCATTGGGCTGACAGTGGAGAATGGAGGGCTAGAAAGAACACCTGAACTGAACAGCTTATTTATATCGCAACAAATTATAAATGTCTTGAAATTGAACAGACTACGCTGGCTGGGTTATGTAGAAAGAATGGAAGAGAGCAGACAAATGAAAATGATGTATGCACAGAAGATGAGGGAAACAGGACCAAGACAGAGATGGAAAGACAACATAGTTGAGGATATAAAAGAAATTGGTGTCACCAACTGGAGAGAGAGGATTAGGAATGGAGACGGACTTTATCGGCAGCAATGAGCCTTACTGACTTAGAAAGCTGAAGAAGAAGAAGAAGAATTGTCAGACTGGCAGTATTATAAATATCTTACTTCTGCAGGAGCAAATGCTGGAAAATAACATAGACAGTGAGCACATACACTTGTCACTGTACAAACCAAGTGTCTTCATAAGATATAGGGAGTGTTCTGGCCAAATACCATAAGGTAATGACCTCATGTTAAGGGACATAGACATGACACGACTGTCAGCAGTGATTGAAGGGAGAAGGTGGCAATGGAATGTTCACATTATGAGAATGACAGGTGAATATTACCATGAACAGCTTTGTTTTGGACCCCACAGGGCAAAAGAAGCAATGGACAGCCGAAAGAGACTTAGACGTACAGTGGAGAAAATGCTTGTAAACAAAAGATTGACATGGCAGATGGCCAAGAAGATATTGAGGGACCAGCAGATTGGAAATCTCTTTGCTACCACTAGCCCTATATGTCTTGGGCACTGACAGGACAAGAGAGATTGCTAAACTAGCAAAATAATTGTTCTTTTCTCAAAATAATTCTGTTTTTGTTAAGCTGAAATCTTGTCTTTAGTTAGAAGTAAGATTTATTGACCATGAGCATTACTGCCTCTCTGTACACCATGTCATATCTCTGGGGACCATAACTTCTTCTGTCTTCATGGAACTGCAAGCTGATGCAAGGAAGCTGGTTGTGTGGCAGTTTTTTTTTTTTTTTTCAGTCCTCGAGTGGAACTTAAAACCAAGGATGTGCATTGCTTCTTTAGCAGACTCCACTGCTGCGGGACTATAGCGACTCTTGCCCTGTTAGGCTGGCTAGGCCTGTTATTGGGGGTACCAACAGAAAGGTGGGGACAGGGTCTTGGCCAGCTATGGTTTGCAAACCCTGGTATCTTTGTTGTAGCAGAGAAATTGCCCATGACTACAAGATGTAAATAAAAGCTTTTCGGTGGTTAGTGAAATGGAGGGGAACAACAGGGAAAATTTTAATGCAGAAAAGTTGAGAAATTTTGGTAATAGAAAGCTGAACTTATTGGAGTAATTTATGTTGTTATGATATGACAGATGGTACATGTTATTTTGTTTCACATTAGATTGATGCCAAGAGAGATGAGATCAAGGAAGTGAAGAAAGAGATAAAGGATATCAAAGCGGATTACAAGAGGATGAAATCTGTCAAAACAAAGACGTAAGTCACTTTGTATGTCAAACACCAGATATGCCAATAACAACTTTGTTCATGTAAACGCTATATGTCCTGTGTGCTGAAGAGGCGCCATATGGATCTCTGATGGCCTACATTTTACAGTGCTAAGACTTAAACTTGATGACACACTTGCCCATAGATGTGCTTCATGTTCTCCCTGCCACTGTGAGTTCTTGCTCTTTGCAGTTCATACCGTAATTATGTTCAAGCATATGTTGAAAACAAGGAGTGGAGCCAGGAAATAAGATCAGGAGAGTCCACCATTATGGGAACTATGACCAGCTGTACTCTTCTTAGCTAAGCTGAACTTGGTAGTTGAAGGAGGACAAAGACAGCCCGTTCCAGTGGAATCATCTTTGCTCCCTTCCATACGTATAATGTGGATTTTACACGGATTCCTGCAGGTGTGAATGAGTTACATTTCATGAGGGAAAACAGTTCCTGCCTGATAGTCTCGGTATTAGCAAATATTTTTACCACAGCAAAAGTAAAATCATTTTTACAAAAAAGACTAGTTATGTGGAGATAGGTCTTGATAACTGGTGTACTAGAGTGTAAAAATCATGTATCCAATGATTTCTTCCAGTGGAAAGTTTTCATGTGTTTTTCTCTCTTTCTCCTTCTCTCTCTCTCTCTCCCTCCCTCCTTCTCTCTCTCCCTCCCTCCTTCTCTCTCTCCCTCCCCTCCACTCTCCCTTTCTTCCCCTCTCCTCTCTCTCTTCCTCCCCCCTCTCTCTACCGGCCTCGGGGCCCCTTTCCTTCTCTCTCCCCCCCCCCCCCCAAACTGTTATAAGAGCCATTTAGCCTTTAAATGATGAATGTTGTCAACTGAAAATGTTTCTGAATGTTCCAGATTGTACGAGAAAAAGAAGAAGACCCTAGCAAGACTTGAAGATCAGCTGTCCAAACTGGATGTGATGGCTACAGATAAGGTAAGCTATTTTTTTACTCATGGTTCACTGGTTTGCTCCTCTAATCTATCTTACTCATGAAGGTCATGTAAGTATACACAGAAACATGGAAGATTTGAAGCAGAGAGTAAGGTAACCCAAAAAAATGTCTTCAAGTTCCAGAAGAAGTGATTCAAAAAGTGAACTTCAATGCAGAGTAGAACAGTGTATGTATGGAACAATAGAGAACAACAACAAACGGTGGTATCTGTGGGTATTTTTTACATCTGCTAATTGAAAAAGATAAATTTTGCTCTTTTATTCTAAAAACAAGAAGGCAAAGCACTGTCTGATTTGGCAATCAGTGAACCATAGTTGACAAAAATCTTGTCTTAACTCTCAGTTGGTACGCCTAGTAACAGGCCTATCCTGGGCATAATCCCTTTGGTGATGGAGCCCACTGAAGATGTATTTCACGCCTGTTTTTTTAACCAAGCCGACTTAATGCTGTACCTCATCTCCACTGCATCAGCTGCAAAGAACACCAATTTACATTTCCAGGGAGATTTCAGAAGAAAAAGATTCTGAAAACAGCCGTTTCACTATCCTATACTTTTTGTTTAATGTTGTAGCTTGTAGCAAACCACGTTTTACCACCAGTTTTACTGCACTGATCCTCATCCCTTTAGTCCATTTTTATACATCTAATTATGTATATTATGAGCTGTGTTCCAGACTGTGTGAACCTTCTTTCCCTCACTTTCACTGTCCACAAGGTGTTAGCCACTCTTTTGTTTTAATGAATCAACAGCCCATTTCCTGATAGGAAGCTCCTTCACACTATCAGATCAGTTTCCACATTCAGTTTTGTTCTAAAATGTTATCTTCCATAAATTATCTCTGCCATGACACGGTATATAAGCTTTGCTAGTGATATAACTTGTGAAATCTGTGGGGGGGGGGGGGGGTCTGGAACATTGAAAATAATGCAGTGGCTTCATTTTTTTGCTTGAAGTGGTTGCAAATTATGATAGTTTTGAAGCAAATCTGACACATGAAAATGTATTTGCAGGATGAGAACAAGGAGATTGCCCTGTCAACTTCCAAGCTGAACTATTTGGACCCAAGAATCTCAGTGGCTTGGTAAGTATCAGTACAAGATTATATTTTAAAATATATAAAATAGGAAAAAGTAGGAGCAGCTTTATTACTTAACGATTACAAAGTTGTGACGTTTCGGCGTGAGCCTTAATCATACAAAAACATACAGGACGAAGAAATAGAGAGAAGAGATAAAGTATAGATTCACATGTCTGTTCCAAATTGCCACAAAGAGATTGGGTTACCAGAGATTCCTTTCATGGTGAATATCCACCATTAAGAAAGTTTAAAGAATAGGTTCAGCTTTGATGTTGCTTCTGCATAACTAGGAAGAGGGGGGTGGGGGGGGGGGGCCATGAATTTCTCATTAGATTAGTGACTGGGGACAAGACATAAGTTGAGCTCATGCATGCAGAGATGAAGAAACAGTCCAGACAGCGGATGCATGCTCAGTCTCCAAACAAGCCCTGGAAGTTCACACACTTTTGAGTAAAAAAAATGATGGTTACAGTGTTCTGGAGCCGCAAGGGAATTCTGTTGATGGAATTCTTAGCATCAGGAATCACAGTAATGGTGGAGGTTTATTGTGAAGAGGTTGATTCAGAACAAAAGGTTGACACAGTCTTTACTCCAGTAGTTCAACATGAAAAAGTAAAGCAGTTATGTATGCAAGTTTTGTATGTAAAAAAATTTTTCTCTCTTTTTTTTTTACTTTTTTTTTCTTTACATGTCAGTTAGAGGGTCATTTTGAAATAGCCCTCGAATGTTAACCCTCTCATTTAGTTCACTCCAGTATTCCTTTCTAGACTGTGCATCTCCTGTCAGTACATCTCCTGTCAGTGCATCTTGTTCTTTTGTGATGTGGGTTGAGGTTTTCTATTTGCTTGACCTGTCAGTCAGCATTTCTTCCAGATGAACTCTTAATTTAGAGTGCTTCTGTTACAAGAAGTATTAGTTATATTTGTTTACAATTGTTTGACCAGGTGCAAGAAGTTTGGTGTGCCTATAGAAAAAGTCTACAACAAAACCCAGAGGGACAAGTTCAGGTGGGCCATAGACATGGCAGATGCTCACTTCAAGTTTTGATGAGGGGCCAGGTCTAGTCAGAGCTGTCTGATTAGTTGTCAGCGCAGGTCCTTACATAATAATGCTGGATTTTTATTTTAATGATCATGGCCGTCATTTGACTGATATAATACACTGTCCCAGTGTTATTGTCCTGTACCATCACATAATACCTTTTTTTTGGTGTGTCATACCATCAAATACATTTGTGTGAGTGTGTGTGTGTGTGTGTGTTGTACCATCAGATGGATAAAGTGGCAGGGTTTTATTATTTCACACAGTTAAGTATAAAAACACCATTGTTTATCTGTCACACCATCAGATAGATAAAGTGCCAGGGTTTATTATCTGTCATACCATTAAATAAAGTACCAGTGTTTATCTGTCACACCATGAGATAAAGTGCTAGTGTTTATTATCTCTCACACCATCAGATAATGTGCTAGTGTTTATTGTCTGTCACACCATCGTATAGATAAAGTACCAGTGTTTATCTGTCACACCATCAGATAGATAAAGTACCAGTGTTTATCTGTCACACCATCAGATAGATAAAGTGCCAATGTTTATCTGTCACACCATCAGATAGATAAAGTACCAGTGTTTATCTGTCACACCATCAGATAGATAAAGTACCAGTGTTTATCTGTCACACCATCAGATAGATAAAGTACCAGTGTTTATCTGTCACACCATCAGATAGATAAAGTACCAGTGTTTATCTGTCACACCATCAGATAGATAAAGTACCAGTGTTTATCTGTCACACCATCAGATAAAGTACCAGTGTTTATCTGTCACACCATTAGATAGATAAAGTACCAGTGTTTATCTGTCACACCATCAGATAGATAAAGTACCAGTGTTTATCTGTCACACCATCAGATAGATAAAGTACCAGTGTTTATCTGTCACACCATCAGATAGATAAAGTACCAGTGTTTATCTGTCACACCATCAGATAGATAAAGTGCCAATGTTTATCTGTCACCATCGGAAACTTAACTACTGAGACCTGTGTTTTTTTGTACTGTCAAGTTTTTGCCAGGATATTTTACTGGTGTTCATATTAAAAAAAAAACATAAATAAAACATAACAGTGTTTGCATCTTTGTCACAGTATAGTTCGTTGTTAATATTTTTAACTAAGCTGCGGGATATGGGAAGGCATGATTGGCATTTATAATTATGTGATAGGAAAATGTGTTGAATGTATCCTCAGTTAAGTTATTGTACAGCAGTGTCATTTACACCCGAGTCCTGGCATGTAACTTTATAATCAAGACCATTATATATATATATATTTATCAGCCGTACAGCTGTGCTTCTGAACTTGGTTCAGCATTGTGTAGTTTTGCTGTCAGTAAGTGGTAGATAATTTTGTGTGGAGGGGAGTGGAGACAGGTACGTGTGAGAGTGATCTAATTTTCTTCACCTTCATGGCAGAAATTAAACACAGACTACTTGCTTCTCTGGCTGGTTACTGTGAGCTGTGTAAGTTGTGATCATGATACTGATGGCATGGTCGTAGTATATGCTGGGCTTTTTTTTTTTTTTAATCTGCTCAGTTTGTTGGTCATTTTGGTTTAGAATGTAAACCAATCAAAATTTTTTTTAACCACCAAAACATATTCAGATGGGTTTCTTTCTTTTTTTTTTTTCCTTCTGTATTTTATGCTATCAGGATTAGGTGCAGGGCAGAGCAAACTGAAAAAAAAAAGGCAGTTAGAAAGATGGAGACTTTTTTTTTCGGTAGAGATGACACAAAATTTGAGTGAAAAAAAAATATATGAAACTTGAAATTTAGGACCAAAAAAAAAATCATGCTGAGAATTTTGATGCTGTGTGGAAGATCATTTCATGTAACAATTGGATATTCAGAACTGTTTAAAGAGATAAAGGAATATTTTGATTGTAATTAAAATTTGTCAGTTTCAGAATGTCTCTAAGTATTAAGAGTTAGTTATGGAAGTAGCTGTGTATTTGACTGTATCTGTATTCTCCTTTGATAAATCTTTCAGATCCAGCCTGCTGTACTCCCCTTTGTCAGATCTTTCAGATCCAGCCTGCTGTACTCCCCTTTGTCAGATCTTTCAGATCCAGCCTGCTGTACTCTCCTTTATCAAATCTTTCAAATCCAGCCCACTATAATCTCCTTTATCAAATCTTTCAGATCCAGCCCACTATAATCTCCTTTATCAAATCTTTCAAATCCAGCCCACTATAATCTCCTTTATCAAATCTTTCAGATCCAGCCTGCTGTACTCTCCTTTACCAAATCTTTCAAATCCAGCCAGCTGTACTCTCCTTTATCAAATCTTTCAAATCCAGCCAGCCTGATGTATTCTTTTAATGATCATTGTCCACAGTTCTCCCCCAAATCTTTGTATCCAGCTGGATATAACAGCAGTTGCTCATGGTCATCCATTGTGCATGCTCCATCTTTGTACTTCTTTATATTTGTTTGATATTTCCACATGGCCAAATTATTTCAGTCAAATGGTTGTATAAATATTATGCAAGTTTATGAAATAGTCAGAGCAAGGGATTGATTGCATCTTTAGTCAAATATTGACATTCCAAACGCACTACAAAAATTGAAATACCATGTCTTTATATAACATTGTATGTTGTTTGGATAACATTTTGTCTCTTTCAGCATGTGAAGTGAAGCTTTATTATGATAGAACAGCTTTGTATCTTTTTTTTTTTTTTCTTAACAGAGTAAAACAACTCCATTATCAGATCCAGTCTTTTATATATGTTGCCGTTTTGGTTTGTGGGAAGAGTTCATATCAGTCTCTCATGTGTATAGTTAGCAGAAATGTTCCAGTGACATCTTCAGATAATTGAATGTTTCTGACCTTTGTTCCACTGCTGGGTTGTAGCAGCTGCCATTCTGTTGCTGCAGGAGACTTCTGCATATAGGATTGGTTTCTCTTTCTATCTGGACATCTTGAAAGATTTTGATTTTGTCATTATATTCAACATCATTATCCTTGATTTTATTACAAGGAATATTTATTTTATAAATATTAGTTCTATTTATTAGTCATACTTTGTAATAATGAAAAGTATTATATTTTACATTTTACAAAAGAAATACAAAGAATATTTTAAAAATGTGTCTATGTATGGCAAGCATTGCTCAAGTAGTTACAGAACCAGTGATTTGTTACGTTTATTTATTTTTTTTATTCAAGTTAAGAAGTAATGGAATTATCAGCAGCTGTTTAGACCTTGAAGCTTGGTATGTGAAGTTTGTGATTTAGTATCGTCTGCTTGTTCACAGAACTATGGATGAATGTTCTGTACAATATCAGACAGTGTGTCCTTACATTCAGCACTTTTGTTTTTGTGATTGGTGGTCAAACATGTTTGTCCAGTAGCTGGTGGCATATCATTTGTGATGTTTTTTGCTTTTCAATTGGCCTTTTTTTTACGTCTTGTCTATTTTCTTTCTTGTCTTCAGTTGTGATCTCAGTTTTACTACATTCTGTTGTGTTCTTGACTGTTCTAGCTCAGTCTTACTACATTCTGTTGTGTTCTTGACTGTTCTAGCTCAGTCTTACTACATTCTGTTGCATTCTTGGCAAGATTTTGTTGTTCTTGACTGTCTCAGCTCAATTTCATTGACTCAGTTGTGTTGTTGATTGTCTCGCATAAATGTTTTATTTCAGATTTATAAATGATCAAATTTTCTAGTCAGTTTGCTGTGGCGGTCATTTTATTTGTGTGGTCAACATCAGACTTTCTGATGTCTGTCAGTTTCTCTGGTGTCTGTCTTAGAAATGTTAGTTGTTTTGGTATACGATCCTTGCACAGACATGTCTTGTCTTCCTTAGTTTAGCTACAACAGGTTTTCCACAGAATTCAATCACAACTCTGGTCGCATTGCAGTGGCTTCATACTTGCTGAGTTTATATGGCAGTTGTTATGCATACAGTGCTTCATCTAAGAGATCAGATGAGCTGTAAATGCTTTTTATGTGCAGGTTTTTATACATTTGTCATGTTAGCCAGCATTTCTACAACATGATCTGAGGCAAATGATGTAGAACCGTAAGAGTTTAACTACTGGTGTATTGTTTTATCTATGTTGGATTTTAATTTCCACTCTTTGATGCAGGTAGTGGTGTGTGCTTGTGTGTGTGTGAATGTTAAATGTCACCTCACACAGATTTGACATATGTACATGTGAAGTCAGTTTTTAATTAGGAGAGTTTTTTTTTTAAAAATATCATTGTCTTAGATAATAAAGTCATGTGACACTTGTCATGTGCTATCAGCAGTGCAGTGTGAAGTCAGTATTGTAACAAGAGTAGTCAGCATTTGCATTCTTTTCTTGTGTCACATCTAACATGACAAGTGTGTATACATATATTTTGTTTGAAAAATGTCCTAGAAATTCAGGGTCCCCTCCAACTTGTTACTCACTATATTACTTTTTTTTTTTTAAAGTCCATTCTGTATGGTTAATTTTTCATATGTGCATTTAACATTTGTTTTTCTTTTAACATGATCATTCAGTGTTTTTTGTTTCTTTTATTTTCTTCAGTGTTTTAAATGTGCTTTGTGCATGATTTATATTTTTTAACTACCCATTCAATATTCATTCTGTATCTGATTGTCAGTTATACATTATATTATGTTTTGATTACCAGCCTGTTTTGTTCTTATTTTCACTGTATAGAGTGTATCCATTTTGTTATGTGTAGAAATCATTCATTCTCTTTGGTTAGAATTTTCTTTGGCTAGAATTTTGTCTTATATAGAACGTTCATTCTCTTTGATTAGAAATTTGTCCTTTATAGAACATTCATTCTCTTTGGTTAGTAATTTATCCTTTATAGAACATTCATTCTCTGTATATTAGAATTTTGTTCTTTATAGAACATTCATCCTCTTCAGTTAGAATTTTTGTCCTGTTCAGAATATCCATTCTCCAGACTGCCAGTCCAGAACAGAGTGTTTTCATGTTGCATGTTTTCATTCATTTAATGTGAAATAATCTGTTAGAATTTCAGATATGCAGAGTTTCAGTCTTCTGTTTCCAAATACTTTATTACAGGTAGTTACAACATTAGATGTAACCAAATATTCACTCATATTATTATGTCTCTATTTTTTTCATGGTTTAAACTGTCATATGTGTCATGTCTGGTGACTTTATTGTTTTCATGCTATCATTCATGTCCAGTAACTTTTTTTTGTGCATACTGTATGAATACTTGATTTTGATATTTGTAACCTTCCAGTTTTAATTTTTTAAATAATTGTCATAATCCTGAAAAGGAAACCACAAAAAAAAAATGTATTGATACATTACGTTCCTGAAAGCAGCTGTAGTGGTATGAGTTATGTCTCGGGTTTGCATCAGAGGAGCGACATAATGAAAGACTGACAGACGTGTTTGCTTAAAATCATGTCAGCTTCCATTTTTCACTCTTCATCTCCTGATGCCATTGATTTCATGGTGATTTTTCTCTTCCAATGCAGTAACCAGTCAAATTATGTCCATAATCATGTAATCTGTAGATAATGTGTGCCACTCCGTTAAAAATCATCTCTGGTTTTTCACTCCATTGTTATGTCGCTCCTTTGGTGTGCTACTCCTTTGAACGGCTGGCCATATTTTTGGCACGTTATCACATCTCGTCTTCATTAACCGCGTCCATGATATGGCCACTCTAATGATGTCTTGGCTAATGTAGCTGTTGAGAAATTGTGTCATGATGATATGAAGAAAGCACATGAAATATTTTGTAAACGTGAGCTCTCACAATAAACGTATAAATGATATTCCCCAGCAGCTTTCCTTTTTTTTTTTTTTGTTTCCTCTACACATGTTTTGGTTGTTTATATTTTTTATATATCAGTTGTGGTTCTCAAATAGTCTCTGACAGTCAAGTCCAGCTCCTGGCCTTCTCGTGGCAGAACTGTTCAAACTGACAAAAGGGGTGAAGGCGAATATCTGGCACCCGAAAACCAGATGCTTCAGGTAGATGAGAGTCATGTTTAGTAGCTCATCTACCGCTGCTGGCGAGATTCTTCAGCTGCAGTGCGAGGAATGGGGCTCCTCCCGGCCAGTGAAGAAAGGTGCGAATGGGGTTGCCGCATGGCGCCACTGTGGAAAAGGTGAAAGAAAGGATTAAGTGAAGTAATCAGTAGTCTCGAGGGCAGGACTGCTCAAATCACGGCACCTCTGCTCTGGAGGTTGGCCATGTCCTATGTGCACTCATACCAGGCAAATTGCCTGAACTGGCCTAACCCAGGGGTTAAGACATAGTTGGCGAGATTCTTCAGATGCCATACGTGGAGTGAAACTCCTCCCGGCCAATGAAGCAAATGCGAAAAAGCAATTAGGGTTGCCGTGCGGCACTGATGTGAAAAGGTGATAGAAAGGATAAAGTGAAGCTTAATCGTATGTCCAGTAGTCTCGCGGTGAGAGCTACTCATACCATGGCACCTCTGCTCTAGAGGCCGGCCACATCCTAAACATGCCCATACTGGGATAATACGCATAAACCAGCTCAGCCCAGGGGTGAAACTCACTAGCAGCGAGGATTCATCCTCCTGGACAAAAGCTCAGTTCCGGTCACAACTAAGAAGGGTAGCGGCCACGACCACAAAATGCTGAAGTCGGAGACACTGGACCAGTGCAACCACCTCTCACCGGCGGGGATTATTCATACCCTAATCACACAGGTTTTCTGGTGAGAAAGTCCAACGCTGGACTGGATAGGCAACCACCTCTCACCCAGCAGGGATATACTGATATCCAAAACACGTCGAGGTTTTCTGGTGAGAAAGTCCAACTCTAGATTAAACTGGTGCAACAAAAACCATGGTGTCAGGCAATCCCGCCTCTGAGACCCACCGAGAATACAGGCTCTAGCCTTGGGATACTCTGAACCTCTTGTGGTCTTCTCGGGGATCTCATGTGGTCCTTTCAGGGACCTATCGAGGACCACAGGAGTAAATTCAGTAGGATCACAGCGCAGTCTTGGTGGTAGAAGCGAACGAAGAAGAAGATATCAGTTGTGTTAGTGATTTATATCAGTTGTGTTGCTGATGCTCCCTTTCAGGGACCTATCGAGGACCACAGGAGTAAATTCAGTAGGATCACAGGGCAGTCTTGGTGGTAGAAGCGAACGAAGAAGAAGATATCAGTTGTGTTAGTGATTTATATCAGTTGTTTTAGTGATTTATATCAGTTGTGTTAGTGATTTATATCAGTTGTGGTAGTGATTTAATTCCCACCAGCTGGAAACAAGTCTTGATCCAGTGGAGATGTGGTAATAAAGTGATCTTCTTTACTTGTGTGAGTATCTCATCAGGCTCCACTACTGGAAGATTAGTGAAATTGAATCAAAGTCCCACCTGGTGCAGGGTCTCATGTTTCTTTAATGTTTGTTCAGATATCCAGTTCCACTTGAACAATGCAGAGATAAGACATGAGTGAACAACAACCAGTCTCATGGGTGATCAGGAAAAGGAGATGGACATAAGTTGGTCGCTTGATGAGAAGAAATGATCAGAGAATCCCAAAACAAGCTATCAAGTGGAACACAACAGGCCAAAGAAAAAGAGGCAGACCGCGTGAAACTCTGAAGAGGACACTGTTAAGAGAGGCTTAATTAACAGGCATAAAATCCTTTCATGAGGTTGAAAGACTTGCCGAAGACAGGAAAAATTGGCGAACTAGAGAGCCCTATGTGACGTTTAACAGCACAGGAAGGATATAAGATATAAGAAGATATCCAGTTCATTTTACTGAGCATCCTTTCTGTGCTCAGGGTTTGTCAAGAGCCTACATTCTTTACCATCTGTTGTACACCCCTCAGCTCTGAAGATACACATCGCCCGAGATTTTCTTTCTCTAATGATCCAACAGTGAGAAAATATACCATATAGTACACACACACAGAGGAAGAACAAGGTGAAGATGGCTGCAAGACATCGTTGATAATCGGCAAATGGATGCATCAGCAGCAGGTCATCTTGCTTACAACCAAAGAGGCCTACAGGAGAGCTGTTAGGGAGGCAAAGTTCTGCAAGGGACAAGCAAATGACTGAGTACAAACACTCAGCAACTTAATAAAAATATCCGTATTACACACAAGGAAGTGTTGTGTTCCTTGTCTGTACAAGGTTACAGAACTTTTGTTAACTGTACAAAATTACAGAACTTTCGTTGTCACGAGATAACTATATAAGATTATAGTGCTCTCCTCAACTATATAAGATTATAGTGCTCTCCTCAGCACGAGATAACTGTACAAGATTATACTGCTCTCCTCAGCACGAGATAACTACAAGATTATAGTGCTCTCCTCACATGAGATAACTATATAAGATTATAGTGCTCTCCTGAGCACGAGATAACTGTACAAGATTATAGTGCTCTCCTCATCATGAGACAACTGTACAAGATTATAGTGCTTTCCTCATCGTGAGATAATTGTACAAGATTATAGTGCTCTCCTTGTCATGAGATAATTGTACAAGATTATAGTGCTCTTCTCATCGTGAGATAATTGTACAAGATTATAGTGCTCTCCTCATCACGAGATAATTGTACAAGATTATAGTTCTCTCCTCATCATGAGATAATTGTACAAGATTATAGTGCTCTCCTCATCATGAGACAACTGTACAAGATTATAGTGCTCTCCTTGTCGTGAGATAATTGTACAAGGTTATGGCACTTTGTTAACTGTACAAGATCACAGAACTTCTCTTATCACGTGATAACTCATTAATCACATATAATGGGCTCTTATATAATTTAGATACATGTAGCACTATATCTTCCTTCACAGCTTTGGACAGTAGAAACATTCAGGTTTACATTACTCTGCTGTTCATCAATGCTGGATTGTTCTTATATATATATATATATATATATATTCATTTTCATTCATTCATTTGCATGTCCCTTGCATAACTTTGCCTCCCTAACAGCACTCCTGTAGGCCTCTCGGTTGTGAGCAAGATGGCCTGCTGCTGATGCATCCATTTGCAGATCATCAACGATGTCATGCAGCCATCTTCACCTTGGTCTTCCTCTCTTTCTTTTTCCCATTATGTACCCTTCCAAGATGGTCTTCTCTAGATTATCATGACTTTTAATGTGTCCAAAATATTTAAGTTTTCTCTCTTTAATCCTCTTTACTAGCCAGCCTTCTTCAGTATTAAGTTCTTGTAATATAGATATATTTGTTCTTTTTTATGTCCATGATATTTGAAGAACTCTTCTGTAGCATTTACATTCAAAGGCATTTATGCGTTTCTCAGCATAAAATATATATATATATATATACACACACACCCTTCTAGAGCTCTAGAACAGTGGTTTCCAACCTTTTCTTTTTGAATCATACCCCACCTCAACGTCTGAAAGATTCTTCACCGCCTTCCACAGCATAGTAGTCAACCTAGTTCTGAAAAAGTATAAGGTAAATAATTTCTTTGCCTTGTTTGTATATTCTTACTTCTTACATCCTTCCCATGCTGTTATATGTCACATAGGACTCGCATAGTTGTTTGCCAAGTTTTCTTGTTTTTGGCGAGTTTTTCAACTTCATCAAGGGATGTTATGCCCACTAAAATGGCTTCTCTTAACAATGTCCTCACGTGGTCGACCTCTTTTTCTTCGGCCTGTTGTGCTCCACTTGATAGCTTGGTTTGGTATTCTCTGATTGTTTCTTCTCATCACATGGCCTATTTATATCCATCTTCTTTTTCTGATCACCCATGAGACTGGTTGTTGTTTGCTCATCTGTCTTATCTCTGTGTTGTTGTTAAATTCGTTCCACTTTATACCAAGTATTTTTCTGAGGCATTTGTTTTCAAAAGAGTCTAATTTCTTGTCCATTTCTTTAGTTGATTTCCAGCTTTCGCATGCATAAATGAGGGTGGAAATCACATTTGAATTGAATAATCTTAACTTGGTTTTTATGCTTATAACTTTTGAATTCCATGTGTTCTCAAGATTTTTGAAGGACAATGTTGCTTTTGCAATTCTAATTCTAACTTCCTTTCTGGTGTCACCATCCTGGTCTGTGTAGCTGCCAAGGTATTCAAATTGGTTTACTTCTTCAACAGCTGTTCCTTCTATGTATATTTTTTTCTTCTTGATTAATGAGAAATTTTATTATTTGTGTTTTATCTTTATTGATCAATTTTGCTAGCCAAGGAAGATAGGGAATTTGTTTTTTCCTGCATCAATTTCACATTGTCACTGATAAGAGTTATGTCATCTGCAAAATCAAGATCTTCTATTTGGGTCCCACATACCCAATCAATGCCTGTTTTACCAGTACAGCATCTTTTCATTATAAAGTCTATAGCAATTTCAAAAAGCAATGGAGATAATATACATCCTTGTTTCACGCCTGTTTAAATCTGAAACCATTCGCTCATTCCTTCTTCTGTCTTGATTGCACAAACATCTGTTATTGCACAACCATATCCATTGTAGAGATCTCTAATGATGTTGACAATTTTAGATGATATTCAATATAGTATTAAAATTCTCCACAATGAGTCTATGTGTATACTATCAAATGCCTTTTTAAATTCTATAAAGGTATTAATGGTTTTTGCTTTTCAATATGTTCTTCAAGCATTATTCTCAGAGTAAAGATCTGGTCGAGACAGCTTCTCTCTTTTCGAAATCTGCTTGTTCTTCTCTCATTGCAGTATCCACTACATCCTTAATTCTATTGAGAATCACTTTACAAAACATCTTTGACACAACTGATAATAAGGTTACACCCCTCCAGTTTATTGCAGTCACTGAGGTTGCCTTTTTTGGCATCGTTTAACAATGATTCCCCTTTTCCATTTAGAATGGATCTCCTTTTCATTTTTAATTAAATATTCCTTGTAGTTGGCTCATGTTATCACTGTTAATAGCTTTTAACATTTCGACTGTTATTTCATCTTTACCTGCAGCTTTGTTGTTAGTCATTAGATTCACTACTGTTTCAGTTTCATTCAGTGTAACTTCATCCAAGTTGGCATTTAGATGTGGGACTGGTGAATTGGTTTCAAGATTTATTCATTTGGGTGTGGTTGATTAAGTATTTCTTGGAAGTGTTCAGCCCATCTTTGCTTTTGGGCTTTACTTGATGTTAATAGGTTGCCTGTTTTGCTAAAGACTGGTCTTTCTCTGGAGATAATAGCACCTGTTAGCTTCTTCTGTATGTTATATAGAGTTTTGCTGTCTCCTGTTTTTGCTGCATTTTCTGCTGCTTTTGTCATTTTGTCCAT
Organism: Achatina immaculata; assembly: GCA_009760885.1. Taxonomy (NCBI): domain Eukaryota; kingdom Metazoa; phylum Mollusca; class Gastropoda; order Stylommatophora; family Achatinidae; genus Lissachatina; species Lissachatina immaculata. The sequence continues at coordinate 11,565,420 of CM019709.1, read as the reverse complement.
TTATTCTCTTTTGTATCTTCTAGATGAACTTTTTACTTTACTGTTTAGTTCTTTATATGTTATCTGTGGAGAACATACCTCCAGCAGCTTTAGGGTACAAACAGGAGTGAAACAGGGGTGTGTACTATCACCAACATTATTTATCTTGGCAGTAGACTGGTTAATGAAGGAGGCAACATCAGACAAACGCAGAGGATTACAATGGACCCTTAACACAGTGCTGGAGGACCTTGACTTTGCGGACGACATTTGTCTATTATCAAGCAGTCACAAAGATATGCAAGATAAAATAAACAAGTTAACCCAGAAGGCAAACAACATAGGACTAAAGATCAACGTAGGAAAGACAAAGTTAATGAAGCAAAATGTGAACAACAGAAATGTACTCAGAGTAGATAACAAGTTAGTGGAGGAGGTCAACGAATTTGTATACCTTGGCAGCAGAGTAGTAGAAAATGGAGACAGCACAGAGGACATCAACAGCAGAACTACTAGAGCAAACCAGGCTTTTGCAATGCTACAGAATATATGGAAATCAAATAAACTAAGCATAAATATGAAAATCAGGATATTTAAGAGTAATGTTCTAAGTGTACTACTCTATGGAAGTGAATGCTGGAAAATCACCAAAACCATAGAAAACAAGTTGAATTCTTTCCAGACTAAATGTTTACGTAGAATTAAAAAAATATTTTGGCCAAACACCATAAGAAATAACATCTTATTGGCAGAAATGCAGATGAAACCACTGACAACAATTATTGAGGAAAGACGTTGGCGATGGTTGGGACATGTGCTCCGAATGACTGACAACTCACTACCAAAAATAGCACTAAGATGGACACCACAGGGGAGCAGAAGTAAGGGTAGACCAAAAGAGACATGGAGAAGAACAACAGAAAGGATGTTGAGCAATAGAGGGCTCACCTGGGCAAGAGCAGAAAAAAAGGCGAAAGACAGGCATTTGTGGAAAACCCTTGCGGAAGCCCCATGTGCCCTGGGCACTTAAGGTTCAGAGAGAGAGAGATGTTGCTTTTGCCAAAACTTTTCCAAGATCAGTCTTTACATTCAACATGGCTAATTTTGGCTGGTCGTCTTCCATGTATGTATTTCCATGTGTTATCTGATATCCATGCTTTTCTACTTGTTGACTGCAGTCCAGCACTTGCTTTTGCTGCCGTGATTATGGCTGTGCTGTACGAATTCCATAATTCTTCTATATCTGTCTTGTCTACCTCTTTGAATGCTGCAAAATGTTTGTTAAGTTTCAGATTGAGATCACTGTTGGTATTTTCTTCTTGTAGGCTATGACTGTTTATCTTTATTGATTTAGTGTGTTGGCTTTTCAGTTTAAGTCTTACTCTCCCTATACAAAGGTTGTGATCACTGTTGACATCTGCACCCCATATGCTCTTACATCTATCAGAGATGTTCTGAATTGTTTTCTAATACAAAAATGATCTATCTGGTTTCTGGTTCTATCATCTGGAGATATCCCTGTTTGTGTACTGATGATGCATAAAAACTGAAAACTGGAAAGCTGACATTTATTTTTCAATGAGTTTTAAGGACTTAAATGGACGTTACTCCCTCCCCCTTTTTCCCCCCTCCCCCTTCTTTTGGCATGAATTGCCTGGTTAGATCAGTGCTTGGACGCTCAGTTTACTAATCCAGTGGTACCGGGTTAAATTCCCAGAAGTGGGACTTGTTTCTGGTACTACCACACTAAAAAAAGGCCCCTGTGATCCACTCAGCCTCTAAAAATGGGTACCAGAGAAATCTGGGAAGGTAAATGCAGTCAGGTGTGATACTGCCCGCATCAGACTTGTATGTGCTGTGGGTCTTAGAAACACGGGACTAACACTGTATCCTCAATATACCTTAATGGCGTAGAAACAGAAATTGTTACATTTATCATCATCATCATCAGCTACCGTGCCGACTGGCGTTGGCTATTATGCTTCTCCAGAGTACACAATCCCTCATGCAGGCCATCAGCTCAGTTGGTGATCTCCTCTCACACAATCGCGTCAGACTGTCCAGTATCATTTCTCTTGGTCTTCCCCTTGATCTCCTTCCTTCTATTTTTCCTAATGTTATAATATTTTCATTGCCCCCTCTTCTCATTACATGTCCTATGAAAGTATATTGTCTCTCTCTTATTTTTTTTACAAGATTTTTTTGTCTCTCCAGCTCTTCTCATACATTCTTCATTAGTTATTTTTGCTGTCCAGGGGATTCGCAACATTCTTCTAATAAACCACATTTCTACTGCTTTCAATGATTTTTGTGCAGATCAGCCTATTGTCCATGATTCACTTCCATATAACAAAATAGATTCAATATAGCATTTTAGGACTTGTTTTCTAACATTTATTGATAAGGATGTGTTAACTAATATCCTAATTTCTGTTCTGCATTTTCTATCTGAAGTTATTACTGCTCCAAGGTATTTGAATTTCTGCACCTGCTTTAGAATAGTTCCTTTACTACACCGAATAAGCATAATTGTCATTGGGAGCTACAACAGTGGTTTCCCGTTGCCTTCTGTTTGTGTTCGGACTCTCCGCTAGCCTTTGGACTCCCTGTCCTACCCGCAAGGCAGCGGGAGCGAGAGGTTTTACGGCGCCTCTTACCCGCCTGGTATTCCCTTCACTGAGCACCCGAGGCACTTTATAGGAGTAGTAGAGCCAACTACTACCTCACCTCGCTCTCTGAGTCTACCGTCAGTTGGTCCGCACCTGTTTATTTGGGTAAATCCTTATTCACAAAGGTCCTCCATATCTGGAGGACTTTCACCATCCGCCACCTGTGACGCGCTGGGTTGGGGATGTCGCCCCAGCTTTACCCAGTTTTTACCTTTTACCTTTTTATATTCTAATTGCCCACCAAATCTTCCAATTTGCCCCCTCGTTGGACGTACACTCCACGTTGGGAAACAATTATCTAGAGTCTCCGACAGATGCAAATCTCTCTCTCTCATTCCCTCTTTCTCTCATTCTCCCCATGCCCTTACAGAATTAGCTTTTCTGTTTTCATCCATTACAATTTATCTTTAAAACCGCAGAAAACTCCTCCTCATCCCCTTATTAAGCAGGAGAAGCCATTCTGAATCCGAGAGTCCCGAAACGATGTATCCACTGAATTCCTCTCTCACTGGGCTTATATATGTATAGTTCCATATACATATATATACACACACACACATGCGTATAATCTTGAGAACATATGGCATTCAAAAGTTATAACCACAAAAACCAAGTTAAAATTATTCGATTCAAATGTAATATCCACCCTCATTTATGCATGTGAAAGCTGGAAAACGAAATAGACAAGAAATTAGACTCTTTTGAAAACAAATGCCAAAGGAAAATACTCGGTATAAAGTGGAACGAATTCAAGAACAACGCAGAGATAAGACAGATGAGCAAACAATAACCAGTCTCATGGGCGATGAGAAAAAAGAAGATGGACATATGTCGGTCATGTAATGAGAAGAAACAATCAAGGGATCCCCAAACAAGCTATCAAGTGGAACACAACAGACTGAAGAAAAAGAGGTCGACCACATGAAAATCTAAAGAGGACATTGTTAAGAGAGGCCAGTTCAGTGGGCATAACATCTCTTGATGATATTGAAAAACTCGCCGAAGACAGGAAATCTTGGCGAACTACTACGAGGGCCCTATGTGACGTTTTACGGCACGGGAAGGATGTAAGATATATGTACGTATGTATAACTTACCATCTTACATCCTTCCTGTGCCGTTAAACGGCTCGCATGGTAGTTTGCCAAGTTTTCCTGTTTTCGGCGAGCTTTTCAACCTCATCGAGGGATTTTATGCCCACCAATTTGGCCTCTCTTTTCAGTGTCCTTTTTACAGTTTCACGTGGTCGACCTCATTTTCTTTGACCTATTGTGTTCCACTTGATAGCCTGTTTTGGGATTCTCTGACTGTTTCTTGTCATCACATGAACGACGTATGTCCATCTCTTGTTTCTGATCACTCATGAGACAGGTTGTTGTTCACTCATCTACCTTATCTCCGCGTTGTTCATGAATTCGTTCCACTTTATACCGAGTATTTTCCTTAGGCATTTGTTTTCAAAAGAGTCTAACTTGTTATTTCTAACTGTACATATGTATGTTTATATCATCATCATCATCAGGTGCCGTGCCGACTGGCGTTGGCTATTATGCTTCTCCAGAGTACCCGATCCTTCATGCAGGCCATCAGTTCAGTTGATGATCTCCTCTCACACCATCCCATCAGACTGTCCAGTATCATTTCTCTTGGTCTTCCTCTTGATCTTCTTCCTTCTATTTTTCCTGTTATTTTCAATGCCCCCTCTTCTCATTGCATGTCCTATGAAAGTACATTGTCTCTCTCTTATCTTTCTGACAAGGTTTTTTGTCTCTCCAGCTCTTCTCATACATTCTTCATTAGTTATTTTTGCTGTCCAGGGGATTCGCAACATTCTTCTAATAAACCACATTTCTGCTGCTTCCAATGATTTTTGTGCAGACTTGCCTATTGTCCATGATTCACTTCCATATAACAAAATAGGTTCAATATAGCATTTTAGGACTCGTTTTCTAACATTCATTGATAAAGATGTGTTAGCTAATATGTTTCTCATTCTCTGAAATGCAGTCTTTGCTTGGCCTATTCTGTTCCTAATTTCTGTTTTGCATTTCCCATCTGAAGTTATTACTGCTCCAAGGTATTTGAATTTCTGCACCTGCTTTAGAATGGTTCCGTTTAATTGAATACTGCATGCTGGTGGATTCTGTTTCTTAGATATAACCATAGTCTCTGTCTTTTTGATGTTCAAAGTAAGGCCTTTCTGTTCACGTTCTTTGGCGACTTTATCCAAGAGATTTTGCAGGTCTTGTTGGTTCTCCGCTATCAGTACTGTGTCGTCAGCATACCGAAGGTTGTTAATATTGTATCCTCCAATTTTTATGCCTGGTTCTGTGATGATTGTTCGTAGAATATTCTCGCTGTACAGAGAAAAAAGGTCTGGAGATAGTACACATCCTTGTCGCACCCCTTGTTTTATATACTTGTATGTAATTTACTTATATATATATATATATATATATATATATCCGAACTTTATGGTGTATTCCAGGGCCCAGACGAAACAAATGGGTGTACAGTAAAGGTAAAAGGTAAAATTCCCGTTTCCATGCCATTAAAGCATATTAGAGAACACGGTGCTAGGCCCGTATTGTCCATGACCTTCGGCACATGAAAGTCTGATGTGGTCAGTATCACGCCTGCCCGCTTTACCTTCCCAGATTTCTCTGGTACCCATTTTTAGAGGCTGGGTGAACCCCGGGACCCTTTTGGTGTGTTCCAGGAAAAAAAAATCCCACCGCTGATTAGTAAACTGGGCGCCTAACCGTTCAGCGAACCAGGCTGCCAAGGTGTACAGTATCCTAAGCTTTACCCCAACTTTTAGATCGTCGTCATAAGTCATAACATTAAACAAAAATGACTTGATAATCCAGGTAGTTGGTACAAATCATGCTCAGATTATGTGGTGCCTTAGTGATAGCTGCTCGTACTGCTAGTTTGTGAGTTGGTTGATAAACCCCAAGCAAGTTAGCCCGCGCCGGTTAGCACGAGTCCGATGTACTATTATTTACAAGCTTGGTTGCATGTTTTGCTTAGGACGTTCAACAGGAGAATATCCAGTAGCATCTGAATTTGAATCAAAGCCCTATTGAGTGAAGTGTGTGGCTCATGGAAAATGTGGTTGCTTTTAGTTTCTTTCCAAAATATTACTTGTCAGATTATAGATACGTTTTGCAGGCGAGTGGATCTTAGATGGCGGGAAATACGGTATTTTATTCATACCAAGATCTCTGCTGTATTTTCTTCTCCTTTCTGCTCGGTTTTATTTCAATTTCCTGTCATGCGCAGTGACGTAAATGTCGTGAACTATGTAGAAATCGACTTTTTTTTTTGGGAGGGGGGGGGGGTCTTGTTTTAAAAGTTAAAACCCCTACATTATGTGAAGGTTTCCCATTTTACGATCATAAATGTTACGTTTAATGGCCATTAAGTTTCACTGCAGGTTTTAAACACAATTTAATGTGGAGAAAAGATGTTCTATTGAGTTTTTGCCGTGGTTATCTTGCCCCCCTGCTACTGGATCACCGTGAGCATTAAGCTGTTCTCGATGATGTGTTTTGCACGGAGCTCCCACGGGAAAAACATGAATGTTAATGCTAGAGATCTCATGTAATGTCTATTCCGACGTTTCAACTTCGTCATTTCTGCACGTAGCTTGATTATCGATAGATATTTTCGATTGATATCTGAATCACATCACTCACGAAACAAAAGCTCTGAAATGTCCGGGGGTTATAGTCTTGTCCCCTGCTTATTCCCTTGTCTCCCAGGTTATTGTCATGTCTCCTGCTTATTCCCTTGTCTCCCAGGTTATTGTCATGTCTCCTGCTTATTCCCTTGTCTCCCAGGTTATTGTTATTCTCCTGCTTATTCCCTTGTTTCCCAGGTTATTGTTATGTCTCCTGCTTATTCCCTTGTCTCCCAGGTTATTGTTATGTCTCCTGCTTATTCCCTTGTCTCCCAGGTTATAGTCTTGTTCCCTGCTTATTCCCTTGTCTCCCAGGTTATAGTCTTGTCCCCTGTTTATTCCCTTGCCTCCCAGGTTATTGTCATGTCTCCTGCTTATTCCCTTGTCTCCCAGGTTATTGTCATGTCTCCTGCTTATTTCCACGTCAACTGCTTATTGCCATGTCCTCTGCTTATTGCCACATCTAATGGTTATTGCCACATTTCCTGGTTATTACCATGTTTCCTGCTAATTGCCATGTCAATGGATTTTATCACGTCTCCTGATTTTTGCCACATCTCCTGATTTTTGCCACATCTCCTGTTATTGCCATATCTCCTGGTTATTGCCATATCTCCTAGCTATAATCCCCTCTCCTGAATTATAATTTCTTTATTCTGATTATTGTGCTGTCTTTTGATCCTAAAGAGATCCATTCTTAAAAGATCCCTTAGTTTTAACTGCTTTGTTTTATATATACACACACAAAGCCACTGAGCATAGCTGTGATAATATAAGAGAACAAATATTGTAGGATTAAACCTCGAAAAAATCCTACAATATTTGTTCTCTTACTTTACCGTACCAAAACCTCGTAGTTTCCTATTTATAAAAAAAAGCTGTGATAATAGAACGTCAAAACTACTGTATTTGAAACAAAACCAGGAACAGCTTTATTAATTAACAAGCACACAATTAATAAAGATGTTCCTGCTGTTGTTTTAAGTAGTTTTTTAACGTTTTGTCTGTTTCTCATGTTGTTGGGGTGGTGTGGTGAGGGGAGGGGGGTATCCGAATTAATTAAGGCGCTAGGATTAACGCTACCATCTGTCTTTGTCGGGGGTGGTGGTGGGCGGGGGAAGGGGAGGTTGTCGAATGGAGCCCCTCGAACTACCGCTATCATTTATCGTCAGAGAGAACAGTTGTCGAGTGAAGGCCCTTGTCCTACCGCTATCATTTATCGTCAGAGAGGACTGTTGTCGAGTAAAGACCCTTGTCCTACCGCTATCATTTATCGTCAGAGAGGACAGTTGTCGAGTGAAGACCCTCGAGCTACCGCTATCATTTATCATCAGAGAGGACAGTTGTTGAGTGAAGGCCCTCGTCCTACCATTATCATTTATCGTTTGAGAGAACAGTTGTCCAGTGAAGGCCCCCCCACCCCCAAGTTACCGCTATCATTTATCGTCTGAGATGACATTTGTCGAATGAAGCCCCTCAAGTTACTGCTGTGGTTCCTTATGTCCTTGATGGACAGACAGCGTCTGGATGAAAGCGCCCCAGTCTACGCATATATGAGGGGCGTTCAGAAAGTAATGCACCACATCGTTTTTTCCACAGTCACCACGGCAGAAATGTTGAAATGCGCTGAGGGCATAATTCCTACTGATAGGTGTATCACTACTCAACAATTGGCCTTAAAGCTGTCAGTCAGCAATGGTAGTGCAAATGCAGTTATAAAAACTCGGATTTTCTAAGGTTTGCGCAAGATGGGTTCCTCGAAGTCTCACAAATGACCATCGATTACAAAGGAAAGCACTTTCTTCTGAATTGTTGGAGCATTTCAATGCTGAGGGAGAGAACTTTCTGGCTAAGATCGTAACAGATGACCAAACTTGGGCACATCATTTTGAACTTGAGACCAAAAGGCAGTCAATGGAGTGGCATCATCCGCAATCACCACGAAGAAAGAAATTCAAGACAACTCCTTCAGCTGAAAAGGTCATGATCACTGTCGTTTATGACATTGAAGGTATGATTCTTGTGGATGTTATGCCAAGAGGAGAGAAAATCAATCTGCAAGCTTACATTAAGACATAGAAAAAAAAAACTCAATCAAAGTTTTCGCAGAGTTCGGCCGCACAAGAATCCAGCAGACCTGCTTCTCCTTCGCGACAATGCGCTCCCTCACACAAGTCTGGCAACACGGGAAGCAATCACCAAATTGGGTTGGACTATAGTCTCGATTTGGCACCCTCTGATTTCCATCTTTTTGGTCCACTTAAAGATGTACTCCGAGGGGTAAGATTTGAAGATAATGAAGGAGTGATTCATGCAGCGAAGAAATGGCTACATAATCAAGAGAAAATCTGGTACGGGCTAGGAATCTCTCTCTCTCTCTCTCTGAACCTTAAGTGCCCAGGGCACATGGGGCTTCCGCAAGGGTTTTCCACAAATGCCTGTCCTTCGCCTTTTTTTCTGCTCTTGCCCAGGTGAGCCCTCTATTGCTCAACATCCTTTCTGTTGTTCTTCTTCATGTCTCTTTTGGTCTACCTTTACTTCTGTTCCCCTGTGGTGTCCATCTTAGTGCTATTTTTGGTAGTGAGTTGTCAGTCATTCGGAGCACATGTCCCAACCATTGCCAGCGTCTTTCCTCAATAATTGTTGTCAGTGGTTTCATCTGCATTTCTGCTAATAAGATGTTATTTCTTATAGTGTTTGGCCAAAATATTTTTCTAATTCTTCGTAAACATTTAGTCTGGACGGGCTAGGAATACATGCACTTATTTCGCGTTGGCATAAAGCCGTACAAGTTGATGGGGATTATGTTGAATAATACCGATGTTTACATGACATATCCATGTATATCGTGTATACATTTCATGCTTTTTGAATAAACAACTCCTGGGAAAAACGATGTGGTGCATTACTTTTTGAACGCCCCTCGTATGAAAATACCTGGCTCAGATACTGATCACATCATACTTTAGTAATGAACTATCGGTCACAGAAAATAATGACAATTATGCCACATTTCCTCACCAGAGTGCACAGTCGGGTAGCACATGTCTAAGGGAAATAAGCTGGAACCGTAAACTGGCCAAAACGAAGCGGAACACGATTTATATATATATATATATTTATATATCTTAGACAGTGGATCTTGTCCTCCAGGATGTCCAGGCAATTGAGGGATACACGCCGATCGCAGGGGACAAATTTAGCACAAATCTGTAGCCCATTGGCTGTTTGGTTACCCGAGTTGTCAGGCGCTCGGTTTATTGGCTCGGTGGTGGATTTTTTGTTGTTGTTGTACACACCGGAGTCCAGCCTCTAAAAATGGGCGCCAGAGAAATCTGGGAGGGTAAATGCGGCCAGGCGTGATACTGACTACATCAGACTTTCATGTGCCGAAGGTCTTGGTTATATGGACCTAACACCGAATCCCCAATATCTCTCTCTTAATGGCATGAAAAAGGGGAATTTACCGTTTAGCTTTAGCTCATTACACGTTCTGAGAAAAGCTGTACTTTGCAAAAATGCAACTCGTCGGATTTAAGTATTTGTGGTTTATGGAAATAAGAATAACTATATAATAAATATATAATAACTATATAATAAATAAGAATAATACAGGACTACGCCGAAAATGACAAATGAAATATTTTAAACTGAAGTGTTGCGGGGCATGTTACTTCTGTTCCACGCCTCCAGCTTAAAAATAAGGAGATGTTTATTGCAAATAAGAGAGAAAATGTTTACAGACTGAAAATAATCATGTGAGAACGAGTTCCTCAACTTTATCTTATTTTTTTTAAAAAATAGCCAAAGCCAGTCAGCACTGTAACGATGATGATGATTTATACTTAATGTTTCTGATATCTGTAGCAGGCAGAAAAGGGTGGTGGTGGTGTATTTTTAGCACATTTATAAAGTCTAGAACAGTGGTTCCCAATTAACACAAGTCAGCGGACCCCCTACTCTTTCAAAATGCAGGCCATGGACCCCTTACTCTTTCAAAATGCAGGCCATGGACCCCTTACTCTTTCAAAATGCAGGCCAGTGAACCTCCCTACTTCTGATAAGCTTGATATCTGTGTGCTAGCTATGGGCTTTAAATGCAGCAGAATTTTATTCAGAAAATGTGGGTAATCTTTAATGAGTAAACGCTACACCTGACATCCTTCCCGTGGCGTTAAACATCAGATACTGCTCGCATGCTAGTTCGCAAGTTTTCCAGCCTTCGGCGAGTTTTCAACGTCATCAAGGGATTTTATGCTTACTAATTTGGCCTCCCTTAACAATGTCCTCTTTAGACGTGGTCGACGTCTTTTTCTTCGGTCTAATGTTTTTCCACTTGATAGCTTGTTTTGGGATTCTCTGTTTCTTTTCATCACGTGACTGATATATGTCCATTTCCTTTTTCTGATCATCTATGTGTTGTTGTTCACTTATCTGCATTATCTCTGCATGGTTCCTGAATTCGTTCCACTTTATAATTTTCCTTAGGCCTTTGTTTTCCGTTGACTGATTTGTTGTCTGTTTCTTTAATTGATTTCCATCTTTCGCATGTATAAATGAGGGTGGATATTACAAATGAATTGAATAATCGTAACTTGGTTTTTGTGCTTATATCTTTTGAATGCCATATGTTCTTGAGATTTTTGAAGATCAATGCTGCTTTTGCACTTCTAATTCTAACTTCCTTTCGAGTGTGACCATCATTGTCTATGTAGCTGCCGAGATATGCAAACTGATTTACTTCTTCAACAGATGTTATTTATATTTTTTCTTCTTGATTAATGGGAAGTTTTATTATTTTTGTATTTTTCCATGTTAATTTCAAGTCCTATATTGCTAGCCAGTAAAGACAGGGTATCTGTTTTTTCTTTCTGTTTTTTTTTCTTGTATCGAATTCACATTGTCACTAATAAGAGTTATGCCATCTGCAAAATCAAGATCTTCTATTTGGGTTCCATGTACTCAATCAATGCCCGTTTTATATGTGCAACATTTTTTTCATTATGAAGTTTATAGCAATTCCAAAAATAAAAGGAGATGATATACATCTTTGTTTCACGTCTGTTTCAATCTGGAACCATTCACTCATTCCTTCTTCTGTGGTGACTGCACAAACATATATCCATTGTAGAGATCCTTAATGATGTTGACAATTTTAGATGGTATTCCGTATAGTCTTAAAATTCTCCTCATTGAATCTCTATGTATGCTATCAAATGCCTTTTTAAAGTCTATGATGTTCAGAATTAATGTATTTTGCTTTTCAATATGTTCTTCAAGTATTATTCTTAGAATAAAGATCTGGTCGAAACAGTTTCTCTCTTTTCGAAATCCTGCTTGCTCGTCTCTCATTGTTATATCCATTAATATCTTTACTTCTATTCAGGATGACTTTGCAAAATACTTTTGATACAACTGAGGTTATTCCTCTCCAATTATTGTAGTCGCTTCATTCATTCATTCATTCATTCCTTTGCATGTCCCTTGCGGAACTTTGCCTCCCAAACAGCACTCCTGTAGGCCTCTCGGTTGTGAGCAAGATGGCCTGCTGCTGCTGCATCCATTTCCAGATCATCAACGATGTCTTGCAGCCATCTTCGTTTCGGTCTTCCTCTCTTTCTTTTTCCCATTATGTATCCTTCCAATATGGTCTTCTCTAAATTATCATGACGTTTAATGTGGCCAAAATATTTAAGTTTTCTCTCTTTAATCCTCTTTACTAGCCAGCCTTCTTCAATATTAAGCTCTTGTAGTATAGATATATTTGTTCTTTTTTGTGTCCACGATATTTGGAGAACTCTTCTATAGCATTTACATTCAAAGGCATTTATGTGCTTCTCAGCTGTTTTGTTAAGTGTCCAGGTCTCACAGGCATATGTTGCGATGGGAAAGATGCATGCCCTTAAAAATCTTATTTTTGTGGTTCTGTCTGCTCCTCTCCACAGATTCTTTATTTGTTTTACTTTCTGAAGAGCAATAGATGTCCTCCTTTTAATTTCCCTCATTGTATCTCCATTATTAGTTAGTAGTGATCCAAGATATTCAAAACTCTCCACTTCTTCCAGTTTTTCCTCATTGATACATATTTCAGTTGCCTTGTTTGTTTTGTCAGTTGTCATCACTTTAGTTTTCTTTGCATTAAGATAGAGGTTCTGCTCTTCGCTGTTCTTGCGGACTGACATAATTAGTTTTTCCATTCCTTCTTGTGTTGTGGACAGCAATACTGTGTCATCAGCATATCTAATCTCTGGTATTTCATAACCTCCAACTGTTATGGCATCGTAATATTCTTTGTCTACATCTTCTCTAACATTCCTCATTATATTTTCAGTATACAAGTTAAATAAGTAGGGTGACAATATGCACCCCTGACGGACCCCTTGTTTTATATCAAACCAACTTGTTGTTTCACCATTTATTCTTACTGCTGCTTGTTGGTCTAAATACAGCAGTGATGTTAATTGTATCAAATGTGTTGGAAATCCCATTTTTTCCATTATTTCCCAAAGTTTCTGGTGTTGTACACAATCAAATGCCTTTGAGTAGTCTATAAAGGATAAATATAGATTCACATTAAACTCTATGCATTTCTCTATTATTAATCTTAGATTGAATATATGATCTCTTGATCTTCTTCCTTGCCTGAAGCCAGCTTGGACCATATTGACTTCTTCTTCTATTTTCTTTCGAAGTCTACCCATTATGATTTTTAACAGAATTTTACTGGCATGACTAATCAGGGCAACAGTTCTGTAGTTGATGCATAATTTCAGGTTACCCTTTTTTGGCAGTGGAATGAATACAGTTCTTTTCCATTCTTTTGGCCAAATACCTGAATGCCATATCTTTTTACATAGTGCATGATAGATTGTTGCACACTCCTTTCCTCCTGCTTTAATAAATTCAGCGGTTATCTCATCACATCCTGGTGATTTACCATTTTTCAGACTCTTTATTGCCCATAAAACTTCTTCCATTGTCGGCTCGGGTTCTTTCTCCTGCAATAATAATTCACACTGTTGATTTCTGCTTTCACAGTCGGTTGTTTCATACATTCTTTTGCAATATTCCTTCCATCTTTCCAGAATTTCCTCTGTCTCTGTCAGGGTATTCCCCATCTCATCACAAATTACATTTAGCTTAGGTGTGACATTTCTCGTCAATGTCTTCATTTCTTTAAACATTTCACTATCTCTTCCACACCTCTGATGTTCTTCTATTCTTTCACAACAATCTTGTATGTATTGTTTTTTGTCTTTTCTTATGTTTCTTCGTACTTCTTTTGTTAAAGTTTTATATTTATCTTTGTTGTTGTTTGTCACTCTCCACTGTGTCTTCATTTCTCTACATTGTTTTATCAGTTCGAGTGTACCGGCTGTGATCCATCTATTCTTTTGTGTTTTCTTTACTGGAACCATGTCTTTAGCTGTTGTTACTAAGATATCTTTGGCCTGCGTAGCCAATTCATCTGGTGTCATCTCTTCCTGTACAGCCATCAGGATTTCGAAACGGTTCTTCACTTTTATACCGTATTGTTCTGGTATATTTGTAAGGTCAAAGCGGAGTGGTCTTGATCCCATAACTATCTTTTTTATCTTTATCTTCATGTCTGCTATTAATAACTCATGGTCCGTGTCACAATAAGCACCTGGCAAAGTTTTTGCTGATGTTATGCTGGACCTCCACCTTCTCTGCACTAAAATGTAATCTATTTGATTCCTGGTTTTCCCATCAGGTGATGTCCATGTGTAAAGTCTTCTTGGATGTTGTTTAAAAAGTGTGTTAGCGATCATTAGCTCATTTTCCATACAAAACGCCATTAGATTGTCACCTGCCTCATTTCTGTGTCCTATGCTAAATTTCCATACAACCTGTCCTTCATCTTCTGCTCTTTCTGTACCAATTTTTGCATTAAAATCACCCATTATAAATACAATATCATTTTTCCGTACCTGGTCCATTGTCGTCTGCAGTGTGTTATAAAAATGTTCTACTTCATCTTCTTCTGCTGCTGATGTAGGTGCATATACCTGGATGACTGTTACATTTCTAGGAATGCCCTTAAGTCTGATTGTTAGGATTCTATCACTTACTGGATTGTAGCCTAGTAATGCTTTTGATGTTGATTTGTCCAAATAAAAAGCCACTCCATTCTTTCCTCCTACTTCTCCGCCAGAATATATAAATATATTATCATTCTCGCTCTTAAAGTGTCCTGATCCTTTCCATCGATGTTCGCAGATTCCCAAAATGTGTATCCGCGTTCTTTTCATCTCGTCACTTATTATTTGATATTTTCCCTCATACATACTTCTTACATTCCATGTTCCTACTCTTATTTTTCTTTTTAGTTTGATACAGGGGTTTTCCTTGGTAACACCGTCAGGATTTTGTCCGTCATCACAATTACTAGTACCGACCTCTGCCTCACACTCTTCCCCAGTGTTAAAATTAGATCTATCTGGCCTGGAGGACTCACCACCAGATCTTTTTCCTATTTGACTTTCCATGATTGCTGCTTGGGTTTCTTGGTATGTTTCCAGAATGTAGTTTACCATTGCTTTCCTTCCGGGCAGTGACTGTACTAGTCAGTGATCGTAGCCATTGTCCCTACATTGAGATCATCTGCCTACCATCATAGAATGGTGACCATAACCAACATTATCTGTCAGCTGCTCTCCCATTCCATCCACCACCTGCTCCCATGGCTTCACGTCACCCTGATCGGGGGGCTATACGGGTACTCCACCTTGCCCAAGGGTGTCCCGTAGACTGACGGAGGTAAGGAGGCGTCTTACTTCTCCTTTGATAGGGGCTACCCCTACCCCGCTAACCGCTGTAACAATGATTCTTTTTTTTTTTCATTTAGAAGGGACCTTTTCTTCTTTCTAAACTTTATTAAACACTCTCTGTAATTGGCTCATGTTGTCAATGTTAATAGCTTTTAATATTCTTCATCTTCACCTGCAGCTTTGTTGTTAGCCATTAGATTCACTGCTGTTTCAATTTCGTGTAGGTTGACATTTAGTTGTGGGATTGGTAAGTCAGTTTCAAGGTTTATCAATTCTTTTCGGTGTGGTTGATTAAGTATTTCTTGGAAGTGTTCGACCCATGTTTGTTTTTGACCTTTACTTGATGTTAATAAGGTGCCAGTTTTGCTAAAGATTGGTCTTTCTTTGGATGTTAGTCTACCCGTTAGTCTCTTTTGTATGTTATATCGAGTTTTGCTGTCTCCTGTTTTTGTTGCTTTCTCTGCTTCTTTCCCCATATTGTCCATGTATTCTCTCTTATCTCTTCTAACTGAACTTTGTACTTTATTGTCTAGTTCTTTGTATGTTGCTTTTGCCAAATATTTTCCAAGATCTGTCTTTATATTCAACACTCCTAGTTTGGCTGATCGTCTTTCATGTTCGTATTTCCATGCCTTTTCCGATATCCATGCTTTTCTATTTTTTTTTTTTAGTCCAGCGCTTGCTTTTGCTGTTGAAATTATGGCTGTGCTGTAAGAATTCCATAATTCATCTATATCTGTCCCCTCTATTTCAGTGAGTGCTGCGAAATGATTGGCAAGTTCTAGACTGAAATTATTGTTAGTATTTTCTTCCTGTAGGTTGTGGCTGTTATCTTTCTGAGTACCGATTTCTTGTGTTGGCTTTTCAGTTTTAGTCTTATTTTCCCTATACACAGGTTGTGATCACTGTTGACATCTGCACCCCATATGCTCTTACATCTATCAGAGATGTTAAGAACTGCTTTCTAATACAAAAATGGTCTATCTGGTTTCTGGTTCTATCATCTGGAGATATCCATGTTGTTTTATGTATCTCTTTGTGTGGAAATATTGTTCCTCATATGACCATGCCCTCTGTTAGACATAGTTCAATTAATCTTTCTCCATTCTGACTTACCGTATCAATTTCTTCTTTCCCCATTACTTTTTCGACATCAGCGTTATCTTTTCCTATCTTGGTGTTGCACTACCTTGGCGTTGCAGTCTCACTTTATGATGTCATGTTTAGGGACTTTGTTTCTTGTGTTGTTGCAGCTGTTGATAGAAATCGTCTTTTATTTCATCATCTGCATCGTTCGTGAGTGCATAACAATGTATGATTATCATTTTTCCGTGTCTTAATGTGTATCCTGCTCTTAATATACGACTATTCACTGATTCCCATTGTATAAAGCTCTTTGCTGCTAAATTTGACATAGTTATACCCACTCCTTCTTAGTATTTCCCATCGTCTCTGCCTGATTGCATTATTAACATACGGTTTTCCGCAGATCCTTTCACTGCTTCTGGCCATCGCATTTCACTAATGCCCAGTACGTCTAGGTGGTATCTATCAATTTCTCGGATTACCTGAGCTGTTTTTGATGGTGCTGCCACTGTTCTAACATCCCAGAATTCAATCCTTGTCACGTATTTGGGGCAGATGAATGCATTCGTTAGATCGTTGTCTCAGTTCTTCTGAGCTGGTATCCCTGATGCGCCATCCTTGACTCGGTTGGTTTTGTTGCGAGTTTCCATAACAATTCCTTTTTTTACCCATCCTTATTCCCCTCTAGTGGGTCTCAGGATGTGATTGTTAGCTCAGCTCCCTGTTCAGAATATGTAACGGATCAAGTGATCAATGCGCCATCTTGCACGTGACCCGGAAGTAGCTACATTACACTAAAAAACATAACTTTATTGAATTTTCAAAATGACAATAATGTAGTTAAGAAAAAATGGACAGCAAATAGCATTCCTAATTGTTCTGAGAAATGAACAGAATATGAAATGTGTGACAGCTAATTAATCTAAACATGATGAGAGAAATAATGCCTCTTTTTATTCCGTTTTCACGTCTGGTTCAATGTTTCCTATTTTAGGAAAGTTGATTTAAAAAATATTTCCTCCACGCCGGTGTCATTGAAAAAAAACCGGGTGTTAAAAAAAAGGACCTTGAGTTTTTGCAACGGACCCCTACGGAAGGGTCCACGGACCATCAGTTGGGAACCACTGGTCTAGAGCATGCCCCAAACCATGTATCTGGGAACATTCACTGGCAATTTCTTCTCAAATTAGTCGAAAAACTCTTGGCGTCTGGAAATAACGTCAGGCCTGGCAAATGACATCTTTAACAAAAGTATGTCGATGTTCCCTTGATACGAGGGATGAGGTTCCACTGTTGAATTTGTTGCAGCTGTACGTCGACGTGGCAGATTGCCTAAGTGTAATATATTTGTAGTTTAAACTCTGTCTATCATGGACCCCTAGCAAACGTCAGAGACTCAGGTTAATGACATTAATGATCTCCACCAGCTTGTACTCCGATAATCTCGAACAGTTATTGTCGATGACATGCTAGCTCATAGCCTCCTATATTAGCTGGCCTACAAGTCGTGAAAAAAGACAGATGGAGATGGAGAGAAAACTATGTCCTGAATAAAAACTGCTGATAAGTATCAGGTAACATAATATAAACACATTATATATGGTATGTTCCAGTTTGTCTATAATCTAGCGTAGGAAGTTTGTAAATGATGGCGAAATGTTTTCTATTACAAGGCAGTTTTTATGGAACTTCTGTCAAGTATACCGTGTTGTAGATCTTATATATCAAAATAATAGGTTGTAGATCTTATATATCAAGATAATAGGTTGTAGATCTTATATATCAAGATAATAGGTTGTAGATCTTATATATCAAGATAATAGGTTGTAGATCTTATATATCAAGATAATAGGTTGTAGATCTTATATATCAAGATAATAGGTTGTAGATCTTCTGTGTCAAGGTAACATGTTGTAGATGCGTAGTAACGTCAGATTACAGAGTACTCGTGCGATTTAAAGTTCTCAAAGAAAATAGAATACTAAACTCAAAAGAAATCGAGAAAACAAACTCATATAGTGCTATAATGTTTTATTTTCTTTGGCGCTAGTATATCACTGACTCTTTTTATTAGGACACTTTTTATTTATTTATTTATTTTTGAAGGACATAACAATTTCATCTGCGATATGATTTTGTGTGTGTGTGCGCGCGTGCGCACGGCTGCGTTGCCGTACAACTTAGAGGAAACATTGGTAATAGGTTGTAGATTTTCTGTATCAAGTTCACGGGTTTTACATCTTCTATGTCAATATAAATATATACAGTATAAATATTCGAAGAAACATAAGAAAAGACGAAAAAAAAGACACACAAGATTGTTGTGAAAGAATAGAAGGACATCAGAAGTGTGGAAGAGATAGTGAAATGTTTAAAGAAATGAAGACATTGACGAGAAATGTCACACCTAAGCTAAATGTAATTTGTGACAAGATGGGGAGCACCTTGACACAGACAGAGGAAATTCTAGAAAGATGGGAAAAATATTGTAGAGGAATGTATGAAACAACTGACTGTGGAAGCAGAAATGAACAGTGTGAATTATTATTGGAGGAGAAAGAACCCGAACCGACAATAGAAGAAGTTTTATGGACAATAAAGAATCTGAAAAATGGTAAATCACCAGGATGTGATGAGATAACCGCTGAATTTATTAAAGCAGGAGGAAAAGAATGTGCAACAATCTATCATGCACTATGTAAAAAATATGGCATTCCAGTATATGGCCAAAGAATGGAGAAGAACTGTATTCATATCACTGCCAAAAAAAAAAAGGTAACCTGAAATTATGCACAAACTACAGAATTGTTGCCCTGATTAGCCATGCCAGTAAAATTCTGTTTAAAATTATAATGGGTAGACTTCGTAAGAAAATAGAAGAAGAAGTCAATATGGTCCAAGCTGGTTTAAGATAAGGAAGAGGATCAAGAGATCATATATTCAATATAAGATTAATAATAGAGAAATGCAGAGTATTTAATCTGAATTATCTTTTATAGACTATTCAAAGACATTTGATTGTGAGCATCACCAGAAACTATGGGAAATAATGGAAAAAAATGAGATTTCCAACACATTTGATACAATTAACATCACTGCTGTATCTAGACCAACAAGCAGCAGTAAGAATAAATGGTGAAACAACAACTTGGTTTGACATAAAACAAGGGGTCCGTCAGGGGCGCATATTGTCACCCTACTTATTTAACTTGTATACTGAAAATATAATGAGGAATGTTAGAGAAGATGTAGACAACGAATATTACGATGCCATAACAATTGGAGGTTATGAAATACCAGAGATTAGATATGCTGATGACACAGTATTACTGCACATAATGCAAAAATGAATGGAAGAACTAATTATGTCAGACCGTAAGAACAGCGAAGAGCAGAACCTCTATCTTAATGCGAAGAAAACTAAATTGATGACAACTGACAAAACAAACAAGGCAGCTGAAATATGTATCAATGAGGAAAAATTAGAAGAGGTAAAGAGTTTTGAATATCTTGGATCACTACTAACTAATAATTGAGATACAATGACGGAAATTAAAAGGAGGGCATCTATCGCTCTACAAAAATAAGATTTTTAAGGGCAAGCATCTTTCCCATCGCACATATGCTTGTGAGACCTGGACACTTAACAAAACAGCTGAGAAACACATAAAAGCCTTTGAATGTAGATGCTACAGAAGAGTTATTCAAATATTATGGACACAAAAAGAACAAATATATCCATACTACAAGAACTTAATATATTGAAGGCTAGTTAGTAAAGATGATTAAAGAGAGAAAACTTAAATATTTTGGACACACTAAACGTCATGATAATCTAGAGAAGACCGTCTTGGAAGGGTACATAATGGGAAAAAGAAAGAGAGGAAGACCAAAGCGAAGATGGCTGCAGACATCGTTGATGATCTGCAAATGGATGCATCAGCAGCAGGGCATCTTACTAACAACTGAGAGACCTACAGGAGAGCTGTTAGAAAGACAAAGTTCCGCAAGGGACATTCAAATAACTGACTGAATTATGTCAGTATAATGTGATGTAGATCTTCTGTTCCAAGACAATGAGCTGTAGGTCTTCTAAACCAAGCCAGCGTATTATAAATAGCTACCGATTCACTCAGAAAAAGCCAGTTGTTTACTTTAAGATCCGACACTCGTGTTATGAAAACTGTCTATTAAGATGGATAATGTTTTTCTCTCAGTGAGACCCGCCACAGCACATGACTGTCACAAATAAACCGGAAAACAAAGTCTTCAACTAGCAGTGAGTTTCATTACATTTTTTTTTCAGCATAAGATTTCCTCTTTAAGGTAGATTCATTCATTTGCTTGTCCCTTGCTGAACTTTGCTTCCCTAACAGCTTTCTTGTATCCTCTCGGTTGTAAGCAAGATGCCCTGCTGCTGATGCATCCATTTGCAGATCATCAATGATGTCTTGCAGCCATCTTCGCTTTGGTCTTCCTCTCTTTCTTTTTCCCATTATGAACCCTTCCAAGACCGTCTTCTCTAGATTATCATGACGTTTAATGTGTCCAAAATATTTAATCCTCTTTACTACCCAGCCTTCTTTAATATTAAGTTCTTGTAGTATGTATATATTTGTTCTTTTTTGTGTCCATGGTATTTGAATAACTCTTCTGTAGCATTTACATTCAAAGGCATTTATGTGTTTTTCAGCTGTTTTGTTAAGTGTCCAGGTCTCACAAGCATATGTTGCGATGGGAAAGATGCTTACCCTTAAAAATCTTATTTTTGTGGTTCTATCTGTTCCTCTCCACAGATTCTTTAGTTGTTTTACTTTCTGAAGATCGATAGATGTCCTCCTTTCCCTCATTGTATCTCCATTATTAGTTAGTAGTGATCCAAGATATTATGAATTATCCATTTCTTCCAGTTTTTCCCCATTGATACATCTTTCAACTGCCTTTTTTGTTCTGTCAGTTGTCATCATTTTAGTTTTCTTCGCATTAAGATAGAGGTTTTGCTCTTCGCTATTCTTACCTTCCATTACTTTTTGCATTCTGGACAGAAATACTGTGTCATCAGCATATCTCATCTCTGGTATTTCATAACCTCCAATTGTTATGGCATCGTAATAGTCTTTGTCTACACCTTCTCTAACATTCCTCATTATATTTTCAGTCCACAATTTAAATAAGTAAGGCGACAATATGTATACTCACGCAAATATCAACATTTTGCAAAGGCTAATTTATGTGGATCTAGCTGGAAACACCGTTCAGACATCTTTTACAATTGCTTGTAAAATCTATCACCAATATCGTTTCTTTGCCCCAAATTGTAAAAGTACCCTAGAGCGAAGAGAATTGCTACTTATTTTTACACCTTTTAAAGCCGGAATAAATGGTAATGTAAACTTATCATACCTTAGGGGCACAGAGGGATACTGTGTTGGTGCCCATCTTTTTTTTGATCTGTCGGGACACTACAGAGTAATTTATTACACCAGAAAACTCATTTCTCTGAACTAACTTACAGAGAACTTTCAGACATTTTTCACATATTTCGTTACGTGTTCAGTCATAGACAGTGTTAATGTTATGTGTACAATTCAATGTTACGTGCATAGTTTGATGTTTTGTGCACACTTTAATGTTTTGTGCACATTTTAATGTTATGTGCATAGTTTAATGTTATGTGCACAGTTTAATGATATGTGAGCAGTTTAATGTTATGGGCACAGTTTAATGTTTTGTGCACAGTTTAATGTTATGTGCATAGTTTAATGTTATGTGCATAGTTTAATGTTATGTGTATAGTTTAATATTATGTGCATAGTTTAAGTCGTGTTAAAAAAAGAAACATATTTTCATTCTTATCCAGCTATTTTGACTAACCGGCCGTAGGAATTTTGTTCCCCCCCCCCCCCCAAAACCACATGATGCAGTAACAAACTTTGCTGCCCTACAAAACTCTCATATTTTAAAAACGACTAAATTTTATTATTTCCGATCTGCAATTTTAAATACCATCAATAACGATGTACAAATGAGTTTTAAAAATCATTAATTGTTGTGAAAAATATAAATTTATTACAAAATGAGAAACAAAATGAATGTGTATTTATTACTTAAATAATAATAATACTCATCACATGCAGAACAATGAACCTTTGACCCACACACACACACAAATGATTTGTATTTGTCTAGCTTTTAGCGTGGATGTCGTCATGTTATTTGCACTTTTATTGTTTCAAGTAAACATCTCGTGTTTAAAACGAGAGATTCCGTGCTTCTATATTCTCAAAATCAGAAAGAAGTTCAGTATCGTCTATTTTTTTTTTTTATACTGATTTCATGCTCAAATGAAATCATGGCAGGTACTTGAATTTTGCCAGTGTAGAGCTTAAATAATTTTACTGTTTCTACAATAATATAGAATTGTGATTTATGTATACTAAACAGTCTGACGAGATGGTGTGAGAGGAGATCACCAACTTAGCCAATGGGCTGCATGAAGGATAGGGTACTCTCTCTCTCTCTCTCTCTGAACCTTAAGTGCCCAGGGCACATGGGGCTTCCGCAAGGGTTTTCCACAAATGCCTATCCTTCGCCTTTTTTTCTGCTCTTGCCCAGGTGAGCCCTCTATTGCTCAACATCCTTTCTGTTGTTCTTCTCCATGTCTCTTTTATAGGGTACTCTGGAGAAGCATAATAGCCAACCCCAATCGGCACTGCACCTGATGTTGATGATGATGATGATGATTGAAATGTTCTCTGATTAATAGTGTCTTATACTTCTGCCACATGGATCGATTATATTTGCTGGACTTCGAGTGAGGGCGACTGTCACGTATAGCAGCACAGTGCGGCCGTTCAAATGTTATCAACCTAATGCACTTTCATACAGCCTTGTTAACACGTTGTGACCCCGACGATGTTGTCTTTCTCCATTGTCACTTTTTAAATTATTAATACACGTTACTACTTCTTCTTTTTGTTAACTTCAACAGTTCAGAATGTCACTACACATGACATTACGATTCACAACAAGAATGAAATATTAACACATCATCATCATCATCATCATCACCTTTCACTCCCTTGAGAGCATAGGCCATGGATAAAGGCTCTCCAGTCATCCCTATTCTTGGTATTATTCTCTGTTTCCTTTCACTTGCAATCCTTGTCTCTGAGCACTGTCATAATTTATTAACACACACAGTCACTGTAAAATTCAGATGGTTCGTTCCTGAATCAAAGTATCTTACCCTACATCCTTCACGCGCCGCTAAACGTCACATATGACTCACATGGTAGCTTGCCAAGATTTCCTGTTTTCGGCGAGATGTTATACCCACTAAACTGGCCTCTTTTAACAATGTCCTCTTTAGAGTTTCCCGTGGTCGACCTCTTTTTCTTCGGCCTTTTGTGTTCCACTGATAAAGCTATCAAGGGATTCTCTGGTTTTTCTTCCCAGCACATGTCCGACATATGTCCATCTTCTTTTTTTTTTATTACCCATGAGACAGGTTGTTGTTTGCTCATTTATCTTATCTCTGCGTTGTTCTTGAATTCGTTCCAATTTATACCGAGTATTTTCCTGAGGCATTTGTTGTCAAAAGAGTCTAATTTCTTGTCTATTTCTTTAATTGTTTTCCAGCTTTCACATGCATAAATGAGGGTGGATATCACATTTGAATTAAATAATCTTAACTTGGTTTTTGTGCTTATAACTGTCGAATGCCATATGTTCTCAATATTCTTGAATGCTGCTTTTGCAATTTTAATTCTAACTTCCTTTTTGGTGTCACCATCCTGGTCTATGTAGCTGCCGAGATATGCAAATTGGTTTACTTCTTCGACAGCTGTTCCTTCTACATATATTTTCCTTCATGGTTAATGAGAAGTTCCATTATTTTTTTCCTTGTTAATTTCAGGTCCTATTTTACTAGTCAGTGAAGACAGGCTATTTGTTTTTTCTTACGTTGATTTCACATTTTCACTGATAAGAGTCCTGTCATCTGCAAAATCAAGATCTTCCAGTTGGGTCTACGCAATCAATGCCCGTTTTACATGTGCTGCATTTTTTCATTATGAAGTCTATAGCAATTCCAAAAGAAGCAAGGGAGATAATATACAGCCTTGTTTCACACCTTTTTCAATCTTCTTCTGTGTTGACTGCACAAATATATCCTCTGTAGAAGTCCCTAATGATGTTGACAATCTTAGATGATATTCCATATTTTCTTAAAATTCTCCACAGTGAATCTCTGTGTATGCTATCAAATGCCTTTTTAAAGTCTACGAAGTTCAGGATTAATAGTTTTTGCTTTTCAATATGTTCTTCAAGTGTTAGAGTATAGATCTGGTATAGACAACTTCTCCCTTTTCGAAATCTGATTGTTCTTGTCTTATTTAAGCATGCACTATATCATTAATTCTGTTCACATTTAATCTTCTTCTTCTTCTTCTCTTCTTCTTCTTCTTCAGCTTTCCGAGCCATTAAGGCTCACTGCTACAGATAAAGTTCGCCTCTATTCCTCTCTATCCCGAATCTTCTCTCTCCAGTTGGTGACACCAATCTATTTTATATCCTCGTCTATGTTGTCCTTCCATCTATGTCTTTAATGTTCATCAATCGAAGTTCATAAGTATCAAATTAAGGCATCTACGAAAGAATTTTACGCAAAGTTCCGAAAGATATCAAATCTTCTGCATTTCTCACGCAGTACAACTAACCACTTTCTAACTTGAAATGCTATCTTCTGTCCGTCCTAAACTACTTCTGGTTCTAAACTGCTTCTCTATCTCCTGAATATCTACTGCTCTGCGTATTCATCTGTTCTATCTGTTGTTATTCTCCTATCTATCCTTTCTGTCCTCTGCCTGTCTTCTCCTTCTTTTCTGTCTTCCTCTTTAAAATTGCATGCCTAGCTTATATATCGTATTAGTTGTCCAATAGGACACACTTCTAGATCTTTCTATTAGTCAGCTGTTTGACTACTTAGACAAGTTGGTCCACTCCCTTTGGTCATTTTATTGGTCCGCTGGAATATGCACGTGTGCAAACTGAGTCATAAGATTAGCAAATATTCCTCATCTGTCAGTAAGTCTGTAACGTCAATTCAGTCTATTTCAATTTTCTCGCGTGGATAAACTCTTTTTATCTAGTTTCAGGTGTTTGCGATACCTGTAGGGGATATCTGTTTACATACTGCCTGTCTGTCTCCATATTGCTGATTTAACCATTCAGTTTAGTCGTATCAGGACTTTTATAATCTGGGTGTTTCTCTTTAATATGCCTTTCTCACAGCTTCATTGTGTCTAGTATATCTACTTAATTCTGTCCTAATACTACTAACACTGTAGGAGTGTTCCTCTTCCACAGGTTCTCAAATTTTTCCATCGTTTCTTATCTACTTTACTTATCGATCATAACTATAATAAAATGCTAATAGTAATAATAATAATAACATTAACACTACTGATGATAATTATAATACTACCCTAATATACAAGGCACGATGTTACATACCACCCCTTGTTTTAGTTATATTACGGCAGAGCTACGAGTTTATTATTCTCCACGGCAGAACTACAAGTTGTTATCAGCTCGCGACCATTTCACCATTAATGGGTTGTGTTTGTTAATTAATTCGTTTTCTGGATCCATCGTTTGTTAGCTTACCGTGGCTATACATGCGAGAATTTTGCAAGGTACATGCAACATAAAGTTCCGTTACATTTGTGCTTATTTATGCGGCGCGACCGAAGAGCTGCTTTCATTCTAAACTTACCTATTCGAATATATGTCATAATGTTGAATGCTGGTTTATCGTATCGCACAGACTCTCCTTCGACCCCGATGAAAAAAACGAAAAGGATGTTCTGCACGTGCGTAGATGTGTTCTGCACGTGTGTTGGGGTGTTCTGCACCTGTGTTAAGGAAAAATGTGTCAACAAAACTATCGTCTCTGCCACCGAGATATCCATGATCAATACGATCATTGTTTTCAATTGTGTATACACGACATCTTTCATCTATCGCAGACCAGAGGGGGATACAATACGGAGATCTGGGACCCTGTAAACTTGAGCTGGGGTAAATGACACCCAATCATAAATTTTTTTAGACCGGACTCGCAAACATTTCTATTGTTCTCCTTCCAATTTTAAATTTACTTGATTGTGTTATAAGAGCAAAGTAGATTCTGAAGCATTGTGATGTTGGATGCAATAAGGCAGGTGACAACAACAATTTTCAGCAATGGTGCATTTGTTTATTTATTTATTTCGATATGTTATTGTCTCCTGAAACATTTAAAGACTGATATGTCATCAGTTTTTCTGTCTCCTGAAACATTTAAAAGACTGATGTGATCTCAGTTTTTCTGTCTCCTGAAACATTTAAAAGACTGATGTGATCTCAGTTTTTCTGTCTCCTGAAACATTTAAAAGACTGATATGTCATCAGTTTTTCTGTCTCCTGAAACATTTAAAAGAGTGATGTGCTATCAGTTTTTCTGTCTCCTGAAACATTTAAAAGACTGATGTGATCTCAGTTTTTCTGTCTCCTGAAACATTTAAAAGACTGATATGTCATCAGTTTTTCTGTCTCCTGAAACATTTAAAAGAGTGATGTGCTATCAGTTTTTCTGTCTCCTGAAACATTTAAAAGACTGATATGTCATCAGTTTTTCTGTCTCCTGAAACATTTAAAAGACTGATATGTCATCAGTTTTTCTGTCTCCTGAAACATTTAAAAGACTGATGTGCTATCAGTTTTTCTGTCTCCTGAAACATTTAAAAGAGTGATGTGCTATCAGTTTTTCTGTCTCCTGAAACATTTAAAAGAGTGATGTGCTATCAGTTTTTCTGTCTCCTGAAACATTTAAAAGACTGATATGTCATCAGTTTTTCTGTCTCCTGAAACATTTAAAAGACTGATGTGCTATCAGTTTTTCTGTCTCCTGAAACATTTAAAAGACTGATGTGCTATCAGTTTTTATGGATTTGGAGCCACGCATTGTCGTTCTTCTTAACTGAACGGATTGCTTGCAGCGAGGTCCACCAAAATCTCACTAAAATTCTCATAAACCTTACAAGAAAATGTTGAAAATGAGCGGAGAGGAAATCACAAGAAGAAATAAAAGAACAGTAACAAACATACAACTCCTGAGGACATAATCTTTTATACAGACGGATCAGTGAGCAGGGAGGAAGGTGGGGGCGGGGGCGCTAGAATCGGTTGGGGTTCTGCAGGTAAAACATTCAAACTCATGGCTGGGGCTTATACAAACATCTATTCAAGTATCAAAAGTGCCGTGCTGCGTGGCGTAGGCGATCATTTCTCTCCACAACTTCCTGTCTTTAGACTTGATTATGAGATCCGCCGGTGACTTTCTTTCTAGCCACACTAACAGCCCATCCAGTAACTTATCTCTCGGTCTTCCTCTGTCTCTTCTTCTCTCATTTTTTCCACAGAATGTGTTTCAATTTTCCTATTCTCAGAAAATGTCCTACAAATCTCGCTTGTCTGCCTCTGATCTTTGCTGTAGTTTGCCTTTTTAACTCCAGCCTCTCTTAAGACTTCTTCGTTGGTTTTCTTAGATGCCCATGGTACCTCCAACATCCTTCTTATGAATCACATTTCCATGGCCTCCATTTCTCACTATACTCTTTTATTCATGGACCATGCTTCCCATCCATAAAACAAAATTGGCTCGACGTGGGAGGCCCTTCATTATTATTTCGTATATCTATTTCGCCTCTGTTGTCCTCATAGAGTTCTTTAATGTATTCGCACCATCGTGCCATTATTTCATCTCTGTCCATTACTGTATGCCGCTCCTTTGACTTCAGGCAACCAGTCTTGTGGTATGCTCTTTTGTTTGTTAACTCCTTTATTTGTTTGTACATATCTCTTGCGTTTCCATGATGGTGTGTCTATATTTCATTACATTTCTTATTTAGTCACTCTTCTTTAGCTTTATTGCATTTGTGTCTTATTTCTTTATTTATTTTGTCATATTCATCTTTATGTTTCTTAAGGCTTCTCCAGTTCATTAGTTGCAAAATTTCTTCTGTCATCCATTCCTGTTTAGCATGTCGTTTATTTGGAGGTAGGATTTCAATAGATCTTTGCTGAATATCTTTAAGCATATTCCATTGTTCATCAATCGTTTCAGTCTTCTCCATAGCATTATACCTATTATGTACTATGGGCCTATATTGTTCTTGTATTGCCTCATCTTTCCGTAACAGCTCTCTATCTAGTTCTTTGTTTTTAGCTGCTACCTTTAACCTCTTTAGCCTGATTCTCACTTTTCCTACGACTTGGATGTGGTCACTGTTGTAGTCTTCGCTTGGTATTGTTTTCACGGATATTAGTGAGTTCCTGAAACTTCTGTTGATCATAATGTAATCTATCTGGTTACGTATGTTATTATTTGGGCTTTTCCATGTCCATAGTCGCCTTGGGTATTGTTGAAACCAAGTATTTCCTATTATCATTTTATTCTTTTCTGCCCACTCAATCAACATCTCTCTTCTTTTGTTTTTGATTCCTAGTCCATACTTGCCAGTAGCTTCATTGTCTTGTTCAGTCCCTACTTTCTCGTTTAAATCACCCAGCACAAAGTTTACTTCCCATGGTTTGCACTGTTTCATTGCCATGTCCAGAGTGTTGTAACATTCTTTTATCTCATCATCAGAGCTTTCTGAAGTTGGTGCGTATACTTGGATGAGATTTGTGTCTATTTGGTGGCCTTGTAATTTAACAATTAACACTCTGTCTGATATGCACCAGAAACGTTCCACGGTTCTTGCTGTCTTCTTATCCAATATTATGCCAACTCCATTTCTACACTGGTTTCCCCCGGAATATATTATTTTGAAGTCTATATGATCTCTGCTTCCTGCTCCAGTCTGTCTCATTTCACACAAACCAAGGATGTTAATTTCCATTCTTTTCATTTCTTGTTCGATGTTTTCCAGGCTCTGTTAGTGTTATAATGTTCCATGTTGTAATTACTGTGGTGTTAATTGTGTTTTCTTTTGCGTACAGTAGTTGGATGACGATCTGGTATCACCTGTCGCACGTGATAGTCCCTACCAGACGAGGTTGTTCTACTGGAACCCTCATTAACGTCGTTATGATTCAAAGAATTGTGGATTGTCATGATTGTTCTTGGGAATGTACAGTGTTGGTTTCCCTTGCCTTCTACCGGTTTGTTTATGGTTTACTCCACTAACCTTTGACTCTGGCCAGAGCCTACCCTGCAAGGCAGCAGGGGGGTTGAAATCAGAGTTTTCTCTTCTCTTAGATGAGCTACCAACCAAGACTAACGAGTCTCATCTACCCGAACCTCTGGTTTTTAGGCGCCAGTTTCTTGCCTTTCGACCCGTCTCCTGGCAGTTTAAACAGTTCCGCCACGAGAAGGCTAGGAGCTGGACTTGGACTGTCAGAGGTTATTTGAGACGCATATTCAAGTATGCGCATGGAAATAGAGGGCATCACGCAAGCATTAAAATGAGTAGTGACACAGAAAACACACCTCATCAACATCATTACAGGCGTTCAAAGTCTATTAAGGAAAGTGGAACAAAAAGCTATCAGAAGTGAATGGCAAGAAACAATAAATCTCACTTCAAACGCGTCACATTGGTATACTGTTCAGGCCAAGCCGGAGTCGACGGAAACAATAAAGCCGACCAGCTAGCAACAAGGGCCAAACCAGAGGACCTCATCAAAATGGACAAATCGGACCTGTACAAATCCTTCAAGCAACACCTCGATCAACAAATGCAAAGCAACTTCCTCCACAGTACCTATCACATACGACTCAATGCATTACATGTAGCCAAGGGCAGTGATTGCAAATCCCAACTAAATGTTAGGTAAAGTTTCTGCAAATGTTTCCTCTAAGGTTTTGCAGTTTGTGTGCAAAATTTTGAACCTGTGTGCAGATATGTTCTTTAAAAAAAATTGTGCGCAGATGTGGTCGTACCCTCCAATTCTCTCTCTCTCTCTCTCTCTCTCTCTGAACCTTAAGTGCCCAGGGCACATGGGGCTTCCGCAAGGGTTTTCCACAAATGCCTGTCCTTTGCCTTTTTTTCTGCTCTTGCCCAGGTGAGCCCTCTATTGCTCAACATCCTTTCTGTTGTTCTTCTCCATGTCTCTTTTGGTCTACCCTTACTTCTGTTCCCCTGTGGTGTCCATCGTAGTGCTATTTTTGGTAGTGAGCTGTCAGTCATTCGGAGCACATGTCCCAACCATCGCCAGCG
This sequence comes from Achatina immaculata, assembly GCA_009760885.1. Lineage (NCBI taxonomy): Eukaryota > Metazoa > Mollusca > Gastropoda > Stylommatophora > Achatinidae > Lissachatina > Lissachatina immaculata. The sequence continues at coordinate 11,534,942 of CM019709.1, read as the reverse complement.
TCTTTCCTCAATAATTGTTGTCAGTGGCTTCATCTGCATTTCTGCTAATAAGATGTTATTTCTTATGGTGTTTGGCCAGAATATTTTCCTAATTCTTCGTAAACATTTAGTCTGGAAAGAATTCAACTTGTTTTCTATGGTTTTGGTGATTTTCCAGCATTCACTTCCATAGAGTAGTACATTTAGAACATTACTCTTAAATATCCTGATTTTCATATTTATGTTTAGTTTTTTTTTATTTCCATGTAGTCTGCAGCACTGCAAAAGCCTGGTTTGCTCTAGTAAGTCTACTGTTGATGTCCTCTGTGCTGTCTCCATTTTCTACTACTCTGCTGCCAAGGTATACAAATTCGTTGACCTCCTCCACTAACTTGCTATCTACTCTGAGTACATTTCTGTTGTTCACATTTTGCTTCATTAACTTTGTCTTTCCTACGTTCTTTAGTCCTATGTTGTTTGCATTCTGAGTTAGCTTGTTTATTTTATCTTGCATATCTTTGTGACTGCTGATAATAGATAAATGTCGTCCGCAAAGTCAAGGTCCTCCAGGACTGTGTCAAGGGTCCATTGTAATCCTCTGCGTTTGTCTGATGTTGCCTCCTTCATTAACCAGTATACTGCCAAGATAAATAATGTTGATGATAGTACACATCCCTGTTTCACTCCTGTTTGTACCCTAAAGCTGCTGGAGGTATGTTCTCCACAGATCACTTTGCACTGAAAACCCTCATATAGGGCTTTGATTACATTTACTATCTTGTGGGGGAGGCCATGCCATCTTAGGATTTTCCACAGTGCATCTCTGTTGACACTGTCAAAGGCTTTCTCAAAATCTATGAATAGTGCATATGTTGTGCTATGCCACTCATTTGCCTGTTCTAATATTTGTCTAAGTACAAATATGTGGTCTATGCGTGATCTTCCTTTCCTAAATCCTACCTGCTCTTTCCGAAGTTTTTCCTCAAGTGTTGGTACAATTCTATTGATGATTATTCTGCAAAATACTTTACTGGTTAGTGGCAGTATGGTAATGCCTCTCCAGTTCCCGCAATCTCTGAGGTCACCCGTCTTTGGTAGTTTTACTATAAGCCCAGTTTTCCACTCCTCTGGGGCTTTTTCTAGATCCCAAATTTGTTGTAATATCCGGCAAAGTTGTTTAGGTGTTTCTGTTTCTTCTGCTTTCAATATCTCAGCAGTCACTTCATCTTCATCTGGTGCCCTGTCTGATTTTACCTTCTTTATCGCCTCCTTTACTTCACTTATTGTTATTGGTCCTGTATTGATGTTTAGTTCCGTTTTTGCTTCAGGTATGTCTATTGTTTGTGCTGCTTGCGTTCTGTTTAGTAGGGTGTTAAAGTGTTCCCTCCATCTTTCAATTTTTTCTCTTTCTCTACTGGCCAGTTGTCCATTTTGTATCCTTACTGCACTTTCACATCTTGTGTTGAAGTTACCTGTCATCTGCTTTGTGATTTTATATATGGTTTTCATGTCATTTGTATATGCTGCTTTCTCTGCTGCTTCTGTTAAGTTGTCATAATATTGACGTTTATCTTGACGGCATGATTCTTACACTTCTTTGTCTTTTTGTGCATAATTACTTAAAACTTGTTCTTTAAGCCGTTGTGATTTGGTGTTCAGTATTTTTTTTTCTTGATTTCTTTTCTTTGCTCTATCTGTTCCCATGTGGTCTTGCTTATCCATTCCTCTTTTTTCCGTTTCCGATATCCCAGCACATCTTTTGCTGTATCCTGTAGTGTTTTATTGAACTCTAGTATGGACATTTCTGCTTCGTCTTGTAGGACACTGAAGCGGTTCTTAAGTACTATTGAGAATTCACTTCTTGTTTGCTGGTCTTTCAGTTTTCTTGTATCAAAACGTATCTTTCTGTGTTCTCCGATTTTGGCTTCCCTTAATTTTAGTTTTATTTTTGCTACCAGAAGGTTGTGATCGCTTCCTACATCTGCTCCTTTCCTTGCTCGCACATCTTGTAGTGACCGTTTCCACAGAAAACCAAATCGATCACATACTAATAAACAACAGTTTATTAGTATGTGATCGATTTGGTTTTCTGTGTTTTTATCTGGTGACCTCCAAGTCACCTTATGGATGTTTTTATGTTGGAAAATTGTCCCTCCGATGGTCATCATGTTTTCTTAACAGAAACTGCACAGTCTTTCTCCATTTTCATTTATTTCTCCGATTCCTTCTCTTCCCATGATTCTTCTTCTATCTTCATTTCCTTCACCTACTTTTGCATTGAAGTCGCCCAAGATGAGTAGCATATCATGCTTGGGTATTGTTTCTACTGTTGCTTGGAGGCTGTTGTAAAAATCTTCTTTTAATTCCTCTTCAGCTGCTTCTGTTGGTGCGTAACAAACTATAATAGACAGCTTCGTGAATCTTGAGTTGAACCGTGCATATAATGATCTCTCATTTATTGAGGTCCATTTCAGCAATGCTCTTGATGCTTCTTTTGTTATAATCAATGCTACTCCTCCTTCATGAAGATCTTCTTTACCTGACCATATTATTGTATCTTCTGTGTGCTGTGTTGTTAATTTCCTTCTGCCTTGTCCTGTCCATCTTGCTTCTTGTATTCCTAGTATGTCTAGTTTGTATCTGTGCATTTCCTTGATGGTTTGTGCTAGTTTTCCAGTCTGGTTAAGTGTTCTTAGATTCCAGCTGCCTATTTGCATCTTGTGTTTAGGTTCCAGGAGGTCTGCAGTCGGGCTGGGGACTTGCAGTGGCTGGCTTTCATCCACAACCTTCATGGGCTCAGTTTCCTGATAAGCATTTCTCCTTCCACCTGCATTTGTTTTTTCCCTTGCTTCCGTTTCTGTAGCTGTCTGATAGTAAAAGTTTTTTTTTACCAGATAGGGTTGCTGGCCCTATGCCGAACCCTCCTTAGTCGCCTTTTACGATCATGCGTGGTAGGGTACAGTGGTCCTATTCTTTGCAGATCCCGGGTACCTCACGGGTGACCCTCCAATTATAGAATATAATTTAAAATTCTAATTTAAAGTTACGAAAACCCATACTGAGCTAATCACGTTACTGTACGAAAGCTTCATTGCTTGTAACCTTTTCATGTAAAAGTATTTGTTTGTTTGTTGTTGTTGTTGTTGCTGTTGTTGTTCAAGTATGCACCAGACATGGCAGGGGATCGTGTGTATCTCTAAAGTTGGTACCTGTTAGAGAAACTGAATTTAAGTCTGTGTCATGACCTCATTTCTTTCCGGTTGTCACGATAATATCGTCATGGCCACCTGCACAGTTCGGTAGTTCTCACCTGGCTAGACGGCTGCTCGTCCTACCGGAGTCCGTGATTCGAATCCCAGGTAATTCTCTTGTGATTTTTCTTTCTCTCACGTCTCACTAAAGTGCGTCGACAATGATTTTTTTCTAGGTCTAATCCTACAAAACTGTGTTCTCTTACTTTTGTGTTGTCTTGACTGCATCAAAAAAGTTATCTGCTGATTCTCGTATCCTATACCTTATTGGATGTCCTATCAGCCTGGATGATTGCTGAATTATATGTATCTCTCTGTTGTATTGATTGCTGCATTTTTATTTGTTTATTTTTTGATAATGATGTTTCTGTGGGTACGATAGTTACATTCGGGTAAAGAGACGTTTTGATGCACGTAAATATCGGGCGTTCCGGAGCAGTACACTGGGTTGCTCACAGGTAACTCATCAAAGTTGTTACACTCTGCTACATCTCTACTTCGTTACACTGATATACTCTATGTAACTTGATTACCTCTCTCTGAACCTTAAGTGCCCAGGGCACATGGGGCTTCCGCAAGGGTTTTCCACAAATGCCTGTCCTTCGCCTTTTTTTCTGCTCTTGCCCAGGTGAGCCCTCTATTGCTCAACATCCTTTCTGTTGTTCTTCTCCATGTCTCTTTTGGTCTACCCTTACTTCTGTTCAACTGTGGTGTCCATCTTAGTGCTATTTTTGGTAGTGAGTTGTCAGTCATTCGAAGCACATGTCTCAACCATCGCCAGCGTCTTTCCTCAATAATTGTTGTCAGTGGTTTCATCTGCATTTCTGCTAATAAGATGTTATTTCTTATGGTGTTTGACCAAAATATTTTTCTAATTCTTCGTAAACATTTAGTCTGGAAAGAATTCAACTTGTTTTCTATGGTTTTGGTGATTTTCCAGCATTCACTTCCATAGAGTAGTACATTTAGAACATTACTCTTAAATATCCTGATTTTCATATTTATGTTTAGTTTTTTTATTTCCATATAGTCTGCAGCATTGCAAAAGCCTGGTTTGCTCTAGTAAGCCTGCTGTTGATGTCCTCTGTGCTGTCTCCATTTTCTACTACTCTGCTGCCAAGGTATACAAATTCATTGACCTCCTCCATTAACTTGTTATCTACTCTGAGTACATTTCTGTTGTTCACATTTTGCTTCATTAACTTTGTCTTTCCTACGTTGATCTTTAGTCCTATGTTGTTTGCATTCTGAGTTAGCTAACTTGATTACCTAGGACCGACAAAATACATTCATACACAAACTTGAGCCATAATAAACATTTTAACTTCTATCAACTCCACAGTTGCGACATAACATTGATCAATCATCACATAATTCCAGCAGTTACAAGAGAACAGATTTATTGGTGGGGAAACCCCATTTGTTGGTGCATGTTGCCAATTGAAGTGGAAAGGAAAGGCTGATGAAAATCACAAAAACAAAATTTGAAGGGACATTTCCAACTTCTTACAACAGAAAACACAACATATTTCTCAATCTGAATTCACCACTTGTTAGCAGAAACATCTACACTCAACTCTACATAAAAACTAGAAACAAAACTGTCCTAAAAAGGACAAATTAATCAACTCTAACCATTTCCCTACAAAGAGACAGACTGCAACCTAAACTCTACAATTTCGACAACCCAGCTAGAAAGTACTAACTCTGAAAAAGGAACTTGCTTGAACCTATATTATTAGATCTCCTTCCTGGCCAGTCTCACCGTTCTTTTTTTTTCCACGTCTGCCCTTTTCCTGTGGGTCTCTTCCAAGTTCGTTAACAGTGCCTACCTATACGTGCGAATTTTACATCTCTGATTCGCTACAGGAGAGATCACTCTTTTCCCTTTATCCAAACCATTTACCTATCCTGTTCTGTTACACGGGGAGTTGGCACCTGAAGATGATGATGATGACCAACGTAAAAGTGAGACAGGGTCTTGGTCAGCTATCTCTGGCAGCCCTGAGACTACTATGTCAACTATAGGTCGCTGATTGCCAAATCATTGTTCCCCCCACCCCCACCCCCCCACCCCACCAATCTCAAACAATAGTCGCTCTAATTTGTCATACACAGAAACGTGTACTGTAAATTATGTTTTGCTATATTTGTATGAGTTCCATAGCTCCTGACTTCACTTTCATCTCATAAGATTTAAAATGTACAAAACGATTATCACGCAGTTTTAAACTTTCTTTATTATTAGCCACGTGTTGCTATAAATGGTTATCACGTCTGTGCTCTATTTTCAACCCTGGAATGTGTACTCTGGAGAAGCATAATAGCCAACGCCAGTCGGCACGGCACCTGATGATGATGAGTAGCCCGTGCGTTGGGGTCTGTAATGTTTTGGGTGCACTCATAAGGTTATGTTGTGTATCACATGGAGGCCTGCTAGTTGATGATGTGTTTATTACTGTGAACAAAGTTTTCATGGTATGCGAGTGTTGGACTGTTGGGTTGACCGTAATAGTTGACCTAATAGTTGGCCTGTTTTTGTTTGGGCGGTACTGAGATTGTTGCTATATATATATATATATATATATATTTTTTTTTTTTTTGGGGGGTATCATAGCAATGGGGGCCGGCTAGCGTAGTGGTTAGAGCACTCGTCTAGCAACCAAATGGTCGAGGGTTCGAATCCCCAGCTGAGCGGGATCCTTTTTCCGACCAATACGGCCCTGAGGTCGACCCAGCCTCGCAAAATGGGCACCAGAGAAAATCTGGGAAGTAAAGGCAGCGAGGAAAGGAACCGGTCACCCTACCTCATACGCTGATGACCCAGCATAATGAGGTCCCTAACGCTTCACCCCCTACGGCATTTGAAATGCTATGGGACTATCTTTACTTTTTTACTTTTTTTATCATAGCAATGGTGCTTTTCATGTGGTGATTTGTATATAGTTGTACAGTTTATTAATAACTGTTTTCAGTTTTGTTATTTGTTACAGCTCTATTTCACTACCGTATTGCATTTCGTGTGACTCATTCATTCCTTTGCATGTCCCTTGCGGAACTTTGCCTCCCAAACAGCACTCCTGTAGGCCTCTCGGTTGTGAGCAAGATGGCCTGCTGCTGCTGCATCCATTCGTGTGACTAAGTTATGCAATATTCCAGGTGTGATCAGTCTGTGTAGTTTGAGTTGGTCTCATTGCGCGCCGTTATGGTTCAAAGAATTGTGGGTTGTCATGGTTGTTCTTGGGAATGTACAGTGTTGGTTTCCCTTGGCCTTCCACTGGTTTGTTTATGGTTTACTCCGCTAGCCTTTGAATCTGGCCAGAGCCTACCCTACAAGGCAGCAGGGGATTTGAAATCAGGCTATTTGATATCCGAGTTTGTTTTTTTTTTTACTTCAGATGACTTCTCGAGCGGTTAGCGCAGAGATACGTCACCTTTGTCTTGTACAGACTTTGTGTGTGTTATTTTGATGATATGATACATTTACTGTTGAGATATGTCATATTTTTAGATGCATGCATAATAACACGTTGCATCATATTTCTTTTGATGCTCTGACACGCTTAGTATTGAGATGTTCTGTTATATTTTTTATGTACGATACATGTCACTTTGAGATAGTGTGACATATCTTGATGTTGTGATTGCGTGTAGTATACAGATGTATGTCATAAGGTAGTGATTATGCATGTCGTGTGTTATTTTTTATTGGTTTTATATCCTCTTCTTTTTGAAGGATGTCATCAGATGTATTTAACTGAAATGTTGGAAATTATGAGTGTCCTATTGGAATGATGTATGGATGTATGTGATGTTTGGGAACTATGATGCTGTGCTACATGGGAACGTCTCTGGTGTAAGGAAGGAAGAGTTTGAGCAGTGTGGGAGGTAACTGGTTTTTTTCTCCACAGAAAAATCACTCACCACAGAAAGGCCATTTCTCGCCCTTATGAGTCTTTATTTCGAACGTCCGGGTAAGCGTCGAGATTCTTCCAGAAGATAACGTGGTACGCGAATCCCGTGACTGGGGGATAGTGGGGAAAATGCTGAGTGAGTTAGCCTTGTTTTGGATGCGCACCTGAGTGGATGGTTGTCGTGATGCCTCTCTCGAGAAAATGGACATTTATGTGTGTTCTGGAGTTTTGCAAGCATGAATGGACTCGCCATGAGGCAGGGCAAACCAGCCGGCGGTCAGATTATCACCATCTACATTTTCGTCCATTCCTTCAATAAATCCTCATGTCAAGTGTTACGCATGACTGGCTTGACTTCTGTATCAGTGTGTTGCTAACCTCAGGTTTGAAAGACCCAGGAAGTGAAGAATGGCTGGAGACAGTGAATAACTAATCTAGTAACATTCAGAAAACACGGCTTCAAGATAATGTACAAATCAGAATCATCGTGCTCATCAAAGCACAACACTGGCTTAACGAATGCCTCAGTAACATAGATAAGACAGAGGCACACATACTTCTTCATTTCATAGCAGGACTCGTTGAGGTTGGAATGTACTTTTTAAAAAAATCATGCAGAAAGTAATTTTGGCTTCCCGTGACTGGGCTCTTGTTCACTTCTCATGATTTGATTGTTTATTTACAAATAGAAGTGTCTATTCGCACATCTCCTAGCAACAGAACACAGGTTTTTGTAGGATTAGACCTCGAATAAATCGTACACAAAAGTACTTTAGTGAGAAGTGAGAGAAAGAAAAATCACAGTCCGTGGTTCGAATCTCTTGTCTCACTAAAGTACTTTTGTTTACGAGTTTTTCGAGGTCTAATCCTACAAAACTGAGTTCTCTTACTTTACCGTACAAAAACCTCGTTGTTTCCTATTGATAAAAAAAAAATCTCCTAGCAATATCATTCAACACACTGTTAAATGTCAGCCTTTATTTTCCCATTATACAACGGTTTAAACTGACATTAAGCCGTTTTATTATATCAGTATATTGAATGTTAGGATGTATGATAGATGACTCATCTGAGAATTGTAAAAATTAATATAAAATGAGTTATCGTCTAAAGTAATCAGCTGTTTGTGAGTAGAGTCCATCTGCTTTGTCTCGGGTTGCACGTGGGTCACGGTTAAGGTATGACAGGAAAAAGATCAGATGAGAGAGAAATCACATGACTGAGGGACAGTTGTGTTTTGTGTATCGTCTGAGATAGACGTAGATTAGTCTGTTAGAAATGTTGTTGTTTAGTGAAATAGATGTAGAATAGAGTGTATTAGGATGTTCAGATGGCGACAGCAGTCTGCTGGAACATATATTATATCGTGGAGATATCCAGTCTTGTGTCCATGGATTTTGTTGATGCTTTTGTCGTTCTCGTCATATCGCTCATCGACTCATCGTCACCCCGTGCATCATTAAAGTCATTTCAACTGCAATGTTGCTGCTTCTGTATTACTATTTCCACTGAGAGAGAATGAGCCTGGGAGCAAGTAAGTCTGTGAAGTGAGTAACAAAACAGACAAAAAACGACGTAGAATAGTCGTAGATTAAGTGAGAGATAAAATATTAACAGTAATTGATAAAGTCAACACTTGTAGTTGTAAACAGAAAGAACATTATTCCAGTGGACAATAGTGGACATTTACAGGGTGATGAGCAACAAGTTTACATTCTACACATAGAAGAGCAGAAGACTGAGTCACCCCGAGAATCGCACTGGAGTGTCCTGCCATATTATTTATTACTTGTCTTTGCGCAGCAGTGTACTGCTTCGAATTTACTCAAGTCACACACAAAATATGATACGTGGCAATCGTTGTCCTGCGTCACACGAAACGACCGACTCGAGTGTTTTGAAGAGCTTCTTCTTCTTCTTCTTCGTTCGCTTCTACCACCAAAAATCGCACTGTGATCCTCGTTAGGTCCCGTGGTCCCCTGTGTGGTCCCCGAAAAGACCACACGAGATCCACGAGAGGACCACAAGGGGTTCAGAGTATCACAGGGCTTTAGCCTGTATTCTTGGTGGGTCTCGGAAGCGGGATTGCGTGACACCGTGGTTTTCATTGCACCAGTTTAGTCTAGGGTTGGACTTTCTCACCGGAAGACCTCGACGTGTTTAGGATATCAGTGCATCCCCGCTGGGCGAGAGGCGGTAGCCCACCCAGGCCAGAGTTGGACTTTCTCACCGGAAAACCTCGACGTGTTTTTGATACCCGTGTATCACCGCCGGGTGAGAGGTGGTTGCCCATCCAGTCCAGGGTTGGACTTTCTCACCGGAAAACCTCAGCGTGATTAGGACACGTAAACATCCCCGCCGGGTGAGAGGTGGTTGCCTATCTAGACTTCCCTGGTCCAGTGTCTCCGACTTCAGCATTTTGCGGTCGTGGCCGCTACCCTTCCTAGTTGTGACCAGGATGGAGCTTTTGTCCAGGAGGACGAATCCTCGCCACTAGTGACTTCTACCCCTGGGTTGAGCCGGTTTAGGCATTATCCCAGTATGGGCGTGTTTGGGACGAGACCGACCTCTAGAGCAGAGGTACTGTGACATGCATAGCCTTCAAGATTCACCCCTGGTATGAGCCGGTTTAGGCAAAATTCACCAGTATGTGTGTTTATCAGGCGTTACCGACCTCTAGAGCGGAGGTGGCATGACATGTCTAGCCATCAAGTTCCACCCCTTGTGTGTGCCGGTTTAGGCATATTTCACAAGTGTAGGTGTATTTCGGACGTGGGCGGCCTCTAGAGCAGAGGTGCCGTGGTATAGCTCTCGTAGCGATACTACCGGACATACCGGTTAAACTTCACTTTCCACCACCTTTTCCCATCGGCGCCGCACAGCAACCTTTATTTCTTTTCCGCATTTCTTCCTTGACCGGGAGGAGCTTCACTCCACACGCAGCATTTGAAGAGTCTCGCCAGCAGTGTCTTAACCTCTGGGACAAGCCGGTTCATGCATTTCACCCGATATGACTGCACTCAGGACGTGGCCGACCTCCAGACCAGAGGTGCCGTGATTTGACTGTTTGCTTCGCTTTATCCTTTCTTCCACCTTTTCCGCAGTGATGCTGCGCGGCAACCTCATTTGCAAATTTCTTCATTGGCCGGGAGGAGCACCGCTCCACGCACGGCAGCTGAAAATCTCGCCATCAGCGGATGCATGTCTTAATCTTTGAGACAAGCATATGACTACTGGCAGGATCAACCAGATAGCTTTCTTCACCGAACCTTTGTCGGATATCTCCCGACAGACCGACGCGGGGCAAGGGAGACAGCGCTCTGCTCAGAGCGGATCCCTTTCGACCCCGGCGGCGTTTCATTTCCTTTAACCGGCGGGGGCGGCTCTCTCTGCTCTAACGAGCGGAGAAGAAAGCCTGGCCACCCACAAACAACACACGTTACATACTGCAGACCCGATACTCTTTGCGAGAGATGGGCCAATTTTGAGACAAACAAAACATCAACTAGAAAAACAGGGGTACAGTTTTGGAGATTAATGGCACTTACACCCTGAACTATCAGAAATATATTTATTAGAGAATAATGTTAGGTAGATACTGAGAAAGAACTAGATGGAGTCAAAGCAGAAAAATATCTAGACCAAGTCTAGACTAAATCCAGTCAAGTAGAACAGAGATATAAGGATAACGAATTAAATGAAAAATTCACAGGACCCTACAAAATGGAGAACATTTTTATGGAAACTGCAGAGCATTTTTATGCTAATATTTAAACCATTATATCCCTATAAATGTCTGACGGGCACATAATATTGCAGACACAAACAGAACATCTACAAACGGCCATAGAATATCACAAATAGTATATTCAGTCAACCAGTGAAACTCGCTGTTGCAAACAATGAGCCTTTTTCAGACTCGTTCATTCATTCATAGCATGTCATTTTCGGAACTTTGCTGCGCTAACAGCTCTTTTGAGGGGCTCTCGGTTTTAAGCAAGATGCCCTCCTGCTGATGCATCTGCTCGCAAATCATCAACGATGTCTTACAGCCATATTCGTCTTGGTCTTCCCCTCTTTCTCGCTACGTATCGTTCCAATACTGTCTTCTCTAAATTCTCATGACGTTTAATCTCTCTCTCTCTCTCTCTCTCTCTCTCTCTCTCTCGCTCTCTCTGAACCTTAAGTGCCCAGGGCACATGGGGCTTCCGCAAGGGTTTTCCACAAATGCCTGTCCTTTGCCTTTTTTCTGCTGTTGCCCAGGTGAGCCCTCTGTTGCTCAACATGTTGTTCTTCTCCATGTCTCTTTTGGTCTACCCTTACTTCTGTTCCCCTGTGGTGTCCATCTTAGTGCTGTTTTTGGTAGTGAGTTATCAGTCATTCGGAGCACATGTCCCAGCCATCGCCAGCGTGCTCTTGATGCTTCTTTTGTTATAATCAATGCTACTCCTCCTTCATGATGATCTTTTTTACCTGACCATATTATTGTATCTTCTGTGTGCTGTGTTGTTAATTTCCTTCTGCCTTGTCTTGTCCATCTTGCTTCTTGTATTCTTAGTATGTCTAATTTGTATCTGTGCATTTCCTTGATGGTTTGTGCTAGTTTTCCAGTCTGGTTAAGTGTTCTTAGATTCCAGCTGCCTATTTGCATCTTGTGTTTAGGTTCCAGGAGGTCTGCAGTCGGGCTGGGGACTTCCAGTGGCTGGCTTTCATCCACAACCTTCATGGGCTCAGTTTCCTGATAAGCATTTCTCCTTCCACCTGCATTTGTTTTTTCCCTTGCTTCCGTTTCTGTAGCAGTCTGATAGTTTTTTTTACCAGATAGGGTTGTTGGCCCTATGCTGAACCCTCCTTAGTCGCCTTTTACGATCATGCGTGGTAGGGTACAGTGGTCCTATTCTTTGCAGAATATTACATTTAATATGTCCACAATATTTAAATTTTCTCTGTTTAATCTTCTTTACTGACCAACTTTCTTCAGTGTTAAGTTCTTGTAGTATGGATGTATTTGTTCTTTTCTGTGTCCAAGATATTTGAAGAACGTTTCTGTAGCATTTACATTCAAAGGCATGTTTGTGTTTCTTGGCTGTTTTGTCCAAGTCTCACAGGCATATGTTGCGATGGGAAAAATGCATATCCCAAATTTTTTAAATTCTGTCTGTCCCACTCTACAGTTTCTTTAGTTGTTTTTCAGATTAGTTATTAATAAAGGGGGGGGGGGGTGGGCTACACAAGGGAAGAGATTATACAACTTTATGCCAAGTGACCGTAGCGAACAGACACTAATAAATTCAAGAATTCTGTTGCAGGACATTTGTCTTCTGTAAAATTTAGATTTCAATAAAACTTTGTCAGGTAACAGTGCACGCAATTTAAAACGAAACAAAAAACTGCCTTCTCCTGTAGGTGAGTGCGCTTCAGGGATGTGATACTCCTTTTTGCTCACATGTTACCAGGTACACATTTTTCTAACGAGAACAATGAAGCTTTCGCACAGTAAAATGGTTTAGAAACTCCCTCGTCAGTCTCCCACAAGTACATCAGTTTAAAATACAGCGTGTGGATATTATAAAGAGCCAATGGTATTTTTGCCACGTAGACATTTCGATGATTCGTTGTTGTTGAAAAGCTTGTGTGGTTTGAGTTAGTCTCACTGCGCGAATGACTAATCGGCTTTTGTTCTAAGAATGGAGATTCTTAGTGTCCATGAAATAACAGGTTTTAGGGGAGCAGAAGTAAGGGTAGACCAAAAGAGACATGGAGAAGAACAACAGAAAGGATGTTGAGCAATAGAGGGCTCACCTGGGCAAGAGCAGAAAAAAAGGCGAAGGACAGGCATTTGTGGAAAACCCTTGCGGAAGCCCCACGTGCCCTGGGCACTTAAGGTTCAGAGAGAGAGAGAGAGAGAGAGAGAGAGAGAGAGAGAGAGAGAGAGAGAGCCTCGTTTTAGAAATGGAAAATTCCCGGGGGAGGGAGGGGGAATAGGTTACAAGGGTCAAACAGGCTAAGATTCTAAGGTCATGTGTCGGTGCCGGTCTGGGGTAGGCGCGTCCAGGGTTTGAAAGAGCTCTTGGGTGTTAGCATGTTTTCGTTCGTGGAACAGTATTGAAGTCTTCGTGCTGTGAAGTCGAACATAAGTAGGTAACATTGTGATTTTTTTGTGAGGAAGATGTTTGGAAAGAGCTGTGATCTCATTGACCCATTGACTCACTTGAGTAGATGTTTTATTGTGTTGTATCGTTCGTACAGTTTAGTTGCTAGAGAGTCATTTGAATTCATTAAATTTGGTTATATATACTGTTTAAAAAAAAGAAACGCAACAAATACGATGTTGCGATTTAAACTGACGTTTGCTGATCAGACAAGGCTAAATTGCCTGAATCGTTCACCTGGACATCAAATTCGCTTGCTAACCTGAATTGTACTCAGCAGATAAATCATAAGCACAGAAAAGCGACACTCGTCAAAACAGCATTTTTGACAATAACTCATGACAGGTTCACGAGAATCCCGTGGAACTTACTGAACACAAAACTTACTGACCATGTTATTGAATGCCTATAAAAGATTGACGCTCTTCGAATCAGTTCATTTGAAAATTCAATACGCAAGTATGGCTCATCTCACTACAGAACAACGACTCATCATCATTGGACGTTTACAAACTGGAGAGTCACAAGGTGTAGTGGCCAGAAAATTTAATGTGGTTATAAGCACCATTAGCCGCCTTTGGAGACGATTTCAAGAAAATGGCTTAGTTGCAGACCGGCCCCGCAGTGGAAGACCCATAGTCACAACTCCTGCCGAAGACCGCTTCGTACGGCTGCGTCACCTTAGGAATCGATTTGCATCTGCGTCTCCAACAGTCCAGTCAATGACAGCAGCTCGTCGAATTTCAAATCAAACGGTCAGGAACCGGCTGCACGACGCTGGTCTTTGGGCTAGAAGGCCCTACAAATGTCCTGTTCTTACGGACCGGCATCGCCAGAATCGACTGCATTGGGCGAACCAGCATCGTCAATGGACCGTTACGAATGACTGGAGAAGGGTTTGGTTTAGTGATGAATCATTCTTTCTGCTCCAGCGACACGATAGACGGAGAAGAGTTTACCGCAGAGTCCATGAACGCTACGCCCAGAACTGCGTGGATAAGGCTCCTTCACATGATGGTTCAGGTGTACTAGTGTGGGGGACGATCAACTTCATGGGAAGAAGTGACCTGGTGCAAACTGAAGGACGCCTGAATGCCGATTTTTCAGCAGGATAACGCTGGACCCTATGTGGCACAACTCACCACCCAGTTCCTCGCTGGCAACAACGTCCAGACCATTCCGTGGCCATCCATGTCATCAGACATGAACCCAATAGAAGACTTATGGAATGAACTCAACAGACAAGTCTGCTAGCGAGACTTGGTGCCAGCCAATCTCCGACAGTTGTCTCTTTCACTGCGGGAAGAGAGGGAAGCCATCCCACAACAACAGATCCAATGGCTAATGGGATCCATATCAAGGAGATGTCGTTCTCTGATATAGGCCAGAGGAGGCCATACACCTTATTGAAACGGAGGCCTCAGTCGCAAAGAATAAAAGTCCAAACCAAATTTAATGAACATCATTTCATTGTTAAAGTCTTAAAAGTTTCTTCATGCCAAGATTGAAACATTAATTCCGTAAAATAAAATTGTTAATACAAGTTTGAAATTTGGTGTCCATTACGGCTGCAGTAGTGTTGGGTTTCTTTTTTTGAACAGTATATTTAATTTTGAGCCTAGTGATGTTAAAAGACACAGTTAGTGCAGGAAAACTGAAGAACACATAAAGTTGAGAGACTACTGTTGAAGTACAATAGTACAACCAGACAGAAGAAAGAACACATAAAATCGAGAAAATAAATACAATAATACGAATAAACAGAAGACATAAAGTCAAGAGAATATGTACAGTAGTACAAATAGAGAAAAACATAAAGTCAAGAGAATACGTACATCCTACATCCTTCCCGTGCCGTTAAACGTCACATAGCGCTCGCATTGTAGTTTGCCAAGTTTTCCCGTTTTCGGCAAGCTTTTCAATCACATCAAGGGATTTTATTCACATTAAACTGGCCTCTTTTAACATTGTCCTCATTAGAGTTTCACGTGGTCGATCTCTTCTTCTTCGGCCTGTTGTGTTCCACTTTACAGCTTGTTTTGGGATTCTCTGGCTATTTCTTCTCATCACGTGAACTACATATGTCCGTCTTCCTTTCCTGATCACCTATGTGATAGGTTGTTATTTGCACATCTGTCTTATCTCTGCATTGTTATTGAATTCGTTCCACTTTATACAGAGTATTTTTCTTAGGTATTTGTTTTCAAAAGAGTCTAATTTCTTGTCTATTTCTTTAGTTGTTTTCCAGCTTTCGCATGCAAAAATGAGGGTGGATATTACATTTGAAGTGAATAATCTTAACTTAGAATATGTACATTAGTACAAATAATCAGAGACAAACATGAAGTCGAGAGAGTATGTACAGAAGTACAAAATAGATGAGTGTACAAGATGAGATAAAGAGATGGCGAGACTGATTATTGTGAGCCTAACACGTTTAGTACAGACATGCTACAAGGAGACATAAATATATGTTTACCGGTGGTGACAAAAGAGTTCGGAACAAGATATAAAACAAAAGAGTGAGCAAACCGGCCATACATTTGAGTACAGACTAATATGAGACGTAAATATATTTACTGGACTTGACAAATGAATGTGAAACCGATTATGGGTTTTGAGCGGATAACCGGCCACACAAACGGGTGTGCAAGCAGTGTAGGTAGAGATATGTTAAACAAAGTTGTGTAAATATCTTTGTAAAACTGTTTTATTATTCCGTTGCTGTGGATGTTGTTGTTATTATGCACTTTTGACTATGTTTGCATCAGTCAGTCATTTGCATGTCCCTTGCGGAACTTTGCCTCCCTAACAGCTCTCGTGTAGGCCTCTCGGTTGTAAGCAAGATGCCCTGCTGCTGATGCCTCCATTTGCGGATTATCAACGATAATCTTCGCCTTGGCCTTCCTCTCTTTCTTTTTCCCCACTATGTATCCTTCCAAGACTGTCTTCTCTAAATTCTCATGAGGTTTAATGTGTCCAAAATATTTCAGTTTTTAATCCTCTTTACTAGCCAGACTTTTTCAATATTAAGTTCGTGTAGTATGGATATATTTATTTTTTTGGTGTCCATTATATTCGAAGAACTGTTCTGTAACATTTACATTCAAAGGCATTACTGATGTGAATCATTTGATTTGATGTTATTGTGTTATAAGATTCATCACATGTTAAAATACGATTTGATTTGTGTGTAACTGTGTGGAGTCGCCTGTGTTTGATAAAGAAAGAGAATGAAAGTTGTTATCGCTGGTGACTAAACGAAACCTGGGTTGACTGGAAGATGGGGTTGTGAATTGGAGTAAGGAAGAGAAGAATTAACTGAAGGTGTCCAAGATAAGAGACAGCCTCAGGAGAACAAGTATCAGTTATATAGGTTTAATCCTACTACAGTACATTAAGATAAAACCAACAGAAGAAAAGAAATAAAGAATGGGTTTATTGTAGGACAGCACATTAAGATAGAACCAACAGAAGAAAATAAATAAAGAATGGGTTTATTGTAGGACAGCACATTAAGATAGAACCAACAGAAGAAAAGAAATAAAGAATGGGTTTATTGTAGGACAGCACATTAAGATAGAACCAACAGAAGAAAAGAAATAAAGAATGGGTTTATTGTAGGACAGCACATTAAGATAGAACCAACAGAAGAAAAGAAATAAAGAATGGGTTTATGGTAGGACAGCACATTAAGATAGAACCAACAGAAGAAAAGAAATAAAGAATGGGTTTATGGTAGGACAGCACATTAAGATAGAACCAACAGAAGAAAAGAAATAAAGAATGGGTTTATGGTAGGACAGCACATTAAGATAGAACCAACAGAAGAAAAGAAATAAAGAATGGGTTTATGGTAGGACAGCACATTAAGATAGAACCAACAGAAGAAAAGAAATAAAGAATGGGTTTATGGTAGGACAGCTCATTAAGATAGAACCAACAGAAGAAAAGAAATAAAGAATGGGTTTATGGTAGGACAGCTCATTAAGATAGAACCAACAGAAGAAAAGAAATAAAGAATGGGTTTATGGTAGGACAGCACATTAAGATAGAACCAACAGAAGAAAAGAAATAAAGAATGGGTTTATGGTAGGACAGCACATTAAGATAACCCAGAAGCCCCTACTGCGCAGATTAATCATATATATATTAAAATAATATAATATAATATAATATAATATAATATAATATAATAAATAACTCCACACCCTTTCATATTCAATACATTCAAGTATAAGCAAATTACTAATCATGAACTTCCGTATAGTAGAGAGTATTACAAGATAAACAACCGCTCTCCCATTTACAAACGGAATTAATCTATTTTACGTGAATTTAAATACATGTAAAATAAATGCAAACGTTTACACACACACACACAAAGAGAGAGAGAGAGAGAGAGGGGGGGGGGGGAGATTGAGTACTTGCGAGAGACCAATTTTAAACGACGGAATTTCTCTGTCACCTCGTTTGCTTTGTGGATGTCACGGTGTCCTCAATGTCACTGAAGACTCTCGTTTCAAACACCTTTTTATCGGAGTTATACAAGTGGGTAGTACACTCGTCCTGCTGAATCCGTGGTCCGACTCCCAGGTAATTCCTTTTTCGTTTATCTTTCTCGCGTCTAAAGTACATTGTGTAATATTTTTCGAATGCTAACTACGCAACACTTTGCTAAAGCACTTTGTTGTGTTTTCAAAGAGACTTTTCACAATGAAATACCTCAAGATCTATGATCTATGCCTGTTTTTTCTTTCTTTCTTTTTTAAAATCATTCTGCATGGGATCCCTCATCAAGAGTTCTAAGGGCCAGTATTTTATCTTCACATAAAACTGAAGCTGAAGATGCAGATCACACAGTTTCGCCAAATCGTAGTTTTAGGCTCATAGATTTCACATGGAAGCTACTTCACGTGGCTGTATAGTTCAAATACGTACGTGTGTATAGTTCAAATACGCATGTGTGCTAACCAATGCTGAAGCCATTATTTTTAACACCCGTGCGACTCGTGATTTAAATGAGCTGTGCTTTAATGTGAAAAAAGACTACAATATTTCACTGTTGACCGAAGCATTCAGTCGTGAGAAAGATCAATATTTTCCCTGCACTTGTCAGACAGTTTATTTACAGAACTTAAAACATTAGAGATAAAGAGCTGCCTGGTGAATTATCTGTTACGGTGAATGATTATTTGAGTGACTGTCTAACATCTGTTACTGTGTGTGATTATTTTGATTGTCTAACATTTGTTATTGTGAGTGGCTACCTAACAGAAAATGATTTAAAATTAGAAAAAAAACACTTTGGACTGGACCTAGGCGACAAGAATTCTACTTTTGGATGGATCGAAATAAAAAACCAAAACAATTTTTCACCAAAATGAAGAAAAATCCTGGACACGTGATCTGACAGGAGTAGTGTGCGCTTGCCATTTTGCCAGATTATAGTTCGAGCAGTAACCGATAATTTGT
Organism: Achatina immaculata; assembly: GCA_009760885.1. Taxonomy (NCBI): domain Eukaryota; kingdom Metazoa; phylum Mollusca; class Gastropoda; order Stylommatophora; family Achatinidae; genus Lissachatina; species Lissachatina immaculata. Next base: position 11,516,171 of record CM019709.1, on the reverse strand, counting down.
TTGTTGATACACAGATTACTGTCTTCAAAATTTGGCCGTTCTTAAAATCTTACACACTAATAGAGAGAGTTTTGTGTTGCAGTCCAAATAGAGTTTATTAAAGGATGTTGCATAGGTATGTTAGACAATGTGACGTGCATTGCTGCCCGCTAGGGAGAGCGTTATTAAAATGTTCTTGAATCAAAGATTGTATTTTACACCTCAGGATAAATGCCAGCTGTTTCTGCAGAATTTCTTTCAAAATCGTTGTCTGAAGTATGGCTGTACTTTGTTAGTTGCCAGGTTTCATCTTTCTCCCGAAGTGGCGAAGAAGACATTAGATTCTACAGTCACCGTATGGCAATAGACGGACAGCGTTAATAGGCTGAAGATATTGATGTCCAGCTGTTATAAATGTTTCCTTCCCCCAGTTGTTATGAATGTTTCCTTCCCCCAGCTGTTATAAATGTTTCCTTCCCCCAGCTGTTATAAATGTTTCCTTCCCCCAGCTGTTATAAATGTTTCCTTTCCCCCAGCTGTTATAAATGTTTCCTTCCCCCAGCTGTTATGAATGTTTCCTTCCCCCAGCTGTTATAAATGTTTCCTTCCCCCAGCTGTTATAAATGTTTCCTTCCCCCAGCTGTTATAAATGTTTCCTTCCCCCAGCTGTTATGAATTTTTCCTTCCCCCAGCTGTTTTTGTTATGAATTTTTCCTTCCCTCAGCTGTTATAAATGTTTCCTTACCTCAGTTGTTATGAATGTTTCCTTCCCCCAGCTGATATGAATGTCTCCTTCCCCTAGCTGTTATGAATGTTTCCTTCCCCTAGATGTTATAAATGTTTCTTTCCCCTAGCTGTTATGAATGTTTCCTTCCCCTAGCTGTTATGAATGTTTACTTCCCTCAGCTGTTGTAAATGTTTACTCCCCCAGCTGTTATGAATGTTTCCTTCCCCCAGATGTTATGAATGTTTCCTTCCCCAAGCTGCTATGAATGTTTCCTTCACCCAGCTATTATAAATGTTTCCTTCCCCAAGCTGTTATGAATGTTGTCATTCACCAGCTGTTACAAATGTTTCCTTCCCTCCCCTGTTATTAATGTTGTCATTCACCAGCTGTTATAAATGTTTCCTTCCACCAGCTGTTATGAATGTTGTCATTCTACAGCTGATATAAATATTTCCTTCCACCAGCTGTTATGAATGTTGTCATTCTACAGCTGATATAAATGTTTCATTCCCTCAGCTGTTATAAATGTTTCCTTCCCACAACTGCCATGAACGTTGTCATTTTCCAGCTGTTATAAATGTTTCCTTCCCTAAGCTGTTATAAATGTTTCATTCACTCAGTTGCCATGAATTTTGTCATTCACCCTCTGTTATAAATGTTTGCTTCCCCTAGCTGTTATAAATGTTTACTTCCCTCAGCTGTTATAAATGTTTACTTCCTAAGCTGTTATACATTTTTCTTTCCCCTATCTGCTATAAATGTTTACTTCCCTCAGCTGCTATAAATGTTTACTTCACTCAGCTGCTATAAATGTTTACTTCCCTCAGCTGTTATAAATGTTTCCTTCCTCAGCTGTTATAAATGTTTTCTTCCCTCAGATGCCACAAATGTTTTCTTCCCTCATCTGTTATAAATGTTTCCTTCCTTCAGCTGTTATAAATGTTTACTTCCCTCAGCTGTTATAAATATTTTCTTCCCTCAAGTGTTATAAATGTTTTCTTCCCTCAGCTGTTATAAATATTTTATTCTCTCAGCTGTTATAAATGTTTACTTCCCTCAGCTGTTATAAACGTTTACTTCCCGCAGCTGTTATAAATGTTTTCTTCATTCAGCTGTTATAAACGTTTTCTCCCCTCAGCTGTTATAAATGTTTTCTTCCCTCAGCTGTTATAAATGTTTTCTTCCCTCAGCTGTTATAAAAGTTTTCCTCCCTCAGCTGTTATAAATGTTTTCTTCATTCAGCTGTTATAAATGTTTTCTTCCCTCAGCTGTTATAAATGTTTACTTCCCTCAGCTGTTATAAATGTTTTCTTCCCCAATCTGTTATAAATGTTTTCTTCATTCAGCTGTTATAAATGTTTTCTTCCCTCGGATGTTATAAATGTTTTCTTCCCTCAGCTGTTATAAATGTTTACTTCATTCATCTGTTATAAATATTTTCTTCCCTCAGCTGTTATAAATGTTTCCTTCCCTCAGCTGTTATAAATGTTTTCTTCACTAGATGTTACAAATGTTTTCTTCCCTCAGCTGTTATAAATGTTTTCTTCCTTCAGCTGTTATAAATGTTTCCTTCCCCCAGCTGTTATGAATGTTGTCATTCTCCAGCAGTTATGAATCCCACCCCCCCCCCCCGAGTTATTATGAGTGTTTCCTTTCCCTAACGGTTATGGATGCTTCCTTTCCCAAGTTGTTATGAATGGAATGTTTCCCCCAACCCTCGGTTATGAATGTTTTCCTTCTCCAGCGGTTACGAAAACTGGAAAAAAAAAAAGAGAACGGATTATGTCAATAACAAGTACAAAAACTTTCCTGTCACAGCACTTTCCTTCGAAAAAATTGGTCGGAGATGTTTGAAGAAATGGACTGAAAGAAGTTTCCTGGACCTGAAATCCTACAGCTGGGAAACTGATACAGAATTTCTCCAGGGGAAGACACTGAGAGAAAGTAATGTCCTGCAAATAAAATAACTAGGTTGAAAATGAAGTGTATAAAGAGTATAAGCCTATGAGAAGCCTTCTGTGACTGGATGATTTATATCCTTTCTTTACATGCACAACTTTCAGACTTTCTCACTGTTTGTCTCACTACTTTATCGCATTTCTGTCATCACGTTTATATTACATTCCTGAAAACTGTTGGACTCCTGACATACTATGTATAAACTCTGTTACCCAGGAGATGGTGTCCATAAAGTACTTCCTCAGACCCCACAACCATTTTATATGATATATACTGTATATGTTTCTATAACTGCGTTGCATGTTTTCTATTTATTTGTTTCATACTAGTCCAGATTATTGTTATACGAAGAAGCCACTATCAGCCGATCAAAGTCATGTCCTCAGATGCTTTCTACATTAACGGGTACAGGCAACATTTGCAGGAGGATGAAACCTCTTGCACTGGTCACATCCTTGTGACAGGCGGTGCTGGCTATATCGGCTCAACGCTTGTGCCCATGCTACTTGACAAAGGTTATGAGGTCAGTGTTGTAAGAAGTCATATGTCACGTATGTACTTGTACTGCACTCTGTTGTCTGGAGCAGGAATCGCCCTGTTTCTCGGAGTGGTGGAACTTATTAAGAAGTTTGTTGACTAACGAAGGCAATCATAGAGCACTCATAATTCTTACTGATGCCTACTTTACAAGATTTACACCGCAACATCCATGGTTGGTCCTAGCAAGTGCAGGGCCCAGACAGCATGATAGTATGGGGCCCAGACAGCATGATAGTATGGGGCCCACAAAGAACAAAAATTGTTTAAACCTGAAGAACACATATATAATCAGAAATGCAAGGCAGTTGTTATAAATATTAAGCAGTAAGATTATAGAATAATATAGCCAAGGAAACGCTGTATAAATATGTACAGTGTGATGCACGCTGCATTTCGGCGTTCCATTTAACCTCCAGTTCTAAATTACAAGTTGATCCAGCTGACTAAAGTTATGTTTATTGCCCTTTCTTTCTGTATAGAGTAAACACCAGTCGTAAAGGATCCCGTTTATAACGTGCCAGGTCGGCATGTCTGGCTGCACTCATACAAGACATCATACTGAGAGAGAGAGAGGGCGGACTTTTGATATAACTGACTAGTTTGCCAATCCATTTGAACTCCGCTAAAATGAGATTTCACTGCATTTACATTTCAAGTGGCTCTTTTTTTTCTTTTATGTTGACTTATTCAATGCCCAGACTTCTACGTCATAAGGGATATACAGAAGAATGGGGCTTATCGAAAAGACATAAAATAAAATAAAGAAGTACAGGGTGAGCTTGAACTGAAAAGAGAAATATTGAATATCTTAAGAACAAGACAAATGAGATAGTTTTGACACGCTGAGAAGCATAATACTATTATTATATTCACAGATTTGTCTGTATGCCAATAAAAGTGTATGTTGCTTATTTTACCTTGTTATATTTTTCAGGTAACCGTGTATGACATTTTCCTATGGGGAATTGGACCTCTTCTACATATAGCAGAACACCCTCGGCTTCATATCCTGAAAGGGGATATTCTGGACAAGTCCAAATTGTCAAAAGCCTTTGAAGGGAAGACAGGTGTCATTCATCTCGCAGCCATTGTAGGGTACCCAGCCTGCGACAAAGATGAGAAACACGCCCGAGAAGTCAATGTAGAAGGTACCAGGAACATTTCAGAGCTAAAGAAACCCAACCAGGCTTTGGTTTATGCCAGCACGGGGTCATGTTACGGCGCTGTAGATGGAGTTTGTACAGAGGAGACACAAATTAGCCCTCTGTCCCTTTATGGCTCCAGTAAAGCAGAAGGGGAAACCCTGGTCCTTAATGCTAATGGTACAGCCTTAAGACTAGCCACAGTGTTTGGCGTCTCCCCTCGCATGAGACTGGACCTGCTTGTCAATGACCTGGCATATAAAGCTCTAACCATTAAACATTTTGACCTGTACGAAGGTCACTTCCGTCGCACATTCCTCCATGTTAGAGATGCCGCACGTGCTTTTCTGTTTGCTCTCGTGAACGCCAAAGTCATGTCAGGACAAGCTTATAATGTTGGGGACGAGCGCATGAACTTGACCAAAAATGAAGTTGCTCAGATCATTCAAAACCATATTCCCTTCTGCAAGATCATTCCTTCAGCAGCTGGCAGCGACAAAGACAAACGAGATTATGAAGTCAGCTACAAAAAAATTCGCAAACTTGGTTTTGAATCCACAGTTACAGCTGATGAGGGCATCAAACACTTGCTCAAGGTCTTGCCAAATATGTTAGACTTTGAGGTTGAACGAAGCAAGAATGTTTGACGTCGATTTTAGCTTACTGCTGCTTTGGTTTTTTTTTTTTTTCAGAGGGTAAATTTCTGATATCGTGGTATTTTGTGCATAGAATATTTATTGTGGTTATTCAAGATACTTTATGCTGAGGGACTTTTATTTCAATCTCTCTGTATATAAAAAGTTACTGAAACTTCAAATTATATGAATATTTATACAACGAATCCCCGTGTTGCGTATGACTCGTGTCATGGAAATTCGTGATACGAGCAGACATGGGGCCATAATGTAAATGATGCCACGAGGAAAAAACGAACATGCTTGTCTTTTTGTGTGTGTGATACCATCAGTCTGGCCTAACCTCATCACTTGGGAAAAGTTATCTTACACATTAGAGACTCCACTTCTTGTACTGACTAGAATTGGCAATTTGCTTATCTTACACATTATAGGCTCCACTTCTTGTACTGACTAGAATTGGCAGTTTGCTTATCTTACACATTATAGGCTCCACTTCGTGTACTGACTAGAATTGGCAGTTTGCTTATCTTACACATTATAGGCTCCACTTCGTGTACTGACTAGAATTGGCAGTTTGCTTATCTTACACATTATAGGCTCCACTTCGTGTACTGACTAGAATTGGCAGTTTGCTTATCTTACACATTATAGGCTCCACTTCGTGTACTGACTAGAATTGGCAGTTTGCTTGAGTTACAGACTGTGTAATGAATCTGTGGTAGTGTAAACAAAGTTGTGCTTGTACATACTCGTACGTGGTTAATTCACATCGTGAGCGTGTGCGGACAAGTGTTAAACGTAACAGTGCTGTAAGGTATACCCGTGGATTAGTGTGGAATGTAACATGGCACTTTTTACTTTAACTTCTGTGGTACTGAAGAAAGTTGGGAGATAAAGGGCAGAATGTCAAATGGGGTTGTGTGCCCAAATCTTCAACATTTCAAAATGATGAAGATAAAAAGTAGGGGATGTGCAATGCTTCGTTAGCAGACTCCACTGCCATCGGGACTATAGAGTTCTCCGCTACGTTAGCCATGCTAGGTCTGTTACAGGCCACTGGGGGTACCAGCGGAGAGGTTGGAACTCGTTCGTCTCCGCATGTGGAACAATTAATCTGGCTGTATATGCTCTTAAAGTTTTATAGCACCGAATTAAAATGGGTAAATGATGACACAGTCATGTATGTAAAACTTGAGGCATCGAGAACGACCCCATAACTGAATGCACTGAGGAGCTAAAAGGGGAGTTAGTGTCCAGCCAGGGCATTGCACCGGAGCCACGGGCGTTTCCCTGCTTTAAGGACAGGCCCGGAGAGGTTCTAGGGGCTCATAGTAGGGGGAATGATGCCAATGGGACGGGGATGTACCGCTGACAAAATTTCTCTCGAAGGCACTAGCTGCACTATGTTAATGTTTCTTTCCTGCTTTTGAAAAAAAAATACTTTTGATGTAACTGCTGTTTGCTTTATTAAGCGTATTATGCTATGTTGTATTTGAATGCATTCTCATTGTTTATAAAGTGTATTTTTTTTTTTACCTGACTATCTTTTCTAAATTCAGACACATGGCACCCAATCCTGGGAGGTGGGCAGGGGTGTGTAATGATAAATTTAAATTTAACCCAAAATTTAAATCAATAGACAAGGTTTATACATTTTCTTACAAATCAGGCCTACTTGTTTTACTTCTCTACAGAGTGATTTTTATCTTTAAAATAACGTTTTTGCTAAGACAGTTTTAAAATTCTGGGTATTTCCGAACATACCACAGTCAAAGATGAGAATGTGGGATACAAAATGGGATACATTCATTTAGGTGTCTCAACTAAAGTAATATGATTCCCAGGACAAAACCTTCATATATGGATGGTCACTTTACTTATTAAGAATTCATCTCATCAGTTTACTTGAACTATACTGGCTCACAGCAAATGTTTTTCTATGTTATAAAAGGTCCCAGAATTGTCCATGTTAACAAGTGTTACAAAATAACTAATTAAGCAAATGACTTGCGGGAATGGGACTCACTGTATCTATGTTTTCAGTTTGAAATTAAAATTTAAAAAAATTTTTTTGTTTGATATTAAAATTATGCGGTTATATTTCACTCTTGTTATTTTTTACAAGTTAGTGGGACAATGCTTGACTGCAGTGATAACTGGTCAACCGCTGAACCACTTCATCTCCAAGAATCTTTTATTTCTTCTGTCTCCTTGGAAATACGAGGTGGTGTTTCTTGCGGACCATGCAGCCAAGGTGTTAAGACACAGCATCGGCTATTATATATATATATATATATATATATATATATATATATATATATCGATCTCCAAGTAAAAAGCAGGGGATGTATAATGCTTCTTTAGCAGACTCCAATGTTATCGGGACTACAGGCATGCCTGGCCCATTAGCCAGGCTAGGTCTGTTACTAAGGGTACCAATGGAGAGGTGGGACAGGGTCAGTTATAATTCACCAACCCTGACGCTAGCATATCAGCTATGGGCTCCTGATTTACAAATCGGACGACGTTTTCACCCCCAGTATTATGCTAACTAATCTCTTTCTTATCTTACATCTTATATCCTTCCCGTGCCATTAAACGTCATATAGGGCTAGCAAGGTAGTTCGCCAATCTTTCCTGTTTTCGCTAAGTCTTTTAACCTCATCCAGGGATTTTATACCTATTAATTAAAATCTTAACAATGTCCTCTTCAGAGTTTCACGCAGTCTGCCTCTTTTTCTTTGGCCTGTTGTGTTTCATTTTATAGCTTGTTTTGGAATTCTCTGACTGTTTCTTCTTATCACGTGACCAATATATGTCAATCTCCTTGGAGATGTTGTTGTTCAGTCATCTGTCTTATCTCTGCATTGTTCTTGAATTCGTTCCACTTCATGCCGAGTATTTTCCTTAGGCATTTGTTTTCAAAAGAATCTAATTTCTTGTCTATTTCTTTAGTTGCTTTCCAGCTTTCACATGCATAAATGAGGGTGGATATTACATTTGAATTGAATAGTCTTAACTTGGTTTTTGTGCTTATAACCTTTGAATTCCGTATGTTCTCAAGATTCTTGAAGATGGACTCTGCTTTTGCAATTCTAATTCTAACTTCCTTTCAGGTGTCACCATCCTGGTCTATGTAGCTGCCAAGGTATGCAAATTGATTGACTTCTTCAATATCTGTCCCTTCTATGTGATTTTTTCCATTTTGATTAATGGGAAGTTTTATTATTTTTGTTTTGTCCTTGTTAATTTCAAGTCCTATTTTGCTAGCCAGTGAAGACAGGCTATCTGTTTTTTCTTGCATGGAATTCACATTATTACTGATAAGAGTTACGTCATCAGCAAAGATCTTCTAGTTGGGTCTCATGTACCCAGTCAATACCTGTGTTACTTGTGCAGCATTTTTTCATGATCAAGTCTATTGTAATTCCAAAAAGCAAAGGAGACAGTATACATCCTTGTTTCACACCTGTTTCAATATGGAACCATTCACTCATCCCTTCTTCTGTTTTGACTGCACAAACATATCCATTGTATAAGTCCTTAATGATGTTGACAATTTTAGATGGTATTCCATATAGACTTTTTCTCCGCAATAAATCTCTGTGTATGCTATCAAATGCCTTTTTAACGTCTGTGAAGTTCAGTATTAGTGGTTTCTGGTTTTCAATATGTTCTTCAAGTATTATTCTGAGAGTAAAGATCTGGTCGAGACAGCCTCCCCTTTTCAAAATCCTGCTTGTTCTTCTCTCATTGCTGTATCCACTATATCTTTAAGTCTATTCAAAATGACCCTGCAAAATACTTTTGACACAACTGATATTAAGGTTACTCCCCCTATAATCGTTACAGTCAATAAGGTTGCCTTTTTTTTTGGGGGGGGGGGTATTTGAACAATAATTCCTTTCATCCATTTAGAAGGGACCTTTTCTTCTCTCCAAATCTTGTTAAACATTCTCTGTAGTTGTCTCATGTTGTCACTATTGATAGCTTTTAACATTTCGGGTGTTATGTCATCTTCACCTGCAGCTTTGTAAATAATCTCTTTACGGTGGTGACATCCAGATATCAATTATGCACAGCCACGGTGAACTACGATGTCAGTCATGCCCAGAAAGTGTATAGAGGAAGGCTGCCTGCACTGAGAAGACCAGGTAACGACCTGTTAAACAGATGAGATCTGTTATGACTACAGAAAATGAGAATTACCACTGTGCATTCATTAACGTCAGTTTGTATTTGTTCGATGTTCTACAGTTTGTAAATGAGGGTGTGGAGCTTTCAGCCACTCAGGGTAATTGTAATCTTTATATTCTAAAACCAAATTTAAAGCACATTTCAGAGAACTACTGCAAAGAACACACGAATAATTAGTGTACAAGTTTATGAAATTAAGTATACATGAAGCCACTGCAGTAAAGCTGTAATAATAAAATGTATAAACTAGGGAAAATGTAGGAACAGCTTTATTACTTAACGAGCACACAGTTTTGATGTTTCGATGTGAACCTTAATCACACAAAACACAAACAGGACGAAGAAATAGAGAGAAGAGATAAAACTTAAGTTCACATGAATGCTATGTATAAAAAACATAGGAATGGAAAAATAGAATAAAATAAAATGAATGAAGCACTTAGATGTGACTTGTAAGAAGCTGTCTTGTAAGAGGCTGTGTTCAGAAGTTTTGAAGCATGCTGGGTGATATTCTACAGATGTTTCTGCATATGGTCACCTAATCTGAGTCCATTTTCAACAATATAAGTTATCCTGCATCTTTTGCATACAATAGCATCACATAACGAGACTTTCATGTGAATCCCTCATGCAGAGTGAGGATAGTTTTGGGAAAGGTGATCGTTTCTTTTCTCAGACTACAGGGCACGTAACTCAGCTAGGGCGATTACATTTTCTGGTACCAACATATGCAAGGTTCCGTGTCGTGTGGCTATGGACGAGGATGTCATTAAGATTTGGTTCCTGTTTGTATGCTAAGAGGAGTAGATCAGAGAGGATGTCACGAGTATCCGGGTCACGTTGGATTAGTGGCACATGTCGATAAATAATTTTCTTAACCATCTGACTATGTGGGTGAAAAGGAAGTACTAACGTAACTCTGCCGGAGGTTTTTTTCACAATGCCTCTTCGCGACTCACTAGTTGGATAGGGTTAAATGCTTTCAGAAGGACATGTTCTGGGTAGTGGTGATGATGGAAAAATTGTAATAATTTGTTGGACTGATCCATAAAGTCCAAGTTATCTTGACATAGGCGGTGAAGACGGAGGAGTTGGGAGTATGGGATGGAGTTCTTACAAGCTTCCGGATGGGAAGTGTAAAGTAAATACGTGTGGCTGTCGGTGGACTGTCTGTGCCAATATATATTTTAATGTCCAAAAATGTAAGTGAATTTGATGTTCTCATTAAGCGAGTTGGCGAATTCATTACAATTTTGTAACTCGTCCTGTGGCATACTCCAATGCCATCCTCGATGCCCTTTTTATTGAATTCTAGGAGTCTACCAGTGTAGGTTTCCCATAATTTGAATTCGAAAAAGCCCACAAATAAACATGCATAACTGGGACCCATTTTCGTTCCAGAAGCGACGCCACTGATTTGATCAAAGTATTCGCCGTTGAATTCAAAGGAATTTAGGTTGAGTACCAGCTCTGCGAGTCTTATTATGGTGTCAGTGTTTAGGGTGAAAGTCTTTATCAAGAAAATAGCGGAGTGCCAAGAGTCCCTCCTTGTGGGGGATAGAAGTGTAAAGGGAGTAGACATCAAGGAAAAAGACGTGATAGGTGTGGTGCTGAGAATTTGATCGCATCGAAATTTGTTCAGAACCTCCTCACAGCATCAGATTACAACCCCTCTACCTAAACTATATTCACCCATTCCATCTTCTCCTGGCTAGATTACCACTGTATCAATCACCCCTTTCCATGGTTCCCCCTCCCTTTCCCCATTTATCACACGTCACAAGTCTCCATTTAAACATTCTCTACACTCCACCACGCGCAATTCAGAACACAACCTTTTACAAGTCACAACTAACTGCTCCATTCATTATATTCTATTTTTTCCATTCCTATGTTTTTTTATACATAGTATTCATGTGAATTTATGCTTTATCTCCTCTCTCTATTTCTTTGTCCTATGTGTTTTTGTATGATTAAGATTCACACAGAAACGTCACAACTGTGTGCTCATTAAGTAATAAAGCTGTTCCTACTTTTTTCATGGTTTATACATTTTACTACAAGCGACAGTTCAATTTCTTTAAAGCAGTCCATAAGAAATAATGGGATGGGATGTAGAAATCGGAAAGAAAAGCGGGGCTCTTGTCATATTAAAACTTTCAACAAATTTCGTGGAAAATTCGAGATATATTGAAACTGAAAATGGCGCATTCTTTCTCACACACTGTATGCAAGACTTGCTCATAATTCCATCACATCAGTATACTCTGTCATGGCTCTAATCTCCCCATGAAATCACAAGTAGTTTATATTAACATTGTAAAGGTGTCATTATAGCTCACAAAATAGTAAAGGCAGTAGAGTCTGCTAAAGAAGTTGTTCTACCTTGGGAGCATTATAAGACTGACACTGGGAATGAAATCAGGACAAATATGGACTTGCTCTACCTTGGCAGCATTATAAGGCTGATACTGAAATATGGACTTGCTCTACCTTGGCAGCATTATATTAACACCTGATGGAGGAGCAAGAAAAAAAAAGGCATGAGGAGTAGAATGAATAAAACAAACGACTTTAATATCAGAAACATCTGGAAGTCCTCCTGGTACAATCTTCTTACATCTTACGTCCTTTCCTTACTGGCCTCTCTTAACAATGTCCTCTTTAGAGTTTCACGTGGTCAGCTTCTTTTTCTTTGGCCTGTTGTTCCACTTGATAGCTTGTTTGATCAAGGTAGAGCAAGTCCATATTTGTCCTGATTGTTTCTTCTCATCACATGACCGATATATGTCCATCTTCTTTTTCTGATCACCCACGAGACAGGTCATTATTTGATCATCTGTCTTATCTCTGTGCTGTTCTTGAATTCGTTCCACTTTATACCGACTTTTTCTGGACAAATTATCCTCATTCCACACAACCTGCCTCTGAAAGATTCTGAAATTTTACTGGCCACAGACAGTAAATAATAGAGACCTGCTTGCCCAATGTGAACAAGAAGAAGAACCTTGAATGCATGTTATAATAGCAAAAAAATGCTGGAAATAGATTGGTCATGTACTCTGAAGGGATCTTAGAAACACTACTAAAACAGCAACATATTGGACATTTGAGGTAAATAGAAAGAGAGCCAACTAAACTGTAGAAGCAGAAATGGGTAGTATGCAATACAGCTGGGGCACAATACAGAGACCGGCCACAGACTGTGAGAAGTGGAGAGAAGTTGTTGCTGCCTTACGAGATGCCACAAACCATACTAAGCAATCACCGCTCAAAGACAAGGGTGGATGCACTTGTTTTGCATGCAAGAATGATTAATTCCATCCTAGATTTACTTTCACTGATCAGTGAGTTGTATGTGTGTTTAAAATATGGATCACTGAAAAGAACAGTGGATACTACAGCAAAAAAAAACTGATTGATTGATTGATTGATTGATCTTTATTTCAAAAGGGTTAAGAATTGGGCACGCAGGCCCGTCTGACATTCTGCCCTTTATCATACATCTTTCACTCTATTCCAGACATTCTACAAATATGCTGTTCATATAACAAACATAACTAACATTGAAGCTGAGAGACATAAAATAAAATATAACATTTACGTTTTGCTCTTAAACATTCACTCAGTACAGAAGTAACTACATACATTATAAATGACTATCTACTAAACAAAATTTTCGGGACTATTCAGAAAACAATTAATTGTATTCGGTGTCTGTGAGAGCAGCTTAAGATAACTTTTAAGTTTTATAATTCATGGAGGCATGTAGTCGACATCAAATAGATATTGGGAAAGCTTGTAGTTGTAGGAAGGAGTATAATTTATATTTTTTATATAGGATGGGAGGGTATTCCAAAGATGAGCAGCAGAATAACTAAAGCTTTTCTTGTAAAGATCAAGTCTAGGTTTTGGAAGACATATGTTGTTCAAGCGTTGGCTGCACTTTGGGCTAAATTTAAACAGGTTCCATAGATAAGGCGGGGCATGCCGTAAAAGAATTTGATGTACTAACTTGGCTTTGTTGAAGAGGAACCTGTTCTTAAGAGGTAGTATTTTGATACGTTTGTGATGATTAGTTGTTTGTGCTTGATCTTTGTCGCTAATAAGCTTTACTGCTCGCTTTTGGAGAGAGCAAAGCCTCTTTGTATTTGACACTGAGCAACCATCCCAAACTGTTGAGCAGTAGTCTAAATGTGTTTGTATATGAGTTATGTAGTATGTCTTCCTAGTGTCTTGATCTATGAAGTGCTTAATTTTAGCTAATTGGTATACTTTTTGTGCGATGAGTTTTGTTAGACATTGCACATGAGAGTTCCAGGTCAGATGTTGGTCAATAATAAGACCTAGTGTTTTGTGCTCGCTAACGTTTTCTATCTGTGATGTTTCTGAACAGAGCCGAAGTGTTGTTTTTGTTGCCTTTTGTAGTTTCTGTCTTGTTGTTATGAGCATTGATTTTGTTTTATCGGTGTTTATAATCATGCCATTATTTTTGCTCCATCCAATTAAATTGTATAACTCGACCTGAAGAGTTGATTCTAGATTAACACAATCGTAGTCACTGGTGTAGACTGTGCAATCATCGGCAAAAAGGTCACAAGAAGAGTGTTTAAGATGAAGTGGAAGATCATTGATATAGATAGCAAAGAGCAACAGGCCTAGAATAGAACCTTGCGGAACACCAGTGTCAACTTTAGCAGAATTTGATAGAGAATTGTTGAAGAATACTACCTGTTGTCTGTCTGAAAGAAACGATGCAATTAATTTATTATACTGAAATAACATAATGACAGAAAACGTCATAAACAACAGGATATCAATCTGTTCATCAACTTTAGATTCTTGTATTGGGAATCCCTTTTATCATTTCCTATTCTGCATTAGGATTCTTTCTTTCCCATGTAATTGTTGCGTGAATTTCCTTCCTGTTAGTCATCTGATACTCATGCATGTCAAAGTTAAATTTCTATGTCATTAAATGTACAGCTGTTTTTGATATTGTGTCTTGCCCAGGTATCGCTGATCCTTCACAATTTTAGCATACTTTAACTAAGCAATCACTACTCAAAGATACAGATGGATGGACTTGTTCTGAGTGCAAGGATGGTAAGTCTTAACTCTATATCCTAGATTTACTTTTCCTGATCAGTATGTTGTATGTGTGTTTAAAATATGAATCACTCAAATAAATAAACACCAATGGCTTTAAATTCTAGCTAAGCAAGTTTCAGCTTCTTCCTTACCTGACATTACGCTCACAAACAACCAAAAACAAAAACAAAAGGCAAGAACAATGTTCAGTTGATATTTCACCCAGGAGTGAAGATGCTGTCTGCTTCAACAGTCAGTGACCCATACCTGACATTGTAGCATCAAGTTAAGTGAACCATCGCTTCTCGGTCTTTTGGCTATTTTAATCAACAAACCCTCACCACACTCATGGTAAAATTATCTAGCAAGCCCATGCAGGCACAAAAAAAACAAAAAGTTAAGTGAACCATAGCCAATCAAAATCCTGTCACACTTCTCAGCTGGTGTGCCCAGTAACAGGCCTGGCCTGACTAATGTGGACAGGATGGTCACAGTCTTCAAGGCAGTGGAGTCCGCTAAAGAATTAAAGCACAGCCTTTGCCTTCTAGTTCCATTCAGGGATTGGCTGCGAAATAGTTCCATTCAGGGATTGGCTGCGAAATAGTTCCATTCAGGGATTGACTGCCAAATAGTTCCATCCAGGGATTGGCTGGTAAATAGTTCCATCCAGGGATTGGCTGCTAAATAGTTCCATTCAGGGATTGGCTGCAAAATAGTTCCATTCAGGGACTGGCTGCGAAATAGTTCCATTCAGGGATTGACTGCCAAATAGTTCCATTCAGGGATTGGCTGCCAAATAGTTCAACATCTTCACCACACTCACTGCAAAGAACATCAGCTCACAGTTCCAGGGACACTGAAATAGGATATCTCATCATTCACTTGGTCATTCGCTTACTTATGCCAGTCTAAACCAGCCCTAACTGGTTCCTTCTGTCTGAATATTCAGCACCCTGGTCCGAATAAAAATAAATTATAATGAATTTACATATTTTATTCAGTTTTTTAAGATATAGCTTCTAATCTCAGGAGGTCCCTTTATGCAGAACGAACTGTAATAGGCAAACTAAATCCTTGTCAAAACTGTTTAGTTCTTTACATCTGTTGAAAAATGTATGCACACAAATAAATAAAGATATATTTACTACTTCAGCCTTCCCCCCCCTCCCCCCTTAAATAGAAGCAGAAAATTGTTTTTCTAGAGGTACTACAGACAGGAGAATGTTGTTCCAAGCTTGTGATTTATGATCAAACTCTAAACAAGAATGATTCACAACAATGAATACATCTTTTCTTATCCTGAAATAGAATTCTAAAAGACATAAAGGAGGTGGAAAAAACAAATCCTTGATCATAAAAGACTACTACTTCTTCTTCTTCTGTCTCCCTGGAAATGTGAGCTGGGGTTTCTTGCAGCTGAGGCAGTGAAAATGTGGAAGCACAGCATCATATCGGGTTCATCATCATCATCATCATCATCATCATCGCCTTTCACTCCCTTGAGAGCATAGGTCATGGATAAAGGCTCTCCAGTCATCCCTGTTCTTGGAATTATTCTCTGCTTCTTTCCACATGTATCCCTTGTCTCTGAGCACTGTCAAAATTTCTCTTCTCCAATAAGTCTAGGTCTTCATATCGGGTTGGGAGCGGGTTATGGCTGATATTTTTTCAGTCTCAGCGTGGAGTTAAAAAAAGCAGTGGTTGTGCTATACTTCTTTAACAGACCCTATGGTGCTATGGCGATTCCTGCCTCATAAACCAGGCTAGGCATGTTAATGGGGGGTACCAATTGGAGAGGTGAGACAAGGTCTTGGTCGGCTATGGTTCACCAACCCTAACACTAGCATGCTGGCTATGGTTCACCAACCCTAACACTAGCATGTTGGCTATGGTTCACTAACCCTAACACTAGCATGCTGGCTATGGTTCACCAACCCTAACACTAGCATGTTGGCTATGGTTCACTAACCCTAACACTAGCATGTTGGCTATGGTTCACCAACCCTAACACTAGCATATTGGTTATGGACACTGATTGCTTAATTTGACAGAAACTTCACCCATCTGAAAGACCACATTAAACACAAGCTAGCATGATTCACTTTTTCAAATGAAAAAAAAACACATAAAGAAGCCTTTTTTTCAGTTTAATAATTATTCCTGAGATTTAAATTTTCTGTCCTTGACAACATGAAACAATACGTTAGTCAGTTCATAACGAGTGCTCTTCCATGTGAAATGTGAAGGCGGCTGACTTTCATTTCCTGAGCTGAATTCAAAATGCTTGCTCAGATCAATAGCTAGAGCTGATCTGATGAGACCAATGCCCCCATACTGTTCTGCTGCTGGGTGATAGATTCTGCCTGTCTGTGGTAGCATGCACACATTTTCTGGCTCAAATCTGACAGTCAGTCTTTCTCCTGCTCCACCAAATGACAGAAGGTCAGGATTTGAACTTGAACCATCAATAACATGTGTAAAAACAACTGGTGTGTCATCACAACGTACATAATTTCGTTCTCGGCCACACGGTGATATGTATGGAAACTCACTGGAGTACTTTCCACTTGTGTTCACCCGAAGTCTCTTGAAGAAGAACACCAAAAAGTCCTTTTCTGCAATTTTAAAAGGTAAATTTTTATCAACAGACGTGGAACTTCACAAACCAAACCTAAAATCATGAAATCATTCAAGAATGTAAATCATCATCATCATCATCATCTTGTGCTGTCTCCTCACAGAAGGTTGGCTGCAATAAGTTTCCAGTCTGTTCTGCTTCTTGCCTTCATAAGGCACTCAGCCAAGCTGCTTCCTGTCCATCTCTTGATGCTGTCTATCCATCTACATCATCATCCTCTTGCTCTCTCCCTTTTTGATCTTACCTTCAAGTAAGTCTTCAATATAGTATTATGCCTCTTGACGTTACAAAAGTATCTCAGTATATTCTCAGTTCGTATGATTTTCACTATTTAATTTTTCAGTTCCAGCTGGTTTACCACTTCTTTGTTTTCTTCTCTATCAATTTGATACACTCCATTCTTCTGTATATCCACATTTCAACAGTCTCGGTTTTCTTTTCTGTTGACTTATTCAAGCTCCAAGCTTTTTACACCATAAAAGAATATTAAATACATGTAGCATTTTATAAAAGTAAAAATTAAAGGTAATCCTGTCATGCCTTAAAGGCACATAGGCATATGATGATAGTGCCCATATTTTCTTTGACCTGTCAGCACACTAGAGAGTGATATGGTCAGTATCACTCCTGGCCGCCTTTCCTTCCCTAACTCCAGAAGAAGTCAGGTACCCATTTCTACAGCTGGGTGAATGGTGTGCCTCCGGCTGGATTTGAACCCCCAACCTTTGCCATGAGAGACCAGTGTACTAACCACTTCGCCACTCAGACACCATTTTATGAGAATGAGATCACTGCTGGCGAGACTCTTCAAATGCCGTGCGTGGAGTGAAGCTCCTCCCGGTTAAGGAAGTAAATGCGGAAAAGAAATAAAGGTTGCTGTGCGGAGCCGATGGGAAAAGGTGGTGGAAAGTGAAGTTTAACTGGTATGTCCAGTAGTATCGCTACGAGAGCTATATCACGGCACCTCTGCTCTAGAGGCCGCCCACGTCCGAAATACACCTACACTGGTGAAATATGCCTAAACCGGCACACACCAGGGGTGGAACTTGATGGCTAGACATGTCATGCCACCTCCACTCTAGAGGTTGGTAACACCTGATAAACACCCATACTGGTGAATTTTGCCTAAACCGGCTCATACCAGGGGTGAATCTTGAAGGCTATGCATGTCACAGTACCTCTGCTCTAGAGGTCGGTCCCGTCCCAAACACGCCCATACTGGGATAATGCCTAAACCGGCTCAACCCAGGGGTAGAAGTCACTAGTGGCGAGGATTCGTCCTCCTGGACAAAAGCTCCATCCTGGTCACAACTAGGAAGGGTAGCGGCCACGACCGCAAAATGCTGAAGTCGGAGACACTGGACCAGGGAAGTCTAGATAGGCAAGCACCTCTCACCCGGCGGGGATGTTTGCGTATCCTAATCACGCTGAGGTTTTCCGGTGAGAAAGTCCAACCCTGGACTGGATGGGCAACCACCTCTCACCCGGCGGTGATACACGGGTATCTCAAAACACGTCGAGGTTTTCCGGTGAGAAAGTCCAACTCTGGCCTGGGTGGGCTACCGCCTCTCACCCAGCGGGGATGCACTGATATCCTAAACACATCGAGGTCTTCCGGTGAGAAAGTCCAACCCTAGACTAAACTGGTGCAATGAAAACCACGGTGTCACGCAATCCCGCTTCCGAGACCCACCAAGAATACAGGCTAAAGCACTGTGATACTCTGAATCTCTTGTGGTCCTTTCGTGGATCTCGTGTGGTCTATTTTGGACCACACAGGGGACCACGGGACCTAACGAGGACCACAGGCATGAATTCAGTAGGTTCACAGTGCGGTTTTTGGTGGTAGAAGTGAACGAAGAAGAAGATGAGAATGAGAATAAATTCTATTTAATAACAAGTCTTTTGATAAATGTAACAATGAACAGCCACCTCTAACAGGTAATTAATAACTAAATTCTACTTCCAATAGCAGGAAAAACAATTAGCATTTGTGCTCATTTAGTATAAAAAAAGTTCTTAAGCAAATTTACTAATTTAACCTATTCTGTTCTCTCACTTCTCTTGGCATATAAACTTGATCAAATCATTTTCCTTTTCCACGCAAAGGAAAGAGAAAAAAAAAGTGTAAAAATTGCTTGACTGCACAGTTTTTTCAACTATTTCCTTCACTGCCATTGGTCAGCTTTCAAATACTGTTACCTTTAACCTTTGTCTAAAAAGTAATATGTGAAAAGTGATGTACCAAGTTTTTTTAATATTTACAGTAAGACTATGAAAGCCACAGAATTCACCAGATTATGCCAGGTGTGGCCTTGAAAGAGCTGAGATTCACTTTCACACAACTGTAACAGCTGTTAAGTTTTATCTTCACAACAAGAATGGTTTAAAATTTACCTTTAAAACATGAAGTAAAATTCTTTATCCTGGCATCATCCAGAAACAACTGTCATGAGTGCAAAAGAAAATAAATAAATAAAACTTATCTGTTGTTAGACAAATTAATAAAATAACATTTAAATACATATCCAGGCAGACATGGAAATCCACACAAAGCAGGAGTACCTGGCACTGTCTGGGTTGATGAGGGTTCAGGATTAAACACACAATTTTGTGTTGACAATGGGAGAAGAAAATATCAATCTGCGACATATATCTCTATGTTTTGTAGCTTTTGTATGCTGTAGGGCTATGAAGTGTCAGTGCCTTCATTTTTCTAGGCCACTACTACAGCATTTGAGGTGGGTGATATAGACAACATATAGACATACCTACGTTACAACTTCAGGCACAAATTCAATGCCTTTTCAGTCTTCACTAAACACTTATCATGCACTATGGACATAATTTTAACAGTTTTTTGAAAGCACAAGTAACACCAACATGAATTTGTTTTCCTTTGTATACTATTTCATGAATTGATGATTCTTTTTTATTCACCATTCAGCCAATTTTTTTTTCCCCACTCTTAAATCACTTGTTTTCATTTTATAACATAAAGGCAGCATTTCATGTCTTTTTTTCTTACACCGGGTTGAAATGCCATCATTGTTAACTTTACACTTTGGGGCTGTTTTAATACATTTTTTTTTGCCATCATCATTAATTTTACACTTTGGGGCCGTTTTAACACTTTTTTTTGCCATCATCATTAACTTCATACTTTGGGGCCGTTTTAATACATATTTTTTTTGCCATCATCATTAACTTTACACAGCAGTAATACTGTGAGCATAAAATAATGATTTAATTATAACTGACTGAGTGAGATAAGGAAATTTTTTACTAAAAGGTGATTCACGATGGCATATAAACAAGCACATAAAAGCAAAATTTATGAATTTCAGAACCAACAGTCTGACCCACAGACTTCAAACTTGACTAAGTCTGATTCTGGTGATTTGAGACTTGTCAAGAAGGTCTTGAATACATCTCTGCTGAGCACTTCATATTTTAATGAAGTCTTGAGGAATTTCCACTGTATCATGACTCATTTTGCTGATATCAAATGAACTCATCATCTCTTACTTTTATGACTGACCTGTTGAATTCATTTTGTCTAGGTGAACGTGTGTTGGTGATAAGACTAAGAAACCCAAGAGGTGAGTTTTCATATAAACTTCCAGAATGTCTTTTGCTGACCTTACATCTTTCCCGTGCTGTTAAACGTCACATAGGGCCCGCATGGTAGTTCACCAAGATGTCCTGTCTTCGGTGAGTTTTTCAATCTCATCAAGGGATGTTATGCCCACCTAATTGGCTTCTCTTAACAATGTCCTCTTTAGAGTTTCACGTAGTCGACCATTTTTTCTTTGGCTAGTTGTGTTCCATTTGATAGCTTGTTTTGGGATTTTCGGACTGTTTCTTCTTATCACGTGACCAACACATGTCCACCTTCTTTTTCTGATCAATCATGAGACAGGTTGTTGTTTGCTCATTTGTCTGATCTCAGCGTTGTTATTGAATTCATTCCACTTTATACAAGTGTATTTTCCTTAGGCATTTGTTTTCAAAAGAGTCTAATTTCTTGTCTATTTCTTTAGTTGTTTTCCAGCTTTCACATGCATAAATGAGGGTGGATATTACATTTGAATTGAATAATCTTAACTTGGTTTTTGTGCTTATAACTTTTTAACGACTTTTTGCTGACCTACTTGAAGCAAAATTGGTTGCTTAGCAAAATCCTGTGGGGAAAAAAAAATTACCTGTAAGAGAACTTTGATCATTCAAAACTTCCGCCACAAATCTATCCTACAACAGTTGAGTAAGTTGGAACCATTGAAAACTCATCAGTAATGAGTATCGCTGTGTCTACCACAATCTAACGAATGAATTAATTGTTCAGCTACATCATCAAACCCGAATTCATGTGTAAGGAATGCTTGTGTTGTTAAAATTGGGACTACTCATGGATGAAGTAAGACAATTTGACAAAGTATATACCTGTCCTTGGTGATCGATGTAATAAAAATACTCCCTGGTTTTGGGGTCTGGTGATTGCCCTTGCACATAGTTTAAACATCTTGATAAAACTCTAGATCTGAAGAAATCATTTGACCTTCGTTGCAGCTTGGAAAGAGCTCGCATATTTTAAACCTTACAAGGTAAACATCACTTTTGTTTACATCGGAAACAGCCAATAGCGCATGCCCAAGCAAGTACTTCCCATCAATGTTATCCTTATTTTGATTAGTCAGCTTTTCTGAAAACAGCCAATCTAAAGTGGCGTAATTGTGACACAATCCACCATTACTTTCTATAGACTCATGATGGTTAGAATGGAACGGATGAAACGTCCAAAATTGTCGAGTTTTATGAGCTAATTACCACAGTTACATATTTATAATCACTGTCAGATAAATCTGCTCGTGCCTTACTACTGGAAAAGCCATGGCAGCGAAGAAAAAGGCTTGGAAACTCCGTACGTGTAGAGTTGTGTACTAGTAACTTTGCTAAGGCTACTACTGCTTTCTTTCTTAGCAGTTACCAAACAGTTATTGTATTAGATTTGTATCCAGGTGTCATGCCGGATGATTTGACTGTTCGATCTAGTTAGACAGTAAAAGTAAATAGAAGTGTGTGGTGTAGTTTCCATTGAACTACACCATACACCTCTATTTACAAAACTACACCATACACTTCTATTTACTTTTATTATTTGAACCAGTTTTACTGCAGTCGCCATCCCTCTGATCTAGCTTGCATGTCGTATTGTCTGCAGTGTTGCATGTTTGTTTAGAAAATAAACACCTCAAGATTCAAGATCCCAACTTATTTTTTTTTCTGTTTCAGATCTTTTATAACTTTTTAAAAATAAAACTATATTTTTCGCTTACCCTTTTTTCCCCTCTAGAGAAAGCAACTTTTTATGGCTTCTGTTTGTCTTGTTTCACTTATTGTCTATTATTTGCACCATAAAATAAATACAACACTGGAAATTCAGTACACAGTATAACAAGGCTAAACGTATGATTATATATTATACATACAAATATGCCATAATCCAAGTTTCAGAAACAAGCACAGTAAGTAGTTTAAAATACTCTTACATTAACTGTTGTTAAGGCATTAAATATTATGCTGTAAGTTTTCTGGTCATGTATATCTGCTGTGCTTCATGGATGAAAGTTGTCACATGCTGATTATTTAATAAACAGATACCTTATTAATTATGCAATAACAAATAACAAGCAGATTTACAAGATACTGATTAGATCACTTACCTTGGACAATTATAAAATCAACTGAAATTTCTATAAATTGAGGCATGAAGACAGACAGTAGACATGGTTGTCCTGATACTAGTCAAGAATGAGGATGCCTGCAACCTTTATTAAAACACTTTTTAAAAAAAATGTTTGAATTTTAAAAAAAATGGCTGAGATGTCAGATATAGATGGAATGAATAAAAGATGAAAAACAAAAAATCACTGCAAAGATCATGCTGCGAACAGAAAACTACAAACAGATATAACACTGTACAATATCCAGTGAATCCAAAATATCCAGTAATCTGGATAACTCCATTTTTGGGGAGATTGTGTAATGGGTAAAAATAAAAAGGTAAAATTCCCATTTCCATGCCATTAAGCCATATTGGGGATATGGTGTTAGCCCCATATTTCCATGACCTGCACCAAAACAAATCACCCTTTAATCATGAAGGATGTTTGTAAAAACTATTGTATGATGTTTTAAAGCTGAAGGACCTGGCTTTCTGTGACGTATAATCACTGGAGATGAGTGCTGGGTGCTTCCAGCCACAGCAAGGAATGATGGTCTTCCTCACCGAAACCAATTCATTCATTCTTTTGCATGTCCCTTGCGGAACTTTGCCCCCCAAACAGCACTCCTGTAGGCCTCTCGGTTGTGAGCAAGATGGCCTGCCGCTGCTGCATCCATTATAAATCCATCGTAAACGATGTCTTGCAGCCATCTTCGTCACCGAAACCAATTAAGTGCCAGAAAATGATGCTCATGCACTCCTGGGACTGTAAAGGTCCAGTCCTGGAACATTACACGCCTAGAGAAAGAACCATCATCAACAGTGAAGCATCCTGTGATTTGCACAGATCCACTTGAAACCTACAGCCAGATCAAAATGACACTGTTTGTTCAGTTCTGGTGGTGTTGTTACAGCATGATAACACATTGTGGCCTTTTTTTTAGCACATGCAACAGTACAGTCAATTATAAACCTGCTTATGAGGTGCCTTCAACACCCGACCTCACACCATGTGTTTATCATGTGCTTGAACCCATCATTGAGGTAATAGGTGGGAAGAAGTTCAGTGCAAACGAAGAGAATAAGGAAGATCAGTGAGAAGATTTTATTCTCGAGGAATCCAGGCATTAGTGAAGTGGTGGCAGGCCTGCAATGAATGTTGTGGGGACTATGTTGAAAAGTGATAAGAATTTTTCAATCATATTTGTACATTTTATAAAAAGAAATATATTAAGGTTAATTTTTTACTCACTTTCATATTATTTAGCATGACTGTAGAGTAGGAGTCAGAAACAAATTTTTGGTGTAATCAAAGTTAATAGAAATGTTTCACTTATAAAAATTAGTAGCAGAGTTAAACAGAAAACGAGGAAGGCCTAGAGAAGAGAAATTATGACAGTGCTCAGAGACAAGGGATGCACATGGAAGGAAGCAGAGAATAATTCCAAGAACAGGGATGACTGGAGACCCTTTTATCCGTGGCCCATACTGTCAAGGGAGTGAGGGGCGATGATGATGATGAGGAGCAGAGTTGGAGTTGAGGAGATTAAGAAGTTGAAGTTGAAAGTTTTGGTACTGGTTCTACATCCTTGGTTTAAAGAATCCTGTTTAAGCTGAATGAAATAAGCTTGGCCTTTCTTATCAGAGCACAAGAAAGATTCACAGGAATTTTGACTTTCTGCAAGACGACATAATGAAAACAAAAGAATGCCTACAGAAAGTTGATTTCATGCAACAGCTGAAATAAACACACAAGGCCCCCCCCCACAGAAAAAAAATGGAAAGCTAAAAGGCTAACAATATGAAAAGAAGGAAATGCTCAGTTGACCATGTATATTTTCTTCAAGTCTTGGAGAATGTAATTAGTTCTAAACCAAAAGTAAAATTCATTCCAGAGGAGTTTGCAGCACATGGAGCAGATGTCAAGTGCTTGGGTTTGGGACACAAGTCAGGACGTGTAATGGTGACTGGTGGGGATGACCGCAAGGTTAATTTATGGTCTGTTGGGAAGCCACATTGCATCATGGTATGTTATGCAGCAGTAATTTTGATATATTGTATCAATCAGATGTGGCAGTTATGTTTCACATACAAACATGTCTTTATACATTTTAATCAGATGCATTATGTCAACCTACTTATTCAACATTTTGTATGTTTCAGTCAGGTATCATATTCATAGAAGGCATTCAGCACATCGTACTAGTTCTCGGATAGCATGAATAGTCTAGTAACAGTGTCCTGTCTTCTTACTTGGAGGGTTGAGAGTTCAGGACCACTGCTAGTGTCCTGATGGACACTCAAGTTGAGGAAATGGCCGTCAGATACACTAACATTGAGGTCTCCTGTGATAGAGAATATGTGCCTCTAGGGAGAGGTACATTGAATTGTATTGCACAAAACTCTCAGTGGATGAAAGGAAACATCACATGGAGTTCAGTCCAATAAATAAAGAATTTTGAGTCTAAATCGAGTGAATGCAGACAAAAAAATCTAAAGAGGGTGAATGCAGAAATAAAATTTAAAGAGAGTGAGTGCAGAAATAAAATTTTAAGAGGGTGAATGCGCAAATAATTTTTAAAAAAGGGTGAATGCAGAAATAAAATTTTAAAAAGGATGAATGAATTTAAAGAGGGTGAATAAAGAAATACAATTTTTAAAAGGGTGAATGCAGAAGTAAAATTAAAAGATGGTGAATGCAGAAATAAAATCTACAGAGGGTGAATGCAGAAATAAAATTTTAAAAGGGTGAATGTGGAACAAAATGTACAGAGGGTGAATGCAGAAATAAAATTTTAAAAGTGTGAATGCAGAGCAAAATCTACAGAGGGTGAATGAGAAATATAATTTTAAAAGGGTAAATACGGAACAAAATCTGCAGAGGGTGAATGGAAAATAAAAAAGTATATTTTAATTAGCTTTAGCGCTTATGCTAATGATTGCCTACTATCATAAACAAGTTAAACATTATAACTTAATATTTGGAAAACGTGCAGCATAAAATGATGTATATCATATAAACGTGTAAACGTAAAATATTAGTCTAATATATTTTCTCATTCCAATATATGTTTGATTGAAATAAATTTATTTTGTGAAATATTTGAACTTGCCCAGAGCTTGACAGGTCACACATCAAGTGTAGAATCTGTGAGGTTTGGTCCTGATGAAGAGATGGTGATTGCTGGATCTCTCTCTGGAGCTTTGAAAGTATGGGACTTGGAACAGGCTAAAAGTATGCAGCCTCTCTTGTAGCAGTAATAGCTTTAAAATGTGAATGCTGTAACTGCATTTAGAAGTTCATGTTTCTCTGGTCTCCAGATATGTAAATGCTCTTTTGATAATTTGTTTCATTTCTAAATTATTATGTAAACTTTTTAAAAATTGTTTTTTAGTTTGCTGACTGGCATGCCCTAGAGGCGGAAATGCGACAAGGGCAGAGAACTTTCTCCGTACAGTTTCTTAGGGAAGCAAGATGATTACTTGCCTGCTTCAAAAACTGTCTTTATGATGAGAAATGTAGTACTATAGCAGCAAATTGGTTAATTTGGCCTGAAGAGAAATTTCAAAATATTCAGCATATTTTGCACAAAAAACTGGAATTAAGCAAACTTAATTTCATAGAAGATCAGAATAGTTTTAGGAAAAAAAAAGTATTTATTATAGTCAACAGAAGAGAATTAGAGAAAGACTATCATCTTCTTAATCATAATTTTTTTGTTTGTTTTTCAGTTCTCCGAACATTAACTGGTCATAAGGCAGGTATAAAGTCTTTAGACTTTCATCCATACGGACACTACGTGGCATCTGGTTCAGAAGACTGTTCTGTGAAGGTGAGCTTTAGTGACATTTTCAAATGTGGGCCACTTTTAATCATTACAGAAATGTATATTTATTAATGAAATATGCTGAAACAAGTGAGACAACCTGGCCACTACAGAGATAGTTCTTTCATCATACTAACAGTGAAGAAGATGAATAACAATCTGTAGACTCCACACAGAGGAAGACCAAGGCGAAGATGGCTGCATCAGCAGCAGGGCATCATGCTTACAACCGAGAGGCCTACAGGAGAGCTGTTAGGGAGGCAAAGTTCCACAAGGGACATGCAAATGACTGACTGAGACTCCACACAGCAGACATGAGCAACATTTTTCAGTAATGTAGCTCAGACAGAACAGCAGTTCTTCACCTGATGACATAGAAACAAAGACAGTTACATTCCCTGTCTGGGACAAGTTCTGTGGGGTGGGGGGGAGAATTACAATTTCATAAATGCCCCTACTGTATTCAGACTTGATGGAAGCCTACATCTGAAAATATCTGCATAAGCTTAATATTAAACAAATGTCAGCATTTCCTGTTTCCTGTTGCTGCATGCAAATGCTAGGTAATTGCCACAACTGGAACCTTGCAAGTGCTAGGTAATTGCCACAACTGGAACCCTGCCAGTGCTAGGTAATTGTCACAACTGTAACCCTGCCAGTGCTAGATAATTGCCACAACTGTAACCCTGCCAGTGCTAGATAATTGCCACAACTGGAACCCTGCCAATGCTAGGTAATTGCCACAACTAGAACCTTGCCAGTGCTAGATAATTGCCACATCTAAACCCTGCCAGTGCTAGATAATTGCCACAACTGGAACCTTGCCAGTCCTAGATAATTGCCACAACTAGAACCTTGCCAGTGCTAGATAATTGCCACAACTAGAACCCTGCCAGTCCTAGATAATTGCCACAACTGGAACCCAGCCAGTCCTAGATAATTGCCACAACTAGAACCCTGCCAGTGCTAGATAATTGCCACAACTAGAACCTTGCCAGTCCTAGATAATTGCCACAACTAGAACCCTGCCAGTCCTAGATAATTGCCACAACTAGAACCTTGCCAGTCCTAGATAATTGCCACAACTAGAACCTTGCCAGTCCTAGATAATTGCCATAACTAGAACCCTGCCTCCAGTTTTCTCCAGGTTCTAGTGACAGATCAGTAGTTTCTACCCCTGGGCAGATCTCAGAACATCCTGGAGTTTAGTCCTCACGACCATCCATTCTGTGGATTCATCAACGGAGATGACTTTAACAGTAGTGATAATTTCATAAATTCACAGTAGCTTGTGAATTAGGTTGAATTTCAGTGTTTTGCATCAGGTCATTCCTGTCAGTGCATCCAAACATTGTAAATAATTGTTTACAAGAAGTTATATTATTGTGGCCATTCAAAGAAGTTATATTATTGTGGCCATTCAAAGCAGTTATATTATTGTGGTCATTCAAAGAAGTTATATTATTGTGGCCATTCAAGGAAGTTATATTATTGTGGCCATTCATGTCTTAGCAATAAAATATTATAGCACATGTATGGTTTATTTATGTAGGCAGTCTCACATGAGGTACTAGAATGAAATATTCTGTTGTCAGAATATATTTGCTTTATGAAAAGAAAGAAAATTACTTACTTTATAGGCAACGGGAAGTAGGTGTAAGATTTGTTAAAAATGTATTTGTTTATGCTGCGGTTTTTCAGTTATGGGACATAAGACGGAAAGGGTGCATCTACACATATAAAGTATGTATAAACAACCATGTTCATGTTGTTAAATACATGTTTTAGTGTTTTTTTTTTTAATGGACATGTATTTTTTACAGTGACCACAACCTGTGTATAGGGAAAATAAGACTAAAACTGAAAAGCCAACACAAGAAAGCAATACTCAGAAAGATAAACAGCCACAGCCTACAAGAAGAAAATACTAACAGGAATTTCAATCAGGAACTTGCCAATTATTTTACAGCACAGAGAGGTAGAGGAGATAGATATAAATGAATTATGGAACTCTTATAGCACAGCCATAAGCATAGCAGCAAAAGCAAGTGCCTGACTGCAAAAAAAAAAAAAATAGAAAAGTTTGGATATCGGAAAACACGTGGAAGTACATACATGAAAGACGAGCAGCCAAATTAGCCGTGTTGAACTTAAAGACAGAATCTTGGAAAAGATTTGGCAAAAACATTTGACTTTCACTTTGACTTTTCCAATCCCAGGGTTTATGAGTTTTCACTCTTTTTCACTCATGCCAGATAATGAAACATACAAGTCCTCTTCAGCTGTTCTACATCTCCTTACAGAATGTTGGTGACTGAGGTGTTTGGTAATATCAGGTTCTTCTGAAGATCGTTCAATGAGCTGCAGTCCAGCAGGTGGTGCTTAACAGTTTAAGAACTAGACAATAAAGTAAAAAGTTCAGCTAGAAGAGATAAGAAAGAATACATAGACAGTATGGTGAAATAAGCAGAGAAGGCAGCAAAAACATGAGATGGCAAAACTCTGTATAACATACAAGAGGCTAATGGATCATCCAAAGAAAGACCAGTCTTTAGCAAAACTTGCACCCTATTAACATCAAGTAAAGACCAGAAACAAAGATGGGCTGAACACTTCCAAGAAATACTTAATCTACCACACCCGGAAGAATTGATAGACCTTGAAACTGACTTACCAGCCCCACAACTACATGTCAGCCTAGATGAAATTACATTGCATGAAGTTGAAACAGCAGTGAATCTAATGGCCAGCAACAAAGCTACAGGTGAAAATGAAATAACAGCTGAAATGTTAAAAGCTATTAACAGTGCCAACATGAGCCAAATACAGATAATGTTTATTAAAGTTTGGAAAGAAGAAAAGGTTCCCTCAAAATGGAAAAAAGGAATCATTGTTAAAATACTAAAACAAAACCAAAAAAAAAAAGGCAGCCTTAGCGATTGCAATAATTTGAAAGAAGTACCCTTACTATCAGTTGTGTCCAAAGTATTTTGCAAAGTTTTTCTAAATTGAATTAAAGATATAGTGGATACTGCAATGAGAGAACAAGTAGGATTTCGAAAAGGGAGAAACTGTCTCGACCAAATCTTTAAGAATAATACTTGAAGAACATATTGAAAAGCAAAAACCATTAATCCTGAACTTCATAGACTTTACAAAGGCATTTGATAGCATACACAGAGATTCACTGTGGAGAATTTTAAGTCTATAGAATACTATAAAAAACTGTCAACATCATTAAGGATCTCTACAACAGATATGTTTGTGCAGTCAACACAGAAGAAGGAATGAGCGAATGGGTCCAGATTGAAACAGGTGTGAAACAAAGATGTATACTATCTCCCTTGCTTTTTGGAATTGCCGTAGACTTCATAATAAAAAAATATCTTATCTTATATCTTATATCCTTCCCTTGCCGTTAAACGTCACATAGGGCTTGCAAAGTAGTTCGCCAATTTTTACTGTTTTCGGTGAGTCTTTCAGCCTCATCAAGGGATTTTATGCATGTTAATTTGGCCTCTCTTAACAATGTCCTCTTCAGAGTTTCACGTGGTCTGCCTCTTTTTCTTTGGCCTGTTGTGTTCCACTTGATAGCTTGTTTTGGGATTCTCTGATCATTTCTTCTCATCAAATGACCAACAGGGTGTCTGAGTGGCGAAGTGGTTAGTGCACTGGTCTCTCATGGCGAAGGTCGGGGGTTCGAATCCAGCCGGAGGCACCCCAGTCACCCAGCTGTAGAAATGGGTACCTGACTTCTTCTGGAGTTGGGGAAGGAAAGGCAGCCAGGCGTGATACTGACCATATCACCCTCTAGTGTGCTGACAGGTCAAGGAAAATATGGACACTAACACCATATCCCTATGTGCCCCTAAGGCATGACAGGATTACCTTTACCTTTTTTAAGTGACCAACATATGTCCATCTCCTTTTCCTGATCACCCATGAGACTGGTTGTTGTTCAGTCATCTGTCTTATCTCTGCATTATTCTTAAATTCATTCCAGTTGATGCCGAGTATTTTCCTTAGGCATTTGTTTTCAAAAGAGTCTAATTTCTTTTCTATTTCTTTAGTTGTTTTCCAGCTTTCACATGCATAAATGAGGGTGGATATTACATTTGAATTGAATAGTCTTAACTTGGTTTTTGTGCTTATAACTTTTGAATTCCATATGTTCTCAAGATTCTTGAAGATCGATGCTGCTTTTGCAATTCTGATTCTAACTTCCTTTCTAGTGTCACCATCCTGGTCTATGTAGCTGCCAAGGTATGCAAATTGATTGACTTCTTCAATATCTGTCCCTTATATGTGTATTTTTCCATTTTGATTAAGGGGAATTTTCATTATTTATATAAAAAAAATATCTTATCTTATATCCTTCCCGTGCCGTTAGACGTCACATAGGGCTCGCAAAGTAGTTCGCCAATTTTTCCTGTCTTCAGCGAGTCTTTCAACCTCATCAAAGGATTTTATGCCTGTTAACTTGGCCTCTCTTAATAATGTCCTCTTCAGAGTTTCACGCGGTCTGCCTCTTTTTCTTCGGCCTGTTGTGTTCCACTTGATAGCTTGTTTTGGGATTCTCTGATCATTTCTTCTCATCAAGTGACCAACATATGTCCATCTCTTTTTCCTGATCACCCATGAGACTGGTTGTTGTTCAATATAGCACAGGTAAAATAGGCATTGATTGGGTACATGGGACCTAGCTAGATTTTGCAGATGACTTAACTCTTATCAGTGACAGTGTGAATTCCGTGGAAGAAAAAACAGATATATCTATCTTCACTGGCTAGCAAAATAACAAGTTAAAAAAACATAAATAATGAAACTCCCCAATAATCAAGAAGGAAAAAAATATACGTAGAAAGAACAGCTGTTGAAGAAGTAAACCAATTTGCATACCTCAGCAGCAACATAGACCAGGATGGTGACACCAGAAAGGATGTTAGAATTGCAAAGGTAGCATTTACCTTCAAGAATCTTGACAACATATGGCACTCTAAAGTTATAAGCACAAAAACCAAGCTAAGGTTATTCAATTCAAATGTAATATCAACCCTCATTTATTATGTGAAAGCTGGAAAACAACTAAAAAAATAAATAACAAATTAGACTCTTTTGAAAACAAATGTCTAAGGAAAATAGTTGGTATAAAGTGAAATGAATTCAAGAAAAACACAGAGATAAGGCAGATGAGCAAACAACAACCTGTCTCATAGGCAGTCAGAAAAAGAGATGGACATATGCCGGCCATCTGATGAGAAGAAACAGAATCTCAAAACAAGCTAAGCTGTCAAGTGGAACACAACAGGCTGAAGAGAACATTGTTAAGAGAGGCATAATTATTAGGCATAAAAGCTTGCCAAAAACATGAAAACTTAGTGAACTACCATGTGAGCCCTATGTGACGTTAAATGGCATGGGAAGGATGTAAGATTTTTACTTTATTGTAACATAAAATAATAAAATAAAGTTTCTATAAAGCATCAGGTATTCAGGCTATGAAAACCAGCTTTTAAACATTTTCTTATATATTTCTTACATCCTTCATCTTTCCCGTGCTGTTATGTGTTACATAAGGCTCACAGTGTGTCTTGCCACGAGTCTCTGTTCTTATTGAGCTTATTAATCTCATCAAAGGATTTGGTGCTAGTCATCTTAGCCTCGTCAGTGTTTTCTTTAGGATCTTTCTAGGTTGGCCTCTTTTTTTTTTTTTTTCTTTTTCCAAATGTTTCCCATTTAATGGCTTGCTTTGTGATTCTCTGATTGTTTCTTCTTAACATGTGGTCCACGTATGCCCCACCTTCTTTTTCTTGATCACTGCTGAAGCTGTTTGCTGCATGCTCATTTTTCTTATCTATGCTTTAGTTTTGAATTCATTGTATACAGAGTATTTTTCTTAGGCGTTGTTTTTGAATGTGTCCAATTTGGTATCTATTTCTTTAGTAGTTTTCCAGCTTTCACATACATACATAAAGATGGGTGTTACATTTGAGTTGAATAAGCTTCGTTCTAGTGTTTAATAGTTTTGATTTTCATATTTTATTAAGATTCTTAAATATATAATTACAAGAAGGTAAATGTCCCCCAATAAGCGGTTTTTTTTGTTTTTTTTTTACTTTCCTGTCTCTCTGTGCTGCATGTGAAAGACTGTATGGAGAATACTGGAAGATTTCTGGCAGAAAAAAATCTGCCCATTGTATCCAGAGTTTAATATGTAGCTACTTCTTGTTTTCTGGTTTGTTTTCTAATTTGAGATGCTCATAGTTTTGTAAGACATAAAATGATCAAGTTTATATTTGTTAAAATTGTAAAATATGTATTAGCCATTTTATTTCTAAATTACAAGTTAGCCATTTTATCATGTTCTGTAAAATACAAGTTAGCCATTTTATCAGGTTCATATCTTCTGATGAGTTTTGTGGAGCAGAAGTAAATTTGAACATTTTTTGCCAACTTTGCAGGATCATACAATGTGTGTCAGCTGCCTTCGGTTTACACCTGACGGGCATTGGATAGCT
The DNA here is from genome assembly GCA_009760885.1 of Achatina immaculata. Lineage (NCBI taxonomy): Eukaryota > Metazoa > Mollusca > Gastropoda > Stylommatophora > Achatinidae > Lissachatina > Lissachatina immaculata. The sequence continues at coordinate 11,483,190 of CM019709.1, read as the reverse complement.
TCAGCTAGTGAAGACAGCACTATTAAGGTGAAGAAATTCGAAGAAGATGTGTCAGTATCATTAATCATACAGTCAACATCTATGTCCAGTAGCATTTGCATGCTGTAGGGTTGTGACTTCACATTTCTAGGCCACTACAGAATTTGAGATAGGGATGTTAGCACCTGTCTTACTGAACTTGTTTTTCCAGGGAAGCCCCAGGTACTCACTTTTTTTAGCTGGTCGGTCCAAAAAATTCTGCACAAGTGCAAATATGAACCAGGGACCTTCTGATTGACAGATGAGAGCACCAACCGCTATATCACCATGACACCATATAGTGAACATGGTTGTAAGATGCTTTTACTTGTCAGTAGTAAAGATAAACACTTCTGGTGACAGTATTAAGAAAATAATGGTATAATTTAATAGCTGTAGAGAACAAAGAACGGTACATTTGTTACATTAAAAGAAAAAAAAAGATAGAGAACCAGCATTGTATATTTTTAGTTTTAGCACATCTTTGCTAACAATAAATTCATTGAAAAATGAACATTGCTGTTTTTTCTGTTTACTCAGTTTTCGAGAGGAAAAGTTTTAAAAATACAGCTTAAAACTCTTCACTCCAGATTTCCTTCTGTGTGATCACATATTGGCAAAGTTTGTCTTACTTTCAGATCTGGGACCTGACTGCAGGAAAACTTCATGCAGAGCTTAAGCTTCATAAAGGCCCAGTTAATACTGTAGAATTTCACCCTTCAGAACTGTTACTAGCATCAGGGAGTAGTGATAGGTGAGTTGCTGCTACAAGCATCAAGGAGTGATGATAGATGAGTTGTTGTTATTAGTGTTAGAGAGTGGTGGTAGTTGAATTGCTGTTACTAATATCAGGGAGCAGTGGCGGGTGAGTTGCCTGTTCTAGCATTGAGGAGCAGTGGCGGGTGGGTTGCCTTTAGTAGTGTCAGGGAGCAGTGGCAGGTGAGTTGCCTGTTCTAGCATCGAGGAGCAGTGGCGGGTGGGTTGCCTTTAGTAGTGTCAGGGAGCAGTGGCAGGTGAGTTGCCTGTTCTAGCATCGAGGAGCAGTGGCAGGTGGGTTGCCTTTAGTAGTGTCAGGGAGCAGTGGCGGGTGAGTTGCCTGTTCTAGCATCGAGGAGCAGTGGCGGGTGGGTTGCCATTAGTAGCGTCAGGGAGCAGTGGCGGGTGAGCTGCCTGTTCTAGCATCGAGGAGCAGTGGCAGGTGGGTTGCCTGTTCTAGCATTGAGGAGCAGTGGCGGGTGGGTTGCCTTTCGTAGTGTCAGGGAGCAGTGGCGGGTGAGTGGCGGGTTTACTAGCATCAGGAAGCAGTATTAGGTTTACTAGCATCAGAGAGCAGTATTAGGTTTACTAGCATCAGGAAGCAGTATTAGGTTTACTAGCATCAGAGAGCAGTGGCAGGTTTACTAGCATCAGGGAGCAGTGGCGGGTTTACTAGCATCAGAGAGCAGTGGCAGGTTTACTAGCATCAGGGAGCAGTGGCAGGTTTACTAGCATCAGGGAGCAGTGGCGGGTTTACTAGCATCAGGAAGCAGTATTAGGTTTACTAGCATCAGGAAGCAGTATTAGGTTTACTAGCATCAGAGAGCAGTGGCGGGTTTACTAGCATCAGGGAGCAGTGGCAGGTTTACTAGCATCAGAGAGCAGTGGCAGGTTTACTAGCATCAGGGAGCAGTAGCGAGTGATTTGCTGTTGCTAGCATGTGCAGAAACAAGAAATTTGCTGTTGCCAGTATCAGATACCAGCAGTCAGTAAGCTGCAGACTTGAGTCATATGAAACACAGTGGTTGTATGATATGGTATATAATGAAAATTATGTTGATGTTGAATGTTGTTTTATCAAACTAGGATATCATTTGTAATGGTGGTGGATCTGTTCATCTTTTGAGCTTAGCTGGCCACGTAGTTGCTATGTTTTGAAGTATAGCTAGTTTTGAATTGTAAGATATTTTGGAGGCTTTTTTTTAAAAACTTCCACTAGCTGTTAGTACAAAATGGTGCAGGTGATTGGGAGTTGGCTGTAGGTTTTACAGTAGAGGATGTGGAGCAGTTTTCAGAGACAGAAATAGGACTTCATGTAGTTGTCAGTTCACAAGTCAACCAGGAACCAGTGATTGATGTAAAGGTTTATTCAAGTCCATAATGAAGTGATTGATGTAAAGGTTTATTCAAGTCCATAATAAAGTGGTTGATGTAAAGGTTGATTCAAGTCCATAATAAAGTGATTGATGTAAAGGTTTATTCAAGTCCGTAATAAAGTGATTGATGTAAAGGTTTATTCAAGTCCGTAATAAAGTGATTGATGTAAAGGTTTATTCAAGTCCATAATAAAGTGATTGATGTAAAGGTTTATTCAAGTCCATAATAAAGTGATTGATGTAAAAGTTTATTCAAGTCCATAATAAAGTGATTGATGTAAAGGTTTATTCAAGTCCACAATAAAGTGATTGATGTAAAGGTTTATTCAAGTCCATAATGAAGTGATTGATGTAAAGGTTTATTCAAGTCCATAATGAAGTGCCAAGTACAGGAAAGAACTTGGACAAATAAAACAAGCAAGAGGGCGGAAAGTTTAGCAGCAGTCCCAGGTAGAGAGAAGCTGACTGAAGATCAGAGGCCCATACAAGTGCAGCAAAATTTGATATCTTGATATAAATCAACTATCAGAGAAAGAGAAATAAATCTTAATTTCATTATGATTCAGATTTGGCTGGAGCTGCTCCAGTCATCCAGCGAGTACCTGGCTCTAGGGAGGAAAGGCAGTCAGGGTAATGCTGACCGCATCACCCTGTAGTGTGCGGACAGGTCACGGAAAACATGGACACTAATACCACATCCATTAGGTGCCTTCATGGCGCTTCGCCTACCTACCTGGTCTTGTCGTGAAATATTGCGTTACTATTCTTTTATATTTGAACAGGACAGTCAAGTTTTGGGATCTCGAGTCATTCCAGTGTATTAGTAGTTCTGATACAGACAAACAGCCTGTCAGGTATGTGCTTGTTATGTGTTTGTGATGTTTCAATACATTACAGTGAGTTAGTAGCACTAACATAAGCCATATCAGCCTCTGTGTGTGTATGTTGCTTATTGTACCACTGAATATTGTATGGAAGAAAAGGGCATGCTTCACTTTACAACATTTTGCCACAAGGAATGAACTGATGAATGATTCTGTTGATACCACTTCAGCTGTATAAGAATGTTGTTATATTTTTGCAACCTGACATCGGTTTAACATTGTTAATTATCTGTACTGGATGTAGTTTGTTAGACATTGGTTCAACTCTGGAGCGTAGACACTGTCCGATTAAGGAATCGGCAACACATAGCTGATATACTAGTGTTAGAGTTAGCGAACCATAGCTGACCAAGACCCTGTCCCACCTCGTTGTTGGTACCCCCAGTAACAGGCTTAGCCTAGCTAATGGGATAGGGATCGCCATAGTCCCCATGGTGGTGGAGTCTGTTAAAGAAGCATTGCATACCCCCCCACTTAAGCTGCACTTTGGGACCAAAAAAAAATAGTTTCCATAACCTGCTTTTATGCTGATAAATGCTGTGACTTGACACCTTCACAGCATCGACTGCAGAGAACACCAGCTCACAGTTCCAGGGAGATAGAAGAAGAAGAGCGCCAGAATAAATTTTGTTCAGAAATTTTCAAGGCAGAGTGTGTTAGCTTCATGTACAGTTTGTCATTTGACCTAACATTTATACACAAACATATTTATGCCAGATAAAGATAATTGAACAGAGAGTCAAAATATGTTTGTTAGTAACAAACCGTGCACAGTATTTTATAAATAAAACTCGAAGAAAGAAAAGTTTTCCAGTTACCTCAGTTTTGTGGAAATTTGCTGTCAGGTCGTTACTGTCATCAAAGCTTTTTTAATCCAGGTTTAACTCTTTCCTTGCCATCGACGCTATAGTGAGTTCTTCCTGTTAGTCTAGCGCCTGCCATGATTGTTATAGTGATTTTGTTTCGTTGCAGCGTAAAACTGTTGTAAAACTTTTTATTGTACATGATTCATCTGCTCATGTCTGGTGACCTTTCATAGTTCAGTCCAAACTGTGGCTAACAACCAAACGAAATCGATGTTTTAACTGAGAAATTTCCATATTGTGATTTTGGAGGCATAAGTACATGTCCTGTGACCCGACCACGTTCATGAATGTACCCCAAGCACATCTAGACCTATTAAATGGACTGGAGAAGTAGTTAGAAGGTTATTTCAGACATTATTTTAGTGAGAATGCCACCACACGATGAGATCGGATGAAAATTTAAGTAGATCTGGAAATCGCCGATGGTAAACATTGTACATCTAGGCATCACCGATGGTAAGCACTACACAGTTATCAGCTAAAATCATCACACTACTTCTTTTTTCCTAAAAAACTCGTCATTTATAAAATCTTCTTACATTTACAACTATTTTCATGCATAATATGTATAAAGTGGAAATACTTTGTACATTCACTTTTACAACTATACCCCCTATACATATATATATATATATATACACACACACATACATACCCGCGCTTTTTGTGTGGCACTGACGGGAATGTCCGTGTTTTTTTTTTTAGGTGGCCCAAATAGAGTTAAGGAATGTTAGAACAGAATTCTAGCAAGATTTTATAGATTAGTTGTGTTCATAATTACAACATGACTTAGTCCTAATGGTAAAGGTAAAATCCCTGTTTCCATGCATATTGGGCATATATTAAGCATATTGGGCATATTATGTTAGGCCCATATTTCCAGGACCATTGGCACATGAAAGTGTGATGTGGTAAATATCACTCTGGCTGCATGTACCTTCCCGAACTTCTCTGGTGCCCATTTTTAGAGGATGGGTGGACCTCAGAGCCTTTTTGATGTGGTACCAGAAAAAAAATCTCACTGCTGGAACTTGAACCCAGTACCACCTGATTAGCAAACTGAGAACCTAATCACCCAGCTAAAGCAAGTCCTAACATTCATTCATTTGCATGTCTTTTGTGGAACTTTGCCTCCCTAACAGCACTCCTGTAGACCTCTCGGCTGTAAGCAAGATGCCCTGCTGCTGATGCATCCATTTGCAGATCCTCAATGATGTCTTGCAGCCATCTTCGCCTTGGTCTTCCTCTCTTTCTTTTTCCCCATTATGTATCTTTCCAAGACGGTCTTCTCTAGATTATCATGACGTTTAATGTGTCCAAAATATTTAAGTTTTCTTTCTTTAATCCTCTTTACTAGCCAGCCTTCTTCAGTATTAAGTTCTTGTAGTATAGATATAAGTCCTAACATACACCTGTAAAAATAAATATTTGCCAAATTTGATTCTAAACTATCATCAACATCACAGTGTCTTGCTTTGCAAGAGAAATAATGTGAGTGGAAGTTATTTTAATTTTGAAAGATAGATTGGATTATAAATGTAAATTTATTCATTTCCTACAGATTTAATTGAAATTGCGCTATGAGCATTGATTTTCACCAGCATTCTAAATCGACCAACAGTGTTACTGTTGCCTTGGAGTAAAAAAAGTTAACACTGATATATATTTGCATAAAACTGATTAGTACATCAGACACCATTTGCTTTACAGTGGTTTAGTACTGTCAGGTATATGTGTAAGACTGGCTGATGTATCAGATACCTATTGTTAGATTACTGTGGTTCAGTACTGTTATTACAGATTTGCATGTGGCTATGTGCTGTTAATTGTTACTTTCTTTTATTACCCAGGAGCATCTATTTTCACCCTGACGGCTCATGTTTATATAGTTCGTGTGGTGATACTATGAAAGTGTACGGTTGGGAGCCGTTTATCTGCCATGACATTATTCCTATCCGCTGGTCTGAGGTGGCAGATATGGCTGTTAATAATTCTCAGTTGGTGAGTGTCCAGATCTTTCATTTAATGTCAGCGTATATTTTTGTTATTGGTAAGTGAGAGAAGATAATATATTCATGCTATCTTTATGGTGGTATTAGTATGATATAGTTGTCTTGGTTATGAACAAACTTTGTAAAAGAATGCTTCAATCAGTAAAAGAAGGCTTCAATCAGTCATCAGTGTTGTGAACTCTCTGTTGCTTTTTCTTCAGGTGTGTGTTCTAAAACTTGCACTTGGGCTCATGTAGTTGTCTCAGAGCACAAGTGACCTTAAACACAGCACCAAAGCTTAGAGAGCATCTTTTAGGTGTAAAATGAGCAGTTTTCAGAGAAGCTGGCAAAGAGAAATTCTGCTCTCTATTATACTCTTCAGAAAGTAAAACAACTAAAGAATCTGTGGATAGGAACAGACAGAACTACAAAAATAAGATTTTTAAGGGCATGCATCTTTTCTATCGCAACATGCCTGTGAGACCTGGACACTTAACAAAACAGCTGAGAAACACATAAATGCCTTTGAGTGTAAGTGCTACAGAAGAATTCTTCAGATGTCATGGACACAAAAAAAAGAACAAATATATCCATAGTACAAGAACTTAATATTGAAAAAGGCTGGCTAGTAAAGAGGATTAACTCTATCTGGGTCACCTAAAAAAAAACCACGGACATTCCTGTCAGTGCCACACAAAAAGCGCAGGTCTTGATATGTATAGGGGGTATATTTGTAAAAGTGAATGTACAAAATATTTCCACTTTAAAAGTATACATATTGTGCATGAAAATAGTTGTATATGTATTAGAGTTCATAAATGAAGAGTTTTTTAGGAAAAAAGAAGTAGTGTGATGATTTTAGCTGATAATTGTGTAGTGTTTACCATCAGCGATGCCTAGATGTACAATGTTTACCATCGGCGATTTCCAGATCTACTTAAATTTTCATCTGATCTCATCGTGTGGTGGCATTCTCACTAAAATAATGTCTGAAATAACCTTCTAACTACTTCTCCAGTTCATTTAATAGGTCTAGATGTACTTGGGGTACATTCAGGAACTTAGTCGGGTTACAGGACATGTATTTATGCCTCCGAAATCAGAATAAATATGGAAATTTCTCAGTTAAAACATCGATTTCGTTTGGTTGTTAGCCACGCTTTTGATTGAACTATGAAAGGTCACCAGACATGCGCAGATGAATCATGTACAATAATAAGTTTTACAATAGTTTTACGCTGCAGTAGAACAAAATGGCTATAACGATCGTGGCAGGCGCTAGACTAACAGGAAGAATTCACCATAGTGCCAATGGCAAGGATATATTATATATCTCTCTCTCTTTCTGAACCTTAAGTGCCCAGGGCACATGGGGCTTCCGCAAGGGTTTTCCACAAATGCCTGTCCTTCGCTTTTTTCTGCTCTTGCCCAGGTGAGCCCTCTGTTGCTCAACATCCTTTCTGTTGTTCTTCTCCATGTCTCTTTTGGTCTACCCTTACTTCTGTTCCCCTGTGGTGTCCATCTGAGTGCTATTTTTGGTAGTGAGTTGTCAGTCATTCGGAGCACATGTTCCAACCATCGCCAGATATTATATATATATATTGTTAAATAGAGAAAACGTAAATATTTTTGACACATTAAATGTCATGATAATTTAGAGAAGACTGTCTTGGAAGGGTACATAATGGGAAAAAGAAAGAGAGGAAGACCAAGGCGAAGATGGCTGCAAGATATCGTTGATAATCTGCAGATGGATGCAGCAAGCAGCAGGGCCTCTTGCTTACAACCGAGAGGCCTAAAGGAGAGCTGTTAGGGAGGCAAAGTTCCACAAGCGACATGCAAATGACTGACTGGTTATACTCTACTTAGAAATATCTCCAGAAGCACCTGTTATCAAATCATTCCACCACCAATATATTATATGGAGATGAAGAATATTTGAAAAAAACCCAGCTAGGAGAAAAAAAAAAAAGAGAAATCTTATCTTTTTTGTAACAAAGTTACATATCAATACATTAAGTCCCAGGAGAAATTAGTGTAAGAAAGTGCAATATTGATTTCATGAGTACGATTTACAAGTCACAGTAGTCAGTGTGTGCAGGTCTATTAGTCACACTAGTTAGTGTGTGCATGTATATTAGTCACACTAATTAGTGTGTGCAGTTCTATTAGTCACACTAATCAGTGTGTGCAGGTCTGTTAGTCACACTAATCAGTGTGTGCAGGTCCATTAGTCATAGTTAATCAGGGGGTTGCAGGTCTGTTATGCACACTATTCGTTGAATACAGGTTTACTAATCACACCAGTCAGTGAGTGCAGGTTTACGAGTCACGAGGGGGGAGTGGTGATGGTCTATTAGTCACACCAGTCAGTGGTAACAATACTTAGGGATTAGAAAAATCAAAATCTCTTTCAGTGCACAATATACTATCTCTATATATATATATATATATATATATATATATATATATATATATATATATATATATACTACAATATACAGTGGCAGAAATTATATTAGTGATGTATTAATGATAAATGAACAGATTCAAGATTTTGGTGTAAGGAAAATGTTAATCAACGGATAACTTTTACTGGTCTTTTTACAAAGCTGGCCTTGATAGTTAAGCTACATCAGACTCAGTATTCCACTACATCCTCTCGTATCATGCCCCAGTCTTATGCATATGTTGGTTTGAATTAGACTTACCAGAGTACGTGCTTTTAGTTATGACTTTTAGATACTAAGTTCTTATCTCTCTTCTACAGATAGCAGCCTCATTCAGTGGTGCCAGTGTATCCACTTTTGTTGTGGATTTGACAGTAAGTTTTCTCTTTGCCTTTTTGTTTTTCAACACTAACTTACTGGTCATCATATATTTTGGAATTGAGTATGTTTTTCCAATTGAATGAAATATTGTAATGCATTTTATCATTAAGTGAAATATAATTCAGGATTGTTGAAAATATCTCAGTAACTTGGACATTTTTTTTTCCCAACATAAATCAGTTAATTATCTGCAAAAAATTTATATTGATTTGGCATATTCTGTGAAATTTCAGGCTGGTACAAGATTGTTTGATTTCTTGAAAATTTTCCACACATTTTTAAGTAAAACTGATGACATGAAATTTGTTTGCAGAAAGTTGCTCCGACAGGTGCTACAAGTAAATCAGAAAATGTCCGTGAAGCCCTGCCAAGGTAAGAATTAATTTGCAAGTTTAACAGTTGTTCAGACAGTTTGTCACACTGTTTAGGTAAATTTGTAAATGGTGGAATTTTAGACTTTAGATGAGGAAATTATTTAGACAGTCCAGGTTTACAGGAAAAAAAAAAAATTTGTAGTGTTTTTTTTTTTTAAAAATTCATTATTATGAGGTGTTTTTTTTTTCTGTGTTTTACTCAGTGCATACATTCAGATGTGGCACTCGTTCAGCAACTATGGGGCGAATGGTGTCAGCAGTAATGGTTTTAACACTCTACATATGTTCAACACTTCAGATTTTCTCAGTGTATATCAGTGCTTTCAACTAGTTCCAGGGACAGAAATCTAGGCTTCTCTCACTGTCCAGAGTAGTCTGTGTTTGTTCTTCCTCGTTCAGTCACATTAATTCATGTGAAATTCCAGCCTGTGTTTGTTCTTCCTCGTTCAGTCACATTAATTCATGTGAAATTCCAGTCTGTGTTTGTTCTTCCTCGTTCAGTCACATTAATTCATGTGAAATTCCAGCCTGTGTTTGTTCTTCCTCGTTCAGTCACATTAATTCATGTGAAATTCCAGCCTGTGTTTGTTCTTCCTCGTTCAGTCACATTAATTCATGTGAAATTCCAGCCTGTGTTTGTTCTTCCTCATTCAGTCACATTAATTCATGTGAAATTCCAGTCTGTGTTTGTTCTTCCTCATTCAGTCACATTAATATACGTGAAATTCAACAGATATCATCATTCCTGTCATGAAAGACTTTGAATGATACGAGGACTGGCTGGAGACTCTGAGAATTGGAGAGAATTTGTAGGTGCCAAACAAAATACCACAGAGCAGCTCTGAGAGTTGGAGAGAATTTGTAGGTGCCTAACAAAATACCACAGAGCAGCTCTGAGAGTTGGAGAGAATTTGTAGGTGCCTAACAAAATACCACAGAGCAGCTCTGAGAGTTGGAGAGAATTTGTAGGTGCCTAACAAAATACCACAGAGCATAGTTTATGGTGATTGTTTAGTTGATCACTGTCAGAGGACATGGATGGATGGACGGACAAACTGCATCAGTATAAATGACAATGTCACCAAAATTTGCTTTACATATTTTTAATAAGCAGATCATCCTCTTAATGAATTTTCTTTCATGCTTCATGCTTCTTGTGTCTTTAATTACTGTAACTGTTTCTTCTGTCTCTGAGCTCTGCTTGTGTTTTTTTACTTGTTGTGTAAATTCAGAATACAAAGCCTGTAATCTTAAGTGTTGCTGATTCCTGTGAAATATTTAATCTGTAGCTCCAGCAGCAGCAGCAGCAGGAAAAGCTTTATTTTAGATCGGCCACCAACCTCTTCATCTAGACAAGTTAGGTAAGTCGCACAAAGCCTACGTGCCTCAACTTGCCTTAGTTTGAGCATTGGTTTAAAAGGGAGGGAACCCAGTTCACCCATTTCTTGTGTTCTCTGACGCTTGTGCTGGAGGTAAAGTTTAGGAGACCGAGATCAGCTTATATTCGGCATTTATTTTTCTTCTGTCTCCCCGGAACTGCGAGCAGGTGTTCAGATGTGATGATCTTGTTGAAGCACAGCATCTTGTGAGATTGGAAGTGTCAGCTATTTTTTTTTTTTTTCTTCAGGCTCAGAGTAGAGCAGAGGGGTGTGCAGTGGTTAATTAGCAGACCACACCACCATGGGGACTTTGGCAATCCCTGAGACAGGCTAGGCTTGTTTCTGGAGGTAGCAGTGGAGAGGTGGGAGAAGGTCTTGGTTGACAGTGGCTCACCAGGCCAACCTTGATGTTAGCATGTCATCAGCTACAGGTCACTGACTGCCATTGTGGATGTCATCTCTCTCTCCCCCCCCCCCCCGAATCCCGTGTATGCAATGAAAGTGTTCTCTAGTACATCACAGTCTTCTGCAGCTGATGGCATCAGCTCACTGTTTTTTTTTTCTGTTGTTGATTGAGCTTGACCATATTCATTGTCTCAGCTCCTAAAGGTCTTTCCGCTTCTGCTGTGCATGGGCAGGAATCTGTGGAGAATTTTTTTTTTTTTATATGTAAATCTGAGGAGCATTTGTCAGCATTTTACTAGTAATGTGATTCTCACAAGGATTAAAAAAAATTATGTTAATATCTTCCTTCCTCACAGATCCATATGACATTGCCTTAGCAGTAGATTAAATTCCTGCTTATCACTTTCATCAGTCAGTCTTCCTAGTGTTTTTTTTTATCATGGCTCTTCTCTACATTAATATTCTTTCCATCATCATCTCAGCTTATGACTTCATGCTCCCAAATCTACATTCCATTGATATTGAAGAGGAGACTGGATGTATCTGAAGTGTATTGTTGGTGGTCCTTCTTAACTAACTAGATTTACGTTCCATATCATGTATATCCAGTTTGATCTAACATCTTAAGAAGTTTTATTATACACTTCAGCATCTTAGTCTGTGCCCCTTCATGTGAAACACTCATAAAAGCGGGTACATTCAAAGAAATGTATTTGAATATGCCATACAGTAACAGTGATCCAAACCAATGTTGTAATGAAAGGAAGCATGACAGTATGAAATGAACTAAGCTGGTAGCTGGTCTTTTAGTTGCTCTTAGTCTTTTTAAATTATAATTTTAAATACACAACCATAGCAAGCCACAGAAGGAGCATGTATATTGTTATACTTCACCATGTGGATTGTGGGAACAGTTATAATACTTATTTACACTGTTAATAAGCTGTTTTGAAAGGAAGCACTTTACCATTATTTTGTTACAGATGCTACTAAAAGTGAGGAGAAGAGTAGTTACAGTGCTATATAGAACCATTAAACTCAGAGGATTACAGTGGAGCCTTGATACAGTGCTGGAGGACCTTGACTTTGCGGACAATATTTGTCTGCTATCAAGCAGCCACAAAGAAATGCAAGATAAAATAAACAAGCTGATTCAGAATGCAAACAACATAGGACTAAAGATCAGTGTAGGAAAGACAAAGGTAATGAAGCACAATGTTAACAACAGAAATGTACTCAGAGTAGATAGCAAGTTAGTGGAGGAGGTCAATGAATTTGTATATCTTGGCAGTAGAGTAGTAGAAAATGGAGACAGCACAGAGGACATCAACAGCAGACTTACTAGAGCAAACCAGGCTTTTGCAGTGCTGCAAAATATGGAAATCTAAAAAACTAAGCATGAAGACGAAAATCGGGATATTTAAGAGTGATGTTCTAAGTGTACTACTCTATGGAAGTGAATTCTGGAAAATCACCAAAACTGTAGAAAACAAGCTGAATTCTTTCCAGACTAAATGTTTACGAAGAATTACAAGAATATTTTGGCCAAACACCATAAGAAATAATATCTTGTTGGCAGAAATGCAGATGAAGCCCCTGTCAGGAATTATTGAGGAAAGACGCTGGCGATGGTTGGGACATGTGCTCCAAATGACTGACAACTCACTACCAAAAATAGCACTAAGATGGACACCACAGGTGAAAAGAAGTAAGGGTAGACCAAAAGAGACATGGAGAAGAACAACAGAAAGGATGTTGAGCAATAGAGGGCTCACCTGGGCAAGAGCGGAAAAAAAAAAGCAAAGGACAGGCATTTGTGGAAAACCCTTGTGGAAGCCCCATGTGCCCTGGGCACTTTAAGGTTCGGAAAGAGAAATTCATTGTTGCTGTATATATAGTGAGAGTATCCTGATTCAGGATTCAGAAATCTGAAATTGCAGTAGGGTTGTGAAACTAACAATTAACAGAAAGATGACAAAGAAATGGAAGGAACAAAGATGCAGTTTTGGAGAAAAAATGCAACAAATACCCCAGACAGACATCCTCAAAGAAGACTAAGAGCAGTGAAAACTAGTTCAAATTATAAGAAGAAGGCAGTCAAGATTCATTGGACAGGAGAAGACAGAAGTTAGACAACCTAGTAATGACTGCAGAAATTCAAGACAAAAAAGGAAGAGAGGGAAGGCCCAGAGAAAAATATCTTTGTGGACTGACCAAGTGACTTAGGAAAAGAAACCCATTTAAACTAATCAGAAACATCAAGGACTGCACAAGATGAAAAAGCATGATGGCTGGTGCTCATATTGCACCACATGCCTACAAGGTACAGCTGTGTAAGTTGGAACACAAAGTAACACATTAAAAATTTTGAATGCTCAAAGTCGGGACCTCTGCTGTGAGTTGAAAGAGTTGCTGACTTTTGCTGAGCTTTATGAGAAAATGGAGGAGAATGCTGAAGTTACAGAACTTGATAAGTTAGCAGAAGCAACAAGAAACTAAGCTTGACAGTTCATTCTCACACTGGTGTAGCCTGTGGCATTTCATCTTTCTAACTGTTTGTGTGACCTCATCCTTCTTGACAGTGAACCAAAGTGCTCTGACACACCACCAGACAGAAGTGACAGCATTGATGATGATAGCTTGGCATCCAGGGCCGACATACAGGACAAGGAGGACTATGTCAAGTTTTTCAAAGAAAATGCTAAAAACTGTGAGTTGTCATAAATTAATAGTGGATATTTTGCAGTGTTCAGTGTTGTACTTTTGTGATCATGAAGGCCTGTGGGAAGTGAAAAGTACAAATAAGGAAGACTCTTGTCTTCTGTTATGATGGCTTGCTTTGTTAGTTTTTACAGCTTTGCTCTGTCTTTCTAATAGTTCAGATTTATTAGCTTTTATAGTTTTGCTCTATCTTTATACTGGTTAAGATCTCTTAGTTTTATCATTGAAATAGTTAAGATTTCTTAGCTTTTATAATTTTGCTTAGTTTTGTAATAGTTAAGATTTCTTAGCTTTTACAGTTTTCCTGTGTTCTTTGTAATAGTACACATTTCTTAACTTTTATATTTTTGCTCTGTCTTAATTGTCTAGCTGAGATTACAGTTACAGAAGGCAATTTAAAAAAAAAAAAAGTAAATACAGTGGTACCACGGGTCACGAACGCCTCTAGTTGTGAACAAATCGGCCCACGAACACAATTTCCGAACATATTTTGACAAGACCCGCGAACAATGCCTCGGCGTATGAATGCACAAACATGGCTTTGGCACCATGTTTTCAAATCGCAAACAGCACCATTTGTACTCAGGTTTGCGCGCTGTGAACATTGTTTGTCGTTGCATTGTTCTTGATATAATTTTTTTGTTGTTGCTTTTTGCGTTAAAATAACCCTCATTATGGCTCCCAAGAAAGTGAAAAGTGTTAGTGACAGTGGTGTAAAGAAGCCTAAGTGTGTTACAGTAGAAACGAAGAAGGAAATAATAACTAAACATGAGAATGGTGTTCTTGTTTCTGATCTTTCCTAGCAGTACGACATGGCTAAATCTATGATCTGTACAATCTTAAAGAACAAAGATGCGCTAAAGACGGCTGATGTGGCTAAAGGAGTGACTGTGTTAACAAATCAAAGCTCTCAAGTGTTAGAAGAAGTAGAAAAATTATTGTTAGTTTGGATAAAAGAAAACCAGCTTGCTGGAGATAGTGTTAGCGAGGCCCTGATATGCAAGAAGGCTTTACTTTTGCACGGTGATTTAGTGATGCTAGCATTGATGAATTTAAAGCAACTTTAAGAAATTTCGTTGATGAACTGGAATTCATAGTGTTGTTAGGCAATGGAGAGGACAAAAAAGCAGCAGATGTCTATGTGGAGGAATTTGCAAACTTTATCAACTCTGAAGGTCGTGTACCGCATCAAGTTTTTAATTGCAATGAAACGGGACTTTGGAAAAAAATACCAAGAAGGACCTACATAACCCAAGAGGAAAAGTCACTGCCTGGTCACAGACCAGTGAAGGACACTTTTATTGTGCACTAATGCAAGTGGGGATTGTAAGATTAAGCCTCTTTTAGTTTACCACTCAGAAAATCCCCATGCTTTTAAACGCAATAAAATGCTAAAGGGTAAACTTCCGGTATTGTGGAGAGCAAATAAGCAAGGCTTGGGTAACAAGATGATTTTTTATGGAGTGCTTGACTGAAGTTTTTGCGCCAACTGTCAAGAAGTACCTTGAGGGAAATAATTTGCCCCTTCAGTGTCTGCTGGTTGTGGACAACACTTCTGCCCATCCTCCAAGTATGGAAGAAGACTTTGATGTTGAATACAACTTCATAAAAGTCAGATTTCTGCCTCCTAACAGCACTCCTCTCATCCAGCCCATGGACCAGCAAGTAATTCCCATCTTCAAGAACTTATATACAAAGGCTCTTTTTTCCAGGTGTTTCCAGGTGACCAACGACATGGATTTGACCCTGCGGAATTTTTGGAAGGATCACTTCCATATCCTCCACTGCATAAACCTCATTAACAAGACATGGAACAATGTCTCTAACCGCACGTTTCAGTCTGCCTGGAGGAGACTTTGGACAGGCTGTGTGCCTGATAGAGACTTCGAGGAGACAGACGTAAATGAGATTGTGACCATTGGCAAGAACGGGCTTTGGAGGTCAATGAGGAGGATGTGGTGGAGCTGGTGGAGGGCCACAGACAAGAACACAACACAGAAGAACTTGTTGAGTTGCAACGTGACCGGATGAATGCTGTGCAGGAGGAACACTCAGGAGAGGAGGAAGAGGTGGTACATGTTTCAAGTGCTGAGATCAAAGAAATTTGTAGCAAGTGGAGTGAAGTGCAGATTTTCATTGAGAAGCATCACCCTAACAAAACTTTGACCAGCAGAGCAGTGTGGACATTTTAAATGACAATGTCATGTCCCATTTTCAGAAAATTATCCAACAAAGAAAAAGACAAATGTCTCTGGATCGTTATCTTGTGAAAACACTAGCCACCGAGTCAGCAGTCGAACCGCCTCCCAGGAAACAAAATAAGAGAAAAAACACCAGAAATACCTACACAGTTGTCTGCCGTTATTATGGAATAGGACTCTCCTTCTCCTCCTCTACCATTTACCTGTGCCAGCAACTATCAACCACAAAGCTAAAGTTATACTGTATATTTTATATTATATATTTTTGCCACACATAAATCCATAAAAAAAGTCTACAAACAAAATGTTTCTGGGGCGGGCAAACGGATTAATTGGATTTGCATTAATTTCAATGGGAAAAATTGTTTCGGTTCACGAACATTTAGGTTCATGAACGGAGTCAAAGAACAAATTAAATTCATGACCCGAGGTACCGCTGTACCTAAAGGATAACACAGAACTTCATAGCAAAATGTCAGTGAGAATAGTTAGCTTGTAACTTATGGCATAGGATGAAACATCCCAGATTCTCTTACATTCAAGAATTTTTCTGATTGTCTTCTGGTAATTTGAATAGATTTTTTTTTCTTCATAGATGCACCATATTGTCAAGTTTTTGCTTCATATGTTTAGCAACTTGATAGAAACTTGAGCTGTAGTAATAAATTGTACTGAAATTCCTTGACTCTTGCATTTGAATTTTGAACAACAAATCCATGAACAAGAAGGGAGATGCACAGAGAATCTGCAAAGATCATTTTATAAATGGAGAGATTAGAAATTATGTGGGGCATTATATAGAGCTGTGAGAATCTTACCAACAAATATTTTTAAAATGTAAAATTGTTTTTCTGTAGCCATATCATGAGCAGTCAAGTTGGAAGAACAGGTGGTGATAACATAGCCTTAATATTTAGCTCCTTCCATGGTCAATAAAATTGTTTTTCTGTAGCCTTATCATGAGCAGTCAGGTTGGAAGAACAGATGGTGATAACATAGCCTTAATATTTAGCTCTTTCCACGGTCTTTTTTATTTCTTGTGGGGTTGTATGTACCATACTCTTTACTGCTGTGTGGTTTTGTTGTAGTGTTGTAGTGCTGTGTGCTGTTTCTTTTTAAAAAAATCTAATACTTACATTGTGCACTTATCTGTGCAACTGCTTGGTTTTGAATAACCCATACCTTAAGAATGATGTGCATTGTTTTGTTTTTTTTAAATTATTATTCCCATACCTTGCCTTGCTGTGTGCTGTACCATGTTGAACTTGAGTAACTTAAAAAAAATCTTTCTAAAATGAAGTCAGATATCTTTGCAATGATTTCCACCTCAGATTTAGACAACCTGGTCAGGTCTGTCTGTCTCTGCTGGCCTGGATGAGTGTGGATGGGGAGAGACTTCAGGAGAGCATATTCTAGAGTGGACTAACATTTGTGAGAAAGAGTTCCAGTAGATGATTCATTAGTTTGTACAAGCCAGTTCTTTAATAAACAGGGTACTTAACTGGTGCTTCACGGCTGGAGATTGAGTGGCACTTAAATGGTGACTTCATGGCTGGAGATTGAGTGGCACTTATATGATGACTTCATTGCTGGAGATTGAGTGGCACTTATATGATGACTTCATGGCTGGAGATTGAGTGGCACTTAAATGGTGACTTCATGGCTGGAGATTGAGTGGCACTTATATAATGACTTCATGGCTGGAGATTGAGTGGCACTTATATGATGACTTCATGGCTGAAGATTGAATGACAATGACTTCATGACTGAAGATTGAGTGGCGCTTATATGATGACTTCATGGCTGGAGATTGAGTAGGACTGTGGACCCAGCTGCATCATACTAAAAAAAACATATGTAGACACCATAAGACCAACACTCGAATATGACATGACAGCCTGGGCCACTGCCTCCAACACAAACACTGCTCACCTAGCAAAAGTGCAAAACGCAGGTCTTTGGCTGATCATAGGAGGAATGAAGAGCACTCTGATCATGGAGTTGGAGAAATTGACTCAAAATGTCTCACACAGACAAGTGTCCATGTGGCAGTGAAGTCCAGACTCCAGAACATATCCTTCAAGAGTGCCCACTATGCAGACCTGAGTGTGAGACATGGCAAAAGCTTTGGGGTTCCTATCAGGATCTGGAGAAGACTGTGAGCTTTGGCATGTCGACAGGGATCAGGATCTAATGTGACCACCAACCTTGAACGCAGAAGGACTTACCTGGTGATTTCATAGCTAGAGATTGTGTGGTGTTCACATCATTCTTTTCCCGAAATTGTGATGGAGAATATTTGTAATGGATTATTCTCAGCAGTTTTTTGGGTATTAATATATTTATAGTGTGATAAAGTATGATGGAGTGTGTTTTAATATCAACTTTAGAAAGAAAATCAACATTTTCATAATCATTGTAGAATCTCGGTCATTACAGAAGAAATTGTTTTTTTGAGAGACGGGTAAGTTCAGAAGTAACTTTCAGTAGTGCTTGTTCATTGTAATTTCATCAGTGTTATGTAGTCAGTTGTTGTGATTTCATCAGTGATCTACAGTCAGTTGTTGTGATTTCATTAATGGTCTACTGTCAGTTGTGATTTCATTAGTGATCTATGATCAGATGTTGTGATTTCATTAGTGATCTATGGTCAGTTGATGTGATTTTATTAGTGATCTGTGATCAGATGTTGTGATTTCATTAGTGATCTGTAGTCATTTGTTGTGATTTCATTAGTGATCTACAATCAGTTAATGTGATTTCATTAGTGATCTATAGTCAGTTGATGTGATTTCATTAATGATCTACTATCAATTGATGTGATCTCCTTAGTGATCTACAATCATTTGATGTGATTTCATTAGTGATATATAGTCAGTTGATGTGATTTCATTAATGATCTACAGTCAGTTGATGTGATTTCATTAGTGATCTACAATCAGCTGATGTGATTTAATTAGTAATAAATAGTCAGTTGATGTGATTTCATTAGTGATCTACAATCAGCTGATGTGATTTCATTAGTGATATATAGTCACTTGATGTGATTTCATTAGTGATCTGCAATCAGTTGATGTGATTTCATTAATGATCTACAATCAGTTGATGTGATTTCATTTGTGATCTACAGTCAATTGATGTGATTTCATGAATGATCTACAGTCAGATTTTATTAGTGATCTTGAGTCAGTTGATTTCATTAGTATCTGGTTGTTGGTATGCCTTGGTGAGAACTTCTACATATTTTAGTCAGCGTTCAAATCTCTATGTCATTACACAAGTAGAGTGTGGTAAAGTTTTAGGCGTGCCTTGTTTAGTTCTTTATGAAAGACTTCAGATGACAAAGTAAGTGACTGAACAGTGGTTAGTTCTGTGGGAGGCGACTGCATGCCTATTTACTTGTGCTGGGTTAGTTTCATAATAGCAGTGTTTTAGTTTTTTTTGTTGATTTGTGCTGGGTTTGTTCCTTTGTTTTTGGTGCTGGCTTTTGTGTTGTCCTGACATTAAAATGGCATGTTGTGTTGCATGTTTCAGCTTGTACCAGAGATAGAGTGGAGCCATTTCAGGCGCCCCCTGAAGATGATTGTGAGTATCTTCCTGTAATCTCTTCTTCTTTCACACTTCATTCATTCATTTGCATGTCCCTTGTGGAACTTTGCCTCCTCAGCAGCACTCCTACAGGCCTCGTGGTTGTGAGCAAAATGGCCTGATGCTGATGACAGATCATTTGCAGATCATCAACGATGTCTTACAGCCATCTTCGCCTTGGTCTTCCTCTCTTTCTCTTTCCCATTATGTAGCTTTCCAAGGTACTTCTCTAGATTATCATGACGTTTAATGTGTCCAAAATATTTAAGTTTTCTTTCTTTAATCCTCTTACTAGCCAGCCTTCTTCAATATTAAGTTCTTGAAGTATGGATATATTTGTTATTTTTTGTGTCCATGATATTTGAAGAACTCTTCTGTAGCATTTACATTCAAAGTCATTTATGTGTTTCTCAGCTGTTTTGTTAAGTGTCCAGGTCTCACAGGCATATGTTGCGATGGGAAAGATGCAAACACTTAAAAATCTTATTTTTGTACTTCTGTCCGTTCCTCTCCACAGATTCTTTAGTTGTTTTACTTTCTGAAGAGCAATAGATGTCCTCCTTTTAATTTCCCTCATTGTATCTCCATTATTAGTTAGTAGTGATCCAAGATATTCAAAACTCTCCATTTAATTTTTCCTCATTGATACATACATCAGCTGCCTTGTTTGTTTTGTCAGTTGTCATCAATTTAGTTTTCTTTGCATTAAGATAGAGGTTCTGCTCTTCGCTGTTCTTACGGACTGACATAATTAGTTTTTCCATTCCTTTTTGTGTTATGGACAGTAATACTGTGTCATCAGCATATCTAATCTCTGGTATTTCATAACCTCCACTTTCACACTTACATTTCAGAATAACAGTTATTTTCTGGCTTTTAAACTCCCTCCTGTGTTATCCTTTTCTTCTGTCCTCCAAGTGTCATAGGGATGATCAGCATGAAGTGAAAAATGGCATGCTGCCATTCTTTGCTGTCATTCTTTGCTATCATTCAGTAAAACATTTCGTAAAGTTCCTGATTTTGGTTCTGGTTATTTATTTCAACTTTGGTTTTTTTTTTTTCTCTAAATACCATTGCTTAAGTAGACTAAATTCTCATGTTTGTTGATTATATAATTTTAGAAATGTATAAAAAAAAACTGCCACAGTTTGAGCTCAGTAGAAAAGGACAAGAGCCACAGAAAGTTATAACTGAATAGAAGAAAAAAAAAAGAAATGGCAAATTTATCCATAATTTTGGACTGAACAGATGTTGATTGTTTTTGTGTAGTTCTCCACTTTTCACAAAATTACAGACAAAATGCCTCTCTTCTTCCCTGTGTCTGTGGTTGTTGGTATCTCTCAGTGAGAACTTCAGAAGGATGGCAGTGGGGAACAGAAGTACCTAAACTACACAAAGATTTTGAGGATGAAAGCCACTGTGCATGCACTTCTCCTAGTATTCATTACTTTCAGATCAGATACAGTAGATTCAGAAAGCCACTGTGCATGCACTTCTCCTTGTATTCATTACTTTCAGATCAGATACAGTAGATTCAGAAAGCCACTGTGCATGCACTTCTCCTAGTATTCATTACTTTCAGATCAGATACAGTAGATTCAGATAAATCGTGCTGAATTATAAGAGCTACATGTGCCTGGGCTGTTTGTGAGAGAAGCTTTTGACCTATGTGTCACATGACTTGTGCTAATCCCCTTCTGTGTCATCCATACCATTTTATTTTTGAATAATCACAAAGCTGAACTGTTGACATTTTAAAATCTGATGTGGGTTAAATGTGTTAGCATCATGTTTGGTGCAGAGAAGAACCATATCAACACTGTCAACAAAATAGACGGTGGACTTTGGATCTTTTACAGATCCAGATGTAGTGAAGGTAGAAAACCCGCAGCCTGTAGCAGTGAAGAAAGAGATTTCACCCTCGATAAAGCCAGCATTAAACAAACAGTTGAAGGGATCTGTACATGCTGAAGATTTCTTGCCAGTAAGTCATGTGCTCTTTGTGTTTTGTTACATGCTGAAGATTTCTTGTTGGTAAGTCATGTGATCTTTGTGTTTTGTTACATGCTGAAGATTTCTTGTTGGTAAGTCATGTGCTCTTCTTGTTTTGTTACATGTTGAAAACTTCTTGTTGGTAAGTCATGTGCTCTTCTTGTTTTGTTACATGTCAAAGATTTCTTGTTGGTAAGTCATGTACTCTTCTTGTTTTGTTACATGTCAAAGATTTCTTGTTGGTAAGTCATGTACTCTTCTTGTTTTGTTACATGTCAAAGATTTCTTGTTGGTAAGTCATGTACTCTTCTTGTTTTGTTACATGTTGAAGATTTCTTGTTGGTAAGTCATGTGCTCTTCTTGTTTTGTTACATGTTGAAGATTTCTTGTTGGTAAGTCATGTACTCTTTGTGTTTTGTTACATGTTGAAGATTTCTTGTTGGTAAGTCATGTACTCTTTGTGTTTTGTTACATGTTGAAGATTTCTTGTTGGTAAGTCATGTACTCTTCTTGTTTTGTTACATGTTGAAGATTTCTTGTTGGTAAGTCATGTGATCTTTGTGTTTTGTTACATGCTGAAGATTTCTTGTTGGTAAGTCATGTGATCTTTGTGTTTTGTTACATGTCAAAGATTTCTTGTTGGTAAGTCATGTGCTCTTTGTGTTTTGTTACATGCTGAAGATTTCTTGTTGGTAAGTCATGTGATCTTTGTGTTTTGTTACATGTCAAAGATTTCTTGTTGGTAAGTCATGTGCTCTTCTTGTTTTGTTACATGTTGAAGATTTCTTGTTGGTAAGTCATGTGATCTTTGTGTTTTGTTACATGCTGAAGATTTCTTGTTGGTAAGTCATGTGATCTTTGTGTTTTGTTACATGTCAAAGATTTCTTGTTGGTAAGTCATGTGCTCTTTGTGTTTTGTTACATGCTGAAGATTTCTTGTTGGTAAGTCATGTGATCTTTGTGTTTTGTTACATGTCAAAGATTTCTTGTTGGTAAGTCATGTGCTCTTCTTGTTTTGTTACATGTTGAAGATTTCTTGTTGGTAAGTCATGTGCTCTTTGTGTTTTGTTACATGCTGAAGATTTCTTGTTGGTAAGTCATGTACTCTTCTTGTTTTGTTACATGTTGAAGATTTCTTGTTGGTAAGTCATGTGCTCTTTGTGTTTTGTTACATGTTGAAGATTTCTTTTTGGTAAGTCATGTGTTCTTCTTGTTTTGTTACATGCTGAAGATTTCTTACTAGTAAAATCATGTGCTTTTCTTGTTTTGTTACATGTTGAAGATTTCTTACTAGTAAAGTCATGTGCTTTTTCATGTTGAAGATTTCTTACTAGTAATGTCATGTGCTTTTCTTGTTTTGTTACATGTTGAAGATTTCTTACTAGTAAAGTCATGTGCTTTTCTTGTTTTGTTACTTTTTTCTTGGTTTTGTTTGACAAGGGGAGAAGGGTGCAGAATGAAACTCAGAAGATGTAGAGTCCATTCATTCACTCATTCATTTGCATGTCCCTTGCGGAACTTTGTCTCCCAAACAGCACTCCTGTAGGCCTCTCGGTTGTAAGCAAGATGGCTTGCTGCTGCTGCATCCATTTGCAGATTGTCAACGATATCTTGCAGCCATCTTCGTTTTGGTCTTCCTCACTTTCTTTTTCCCATTATGTATCCTTCCAAGACTGTCTTCTCTGAATTATCATGATGTTTAATGTGTCCAAAATATTGAAGTTTTCTCTCTTTAATCCTCTTTACTAGCCAGCCTTCTTCAATATTAAGCTTTTATAGATATATTTGTTCTTTTTTGTGTCCACAATATTTGGAGAACTCTTCTGTAGCATTTACATTCAAAGGATTGCTGTTTGGGAGAGAGAGAGTCCATATTCTGCCATAAATGGCTGTTTTGCAATGTGGGACTATGAACCCACAGAAAACTTCACGGAGAATCTGAGTGGTGTAGTGCTTAGTGTGCTCACATCTCATGTTAGAGATTGGTGGTTGAAATCCAACCCCAGTCAGTCACCTCTGGCTCCTTCTGCAGGTTGGGAAGGAAAGCTGTTCAGACATCGTTCTCTAGCATGCCATCAGATGAAAGACACTGTAACCTGAAGTGCCTTTATAGCATGCTAAGATTACATATCAGACTTCACTCAACGTGTAGTCACTAACTTGGAATTCCTGAAGTCTTGACCCTTTCCTCTGAACAGAGCCTCCCTGATAGATCCAGACATTCACACTGCAGATGGGTTCACATCAGGTGGTCTGTATAGCCCAAGCAAGTTATCCAGTGGTAAAATTGCGTGCCTCTAAATTTATTAACACACAGGTCACACTTGAAGTTTGCAATTCAGCTTGAATATATATAATATAGAAACAGTATGGTGTCCTATATGTTGAGTTGTTTGGGTATCTGTATATGCCTAATTGCATGCCTTGTGAGGCACTGGTTTGATACTGGTTGTATACATTCTGGGACCGTGTTCTGATAATTGGGTAGTTTCTGAGTTAGCTGTCCACTGTCTCCAGACTGAGTTTCACTCCCCAGGTTCTTGCTAACCAATGTGTTGGCACGAACGTGTACGGGAAGTCAAGCCGGTCTTGTGTGCTAAGTTGACACAACATTTGCTCAGTGAACTTGATGATAATGGTAACGACGAATTGTAGACTGCCGGCAGCTTGCCCTTTCACGTGGCAAGTCCAGTCATATGTTCCAGCCACCAACACAAGACGGTGCATCTTCACAGCAGTAACCAAAGTCCATGCACACGGTTTCATATCCAGACGTAGACTGACTGCCCACTCACAGTCTCTCCCACAATTTTCTGTCACGGGTTTCTCAGCCTCCGTGACATTCTAGAAGGGTCTCAACCGACCCCTACCCCGGAAGTTCAAAAAGAGAATCATAACAATTGCCCTTTCTGTAAAAACAACAGTTATCTCTCTGTACTGCTACAATATACAATAAATGATTAAAACTCATGAAAGCTGAAGAGCAATGTAGAATGAGTGATAAGGGCTTTGAGATCAAATGAAAGAGCTGTATCGTTTGTGTTCTGTGCAAAATTTCTTACTAGTAAAGTCATGTGCTTTTCTTGTTTTGTTACTTTTTTCTTGGTTTTGTTTGACAAGGGGAGAAGGGTGCAGAATGAAACTCAGAAGATGTAGAGTCCATTCATTCACTCATTCATTTGCATGTCCCTTGCGGAACTTTGTCTCCCAAACAGCACTCCTGTAGGCCTCTCGGTTGTAAGCAAGATGGCTTGCTGCTGCTGCATCCATTTGCAGATTGTCAACGATATCTTGCAGCCATCTTCGTTTTGGTCTTCCTCACTTTCTTTTTCCCATTATGTATCCTTCCAAGACTGTCTTCTCTGAATTATCATGATGTTTAATGTGTCCAAAATATTGAAGTTTTCTCTCTTTAATCCTCTTTACTAGCCAGCCTTCTTCAATATTAAGCTTTTATAGATATATTTGTTCTTTTTTGTGTCCACAATATTTGGAGAACTCTTCTGTAGCATTTACATTCAAAGGATTGCTGTTTGGGAGAGAGAGAGTCCATATTCTGCCATAAATGGCTGTTTTGCAATGTGGGACTATGAACCCACAGAAAACTTCACGGAGAATCTGAGTGGTGTAGTGCTTAGTGTGCTCACATCTCATGTTAGAGATTGGTGGTTGAAATCCAACCCCAGTCAGTCACCTCTGGCTCCTTCTGCAGGTTGGGAAGGAAAGCTGTTCAGACATCGTTCTCTAGCATGCCATCAGATGAAAGACACTGTAACCTGAAGTGCCTTTATAGCATGCTAAGATTACATATCAGACTTCACTCAACGTGTAGTCACTAACTTGGAATTCCTGAAGTCTTGACCCTTTCCTCTGAACAGAGCCTCCCTGATAGATCCAGACATTCACACTGCAGATGGGTTCACATCAGGTGGTCTGTATAGCCCAAGCAAGTTATCCAGTGGTAAAATTGCGTGCCTCTAAATTTATTAACACACAGGTCACACTTGAAGTTTGCAATTCAGCTTGAATATATATAATATAGAAACAGTATGGTGTCCTATATGTTGAGTTGTTTGGGTATCTGTATATGCCTAATTGCATGCCTTGTGAGGCACTGGTTTGATACTGGTTGTATACATTCTGGGACCGTGTTCTGATAATTGGGTAGTTTCTGAGTTAGCTGTCCACTGTCTCCAGACTGAGTTTCACTCCCCAGGTTCTTGCTAACCAATGTGTTGGCACGAACGTGTACGGGAAGTCAAGCCGGTCTTGTGTGCTAAGTTGACACAACATTTGCTCAGTGAACTTGATGATAATGGTAACGACGAATTGTAGACTGCCGGCAGCTTGCCCTTTCACGTGGCAAGTCCAGTCATATGTTCCAGCCACCAACACAAGACGGTGCATCTTCACAGCAGTAACCAAAGTCCATGCACACGGTTTCATATCCAGACGTAGACTGACTGCCCACTCACAGTCTCTCCCACAATTTTCTGTCACGGGTTTCTCAGCCTCCGTGACATTCTAGAAGGGTCTCAACCGACCCCTACCCCGGAAGTTCAAAAAGAGAATCATAACAATTGCCCTTTCTGTAAAAACAACAGTTATCTCTCTGTACTGCTACAATATACAATAAATGATTAAAACTCATGAAAGCTGAAGAGCAATGTAGAATGAGTGATAAGGGCTTTGAGATCAAATGAAAGAGCTGTATCGTTTGTGTTCTGTGCAAAAGCATTTATAAGTTGCTGTTTTAACAGAAAGCTCCCAGTGAGTTGTCAGAGAGGGAGTTGTCTGAATCCCTGGGCACTGGGCACACAGCAATGATAGCAGTATTACAACAAAGGGCTAGGAACCTACAGGTTGTCATCTCTATGTGGAGGTCAGGAAATGTCAAGGTAACTTATACTCACTCTCAGTGTAAGATTACTCTTTGAATATGCATAAACTATTATCATGTTGCTGAACTTCTTTCATACAGTATATTTTGTAAAATGACTAGAAAAATGAGATAGTATGTACAATCTGGAGTTATACTAAGCAACATTACTTGCACAAGCAGTGAGAAGACATGAGTTTGAGAATGTTTTGATCAGAACAGTAATTAGGAAAAGAGACAGAGGAATTCTGAGAGAGAGGACAAGGAGCAGTTTTAATAGAATGGCATGATAGAAGATCACTAACTGAGCTATGAAAAAAAAAGTGTCAGGGATTGAGATCTCTCCAGATCATGCCACTTAGCATGTGTTTTCTTGCTTTACTCTTAGTATAAACAGTTGACACTGGCACAACACTAAACATAAAGAGAGAATTAATGAACATATTTTGTGATTGTATGTTTAAATAATTGAGAATTTATGCTAGACTGGAAGGTTTTTCTTTTATTTAGATTTCTACTAGTTAGTGTCATAAGACAAAGGAAGATCAGAAGATAAAGGAATATCAGAAGATAAAGGAAGATCAAAAGATAAAGGAATATCAGAAGATAAAGGAATATCAGAAGATAAAGGAATGTCAGAAGATAAAGGAATGTCAGAAGATAAAGGAATATCAGAAGAAACAGGGATGTCAGAAGATACAGGAATATCAGAAATTATGATTTTGTTTAGTAATGAGACCGAACACACACAGCAGTCATGGCATGCTCAGAAGGCATGATGGGTAAAGTAACTGAAGCATAGAAAACACAGGTAGAGAATTACGAGTATGTGGAACATGACTTTAAGGACTGCACCAGAGAAGTAAACATTATAGGCCTTGTCTGAGTTTGAAGTCTCAAGGATTAGTATGACTAGAAAATGTACTCGGTAAATATTGAACTCTCCTTGTGACTACATCAAAGTTCTGATCTTTAAACTGGGTTTACTGTTATCTTCGTGTTTATAGACAGCCTTTGAGACAGCCATTAGCATCAGCGATCCTGCCGTCATGGTGGACCTTCTCAACATCATCAATACAAGAGCGTAAGTTCATTCTGGCATTTAATGTTGCACGTACTATCATCATTTGTGTCATAAAACATGTACAGCACATTGAAGTGTGCTCTGTGGTACACGTCAGTTATGTAAGAAACATGCATTATGGATTTGTGTTTGCACATATATTCATTTAAATGGTGTACTTTATATCCTTCTGTTTGTACACATGTACTTAAGTAACATATGCAATTGTGTACACGCACATACATATAAATGATGTATTTTATATGCAGTTCTGTATACCTGCACATACATATAAATGATGTAATTTATGCAGTTGTGAGTTGTGTATACCTACACATACATATAAATGATGTAGTTTATGCAGTTATGTTTACAAATGTACACATAAGTGACACATTTTCTGTGCACACTTCTGTATTCAAGTAAAATCATTTTTAGTATGTGGGGTAATTTATAATTTATTGTAACAAATGATTGTGGAGAAATGCAGCATCAGAATCTGATTGGTTTGAGTCATACGTGATGTCAGAAGTGAAGACGCTGTCTGATTTGCCGACCCACAGGCGATATGCTGGCAAACCATAGCTGACCAAGACCCTGGCCTCACATCTCCATTGGTACCCCCAGCAGCAGGCCTAGGCTGGCTCATGGGACAGGGGTCACCATAATCCCCATTGTCATGAGGTCTGCTGAAGAAGTATTGCACACCCCTTGCTTTTTAGCTGCAGTCAAGAACTGAAAAAAATGATCACCATGACCAGCTCCCAAGCCTTCACTGCTGCATAATTGTGGCAGCAAAGAACACCGGCTCGTAGTTCAGGGAGATGGAAAACAGAGGAAATGGTATCACGGGACTCGGCAGTAAAGTTCTTATTTTCATTTCTATGTTGCAGATCTGTGTGGAACTTGGATCTGTGCAGTCTGTTACTACCTCAGCTTGAAGATCTGATGGGCAGCAAGTATGAGAGGTATGCACTCAGTGTTATCTGTCACACATAGATGCCATATCTTTGGCATGGAACTGAACTTAGTGATGTCATGAAATTATAATGAAATAATGTACAACATTCTCTAGGGTTATGATGAGTGTAGCAGATATCATGATAGTCCAGCTGCAACTTTTTTTTTCCCTAGAAAAATTGGAATAGTTTTAAGGCACAGAGTGAAATAGTTTGAACTCAGATTTCACTCATATAGCACATTGTGTAGGTGTCTAGCAATATATTGTACTCATAGCTCAGATTTCAGTCATATAGCACATTGATTTGTGTGAGTGTCTAGTAATATGTTGGAGCTTTCACTTTCCATTAGCTCAGCTTATAGAGATGAGCTGTCCACACCTAGCCTATCTTGCTCAGTACAAATATCGTGGCTTTCACATGAGAAGCCAGCAGTCTGACCACTATACCACACCCGCCCTAACAATTCCATATTATCACTTGTGAATGCCCATGTTTTAGTTACATTCTAAGCAAATAGCTTATAACAGAGAAGGGATTATAATATTTGACAGTAATGTTACAAGTAGATAAGTCTAGCCTGCTTCGTGTACTCGGGATATGTAATGAGACTGTGGAATGTTCCTTAGAGAAGTGGCAGATCGCCATATCATTGTGTCAGACTTAATGAATATATCTAGAAGATTTCAGTGTTGTACTGTAGCCATGAGAATTTACGAACACCGTCTTGGAAGGGTGCATAATGGGAAAAAGAAAGAGAGGAAGACCAAAGCAAAAATGGCTGCAAGACATTGTTGATAATCTGCAAACGGATGCTTCAGCAGCAGGGCATCTTGCGTAAAACTGAGAGGCCTACAGGAGAGCTGTTAGGGAGGCAAAGTTCCGCAAGGGACATGCAAAGGACTGACTGACTGTAGCCGTCAGCAGTTTAGCTTCATGTCTTATATACAGTTTCAGCGGGTCCAAGAAACAAAGCAGGCTCTATATTTGTGCCTGGGTAGTGTCAGATGTTATTTTGACACTGCTATAGAAAAGATGGAAAAACTTTAGTGGTCCAAGTTGTTTTGACATTTTTACAGAAAAGATGAAAGCTTCAGTGATCCAAGTTAGCGTTTATCAGAATAAGAACTGTAAAACAGTGAGAAGACAAACACAGTGAAGTAGTGGGGAGAAAAATGGATGAGGGTACAGAAGAAATGAGGGATGAGGTTCAAGGAGAGCCACGCAAGCTCAGAAGGTCCAGGATATGAGGAAGCAGCAGCAGTGATCCTTGCCAGTCTGTGGGCTACATGCTCAAATGTGCGAATATATTGGAAGTTTGATGTAAAAAAAAGAAAGAAAGAAACCCAGCATGGGAATACGGATAGAACAAAGAGAGAGGGGAAACAGATTTGCCCAATCAAAGAACAGAGTAATTCAAAGCTACATTAAGAATTACATTTTGACAAGGTGGAGACAACTGGCCTAGAAAGTAAGGCGTAGGCAGGACAGTCAGAAAAACAAATACAAATTGTAGGAGAAAAGAATCCTTAAAAATAATGAAAAAAAACCACTCAGAACCCTTTAAACATACCATGAGAAGGCAGAAGTTGAAGAACCTGATAGTCACTAGAAAACTCAGGGAAGAAGAGGGAGAAAGGATGCAGAGAATGGACTGACCAGGTTGCAAGGGGGAAGAGAAGATGGCTAAACTGACAGGATACATCAGGGAATGCGCAGGCCAGAGAATCATAATCACCAACCCCCCCACACACACACACACACAACGTGGCACATAATTAATTAAATAAACAGTGACCTTCTTATTTATATGGGCATCTGAATGGCAAAGAAGTTAGTTCACTAGTCTCATGGTGAAGGTCAGTGGTTTGAATCCATTCTGGGGTACCCCAGTCACCTGCTGTAGAAATAGGTACCTGGCTTCTTTGGAGCTGGGGAAGGGAAGGCAGCCAGGCCTGATGCTGACCACATCACCCTCTGGTGTGCTGACAGGCCAATGAAAATATGGCCACTAATACTAAATCCCTGGATTCATGCATGGCATAACAGCATTACCTTTACTTGGTTGTTTTCATGTTTTTGTGTATGAAACACAAGCTGTGAAAGATAAGGGAAGTAACTGATAGATCACAAATTGAGAATCTGTTATAAGAACTTATGCTTCATTTTAACCACCACTAAGTAAATGAGGTTAACTTTTAAGCAAGCAGTCAAATCTATTCAGGAAAGGATGTATCTGATGACTGACCATGATTTCCACAGACACAAGAAGTGCCTTGCTTGCTATACTGTTCTCAGCTCGATTAAAGCCAAGATAATCTCAGCCCAGCCCACAGCCACAGCCAAACAAGCCAGCATATTTAAAGAAATCATGTTGTTAATGGTAGGACTAGACTGATGATTAGCCCCTGACATGTTCTGGACACTGTTTTTTTTTTTTGTAAGCTGAAAGTTGTCTCACCCCTCCACCAGCATGTTCTTGTGTTCCCTTTTACAAAGTCCTTCCATGCTACACTGAAATGTGAGTCTCTTATCTGCTTCCAGTGATTCATCTTACAGCAGCCCAGACCCAACTAAGGGACCCACCTTGAATATGCTTGTGGTGTATTTCTGTGGGACTTGTTAGCACAACAAGACACCCCATACCTTAGAAAACACCCTTTTCTCAGCTTCTCGGCATTCTTTTGCTCAGAGCCATATAAAAACAGAGCAGTTCTGAGTCCCATACGTTGACATTTTGTGGATTAAATGTTTTGTTACATATTCTAAAGCCATGACCTTGTGACCCATATTTTCTTGCATGAGAATTAGATTTTACCTTACAGGTTTGACCAGAGTGATTGATTTAAGATATTCCTTGTCTCTAATCCTCTTAGTTCTAGATTCATGGAATGAATTCCAGTCCGTGTCCATACACTCAGTTTAGTGTCACATGATACATGTTCTATTTTTAATTTTGACATTAGTAAGTAGACACTGTAGGATTACTGACTTGGGGTTACATTTTTTAAGAATCACACAGCAGTCTTAGGTCCTGATGTTTGAATGTGCTGGATATTTTTTTTTTGAGATTTATGGATGATCCTTTTTTAACTCTTCCCGTGCCTAATGACTAAAAAATGGTCACTTCTGGTTTGTGTCTACAGTGCCGTGTGACTATATTTCGCTACATGCTTTGTTTCATTAAAAACCCGGTGTAACGTTTATTTTGTAAACATTTAGTGCGTGTGCCCCTGACCCTTTTCATCATGGCCGAAGAGTGCCTAGTAACAAGGGAGAAAATCAAAGTGATCGTCGTGAATTTTCAATTTTTGGTGATATAGATAGGGATATGGACATACTCTGTGACCAGATCACTGTTCTTGAATGTATCATAAGTAGATCTAGACATATTAGATGACTGGAGAAGTAGATAGAAGATTATTTCAGACATTATTTTAGGGAGAAAGACACATACAATCACAAGACGAGATTGACAGGTAGTTCTGGGCATCTCATATAGTACAGTGTTAAGTAGGACACATTTATTGTCTAAAAACATCACATTACTTCTTTTTTCCTAAAAAAAAAACTCTGCATTTATGAAATCTTCATACATTTTTTAGTTATTTTGAAACATAATAAGTACACATAACATGGAAATACTGTATTTCATTCACTTTTCCAACTATACCCCCGATACATATCAGGACCCGCTCTTTTACTCCAGCACCAAATGGAATGTCCGTGTTTCTTCCTGTGGCACGGGAAGAGTTAACAGCCAGTATTAGCAACAAACTCGATAAACGTTGGTGAAATGGGAAGATAAAACTTCCCTGCCGCCCACTTACCATAATGAGTTTGTTTGACAGGGATCACAATATCTTATTCAGACATGCATTTTCAGTAGTTAGTGATCATATAAAATGTTTGTGTTGTCTGATATGCACATTTATTCCCAGTGGAATCTGCTGATTTTACAAGAAAACTGCTCAAAAGTGCAGTGTTATATTTTTTTTGTTTCTATGCGTCTTGTACATTCACTCAGAACATGGAATGTGTCTTGTACATTTACTCACAACATGGAGTGTGTCTTGTACATTCACTCACAACATGGAGTGTGTCTTGTACATTCACTCACAACATGGAGTGTTTCTTGTACATTCACTCTCAACATGTAGGGGTGTCTTGTACATTCACTCTCAACATGTAGGGGTGTCTTGTACATTCACTCTCAACATGGAGTGTATCTTGTACATTCATTCTCATCATGGAGGGTGTCTTGTGATCAGTTCTAGTGTACTTGAGCTGTTTTATTTTTTTGTGGCATTTAAATTTGTCTTCGGGCATTTCTTTCTTGAAGCATCCATTTAGTTTGTTTTGTATAGTAGGATTAGAGTTAGAATATTGCCATTTGCTGTCTGTCATAATCACATTTAACTATGTTCTTTGCCTTTAAAGTTTTATATTCAAATAGTAGTTTTTTCATTTACAATCATTTGGCTACGTATGACTCGGTCAAATGATGCTGAAGTATAAAAGATAGTTACGCGCTCTGTCTGTAAGAGAAACTAAAACCTGGACAGTCATTCCAATATTGACAACTGCCCTACATTGATTTAATGATTTCTTTATCTGACAGCAGATTTTAGTCTTTCAGGTTCATCATCCTCATCAGTTTTTTGAACAATTATAAATAGCCATCACACAGGCTGTATGAATGGCAGGTGAACTTTCATTGTTTTAAACTTTTCTTTGCCACATCTTGGTCTTTCAGTCAAACTTGTCAGAGCTTGAGATAAACTTGCCATTGCTGACTGATATAATAAAACAAACAGCTCGTAATGGCACTGTAATTTGTCCTATTTACAGAGTTAAAATATTTCAGTTATAACATTAGGAATGAAACATGCACGCTTTACCTGAAATTAATTCATGATGCTTGTTGTTTGCATGTCTTTTTAAATGTTAAAATAAAATGCACACATGGTGATAGCAGCCATATTTATTGTTTTGTATCTGCTGATCAGAAATAAGAACCTGTATGTTACCAGTGCTGGGCCATAGTTTTTCTGGCTTAAAAGTCAAGTGTATCAGAGAAAGTAACAAAGTTGTGAATACTTGAAGTGAAGAACTTAGCATTATAGCTGGTTTGTTGTTGTTCGGACTTTCGGTTGCAACAGGAGGCGAGCTGAAAGTTTACAGTACAGATTTTAGGCAGCTTCTGATGACTGATGTTGTTATCAGTAATTATTAGGATCATACTGTGCTACAGATGAGAACACTGACATGCAACAAGATACTTGAATATTTAGGACCTTGTGCTCAGTGAGTTGCATGGTACACACATGATGGTAGGTCTAGCAAGCTGGGGTTTTGCCAGTTTTTGGGTTTGAAAAGGAAGGGAGAAATGATGGAAAATGAAAGAAACAAGGAAGTCGTGTCTGAAAGCAGATGTAGATCACTTGTCTAACAGAAAGAGTCGTGAAGCAGGCTGCAAGCGGCTGATGACTGGGCATGCAGATTTACAAAGAGAGACTTGGAGCTCGGTCTGGCAAAGGCTGTATGAAAAGGATGTGACAAACATAAGATGTAAATCTTGGCTAGCACTTAGGAGATTTGGATGAAGATTTTCAGCAGCAATAAAGAGTGATAAGAGACTTGACTGATAATCTCTCTTTATATCTGTGTGCTAGAATTTGATGGTGAACATTGCCTATATGAAATAAACTACAGGTGCATTTAATACAATCATAATAAAATGTTTTATTTGTGAAGCTCAGAAACTTTAATCAGTTGTGTCTACTAATCTATTGTGTCTGTTGAGATAGTACATTGTTACCCAGGAGATTGTGGGCACATTCCCCAATATTGAAGTGCCTCCAAGTTTGTTCTCACTGTGTGAGTGCTTGATTAGTATAAAATGCTGCAGAAGTTATGTTTCATATTCACCAAACCAAACCAGAACAATCATCATCATCATGCACGGCTTTTGTATTTTACTACTTGTGTTTAACGGGAACAGTAATTTGG
The DNA here is from genome assembly GCA_009760885.1 of Achatina immaculata. Classification (NCBI taxonomy): domain Eukaryota; kingdom Metazoa; phylum Mollusca; class Gastropoda; order Stylommatophora; family Achatinidae; genus Lissachatina; species Lissachatina immaculata. The sequence continues at coordinate 11,448,895 of CM019709.1, read as the reverse complement.
CATCATCCCATACTTCATCCTTGTAAATAAAAGAGGCTTACCTCGAGAGACTCTAAAGAGAACACCGACAAGAGAGACTGAGATGACCGACATTAAATCCCTTGATGAGATTGAGATACTTGCCGAGAATAGAGACTCATGGTGAGACACAGTGAGTCCTGTGTGATACTTTGCAGCACAGTGAGGATGTAAGATCTTTGTAACTGCCAGTAGTGCTCAGTGTAATCTTTTTTTTTCTGTTGTGTTCCATTAGTTGAGTAAGCCATAGATTTGATCTCTGCTACTTCTTCTTCAGTAACTCACACACAATGGAAGTTATGTTTCATAACCTCTCCCCTTTTACCTTTGACATTGTATGTGTGTCTGATGCTTATTTTTTCTCTCTGCATATTTGATTCACTTGCATTTGTTTTCCCTTCTTAAGCAGTGTCTTTCTCATTGTTGCCCAGTGAGATATCTGTTATACCTGTCACATACACCCACTAACTGTGATGGTTTATTGTCATCAGCGTTTGCAGTCCCAGTCATTGACAAATTAATCATCTACTGCATTACTGTGTGTCCCATCTGTTATATAATTCTGTAGAAGTTGCTAGACCATCTGATTTATAATCCTGTCACAGTTGCCAGACCATCTGTTTTATAATCCTGTCACAGTTGCCAGACCATCTGTTTTATAATCCTGTCACAGTTGCTAGACCATCTGTTTTATAATCCTGTCACAGTTGCTAGACCATCTGTTTTATAATCCTATCACAGTTGCTAGACCATCTGTTTTATAATCCTGTCACAGTTGCTAGACCATCTGTTTTATAATCCTGTCACAGTTGCTAGACCATCTGTTTTATAATCCTGTCACAGTTGCTAGACCATCTGTTTTATAATCCTGTCACAGTTGCTAGACCATCTGTTTTATAATCCTATCACAGTTGCTAGACCATCTGTTTTATAATCCTGTCACAGTTGCCAGACCATCTGTTTTATAATCCTGTCACAGTTGCCAGACCATCTGTTTTATAATCCTGTCACAGTTGCCAGACCATCTGTTTTATAATCCTGTCACAGTTGCTAGACCATCTGTTTTATAATCCTGTCACAGTTGCTAGACCATCTGTTTTATAATCCTGTCACAGTTGCTAGACCATCTGTTTTATAATCCTGTCACAGTTGCTAGACCATCTGCTTCAGTAATCTTATATCTAAATTGTGCTGGGCCAGATGTCCTAGTCACGCTGCCAACTTTATCTGAAGCTGCTCTCACATGTCCTCCATTTTCTTCCTGAGTTTGTTGTCATGTCTTGAACTTTTTTTTTTCTTAATCTAGTGATATTTTTGTGTGTGTACATAAATTGAGTTATCTACTGAGTGAAACTTGTGCAGTTACCCATCAGCAGACATTCATGGGGTGGGAGGGAGGGAGGAGAGACACCCGTTTGCTGACACTAGCTTATTTAGCTTTATTAACGTTGTGAAACTTTCCGCTAACTTTAGACTTGCACATTAGCACGCTGCATGATTTGATCTGTGTGTTTTTTTCCAGTGTTTGTTTTTAGATGTAAGTTCATGACTGGCAGTGGGTCACGATAGATCTGATCTGATTAGTTCTCAAGTGTTTCTTTAAGTGCTTGATGCAAGTCTCAGACAAGCCTGCTCTCGTTGTTTAGCTTTTGAAAACAAGTGAAGGTTAAAATGGCAGCTATGATGTACATGACAGAAACAAATCTAATGTTTAATGAATGTTGTGCACACATGTATTGAACTTCTATTTTCTGTAAGATATGGAGCTGTTCTTTTATTTTTTTTATTTTTTTTTTAAATGAGAGCAAAGTAAGCTTGTGTGCTCATTGACAGGTGATTGGCATGTTTAACCTTGCTCAGTTTTGTCTTGGTTTAACACTTTCCGTGCCAGACGTCGGATATCTGACGCTTCCAGTTTCTCATGGGGATGCCAGACATAAAAAATTTGACTGAACGTCCCCATTTCTTCCTGTGGCACGGAAAGAGTTGAGTATGAATGTGATTGTTAGCTCACTTGTTGTGATCAAGCTGAATCAACTGATAGCTAAGATCAAATCATAAATCATTTTATACTGAGCAGCTCACTTGATGGAGAGTGTTGACTTGTTTTGTTTTTTTTTGCATTACTTGAGAATGTATCACCCTGTAATATGGGGCAAACCAAAGTTAATAAAAGTTAATATCAAGACATCTGTATATTTTAAAGAAGTAAATGTGTTTGTGTAGAATATAAATGTAAATATAATAATGATATAGATGCTTCAGTCTTGGTAGAAATGGTATAAAAAAAGTGTTTTTTTTTTGTCACTTCATTGTCCTTCTAGAAGATGCAATGCCTGAGTGATGAACTATATCTAAGAAAGAAGTACATTCTGATACCCACCTCACAGCTACCATTATAACTCACGCACTTGATATGGCTAAGTAACAAATGGAATGTGTATGTAATAAAAAAAAAATCCGGGCATGATGAATGAACGGACAAATTTTGTAAATCTTTTGAAAAGATAAAAACTGAAATGGGAAAAAGAAAATGACCAGGGGGTAGACTACATTAGCAGAAGAAAATCCCATGAGAAGAAAAGATAAAAATTTATTTATCTTTTACTTGGCTACTACCAAGAGAAATAGTTGAGAGGCTGTAAGATAACATGACACAAGATTAGTTGTACGAGGGTCATGCCAAAAGTCGTAAGCAAAATTTTTTACAAAGTCAGAATTTATAGATTGAGAAATATAAATGTATCACCTTATCTGCATTCTATGCACTTCATGTAGAGGTCACATGACGTCACCATCATGTCCCGTGACCACGTGGAGCAGGAACAAAATGTCGGGTGTTGAAGTTTCGTTTCGTCAACGTGCTGTTATTGAGTTCCTCGTTAAAGAGGAAATCCCTGCTGATGAAATTCACCAAAGACTTCAACTTGCTTATGGAGATGTGTGTATGGGTGCTAGCAGTGTTAGGAGGTGGGTGAAACATTTCAAAGATAGAAACATGAGCATCCAAGATATGTCTCACAGCGGTCGCCCTCGAACTGCCTCCACTGGTGCAACAATGTGGAAAGGGTTGATGACATCATGGAAAAAGACAGACACGTCACAGTATCTGAAATCACTGTAAATCTTGGAATAGGATACAATGTAGTAATGATTGAAACCCTAGGCTCTAGAAAAGTTTGTGCCCGTTGGGTCCCACAGAGAGCAATGCATCTGTGCCATCGGTCAGCTGGAACGGAATTCTTCTGGAGGGTATTTTCAAACTTGCAGAGCGATGAGAAAAATGTGTGCAGAGAAATGGAGATTATGTTGAAAAGTGAAGAAAAGGATGCAGATTAAGGTGATACATTTATATTTTCTCTGTCTATAAATTCTGATTAAAAAAATTTTTTTGCTCACGACTTTCGGCACGACCCTATATGTGAGAGACAGTAAAATAAGCTGATACAAGAGTAGCTGGATGTGAGAGACAGTAAAATAAGCTGATACAAGAGTAGTTGGATGTGAGAGAAAGAAGAAAAAATGATCTTCGACTGACATGTGTGACTTTATAAATTGTGTATTTAGTGGTTGTAGTGGTTGGGTTTATCTCTGGCATGCAGATGGTGAAGCTGTGAGAACACAGTGGGACCTCAGTTTCTTTATGCTCTCATCATTTCATATTCTCAGAAACAAATCTGCCACCCGTAAGAGCTTTCACTCTCAAATCTGATTATGAACTGAACCATGAATAGAGATTTGAACAAATCACTCACATCTGTGTTCTCATCTTGTACAGCATAACATCACCATTATGTTCTGAAATAGTGTACACAGTAAGCATCTTTCATTTTTGTTCATCTTTTTTTTTTCTTATATTTATGATAGTTTATTTTTGGTTATATTTGTTTTTTTCCTTTTTCTGAACTTAACTTGAAATATAAAATGTTCATTAAAATGAAGTAGGAGGATCAAGAATTTATTTCAAATCAATATATCATTTCTTTCATCTGAGATGTTTTGAATGTAAATTTAGAGTATGCAAAACAGATAACCATCAGATGTTGAGGTCTCACTGTAATCACAATTATTTTTTCAATAAATACAATTAAATGACTCATGGTTCTGTTTTGAGTTCATGAATGTGTCACAGGTCCCAGATATTGAGGAACCTCCAGTAAATACAGGTCCACAGACCTTTAAAATTATCTTCAGGCCAGATTCTGGCATCATAGATTAGTAATTTTTAGCAAGTGCATACATGACACACACACAGCACTCCTTCAGAAACTCAGTTTATACACTTTGTTGAGCACATCTTACATCCTTCCCATGCCGTTAAACATCACATAGGGCTCGCATAGTTGCATAGCCAAGATTTCCTGTTCTCGACGAGTCTTTCAACTTCATCAAGGGATGTTATGCCCACTAAACTGGCCGCTCTTGACCATGTCCTCTTTAGAATTTCACGTGGTCGACCTCTTTTTTTCTTCGGCCTGTTGTGCTCCACTTGATAGCTTGTTTTGGTATTCTCTGATTGTTTCTTCTCATCACATGGCCTATGTATGACCATCTTATTTTTCTGATCACCCACAAGACAGGTTGTTGTTTTTGCTCATCCGTCTTATCTCTGTGTTGTTCTTGAATTCGTTCCACTTTATACCAAGTATTTTGAGCAAAGCACGCATGCGCACATACACACACACGCACGCATGCACACACACAGAGACACACACACCTCTCTCTCTCTTAAAACTCACAAATCATAAAATTCCTTGAAGACTTAGTGTTTACATATGACATGTTGGGTGAGGAAAGTCTCTCTCTTTTATCAGCATTCCAAGCCATTCAGAATCATTGCTGTAGTCATTGCCCTATTTTGCTAGCCAATGAAGACAGGTATTTGTTTTTTTTCTCTTGCATTGATTCCACACTGTCAATGATAAGAGTTATGTCATCAGCAAAATCAAGATCTTCCAGTTTGTCTCATGTACCTTATCAATGCCCGTTTTACCTGTGCAGCATTTTTTTCACTATGAAGTCTATGGCAATTCCAAAAAAGCAAAGGAGATATACATCTTTGTTTCACACCTGTTTCAGTCTGGAACCATTCACTCATCCCTTCTTCTGTCTTGACCACACAAAACATATCCATTGTAGATGTTGACAATTTTAGATGGTATTCCATATAGAAATAGTTACATATGTACAGAAAAACAAATACGTGCCGTAAAGTCATCCCCAAATTTTTATTAAACCAAATTACCATACACATCCTGATTTTACAAATATATGAAAAATAATACCTGAAAAAATTTTCAGATTTGCACATCAACAAATTCTCTCACATGATACTGACTCCATCTGTCCAAGGCTGGGGTACACAGTTACAACAAGGATAGTTTCAATATATGACTCAGTTCACTTTGGTAAAACACAATCTTAGTAATCATTGCAGGAAAAAAAAAAGTCTCAGTGGTACTTTAGAAACTGTCATATCACTGTCAGAAATGTGAACATGATCAGTTCAGTCCCTGCATCTTTACTACCACACACAACTACATTAAGTTGCTACCACATTAGTATCAACCTGGATAATTTCCAAGTTGTGATGTGTGAAATACTGAGCAAGAACAATTATTGAAAAATTATATCACATTTTAGTCAAAACACAGGGAGGAGAATAGCATGAAATGATGGTGATGATGAACAATGCTAAAATGTGGACATAATGAAGAAATCCTTGTCTCCTACAGCAAAGATCACATGCTCTTTGTTGCAAGAAGTCATATAAATAAATCAATCATAACCTTGCAGTAATGCCAACAGCTGTGTACATAAAGTTTTCATTAAAAGCAAAATACTAGAAATTATGTGAGAATATAATCTTCTCTTACTATAAGAGGGCCAAGCACACTCACTTCTATCTTACACATGTTATCATACTGATAACTCTTTTGTGCTGTATAGATCACATACATTTTGATTGACTGACTGATTGATTGATTAGCATGTCCCTTGTGGAACCTTGCCTCCCCAACAACTCTCTTGAAAGCCTCTCAGTTGTAAGCAAGATGTTCTGCTGCTGAAGCATCCATTCGCAGATCATCAACGTCTTGTCACCATCATCACCTCGGTCTTCTCTTATGTCTTCTCTTCCTGTTATGTCCCCTTCAAGACTGTCTTCTCCAAGCTCTCATGATGTTTAAATGTCCGAAATATTTAAGTTTTCTCTGTTTAATCTTCCTTACTAGCCAACCTCCTTCAATATGAAGTTCTTGTAGTATGGATATATTTGTTCTTTTCTGTGTCTATGATATTTTGATGAAGAATTTTTGTTCTTAACCAAACTTTCAGTCTCAGCTCCATGCTTGCCTCACTTTAAAGACCTTCATCGTAATGCAGTAACATTTTGATTCTCCCAGTTACACCCATGATCACTGAACAATATTCCCCCACCACTCCAACTACAAATCTTTTAGTGTTACTGTGTCATCTCTCCCATGTATGGTTTTCCTGGTGCATTCATCTCTCCCTGCATGAATTTCTTGGTGCATTCATCTCTCCCCTGCATGGTTTTCCTAGTGCATTCATCTCTTTCCTGCATGGTTTTCTTGGTGAATTCGTATCTTCCCTGCAGTTTTCCTGGTGCATTCATCTCTTCCCTTCAGTTTTCCTGGTGCATTCAGCCCTTCCCTACATGGTTTTCTTTGTGCATTCATCTTGTCCCTGTAGGGTTTTCCTGGTGCATTCATCTCTTCCCTTTACAGTTTTCTTGGTACATTCATATCTTCCCTGTACAGTTTTCTTGGTGCATTCATCTCTTCCCTGTACAGTTTTCCTGGTGCATTCATCATCTCTTCCCTGTACAGTTTTCCTGGTGCATTCATCCCTTCCCTGTACAGTTTTCCTGGTGCATTCATCTCTTCCCTGTACAGTTTTCTTGGTACATTCATATCTTCCCTGCAGTTTTCTTGGTGCATTCATCTCTTCCCTGCTCAATTTCCTTGGTGCTTTCATCTCTTCCCTGTATGGTTTTCTTGGTGCATTCATCTCTTCCCTGCAGTTTTGTTTGTGCATTCATATATTCCCTGCACAGTTTTCTTTGTGCATTCATCTCTTCCCTGCACGGTTTTCTTAATGCATTCATCCCTTCTTTTTCTTCGTGCATTCATGAATTATAATTTTATTTAAAAACAATAACATCACCTCCACAACAAATGTGTGGACAAAGAATGTTTATAATTTCAGTTAAGCAATTATGTCAAGAATGATTACACACATATATAAATAGGGTGCTACATAACCTGAAAATCATCATTTAAAATGATGCAGAATGACCATAAACCCTACCAGGTTCTTGTATGTTGTTGTAGCAAGCCTAAGGCCTGTAGCAGTCACAACACAAATTATTCGGATGCTCAAGTCAGTAATGGAAATGCACCATTTTAAACAGACAAAAAAAAAAAAAAAGCGCAATAAAATTTAAATAAAAAAAAAGAAACCCTGGACAACTGTTTGGCTGCCACCAATGACAACAGCGTAATTATCATACATTTTAATGTGAAATAGGAATAAATGACTTGTCTGTAATAAACAGCTTCACACAGCAAACAGCTGCTCACTCGGTAATGGAGAGTGTTGTTATATCAGTCACATGATTTTCCACAAATAAAATAATTCACTTTCTACAGGTAAAATAATTCACTTTATGCAGATAAAACCATTTTCTACTGATAAAATAATTCACTTTCTGCAGTTAAAATAATTCACTTCTTACATAATTAGCTACAAAAAAAAACATTTAAAGATTTATGACAAATCAGTAGAATAAGTTTCTGTTTCACTAGTAACTTCTTTGCCAGAAAACTGTTCCTCTCCCGTGTCAGCCAGCATGACAGGATCTGATGTAAGCCAGATCTAACCATGTTCTGTACAGATGTGACATTATGCCTGTGCTACTCAAGCCAAATTTACATCAATACCTTCACAACTTCAACCCTGCCAAATCAAAGTTCACATAAGACAATACCACTTCCTTATAACTGACAAAAAAGTTTCACAGGAAAACACAAGATATATGATCACAAAATGTGTGACAAATCCCCAGCTTCTTTGTGAAATTTCATCTTTACTGATTACAAGATTGATTACTGATCAATGAATCGATGATTGTGGAATCAACTGATCACTGGTCAGAAGCTGATGATTGGTTTGTGAACCACCAATGATTGTTCAACAAGATGATGATTGGACAGTGAATCACCAATGATTGCTGAGTGGCAGATGACTGGACAGTGAATCACCAATGATTGTTCCATGACCCATCAAAGATTATTCAGTGAGCTAATGATTACAAATCTCAGTTCTAATCTGTAAAATGAAAATCATAAAAAGAAAAAAAACAAAAGAAAAACAAATTTTCCACTTTTATGAAATATACAGCTGCAACAGAAAGATGATGGTAACATAAAAACAAAGATGAAATATTCTTGCATGAAACAAACTTAATTATCAAAGCAGATGATCCACATGGCATATCATAACAAACGTCAAGTCTTTTGAAAAATAACAATCTCCTTAAGTTCTTGAACAAAACTGAAAATGTCAAAAATCACAAAAATATTTTGTTAAAAAATAAAAAGATTTTAAATGTACAAACACTAGACACAGTTAAGGATTATGGAAGAAATTCTTGTGAAATGGCAAGATAAGAGGCCAAGGATGAAAAGAAGGACAGTGTAATAGCAGATGAAATGCGATAAGACTGTTAAAACACTGGAAACTTCTCAATTGTCAACTTCTAAACTCCAGGAATCCGATATTTAAATCTCATAATCTTCTCTGAAAGTCACAATGACCTAATGGTGCTCCCTGATGTCGCATAACTTGGTCATTTATGTCAAATTAAAATATGAAAATGAATGATTCAATTTTGCAGTAAAAAAATTTCAACAATAAAGTTTCATTTTTAATGGCTACCATGCTACTTGTAATCCCTTACATTCACATACATGTAATCAGACTGGAGAATATAACTTATGAGATCATAACATGGGACAAAGATTCACTATGTCTCAGTTTTTAGTGTGTTTATCTGCTGTGGACTTGTGTGTTGTCCCACAGTTATGGGAATGGCTTTAATGTGGTATCCTAACATCCCTTCATGCCCTGACAGCCTGTGAGAATAACATAACCGTGTGTTTCCCATCCATCTATCCAGGTCCTTGGCCAGTGCTCAACTAAAACCTGTACACCTGGTGATATCTTGCAGGTCTCTCCACATCTCATGACCTGCATCCAGCCTTTAAATAATTCTATATCTCTGCTGCAAGTTATCCACCTCTTGACCTACAATTCTTCATCACATTGTCTTTGCTTGGCCTCTGTTTCCCAAAGTAGGTTGGTATTCTCTCATTTCAGAGTCTGATCCCTAGCACAAGTGTGTCAGGTAACTAATATGCAGATGAGCTGACTGGAAGGAGTCTATAGCAACCTTGATATATCCCCTGTTGCTAGCCTCCTCCCCAGCATCTGACAGTATTGATAATGTGAACTCAGCACACAGCCAAGTTTGTTCTCAGCTTCTCTCATTGTCTTTCAGACTTCTAAAACTATCCTCACTGACATACCCGACTGTATGGGATCTATAATGTGGAAGAATATACTGTGTGACAAGAAAACAAAGCCAAGATAAGCAAGTATATTCTAACAAGATTATACTTGTACAACAAATGATAAATAATTATAGCGTACTCTATCAAGATCTTGAGCAAAACAAACTGCCAAGACAAACAAAATAAACTGCACTCTGTCACAGCTGTACAGCAAACTGCTATAAACCCACTACATAGTTTATTTTCTAACAACATCTTGTACAACAAATAGCCAAGACAGACAACTGAACAGTTTTCTAACTAGAGCTGTACAAAGAACTAAAAGACCAAACAAAGAGAATCTGAAGACACTCTCTAGTATCCACATCACAAGGCAACATCTACAGTCGGTGTTACAGAATATTTCAGGACAGCATTTCTTATCTCATATCCAGTCATTCTCTCCAATCTATCCCATAAACAGGCTGTACCGGTATTCAGCACACTTCAACAACATCTACAGAGACCAGAACAGATCAAATGTTAAGAGAGAGGTGATGATTAAACAACAAAGACAATGACAATGATAGGAGTTTATGACGTCCACCAGCAACACCCTGGCCAGCTGACAACAATGAAGAAACTCTTCCATCTCCCTGTACATCACATGGCTATAATGTGGAATGTGAATATTTTGGCACTGGTTCAAATATACAACAAGAGGCATCAGAAAAGCTGAAGAACTGCAGCTGAAGCTATACAACCCAAGAGTTCAGGAATAAGACCAAAGCTGCAGGTGGCCCTTCATCAATGCTGCTATTGCTGCACTTTACAGGCAATGGTAAACTTTCTCATGCCACCATCTCATGCCTGTAAGGATCTAGCTTTCAATGTATGCATGTTCACAGTTCTCTTGCAGTTTTCTTTCAACCTCCACAACAAAACTGCCACTCACTACCATCTGGGCCATATTTTTCTTGCGATGAATTAAGCTTATAAGCTTCGGCTTGTTACAAAATGTGTGAAATATTTTCCTGAGCAAGCGGATTGATACAAATACCAAACAGCTGTTAAAAATGGAATCAATCTTTGTATATATTTTGAGCTCCATTTTTTGACTTGTGATGAATCTGTCTCATGTACATTTTTTTTTTTAAACAAACCTTTCTTCCAGTAATCAAAATGACTGATTATGTGAACTACATTACAGTTGCCACTTCATCCTTTTGTGTATTCTCTATAAATCAATTAATCATGGTTTCTTAAAGATAACATACCTTCCACTGGTTTTCCAAAATAATATATCTTTCTTTGGTTAACCAAGATAACACACATTTCCTTGGTTAAATTAATACACTGTCCCTCAACTTGTCTTCCTCAAAGTCTGGTTAACATCTAAAACTGCCACTTCTGATTGTGGGGGGGGGGGAAGGGGGGAGAAAGGCAGACAAACTTCCCTAGCTCTATACTTGAATGCTTTACTGTGCTGTCACAACAATATTAGTAGTCTCAACTTGGGCCACAAGAAATATTCATAATTACATGTTATTTTATTATGATACTGATGTATACATAAGCATGGGCAGAGTTTAATATGGCAACATGACTAAATGAAATCTCTCAGCTTTTTTTTTTGGGGGGGGGGGAGGGAGGGGGAAATGATGCATGCAACAAGAAAAAAAAAGATCATATGTCAAAATATCCAAAACATCACAATCACTTGCACTTAGTCTGAAAAGTAATCTGTCCAATACATACACTTGTTCTCACTGTCTTCAATGTACACCATTTATCACAGGAATAAAGTTCCTATAAAGAAAACATCTAATCTGAAGCATGCTTGTTCTCACAGGAATAAACTTCCTATAAAGAAAACATCTAATCTGGAGCATGCTTGTTCTCACAGGAATAAACTTCCTATAAAGAAAACATCTAATCTGGAGCATGCTTGTTCTCACAGGAATAAACTTCCTATAAAGAAAACATCTAATCTGGAGCATGCTTGTTCTCACAGGAATAAACTTCCTATAAAGAAAACATCTAATCTAAAGCATGCTTGTTCTCACAGGAATAAACTTCCTATAAAGAAAACATCTAATCTGGAGAATGCTTGTTCTCACAGGAATAAACTTCCTATAAAGAAAACATCTAATCTGGAGCATGCTTGTTCTCACAGGAATAAACTTCCTATAAAGAAAACAACTAATCTGGAGAATGCTTGTTCTCACAAGAACATGCATGCACCTGTCCAATGTGTCTATAAAGAAGAATTATGTTACTGAAACTGTCAACAACAATCAGAAACAAAGAACTGAACCCAAAGCTCATAGCTCAGCAGAAACTGATTAATTTTTTTTTTCTTTAAACAACTACTCAGAGATCAATTAATAACAGTCTTATGAGAATAAATAAAGTTCACTCCTCAAACTTTGGACTTTCTTTGAAGAAATCGGTTCTACACTGACCAGGATCAGAACTAACTCAGGAACCGATCAGTGCATACTAATGTCGCCAGTGATCCACTTACAACCAGGCCACATTCTAATTCTGTTTGGCTCGGACTCTTGGAAGACAAAGGTTTAAGCTCTGAAGGATAAAGTTTATGATGGATCTTTTAACCTTTGACCTCAGCCTAATGCAATTAGAATTACCCTGAAAACATCAATAAGGTGAACAGAACATTCTTTTCGACAAGAAAAGAATGATGATAACAGGAGGGGTTTGAGGAGAAAACTCTCATTATTTTTAGACTGTAGTCTTTGACTCAGTAAACAGAGATTTATAACATGCAGAAATTGAGCCAGTAAACAAGGATTAATGACACATAGTTACTGATTCAGTAAACACAGATTTATGACATGCAGTCATGGAGCCAGTAAACTGATATCTGACAAAAGTCCATTACCAAAATCCTAGAATCTTCCTCACAGAATCACAACCAACCTATACAGCAGACTATAACTGAAGATCCCAGCTGGTTCACGTATTATTCAATAATTTTACAACAGAAGGAAGAAAAACTCTGTGTGTGTGTGTGTTGGGTTGCAGGAGAGAGGGGGAGGGATATTACATATAAGGAATATGCTGTGAAAAGGTTTACCCGTATATGCAAAAAGAAAAGGACAACTCAAATTATAAATAAAATTTTCTGATACATGGACACACAGAATTAAAACTTTGGGGGGAAAAAGTTGAAAATTGACATAAAAAAGGATTGAGTATTTGAATTTACAAGACATGATCAAACTTACCAATTTCTTTATGCAGTAATAACAAGTAATACAAATACCCACAATTCATTTGTTCCTCACATTTCAGACACTGCTTGTAGTGACAAAAGCATCAATTTATTTACATTGGCAGAAAAAAAGAAACAACAAGTAAATAAAGGGGAAGTCTGAAATATTTTTCACACCATCAAATTTAAAAGAAATACTGAAAAAAGTAAATGCTCTTTTTTTTTCTTGCATTATTTTTCCGACAATGATTATCACCCAGAGATACAGATTTTGTTGTTTTTATTGAAGGAACGTCTCTAAATAACTTTCAGCTAATGTACTTTCTGCCGCAGCGTTAATACAGTTTAAAATCTCAGTTCTTACAGCCTGAGATAAGATTTTTCACTTGCTGCAGATTATACAAGAGAAACAGAAATTTCTGAACATGGAAATAAACATTCTAATAAAATTTACTTTTCTCCCTGACTTTCTGTTTTTGGTGAATATCTTCATTACAAAACCTATCAAACTGTCTCTTCTAGTGAATATCTTCATTACAAAACCCATCAAACTGTCTCTTCTAGTGAATATCTTCATTACAAAACCCATCAAACTGTCTCTTCTAGTGAATACTTTCATACAAAACTTATCAAATTGTCTTTTCTAGTGAATATCTTCATTACAAAACTTATCAAATTGTTTCTTCTAGTGAATATCTTCATTACAAAACCTATCAAACTGTCTCTTCTAGTGAATATCTTCATTACACAACCTATCAAATTGTTTCTTCTAGTGAACACCTTCAGACAAAACCACTGAAGAGTTAAATGAATCTTGTGGTATCTTACCACTATATACCCTGACCTAACATTACTTATTGCATATATTTAAGTGATCACAAATTGTACATAAAATTTTATTTATGCAACTGTTAATTTATAAATAAATTTTGTATATTATTTTTACCTCACACCTTAGAGATGCCACCTGCCATCATCTGTCACTGGGCATTTGGCTGTCATGTCTGCAGCAGTCATTCCTCTAATGGTATGTTAACATGGCTCCATGAGAGAGTGGGACAGAAAACCCATGACACATGTGCCACCAAACGTGGCAAAAAAAAAAACATTTTTCAGATGAACAAAAACCCAAAAATGTTACACTCATACACAATAAAATTTTGGTGCATACAAGTTTTTAAAACAAGAAATGTTACACTTTAAAATACACAATGAAATCTTAGTCCACAGGAAAGAAATTTATATGAAAAAAATAATGAGCTAGCTTTTGCATGCAGCCTCAAAAAACATCTGCCACCCCTGTTTAAGAAAAAGTATTATGTCAACATATTCTAGGACTCTAATGTCTGTAGCTTTATAGTTTGTATAATGTCTGTAGCTTTATAGTTTGTATAATGTCTGTAGCTTTATAGTTTATATAATGTCTGTAGCTTTATAGTTTGTATGTCTGTAGCTTTATAGTTTGTATAATGTCTGTAGCTTTATAGTTTGTATAATGTCTGTAGCTTTATAGTTTATCAAATGAAGACAACACACACAAGCATTATTCACAGCCAGCACTAGCTGAAGAAGTCAAAATGAAAGGATCTCTTCACAGACAACATAAAACTGCAGAAGAAGACAACTTATCCTCCTGGAGGATACTATCAGCCTGAAGAGAAACAACAGGCAGCATCTAGCAAAAGAAATCTCTACGTTTCTCACAACATTCTGCTACCACATGTAAATGCTGATCACTCCTATCTGACAACAAGAATGCCCAAATGCACTTTCAACAGAATGACAGGAATTCTTACTTTAAAACTGAACACAGCAAGTGAAGCTGAGAGTCATCAAATGTTATGAAGACTCTACACTTCTCTATGACGTAGAAGAATGTACATTTATCTGCTTATTTGCTCCATATCACAATTTTTTAGCATTTAACGTGAATTAAGTTTTCTTGCTGATATGTCTGAAATTTGATGATATCATGTACGTATGATGATGATGTCAATGTGACATATATGAGCACACTTTTGAAGATACTTCTGTAATGGCAAAATGCTTTGCCCTCTTCAAAGAGACAATGATTAGCAACAAGGGAACAAAAGACTGAGAAAACAGCAACAAGTTGTACTAGGTCAAGTCTACAACAGCTACTAACAAAATCAGAATGCCAATATTGGTAACCTTGCAACTGGAAGATGGCATCACTCCTCATGTTCTGCTCTCCCCCCTAAAAATCCAAAATCTGCAGAAATGTCATCCACACCCTTGTTATAAATGAAAGAAAAATCCTCTTTTATAGCTTTTTAGGCACCAAACTTGTATATTTAACTTGTATACTGAAAATATAATGAGGAATGTTAGAGAAGATGTAGACAAAGAATATTACGATGCCATAACAATTGGAGGTTATGAAATACCAGAGATTACATATGCTGATGACACAGTGTTACTGTCCACAACACAAAAAGGAATGGAAAAACTAATTATGTCAGTCTGTAAGAACAGCGAAGAACAAAACCTCTATCTTAATGCAAAGAACGCTAAATTGATGACAACTGACAAAACAAACAAGGCAGCTGAAATAAATATCAATGAGGAAAAATTGGAAGAAGTGGAGAGTTTTGAATATCTTGGATCACTACTGACTAATAGTGGGGATGCAATGAGGGAAATTAAAAGGAGGACATCTATCGCTCTTCAGAAAGTAAAACAAATAAAGAATCCGTGGAGAGGAGCAGACAGAACGACAAAAATAAGATTTTTAAGGGCATGCAACATATGTCTGTGAGACCTGGACACTTAACAAAACAGCTGAGAAACGGATAAATGCCTTTGAATGTAATGCTACAGAAGAGTTCTTCAAATATCATGGAAACAAAAAAGAACAAATATATCTATACTACAAGAACTTAATGTTGAAGAAGGCTGGAGAGTAAAGAGGACTAAAGAGAGAAAACTGAAATATTCTGGACACATTAAACGTCATGATAATCTAGAGAAGACCATCTTGGAAGGGTACATAATGGGAAAAAGAAAGAGAGGAAGACCAAGGCGAAGATGGCTGCAAGACATCGTTGATGATCTGCAAATGGATGCATCAGCAGCAGGCCATCTTGCTCACAACCGAGAGGCCTACAGGAGTGCTGTTTGGGAGGCAGGGGACATGCAAATGAATGAATGAGGCATCAAAGCATCTCTGATTTTAACCCCATGAAAAAAAAATCCATCAAAATCTAACAAAAACTCCATGAAAAAAAATAATATTCCACTGCTAAAATTGACATAATTATCAAATTAATCATCAACAACGCAGAGAACTAGACCAACCGTGAGTCAATGTAAAGAAAAGATACAGCACTAGTTGGTCAGACACGTACACAACACAGATTTCTGCCAGTTCTCTATGACATAGCATTTAAATCTTGGCCTACCCATGGAGAATTCTTAGGAAATATCAGAACTTGTAACTACTAACAGCAACTTGTACACAGTAAGATATAAGACCATTCTCTAGATAATGAAAATGAGATAAGGTCAAGTCTGCATATCACCTGGGAGAGGAGGGGGGGGGGGGAAATAGGGAGAAATGAATGCAGAAGATGTGTAACAGATAAGAAACAAAGCACTGATAACAGAATATTTACATACAGTTAATGCTATTGTTTCAAGAAGAAAGAATTCTGTTATCTGACCATGGATTTGAGGACTGACTTGTGTGGCTTCAACTCTTCTGTCATAACAAAAACATCAGATTCTTAGGAAAATACATGAGCTTGAATTTAGGGGCAAAGACCCTGTCTGATCTGGCACAGCTGACATGCCAGTGTGAACTTTATCTTACCAAGGTGAACTTGAGCTAACCAAGACCCTGTCCCACCTCTCTGTTGGTACTCCCAGCAAAAGGCTAGTCTAAACTGGCTAATGGGGTAGGGATCACATACTCCCCATGGTGGTGGAGTCTGCTTAAGAAGTACTGCACAATCCCCGCTTTTTAGGCTCCAGAAAAAAAATAGCTGCCCAAGCTGACATGATGATATTGCAAAAAACACCAGCTTGCAGTTCAGGTGAGACTGAATAAGAAGATGAGCTTGAATGTGTACTTTTTATCCATACTTGTATCTTTCCATGAACAAACATCTGTCAATATTCTTGAAAACTTGCAGAAAATGTGTCAGTTTGTTCCTAAACTCAATGGGCCTCAAGGACATTACTTGCCTTACTTCGTTGTACATAGTCCTAGCCAGGCCTAGCATAAAACAACATAAGTAAGATAGAAATGAAGACATCTAACCCAGCTAGACTGTACTTAATGAGCATATGGCAGGGTCGCCACTCAAACAACAACAAGAAACAGACACAATGTGCGAACAACAACAAAAAAAAAATACCAAAAATCTGAATGAGCATAAAATTTCACTGAACACTGAAACATAACAACCATGAAACCAAAATACCTCCACACAGAGGCAATACTTAACAATCTATGTTTCCGGTGGGCACCTTTCATTGCTTAACTATCCATACACTGTTTCATTCTCTCATAGATGAACTATGCCAACTTAAAAGAGCTGTATCTGAGCATGTTTCCTGAACTTTTCCTCACACACAGTTCCCAGTCAAGTCCTGGCAGGCACATGTTGAAACAATTACAAGCTAACACAGTGATAGATAAAGAAACTACACAGACAATAAACATTAACACTACACAACATGGACACCCCAGAAAAAAACATGGCTGGGCCACACAAAAGTGTTTCTCATAGAACTGGATGTCATAAACCTAATAAAGAACATAAAACAGCAAAAGATAATAAAAAGAAGCCAAATTCTCTGAAGATTAGAAAAAAAAAAAAGATAACCCTGTTGCATTAAATAAACATGTACAGATCATATCAATGTTTTCTTTCATATTGGCATCAAATATTTCACACAGGCCAGTGACCAGCTCTATAGCACAGATACATTCTCTCAGAAACCACATAGATCTTACTGGCATCAAACATTTCACACAGGCCAGTGACCAGCTCTATAGCACAGATACATTCTCTCAGAAATCACATAGATCTTACTGGCATCTAACATTTCACACAGGCCAGTGACCAGCTCTATAGCACATACATTCTCTCAGAAATCACATAGATCTTACTGGCATCAAACATTTCACACAATGAAGGAGGCAACATCAGACAAACACAGAGGATTACAATGGACCCTTGACACAGTGCTGGAGGACCTTGACTTTGCAGATGACATTTGTCTACTATCAAGCAGCCACAAAGACATGCAAGATAAAATAAGCTAACTCAGAATGCAAACAACATAGGACTAAAGATCAACGTAGGAAAGACAAAGTTAACGAAGCAAAATGTGAACAACAAAAATGTAATCAGAGTAGACAGCAAGTTAGTAGAGGAGGTCAATGAATTTGTATACCTTGGCAGTAGAGTAGTAGAAAATGGAGACAGCACAGAGGACATCAACAGCAGACTTACTAGAGCAAACCAGGCTTTTGCAGTGCTGCAGACTATATGGAAATCTAAAAAACTAAGCATAAATACAAAAATCAAGATATTTAAGAGTAATGTTCTAAGTGTACTACTCTATGGAAGTGAATGCTGGAAAATCACCAAAACCATAGAAAACAAGTTGAATTCTTTCCAGATTAAATGTTTATGAAGAATTAGAAAAATATTTTGGCCAAACAACATAACAAATATCTTGTTGGTAGAAATGCAGATGAAGTTATTGACAACAATTACTGAGGAAAGATGCTGGCGATGGTTGGGACATGTGCTCCGAATGACTGACAACTCACTATCAAAAACAGCACTAAGATGGACACTACAGGGCAACAGAAGTAAGGTAGACCAAAAGAGACATGGAGAAGAACAACAGAAAGGATGCTGAGCAATAGAGGGCTCACCTGGGCAAGAGCAGAAAAAATGGTGAAGGACAGGCATTTGTGGAAAACCCTTGCAGAAGCCCCATGTGCCCTGGGCATTTAAGGTTCAGAGAGAGAGAGAGAGAGAGAGAGAGTGACCAGCTCTACAGCACAGATACATACTCTCAGAAACCACATAGATCTTACTGGCATCAAACATTTCACACAGGCCAGTGACCAGCTCTACAGCACAGATACATACTCTCAGAAACCACATAGATCTTACTGGCATCAAACATTTCACACAAGCCAGTGACCAGCTCTATAGCACAGATACATACTCTCAGAAAGCACACTGGCCTACCTGTGCATGTTACATCCCTTGTCTTTTCATGTTCTCAGAACAAAATTATCATTTCTGAAAGCTCTGTACACTTTTGATCACAGCATAACCCCATATAACAATAGCATTCCTCTTGCAATGCGGGCATCATATTTTCTAAGGGTGTAAATACATACATACATAAAACAGTACAAAACAGTAACAATCATGTAAGCAGATGGTGAGGTCTACTACTACTAGAAACACATCAACATGAATTTCTCTTGATCACAAAATGGAGACAATAATGTCAGAGTTTATTCATATGTCAATAATTTTTTTTTAAATGCCCACACACTTAGATATATCAGTCCCCGTACATGTATCAGATATATCAGTCTCCACACATGTATCAGAATATCAATGCCCACACACTCATCAGATATATTAGTTTCCACACATGTATCAGATATATCAGTCCCCACACATATATCAGTCCCCACACATATATCAGATACATCAGTCCCCACACATATATCAGATATATCAGTCCCCACACATGTATCAGATATATCAGTCTCCACACATATATCAGATATATCAGTCCCCACACATATATCAGATATATCAGTCTCCACACATATATCAGTCCCCATACATGTATCAAATATATATATAGATGCCAACACACTCATCAGTTATAGCAGTCCCCACACATGTATCCGATTTATAAATGCCCACACACCCATCAGATATATCAGTCCCCATACACTCATCAGATATATCAGTCCTCACACATGTATCAGATATATCAATGCCCACACATGTATCAGATATATCAATGCCCACACATGTATCAGGTATATCAATGTCCACACATGTATCAGATATATCAGTAATATATTCACATGGACACTGTCTTGTTACTTTAAGAAAGTATTAACTTTCACCTGCCATCTTTTACATTTAAGAGAATTTCAACAGCTTGTACTTCAGAGACTGCGCATGCCATACATGCACTATTATTACATGTTTCTTATACAGGGTCTGGCAGGAAACCTGATGGTTTTCAACTGGTTATATACTGAAACCTGATGGTTTTCAACTGGTTATATAATGAAACCTGATGGTTTTCAACTGGTTATATACTGAAACCTGATAGTTTTCAACTGGTTATATACTGAAACCTGATAGTTTTCAACTGGTTATATACTGAAACCTGATGGTTTTCAACTGGTTATATACTGAAACCTGATGGTTTTCAACTGGTTATATACTGAAACCTGATGGTTTTCAACCAGTTATATACTGAAACCTGATGGTTTTCAACCAGTTATATACTGAAACCTGATGGTTTTCAACTGGCTATATACTGAAACCTGATGGTTTTCAACTGGTTATATACTGAAAACTGTCAGGTTTCCCTGTTGAACCCTATAGACAGAAGGTACATTGCACACTGAAAAGTTTAGTAAAATCTTAAAAAGTTAAAAGAAACAGCTATCAACAAACTCAGACATTTCAGTAAAACTGTTACAAAGTATCTATTATTCTCGATGTACCCGTTAGACCTGTTGCAATGCCAGCATTACACTTATGCCCATACTTGGAATATTATGCATTTATGACCTAACTACATTTTACTATGTGAAGGTTTGCCACCCACAGCTGCTGACAGAAGGTAAGCTGTGGCATACTAAAGACGACTGTCAGGAGCTTCAGATACTCTACAAATAAATGTAGAACAAGTCTACATTCCCAATATGGTTCATTCTGCCACACATCTGCATTTAAATATAATAGACTTCTCATGTCTAATTTGAACTCTGACATGTCAGAGCAATGCATCTTCTTCCAAGTGGTTTAGTTGAGTCTCTGGGAAATATATATCAAATGTCCTCAATACTGCACAGCCTTTACATCACGCTTGCTCTTTCAAACTGGCAGACATTCAAAAGACAGGCTGCCTGTCTCAAACAGGTCTTGCTGCAGGAATGTAGGATCATGGACTGAAAGATCAAGAGACTGCTGCCACTTCACGAGAATTTGATGAGCAGTACATAGTGACTGATGCTATATGCTGGTTCTGTAATACCTGAAAGATAAAATTAAAGGAATAAATATACAATAAAACATACTAAAAACATATTTAAAGAAACATATGCACAATAAAAATACTGAAAGATATAGTTAAAGAAACATATGCACAAAAAAATCTTACATCCTTCCTGTGCCATTAAATGTCACATGGGGCTTGCATGGTAGTTCATCAAGTTTTCCCGTCTTCTGTGAGTTTTTCAACCTCATCAAGGAATTCTATGCCCACTAATTTGGCCTATCTTAACAGTGTCCTCTTAGTTTCACATGGTCCACCTCTTTTTCTTTGGCCTGCTGAGCTTCACTTGACAGCTTGTTTTGGGATACTCTGATTGCTTCTTCTCATCACATGATTGACATATGTCAATCTCCTTTTTCTGATCACCCATGAGACAGGTTGTTGTTTACTCATCTTCCTTATCTCTGCATTGTTCTTGAATTCATTAGACTTTATACCAAGTATTTCCTTAGGCATGTGTTTTCAAAAAGGTCTAATTTGATGCCTATTTCTTTAGTTGATTTCCAGCTTTTGCATGCATAAATGAGGGTGGATATTACATCTGAATTGAATAATCTTAACTTAGAAATATATGTACAATAAAAATACTGGAAGGTACCGCTAAAATATTATATGCACAATAAAACATAATGAAAGACATACTTTATAGAATTAGAACATAGTAACATATGTTGGAAAACATGCTAAAGAGTACACAAAGAAATATATCATTTCTAATAAAATATATTAATTACAAAAATATCTGCTATGATCAGAATATGGAGCTCAAGAACATATTAAAAGAAACAATAACACTATAACAATAGGAGCAGACCAGACTACTTGAAATCACAATAAAATTATAGAAACCTCTCGTTTTGTCAAACATATGTAACTAACATAGTTACTCATTTTGTTAAATTTCTGAATAACACAGAAACTACTCATTTTGTTAAAGTTTTGAGTAACACAGAAACTACTCATTTTGTTAAATTTCTAAATAACACAGAAACTACTCATTTTGTTAAATTTCTAAATAACACAGAAACTACTCATTTTGTTAAAATTTTGAGTAACACAGAAACTACTCATTTTGTTAAAATTGTGAGCAAGATTTCTGGAAACTAGTCCAACTCAGGATGACAAAACATTAACTGTGTAACTTCTATATCCTAGATTTGTAGCCCCAAATATGACAAAACACAACTGTTTAACCTTACATATTAGATCCTGAACCCCATATAACAAGTCATGAAATGTTTAACCTTTAGATCATGAAGTCCAAATATGACCAAATATGCCATACTGTCTCATTGCAGATACTGAAGCCACAATATCAGTTTGTTGAGACATGAACTTTCCCATTCAGATATGACAAGAGTTGACCTGTCTGATCTCAGATACTGCCCTTCATCACTCCATCTTTCATGCTTCCCACACACTTGACAATGTTTAATAAAGTTTGTAAAGAAGAAAAGATCCCTTCTAAAAGGGAAAAAAAATCATTGTTAAAATACAAAAAAAAAAAAAAAGGTAACCTTAGTGACTGCAATAACTGGAAAGGATAACCTTACTATCAGTTGTGTCAAAAGTATTTTTCAGTTATTCTGAGCAGAATTAAATATACAGTGGATACTGCACAATCACAAAGTGGAGCACAAAAGACCAAAGAAAAATGAGGTTGACCACGTGAAACTCTAAAGAGGACATTGTTAAGAGAAGCCAGTTTAGTGGGCATAACATCCCTTGATGAAGTTGAAAGACTTGCAGAGAACAGGAAAACTTGGCAAACAACTATGCGAGCCCTATATGACGTTTAATGACACGGGAAAGTTGTATACTGCAATGAGTGAAGAACAAGCAGGATTTCAAAAAGGGAGAAGCTGTCTTGACCAGATCTTTACTCTGAGAATAATACTTGAAAAACATATTGAAATGCAGAAACCACTAAAACTGAAGTTCATAGACTTTGAAAAGGCATTTGATAGCATACACAGAGATCCACCTGGAGAATTTTAAGACTATATGGAATGAATGAATGATTGAATGAATGAATAATTTTTATTTTTAAAGGGTAAAGAATTGGGCACACAGGCCCGTCTGGAATACCATCTAAGATTGTACCCGATGGAATACCATCTAAGATTGTCAACATCATTAAGGATTTCTACAATTGATATGTTTGTGCGGTCAACACAGAAGAAGAAATGACTAGCTCCAGACTGAAATAGGTGTGAAACAAGGATGTATACTGTTTCCCTTGCTTTTTTTATAATTGCCAGAGACTTCATAATGAAAAAATGTACAGGTAAAACAGGCATTGATTAGGTACATGGGACCCAACTAGAATATGTTGATTTTGCAGATAACATAACTTTTATCAGTGACAATGTGAATTCAATGCAGGAAAAAACATACCTGTCTTCATTGGCTAGCAAAATAGGGCTTGAAATTAACAAGGAAAAAACAAAAATAATGAAACTTCCCATTAATCATTAAGGAAAACTATATATAGAAAGTTATTGAAGAAATAAAACAATCTGCATACCTAAGCAGCTAAACAGACCAGGATTCTGACACCAGAAAGGAAGATAGGATTGCAAAAGCAACACTGACTTTCAGGAATCTTGACAACATATGGCACTCAAAAGTTATAAGCATAAAAACCAAGCTAAAATTATTCAATTCAAATGCAATATCAACCCTCATTTATGCATGTGAAAGCTGGAAAACAACTAAAGAAATAAATAATAAATTAGACTCCTTTGAAAACAAATGCCTAAGGAAAATACTCGGCATAAAATGGAATGAATTCAAGAACAATGCAGAGATAAGACAGGTGAACAAACAATAACCAGTCTCATGGGTGATCAGAAAAAGGAGATGGGCATATATCGGTCATGTGATGAGAAGAAACAATCAGAGAATCACAAAACAAGCTATCAAGTGGAACACAACAGGCAGAAGAAAAAGAGGTCGACCACGTGTAACTCTAAAGAGGACATTGTTAAGAGAGGCCAAATGAGCAAGCATAAAATCCCTTGATGAGTTTGAAAAACTCGCCAAAAATGGGAAAACTTGGTAAACTACCATGCGAGCCCGGAGTGACATTTAATGGCATGGGAAGGATGTAAGACATAAGATGTAATACAAAATATATCAAACATTCAAACATATGGCAGTATAAAACATCACACACATTCAAACATGTGGCTATACAAGATATACAAAACATTCAAACATGAGGCAATATGAGATATACCAAAACATTCAAACATGAGGCAATATGAGATATGCCAAAACAGTCAAACATGAGATATACAAAACAAAGAGGCAATATGAGATATACCAAAACATTCAAACATGAGGCAATATGAGATATTGCAAAACATTCAAACATGAGGCAATATGAGATATACCAAAACATTCAAACATGAGGCAATATGAGATATAGCAAAACATTCAAACATGAGGCAATATGAGATATACCAAAACATTCAAACATGAGGCAATATGAGATATACCAAAACATTCAAACATGAGGCAATATGAGATATACCAAAACATTCAAACATGAGGCAATATGAGATATACCAAAACATTCAAACATGAGCCAAATATGAGATATACCAAAACATTCAAACATGAGGCAATATGAGATATACCAAAACATTCAAACATGAGGCAATATTAAATATACCAAAACATTCAAACATGAGCCAAATATGAGATATACCAAAACATTCAAACATGAGGCAATACAAAATAAACACTCAATCAAATTTGTGAGGTCTTTAGGTCTTCAGCCTCTGATCTAGATTACTTTGGTTTCTGTTGTATTCACTTTTATATGAGAGTTTTACAAACTTTCAATGCTGACAACTAAACTACACACCACCATGTCATTTTGCATATCAGCTGACAAGTGTCCTAACAAACATCCAACATGAACAAAGATTTCAAAGCAGACCTGGAGAGAATCTATGAATTTGGAAGTGAAGTGAAAAGGAAATCATACAAAGACTGTGACAGTATACACACCTTTGAATAAGCTGTAATTATAAACACATCCTCCTCCATGACCAGTGTCTGAGCATGTCCTGTCTTGGTTGCTTCAGTGCTAATAGGAAGCTTAAACTCACAGCGGCAGTAGCTGAAACAGACAAGTACCGGCTGCAGTAAGACTTTCACAGAGTAGCTGAAACAGACAAGTACCGGCTGCAGTAAGACTTTCACAGAGTAGCTGAAACAGACAAGTACTGGCTGCAGTAAGACTTTCACAGAGTAGCTGAAACAGACAAGTGCCAGCTGCAGTAAGGCTTTATACAGTAACAGACAATTATTGGCTGCAGAAAAGTATCAGCCTCATACACCAGTCAACAATGTCATTCTATTTATATGTTCATAGTTGGCTGAGCCCATCAATTAATTAAAGATCACATTTAGCAAACAACAATCATATCTAAGGGAGACAACCAATGATCACAGGTAAACAAGGTCTCAAGCTCTAAATTAAATACATTGCTCTCCTCAGAACTTACATGTTGAAGTTGTAGTCTCCGGGGTAATTTGTGTGGAGGACAAACTTCTTCACCCGATGTGTTACAGCATCAAACAGAAAGTCCTGTAAACAATAACCAGAAAGTACTATGTAACTAGTTTCTCTGTCTCCACAATGCACTATACTCATGATGCTCTGACATGTATGCTTATTTCAATGCTCTAAACCAGTGTTGTGTACAGCAATCCTGTGTCATTAGATATGCTGATGTCCACAACACAAAAAAATAATTTAAAAACTAATTATGTCAGTCCTAAGAATAGTGAAGACCAAAACCTCTATCTTAATGTGAAGAAAACTAAATTGATGACAACTGACAAAACAAATAAGGCAGCTGAAATATGTATCAATGAGGAAAAATTGGAAGAGATGAAAAGTTTTGAATATTTTGGATCATTAATAACTAATAATGGAGATACAATGAGGGAAATTAAAAGGAGGACATCTATCGCTCTCCAAAAAATAAAACAGCTAAAGAAGCTGTGGAGAGGAACAGACAGAACTACAAAAATAAAATTTCTAAGGGCATGCATCTTTTCCATTGCAACATATGCCTGTGAGATCTGGACACTTGAACAAAACAGATGAGAAACACATAAATGACTTTGAATATAAATGCTACAGAAGAGTCCTTCGAATGTCACAGACACAAAAAAGAAAAAATATATCCATACTATAAGAACTTAATATTGAAGAAAGTTGGCTAGTAAGGAAAATTAAACAGAGAAAACTTAAACATTTAGGACATATTAAATGTCATGACAATTTAGAGAAGACAGTCTTGGAAGGGCATATAATAGAGAAAAGAGGGGAAGATCAAGGCTAAGATGGCCTGCAAGACAACACTGATGATCTGTGAATGGATGCATCAGCAGCAGGGCATCTTGCTTACAACTGAGAGGCCTACAGGAGAGATGTTAGGGAGGCAAAGTTCCACAAGGGACATGCAAACGACTGAATGACTGAAACCAGTGGTTGCTTAACTGTAGTCTGCAAAGTATAGCTAACATTAGTGTTGACAATTCACCATCACATCCACACATTTTAATTAGAGAAGAAAAAAAACAGACTTACTACTCCCATTGTGAAGTAATTAAAAAAGTAGTCTGCACTATGGGATCTGATGTGTCTGTGTGCATCAGGCATGTGGATCTTCATCTTGTCCTCTGACTTGTAAAACTTTCGGCTTGGATAGCCTAAGGCACTCACAACATCCTGTAAGATGGAACAAGCAATATGTTTCCAGGGATTCTGGTATGGAACATTTTTATGGGGTTTCTTTCTCATAAATAACTTACAATTTAATACTGTCTGAATGGTATAATAAAATGTGCATACAGTTTCAGCAACATGCCAACCAAATTACTAACAAATAAAACAGAACAGATGCATTTAAAAAAGAAAATTTGACAAGCATCACAAAAGCATCCACATGAACCAATAAGAATCATGACATGGAGTGGACAGAGACAGGAGTCAAACAAGTAGTTACATAAATGAAACTTGGACATGTCAGTTGAAACAGTTAACCAAATGTAAACTTTCCATCTTGTGCAAAGCATCTCTATCAATGAACATCTGAAAGAGAGTTCTAAAATGCTTCATTGCACCTATCCTACTCTATGAAAGTAGGTCACAGACAATGAATAGATCAATGCAAAGATCACTAGAGGCAAGAGAGATGTAAGAATACCATGGGCAGCCAAGATTAAATATAGTGAATGTCTAACAAAAACAAACGCAGAGAGGAACCTAATGAAATTCATAAGAAAACAATGGTCATCACTCATTGGACGTATAATGAGAAGGGGAAGGCTTGAAAACATCATAACATGAGGTGTAGATAAATGGTGAGAGATGCGGGGGAAGACTAAGAGAAAAAAAAAATTGTGAACAGCCTAACGTGGTGGCACAACAAAAAAATCACAAAGCTGTTGAAAAGTATCAAGGAAGAAGGCTGATGAAGAAGAATGACCGTCAGTGCCTACCAGCTTGGCACATGGTGGTGTGATGGTGGTGGTGTGATGGTGGTGGTGGTGGTGATGATGGTGGTGTGGTGGTGGTGGGATGGTGATGATGGTGGTGTGGTGGTGGTGGGATGGGATGGTGATGATGGTGGTGTGGTGGTGGTGGGATGGGGTGGTGATAGTGTGGTGGTGTGATGGTGATGGTGGTGGTAGTGTGGTGGTATGATGGTGTGTGGTGGTGGTGGTGGTAGTGTGGTGATGGTGGTAGTGTGGTGATGTGATGGTGGTGTGGTGATGTGATGGTGGTGGTGGTAGTGTGGTGATGTGATGGTGGTGGTAGTGTGGTGGGGTGATGGTGGTGTGTGGTGGTGGGATGGTGGTGGTGGGGTGTGTGGTGGTCATGGTGAAACTTTCCAGAACATTTGCTTGTAAAAAAGGCTACATATGAGTGCACACAGTGTATTAACAGTAAAATGATATTCACATAAAATTCCATCAACTGCTTCCAAGTTCACAGCAGTCAATGAAGTAAGCAAGAAAAAAAAGTTGTACCAATATTTATATGAAATTTTTCTATTATGAAAAACATGAAAATCAAAATTTAAACAAACATTTTTTGTTCTCTTTAAGACATTTGTATAAAAGTTGAACTTTTCAGTTCTTTCAGATATCTGAAC
This sequence comes from Achatina immaculata, assembly GCA_009760885.1. NCBI lineage: Eukaryota > Metazoa > Mollusca > Gastropoda > Stylommatophora > Achatinidae > Lissachatina > Lissachatina immaculata. Next base: position 11,420,570 of record CM019709.1, on the reverse strand, counting down.
CAAAATGTTGCACAAACCAACAACATACCTCCACTGAATCTCCAAATCTCACAATTCTCTCAATTGACTTCTTACGTGGGTCAACTAATTTATCCTGGATATTACCTGCATAAAAAAAACTAAAACATACAATATCTACAACATAAAGTCTACAGTACAAACATAAAAAAAACTAAAATGTACAATATCTACAACATGAAGTGTACATTAAAATCATAAAAAACCTAAAACATACAATATCTACAACATAAAGTCTACAATACAATAAAAAACTAAAACATACAATACCTATAACATGAAGTCTACAGTACAATCATAAAAAAACTAAAACATATAATATCTATAATATGAAGTCTACAGTAAAATAAAATTAAAAAACTAAAAGATACAATATCTGTAACATGAAGTCTACAGTACAATCATAAAAAAAAACTAAAACGTACAATACCTACAACATGAAGTGTACATTAAAATCATAAAAAACCTAAAACATACAATATCTACAACATAAAGTCTACAATACAATAAAAAACTAAAACATACAATATCTATAACATGAAGTCTACAGTAAAATAACATGAAGTCTACAGTAAAATAAAAAAAAAACTAAAAGATACAATATCTATAACATGAAGTGTACAGTACAATCATTAAAAAAAACTAAAATATACAATATCTATAACATGAAGTCTACAGTAAAATAAAATAAAAAAAACTAAAAGATACAATATCTATAACATGAAGTGTACAGTACAATCATTAAAAAACTTAAAACATATAATATCTATAACATAAAGTCTACAGTACAATCATAAAAAACTAAAACATAAAATATCTACAACATGAAGTCTACAGTACAATAAAAAAAACTAAAAGATACAATATCTACAACATGAAATGTACAGTACAATCATTAAAAAAACTAAAACATACAATATCTACAACATAAAGTGTACAGTACAATCATAAAAACACTACTCACTAGTAATGTCATGAGACTTTAACAAATTACCTTCACTGAAACAGTAAATAAGTAATATTATATCATTTATAATACATCTTACATCTCACGCCCCTCCTGTGCCAGTAAATGTCACAAAGGGCTCACATTGCTATTTGCCATATTTTTCTGTCTTCTGTGAGTTTTTCAACCTTGTCAAAGGATCTTATACTCACTAATTTAGTCTCTTTTAACAATATTATTCTTTAGAGGTTCACATGGTTGAGCTCTCTTTCTTTGTCCTGCTGTGTTACATCTGACAGCCTGTTTTGGAATCCTCTGATTGTTTCTTCTCATCATATTGCTGAGCTCTCTTTCTTTATCCTGTGTCACATCTGACAGCCTGTTTTGGAATTCTCTGATTATTTCTTCTCATCACATGGTTGAGCTCTCTTTCTCTGTCCTGCTGTGTCACATTTGACAGCCTGTTTTTGAATCCTCTGATTATTTCTTCTCATCACATGGCCAATATATTGTACAATTTTTGGTGCTTGGTTGCTATTATCTGGTGTTATCTCAGCTCTTAATTACTTTAATTCTTATCTTTATCTATCTTCTTTGTTATCATCACAGGAGGTTCTCTTTCTCTTGGTGCTTATGACTTAAACTGCTAGCCATTATTTAACCAATTCAGTGCTCAATGCTGTACAGCCATATAACACCCTATCAAAACTGAACCCCTGCAGATGATCCACAACCCGGGTTCTTACCCTTTCAGCCTGGTGTCTTGTCAGCTACCCTAAATGACTTTGCTGCTAGGAAATAAATCAACATCTCACTCAGCACTTTCTCTACCATCAACAATAAACTACTCAGAGACATGACTGGTCAAAGGCAAATAACTGGTTTAGTTTAATCACAACACCAGATGCCACACACATTTACATCATATAACACAGAAACACGCAATGCACGTTCTCACAAAACAATTAACATCAACATGAAACAAATGTGATCTTGCTTATGAAAATCAACACGACCAAACCAGGCATCCCTCCATGTGATGCTAATACTTATTTTCAACATCTATTACGACTCTCTTGTCTTATATTCAACATAAATGCAAAATCCACAAAATCGTAAGCTAGCTGCACTCCCTCACACACATATCGGAGTTTCTTGCCAACTCAGCAACATATATCAAAATAATCAAATAAAGTGCAATATTGACATGAGCAAGTAACACATTAATAGCATTATGACTCATATGAAAATGAAACATATCATAGCATTATAATCATGGATGGCTTGACACTGACCATCAACACACAAGTGCGCTCACACAAAACACAGAGGAAACAATTAGCAGTGTCCATGAATCAAAATGGAAGCATTCACATATGTCAAACATGATAAATGAAAATCTCAATGATGAAAATTATGCATCACAAAATCTTAAATTGAGCTCATTATACATTTAACATTGAACACATATCACGAGTTATACTTACAATACTCAAACATCCGACTTATAACCGCTTACATGTACAACTTACACAACATGAGGTGGCCCGGGTTAACTGGGTTCACAGCAGAAACAACGATTTATCCCACATCACAACATCAGTAATACGCTTCCAGTTCTTCCATGACTACACCCTCTGGTCTCACTACTACACATTACATACCACATGACCAACAATATAGGTAACCCCCAGAAAACCATGAGGTAAGTTGACCCTTGACCCTTTGGCCAATTTCGAAGAACCAAGCCCAGCCCACTTCACAATATGTCCATCTCCTTTTTTTGATCACTGTTGAGACAGGTTGTTGTGTACTTATCTCTTTGCTTTGGTCATGAAAACATTCCACTGTATACAGAGTATTTTGCTTAGGCATTTGTTTTCAAGTGTGTCTGATTTGTTTTCTGTTTCTTTAGTTGTTTTCCTGTTTTTGCTTCCATAAATAATAGTGGATATTACATTTGAGATGAATAATCTTAACTTTTGTTTTCGTGCTTACAACTTTTGATTGCCATATTTTCTCATGGTTTTTAAAGGCCAATGCAGCCTTTGCAATTCTAACTTCCTTTCTGGTGTCACCATCCTGGTCTATGGTCTGAGGTACGCAAATCGGTTTACTTCTTCAACAGTTGTTCCTTCTAAGTATATTTTTCATTCTTGATTTATGGGAAATTTCATTATTTTCATTTTGTTCTTGTTAATTTCAAGTCCTATTATACTAGCCATTTGTAATACAGGAAAAAAATGTTAATACAATTTATTACCTCTTATAAAACCTCTGAAACAAGAAAGCTTTTATTAAAATTATGAAGTTTAATGGAAAGAAAAATTACATTTTATCTCCTTATGGGGAATATTGTACTAGGTTAGGAAGGACTATCATCTATTAACCCTAGACTTAAGTTAGTAAGGACCATCATCTATTAACCCTAGACTTAAGTTAGTGAGGACCATCATCTATTAACCCTAGACTTAAGTTAGTGAGGACCATCATCTATTAACTCTAGACTTAAGTTAGTGAGGACCATCATCTATTAACTCTAGACTTAAGTTAGTGAGGACCATCATCTATTAACCCTAGACTTAAGTTAGTGAGGACCATCATCTATTAACTCTAGACTTAAGTTAGTGAGGACCATCATCTATTAACCCTAGACTTAAGTTTGTGAGGACCATCATCTATTAACTCTAGACTTAAGTTAGTGAGGACCATCATCTATTAACTCTAGACTTAAGTTAGTGAGGACCATCATCTATTAACCCTAGACTTAAGTTAGTGAGGACCATCATCTATTAACTCTAGACAGTTAGTGAGGACCATCATCTATTAACTCTAGACTTAAGTTAGTGAGGACCATCATCTATTAACCCTAGACTTAAGTTAGTGAGGACCATCATCTATTAACTCTAGACTTAAGTTAGTGAGGACCATCATCTATTAACCCTAGACTTAAGTTAGTAAGGACCATCATCTATTAACTCTAGACTTGTCCATGGCCACTCTGGTTCTTCTTTTCAGTATTTTCATCAGTAAAAAAATACAAGACAATGCTCATCCTTTTAGTGATTTTTATTATCTCATATTTTGCCGCAGTTGTTGGCAGAAATTCAGATGAAGCCTCTGACAGCAAATATTGAGGAAAGACGCTGGCGATGGTTGGGACATGTGCTCTGAATGACTGACAACTCACTACCAAAAATAGCACTAAGATGGGCACCACAGGGGAACAGAAGTAAGTGTAGACCAAAAGAGACATGGAGAAGAACAACAGAGAGGATGTTGAGCAACAGAGGGCTCACCTGGGCAAGAGCAGAAAAAAGGCAAAGTACAGGGGTTTGTGGAAAACCCGTGCAGAAGCCCCACATGCTCTGGGCACTTAAGGTTCAGAGAGAGAGAGAGATATTTTGCCGCACCATGTTTTGTTCTCAACTCCTTCATTCTTGACACTTTTGTAATGTTACTTGTCAAGGAAGGAATGAAGCAAACTGATAAAATTAGCGTGTACAGCTAAAAAACAATCCACTAACCTTCTGTAACCAGCAAAAACTTGAGACCATATGTTATATTATTGTCTCGTAAAACTTCCAAACAGTCCAAGAAACAGTTGCCATAGAAACATGACACTGGTAAAGCTGGGGCCCTGTCAGTGAAAAGTGACAGAAAGAAATTTCACAATTAACATTCATTATATTTCACAATTAACACACATTATATTTCACAATTAACATACATTATATTTCACAATTAACATACATCAAACACTGAAATAATACTAAGAACACACAATATATTTCACAATTAACATACACCATATTTCACAATTAACATACATTAAACACTGAAATAATACTAAGAACACTATTTCCTTTAGTACTCAAGTTCTTTGACCAAACTAGGACCCACACTCTTGACGATGTTCCAATATCAAACCTCAATGCTTTCTCATTTCCTCACTCTCGTTAGGTCAAGGTCATCCCCTTTACCTCATTTCTCAGCCTATCACCTGCTTCCACTTTGTGCTTACCTACGTCTGTCTGGGCACATTTTATGTCCATCTTTATTACACAGAGGTTGCTAAAAAAAAGCAGTGTGTTTAATTTTTAATCTATTTTTGGTGTTTTTTATCTGTTGTGTTGTTTTTGTATTGATTCCTGAAAAAGGCTTTTGTCAAATACTGGACTGCTATATGTTCTTCATTTATACATGCTCATCTTACTTTCTGCAATTATTGTTCCTGCCTATTTTCCTCACTTGTCCTATCTTTTTGTAAAACTAAACAGTACACCTCCATCTACTTCAAAATTTATATATACACAATAAGGACAAATCTTTGAGAAATAAAGTTAATATTTTTCTATATTTTTTTACATTCCACTATGTTTCATATCTGTGTTGTGGAAGTGTCTTTGCTACAAGCACTTACTTGGCATCTGTCAGACTGCACCTAGCATAGATACAATGATAAGCTAACACTCACCTACAACACAAAGACAAGCTAGCACTCATCTGCGGATACAAAGACAAGCTAGCCCTCACCTGTGGATACAGAGACAAGCTAACACTCACCTGCGGATACAGAGACAAGCTAGCACTCACCTGCGGATACAAAGACAAGCTAGCACTCACCTGGCATCTGTCAGACTGTTCCCAGCATAGATACAAAGACGAGCTACTAAAGGTGACATCCCATTAGGAAACTGAAGTGAGCCCAAACCATGGGCATATCTGGGCTGGAAATAACAAACAGGAATTCATAAAAAAAAACAAACAGCCTTCTTTATTACTAGCTGTATCAAGCTGAACAAACTAATAAACACTCACAACTTGTTGCCCCCCTCCCCGCCCTTGAGAAAATGGTACTTGTATATCAAACATGATCATTTTCAGTCCATCTCTATCTTTTAAATGATTCCTCTTCATTTTACACTGATCATGTTGTGATTATTTTATCCTTATCCTTATCTGTGTCACCACTATGGATAAGTTTCTAAGCTGCTAAACCATTTTCAATTCCTGTGACAGTATCTCATGTGTAGTTAAGTCAATCAAGTTGCTTCTCTGACACCACGCATTTACTCATGTCAAGATGGTTATCTCTCTGGAAGTTACACACTTAATAAGCTAGCCACCGCCACCACCACAACCTTGAGAGCATAGGCCACGGATAAAGGCTCCCCCAGTCATCCCCGTTATTGGAATTATTCTCTGCTTCCTTCCATGTGCATCCCTTGTCTCCGAGCAATGTCATCATTTCTCTTCTCCAAGAGGAAGTCTAGGTCTTCCTCGTTTTCTATTTCCCTGAGGATTCCATGTCAGTGCCTGTCTTGCTGTGTTGGTGTTGGGTTTTACATTACAGTCATTACAGTTAAGCTAGCCATGCACATGGGTAAAACAACTATGTAAACAGATAAAAACACACCTAAAATAAAATGTTACTTTTATTTTCAAACTTCCTGATGTTACTCTGTGCCATAGTAGCACTGAAGACAAATATGAAAGCATTACATGAGTTTGTTTTTCTAATTTATTTGGAATTTAGTAATTTTTTTTTATAAGAACTTTAAATGGTATAAAAGTAAAGTAAATAGCAAAGATACAATGAAATGTAAAGATCCAGTAAATAGTACAGATACAATAAATGGTAAAGACAAAGTAAATAGTAAAGATATGGTAAACAGTAAAGATACAATAAATGGTAAAGATACAGAGACCAGACACATTAAATAAAATAAGAAGTAAATGAGAAACAAAATTCACAAAAAAACAAAAAAAAAAGGGAAGAAAGAAATGAGTTCAAGAAAAAAACAAAAATAAGAGAATTTGAATTAAGTTCTGGCCACACTCTATCAGAATATGACATGCACATATTGTAAAAATATAAATGCAAAAAAATATATTTAAAACATGGATAAACATAACTTATCTACTGAAGATCTTGCATTTTCCTCTTTAAACTTGTACAGTTAAAACTGAGCTTTAAAAAAAATGAAGACATTTTAGATTTCCATACTTTGCATCCTGCGCAAATCTGTAATCCTCAGAAACCATTGGGAAAAAATGCCTGCAACACTTGGCCAGAAAAGGACGGATGCTCTTGCCACGTAAGAAAAATGAATATGTGATACACATAAACAAAGTATTCATTTTTGGACTGAACAGGAAAAATAAACCACAAGGCTAATGAGGAAGGAGAAAGAAAATTAATTAACCTTATAAGTGATTTTCTTTTTCGCTAAAGAAAGTCAAAGAAAGGCATCAAACTCACCTCATATTTAGAATTTATTGGAAAGTCAAATGAAATACCTCGGAAATTCAAAACAAATAGCTGCTTTTCTGCAATGTACACTGAAACAAAAAGAACAAAAAGTATACTTTTCAAATGAATTTGTCTGTAAAACTGATACATCAAATTTGCATTCACCACTATCTTGTGCTTTCTCCACTATTAACGGCATTTACAAGAGATCTTCATCCTCCTTCATGGTGTTCCTAGATATGCTGTCTCCTGATTATTCTTCATGCTGTCCACCTATCTGTACCACTGTCACTTTCCTGCTCTTTTGTCCTGAAATGGCTTCCTGCATGAAACATCTCTCTCTGTCTAAAACACCACAGTAGTCTGGATTTCAAGACGAGCAGTCAAATTAGACATGTTGAATGCAAAAGCAGATCATGAAAGAGATTCAGCAAAAGCAAAATACAAAGAAATAGACAAGAAAGTAAAGGAGACAGCAAAACTTTATATAACATACAAAAGAGGCTAACAGGTACTATTACATCTAAAGAAAGACCAATCCTTAGCAAAACTGGAACACTATTAACATCAAATAAAGACCAAAAGCAAAGATGGGCTGAACACTTCCAAGAAATACTCAATAGACCACACCCAAAAGAATTGTTAAACCTTGAAACTGACTTACCAGCCCCACAACTAAATGTCAACCTAGATGAAATTAAATTGTATGAAATTGAAACAGCAGTGAATCTAATGGCTAACAACAAAGCTGCAGGTGAAGATGAAATAACAGCTGAGATGCTAAAAGCTATCAATAGTGACAACATGAGACAACTACAGAGAATGTTTAACAAGATTTGGAAAGAAGAAAAGGTACCTTCTAATTGGAAGAAAGGAATCATTGTTAAAATACCAAAAAAGGGCAACCTTAGTGGCTGTAACAACTGGAGAGGAGTAACCTTAATATCAGTTGTGTCAAAAGTATTTTGCAAGGTCATTTTGAATAGACTCAAAGATATAGTTGATACTGCAATGAGAGAAGAACAAGCAGGATTTCGAAAAGGGAGAAGCTGTCTCGACCAGATCTTTACTCTCAGAATAATACTTGAAGAACATATTGAAAAGCAGAAACCATTAATACTGAACTTCATAGATTTTAAAAAGGCATTTTATAGCATACACAGATTCATTATGGAGAATTTTATGTCTATATGGAATACCATCTACAATTGTCAACATCATTAAGGACTTATACAATGGATATGTTTGTGCAGTCAAGACAGAAGAAGGGATGAGTGAATGGTTCCTGACTGAAACAGGCGTGAAACAAGGATGTATACTGTCTCCTTTACTTTTTGGGATTACAATAGACTTCATAATGAAAAAATGCTGCACAGGTAACACAATCTGACTGGGTACATGGGACCCAACTAGAAGATCTTGATTTTGCTGATGACATAACTCTTATCAGTAATAATGTGAATTCCATGCAAGAAAAAACAGAAAGCCTGTCTTCACTGGCTAGCAAAATAGGACTTGAAATTAACAAGGACAAAACAAAAATAATGAAAATTCCCATCAATCAAATTGGAAAAATACACATAGAAGGGACAGATATTGAAGAAGTCACTCAATTTTCATACCTTGGCAGCTACATAGACCAGGATGGTGACACTAGAAAGGAAGTTAGGATCAGAATTGCAAAAGCAGCATCAATCTTCAAGAATCTTGAGAACATATGGAATTCAAAAGTTATAAGCACAAAAACCAAGTTAAGACTATTCAATTCAAATGTAATATCCACCCTCATTTATGCATGCGAAAGCTGGAAAACAACTAAAGAAATAGAAAAGAAATTAGACTCTTTTGAAAACAAATGCCTAAGGAAAATACTCGGCATCAAGTGGAATGAATTCAAGAACAATGCAGAGATAAGACAGATGACTGAACAACAACCAGTTTCATGGGTGATCAGGAAAAGGAGATGGACATATGTTGGTCACTTGATGAGAAGAAATGATCAGAGAATCCCAAAACAAGCTATCAAGTGGAACACAACAGGCCGAAGAAAAAGAGGCAGACCGCGTGAAACTCTGAAGAGGACATTATTAAGAGAGGCTAAATTAACAGGCATAAAATCCTTTGATGAGGTTGAAAGACTCGCCGAAGACAGGAAAAATTGGCGAACTACTTTGCGAGCCCTATGTGACGTTTAACGGCACGGGAAGGATATAAGATAAGTCTGGATTTCATGTTTCTCATAATGTTTTTCATTCATCTCTTCCAATACTTCTATTTTATTTACTTCTTCCTCTTGGGAACAACTGAGTTAAGTACACACTTATCTTAACACAGTCTTTGTGAGACAGGGAACATGGATCTATTTGCTTTAAGAACTCTGGCCTACTTCTGCAGCCCAGGAACCTGTAGCAATCAACACTAATTTATAACTCAGATAAAATTCTTGGCCTTTTGGCTAAGATCAAAGTGGCTGAGGTCAAAGTGTCCTCATGGCAGGTACCCTGATCAACATGCCCTTTGGTTAAGACAAAAGCACAGATTTTTTAAATACAAGATGCCCGAGGCCTGCCCTGCACATTCGATGCCGGGGATATGGTCCACATCTCGTTTACGGGTAGGCCTGGTCTGCAGTACCACCAGGTCCATGGCCTGTTGTTTTGTCATCTTAAAATAAAATCAACACTAATTGTTATTTTTTGTAAAATGTAATGTCAGGTTGGTGGATGGATGGGGACATGGAGATCACAGGCAGGGATGAGAAAAATCTGGTGTGAAACCAATGAATCCAGGACGTGACAAGCCTATGGGTCTTTACAACAATGGCTATTAGAATGATGTAAACAAAACAGAGCTAGACGACCACAGCTAGCAGGGAATGGATATCGCTGATGCACTCATCCCAAAGTCTCCATGGAGCTGTCTCAAAGCCGTCTGGCCAGCCAGCGCTGCATGCTGGATCTTATGTGGAGAAGGGGGTTAAGTACAGCCACCAGAGGCTGGAAAACAAAGTTTTGGCCAGGCCAGCCTACACCACTGTCTTCATGGCAGTCCGAGCAAGACCACAGTCTGCCCTAGCAAGGAAAGGTGCTGAAGTCGGAGGTACACGGCCAAAAGGCGCATCGCAAAAGTCAGGGTACTACACATCATCGCCAGTGTGAGTACGAAGAAGAAGATTTACTTCTTATTTTGACTATAAAACAGACTCTTTTCTTTAGTATAACCAAATCTCTTAAAAATTATATCAGACAAAGAATAAAAGTTACCATAGATTAGTTTAATACTGAAAATAAAACAAACAGAGACATGAATAGTGGACATTTTAATTAAATGAAGCCAAAAGTTCTCTTCCATAAGCTCCCAGAATCCTTGCAGATAACTTGTGAAATAAAAATGGACAAGTTTCACCTGCATCTCTGAGGCACTGACATAAGAAGTTAACAGAAAATGAGCAGGAAAGAGAACATTTAGACTGTGAACTGGACTCTGTTAACCTTCCTTGACCATGACCTTCATGAATTATCTGGTCTTTGCAAATGCTGAGAACTCATCACATAAAACCCATACATTCTCACAGAATATGATGTAACAACATACAGAACCTTAATTAACAGAGGAGTTGTTAAATAATCGCTAGAAGATATGTTAGTTAACATTTTTCCATCCACAAACTCAAGCAGTGCGTTAATTTGTGTTATGTACTGAAATTACATTTCCATTTATCATAATGCACACAGAGAGAAACTACAAATAAATTTACATAACTGTACAAGTATGTATCTGAAACATAAAATAGATCAATGCTTTATTGTTTGTTTCAGAGAAATATTTCATGAAACGATCCACACAGCAATTTATTAATTCATTCTACACACAGAAAATGTATCGTAATTTATTCCAGCAATGTTTCCTTACCTCCAGGGTGAGTGGCACCAAAGGACTGGTCAATCTGTTCAATGGTTGGTCGTATTTGAGGGGAATTGAAGTGAACTCCGCTGGAATGAAATGCACACATGAAACAAACGTATGAAAAGTCCAGCAGAATCCTTTAATGCTTGCATATCTTCAGTGCTTCTTACTGGCCAACCTAGTTCTCAGCTGATCTAATATAAGATGCTAAAAATTGCTACTTTAGTATAATGACAAGGGTGAGCAAAGAGTGCTAAGGTGAGCAGCCATCTAGCCACAAGAGAACAGCGCATTACTAAACTTTGATATCTTGTGGCTAGATGGCTGCTCATTTTACTGGAGTCTGTGGTTCAAGTCTCAGGTAATTCTCCTGTTATTTTCATTTCTCTCATGTCTAAAAGTGCCCTGCTTATGACTTTTTTAGGTCTAACCATACAATACTGTGTTCTATTACTTTACCATGCAAAAGCCTTGTTGTTTCCCCTTTGCAAAAATTTGTTCCTTCAGAATAAGTATATCCTAAAATATTTACTGAATGATATACAAACTCATGCACAGAACTTTTATTTAAGAATAAAGAAGCTTGTCTTCAACTGTGATTTAAACCCCACTGTCTAAATATCATTAAAAAAAGATAAATGAACAAATATGAAAAAAAAAAAAGAAAATAACATGATACCAGCCATGTCTACATGTTACTCCGACTATGTGGTCACTACAGTTGTGATCAGTCTGCATGGTTTCCAAAAAAGAACTCCCCAACATTTATTTTATAATTTTATAACCTCTCTCTTTCTCTCTCTCATTCCCCCCCCCCCTCTCTCTCTCTCTCTCTCTATATATATATATATATATATATATATATATATCTAGAGAGTTTAATGTGAATCTATATTTATCCTTTATAGACTACTTAAAGGCATTTGATTGTGTACAACACCAGAAACTTTGGGAAATAATGGAAAAAATGGGATTTCCAACACATTTGATACAATTAACATCACTGCTGTATCTAGACCAACAAGCAGCAGTAAGAATAAATGGTGAAACAACAAGTTGGTTTGACATAAAACAAGGGGTCCGTCAGGGGTGCATATTGTCACCCTACTTATTTAACTTGTATACTGAAAATATAATGAGGAATGTTAGAGAAGATGTAGACAAAGAATATTACGATGCCATAACAGTTGGAGGTTATGAAATACCAGAGATTAGATATGCTGATGACACAGTATTGCTGTCCACAACACAAAAAGGAATGGAAAAACTAATTATGTCAGTCCGCAAGAACAGCGAAGAGCAGAACCTCTATCTTAATGCAAAGAAAACTAAATTGATGACAACTGACAAAACAAACAAGGCAACTGATATATGTATCAATGAGGAAAAACTGGAAGAAGTGGAGAGTTTTGAATATCTTGGATCGCTACTAACTAATAATGGAAATACAATGAGGGAAATTAAAAGGAGGACATCTATTGCTCTTCAGAAAGTAAAACAAATAAAGAATCTGTGGAGGGGAGCAGACAGAACCACAAAAATAAGATTTTTAAAGGCATGCATCTTTCCCATAGCAACATATGCCTGTGAGACCTGGACACTTAACAAAACAGCTGAGAAACACATAAATGCCTTTGAATGTAAATGCTACAGAAGAGTTCTCCAAATATCGTGGACACAAAAAAGAACAAATATATCTATACTACAAGAGCTTAATATTGAAGAAGGCTGGCTAGTGAAGAGGATTAAAGAGAGAAAACTGAAATATTTTGGACACATTAAACGTCATGATAATTTAGAGAAGACCGTATTGGAAGGATACATAATGGGAAAAAGAAAAACAGGAAGACCAAGACGAAGATGGCTGCAAGACATCGTTGACGATCTGGAAATGGATGCAACAGCAGCAGGCCATCTTGCTCACAACCGAGAGGCCTACAGGAGTGCTGTTTGGGAGGCAAAGTTCCGCAAAGGGACATGCAAATGAATGAATGATATATCTTACATCCTTCCTGTGCCGTTAAACGTCACATAGGGCTCGCACAGTTGTTTGCCAAGTTTTCCTGTTCGCGGCAAGTCTTTCAACCTCATCAAGGGATTTTATGCCCACTAACTGGCTTCTCTTAACAATGTCCTCTTCACGCAGTCGACCTCTTTTTCTTCGGCCTGTTGTGCTCCACTTGATGCCTTGTTTTGGTATCCTCTGACTGTTTCTTCTCATCACATAGCTTACATGATCTTCTCTTTCTGATCACCCATGAGACAGGTTGTTGTTTGCTCATCTGTCTTATCTCTGCATTGTTCTTGAATTCGTTCCACTTTATACCAAGTATTTTCCTATATCTCTCTCTCTGAACCTTAAGTGCCCAGGGCACATGGGGCTTCCGCAAGGGTTTTCCACAAATGCCTGTCCTTCGCCTTTTTTTCTGCTCTTGCCCAGGTGAGCCCTCTATTGCTCAACATCCTTTCTGTTGTTCTTCTCCATGTCTGTTTTGGTCTACCCTTACTTCTGTTCCCCTGTGGTGTCCATCTTAGCGCTATTTTTGGTAGTGAGTTGTCAGTCATTCGAAGCACATGTCCCAACCATCGCCAGCGTCTTTCCTCAATAATTGTTGTCAGTGGTTTCATCTGCATTTCTGCTAATAAGATGTTATTTCTTATGGTGTTTGGCCAAAATATTTTTCTACCACGCATGATCGTAAAAGGCGACTAAGGAGGGTTCAGCATAGGGCCAGCAACCCTATCTGGTAAAAAAACTATCAGACTGCTACAGAAACGGAAGCAAAGGAAAAAACAAATTTTCCTATATATATACATATATATATACACACATACATTCTACAAGTATGTAGGTCATCCAATTCAATGGACAGTCAATGTAACTCTATACATATAAGCACTGCTCATTACCACTGTACAGATATAACAATGGGATTCAGCCTCTGCTCACATACAAGAAAGTAAAATCCAAGGCACAGCAACAATGGTAGCTGAAATCACTTAACACAAATGTCCACCAAATGTCCTTTATGCTGCCTCATAAGTAGTCTGACTGTGTCATAATATATATTACTATCATGGGGCCGGGGATCTGCTGGCCCTGCTGATCCATCTTTCAGGAAATCGATCATCACCTGCAGTTTGCACAATATCAATGAAATGTGCTAGGCCTTCTTCTTGCTGGAAATATTTAGATCATTTCTGTGGCTACGTCCTCACTGAATGAAGAAGTGTGTTGTTTCTATATAATGCTGCCACTTTCTGGCAAATTTTTCAACTAAAACATAAGAGCTGAAACATTTCTTTAAAGCCTGCATTAGGTTCTCTACTGAAGTACATGTGCAATACCACAGCTAAAACTCCAGTTTTTTTTGGTTTTTTTTGGGATACCCTGTTTTTGGTAACAGTAAAAAGTGGTAGAAAATAGATTTAAAAATTAAAGGTAACAAAAAAAAAACTATTAAAACTACTGTATCTACTCATGCAGGTATCTCAGTTCTCACTCTAATTTATTTTGCTCAAAGTTTCTCTTAATTCTTTATTTTTTCCCCCCTAGCAAACAATGGGACATTGTCAATCTCCAAACCTTGTAGTGCCTAACTACACTTGTGTATTTTCAAACTTTGTTTTTGTAAAGTTCACTAACTGAGTAGAAGTAGATCACGCATGCACACACTCAAAAACCTGGCAACATGAAATAAAACATGCCCTAAAATGTGGCTATATTCAACGAACTATCACAAGTCTGGTCCAGCAAGTCTGCTATGACAATGATGACACATGGCATGATAACTTATATGAAAGAAATATTTACAGATACTCTAATACTATAGAAATATAATATTTCACAATAATACTCAGTACATCTTTTAGTTAAAAAAAATTTATATGGTGCATTCTTTGATTATCAGTTGACAAACATAAAACACTGAAATACTGATAATTATCATACATGTTTCTGCTTTTTTTTTTTTCTTGACATTTATTGCTATGAGAACAAATCCAGTTTCAGTGCATTCTTGGTATTTTGGTGACTGGATAAATAGTTCTAGAAAAATATGGTAGCTGTGCTAGACAAAATTTTAAATTTGAGCATTTTTATATGAATGAATAACAGCTGAAAATGTACTGCTGCTAACTGTATTACACCACAATAATGTATAAACTAGGAACAAAAAGTAGGAAGGAACAGCTTTATTACTTAACAAACACAAAACTGTGATGTTCGGTATTAGCATTAATCATACAAATACAAACATGACAAAGAAATAGAGAGAGGAGATAAAGTATAGATTCAGATGAATCCTATGTTAAAGAAATAATAAATAAATTAAATGAATGAACACTCAGCCCATTCTTGGAAGAACACAAGCTGAAACTCGAATTAGCCGAAATGTATATTGGAAAGGCTAATTCATCTGAATCTATATTTTATCTCCTCTCTTTATTTTTCTTCATCTTGTTTGTATTTGTATGATTAAGGCTAACACCGAACATCACAGTTTTGTGTTTGTTAAGTAATAAAACTTCCTACTTTTTCCTACTTTATACACTTTGGTATCACAGCTTTACTGCAGTGCTTCATTTATAGGTGTATACTTGTACACTAATTATTGTGTACACCACAATAAAAGCATGAAACAATGAATGGGAACTGAGGAGTTAGGAACACAATTCTAAATGTGTGTATCCACATTACTGTGATCTATAAACAGTTTTCTGTCCCTTCTTTCTTCAGTGTCTCTCAAGCCTTATTAACATTCTACTTTCTTCAGTGTCTCTCAAGACTTATTAACACTCTCTTTCTTCAGTGTCTCTCAAGCCTTATTAACATTCTACTTTCTTTAGTTCATCTAATAACATTCTACTTTCTTCAGTGTCTCTCAAGCCTTATTAACATTCTACTTTCTTTAGTTCATCTAATAACATTCTACTTTCTTCAGTGTCTCTCAAGACTTATTAACATTCTACTTTCTTTAGTTCATCTAATAACATTCTTCTTTCTTCAGTGTCTCTAAAGCCTTATTAACATTCTACTTTCTTTAGTTCATCTAATAACATTCTTCTTTCTTCAGTGTCTCTAAAGCCTTATTAACATTCTACTTTCTTTAGTTCATCTAATAACATTCTTCTTTCTTCAGTGTCTCTAAAGCCTTATTAACATTCTACTTTCTTTAGTTCATCTAATAACATTCTTCTTTCTTCAGTGTCTCTAAAGCCTTAATAACATTCTACTTTCTTCAGTGTCTCTAAAGCCTTATTAACATTCTTCTTTCTTCAGTGTCTCTAAAGCCTTATTAACATTCTTCTTTCTTCAGTGTCTCTAAAGCCTTATTAACATTCTTCTTTCTTCAGTGTCTCTAAAGCCTTATTAACATTCTACTTTCTTCAGTGTCTCTCAAGACTTATTAACATTCTTCTTTCTTCAGTGTCTCTCAAGCCTTATTAGCATTCTTCTTTCTTTAGTTCATCTAATAACATTCTACTTTCTTCAGTGTCTCTCAAGCCTTATTAACACTCTTCTTTCTTCAGTGTCTCTCAAGCCTTATTAACATTCTTCTTTCTTCAGTTCATCTAATAACATTCTTCTTTCTTCAATGTCTCTCAAGCCTTATTAACATTCTTCTTTCTTTAGTTCATCTAATAACATTCTTCTTTCTTCAGTGTCTTTCAAGCCCTATTAACATTCTTCTTACTTCAGTGTAGGCGACTTCAATATAGATCTTAATCACCCCAATCCTACATGGAAGAACATTTTAACATCTTACAACTTCTCCCAAATTGTTAACAAAGCTACTAGAGTAACTGAATCATCATCAACACTAATAGATCATATTTATGTCGCTGATCCAGGAAAAATTACTGAATGTACTGTCCCTCATGTGTCGCTGATCACTACCCTGTCTGCTGTACATGGTCACATAAGGGGTATAAAATGCCGAAACACAAACATACCAGCATCAAATATAGGAATGTTAAAAACTTTAATTTGGAATTATTTTTAACTGATCTAAAAGCTTCGCCTCTTACGTACATTTCTTACGTACAAATCCAGATGAGGCTATCGAATACTGGATCGAGATATTTTGCAATATTTTTGACAAGCATGTCCCCATCAAAGAAATGAGAGTAAAACACGTAACAAAATCCCCGTGGATAACTCCTGATATCTTGCAACTCATGAGGAAACGGGATGAAGCTCACAAAAGCAGAAATTTCAGTAGCTATCGTTCACTTAGGAATAAGGTGAAGTATTTAATTAGGCAGGAAAAGAAAAATTACTTCAGAAATTTAGTGAAAGACAAAACTGATAGTAAATCAATTTGGAAAGCGATTAATTCTCTTGTAAATAAAAGGAAGCAATCTGACCCACAAACATTTAATGGTGAACATACCTGCACTAACTTCAGCAAACATTTTAGGTAAGAAATTAATATTTTAAAATCATTACCGACCCCTAATTGCAACCTGAGCGTGTTGAAAACTTTCAGCGACAGTAAATGTGTAAGGTTAAAACAAATTAATATTCCTTTCCTCACAGTCGGTGAGGTTTATAACTACATCCAGTCCTTAAAGAACACTAACTCAGCACGATGTGATGACATTAGTAACAAGATACTACGCTACGCTGCACCAGTTATCACAGACACACTAACATACTTATACAATTTGTGCATTGACAAACATTACCTCCCTGATGGTTTTAAACTCGCCAAAGTTGTTCCTCTCTTTAAATCTGGACAGACTAGTGACCTCTCAAACTATAGACCCATATCCATTCTGTCATCACTATCTAAACCTCTCGAAAAGCATATACAAAAGTTAACACTGCTCCACATGCAAGAAAACAATCTACTAATAGACAGTCAGTCAGGTTTTAGACCAAATTACTCCTACCACACAGCATTAACTAAAATGACAGAAAGCTGGCTGTCTAATATAAATGATGACAAATTGTGTGGTGCTATCTTTGTTGATTTCAAGAAAGCTTTCGATATGATTGATCATGAAAGTCTTGCAAAAAAGCTGGAAGGTTATAGATTACACCCTGACCTAACAAAATGTATTACATCTTTTCTCTCAGGTAGAAAACAAGTAGTTTGCTTTAGAAACAAAATATCTGACTCATCTGTGGTTGAGACTGGTATTCCTCAAGGCTCCATTCTTGGTCCTCTTCTCTTTGCTACCTATATTAACGACTTACCACTACTTTTAAAGCACTCTTCATGTGATCTTTTTGCTGATGACTGTACTGTTTACAACAGTGACTATGACATCAATAAACTACAGACAACGCTCCAAAATAATATAAACAGTTTGATTAAATGGAGTAATAAAAAACGGTATGTTGATAAACACCAACAAAACAAAATCCATGCTCATCACTACAAGACAGAAACTGCAGAATGCAACAAAAACTTCACTACAGTTTTGTGCTGGGACTAAGGCAACAGAAAATGTTCATGAACATAAAACTCTAGGACTCATCATTGATCAGCATTTAACTTGGAATTCTCACGTACATAACCTAACAAACTTGATTGCACAGAAAGTTTACCAATTAGCCAAAATTAAACACTTTATCGACAAAGACACAAGAAAGATATACTACATATCACACATACAAACACACTTAGATTACTGTTCCACAGTCTGGGATGGATCTCATTCTCAAACATAAAAAAGGCTCCACTCACTTCACAAGCAAGCATTAAATCTGATTTGTGACAAACACCCAGTACAGACTGTTGATCAACACAAACAACTCAAAATTCTACCCCTCAAAAATAGAATCATTTTTAACAAAGTTAAGTTTGTTCACAGAATTCTGTCACACAATGCTCCGCCTTACTTGTGGTCACTGTTTATGTATAACACTAAACATAGCCAGCGTTTAAAAAACTGTCTTCTTCCTAAACCCAGGATTGATCTGTACAAGAAAAGTCTTGCATACTCCGCAGTACAGCTCTGGAACACCCTCCAAATCCATTTAAAATCCATTGGTAATACTTCATCCTTTAACTCAAACCTGTTTCATTATTTACTTGCTTGTAATTATATACCTCCATAGAATAACCAGCACTCTCTCAACCCCTGACTCACCAATCATCAAGTACTAAAATGACATAGTTTGAAAAGTAACTTGTTAGATATTGTTAGAAATTATTTTAATGTTTGTTAAAAAACATATTTAGAAGATCTGTATTTACAATGTATTTTTGTTTATATATATGTCTCTGTGTGTATGTGTGCATGAGAACTGTTTTATTAAGTTAATTACTTCTTCGCTTTTACTCTGAATGTAGTAGTTAAATCTTACACTCTTTTGATATGTTTTTTTCCTAATTTAATTTGTATATTTATATTAAATCAAATATGTGGGAAAATGAAGGATGGAGTGATGAAGGGTAGAATGTAAGACGGGCATGCATGCCCAATTCTTTACCCTTTAAAAATAAAGATTATTCATTCATTCATTCATTCATTAATTCATTCAGTGCCTCAAGCCCTATTAACATTCTTCTTAATTCAGTGCCTCAAGCCCTATTAACATTCTTCTTTCCTCAGTGTCTCTCAAGCCCTATTAACATTTTTCTTACTTCGGTGTCTCTCAAGCCCTATTAACATTCCTCTTACATCGGTGCCTCAAGCCCTATTAACATTTTTCTTACTTTGGTGTCTCTCAAGCCCTATTAACATTCTTCTTACATCGGTGCCTCAAGCTCTATTAACATTCTTCTTACTGTGATGTCTCTCAAGCCCTATTAACATTCTTCTTACTTCAGTGCCTCAAGCTCTATTAACATTCTTCTTACTTAGGTGTCTCTCAAGCCCTATTAACATTCTTCTTACTTCAGTGTCTCTCAATCCCTATTAACATTCTTCTTACTTCAGTGTCTCTCAAGCCCTATTAACATTCTTCTTACTTCGGTGTCTCTCAAGCCATATTAACATTCTTCTTACTTCAGCGTCTCTCAACCCATATTAACATTCTTCTTACTTTAGTGTCTGTCAAACCCTATTAACATTCTTCTGTCTTTAGTATGTTTTAAAACCCTATTAAAGTAAAACAAAACTCACCAGTATTTTAACTTGACTTTGCTCATGCAGTTCACTTCAATGATCTGGAAAAAAGAAAATTAGCAGACTGGACTGTTATGTTTTCATATTATCAAGATTATATATATATATATTTTTTTTTTTTCCTTCAGAATCTGAGTTTCTGGAGCTTTGAGAATAAAATAAAGTAAACTTATGAAAAAGTGTAAAAATACTGAATCTCTGTGTTCCGTAGACAGGAAATTCTTGTTTCCAAGATGAAGTGGTCAGTGCACTGGTCTCTCATGGCGAAGGTCGGGAGTTCAAATCCAGCCGGAGTCACCCCAGCCACCCAGCTGTAGAAATGGATACCCAATTTCTTCTGGAGTTGGGGGAAGGAAAGTCAGCCAGGCGTGATACTGACCATATCACCCTCTAGTGTGCTGACAGGTCAAGGAAAATATGAGCACTAACACCATATCCCTATGTGCCTCTAAGGCATGACAGGATTACCGTTACCTTTTTTTACCATAAATTGACCACTACTTCATCTACCATCACCATAAAGATACTGTCACCAGGATATTTACCAAATCTATCATTACTCTTTACTGTCACTTTAAACATCAAAAAGACACAGGCTACGGATATATCTAAGAAATAGAATCCACCAAAATGCAATATAAAATTAAACGGAACTATTCTAAAGCAGGTGCAGAAATTTAAATACCATGGAGCAGTAATAACTTCAGATGGGAAAAGCAGAACAGAAATTAGGAACAGACTAGGCCAAGCAAAGACTGCATTTCAGAGAATGAGAAACATATTAGCCAACACATCCTTATCAATGAATGTTAGAAAACAAGTCTTAAAATGCTATATTGAACCTATCTTGTTATATGGAAGTGAATCATGGACAATAGGCAGGTCTGCACAAAAATCACTGGAAGCAGCAGAAATGTGGTTTATTAGAAGAATGTTGCAAATCCCCTGGACAACAAAAATAACTAATGAAGAATGTATGAGAAGAGCAGGAGAGACAAAAAAAAATCTTGTCAAAAAAATAAAAGAGAGACAATGTACTTTTCATAGGACATGTAACGAGAAGAGAGGCCATTGAAAATATTATAACATCAGGAAAAACAGAAAGAAGAAGAGCCAGAGGAAGACTGAGAGAAATGATACTGGACAGTCTGACAGGATGGTGTGACAGGAGATCACCAACTGAGTTGATGACCTGCATGAAAGATCATGTACTCTGGAGAAGCATAATAGCCGAAGCCAGTCGGCATGACACCTGATGATGATCACTACCCTGCCTTCCTCTTCTGCCTCAACCCTGCAACCCACTTCTCAAATAATTCAAAACTGCTCGCTCTAATCCTTACACACACTTTATATTCTCACACACTCTATGTTCTTCTCACCCAACCATGCAGCAAAAGGAACTGTTCATTATCTCTTGCATTTTAATCTTCCTTTCCAATATCTTTTTTTCTCCATCCATTCTTCATATATCACACAGTTCTAATTCACAAGAAGAAAGCTGTCCATAAATCCTCCATAAATCATATACTTTTAATTCACAAAGAGAATGTGTTTTCTTCCTCATGCATTTCCCACACTGCATGTTCTAATTCACAAAGAGAACATGTTTTCTTTTTCATATATTCTCTATATATTACACTTCTAATTCACAAAGAGAACATGTTTTCTTTTTTCATATATTCTCTATATATTACACTTCCAATTCACAAAGAAAACACATTTTCTTCTCCATACATTCCCCTATATCACACTTCTAATTCATAAAGAGAACATGCTTTTCCCCCCATACAATCCTCACGTATCACAGTCACAGTTCTAATTCACAAAGAAAACACATTTTCTTGGAACAGAACATTTAACATTCCTGTTCTCACAGCATGGTCTCATCTCCGCCTATTTCCCTGTAAATGAATGCTGCACTTACTGTTATGAACATGTACAAATATTTCCTTCAGGTTTATGAAGAACGAGGAAGAAGTCTAGGAAGGCCTAGACTTACTTGGAAAAGAGAAATTATGACAGTGCTCAGAGACAAGGGGATACACATGGAAGGAAGCAGAGAATAATTCCAAGAACAAGGAAGACTGGAGAGCCTTTATTCGTGGTCTATGCTCTAGAGAGTAAAAGGCGATGATGATAATGATGACTTTGTACATTAATCACAGTCATTGTCTTTTATCTTCAAACCGAGCTCTGTATTTGTACAGCTTCCACCAAGCGCTAATATCCCAGAGTTACATCCCCTAGTTATCAGCGCTGCAGCACAGCATTGCCTTGGTCAACGAGTAACTGATTTTGGTTTGTCCATCTGACGGGATGTGGATGGAGAGTGGAGAAAGGAGAGTGAAGGAAAGATAGATAAAAGAGATGGCATGGTGATAGAGAGGGGAATGACGAGACAAAGGGATGAAGAAGACTAGATTATGAGATAAAGAAAAATAAATGAAGGTAGAAGTGTGTGTGAGAGAGAGAGAGAGAGAGGGACAAAGAGAAAGTTACAGCGACAATGAGACAGAGACAGGCACAGATAGAGAGAGACAGGCGCAGACAGAGAGAGAGAGACATGCATTGACAGAGTGAGAGAGAGTGAAAGAGAGACAGACAAAGTAACAGAGCGAAAGTGACAGAGTGAAAGTGACAGAGATATACATGGAGACAAGCAGAGAAACAAAGAGACAGACAAAGAGAGAGACAGGTAGAGGTAGAGAGACACACAGACAGGAAGAAAAGCAGGAAGAGACAGACAGACAGAAAGACAGAGGGAGGGACAAAGAGAGAAAGTGAGAGAATGAGAGAAGAAATAGAGAAAGAGAGAAAGAAAGAGAGAGAGAGAGAGAGAAAAACATGTCTGTGATCTGTTCGTGCTTGGATTCACTAAACACGCAAAGCAAAGACCGCAAAACAAGGAAATAAAATGGAAAATACACGGAAGGAAACCCCATGCATCAATAATGCCTATTTGATAACCACAAAGAACTTTCTAAAACCCCGAGGTCACATTTCTCTGATGACCTGACAAATTCGGCAATAAAGAGACGAAACAAAGCTGTTCTCCAGAAGTGAAAAAGATGACACTGCACACTAAAGTTTTATTAATGTTGCCGCAACATCCAACACAGTCTGTTCCCTAGATTGGCTCCATTTCACCCCCTAACCCCGCCCCGCCCCCCCCCCCCGACTTGCAGAAAAGATATCTATGTTATATCCTCATGTCACTGTTCAACCCCGACTAATCAAGGACGCCCGTCTGTGCGTGCCACTGCCCCGTAGAGGATGACGCCGCGTCACATTGTTTCGTGTATGTAACATAAGGTCACAAATAATATCTACACAGGTCCCGTAAGTTAAACGCTTCACTGGTACCCAGGTAAGATTATGTCACACTTCACAAGTACCCAGATAAGATTATGTCACACTTCACAGGCACTCAGATAGGATTATCTCACACTTAACGGGTACCCAGGAAAGATTATCTTACACTTCACGGGTACCCAGGTAAGATTATGTCACACTTCACGGGTACCCAGATAGGATTATGTCACACTTCACAGGCACTCAGATAGGATTATCTCACACTTAACGGGTACCCAGGTAAGATTATCTCACACTTCACAGGCACTCAGATAGGATTATCTCACACTTCACGGGTACCCAGGTAAGAATTTGTCACACTTCACAGGTAACCAGGTAAGATTATCTCACATTTCACAGGTACCCAGGTAAAATTATCTTACACTACGGTTGAACAGTTGGCATAAAAGTGCGATAGTAACACCGTCATTGTCAGAATACACCAGGCCAGTTTAACCGACGAGTCTTGACCATGCATCATGTATAAGGTATCAAAATTACCGGCCGCCAGAGACTACTTCCAGTGTTAACTGTAACTGTTAAAAAGGGGCCTAGTTCTGATGCTAGCCCTGGGGAGTGGCTTCATTACACTCTGGGGCATGCCCGCACGTGTTCAGCCTTTGACATCAGGGTTTCCTTCAGTGTTTTTAAGGGAGATGACTCCAATGTCGTGCTGACTGTGTGTTGCCTGTGATCTAACATTCAGTTGGGATCTGCAGCCACTGACCTTGGCTACATGTAATGGATTGAGTCGTGTGTCACAGGTACTTTGGAGGAAGTCGCTTTGCATTTGTTCGTCGATGTGTTGCTTGATGGATCTGTACAGATCTGATTTGTCCATTTTGATGAGGGCCTCTGGTTTGGCCCTTGCCGCTGCTGATCGGCTTTGTTGTTTCCGTCGACTCCGGCTTCGCCTGGACAGTGTACCCATGTGACGCATTTGAAGTGGGATTTATTAATTGTTTCTTGCCATTCACTTCTAATGTTTTTTTTTTTTTTGTTCCACTTTCCTTAATAGATTTTGGAGGTCGGTAATGATGGTGATGTTGTGTGTTTTCTATGCTACTATTCATTTTAATGCTGTATGATGGCTTCTTCCAGTGGTATGTTGTTGTTCGTCCATCGTCTTCGATGATGACCACAGCATCATTTTGGTCTAAAAGGGTGAGGTGTGTCCACGCGTGACCAACTAGCCCTATATGAGGTATGAAAGTTTTGCCACACACGGAACATTCTTGAGCGCTCAGCTCTCTGCACACCCAGGGAGGTTATAGCCCTCCATGGGGGCTTCCAGTGGTATAATGCCACTACCACGGCCAGTTGGAATCCACCAGTAGCCAGAAAACACAAGAAATGTAACTGCCTCTCCCATTCTCACACAAGTATCGAAGACGATAGGGTGCTGCATCCTTTCAACGACTGAGCAAGTCCAAGACAAGACGAAAACTAACCAAAAAAGCGCTAACTCGTTTCTTTCCAAACTCTTGTTCAATTTCCGTACGATCTCGTGCGGGCGTTCCTGCACGCCTACAACTAATCTCAAAGGATATTCTCGGTTCACTCATTCATTTACATGTCCCTTTCGGAACTTTGCCTCCCTAACAGCACTCCTGTAGGCCTCTCGGTTGTGAGCAAGATGGCCTGCTGCTGATGAATCCATCTGCAAATCATCAACGATGTCTTGAGGCCATCTTCGCCTTGGTCTTCCTTTCTTTATTTTTCCCATTATGTACCCTTCCAAGATGGTCTTCTCTAAATTATCATGACGTTTAATGTGTCCAAAATATTTAAGTTTTCTCTCTTTAATCCTCGTTACCAGCCAGTCTTCTTCAATATTAAGCTACTGTAGTATGGATAGATTTGTTCTTTTTTGTGTCCATGATATTTCAAGAACTCTACTGAACCATTTACATTCAAAGGCATTTATGCGTTTCTCAGCTGTTTTGTTAAGTGTCCAGGTCTCACAGGCATAGTTTGCGATGGGAAAGATGCATGCATTTTAAAAATCTTATTTTTGTTGTTCTGTCTGTTCCTCTCCACAGATTCTTTATTTGTTTTACTTATTTCCCGATAGCAAATAATATACCATACTCAGGGGGCGTCAATGTTATATAAGTTATTTCCCTTTACAATATGTTGTATTACACTCAGCACCAGGCCCAATGTAGGGCATTTTGTTTTTTTATAAATAGGAAACAACGAGGCTTTCGTGCTGTAAAGTAAGAGAACACAGTTTTTGTAGAATTAGACCTCACAACAACAAAAAAATCGTAGAAAAAGCACTTTAGCCCCAATATGAGGAGCGCGCGGGGGGGGGGGGGGGGCGAGCGGTGTTCAGTCAAGAGCCCTGGTGACTTCCCTTGTTTTGGGGCGGAGAACTTCCCCATTTTATGTGGGTAAAAACAGACAGAGTAAGCGGATGGCTGGGGCGGGTGGGGGACAGGAGATGTGCACCACCTTACGAAGTCTCTCCCAGCTTATCATGAAACTCAATACAACCTAAACGCCAGAATCTTCCAATATTCTATTTTAGACTGAATACTACAAAGCACCTCTACCGTGCTGTTCATGATATTAACTCCTTCTGGCCGATGACACTAGAAGTACCGTCGTACCAGAGCCATCTCATGCCCAGCAGCAAGCCACAGCCTAAGTTTACTTTCAGCAGATGTACACAAAGCAGAAACAATAAATAAATTACACAAATATTGATTTCTTCATGTTATTAATAACATAAAAATTCGATTTTTAAATTGATTTTTATAATTCTTGTTAGTTTTTTAACCCAGTATGTAATCAGCATACTCTCAAATTACGTATATCAGTAACGACTTAGGCTACGTTATATTTCTTTAGTTTTTAAAGAGACAAAATCAGATGTGATACCATCAGGGTAAAAGTAACACCAATGTTACACTACAGCAAGTCAAATGGTCTGACCACGTTACGTGACTACCGCCAGACAAAAAAAAAAAACAAACTCATGCTCTAGGTAGAAGACCGCGTCGCAAGAGGTGGATGGATGAGGTAGATACCTTATAGATTCCTTATACCAATGGTTCTTACACTGGGATCTATGGAGTCTCTGGCAGTTCACGGGAGGATTTTTTTTTTTTTTTTTGGGGGGGGTCCATGGACCAGCAAATGGATTGACTTTGTTCTTTTTTTTAAAAAAAAGCTTCAGCATCATTTAGTTTCTGTTTACTGCTTTGTTTGTGAGAAAGTCCAACTCCTAACTAAACTGGTGCAACGAAAACCACGGTGTCACGCAATCCGCTTCAGAGACCCACCAAGAATACAGGCTAAAGCCCTGTGATATTCTGAACCTCTTGTGGTCCTCTCGGGGACCACACAGGAGACCACGGGACCTAACGAGGACCACAGGCGTAAACTCAGTAGGATCACAGTGCGGTCTTGGTGGTAGAAGCGAACGAAGAAGAAGAAGACTGCTTTGTTTTTAATGAGGGGCGCACATCTGTTCTCGGGCAGCATCCGATAGGATCCACAACTGCTCTTTGGTAGAAAAGGGGTCCACAACTGTTCTCGAGCAGGAAAGAGGGTACACAATCCAACAACAACAAAAAATGCTAAGAACCAATGCCGTACACGAAGAAAAACGGCTGGGACCTATCAAGAAGTCCATCTGTCCCTTCAACACTGAAAAAAAAAAGAAACATCTTTTTTTTTAAAAAAAGCAATCAAAAAGAAGTAAACTGCTTTATCAACACATTATTTACACGCTTATAAGAGAGTAGAAAAGTAAAGCTTACTGAACTTGTCCAGTGGCTATTCTGAGTTTTAGACATTTTTTTTATCTCTCTTAATGGAGAAAGAAAGCAAGGCAGGCCAAGGGAGTCTCTACGTAGAACCATCACTAGAGAGAGTACAACTTTGGGATTCAAGTCCATCCAAGACCTACAGCGGGCGGCGGCGAGTCGTCAGACATGGAAAGATATGATTTCCGCCCTATAACTCAATGTTGGCCCAAAAAGAATGTCAATCAATCAATCAAATGGAGGAGAAAAATATCAAACTAAGTCAATACAACGACCACTCGTCCCGTGTATAGTTTTAAGCACAGTATCTACGTGGCGGTCATCAATCATGATATTTTACGAGTAGTCAACTAGGACCCACTACATCGCCTACAGCCTCTCAGTTTCTAGAACGCTGCTGATGTTTACCTCTCTGGAGTAGCGTCCTCACAGCCGTCTAATGGCAATGCCACATCTGACTGATCCACTACCCTACATGAGGGCCACCACAT
The DNA here is from genome assembly GCA_009760885.1 of Achatina immaculata. NCBI lineage: Eukaryota > Metazoa > Mollusca > Gastropoda > Stylommatophora > Achatinidae > Lissachatina > Lissachatina immaculata. The sequence continues at coordinate 11,392,739 of CM019709.1, read as the reverse complement.
GCTAGCTCTTGGACCGTTTCCTTGTTGTCCTCCAAACCTGCTAGCCGCCTGTCAGGTTTGAAACATCGGGTGGGTGAAGCCATTTGCCCCGAATAACTGACCCAAACTTCCTATTCTTACTAAAAAGCCTTGTTATAATAGAACCACACATACGTGCATGTCTTCTACTGGACGAGAAAACACAGAAGGAGCTATCAAGAGCAAATACACAAAGAAACAATCACTAGAAGACCATCTGTGATTATACAGAACTGAGATATCCTGACTGTTTGAGAGAGTCGAGGGGTCGCCAAGGGTTCTTTCTTCTGTGCTAATTACCTGAAGGAGCTGTCTGAATGTTCAACTGACAAAAAAAGAAAAACAGGTGAAGACAGCGTGAACCTTCCTATGCTGGTCCTATGGATTGGGGGGGGGGGGGGGGAGGGTCCAGCCAGTGCGTCGTTTCGGGGTCCAGAGGGTTTCCCTGCTTTCATGCGAGCAGAGGTGGTGGAAACAGACAAGGAGGAGGGGGGGGGGTCGGGTCCTCACAGGCATACTAAATTTCTCTCCGACGCCCCCTAAAGGCATATTACTGCCAACCGTGAATAGAGAAAATACGCCGTCATGCATCACTTAAGCAGCATCTTATCTTGGACTACAGCGACCAACATGGCCCAAATGAGATAGTCTTAAATCTTATTATTCTGCTTTAATCTGCACTGTGTTCTTATTTGGTAAAAGAGATCACCAACTAGAGACAACACACAGTAAACAATGTGAAGTAAATAGACAAGTGTAGAATAACATTAACTCACAGTTTACTAATGGGAAAAGATGAGTGGTGGTAAGTGAAGGTGAGAGAAAACTGATAACATTTAGTACAAAAGTACAGGCAGCTCCACTTCCCGGCAAGAGCTTGTTTGCCATATGGGAAGGAAGTGAACAACTATCACACCACATTAACGCTGAAGTCATACATAGTGCAGACACAAAAGAGTTAATACTTACTGCATCAGAAATATGCACTGAATCCACACAAAACATCGTAAATATTCTAGACTCACAGGTCTATAAAATCTCGAAAAATAACTATTTTTACATTCTGTAGTTCAGCTATGTTGTCACAGTAAACAATTGCTAGACAATGTGACAGTCTCAAGCTACATAACTCTTCACTTAAATCATGCTAGAAAAAACTCACATGTCCTATCAAAGGAACATTCTAACCACAAATCTGGCTACATAACAATCTCTTAAAACAGTTGCACTCTATCACAGCAGGATCATAACTTCAATCTCTGTCTGTCCTTTTTTTTCTCTCGCAAAAACGCCTGCTTAAATATCAACTACAATTTCTCTTAGAATCTTCCTGAAGTTTCTATCACGAAAAACACAAAAAGCGCGAATCTACCTGTTTACTGACCTCTGGTCAAGACTGTCCAAATTTAACTTTTATGTTACTAAATTTAACCGGCTAGAAAAACATACCACAATAAAATCTTACAAATCTCGTGAAAATGACAAGTGTGTTACTTAACCTTGAACTCCCTACGTCATAAATAAGGGCTTTAAAACTTCGCCTTAGTACTAAATTATCTTTCTCTCCGAGGCCCCCACGGACATACTAAATTTCTCTCTGAGCCCCACACAGGCATACTAAATTTCTCTCTGAGGCCCACACAGGCATACTAAATTTCTCTCCGAGGCCCATACATGCATACTATACTTCTCTCCGAGGCCCACACAGGCATACTAAATTTCTCTCCGAGGCCCCCACGGACATACTAAATTTCTCTCTGAGGCCCAAACAAGCATACTAAATTTCTCTTCTAGGCCCCCACGGACATACTACATTTCTCTCTGAGACTCTGCCTCCAGGTACCTACAGAATCATCATCATCATTATCATCATCAGGTGCCGTGCCGACTGGCGCTGGCTATTATGTTTCTCCAAACAGAGTACACGATCCATCATGCAAGTCATTAGCTCAGTTGGTGATCTTCTGTCACACCGTCCCGTCAGACTGTCCAGTATCATTTCTCTGTCTTCCTCTGGCTCTTCTTCTTTCTATTTTTTCTGTTGTTATAATATTTTCAATTCCCCCTCTTCTCATTACATGTCCTATGAAAGTACATTGTCTCTCTTTTATTTTTTTGACAAGATTTTTTGTCTCTCCAGCTCTTTTCGTACATTCTTCATTAGTTATTTTTGCTGTCCAGGGGATTCGCAACATTCTTCTAATAAACCACATTTCTGCTGCTTCCAATGATTTTTGTGCAGACCTGCCTATTGTCCAAGATTCACTTCCATATAACAAGATAGGTTCAATATAGCATTTTAGGACTCGTTTTCCAACATTCATTGATAAGGATGTGTTGGATAATATGTACCTATAGATCGTAAGAAAAAAATACGGCACATGTTCACTTCATATATATATATATATATGTACAATGTTGATATACTTGGTCTACTTCATTCATTCATTCATTTGTATGTCCCTTGCGGAACTTTGCCTCCCTGACATCTCTCCTGTAGGCCTCTCAGTTGTAAACAAGATGGTTTGCTGTTGATACATCCATTCGCAGATGTCTTGCAGCCATCTTCGCCTTGGTCTTCCTCTCTTTATTTTTCCCATTATGTATCCTTCCAAGACGATATTCTCTAGATTATCACGACGTTTGATGTGCCCAAAATATTTAATTTTTCTTTGTTTGATCCTCTTTACTAGCCAGCCTTCTTCAATATTAAGTTCTTGTAGTATGGATATATTTGTTCTTTTGTGTATCCATGATATTTGAAGAACTCTTCTGTATCATTTACATTCAAATGCATTTATGTGTTTCCCAGCTGTTTTGTTAAGTGTCCAGGTCTCACAAGCATATGTTGCGATGAGAGAGATGCATGTCCTTAAAAATCGTATTTTTTGTAGTTCTGTCAACAGATTAACATCGGTCTAATAATATCAACAAATGGCACATAAGCATTTATTCCCGTAAAATCAACTAGAACTTCTCCACAACCTACTTCTAAGATGCATTAGAAGAAGAAGCTCAAAGACTGGCAAGTGTACATCCTATACCACGGAGGGACAATGGGTTTCTAGAGTGGAAAGAAAGAATTCAGATATTTCTTTCTAGTCCTAAAGGGAGACAGATTTCCAGGGCCGTTACAATAAACCATCATCTTATCTTTATTATAATAAACAAACCAAAGACGCTAGGGCAAAACCGTTAATATTGCATATTTTCCCCTTTCCATACAACACATGGAAGTGAAGAAGGAAAAGAAAGGTGAGCATTCTGTTCTGTACTCTTCTCCTAATCTTCTTGCCATCACAGCAGACCAACAGATACGCTTCCCTGCAAAAAAAAAATTATCTAATAAGTTCGAATAATGATCACTAACTAATGTATTTCCAACGAGTGCACACAGGTTTTACTCCACGCAAATCACTGATGTCCTCATCTGTCTCATATATCTGCTTGACTTCATCTCCTATGCTTTCAATGGACAGCTTTAAGGAGCTGTCAAGCTCTTCACAAATGAAATGAACACACAAGAAGCTGAACTAAATCTCCGTTACATATGAGAAATCATGCGTGCAGGTGATTGAAAACTAGCGAGGTGATGTTCAGATTTATGAAACTTGCCCGCTGCCTTGTGGGTTTGGCTCCGTAGACAAAGACTAGCCGGGAAGACGATAAGCAACTCAAGGGCAGGCAATGAAAACAAAAATCCGCAGCACTAATAGTCCCCTTACAAAATGACGCAAGAACATCTGATCCCGAAAAGGTGCAATAATGGAAATAAAAACTTACCACACAAGCAAAAAGTCATGATAAAATCATTGGAAATACTTGGATCTGGCAATATCCAATGCTATACAAAAGATAAGCAGAAATTTTTCAAATAAGAAGCACCGGGATTTTCGTACAGTAAAGTGACACAGCACAGTAAAGCCACAGAGCACTAAAGTGATCAGTAAAGTGACAGAGTACAGTTTTGTATTGTTAGACTTCGAAAAATAGTAAAAAAAAAATTCTAGACATGAGAGACAGAAACTAAAAATGACCTGGAACTCCAACCCCGAACTGCGATAGGATAAGCAGCCGTCTAGCGACGAATGTACAGTGCACTCACCGACTTGGCCATCTTACATATCACTTTTCTTTCTAAAGTGCTTCGTCTACCTTTTTTTTTAAGGCAAACCATATAAGACTATGTTACAGTAAACACGATAAGAAAACACCAGAGACTGAAGACGCTCTCTTCAGTCAGCAACTCATAGCTGGCATGTTGGCGTCGGGGTTGGCTATCCATAGATAATATGCTGGCGTCAAGGTTGGCTATCCATAGATAATATGCTGGCGTCAAGGTTGGCTAATCATAGCTAGCATGTTGGCGTCAGGGTTGGCTACCCATAGCTGACATGCTGTCATCGGGGTTGGCTAACCATAGCTGACATGCTGTCGTCGGGGCTGGCTAACCATAGCTGACATGCTGGCGTTTGGGTTTGGTTAACCATAGCTAACATGCTGTCGTCTGTGTCGGCTAATCATAGCTAACATGCTGGCGTCAGGGTTGGCTAACCATAGCTGACCAGGACCCTGTCACACCTCTCCGTTTGTACACCTGGTAACAAGGCCAGCCTGGCTAACGGAGCAGGGACTGTCACAGTTCCCATGGTGGTGGAGTCTGCTAAAGAACCAGTGCACACCCCTTGCTGACTCAAGTACTGAGAAAAAAAGTCGCGCTGGGATATGCCTCAACACTTTCACCACGAGGATAACAAAGAACACCTGATCTCAGCTCCAGGGAGGCTGAAGAAGGAGGAGGACGAGGAGATGAAAGAAGAGGAAGAGAGGGAGGAGATGGAGGTGAAAAACACGAACATTGACAGATCACACAAACTAGATTTAGAAACCCTTACATCATCAACAGATTAAGAAATCCTCACATCATCAACAGATTAAGAAACCATCATCATCATCAACAACAGATTAAGAAACCATCACATCATCAACAGATTAAGAAACCCTCACATCATCAACAGGTTAAGAAACCATCATCAACAGATTAAGAAACCCTCACATGATCAACAGATTAAGAAACCATCATCAACAGATTAAGAAACCCGCACACCATCAACAGATTAAGAAACGCTCACATCACGGGGCTGAAGTACCAAGTCATATACAGGACTGTAATCAAGTTAGAAGCAGAAAATATCTTCTTGCCATGACATGAACAAGATACTAACAAAATGAGAATGTTACTTTTTATTTTAAGTATTACACCAGGGTGAATATTGCTCCATGCTTATGAAACCTAGTGAATAACTCCCTGGACAATACACGGCCACGAGTGTGCTAACAGGTCAAGGAAAATATGGGCACTAACACCATATGCCCATGTGCCTCTAAGGCATGACAAGATTACCTTCACTTTTACCTTATGAAAACTGGATAATGGGTGAAACAGAAACTGAAAGGAAGAGATAGTTTCAGGGAAAAGAAAAGACCCGCAGGACAAGGAAAAGTTGTTGAAATCAGAAGCAACAGACAATCGGAACTTTATGGACATGTCAGGAAATGGCAGATGTCCAAGAAACTGTTAATCAGCGAAAACTCAAGAGGAAAAAAAAGAGGAAACTGTCTACAATATCTGATAAAGCTGACCAAGTGGCACACGAAAAAAAAAAAGACAGTCTTTCTAGTTAGAAATAACAAGGGTAGTACAAAATGAAGAATCATCATCTTCAACTTATATGGGCACGTCACATGATGATGATGATAACCTGTAATCATCAGAATAACTCTCTGGACAATGCATGGGCACGTCTTTTAGAGAGCTGGGTGTGTTACGGAGTGAGTGAGTGAATGGGATTGTTGTCAATGATAATAATCCTATATGAGACATATACTAATATCTCAGAGACAAGATACCATGATGTTAATGCGCTGGTTAGGAAAAAAAAACACCGTAAAATTACCGTTTCCACGCCATTATCGGGGATACGGTGTGCTAGACCCGTGTTTCCACGACCTTCGGCACATGAAAGTCTGATGTGGTCAGTATCACGCCTGGCCGCATTTACCTTCCCAGATTTCTCTGGGTACCATTTTTATAGGCTGGGTCGAACCCGGAGGCCTTTTTTTTTGTGTGTGTATCAGAAAAACATCCCACTGCTGGGACTGGAACCCGCTACCACCGGATTAGTAAGTGCCTAACCACGTTGCCAGTGAACATGGTGGAATAACCAGAAATGAGGTGCTCATACAAAATCTGATTATTTCCATTGTCTTCATTTGTTAGCGACCTCAAAACTTCAGGCAGTACTTAACAGCCAAGAAGGCCAAACCATCGGTCATACATAGAACACTACAGTGGGAGGGAGAGAGTGAAAGAAAGATGAGGATTGTGACAGAAAGTAATGGAGAGAGAGAGAGATGAAGAGTGAGATGAGAGAGAATGTGTGTGAGAGAGATGGAGAGATATGAAAAGAGATAGCGAGGGAATGATGAAAAGAGATAGTGAAGGTGTGATGAAGAGAGAGGGAATGAGAGAGATGAAGAGACAGTGAGAGAGGGATAGATGAAGAGCAGAGAAGGAGTGATGAAGAGAGAGGGAGTGAGAGAGATACGAAGAGAGTGAGAGTGATGAAGAGACAGAACGACACAGCAGCGAACAGAGAGAGTAAGGGAGAGAGCGTGAGCGGGAAAGGTTAGAGAGAGAGAGAGGGAGAAAGAGATTGATTGATTGAATGATCTTTATTTCAAAAGGGTTAAGAATTGGACACGCAGGCCTGTCTGACAATCTGCCCCTTATCATACATCTTTCACTCTATTCCAGACATTCTACAAATATGCTGTTTTTAGTAACAAACATAATTAACACTGAAGCTGAGAGACATAAAATAAAATATAACATTTACTTTTCGCTCTTATCCATTCACTCAGTACAGAAGTAACTACACACATATATAAATGACTATCTACTAAACAAAAATTTCGGGACTATTCAGAACAAACAATTAACCGTATTCGGTGTCTGTAAGAGCTATCTAAGATAACTATCTTATCTAAGATAAGAGAGAGAGGGAGAGAGAGACTGAGTGTGAGAATGATAGGAAGAGAATGAGTGAAAAGAATGGAAGTTTATTTCCAGTAAGACAGACAGACAGACAGAATAAACAGAAAAGTGAAACAGCTCATGATGAAATCTCCACTCTCAGCGTGGCGCAGTGAATCAATGTTATTAACAATTCTACACTGAAAACAACCGTGCCCTACATCAATTTCTGATTAAGTTCTTGCAAATTCTGAACTTCTTGCATTTTTCTCTTACATACTGTTTGAGCCTACGTACCATTAATACACACTGCTAATATTAACACTATACAATTCTACAACCCAGAGCTTTCTTAGAGCTTTTTTTTTCTTTACTGTACACAATAAGTATCTTGTACAGCCAGTGCATTGTTAAGAACATAACTTTTAAAGTAAAGGCTAAAGATTGTATCAGTCTTGTGACTTCACTTTCAGTTTTTGAGCATTATGGATTCTTCTGTGACTTGCAGGACAGCCATACAAGAATATTGATGTTCAGAACTTCGATGGGGGGTCCCGTCTTGGCGGCCAAAGGCTGACGTCAGACGACCCAGTGCCTTGTGTGCGCTGAGTGGCAATGCACTTCCTGCCGCCCTGACTTAGAACTCGTTCAGTTACCGATTTTTCCCCCTCCCCTCCCCATTGAGACAGTGAACTCCCCTGACCCTTTCACAGTTTTCACAAGCAAAAACCAACATATAATTACAGATATTTCTAGTGTATTCACATCTTACTTCCACACATTTCCACATCAGTCCCATCAATTTTCAAGAAAACACAGCATTACTTTTTTAGCCGTGTCTCGATCATCATAATATTCATTATCGTCGTTATTATTTCATTACGTGCCATTCCTTCATCCAGCCTTTCTCAACCTTTTTTTCTTTTGTTGCCCGCCCCTCCCCCTCCCCCCCGAGGAACTCCTGCATTAAAATATTTACTGGAGCTCATTTTTCGCTTCATTTGTTCTTCTCTCCTCCTTCCCCCACCTCCCTCCTCCAAACTTTCGCCGCCATCTTCCAACCGACCACAGAATATACCAATTCTAATACATTAATCACTAGTTTAGGTAGACAAAAAAAGTTTTCCCTTTTAATTTATCCAGCAGAGGCCGCCATCGCTGAAAAGAACAATAATAAATATATCGTACACAAAATGTTAATCAAATATGACTTGCAATAAATGGCATGTACAAGAGTATGTTTTTTTGTTCCCCTTCTATATAATCATGATGCAAGGACAGTAACGAGAGCACTCAGAATCTATTGGAAGCAGCGGAGATGTGGTTTCTAAGAAGAATGATGAGAATACCATGGACAGCCAAGAAAACAAATGAAGAAGTTCTAAGTGAGTCTAGGCAAAAGAGAGAAATTAGGACTAAGTTCAGAACAGGACAGTCCAGATTTGTAGGGCATATTTTAAGAAGAGGCGAAATGGAATACCTAGTGACATCAGGAAAACTGGAGGGACAAAGGTCCAGAGGAAGACAAAAAAAAAGATACCTGACAGACTAAAAGAGTAGCACATCGGTCATACATATGTATGATAGTCCAACACACATCTTTTAGAAAGAGCAAAGGATAGATGGTTGTGGAAATCATTGACGACCAACGCCTGATTGCCATGGGCCAGAGAGAGAGAAGAGAGAGAGAGAGAGAGAGAGAGAGATTTCTTTTAACCAACCTGTCTTGGACAAAAACAAAAGCATGTAGCTAGGGTTCCGCGAGAAGTGTCTAGGAGGGATTTTTCAGTCACGATCTCTGGCAGAAAGAGGTATTTCGCGGAACCCTGGTTGAGAAACCCTGTTAATCAATGGTGACTGTAGTGGATCTCGAGCCAGTTCTATTTATTGCACCGATAAGTCCACTTGGACAGACTGTCTATCTTGCAATGATGGCTCATTTACACAATCTGTATCACATGTGGTTCTTGATATGGTCAGTCTTTGTGTGGTGTTGTCGCCCCTTGCTAATTACCACAGATTTCTCTTCGAATTTAGGACTTTTTTAAAAACAAGTCTATAACATGTTAGCTATTTGGTCTTAATGTGATTCCTTTCTTTGCTTATCGTCCAAGAATTATGTCTTCTCATTAGTACATTTCCATTACCATTCTACATACAAACTCAAGCCAAATAACAGACTGTCAAACAAGTGCACCCTTGGAGGATGGTCTGCCACAGGGTTCTGCTCTTAGCTGCACCTTGTTCCTAACCTTTATAAATGACCTCTCCGACCTGTTGAACACACATAAAGCCATGTTTGCAAATGACCTTGTCATATGGACTAGTGGAACAGACCTGCGTCTGACTGCTGAAAGACTTAATAGAGCTCTCCTCACCATATCAGCCTGTTGCAATTTCTGGAAGTTGAAGATCAATGTTAGCAAAACTACATATACAGTCGTTACTCTTAGCAACAAACTAGCAAAGACTGAACTGAAAATAACTCTTGATGGTGCTCAAATCATGAAAGAAAAAAAATCCAACATACCCTGGTGTGAAACTAGATAGAACTTTAAGAAGTTCGTGGATGGATTAGCAGAAAAAGCATCCAAAAGACTAAACTTACTCAAGCGACTTGCAAGTACATCTTGGGGAGCTGACACAGCAACACTCAGACAACTGTACACAGATTATGTTAGTTCTATAATAGATTACAACCTCCCCCTACAGGTCACAGCATCAAAGATCTCTCGTACACAAGTAGACAGAATCCAGAACCAAGCCGTTCATTTCAGTTGTGGGGTAATGAGATCAACACCCACAGCTGCATGTGAAATTGATGCAAACATAGAACCATTAGATATAAGACACGAAAAGTCAACCACTGAGGCAGTAGAAAGATATAAAACGCATGTCCCCAGATCATCCTAACAGAATAGTGGTTGATAAATGGAACCATAATAATAGACTGAAACTGAAAACTCCATTGCACATAGCAGAACAGTTAAACACAAGACACAAACTCCCTGAAGATAGAGAAGAACTTACAAAAGTACCAGACATCACATTACACACAAACTACACATTTCCCCAAACTAACACCAGACTCAAACTAGTGAACAATTAGATCCCAACGCCCTAAAGCTGTATGCACTAGAGACCATAGAATCCTACCCCAAGGACTGGTGGGTCAGCGTTCAAGGAAACAGATATTACAGGAAATGGGGTACTCATAATGTTTGCAGACAAGACAACAAGCCACATTCTGCTCCTTGTGGATCTCGCTGCCCCAGTTATGATGCTGAGATGCAGGCAGTATTCCAGTGCCTCTCACCCAAAAAAACCTTGTTATCTTCTCAGACTCCCAGTCAGCTTTCCAGGCCCTTGAAAACTGGATACCATCAGCTGATCATATAACAAGTGACATACTCAGTGAAATAAATCAACTCGCCTCCTATGACATCAAGACCACCATACAGTGGATACCAGGGCACATAGATATCAGAGGAAATGAACGTGCTGACAGACTGACAGAGTGGAGCCAACATGTCACAGCCCCTCATCTCCACCAACATGAGAACAGCTAAACACATTATAAAGAACAACAACAAGCAGCAGTGGATGGACGGCTGGGCCAGTAATCCAGCTGATAGATCCCTGTATACACACCTGAACAAACCCTAACCCCAGAGACCACATCAACAGCATATGTCGTAGAGACCAATACACAATCTGCAGGTTGAGAACAGGACACATCACTCTCAATAAGCACTTACACAGAGTGACCGCTGACCACACACCGTATAGATATGCACTGCAACAGACAAGAAGAAGATACTGTTAAGCACCACCTGCTGGACTGCAGTGCACTGAAGGACCTTCAGAAGAACCTGATACCACCAAACTCCCCAATCACCGACGTTCTGTACGGAGATGTAGAACAGCTGAAGAGGACTTGTAGATTATCTGGCACAAGAGAAAAAGAGTGAAAACTCGTAAACCCGGGGATCGGAAAACTCAACGTCAAAGTACACTTTGCTGACTAAAATCGCGTAAATGTAATATCAACTTTCCTTGTAACAGACAAGTTTGCCTCGTGTTTTTAGAGAAAACCAGGCAGAAAAACAACAGTAACGTGGTAAAATGATCATTCTTCTCTTGGCATTATTCACTGGCTGTTCAGTCCATCTGCTAGACAGGTGCACCACTAAACAGTCTGATCTGAATGTATTCGTCGCCTCCCCCCCCCCCCTCCATGTTGTATTGTGTTGCGTGTCTGCCTGAAATAAAACCTGGCAATCTCCAATATAAAATCTACTAGCATTTATCAAATTCTGCTGTTACTGGTAATGATCTTTAAGATGGTTTACGACCCGAATGATATATTTGTATACACAAAAGCCCTCGTACAGGAAATGGGGAAATGATATTTATCTCCAAGGAGACAACACTTTCTGAATGTAATATCAATATAATAACCAATGGGCTAGTGAGCAGGCGACAGAACGTGATTTTTCGATGAGAACATAATACACCAGCTCCAAACAATAAAGGCATGAAATATGCTGGCTTGTCAGGGGCACATAATAATTTTACTCCAAGGTTTTTGAGTTTTTTGTTTTTTTTTGTGTGACTGACCTTCTGTCGGCATGAAGTAAGTTCTCTTATCTTTTCAAGAGAACTCAGGCATATATACATCACAGACAGGTTAACATCCTATGTTAACATTTATGTCAACACTCCACTTCTTTTCTTCATCTGTCTTGTAACAGCGTTTGAAATATTGTCCAAAATGGAAGTGAATATTGGCAGGAATGGGAAGTTATCTGGAAGCAATTTCAGATTTTCGGAACAACAGGACCCTCTAGTAAAAAAAAACGCAATGAAAATGTATAAAATGTACATTAAGAAAACAGGAAAGACACTTTGAAGTAGCTTCTGTTTAGCACCACATGAATAAAAAAGAAGCAAAAGATTTTATATACCGCCACTGGTACTAAGAGAAACACTGACTCAGACTTTATAAAGCGTCACAGTGACTAAAATAGACAGAAAAACCAGAGTCTTTATATACGGCGTTACAGTGACTAAAATAAACAGACATTTATATACGGCGTTACAGTGACTAAAATAAACAGACATACCCAGACAGACTTTATATACGGCGTTACAGTGACTAAAATAAACAGACATACCCAGACAGACTTTATATACGGCGTTACAGTGACTAAAATAAACAGACATTTATATACGGCGTTACAGTGACTAAAATAAACACACATACACAGACAGACTTTATATACGGCGTTACAGGGACTGATAAAAACAGAATGAGATACAGACCTCAGATAGCGTCACTGAGATTAAAAGAAACAGGGAGATATAGACTTTATATAACATTATACGGACTGCATTATAGGGACTAAGATGAAAGGGACAACAGAGTGTTTTATACATTATTATAAGAGCAGACAGAGAAAAAGAAGGCCAGCGACAGGTTTTATTTAGCACTATAAAAGAAAGACACTGACAGGTTTTAATTAGCACTATAAAAGAAGACCAGTGACAGGTTTTATTTAGCACTATAAAAGAAGGTCAGTGACAGGTTTTATGTAGCACTATAAAAGAAAGACACTGACAGGTTTTATTTAGCACTATAAAAGAAGGCCAGTGACAGGTTTTATTTAGCACTATAAAAGAAAGACACTGACAGGTTTTATTTAGCACTATAAAAGAAAGACACCGACAGGTTTTATTTTTCACTATAAAATAAGGCCAGTGACAGGTTTTATTTAGCACTATAAAAGAAAGACACTGACAGGTTTTATTTAGCACTATAAAAGAAAGACACTGACAGGTTTTATTTAGCACTATAAAAGAAAGACACTGACAGGTTTTATTTAGCACTATAAAAGAAAGACACTGACAGGTTTTATTTAGCACTATAAAAGAAGGTCAGTGACAGGTTTTATGTAGCACTATAAAAGAAAGACACTGACAGGTTTTATTTAGCACTATAAAAGAAGGCCAGTGACAGGTTTTATTTAGCACTATAAAAGAAAGACACTGACAGATTTTATTTAGCACTATAAAAGAAGGCCAGTGACAGGTTTTATTTAGCACTATAAAAGAAAGACACCGACAGGTTTTATTTTTCACTATAAAATAAGGCCAGTGACAGGTTTTATTTAGCACTATAAAAGAAGGCCAGTGACAGGTTTTATTTAGCATTATAAAAGAAAGACACTGACAGGTTTTATATAGCACTATAAAAGAAAGACACCGACAGGTTTTATTTAGCACTATTAAAGAAAGACACTGGCAGGTTTTATTTAGCACTATAAAAGAACGACACTGACAGGTTTTATTTAGCATTATAAAAGAAAGACACTGACAGGTTTTAGTTTAGCACTATAAAAGAAGGCCAGTGACAGGTTTTATTTAGCACTATAAAAGAAGGCCAGTGACAGGTTTTATTTAGCACTATAAAAGAAGGCCAGTGACAGGTTTTATACAGCACAATAAAAGAAAGACACTGACAGGTTTTATTTCAAACTATAAAAGAAGGCCACTGACAGGTTTTATATAGCACTATAAAAGAAAGACACTGACAGGTTTTATATAGCACTATAAAAGAAAGCCACTAACAGGTTTTGAAAGGTTTAAAATTCAGACTCGACATCGCTACATTCGGGACAACCCCAAATATGCTTCGCCACATGCCGCAACATCCATCCAAGAGTATGTCTGCTAATAGTTCCTGTCAAATGTTGGTTGTTTACGATGAGTTTTCTGCCACATAGTTCGGATTTCCTGCCAGCACCTTTAATTTACCCTAGCTCCAGCAGTCTCCTCAGATCTACATTGACAGGCTATCTATAGCACTATAAGGATAAAGAGAGAAAAAAATAAGGCCACAGACATGTTTTATATAGCACTATAAGAGAGAAGAACAAGCAGGATTTCAACAAGGGAGAAGCTGTCTCGACTAGATCTTTACTCTAAGAATAATACTTGAAGAACATATTGAAAAGCAGAAACCATTAATACTGAACATCACAGACTTTAAAAAGGCAGTTGATAGCATATACAGAGATTCATTGTGAAGAATTTTAAGTCTATATGGAATATCATCTAAAATTGTCAACATCATTAAGGACCACTACAACGGATATGTTTGTGCAGTCAAAACAGAAGAAGGGATGAGTGAATGGTTCCAGATTGAAACAAGTATGTATACTGTCCAAAAAAAAAAGAAACATATAGCTTATATAAGCTTTATTTTTTATATGTTATGACAAAAATCTCTTTCTCAGTTATCTCAAACCAAACCAAGATATCAGGTCCATGATTTAGCATGAATTTTGCTATTCTCATGTACAGTCAGAACGCAGTAGCTGCCCTTGCTAATCACGCATTTTTTTTACCATAAAATATGCATTGCGTTTGTGGGAAAGTCGTGACTTCTGTGGTGAGCACGCCTCACTTCCCATGCAAATGACACCCTATAAAAGGATGAGGTTACATAAACAAATTCAGTTAATTTTCAAGCAGACAATTATGGTGCGTCTATCGCAAAATTTAAGAAACATTGCTATTAGTCTCCTCCAAGCAGGCAAAAGTCGAAGTCAGGTTGCCAGGCATTTTAACGTGCAGCAGAGTACCATCAGTCGACTTTGGCACTGTTTACAAACCACTGGCTCAGCTGAAGACCGGCGCCCAGAGTGACAACAGTATGTTAATGAAATTCTTCGACCCCATGTCCTTCCATTGTTCTCTGTGCAAAGGTCTGTTTCAACAGGACAACGCCAGATCCCATTCTGCACGGTTAACCACACAGTTCTTGATGTAACAACATTCTCACCATTCCCTGGCTATCCCTGTCTCCAGACATGAATTTGATCGAGCACCTATGAGATGAGCTGCAAAGACGTGTTTGTCGCCGAAACGTTTCTCCAGCCAATCATCGTGATCTGTAGCGGGCATTCCAGGAATAGTGGGCAGCCATCCCACAGGCGCACATTAGACATCTGATCGCATCTATGCCCAGGAGATGCCAGTCGCTGATCGATGCAAGTCCAGGCCACACACCATACTAAGTTGAAAACCCATGAGACTAACAAATTCTCATCACACAAATGCAAGAAACTGTCAAGTGAGTGTTTAAACCCTTAGGTATTATTGTGTGCAATTTGAAACTTTTATTCATTCAATTTAAAAAGCTATATAATATCATAGTTATGACTAAAACTGGGTCATCAGTAGTTATGAGTTCCTTTTTTTTGGACAGTATATATTATCTCCTTTACTTGCTGGAATTGCAATGGACTTCATAGTGAAAAAATGTTGCACAGGTAACACAGGTATTGACTGAGTACATGGGACCCAACTAGAAGATCTTGATTTTGCTGATGACATAATTCTTATCAGTAACAATGTGAATTCTATGCAAGAAAAAAAGAGATAGCCTGTCTTCACTGGCTAGCAAAATAGGACTTGAAATTAACAAAGATAAAACAAAAATAATGAAACTTCCCATTAATCAAAATGGAAAAATTCATATAGAAGGGACAGGTATTGAAGAAGTCAGTCAATCTGCATACCTTGGCAGCTACATAGGCCAGGATGGTGACATCAGAAAGGAAGTTAAAATTAGAATTGAAAAAGCAGGATCGATCTTCAAAAATCTTGAGAACATATGACATTCAAAAGTTATAAGCACAAAAACCGAGTTAAAACTATTCAATTAAATGTAATATCCACCCTCATTTATGCATGTGAAAACTGGAAAACAACTAAAGAAATAGACAAGAAATTAGACTCTTTTGAAAACAAATGCCTAAGGAAAATACTCGGCATCAAATGTAACACATTCAAGAACAATGCAGAGATAAGACAGATGAGCAAACAACAACCATTCTCACTGGTGATCAGGAAAAGGAGATGAACATATGTTGGTCACGTGATGAGAAGAAACGATCAGAGAATCCCAAAACAAGCTATCAAGTGGAACACAGAAGACCGAATAAAAAGAGGCAGACCTCGTGAAACTCTAAAGAGGACATTGTTAAGAGAGGCCAAATTAATAGACATAAAATCCCTTGATAAGGTTGAAAGGCTCGCCGAAAACAGGAAAATTGGTGAACTATCTTGCGAGCCCTATTTGACATTTAACGCTGAAAAGCTCGCCAAAGACAGGAAAAATTGGCGAACTACATTAAGAGCCCTATGTGATGTTTAATGGCAGGGGTGGATACAAGATAACGATAAAGAGAAAAAAAAGAAGGCCAAAGACAGGTTTTATATAGCACTATAAGGATAAAGAGAGAAAAATAAGGCCACAGACATGTTTTATATAGCACTATAAGGATAAAAAGAAGAAAAGAAGGCCACAGACAGGTTTTATATAGCACTATAAGGATAAAGAGAGAAAAAGAAGGCAACAGACAGGTTTTATATAGCACTATAAGGATAAAGAGAGAAAAAGAAGGCCACAGACAGGTTTCATTTAGCACTACACGAATAAAGTGAGAAAAAAGGTCAAAGATATTTTTACATAGCACTACAAGGATAAAGATAGAAAAAGGTCAAAGACATGTTTTATATAACACTACAAAGATAAAGAGAGAAAAAGGTCAAAGATATGTTTTATATAGCACTACAAGGATAGAGAGAGAGAGAGAAGGAAGTCACAGACAGAATTTTTATAGCACTATATGGAGATAGAGAGAGAGAGAAGTCATAGACATAATTTGTATAGCACTATAAGGAGAGAAAGAGAGAGATAAAAGGAAGCTACAGACACTATAATGAGAGAGAAACAGAGAGAGAGAGAGAGAGAGAAGGAAGTCAGAAACAGAATTTTTAGAGCACTATAAGGAGAGAGAGACAGAGAGACAGAGAGAGAAAAAGAGAGAGAAAAGGAAGTCACACAAAGAATTTTTATAGGACTAAAGAAAAAGAGAGAGAGAGAGAAAAAGAATTCACAGACAGAAATTTTATAGAACTATAAAGATAGAGAGAGAGAGAGTGAGAGAGAGAGAGAGAGAGAGAAGGAAGTCACAGACAGAATTTTTATAACACTAGAGAGAGAAAAGAAAGAGAGAGAGAGAGAAAAAAAGAAAGAAGTCACAGATAGAATTTTTATAACACTACAGACAGAATTTTTATAACACTACAAGGAGAGAGAGAAGAGAGAGAGAGAGAGAGAAAGAAGGAAGTCAGAGACAGAATTTTTACAGCACTAAAAGGAGAGAGAGAGAGAGAGAGAGAGAAGGAACTCAGAGACAGAATTTTTATATCACTATAAGGAGAGAGAGAGAAGGAAGTCACAGATAGAATTTTTATAACACTACAAAGATAAAGAGAGAAAAAGAGAGAGAAAAGGATGTTGACACGAATTTGGAGAAAACATGAAATATGTAAAGAAAAGCAAAACTTGGAATTATGAGAACTCGACAGACCCAAAGAGAAGAAGATATTCGCCTGTGACTTAAGTCCGTCAAAACGAGAATAGATGAGAATATTCTTTCGTTTTTTTTTTCCCAACCCCCCCCCCCCCCACCTTGAACATAAGAACATAAGCCACTGAGCAGGAGATTATTCCGCTGATAATTCCGCACATGAACGCAACTATATCATTAGAAACTAAACAAAACAAAAATCTCACAAACACAAGAAGTAAAACTTCTACCAGAACGTCACATTCTCTCATATTCAGTAGCCGCTAACAATCTTCCAACATTACTTCTCCATCTGACTTGTTTTTGTGTGTCTAGGTTCGGACTTTTTGTATATTAAAAAAAAAAGACTTCATTACTGCATTCTGCTTAATGTTGTTTTTTTTTTTTAATTCTTTTTTTTTAAGTGCTTAATGAAACACGGACGTTTCGTGCTTGATCGAAGATCTTATGTCTCTGGGACATGATGTTTGCGAAACGTGATGGAGACTTTATGTAGGTAGGCTTAATTATCATTACACTTTGTACCAAATCAATTAGTTCTGCACGCCACCATATTATATTTATAGGAGCGGGATTAAACCGCTACAGAATGCAGCCACGACATAGCGCACAAGACAAAACTGCTCAGTTCTAGCAAAATACATATACAAAAGATTAAACCGCTACAGAATGCAGCCACGACATAGCGCACAAGACAAAACTGCTCATTTCTAGCAAAATACATATACAAAAGATTAAACCGCTACAGAATGCAGCCACGACATAGCGCACAAGACAAAACTGCTCAGTTCTAGCAAAATACATATACAAAAGATTAAACCGCTACAGAATGCAGCCACGACATAGCGCACAAGACAAAACTGCTCAGTTCTAGCAAAATACATATACAAAAGATTAAACCGCTACAGAATGCAGCCACGACATAGCGCACAAGACAAAACTGCTCATTTCTAGCAAAATACATATACAAAAGATTAAACCGCTACAGAATGCAGCCACGACATAGCGCACAAGACAAAACTGCTCAGTTCTAGCAAAATACATGTACAAAAGATTAACCGTTACAGAATGCAGCCGCGACACTATTTAGATATATAGACACGGCAGAAATGCTAGCTGTAGCAGTGATGTAGAATACATATGAACAAAATAAAACCCCAGTTAAAGCGGTGATGCAGAGTAAATATACTCCTAGCTGTAGCGGTGATGTAGAACAGATATATCCCTAGTTGAAGCGGTGATGTAGAACAGATATACCCCTAACTGTAGCGGTGATGCAGAGTAAATATACTTCTAGCTGTAGCGGTGATGTAGAACAGATATATCCCTAGTTGAAGCGGTGATGTAGAACAGATATACCCCTAATTGTAGCGGTGATGCAGAACAGATATACCCCTAGTTGCAGCGATGATGCAGAACAGATATATCCCTAGTTGTAGCGGTGATGTAGAGTAAATATACTCCTAGCTGTAGCGGTGATGTAGAACAGATATACCCCTAGTTGTAGCGGTGATGTAGAACAGATATATCCCTAGTTGAAGCGGTGATGTAGAACAGATATATCCCTAGTTGAAGCGGTGATGTAGAGTAAATATACTCCTAGCTGTAGCGGTGATGTAGAACAGATATATCCCTAGTTGAAGCGGTGATGTAGAGTAAATATACTCCTAGCTGTAGCGGTGATGTAGAACAGATATATCCCTAGTTGAAGCGGTGATGTAGAACAGATATACCCCTAGTTGTAGCGGTGATGTAGAACAGATATATCCCTAGTTGAAGCGGTGATGTAGAACAGATATATCCCTAGTTGAAGCGGTGATGTAGAGTAAATATACTCCTAGCTGTAGCGGTGATGTAGAACAGATATATCCCTAGTTGAAGCGGTGATGTAGAACAGATATACCCCTAGTTGTAGCGGTGATGTAGAGTAGATATACCCCTAATTGTAGCGGTGATGCACAGTAGATATACCCCTAGTTGTAGCGGTGATGCACAGTAGATATACCCCTAATTGTGGCAGTGATGTAGAACAGATATATTCCCCCCCCCCCCAGTTGTAGCGGTCATGCAGAGTAGATTACACCATTCGCTGTAATGTTGATGTAGAGTAGATATACACTTAATAAAATAGAAAAAAAAAGAGAAAGAAAAAGTACACACAAAGCAAAAGGAGAGGAAACTGGAATGCACAAAGAGCAGGTGAGTAGTGATACTGGGACGGTTAAAAAAAAATTGAGGAGAAAAAGAAAGGAAACCGCTCCGCAGATTTCACACACCATGCACAGTTCAGAGGTCAACAAGACCTGACCTGGAATAAACCATATTTAAAGCAATTATGAACATTTGCAGTCACGTGCTGGGGTCAAGTACGACTGCTACGCGGGGTTAAGAAAAATGCGCAAAAATTGTTTTTGTTCACAGTTTCTGGAGCCGAAGAAAGGAAGTATCAGTGCCGTCTCTCTTTCCCCAAACTGCCAGCGCCGTCTCCGATATCACCACGTGAAAACAATACAGGCCCTGACGGTTACCCCCCCCCCCCCAAAAAAAAAGCATATCAAATAAAACGCATTTCAAGACCACTTGCTACATTTCAACAGCTCGGCCTTGCCTTGCCCTCCAGCAGCCATCTGTCACAATCATGGACATCTTGAGGGAATGAATGATAATACCATCAATACAATCTTCAAGCCAGCGATACCCACAGACGACGTTCTCTTAACGATTTCATCAACAAATGATACCGGGTTCAGAAAAAAAAAAGATTGTTGTGATGGATACTTCTTGTATTATTTTTTTTCTCTCGATAATTACAGAAACCCCCTTCTTTCAGCGTCACGAAGCTATCCCTCCTTCTCTCTTTCTCTCTCTCTGTATATACGTGATTCTTCCTACAAGTAAGGGGTGTCTTTACTGTGCTGTTCTCGTCAATTCTCCCCATCCATATGATATGTAATATCCACTCTCATTTATGCGTGCGAAAGCTGGAAAACAACTAAAGAAATAGAAAAGAAATTAGACTCTTTTGAAAACAAATGCCTAAGGAAAATACTCTGCATCAAGTGGAACGAATTCAAGAACAACACAGAGATAAGACAGATGAGCAAACAACAACCAGTCTCACGGGTGATCATGAAAATGAGATGGACATATGTTGGTCACGTGATGAGAAGAAACGATCAGAGAATCCCAACACAAGCTATCATGTGGAACACAACAGGCCGAAGAAAAAGAGGTCGGGCGCGTGAAACTCTAAAGAGGCCATTTTTAAGAGAGGCCAAATTAATAGGCATAAAATCCATTGATGAGGTTGAAAAGCTCGCCGAAAATAGGAAAAATTGGCGAACGACCTTGCGAGCCCTATGTGACGTTTAACTGCACGGGAAGGATATAAGATAAGGTATGAAGAAGATAGGACAACAACTGGACCATCATCATATGCTCATTTCTCATCCGTTTTGTGGCTCACACTTTCTCTCTACCCCTGACAGCCATCCTTGCTTCACGATCATTCTTGCAATCATCATCATCAGCCCTCTGTACTCCCAAAGGAGTATATGGCATCAACAAAGATTCTCCAGCCAATCCTGCCTTCAGCAAGTCGGGATACCTCAAACCATATCTTTCCGGCTTCCTTTAGCTCTTCTTGTATTGTGCGTCTCCATATCCCCAATGGCATGTCCCTCTTTATTTTCCCTTGAGATGTCCAAGTCAAGGCGTTATAGGGGTGTCTTGTTCCCTCCGTTTGCAGTATGTGGCCCAGCTATCTCGTAATATTATTTATATTTCCACCGGATACTGAGATACAGTGATCTACAAGCCCATCTGCATACACTGAAGGCTACCCAAACTCCATTCTACATAAAAGAAAAGAAATGAAAAACGGTCTCCAGACTGCGATGTCATGAAAATATGTGCTCTCTAGATAAGAGACGAAACCTGACCCAGGAACCTAGCATGGACGGCACACTTTAGACCACGCATGCACTAACAACTCAATCTGCTGACATGCACGATTCATGCAGTAGACCGGTCTCCTTGCGCCGGAATGGTTCAAATCGGAAGAAGAAGAAGGAGAATGCAAAAACTGTACAGAAATGAAAGATTCTGAACTGAAAGTAAACATAAATGACCACAAAGGTACAAAATTTATCACTGATTATAACCTTACATCTTGCTCCCTCTTTCCGTCTCCTCCCTGCTCCTCAACCTGATTTGATTTTTTTTCCCTACAGTCTTATAATATCAAAAGCTCTCCTTCCACTTGTAAGTCAAAAATACCAGAAAGTTCTAGCACGGTACCATATTCTCTCTCTTAGAGCACGGAAACTTCTAGAAAGCACAACATTCTGTTTCAAAAGCTGGCATCAGGTCTGTTCTGGCAAAAATGTGCACAGTGAAATTGGATTTCATATTAAAACAGCCAGTTACGCATCAAACCAAAAGCAAGCCTGAATTATCGGATGACAACCGCCAAATAACTGAGCCCTGAAAATAACGATCACATGACGAGGGTATTTGTATGTCACGACTTCGGTTAGCAACACAAATAACGCCAGGCAAAATTATCAATACATCTTATATACTCGCCCTTCCAGTCACGTGACCTCGTATCGATGTACGGGAGAAAATGAAAGCCATTATCAGCGACCCCGTTAATTTGAGCGGAAGCTAATTATGACTGTGCCGATACCAGACTGGGGGATGACTTCAACGTGCTAATGAGAAAATAGGTCACGACTACCTGGCATTTCATCACATTATTTTACTATCACCACTGGCGCGCTTACAACGCCTACTACGCCATGACCGCTTGCGCAATGATGCAAACTTCCGTCACGAACGATGCATCCGAGACTTGCATGGAGACTTCGCGCCTGTGAGCAACATGTTTAAAGTAAATCCACGTTTCCCCAGGCACAACGGCTGCATGAAGATACACGGATGTGTGGGGGGCAAACAACCATTTGATTGTGAAATATGTTCAAAACTAGAAAACATGCTTTCAGTAACGGTATTCGTATCATATTTCGGGCAATCATATTTCCTCACATGGAAGCTTGATATAAAACACCAACCCCGCTTTCTGATTCCACCCCTCACAAATAATGCAGACTATTTTTTGGGGACGTGAGAAAATAAAGGAAAAAAATAATTATACGGAGTCTACATGCCTATGCCTGGTACTGATAAACGATATCACGTAGGTTGTGAGTCAGTATTTAAAAGTGACCGTACCAAGGTGATATATCAAACTAACAACTGGACAGATAATGCAAGTACTTTGCAGACATGACAAGTCAATGGTGTAAAGTGTTTCATATGAACATCAGTTCTATAAGCAAAGTGTTAAAAAAAAAATGTACACAAAGAATATCAGTCCTATGAAACAATAAGACCAAATATTACTGCCTATACAAAATGCTATGAGAAGAAAAAAAAGGCATTCAGAGTAAGGTGTCACACTGCCAAGACTAGACAGAAGCAGATAAGACTGAAAAGCATGAAAACAAAATTGACAGAATTCAAGAAGTCAGTTTAGTTTACTAGAAAGACCTGCATTTTCTTCCCCCTATAACTGAATGATTGGCACGTGCTGTAGATGTCACACCCACAGGCTGGCTGCTCTGTTTGGATCAAACAAGTTTTGATTATCTGTCATCCTATTGTGTGTTTTTCTTCTCCCACTTGTCAGTGTGCTTTATCTGGGTTTTCCTGGCACACTCTCTAACCTTTCACTTACATTTTGGAACAAAGATCCTGAAGCTAATCTTTCAAACTCCTCGGGGAAAGGATCCACATGTAAGGGTGGTGGATGTAGAGCAGAGTTCAGTTATGAGCCTTCTGACTTTGGTTCAGCATGTGAGCAGTTTGCAAAGATTAAGTTTCACTATAAACAGGGTAAGAAAAAAATATTTCACACAAACACTATGTGACAGCAGGGTTCAGTCATGAGCCTTATAGATACTGCTAGCCTAGACTAACTTAAAGAGCAGAGTTAAGTCATGAGCCTTAGAGATACTGCTAGCCTAGGCTAACTTAAAGAGCAGAGTTCGGTCACGAGCCTTATAGATACTGCTAGCCTAGACTAACTTAAAGAGCAGAGTTCGGTCACGAGCCTTATAGATACTGCTAGCCTAGACTAACTTAAAGAGCAGAGTTCAGTCATAAGCCTAACAGATACTGCTAGCCTAGACTAACTTACTCTTGTCTCAGTATACTGGTCACTGAGATGGTGATGGATATATTTATTTCCCATTCCCACTTTCATTCTCCAAGAAACTACACCAATAAATGGAAAAGCCAAACAAACTAAACACATTAAACTTTCCATTTTTATGAATATTTCCACACAAAAAAAAATGAAAAATTTGTTTGAAGATGTTACTTTTCAGGAATGGAAGGTAGAAAGGGTGGATGGTGAAAGGAGTTTGGGGGGGGGGGGGGTAACCCTGGGTGCTGGTATGAGGAGGTCAGTCAAAATGTCTTCATTTCCTTGCCCTCAATCACTTTCTTGAATTAAATGATAAGAAAAATTGGTCATGTACAGAAACGACTGTGGGACAAGACAATGAACTTAGGGGATGCCGTATATGATTTAGAACAGTGGTCCTCAAATTGTTTTTGGGGCTCTGCCCCACTTGTCTCCCATAACTTCTTTTTCATTCTGATCTCTCCTTTCCCTCCCTTTTCCCTCACTGCCCCCTGAATGTTCCCATCACCTCCATGAAGGCGGAATGACCCACTTTGGGAACCAGTGATTTAGAATCACTTGACAATGAAATTAAGGAGAAAAGGCTCATATGTCTCCATGCAGTGTCAACTGCCAAAACAGAATACAGCCAGTGGGAAATAAAAACACTGACAAAAAGACTCAGAAGACATCATCATGTTCCTGGAGATTTGATAGCTTGTTTGGGGATCCTCTGATTGTTTTTAATTAATTGCATTAACTGACAATTACTGGTAATTTCTTACATCCTTCCTGTGCCGTTAAACATCACATAGGGCTCACATGGAAGATTGCCAAGATTTCCTGTTTCTGGTGAGCTTTTCAACCTTATCAAGGTAAATTACCCACATATAAAAAAAAAAGAGAGAGAAAACTTAAACTATCAGCAACTATAACCAGTTTACATGATCAACAACCCAGTAAAAAGCAAACAGTGAAATAAACTGGAGGATAATCAGGCCAGTAGAATGATGATGATCAACTTATACGGAGCAGAAAAAACTAATTTTGCCTCTGGTTCAGCTGGTGAGCTTTTTTTTTTTGTAAAGATTAAACCTCACCATAAGCTACGGTAAGAAAAAATATTTCACTTAAATATTTAATTCCCACTGATGTTTGTAAAGTGGCTTTAATTTTACATTTAAAAAAGTACAAGAATCTTGAGAACATATGGCATTCAAAAATTATAAGCACAAAAACCAAGTTAAGATTGTTCAATTCAACTGTGATATCCACCCTCTTTATGTATGTGAAAGCTGGAAAACAACTAAAGAAATAGACAAGAAACTAGACTTTTTCGAAAACAAATGCCTAAGGAAAATACTCGGCATCAAGTGGAACAAATTCAAGAACAATGCAGAGATAAGACAGATGAGCAAACAACATGTCTCATGGGTGATTAGAAAAAGGAGATGGACATATGTTGGTCACATATTGAGAAAAAAACAATCAGAGGATCTCCAAACAAGCTATCAAGTGGAACGCAACAGACCGAAGAAAAAGAGATGGACCATGTGAAACTATAAAGAGGACATTGTTAAGAGAAGCCAATTCAGTGGGCATAACATCCCTTGATGAGATTGAAAAACTCGCAGAAGACAGGAAATCTTGATGAACTACCACGCGACATTTAACGGCACGAGAAGGATGTAAGATGTAAGATACTGTTGTTCTGACAAAATCAGTATTTTGGAGAGTACTTCACGCAAGGTGAAAGACAAGTACAATTGTCTCAGTTTAAAAATAATCCTTTGTGGTCACTGGCTGCAGATTCTGCATGTCACGAAAAGTTTCTAGACATACTGCAACTTGAATTTCAGAATCAATTTTTCATTATTACAGACATCATAGAAACTTTCTCACATTGGGGGCAAAGATGCTGTCTGTATTGGCAATCAGCAACCCACAGCCAACATGCCAGCATTAGGGTTGGTGAATACAGATGACCAAGACCCTGTCCCACCTCTCCATTGGTACCCTCAGTAACAGGTCCAGACTGGCTAACAGAGCATGTATTGCCACATTCCCTATAGTGGTGGAGTCTGCTAAAGAAGTACTGCACACCCCTTACCTTTTAGCTAGACTCAGAGACTGAGAAAAGCTCCCCATGGGAGCTCCCAAGCTGACACAGTGCTGTGCCACAACATCTTCACAGCATAGGCTGCAAAGAACACCAAGGGAGATTGATGATGAAGACGAAATTTTCAAATTTAAAGTCCACAGAGTCTGTGTGTCCATATTATGATGCGAGTGGTCATTCAGCAAAATGAAATTAATTATACCTTACTTAGGAGCCATAGTGCCTAAGAGACATGGTCCTACAAAGCACAGAAAATGAAGCCCTGGACACAATTAATTTAACAGATGAGCTAAATCAGTTCACAGCTGCAAAGTCGAGGAAAATGAACTTTTAGTTATAGTTTATTTGAAAACTGAACTTTTTTTTTTAAAGACTTTTGTAAAGAAATATTTTATTACAGAATATATTTTAGGAAGAATAAATTTAACATGCAAGACAATTTTGTAAGAATTTTTTTTCAATACCTAAAGACATAAAAAAAAAATTACTTAAACTTCAGATTTCTTCTGATGCTGGGAAAGGGATACAAACACAGGGACTGCCCTCGGGCACCTGTTATTTTTACTATGCCTCTGACCCTCATACAAACAAATGTAGTAAAAAAATGTTTGGGAATACAGTGTCAAATCACCAATACCTTCAGTCTCTGTGAGGAAGAGTCAAAAATGAGCTTGATCCCATCCTGTGACAGGTTGAGCACCAGGTCCACCTGAAGAGGATTCTGTAAGATAAAGGACTTCAGTATCAGTGCATTATATCAATGAAGTGTTTCCAACAACCTCATTATGATCAACTAAAGTTAAAGGTAAATTTTCCATTTCCATGCCACTAAGACATATTGGGGATATGGTGTTAGGTCCTTACTTCCAAGACCTTCGACACATGAAAGTGTGATGTGGTCAGTATCATGCTTTCACATTTACCTTGCTAGATTTCTCTGGTACAAAGTTTTAGACGCTGGGTCTACCCTGAGGACTGTTTGGTGGGGTACCACCAGATCAGCAGAATGAGCACCTAACCACTCAACCTACCAGGCCACATTTTATGATCAAAAGCCTATAATAATTTTCACATAAAGGAAAATCTGTCAAATATTTATTTATGTACTTAGGAAACCCAATGTTAACAACTGATCATATAAAGACCATTTGGCTCTGTAATTTCGGCAGCAGTTACTTTCTTTCATATATATACAAGACATCATCAAATGTCTATGGTATGCCATTCTGTGGTACCCATGGTCCATGGTTTGAAGTTATCCAGATGCAAATCTAGGCACTCCTGGAAACAGCTTGTTACAAGTCACAGCTAAGTGGTCCCTTTTGTTTCTATTTTTTTTCATTCCCATTTGTTGTGTAAACATTCATGTCAATTTATATTTTATCATTTTTCCATGTATGTTTTTGTATGATGTGAACCAAGATGATGTAAACTGTGTGCTCGTTAACTAATAAAGCTGTCCCTACTTTTGTTTTAAATAGTTTTAACATTTTGTTATTACAGCTTTACTGCTGTGGCTTTGTGTATATATATTTAATTTTATATATACTTATACCCAGAATATCCAGACACAAACCTAGAATGCTAAAGAAAAACAACAACTCTGTCAACTATTAAAGGGAACAAAATTTTTAATGTTTATTTATCTTAGATTTCTTATTAAACTTTAGTAAAGAAGCACTAAAAGAGGTAGACCACATTAAACTCTAAAAAGAGAGACTTGCATCATACTAAACATAGGATGAGGTTGAAAAGCTCACCGAAAACAGGAAATATTGGCAAGCTACCATGCAAGCCCTATGTGACATTTAGCAGCACAGGAAGGATGTAAGATGTAAGAAGTAAGCACTGTTCTTTACACCTGCACAGGTACTTATGGTTACATTCTTCAAATAAGCTAGCAACTTTTACTTTCCTAGTGAATTCTTCCCTCCTTCCAACTGTTTTACAAAATGTTACTGAGTGTCATTTTTTTCCTTATAGCTGAAAAAAGACACCATGAAACAAAAATTTCAAAATATATTTTGCACTTGTTTAGTAAATAAAATTGCTCCTGGATTTCTTTTCAGAAAGTTCATTTTTACAGCTTCAGTCAAATGATCCCAAATACACCTGAATTTGCAAACACATTCCGTTCAGGCTCCACTACCACTTCAATAAAATGGTCTATTCCAGCAACTGTCAGTGATATTTGAGAGACTACAAAAATCATACTTTCTGGATGGAAGATTTTATAGAAAACTAGCAGCCATTTCTCTCCTTTCATTACATCACTGTTCAACAAGTGAATAGTTAAAAGGAGTAATTTTTTAACATACAACTTTATTTGCACATCACTTTTAGTACTTTTATCAATTGCTCAGTAACAGTATACACCCTGCACCTAAACATGTAAATGAAAGTATGTCAAATTTAGCAGCAGCTAAAGTTCTGAAAATTTTATTTCCATGAAAAGATGCAGGAACATTTCTGAAAAAAAAAAACCAATGAATGCTGCCATAATTATAATCCAGGATGTACAAGAAAATTCACTACAGTAATACAGAATACCAGGGTCTGTTATAATTACCTGTTCACTGTACCAGACCTGAACACCTTTGATGGAGGAGTCCTGACTTCGTAGAATGTTGACTGCCTGGTAGAAAGGCATGCCTGAAATAGAAAAGGTCCTGAAATGTAGACCACTAGGTTTACCTCTGAGGCACAGGATCTAAGTTGCTCCTACAAATTATTCTCTTCTGATACATTCCATGAAAGACTGTTTGCACATCATTTTTTGAAGTATATCTCCAGATTCTCTACTACAGTCATCTGCAATGACCACATTACTGCTACTTATGTTACAAAAGTTATCTTCTTTCGTTACATCCATGGACCTTTTTTTTTTTTCAGTCCTTTGTGTCCCCCAATGGGGCATAAGGCATCAACAAATGTTCTCCTGCCAGTCCTGTCTTCAACAAGTCGGGATATCTCAAACCATATCTTTCTCACTTCCATTAGTTCTTCTTGTATTGTGCATCTCCATGTCCCCAATGGTCTGCCCCTCTTTCTTTTCCCTTGAGGTGTCCAAGTCAAGGTGGTATAGGGGGGTCTTGCTCTTTCCATTCATAGGTTGTGGCCCAGCCATTTCCATCTTCATCTTTTGACCTCTTTTGAGATCTCAATGCCTGTTTGTTTGATTACTTCTTAATTTGTCACATATTCTTCCCAGTGTAGTCGCAACATTTTTCTGAGGCAACTTCCTTCAACTCTCTGAGTCTACTTTCAGTTCTCTGATTCATGTTTTGGCTGCATAAAATAAAATGGGAGATATACTGGATTTATAGAGTCTGAATTTGAGGCTTCTATGGAGAATGTACATAAAACAACGTGGATATCTCCAGATGATAGAACTGGTTTTTGTATTAGAAAGCAATACAGAACATCTCTGATAGATGTAAGGCCATATAGGGGTGCAGATGCTAACAGTGATCACAACCTGTGTATAGGGAAAATAAAACTAAAATTGAAAAGCCAACACAAGAAATCATTACACAGAAAGATAAACAGCCACAGCCTACAAGAAGAGAATGCTAACAGTAATTTCAATCAGGAACTTGCCAATCATTCCACAACACCTAGTGAAGTAGAGGAGATAGATACAGATGAATTATTGAATTCTTACAGCACAGCCATAATCACAGCAGCAAAAGCAAGTGCTGGACTGAAAAAAATCAAATAGAAAAGCATGGATATCAGAAAACACATGGAAGTACATACATGACAGACGAGCAGTCAAATTAGACATGTTGAATGTAAAAACAGACCTTGGAAAAGATCTGGCGAAAGCAACATATAAAGAAATAGACAAGAAAGTAAAAAAAAGTTCAGCTAGAAGGGAAAAAAGAGAATACATAGACAATATGGTGAAAGAAGCAGAGAAAGCAGCAAAAACAGGAGACAGCAAAACTTTATATAATATACAAAAGAGACTAACAGGTACTATTACATCTAAAGAAAGACCAATCCTTAGCAAAACTGGAACCCTATTAACATCAAGTAAAGACCAAAAGCAAGGATGACCTGAACACTTCCAAGAAATATTTAATTGACCACACCCAAAAGAATTGTTAAACCTTGAAACCGACTTACCAGCCCCACAACTAAATGTCAACCTAGATGAAATTACATTGCATGAAATTGAAACAGCTGTAAATTTAATGGCTAACAACAAAGCTGCAGGTGAAGATGAAATAACACCCGAAATGTTAAAAGCTATCAATAGTGACAACATGATGCAACTACAGAGAATGTTTAATAAGATATGGAAAGAAGAAAAGGTCCTTTCTAAATGGAAAAAAGGAATCATTGTTAAAATACCAAAAAAAAAGGCAACCTTAGTGACTGTAACAATTGGAGAGGAGTAACCTTAATATCAGTTGTGTCAAAAGTATTTTGCAAGGTCATTTTGAATAGACTTAAAGATATAGTGGATACAGCAAGTGGAACGAATTCAAGAACAATGCAGAGATAAGACAGATGACTGAACAACAACCAGTCTCATGGGTGATCAGGAAAAGGAGATGGATATATGATGGTCATGTGATAGAAGAAACAGTCAGAGAATCCCAAAAACAAGCTATAAAATGGAACACAACAGGCCAAAGAAAAAGAAGCAGACTTCATGCAACTCTGAAGAGGACATTGTTAAGAGAGGCCAAATTAATAGCCATAAAATCCCTTGATGTGGTTGAAAGACTCGCCGAAGATGGGAAAAACTGGCGAACTACCCTGCGAGCCCTATGTGACATTTAGCGACATGGGAAGGATATAAGATAAGATGGAGAATGGGAAATAATGGGAAAAAGAGAGGAAGACCAAGGTGAAGATGGCTGCAAGACATAGTTGATAATTTGCAAATGGATGCATCAGCAGCAGGGCATCTTGCTTACAACCGAGAGGCCTACAAGAGAGCTGTTAGGGAGGCAAAGTTCAGCAAGGGACATGACTGACTGACTGACGGAGAATGGACGATTTCAATATTTTTGCTACTTTGTTAAAGGCCTGAGATGCCTGTCTAATTCTTGTGGATAATTCCTTCTCAATATAGCTGTCTGCTGAAATGAGGCTTCCAAGATACTTAAAGTGTTGTACTTCTTCAATTTCTCTTCTCAACTGAGATTCTTTCCTTAACTGTTCAACTGATTTTCTTGATCTCAGTCTTGTCTGGATTCAGATTGTATGGATTGTCTGGATTGTATATTCAGACCTACTGATTTGGCTATTTTGTAAATCCTAACTGTCTTCTCCTGTATGGTCTCTTTTGGGTTTGTGAGAATAGACCTATATCGTCTGTCAAGGCCAATAACCTTCCTTTAATTTTAGTTAAGGACTCTAGTTGTTGTTTTAACATTAAAAAGTCTTTGCCCCCTCCCTCCCCCCCCCCCCATGTTTTGCTTAATTCTTGATACATATAACAATGATTTACAGAAATTCAGATTATGATAACTGGTGCTTGAGATGATTATCTCTTCACCAAACATCTGAACCTTTCTGTGATGGAGATTGATTTCTTCTTCTTTGTCTTCTTTGGCATTGTCTGTTTATATCTGCAGCCCTGTCTCGTGGATAAATGTCACTGTTTTTTTTTGTGTAATTCATGTATGGAACCATAGAGCTTATCTTCTTTCGTGGTTTCACTGGGCCAGTAATTACTTCTCAGTGTCTCGTAGCTGGTGCAGTTCTGGAGATGTTCCACAGTTTGGGGCACCTGGGCACATGTACAAAAAAATAGTAGCACCAACCTTAAACTTTGTATACATATGACTTCGGAGTCTGCTGTGTCCTGTTCGGAGACAGAAAATGGTAACTTGTTCCTTTCTGATAGTCATCACGTGGTGGTGTTTTTAATCATGCTTTTCTTCTGATTATAGGTGATCGGTATGTCTGGTTGCTCCATTTCGGGGAGACTGATTTAAAAAAACTTCTCTTATTTGAACTGATTAGAGCAGTTCTACCCTAATTACATTCAATCACACCAGCATGTCCAACCTAAATGTCACAGCTTTCTTCTTGTGTGTAAATCTTCAGTCATCATCAGCGGAAGTCCAAGCTTCTGATTTAGCATTATCTTAACACATTCTCAAATGTCAAAGTTCCTCTACTTGACTTGACATAATCAGCCCTCAGAACCTCTTATAATGGCCTCATGTATTTCCTTCACTCCATGTGCTTTGTTGTAATCTTCATTTGTATCCAAATATGGCCTTGTGTGACCTTAATGACAGTGATAATAAGCTTCATGACACATTTGGCATAAACTACAACACACCACTGGCAGTATAAAATATACAGGAGAGTACAAACAAAAGTCAGGCTGACATGGCAAGAAATAACCATCAATGTACACCACTGCACCATTCAAGACAGTATGAGATCAGGTAAACACACAAGACAGTACAAGATCGGATAAACACATAAGTCAGTACAAGATCAGATAAACACATAAGACAGTACAAGATTGGATAAACACATAATTCAGTACATGATTGGATAAACACAAAAGACAGTACAAGATTGGATAAACACACAAGACAGTATAAGATTGGATAAACACATAAGTCAGTACAAGATCAGGTAAACACGTAAGACAGTACAAGATCAGGTAAACACACATACAGTACAAGATCAGGTAAACACACAAGACAGTACAAGATCAGGTAAACACATAAGACAGCACAAGATCAGGTAAACACACAAGACAGTATAAGATTAGGTAAACACATAAGACAATACAAGATCAGGTAAACATGCAAGACAGTACAAGATTAGGTAAACATACAAGACAGTACAAGATCAGGTAAACACAAAAGACAGTACAAGATCAGGTAAACATACAAGATAGTACAAGATCTGGTAAACATACAAGATAGTACAAGATCTGGTAAATGCATGTCAGTACAAGATGAGGTAAGCATACAAGACAGAACAAGATCATGTACACACACAAAAACAGTACAAGATCAGGTAAATACATAAGACAGAGCACAACTAAAGCAAATTAAAACTTAACACCTAAACATACAAAACTTTTAAAATACCAAGTGTATAATAAGAGTTACTAGTACACATTAATTATTGAGGAAAGACGCTGGCGATGGTTGGGACATGTGCTCCGAATGACTGACAACTCACTACCAAAAATAGCACTAAGATGGACACCACAGGGGAACAGAAGTAAGGGTAGACCAAAGGAGACATGGAGAAGAACAACAGAAAGGATGTTGAGCAATAGTGGGCTCACCTGGGCAAGAGCAGAAAAAAAGGCGAAGGACAGGCATTTGTGGAAAACCCTTGCGGAAGCCCCATGTGCCCTGGGCACTTAAGGTTCAGAGAGAGAGAGAGTACACATTAAATCATTATACAGTCATATATTGTTACTGGAGTTTACCAACAGAAGACATGATTTTCCAGCTTAAAATACATTTAACTAGATCAATAAACAGTTAAAATCCACAACTCCTAGCAGGATGGGTTCAAAGATCTGGAATATCAAAACCTGATTGACACTGACAGTAGAGCTGTGATTGATGTATCTGTTTAAACTGTCATCTATCTGCACCTCATCTGAAGTTTCATTTGGGGGGGGGGGGGGGTGGGAACTAGTGGCAGTTATGATGTACTTAACACAAAATCAGCAAGTAATGCGGACAAATTTATCTGGACAAACAAGGAAAAAAATAAACCAGTGGAAGTTCTGATATACCAGCATGGAATCAGCAAGTAATGTGGACAAGTTTACCAAGGCACACAAGGTCAAAAATTAACTAGTGACAATTATGATGTACTAACACAGAATCAGCATGTAATGTGGACAAGTGTACCTGGACACGGAAGGACAAAATAACTTGTGCCAGTTGTGAACCCTGATACAAAAAGGGAAAAAAAGGAAAAGGATGTCACCGAAGCTGGCACTCACTCTTCTAAAAATATATACATTTTTGAGAAAGTGAACAAAGAGCCATTGTAAATAAATGTCTATGGCTGACTCGAAGCAAGATCAAGGATCATCATCCACAGATGCTCCGATCTCCTCTTCAATATGTACTTCAGCATACACTGACAGACTATGATTAAATGAATAGCTTCTGTGCTCAGAATACATTTTATCTGTCTCAGAATACATTTTATCTGTTTCAAAATTCTTTACTTCCTTAAAACTGACTGGGTAATGGTTCACAAATTAACTGCACAAATTTTTTAAAAAAAAGAAATTAATTCTGCTGTTCAATTACACCATTAACTGTACTTGACATTCAGCAGTGTGGCATGCAAAATCTGCATGTATTTTTACAGAAAAAATGAAAGAATGTGTACGTCTAGATATTTCCACTGCAATAATTTTTTTTCCTCTCTCTTTCCTCTACTATTTTATTTTTTTAAACTTACATTTA
This sequence comes from Achatina immaculata, assembly GCA_009760885.1. NCBI lineage: Eukaryota > Metazoa > Mollusca > Gastropoda > Stylommatophora > Achatinidae > Lissachatina > Lissachatina immaculata. The sequence goes on along the minus strand of CM019709.1, from coordinate 11,358,499 downwards.
TAATACAAGCAGCACATATTTCATATACATAACTTTATCAATGAGGAAAAACTGGAAGAAGTGGAGAGTTTTGAATATCTTGGATCGCTACTAACTAATAATGGAGATACAATGAGGGAAATTAAAAGGAGGACATCTATCGCTCTTCAGAAAGTAAAACAAATAAAGAAGCTGCGGAGAGGAGCAGACAGAACCACAAAAATAAGATTTTTAAGGGCATGCATCTTTCCCATCGCAACATATGCCTGTGAGACCTGGACACTTAACAAAACAGCTGAGAAACATATAAATGCCTTTGAATGTAAATGCTACAGAAGAGTTCTTCAAATATCGTGGACACAAAAAAGAACAAATATATCTATACTACAAGAGCTTAATATTGAAGAAGGCTGGCTAGTGAAGAGGATTAAAGAGAGAAAACTGAAATATTTTGGACACATTAAACGTCATGATAATTTAGAGAAGACCGTATTGGAAGGATACATAATGGGAAAAAGAAAAAGAGGAAGACCAAGACGAAGATGGCTGCAAGACATTGTTGACGATCTGGAAATGGATGCAACAGCAGCAGGCCATCTTGCTCACAACCGAGAGGCCTACAGGAGTGCTGTTTGGGAGGCAAAGTTCCGCAAGGGACATGCAAATGAATGAATGAACTTTTGAGTCTAGGCACTTTTGTCTCTCCATATTCTTCCATACATAACTTTTAAGACTTGGCACTTTTGCCTCTCCACATAATTTCAAGCTTTACATCTGTTTTACTGATAAAATATCATCCCTAACTATTCATCATCTTTCCCTTGACCATCCACTTTCTATCATCTCACTGATACTTCCTCTTAATGTCACTTTCTCTGCTCTTCATCATGCTCAATAAATGTTGACTTTCTTCCTTCTATTATATATATATATATCACAACTGACAAAACAAACAAGGCAACTGAAATATGTATCACTGAGGAAAAACTGGAAGAAGTGGAGAGTTTTGAATATCTTGGATCACTACTAACTAATAATGGAGATACAATGAGGGAAATTAAAAGGTGGACATCTGTCACTCTTCAGAAAGTAAAACAAATAAAGAAGCTGCGGAGAGGAGCAGACAGAACCACAAAAATAAGATTTTTAAGGGCATGCATCTTTCCCATCACAACATATACCTGTGAGACCTGGACACTTAACAAAACAGCTGAGAAACACATAAATGCCTTTGAATGTAAATGCTACAGAAGAGTTCTTCAAATATCGTGGACACAAAAAAGAACAAATATATCTATACTACAAGAGCTTAATATTGAAGAAGGCTGGCTAGTAAAGGGGATTAAAGAGAGAAAACTGAAATATTTTGGACACATTAAACGTCATGATAATTTAGAGAAGACAGTATTGGAAGGATACATAATGGGAAAAAGAAAAAAGAGGAAGACCAAAACGAAGATGGCTGCAAGACATCGTTGACGATCTGCAAACGGATGCAAGAGCAGCAGGCCATCTTGCTCACAACTGAGAGGCCTAGGAGTGCTGTTTGGGAGGCAAAGTTCCGCAAGGGACATGCAAATGAATGAATGAATGAATATATATATATATATAACTTTGATTGTGCGTAATTATAAAATCCCTGCATTATTAAATTCTGTTCTAATGAGGATATAAGCAACTAATAAAATGGTTTTGCTAAATAATTTATTCAAGGCACTGGAAAGCCTTTCAGAAACAGCAGAAAAGGCCTCATGCTGGCTGTGGGACATGCGAAACAAGCAGTGAGAACTTAAATAATTTCATTTATCACATCTAATGCTGGAATGGCTAAAATGCACTTCAAAGTGCAGTGCCAACTGGATTATCGAAAGAAAAAGCTCGAAAAGAAAAAAAAATTCCACTTGGGACATATCAGCCATCTCTTCCAGTCCAACACATACTGAAACCATTACATTAGCATAGGAACATTTCTAACTGATGTAAACCATTACATTAACATAGCAAGGTTTCTTGGTTCAATACCTGATGTAAAACCATTACATTAACATAGCAAGGTTTCTTGGTTCAACACCTGATGTAAAAACATTACATTAACATAGCAAGGTTTCTTGGTTCAACACCTGATGTCAAACTAAGACTAATTCTCTTTTGAAAAAAAAAGCTGAAAGAAAATTTCAAATAAAGTAATCATTCTTATAATGAATAAATTACTTTCAAGATTAATATCATGGAGCAATTGTATATTATAAAGAACAGAATTTATTAATATTTTATACTGATAAATAATTGTATAATGACACAACATATTATGTGCTTGATCTGTGATACATTTCCCATCTGAAGCTATTAGTGTTGTGTTCTTTCCACCTGAAGCTATTAGTGTTGTGTACTTCCCATCTGAAGCTATTAGTGTTGTGTACTTCCCATCTGAAGCTATTAGTGTTGTGTACTTCCCACCTGAAGCTATTAGTGTTTTGTGTACTTCCCACCTGAAGTTATTATTGTTGTGTACTTCCCATCTGAAGCTATTAGTGTTGTGTACTTCCCATCTGAAGCTACTAGTGTTGTGTTCTTTCCACCTGAAGCTATTAGTGTTGTGTACTTCCCATATGAAGCTATTAGTGTTGTGTACTTCCCATCTGAAGCTATTAGTGTTGTGTACTTCCCATCTGAAGCTATTAGTGTTTTGTGTACTTCCCATATGAAGCTATTAGTGTTGTGTACTTCCCATCTGAAGCTATTAGTGTTTTGTGTACTTCCCATCTGAAGCAATTAGTGTTGTGTACTTCCCATCTGAAGCTATTAGTGTTGTGTACTTCCCATATGAAGCTATTAGTGTTGTGTACTTCCAACCTGAAGCTATCAGTGTTGTGTACTTCCCACCTGAAGCTATTAGTGTTGTGTACTTCCCATATGAAGCTATTAGTGTTGTGTACTTCCAACCTGAAGCTATTAGTGTTGTGTTCTTTCCACCTGAAGCTATTAGTGTTGTGTACTTCCCATCTGAAGCTATTACTGTTGTGTACTTCCCATATGAAGCTATTAGTGTTTTGTGTACTTCCCATCTGAAGCTATTAGTGTTGTGTACTTCCAATCTGAAGCTATTAGTGTTTTGTGTACTTCCCATCTGAAGCAATTAGTATTGTGTACTTCCCATCTGAAGCTATTAGTGTTGTGTACTTCCCATCTGAAGCTATTAGTGTTGTGTACTTCCCATCTGAAGCTATTAGTGTTGTGTACTTCCCATCTGAAGCTATTAGTGTTGTGTACTTCCAACCTGAAGCTATCAGTGTTGTGTACCTCCCACCTGACGCTATTAGTGTTGTGTACTTCCCATATGAAGCTATTAGTGTTGCGTATTTCCCATCTGAAGCTATTAGTGTTGTGTACTTCCCATCTGAAGCTATTAGTGTTGCGTATTTCCCATCTGAAGCTATTAGTGTTATGTACTTCCCATCTGAAGCAATTAGTGTTGTGTACTTCCCATATGAAGCTATTTGTGTTGTGTACTTCCCATCTGAAGCTATTAGTGTTGTGTACTTCCCATCTGAATCTATTAGTGTTGTGTGAAAATTCAGCTACTTTATGATTATTCTATGCACTTGAACACACTGTGTGTGTACATGTGTGCAGGCATTTTGCCTGCATCTGTAGATTCTCTCTCTCTTATTCCAATAGATAACCTTTGCTTCTGTGTGTTCTGTTCTTTTTTTTAAATGAGTACATCTAGTAATTTCTAAGGGTATTTTTTCATTACTGGTTATTTATAAATCTATAATCAATAACTAAAGACTCATTCCTTCCACTCCTTGATTCTAGTTTTGATTCTGCTCTCATATTTTCACTATAAAGGAACTTTGTGTTCAGTTCAAGTGCCATGTCGTGTGGTTTAGACGATCATTTCTCTCCACAATTCCCTGTCTTTAGACTTGATTATGAGATCCGCCAGTGACTTTCTTCCTAGCCACACTAACAGCCCATCCACTAACTTCTTTCTCTGTCTTCCTCTGTCTCTTCTTCCTTCAATTTTTCCAGTTGTCACAGTTTGTTCTAATTTTCCTCTTCTCAGGAAATGTCCTATAAATCTCGCTTGTCTGCCTCTGATCTTTGCTATAATTTGCTTTTCAACTCCAGCCTCTCTTAAGACTTCTTCTTCAGTTTTCTTGGCTGTCCATGGTACCTTCAACATCCTTCTTATAAACTACATTTCCATGGCCTCCATTTCTCACTGTACTCTCTTATTCATAGACCATGCTTCACACCCATAAAACAGAATTGGCTCGATGTAACATTTAAGTACTTGGAATCTTGTTTACATTGATACGGATCTGTTGCACAAGTTTCTAATTTTCTGGAATGCTGACTTGGCCTGAGCACATCTGCTTTTTATTTCGTTGTGACATTTCCCATCAGTTGTTATAATTGTTCCTAAGTACTTGAATTTAATAACTTGTTTAAGATTTGTGCCATCGATGATAATGCTACATTTTGGTGGTATTCTTTTCATTGAGATAACCATAGTGATAAAGCATAGTGATATAGCAGCACAGATAAGGGATATAAAGCATAGTGATATAACAGCACAGATAAGGGATATAAAGCATAGTGATATAACAGCACAGATAAGGGATATAAAGCATGGCGATATAACAACGGGGAATGTAAAATGAAACTTCAGACGAGGTGCGGATAAGTGACACTGTAAACAGATACAATCACAGCTCTACTGCCAGAGTCAGTCAGATTTTTGAAGTTCCAGATCTTCGAACCCGCCCTGCTAGTACAGATCAACAAAGGAGTTTGATGACTTCCTCTGTAGGGGGTGACAAAATTAGGGCACCTGGCCTAGATATGACGAAATGTCGAGTTTTCTTTTGCCAAGAAGAGCACTGGAAGAAATAACCTTTACACTTGCTGTTATCTTACAAGTTTTTATAAAACCATATCTAGAGCTAATAAGTGTTATTATATTTCTTCAGCAACATTTCCAAGATGCAACAAATTCATTTTCGCTAGTGTAGCAATGAAACAGCTGACACAATGACGTTATGTTCATAAATAGCCCCGCCACTTTGGACAACTTCAAGCAACAAACCAAAACTTGAGTAAAAATAGGTCACCCAGTAACCACTTACCTAGCGCAAACTCCCACAGCTCGTTTCCCAGTGCTCTTTCCGGCACAACTTCTAGATCGAGCATCGTGAATATATCTCAGTTACACCATGGGTAAATTGTTGTTGCTGAAAGCTTCAAATTAACGTCGGTATATGAAAGAAAACAATGCGAGTTTATGTAAGTCAATGAATCCCACTCGCCATCTTTGTTTTGCTTATGTCAGTACTACGGAGAGCAAGTGCAAAATTTAGACAGGAAGTCAGCTGGGAGCGACAACGAGACAATTTTTATAATATTACGCAACAACAGGTAGGAACAAAATAACGAATAAACTCATTCAGATTTTACCTCCAAGGGCACATAATTTCGTCTTGCCACCAAGATGAACTAGGCGAAATACTCACATTTATAATATGAATGTGGCAATACTTCCACAACGTCATATTTTATGCAAAAAAAGGGGAGGGGGGGCGCGAGGTGAAGATGCTATCCATTTTGACAGTCAACGACCCAAAGTTGACTCGTAACCGTTAGGGTTAACGAACTATAACTGACCAAGACCCTGTCTCACTCTCTATTCCCCCCCCCCCAATAAACACATAATTAACAGGCCCTGCCTGACTAACAAGGCAGGGATCGGCACAGTCCTGATCGCCATGAAGTCTGCTACGTAAGTATTGTCCACCCTGCTTTTTTTTAAAATCTCCACTCAAGGACTGAATAAATAGCCGCCATAACCCGCTCCCAATCCGACACGATGCCTTGTCTCAACACCTTCATCGCATCGGCTGTAGGGAACATCAGCTCCCAGTTCCGGGAAGATAGAAGAAAAAAAGGAGCACACCCCATTCACCCGAGATTAGTGAAGCTGCTAGAGAAAGATCATAGCCTTTATAATGATGACGATAACGACGACGACGACCGCGAAAGAAAGCTGGCACCTCATTCCACATTTCTCAGGACAAACACAACGCTATGTAAGGATGTCCTGCAAATTGTTGTGATGGAAGCTCCACCTAAAAGAAAGCCTTCACTTTATTATTTTATTAATTCTCCTCTAGTTAAAAGACATGCTAGATAACAGCGGAACAAAGTAATGTTTGTAAAAATAAAGCTGTTTTTTATGTTGTGACAGTTCTAATGTTAAAGGGGAAAATATATTCAACATATGCTTCTTTAAAAAAAAAGCATTGAACAACGCAGATAGTGGACGGAGAGATAACAGAAACCAATAAATACCTCCTTCTATAAAGCGAACAGCAAAGTAGGTCAGACGAGATAGGGGCTCGGGGTTGTACCAATGGGGAACAGGTTATTCCCACCCCTCCACTTTTTTTTTTAATTAACGACAACATTCTGGAAAACATAAGCGTTCCGTCTACAGTTTGGATACGGGAACACTACAGTAAGTTGTCCGACTATCACAGGCTTTGCTGCAGAGCCATATCAAGAAATCCCCTCAACATTGGAAGTTATATAAGGAAAGCTTAAGGCAGACTGGCTGAGGAAAGAGACAAGACAACACAACAACACATCTTGCACGTCTAACTGGATAAAGCTAATAAAATTTCAGAATAAAGAAGTTGTTACAAACTCAAGCACGCATTTACAAATATTTAAACGAGTTTTTTGCAATACAGGAAACTACGCAACGTATGAAAAATCAAATATGTAATCGCGTTATATAACCAATGGTTACAACTTTTCCAGTAATATATATATATATATATATATATATATATATATATATATATGCGTACGTGTGGACTGTGCAGTAGAAATTTTAAAAGCTCTAAGAGAACGCGCTGAATCACGAAGTAGTGTTATGAGTAGTGCCCTGTTGTCTGGGTGTTTTCCGACCAGCCGAAATCTCCTGGAAGTTCCGGAGACGGAGGGGTTTCCTAGCTCGTGTTCAACAGGAAAAGCCACGGCGATGAGGATTTCCGCTCTAGAATTTTCCCTTCAGTTTTCTTCCTGCATTCGAAACAAGGTCGCTCAGTAGTCGGTTACGAAAGACTAATAAAACGTGAGGACCGAGAAAATGCTCTTGACATAGCACAAGTACTTGGCACGGGGTGGGTTTAAAATAGCGCAAAGCAGCATAATTGGCGGAAGTAAATAACCCGTATATGGATATCACCGTCAACGGTGGCATTCAGAATCCCCGCCCAGTAGTGAAATATCGACCAATCATATTTGAGTTGGTATGAAGCAACTTGTAACGTGTTATGTCAACTAGAAATGAATGAACGACCATCAGACAGCATGTTATCACTCGCCGCGAACACTCGGCCCTGTGAACTTCCACACAGGTTTACATTCGCTATGCCCCGGGTCGTACACGGCCAGCGGGCGGCCTTCGAAAATGATGAACTATTTAGAAAGTTAAGTCGAGAAAGTGAGGTAAGGGAATTCTCTGGTCCAGGAATACTATTAGTTTCGTTGACGGATTTCCTTGGAATTCTTATAATGTGCGACGTATTACTTGTTCCTGATTTCAAAATTATTTCTTATATGCCTAATATTTAATAATTATGTGATTTTTTTTTAAAAGTAGGGTTTTTGTGTTCAGTGGATGGACTTTGAATTTCTTACAGGAGCTCTCAAAGATTATCGCGAAATTTCTTTTCCCTTGTAGGTTAGGTATACTGGGTATCGTGACCGACCACTTGAGGAGAGGCAGCATAGATTCCAAGTGGAGTCTAGAGAAGGCCATGCCGATCTGGTAAGCTGATCTTCTGTTTCATTTCATGCTCAAGTTACTAAAACTAAAATAGAACAGGACGAAAATCTTTGATATTAAATGTTTTGGTGGAAATAAGGCATTTAAAATCAGACTGTAGGAAAATTTCAAGAGAAAATAACACACACACGCACACACACAAAACCAAATGTGGCTACATATGGACAGGATTAAAGATAGACTGTGCCCCCCACTGGACCTAGCGTACCATCAAGACAAGAGATAATAAGCAAGGATCAAGCCTACACTGAGAAGATGGCTTTGATAGGATATTAATTAACGATGACACACATCATTCTTGGTTATGCAAGTTACGGCTTTTGAAGCCTTGCCCAGCTTTAGGTTGTGGCGGACTGCACAGGCGTTTCGGCTTCACCGTAACGAAGCTAGAGATGTAGTTGGGCATCATTTCAGCGCGTCAGAGTGTCAATCCCTCCCCGTTGCCCAAGTCGTGGTGTTACAGAAGATGATAGCGAAAGTGGTGCGTACCTGCCTTGCTTCCCAAACACTGATCAAATATCTGTCATTATGGCTTGTCATTATGTAAGGCGGATTATCTTGTCATTATGTAAGGCGGATTATCTTGTCATTATGTAAGGCAGATTATCTTGTCATTATGTAAGGCAGATTATCTTGTCATTATGTAAGGCAGATTATCAGAGCACTTATCAGCTGTTTTTACTATCTGAGTTTTGCTTCCTATTTTCTTAAGTACTAGCCCGGGCCACTGTTTTTACAAAGTAAAATCTAGATCTCGAATTCTGCTCTTCTTAGACTGATGCTCCAGATAATCTCGATGTTAATTAGTCAGTCTTGAATGTGATACATTTTTAAAGCAGCTTTTTTTTTTTAATTTCCGTAGCAAGAAAGTAAAAGTCAAACTGATGACCAGCTTGTTCAGACATTTGACTATGATAGAAATAGTACATCGAGCATCGGGAAGTGACATTAAAGAAAACGTGATAGCCTAGTCTTCAACGCTCGCGCTGGAGTATTGACCGCGACAACAAACCCGTAATTTTACAAGAAATAATTACTCTTTATCCGCGCGCTGAAATCAGCTTGGCAGGTGGGAAGGGGAGGTAAAAAGCGAAAGTGTAGTGTTATCTATCTACACATGACTGTACATGTCGAGGTCGCTAGGATCTTTGTTATTATATCCACAGCGAACTTACGTCTGTCAAATGCTCAGTTTAATTTCTTATATGTTATATTCTGATAACTGCACGTCTGCATCCGCACTAGCAGACCCGTAAGCTTTAAGCGCATAGGGTATCTATATTGAAAGTAACACTCAAGATTGATAGATTTGAGTAGAATTTCCTAGATTCTGCGGGTCACGTGGTCATATCAGTATAATGCTTTTAGCACTTTAGTGAGTGTGTGTCATTACCGAACTTTCATGAAGAGTTCCTCCCTCTCTCTCTCTCTCTCTCTCTCTCTCTCTCTCTCTCTTCTCTCTCTCTCTCTCTCTCTCTCTCTCTCTCTCTTTAAATGAGAATCAGAAAATACATTGAAATAACTGCGTTGAGCCTATGCATGTTTACGCAGACAGTGAATGATTTGTAGGAGCTGTGTGCCAAGCGACGAATGTGCACGAAAGAGCATATACATGATCAATTTAATGTATTTTAGCAATCATCATCATCATCAGGTGCCGTGCCGACTGGCGTTGGCTTTTATGCCTCTCCAGAGTACACGATCCTTCATGCAGGCCATCAGCTCAGTTGGTGATCTCCTCTCACACCATCCCGTCAGACTGTCCAGTATCATTTCTCTTGGTCTTCCTCTTGATCTTCTTCCTTCTATTTTTCTTGTTATAATATTTTCAATGCCCCCTCTTCTCATTCCATGTCCTATGAAAGTACATTGCCTCTCTCTTATCTTTTTACAAGGTTTTTGTCTTTCCAGCTCTTCTCATACACTCTTCATTATTTTAGCAATACTTTTAGCAATATTTTTAGCAGTTTTTTTTAAACATTCATATTCCACTCAGACAATGCTGGAAATGATTTTCCGACTAATTCAGATGCTTTACTTTTTCTATGCCACTTGGTCATTCCACTGAGATATTTTTTCTCTTGGTCTTCCTTTTTCCTTTTTTTCCCCTCATTACATTTTTCAGTTATTACTAGGTTGTATAACTTTTGTCTTCTCATTACACGCCGGAGAAAGTTTGACTGTTTGTTTTTTTCTTATCATTTTAACATAATAATTAAGTAACTCTAGCTTTACATTGCTGTTCACTGGACGAAACCTGAAGCCATGTCGCACTTTCTTTATCATCACTGTCATAAGACGTCGTCTTGGGTACTTAAGCGTCCTTGAAGCTTTCTGTGAGATTCCTTGGTGATCTTCTGTTGTCACAGTCGGTGAACGTATTTCATGTTGCTATGTAACTTGGTACTATACTAGAATGTGATATTCTGTTATACGAGAATGTGACCTTCTACTATACTAGAATATAAAATGTGTTTTACTTATTACTTGGTGCTTACATTACTTTTACATCTACTTTATTATTCTTTATCCTTCTTCTTTGCTCTTCTTTTAACATCGTCATGGAGATTTCTCTGGTGCTCATGGATTAAATCGCTAGCCTTTATTTAACTGAGTTTAGTGCCCAATGATGTACAACTGTGCCTGAAACAGTCTCAGTTAACTGCACCGCTCCTGACTATCCACAACCCCAGATCGTGCCTTCCCAGTTAGCGTCTGTATAAGCTCCCCCAAATGACTTTGTTGACTGGAAAACAAGTTATCATCTCAGTCATTCTCTAACTCCACGAACAATAAATAACTACTCAAAAGGCATAAACTGATCTAGGCAAAATATATGATTAGTTTATTCACAACACCAGCACGCCACACGCGTTCACACCCTCAAACATAAACACACACACACAACGTGCATTTCCACGGCAGCTAACAACAACGTGGAAAAATATAAACATACTCAATGAAATCTACATGTTCAAACAAGAAGGCGTCACTACACGTGACGCAAACATTTAAATCATATCTCTTACATATCTCTAGTCTTTTTTTTTAAACGACATATAAAGGCATACCCACATGTACCAAGAGTTAGCCCCACTCCCTTACACACATAGAAGTTTCTTGCCAACTCAGACACATAACACGAGTACGCAGTACTCTGCCTGCGTCATCATCAACACATAAGAGCAAATATGAAATGATCAATGGCACATTAATAGCCAATATGACTAATTATGATGATGCAAGATGAAACTTAGCATAGCATTGTAAATCAGGGGTGAAATCGACACCGATACCGCCGGACAAGTCACATCTTACAATTTACAGCTAAGTACTCTTTTTAATTTTTTTTTTCATGTGAATCTATACTTTATCTCCTCTCTCTGTTTCTTCGTCATGTATGTTTTTGTATGATTAAGGCTCACGCCGAAACGTCACAGCTTTGTAGTTGTTAAGTAATAAAACTGTTCCTAGATTTTTCCTAGTTTATACATTCTGGCATCATAGCTTTACTACAGTGCTTCGTGTATAGTTATATACTGATACACTAATTATTGTTTGCCCAGATGGCTACTTTCTTTTATACCGGATAGTGACTTTATGTTATCCCAGTGACTTCCTACAGATAATGACGTACCATCAGCTCTGAAAGTGCCTTTCTACAGACAGTTGACATGCCATCAGCTCTGATAGTGACTTTTTACAGATAGTTGCCTTGCTATCAGTTCTGACAGTGCCTTTCTACAGATAGCTGACGTGCCATCAGCTCAGACAATGACTTTCTACGGGTAATAACTTGCCATCAGCTCAGACAATGACTTTCTACAGGTAATAACTTGCCATCAGCTCAGACAATGACTTTTTACAGGTAATAACTTGCCATCAGCTCAGACAATGACTTTCTACAGGTAATAACTTGATATCAGCCCTGACAGTGCCTTTCTACAGATAGCTGACTTGCCATCAGCTCAGATGGTGACTTTTACAGAAAATGACGTGCTATCAGCTCACATTGTGACTTTGTTATTTTGGCTGATGACTTCCTATCAACCTAGTTGGTGACATTCTCTCTTCCTTTCTCTACTTCTCTTTACATTTTTTTTCCTCTTCACTTTTGAAATGAAATAAAATGTTCTAAACATTAGCCAATCCTGAATGTCCACAGTCCATCCATTCATGTGCTTTAACGACGATAGGCTAAACACGTGACCACTGCACACACAGCGCTTTTTTCCGGCATGATTATGTAAATATCTTCTTGCCTGCTATGAGCAAGTACATCTCTGTTCCTGATGATCTATGGACAGAAAAAAAGATGCAGAATCTTTCGTAAGCAGGTTGTGAAAATGAGAATTATCTTACCTTTTTTTCCTTCATTACATTTTTTTTTACCTTTGTTCACCAAATTCTGTGCAGTATAAAAGTATTCGAGTATCACGTGGATTTTTACCATTAAAACAGAAAAGACAAGTAGAGACAACAGAGCCAGTAGAACAGGACCAACAGAAAGGACAGACATGACTATCAGAAACAACAGATACGATAAAGAGAAACGACAGACAGAAAAAACAGAAGCGATAGATAGGATCAACAGAGCAACAGAAACGACAGATAAGACCAATAGAAACACAGTTGGATCAACTGAAACGATAGATAGGACAAACAGAAATGACACATAAAACAAACAGGCACAGTAGATAGGAGCGAAAGAAACAACAATATAAACAACAGGAAAGACAATAGGACCAACATAAATGACATATAAGACAAACAGAAACGATAGATAAGATCAACAAAAACAACAGAGCGACAGAAGTGACAGATAGGACCAACAGAAACAACAAACTGGACCGACAGAAGCGACAGATAGGACCAATAGAAACAACAGACTGGACCAACAGAAACAACACTTAGACCAGCTCAAATGACAGACAGGACCAACAGAAACAACACTTACACCATCTCAAACGACAGACAGGACCAACAGAAACAACACTTAGACCAGTTCAAACGACAGACAGGACCATCAGAAACAACACTTAGACCAGTTCAAATGACAGACAGGACCAACAGAAACAACACTTACAACAGCTCAAACGACAGACAGGACCAACAGAAACAACACTTAGACCAGCTCAAATGACAGACAGGACCAACAGAAACAACACTTAGACCAGTTCAAACGACAGACAGGACCGTCAGAAACGACAGATAAGGCAAACAGAAGCGACAGACAGGTTTAACAAGAAAAACAGAACAGCAGAAAAGGCAGATAGGATCAACAGATGGGACAGTTAGAACGACAGAAACGACACATAAGAACAACAGAACGAAAGACTGGAACAACAGACGTGACAGATGGAAACAACAGAAGTGGTAGACACAAGATTGTAAACAATAACTTCTTTTATGCTTTACTGGTCGCTATATTTGTCCTTGACTAGCAAAACAGGTCTTGAAATTAACAAAGACAAAACAAAAATAATGAAACTTCTCATTAATCAAGAAGGAAAAATATACATACAAGGAACAGTTGTTGATGAAGTAAACCAATTTGCATACCTTGGCAGCTACATAGACCAGGATGGTGACACAGGAAGGAAGTTAGAATTAGACTTGCAAAAGCAGCATTGACCTTCAAGAATCTTGAGAACATATGGAATTCAAAAGTTATAACCTTAAAAACCAAGTTAAGATTATTCAATTCAAATGTGATATCCACCCTCAATTATGCATACGAAAGCTGGAAATCAACTAAAGAAATAGACAAGAAATTAGCCTCTTTTTAAAACAAATGCCTAAGGAAAATACTTGGTATAAAGTGGAAGGAATTCAAGAACAACGCAGAGATAAGACACATGAGCAAACAACAACCTGTCTCATGAGTGATCAGAAAAAGAAGATGAACATATGTGGGCCTTGTGATGAGAAGAAACAATCGGAGAATACCAAAACAAGCTATCAGGTGGAGCACAACAGGCCAAAGAAAAAGAGGTCGACCACGTGAAACTTTAAAGAGGGAGTGTTAAGAGAAGCCAGTTTAGTGGGCATAACATCCCTTGATTAAATTGAAAGACTCGCTGAGAACAGGAAAACTTGGCAAACAACTATGCGAGCCCTATGTGACGTTTAACAGCACGGGAAGGATGTAAGATGTAAGATTTTTGTTACAATCAGATCCTGTTTCAGCTAACTCACGAATTTATCTAACTTTTAAGAATTATACTCGACTTGTAGCGCTTTCTGACATCATCTTGTGAAGAAAATGCTTGACATTTAGTTGACCAGATTATAAGAAGGAACAAAAATTCACCGACGTCTGTTTTTGTGTTATGATTTCCCGAGTAGAACTCATAAGCAGATACGTCTGTTGTTTTTGTACTAATGCAAGACGAGGGAATCAAAATGGCGCAATAAAAATATTTAATGATCACCAGTCACTTTAAAATTTCATCATTATCTGTTAAAACAAATTCGTGCAGCTATTTTCATTATAAAAAATTATCAGTTTAGTCCCCTGATATTGCACCTTGCAGTTACACCATTCACACTTGATGAAATATGCGATAATCTTTAGTGGATCTGCCATTTTTACTGAAAAGTAAGGAGGAGTTCGAAGTCTTGTAAAAAATATCTAAATATTTCCAGTGTTTAAAGTAGAAATTTCAGATAAGGGCAAAGTTCACCTTTTGTCGTAAACATAGTACATACATGTAGTTTTGTTCTATTTCGTCTCCATAATTTCAGGTATAAAATTTTCAAATAAGACTGAACTTAAGCGCCAGTATTTCTGTATTTTGACACTATTTCCTTTCCGTGTGTCACGATTTCAGACGATTTTAGACATGCATTAAAGACTAAGCTATCAAGCATCTTTTTTTTTAATTGGGGGGGGGGGGGGGAAGGGTTTATGGGAATATGTGTGAAAGCCAGGTCGATAGTGCACAGTCTTCTCGTGGCTAAGACGCTATTGGACCTACCAGAGTCTGTGGTTCGAATCCTGGTTATTCTTTTGCCAGCGTTGTTTCTCTCATGTCTGAAGTGCTTTGTATTGTGAGGGCTAGTCATACAACATTGTGCTAAATCACTTTACTGGAATAATTACTTTCAGCATTTCCTTTATACCTTTTTGCTCATTTTCAAACACAATTTTATATCAAAATCTAAAAGTACAAGCAGTCCTCAAATTATGATGAGAATACGTTCCTGGAGAGTAGGCTTAATTGGATTCAGTATAAATTGAAACGATTTTATAGCGTACATGTAAAGTTAGTGACATACTTTCCCGGCACCCGAACATTGATATTGTATTATAAAGGCATACAGTTTAAAGCTCTGAAATAATGTAAATAAAATAAATGAAATTTAGAAATATACGTATATACAAGGGGTGATTGATACGTTCTTTGCATAAGGTACAACTACTTGAAACACACAGTTGATATTAGGTGCATATGTAGATCAGGTTAATGTAAGATTAAACAACAAGTTTCAAGAAATTAGCTGCAAACCAAATTTTTTTACAGGCTACTGAAGTGGTAAGGTGTGGCAAAAATTGAGAAAATTGATAAACTTTCTCATCGAGCAGTCATTCCCTATCTCTACATAAAGGGCTTATCATCGAAGGAGATCCATGAGGATATGGTAGAGACTCTAGGAGAGAGTGCCCCTTCTTACAGCACAGTGAAGGGAGAGTCTGGAAGATGATCCTCGTCCAGGAAGACCAAGAACGGTCACCATCGATGAAACCACCTGCAGAATCCATGACATGATAATGGAGGATCGACGACTAACTGAGCGGTACATTGCTACTGAGTTGGGCATCTCACAGGAACGTGTTCATGCCATTATTCACAATGATCTTCAAATGACAAAGGTCTCTGCTCGATGGGTCCCGAAACTTCTTGAAGCTGATCATACACGACAGCGTTTCAACATGTCAAGAGACAATCTTGGCCATTTTTCTGCAGATCCTAAGAAGTTTCTTCAGCAATTTGTGACTATGGATAAGATTTGGGTTCATCATTTTCAACCAGAAACCAAAGAACAGCCAAAGCAGTGGAAACATCATGGATCCCCACCTCCAGAGAAAGCAAGGGTGGTTCTGTCTGCAAACAAAGTGATGGCTTCCATCTTTTAGGATTCAAAAGGTGCGCTATTGGTGGACTTCTTTTCAAAAGGGCGGAACGGTCACCAGGGCCTATTACGCTAATCTTGTGAAGCAACTGCGGGTCAAATTGAAGGAAAAGCGTCGAGGGAAATTGAATCATCTTTCAGCAAGACAATGCTCCAGTTCACAACTCGGCGGTGGCAATGGCTGCCATTCATGAATGCGGCTTCCAGCTTCTTGAACATCCTCCTTATTCCCCAGATTTGGCCCCATCAGACTATTACCTGTTTACCAAACTCAAAAAGGAGCTCAGTGGTCGCAAATTTGCTTCAGATGATGACATCATTCATGCTGTAGACCACTTTCTACTGGCACAGGATGGTGACTTTTACAAAGAAGGGATCCGTATGCTCTAGGATCGTTGGACTAAGTGCATAAACGTGCAAGGGGACTATGTTGAGAAATAACCCCCCAAAAATTGTCCACAAATAATCCGTTGTACGTTCGGCCGAGAACTTATCAATCACCCCTCGTATGTACATTTAACAAACAACAAGTGTGTAATGAAAGGGCGTTAGTTCTCTGGAGTCATTGGTTGAGGATCATCACGTTTTGTAAGAAAAAATGCATTGTAGATTGTCGTGGTTTTGTCTTTCTTTCTTTGAATTTCATACTAATGCCTCATAGATGCCAGAACGCTCCGCTTTGTTGTGTAACATTCCTCTCCCTAACGTGGTCACTCTCGTAGAGAATCTCATTAGTAAGAATCACCTTTGATTCACAATCATTAGTGACTAGAGCTCATCATTGAGTTTACCCGTGATTCACCGTGATTAGTGACTAGAGCTCATCATTGAGTTTACCCATGATTCACCGTTATTAGTGACTAGAGCTCATCATTGAGTTTACCCATGATTCACCGTGATTAGTGACTTGAGCTCATCATAGAGTTTACCTGTGATTCACCGTGATTAGTGACTACAGCTCATCATTGAGTTTACCCATGATTCACCGTGATTAGTGACTAGAGCTCACATGACTAGTGGAATGAGGACATTTGTCTTAAAATGAGCAGTGCAGGAATTACGTTGTAGTTTAAGGAAGAGTACAAGAACAGTTGTAAAACGTTATACATAACAGTAATTTTTTTTTTCACTTTTTTATTTTCTGGATTAAAAATCTGCGTTAGTGAATTGGACCGGCGTAAATAGAGGGCTACAATTTTAGCGCCGTCCGCCAGTGAAAATCCCAGGCATCAACTGAAAGTGCTTGCATGAATTATAACGTGTACAGAAATGAGAGAAAAAAATTATTTTGCCGCCTGCCTATGTCTTATAATAGTTTGACACCACAAGGTTCATAACTTTGAAAAACCTCGTAGAAGTTTTGTTAAATGTCTTTATTTGGGCTAATCGCAGTCGTTAATGCTTATAAATCTTTGGCGCAACTTTCGTTACAGATTATAAGTGGTAGAATAAGCCAGTAGTGTATTAAAATCTCAGTTTCTGAATAGAAGTCCTAGCTTTGTTTCAGCTTCAAAATGTATAAACTAGGAAAAAAGTAGAAAAAGCTTTATTACTTAAAGATTACACAGTTGTGACGTTTCGGCGTAACCTTAATCATACCAACAAAAAAAAAAACAAAACACACACACACAAAGGACGAAGAAATGGAGTGAAGAGAAGTACAAATTCACAAGAATGCTGTGTAAAGAAAAAAAAACTCAGATTAGGGGACCGCATACAGAAACATCTGTACGATATCAGCCAGCATGCTTTGAAACCAGTCCCGAATCATTTCAATGCCCCCAACCACAGAGGCAAATCTGATTTTCTGGTAACAGCCATCAGTGTCACGCAGATGACAGAAGCTACATAGCGCTTGAGAACATTTACATTCAGGAATATGGGAAGCTGGAACCGCATGGTTTGAACTCGTTATTCATCCACACCTAACATTCTCCTTTTCCGCAATCATAATCCCTCCCCACCAAGTTCCACTCCCTTCTCACTTGTTACATATAGAACCTCATCACAGTATCACATTAGAACCCCTCTACCCCAGCTGTTGCCAATTTCACCTTCTCCTGGCTAGGTTACCATTGTATCACTCTCTTTCTCCTCCACGGTTTCCCCACCCATCACCCTCAGTTACGATCCATCTATCACACATCACAAGTCTTCATATAAATATTCTCTACACTCCACCATGCGCAGTTCTGAACACAGCGTCGGACAAGCCACAGCTTCTTGCAAATTACAGCTAAGTGCTCTATTAATCTTATATCTTTTTTTTTTCTTTACATATCATTCATGTGAATTTATACTTCTTCTCTCTCTATTTCGTCGTCCTGTGTGGTTTTTGTATGATTAAGGCTCACGCCGAAACGTCACAACTGTGTACTCGTTAAGTAATAAAGCTGTTCTTACTTTCCCCCCCTATTTTATACATTCTGGTATCACAGCTTTACTGCAGTGGCCTCGTGTAAAGCTATATACTTATTCACTAATTATTGTGTGTTGCAGCTTCAAGGACGTTGTAGGGAAATAACAAGAAGACTTGAGACAGGACGGAAACAAGCAACTTTGAGAGTAATGACGCATTCCCTTTCACTTTTGTGTACAAGTGGTGTATGGAACCCACAAAAAAAACTTTAAATAATATGATGAAGCAGAACCTTAATATCCTTACTAATGAATGCACAATAAATAAGCTCTAATCACGTTTGAAAATGTTTTTGTACGCTTTTTGATAGACTTGGCGAAATGAGGACATAATGGATGTATTTCTAGACAATTTAAAGTTACCTACACGTGCAGTGAAGTCTGCCGTCTTATGGATGTGTAAAATGTTTTGACAGAAACCAAGATAGCTTCTAAATCCCGACCAGCAATTTAGAAGACGCTACTGGTATAGTCATTTAGATTTTGAAATTACCTACTTCTCTTGTGTCTCTTTTTTTTTCTGATTTGTTGCTTTCTAATTTCGCAGGCTTTTGTGAGCAGCGGAACAAATCTTCAACTGAATTTTGTCAATAGCTCATGGTCTGATCGCCCAGAAGATAGAGTACCTACTCAGGAATTCGTCAATTTTGATTTGGAGCCCGGGAAGGTAAGAGATGCTAATAGACCTTCTTCCTGCCAACACAAAATATGGTCTTGTTCTGGCATATTTTGACCATGTTTCTTTTCTATGTAAGGTCAGTTCAAAAGAGATTTGTATTACTAAACTTTAAACTTTCTTTAAAGTCAGCTCAACAGAGAGATTTGTACTACTAAACTTTCCTTTAAGGTCAGTTAAAAAAACAGAGCATTCGTTTTTAAGCAGTTCTCATCTGCTGTCGACAAGAATGTATTAAAAATTCATACAGAGTCATATGCCGACTTTCTGAGTCATTTGTGACCGGCCTTCCGGCCGTAAGTTGATCTGGCAGTATGTCGGCCGTAACAGGAAAAGGTGACACGCTAAGTACAGTTCACTACTATAATATGTTACAAGATGAGTAGACATGGTTACTGTCGTTTAAAAATACCAACAGAATGCAAATTATCACAGTAACTGTGTGTAAATTAATCACAAGATCTTATCTTATATATCTTATATCCTTCCCATGCCGTTAAACGTCACATAGGGCTCGCAAAGTAGTTCGCCAATTTTCTTCAGCGAGTCTTTCAACCTCATCATAGGATTTTATGCCTGTTAATTTGGCCTCTCTTAACAATGTCATCTTCAGAGTTTCACGCGGTCTGCCTCTTTTTCTTTGGCCTGTTGTGTTCCACTTGATAATGATTCACAAGATATGAATCACAAAATATTGAGTAAAAAAACATACTGTAACAACTTTCCAATGACACAAAAATATACATAAACATATTACATACACACCCAAAAGTATACATTAGGTATTTGCCAAACGATGATGAACCTTGTTTGTTCATCTCCTTATATCACGGTGAAGTTACAGCGCATGTAGAATAAATAACAAATAAACATTTGTTATTCTACATGCGCTGTAACTAATTAGTAAATTAATCACATAATAAATCATAATCATAAGCATTTCCTATTTTCTTTTGTGGGATCTCAAATGTAAGTACGAACGACTGTATAAATAGCTTGGTCGACCGTAATTAGGGCCATGATTGTATCTGAGTAAATCTAAATGAAGCTTGATCCGATCAATCAAGTGCCGTGCCGAGTGGCGTAGGCGATCATTTCTCTCCACAATTCCCTGTCTTTAGACTTGATTATGAGATCCGTTAACTTTCTTCCTAGCCACTCTGACAGCCCATCCAGTAACTTCTCTCTCTGTCTTCCTCTGTCTCTTCTTCCTTCAATTTTTCCAGTTGCCACAATGTGTTCCAATTTTCCTCTTCTCAGAAAATATCCTACAAATCTCGCTTGTCTGCCTCTAATCGTTGCTGTAATTTACCTTTTAACTTCAGCCTCTCTTAAGACTTCCTCGTTGGTTTTCTTGGCTTCAAAATCCTTCTTATGAACCACATTTCAATGACCTCCATTTCTCGCTGTACTCATGGACTATGCTTCACATCCATAAAACAAAATTGACACGATGTAACATTTAAGTACTCGAAATCTTGTTTACATTGATATGGATCTGTTGCACAAGATGTGTCTCATTGTCTGGAATGCTGACTTGGCCTGAGCACATCTGCTTTTTATTTCGTTGTGACACTTCCCACCAGTTGTTATAATCGTTCCTAAGTACTTGAATCTATCAACTTGTTTCAGTTCTGTGCCATCAATGATAATGCTACATTTTGGTGGTATTCTTTTCTTTGAGATAACCATCACTTCAGTTTTCTTTTTATTCAGGCTGAGACCTTTATTTTCACTTTCATGAACCACGATGTCCAGCAGAGCATGTAGCTCCCCTTCACTTTTAGCAATCAGAATGTGTCGTCTGCATATCTTAAGTTGTTAAGGTTGTACCCGTCAATTGATATTCCATGCAAGCTCTCTGTATTTCTCATTATGTTTTCGCTATACAAGGAGAAGAAGTCAGGACATCCTTGTCTTACTCCAAATTTTATGTCTTGTAATGCTCTTATTTGGTTCTCAACCTTCATATATATATATAGCGAGAGAGAGAGAGAGAGAGAGAGAGAGAGAGAGAGCTTGATTGGTTTAATTAAAAAAAAACGAAAACTGTATTAATTTATAGTCGACTAGATTTCTCAGTATTACAAAGGTCGAGTAATATATTGTTAACTAAAAGATAAACCGAATACTGAGTAAAATATACTCACCAAAATACGAATATTTGACGCAATATGAATGGTTGATTCAGAGGAAAATGAAAATTCCCTATAATAATCAATCTAAAATATTCAATAAATATTGTTACAATTTTTTTTAGAAGTTGAATTTATTTGGCCTGGATAATCTCTCACTGTGTCAGAAGTTTAGCGAGCTGGTGTCTACTAATTACAAATTACTAGCTTAACCTTTCTGTTTCCTATTATATCTAATCTTACCAAAAAATGTGTTACTTTGACTAAAATATGTGTACATGTAATAAAAACATTGAGTAATCCAGGAAAAGTCTTTATTTGAATATTCGAATTTTACTAATCGAGAATTCTTTTGAATAGGAATGTTTGAATTCTATTAGGTTTTGGATCTAATACAAATTCTTTTTCTAATATTCGGTACATAACTAATACTTACCAAATACATAAAACCATCGTTCATGGCACTGTACAGTATTCAGAAAGTATGTTTTCTTAGCGCTAACTAAAATATCTGTTTGTGAAAGTCAAATTCGTAAAGGTTTAGGAAAATTAATCATCCCTGCAATTTGAAAATCGCAACAACAACAACATGTTCAAAGACGAGAATGTGAAAACAGAGCGAAAAGTTACTGTCATTCAGGGGAAAAAAACACGACATTTTTATATTCTGAAAAAAAATGATTAAAAACCAGGAGCAGGAAATACGATGTAGAAACTAAATTACAGGTCTTGGAATGCACTGTTGTAGGCACAAGATCCTGACAGAATTCTGCATGATAAAAAAGTACTTATTTATTTATTTTTGCATGCTTATTTGTTTTGTTTTGTTTTGTTCTTCCTCATGACTGAAGTTAAATATCTTTTATCTCCATCCGATACGTCGAATGGCCGGGGCTGTTGTTGTTTTCTCTCGTATGTTTTCATTCGTTTCCTTGTTCCAGCTTGTTACTTCTAACGATTTTAAATATTTTACTCCTTGCCGTTGCCTAACACCTGGTGATAATAACAAAATCACGGTAAATCTGCTAGAGACTACATAGAAATAACAGCCGGTATAATAAATCGTTGAACATACAAGACCACTCACAAATTAACAGATTCAAAATTTATGATTTTGCTAATAAGCGAGAGATTAGATTATCCCAAGTTGCTTATACGAGGGGAATTTTTTGCTGTCATGTGATTCCGATAGACGACATCCGATGAGAAGAAACCTATAATATCACAAATGTGGGCAAAATGAGTCCTTGACATTGATATTAAAAATAATATGCTTTCTTCGGGTCGCACTTCAAAGCAGAATTTAATTCTAAAATTACTTGAGTATTTTGAAGTGTGAAATTGAGAAACTTTAGCTTACCTGAAAAATTTATCATGCTTGCCATTGGTTCCCTACCATTAGCTTAAACTCTTTTTGTGTGTGTGTGTTTTTTTTTTAGTTTTGACGAAATAATCCCAGATTTAGACATACGTCTACAGCTCTCAGTGCGTGTGCACTGTTTCTAGTGACGTGTATGATCTAAGAATAATTATTAATGCTTTTTTCATTGAAAGCTAACTATAATCTTCTATTATTATTATTATTATTATTACGACCCCTCGTAGATTGGCTAGCGACCTCTCAGAGCACTTATCAGCTGTCTTTACTATCTGAGTTTGGCTTCCTGTTTTCTTAAGTACTAGCCCGGTCCACTGTTTCACAAAGTAAAATCTAGATCTTGAATTCTGTTCTTCTTAGACTGATGCTCCAGATAATTTCGATGTTAATTAGTCAGTCCTGAATGTGATACATTTTTAAAGCAGCTTTTAAATTTTTTTTTTAAAATTTCCGCAGCAACTCAGAAAGTAAAAGTCAAACTGATGACCACCTTGTTCAGACATTTGACTGTGGAATCACGACTTAGACACCGGTCTACAGACTCTATAAATGAAAATTTACCTCCAAATCTTACCTTTCTAATGAGCTAATGTGATTTTCGCATGTTTATTCTTAACAAAGAGTGACCAGACAGACAATACATTCATTATTATGATCAGCCCGTCTCCAGATTTTGAAAGGAATTTCTGTTAATTGAATCTGTACAGAAGACCAAGAATTTTATTGTGTACATACTCCATTGATTTGAGTTATAGATAATCTATCTATCTATCTATCTATCTATCTATCTATCTATCTATCTATCTATCTATCTATCTATCTATCTATCTATCTATCTATCTATCTATCTATCTATCTATCTATCTATCTATCTATCTATCTATCTATCTGCCTGACAGGCATTCCAAGATTTTGCTTTTAAGAATTATTGCCTTTGACATAATCTGTCCGCATATCTCTTCCAGGCTTTTCTTGAAAATAAATAATTTGACTTGTTTATGTCTTTACCATTCCCTGTGTCACGAAGTAGGACTCTAATTTATCAATGGAGAGCAGTTTCTATCGTGCACATAGTGAATGCGATCTTTCTTATTATGTAGATAAATTGTGGGATACTCCAAGAGAAAACAATTCTAGGGCCGCAAGTAGGGAAATAGGTCGAGCACGTCTTCCCTAAAGAAGAAGATGTTTTTTAACATCGTTAAAAAAGGCCAGTTCAGTGGGCATAACATCCCTTGATAAGACTGAAAAACTCTTGGCGATCTACCATGCGAGCCATATGTGCCATTTAGTGGCGCGGGAAGGATGTAAGATAAGTCAGTCAGTCATTTGCATGTCCCTTGCGGAACTTTGCCTCCCTAACAGCTCTCCTGTAGGCCTCTCGGTTGTAAGAAAGATGTCCTGCTGCTGATGCATTCTTTTGCAGATTATCAACGATGTCTTGCAACCATCTTCGCCTTGGTCTTCCTTTCTTTCTTTTCCCCATTATGTACACTTCCAATACGGTCTTCTCTAGATTATCATGATGTTTAATGTGTCCAAAATATTTAAGTTGTCTCTGTTTAATCCTCTTTACTAGCCAGCCTTCTTCAATATTAAATTCTTGTAGTATGCATATATTTGTTCTTTTTTTGCATCCGTAATATTTGAAGAACTCTTCTGTAGTATTTACATTCAAAGGTATTTATGTGTTTCTCAGCTGTTTTGTTAAGTGTCCAGGTCTCACAGGCATGTGTTGCGATGGGAAAGATGTATGCCCTTAAAAATCTTATTTTTGTAGTTCTGTCTGTTCCTCTCTACAACTGCTTTTGTTGTTTTACTTTCTGAAGAGTGATAGATATCCTCCTTTTAATTTCCCTCATTGTATCTCCATTATTAGTTAGTAGTGATCCAAGATATTCAAAACTTTCCACTTCTTCCAATTTTTCCTCATTGATATATATTTCAGATGCCTTATTTGTTTTGTCAGTTGTCATCAATTTATTTTTCTTCGCATTGAGATAGAACTTTTGTTCTTACGGACTGACATAATTAGTTTTTCCATTCTTTTTATGTTGTGGTGAGTAATACTGTGTCATCAGCATATCTAATCTCTGGTATTTCATAACCTCCAATTGTTATGGCATCGTAATATTCTTTGTCTACATCTTCTCATATTCCTCATTATTTTGTAAGGCGACAATATGCACACCTGACGGACCCCTTGTTTTATGTCAAACCAAGTTGTTGTTTCACCATTTATTCTTACTGCTGCCTGTTGGTCTAAATACAGCAATTATGTTAATTGTATCAAATGTGTTGGAAATTGTAAGATAAGTATGGAAATAAAATTGTTTAAAAGAATGTTGTTCTTGAAACTCCGGGACTGTGAGCAACTGAAACACAAACTGTCGTGGTATTTTTTTCTTGTTATCGCTCAGGCAATATGAAGAAACGAGGAAGCTTGAAGAAAAAGTCTTAGTGATGTAAGTTCTACGCAGGAAATCTGTGCCACTTATAGAAATTTTGAGGCCAAAAAATAATAATAATAATAATCAGATAGGAAAGCAAAACTACATAACATCACCGACCAGTGATTCCCAAGTTTTTCAGATCTGGGACTATTGAAACCAATGATAATTCACTGTCCCCATCTACATCATTATTCCTCCACAATTTGGTAATAAATTACATTATTTCTGTATTTATACTATTACAAGGGGGGGGGCGGGGGAGTAGGGGAGTAGAAAAAAGACAGGACTGAGAAATTTCACAACGTGGCGTGATACATCAGTGGGCACAGTATCTATATGATGAACATCATCATGTGCTTGTAAATTGTGAAAATTTCCTATAATATGTCCCGGTCATTAGTTTGAAATGTGTAACAAGAAGAAAGAAATGCAGCATTAAATACGGCTAGAAAGATAAACAAGGGGGGGGGGGGAAGAAAGATGGGACAAAAAGAAAAAAAAACTGAGAAAAAGAAAGAGACAGACGAAGGAAGATAAATAAAAGGACAATAACAAGTAAACGAGAGAAACAAAAAATGCAGAAAAAAAGCGGAAGAGAGGAAGAGAATGGAGCTGAGAAGAGAATGGAAGACGAGAAGAGTAATAATGAGTGAAAGAAGATAAAAAAAGATAATAAGTAAAGAACGAACGCACTTTTCAGTCATCAAGGAGTGAATAATTGGGTCCATCTAACAGTTTGGATGAGGAGAAAGCAATAAATAAATAAAAATAAGGGAAAAAAAAGAATAAGGTAGACAGCAGACTTAAATGTTCAAGATATCTTAACATTCTTTGCCGGCTTTATCTGTAACTATGTGTAGACAGAGACTGAGCAGTTGAAGTTTAGTGTCACACGGGCACTTAAAAAAAAATTAAGACAATAATTTGTGATTGATGAATGCGGGAAACTCTCTACTGTAGAGAGCGGAGCAGAAACAGAACCCTGCATTTATACAGTTCTATATAAGATTCAGTATACACATAGACTGTGTAGTCTGATGACATTGTGGAAAACCCTTTTTTTAACACATGAACACTTGTGTTAACTGTATGCTTCTGTGTCTGTGTAATTAAGAGAGGTTTTGGTTAAAAGATAAGTTAGAGGATGGAGTTGAAGTTGAATCTACTTCATATTGTTTAAATAACAGAAGTAGTGGACATATTAAAGATTAAAGAGAGGATTAAAGTGAGAATACTTAAATATTTTGGACACATTAAACGTCATGATAATTTAGAGAAGACCATATTGGAAGGATACATAATGGGAAAAAGAAAGAGAGGAAGACCAAAACGAAGATGGCTGCACGACATCGTTGACGGTCTGCAAATGGATGCATCAGTAGCAGGCCATCTTGCTCACAACCGAGAGGCCTACAGGAGTGCTGTTTGGGAGGCAAAGTTCCGCAAAGGACATGCAAATAAATGAATGAATGAGTGGACATATTTCACTGTTGACGCAACTGACCTGAGTACTCATGTGATCGTGTGAACTTTAGATATTTATGAAGCTTATGGGAATGAATATAGAGTACCGGATTGACTATACCACGTTTGGTTTTTAGAAATCCACTGCTTGGACTGGGAGTCATTCGGTAGTATAGCTGCTGGAAAAATTCTGGTTGTGGGGAGGAGAGATAAGCTGTAATAGCATTTGGTCAAGGATATCTAAACCTTCGTATAACTGAATCAATATCTCAGAGTTAGGTCCATGATGGTTGTATGTTTTGTAGAATCTTCTAGATTGTTTTTGTCCATGACTTCAAGTTTACTCTTTGCTCGTGAAAAGTTATGTTTTGTGGTCTGGGTGTGAGACGAAGGTTTTCAACTCAGATCATTCGGAGTTTGACTGTAAAACGCGGATGCTGTGTTAGTGTCGTCTTGCTGGAAATGTTTGTTCAAGTTAGTGTAAGTTTGAAGCGCGTGGATATATAGATGAAAGTTACTTGATTCTCATGACGCTAACATTAGCTAGCCAGCAGCGCAGAATCTTGTTCGTGATGGAATTTTGTATTGTTAGAGACGTCACTTGACATATCTTGTCTGCTCGATTCATCTTCATCATCATCGTGTTACGTGTAATAAACGGTTGTGGGTGCTAAGATAATGCGGTCTTGACTGAGAGTCCTATGTGCCAGTTTGTGAACGTGCTGGGATTGTCCGGTGAAGAATATAACATTACAGGGGAATGTTCGTCGTGTTGTTACTACATACCTGCAACTTAGTCACACCACAATGTGGCACAGTCAACAAATGTGTTTATAGTCACACCACAATGTGGCACAGTCAACAAATGTGTTTAGAACCAGCATTCAAGATCATCAGAGGAAGTCATAAGTATATCTGACGATGAAGCTAAGTCTCAGAGATGCCATTTTCCAGATTTCACTCCGTGCAAGTGATCTCTACAGGACTTCCACCCATGTTGCCCATTGGTCTTGGTGTGCCTGTTGGACTGCCTTCTGGACCCACGTATCATCCTCTGAATTCTTTACTTCGCTGATAATCATGTCATTTCTTTCTTTACAGGCGATCTTTGACCACCATTTGATTTCATCCCTTGACGATCTGTCTCTAACATACTTCCTAATTCAGAAACGATTATATGTAAAACAAAACAGGATGTGCCTTTGTACTTGTAAAGCACAGACACACTTGAGTTTCTGCTAAATATAGACTGATTTTTGCTTCTTTAGTCTTATGTCACGAGTGAAAGAAAAGAATAGACTTGCACAAAATAATAAACAAAAAGAGATCCGGTTGTTGTGATATTAATAAGAAGTTACGAGAATTCACCAATTATCACATTTAGCCTAGGTCACGATTTTATGCAGGAAGGATTTGATGGGAACTATATTCTCACGAACTACTTTGCGAGCCCTATGTGACGTTTAACGGCACGGGAAGGATATAAGATATAAGATAAGATATTCGCATAAGATTCTAGCTATGTTTGGCAACAGTAGCTAGGGGAAACAACTTTTAGAGCTTCAGCTAACAAATATTAGATAAGTACTGATGTCAAACATTTCGCTAATTTTTCTATGTGAGAATTTTAGCTTGTAATATATTTGTCGTTTTCACCGCAGGAAACAGTTTTACAGCATGTATCTATCAGCGATTGTGAAAGTTGCTAAGCATAATTTTGTTGCGCAACTTCTTACACCGTGCTCCATGTTTTATTATCAGCAACAGTGAACAGTAACAATGAAACATTCATCCTCGTAGTTTAGTTCTGGTCTGCCTTGTGGAATTCCTTCCTCCAGTTCTCTGTGTAGATTCGATTACTTGTACCAATCATTTTAATCTTCTGGTACTTAGTGCTGTGATCATGGATGCTAGGTTAGCACCCTGCACTATCTCGTACTTAACCTTGCCGCGTGATATTAATTACTCCGGCAGCGAAGACAGAAAACGAATAAGAGCCTTGGTCTTAAGTGTTCTGATTTTGATATGGATCAGAGCATTTGTCTTAAGTGTTAAGTGTTCTGATTTTGATATGGATCAGAGCATTTGTCGTAAGTGTTCTGATTTTGATATGGATGAGAGCATTTGTTGTAAGTGTTAAGTGTTCTGATTCTGATATACTATGTTATCCCCCCCCCCAACAAATGTTTGCATGTCCAACTCTTTCATTACTTTGTTAGTTAAGAGAGATCATGGCAGTAACTGTTGATGAAAATGGCCTTAAGTTTTGAAGTCAACTCAGCGCAATTATGTCTGTCCGGGAAGCACTCTTTTGTTGAAAGTGAGAATGAATCAGAAATCCGGGTCCAGCCGCAGAGATACCTCACCACCGTGACCGACATCGTAGGTAGGCTTTCGTCTTGTCCCTGGACCGGACTAAAGTAAATAATGAGCAGCCACTTGCGCCAGTGAGTAGCTCATCACGGACTTATTTAAGCCCATGGTAGGAGCGCAGTAGATTCACAAGAGATTGATTGATTGATTGATCTTTATTTCAAAAGGGTTAAGAATTGGGCACGCAGGCCCGTCTGACATTCTGCAGGAACAAGGTCACAGACATATGTGTCTCCATTTTTTTTTTTACTTAAACTGTCAGCGGTGTTTTAATCAGTCTTAGTCTTCAAGTTTCTATTGCTTGCTGTGCCAAAAATAACTTTAATGATAGATTACTAGATCAATTAAATTGATCACGCCAGATGTAGTAACATATTATCAAGTACTTTTCATTTACTCAATTGCTTACTTTTTATAATTTGGGTTCCTGTTCATTTTTTATGATGCAAGCCCTTTTCTGCTTCTTTCATATGTATTTCCTGTCGCTTATCTCCCTTTGCCCCATAAAAAAAAACACCCGCCACCCCCAGGTCATTTTATGTCCAATGAATATTTATTACCATTTTCATTTTTGTGTTTGTTGGTTTGTTTTAACCGAATCCTTTTTCTTTGTCATTCTCACTCTTTCTCATATTGTTATATGTTCCACGTTATTTTATTTGTCCAAATCATTCCTAATATTCTCATATAAAAGGCACATCTCTCTGACATCTCTATTACTCCCTGCTTACAGTTCACAGAGAAATGTACTCAGTGAAGAATAATGCGGGACTAGGCTCAACGTTCTGTCGCCATCTCAAGAGAAAAAGAAACGGGCTGATTCATTCATTCATTCATTCATTCTTTTGCATGCCCCTTGCGGAACTTTGCCTCCAAAAAAGCACTCCTGTAGGCCTCTCGGTTGTGAGCAAGATGGCCTGCCGCTGCTGCATCCATTTGCAGATCATCAACGATTTCTTGCAGCCATCTTCGCCTTGGTCTTCCTCTCTTTCTTTTTCCCATTATGTATCCTTCCAAGATGGTCTTCTCTAAATTATCGTGACGTTTAATGTGTCCAAAATATTTAAGTTTTCTCTCTTTAATCGTCTTTACTAACCAGCCTTCTTCAATATTAAGTTCTTGTAGAATGGATATATTTGTTCTTTTTTGTGTCCATGATATTTGAAGAACTCTTCTGTAGCATTTACATTCACACGGGCTGATATAAATGCAAAAAAACAACAACAAAAAAAGGATATAAAAATATTCAGCGCTACCTTTTACTTATGATGTTAAACAATTATTTTATGACACCGTGTCCTCCAGACTTGATACATTACATTTCTGCCAGTCGCCTGCACGGGACAGCAGGGGGGGTGGGGAATGAGTGACAATAATAAATAAATGATATAGAAGGGCGGGGTGAGTCACAAAATGAAAAATCTTACATACAGTAAACCGACGCGTGGTACAAGAAGCTCCCACGGGGGAACAGAAGTAAGGGGAGACCAAAGGAGACATGGAGAAGAAAAACAGAGAGGATGCTGAGCAATAGAGGGCTCACCTGGGCAAGAACGGAAGGAAAAAAAAAGCAAAGGACAGGCGTTTGCGGAAAACCCTTGCGGAAGCCCCATGTGCCATGGGCCCTTAAGGTTCACACAGAGAGAGAGAGAGAGAGAGAGAGAGAGTACTGAAAGTCTCAAAAAGGCTACAATGGCAACGTTCATCTCGTAGCAAAAGTCCGGTTCTTTCATGACAAGAAATAACTGATACAGATCCTTGTCTGTCAGGAGAATTAAAGCTGGTAGAAAAGCATTATCTGTATCCCAGGTTGTCAGCGACTGTCTGTCTGAAAACTCCACCCCATCCACAGAACAAAGTTGCTTGTACAGCAAAGACTGCTGCTAGATCAGTGCGAAATATAACCGGTTAATCGCCCTTCTTAATTATGTGCTCCATACAGTTTAAACATTTAATTCTATCATTCACTGGTGGCATCTAGTTGCTAAGAACTTAGAAGGGCAATTAAACGATTCCTTGTCTTAAAAACAAGATTTTTAAGGGCATGCATCTTTCCCGTCGCAACATATGCCTGTGAGACCCAGAAACTTAATAAAACAGCTGAGAAACGCATAAATCCCTGTGAATGTAAATGCTGCAGAAGAGTTCTTCAAATATCATGGACACAAAAAAAGAACAAATATATCCATACTACAAGAATTTAATATTGAAGAAGGCTGGCTAGTAAAGAGGATTAAACAAAGAAAACTTAATTATTTTGGACACATTAAGCGTCATGATAATTTAGAGAAGCCAGTCTTGGAAGGATACATAATGGGAAAAAGAAAGAGAGGAAGACCAAGATGAAGATGGCTACAGGACATCGTTGATGATCTGTAAATGGATGCATCAGCAGCAGGGCATCTTGGTTACAACTGAGAGGCCTACAGGAGTGCTTTTTGAGAGGCAAAATTCCGCAAGGGACACACAAATGACTGACTGACAGTTGCCAGGAGTACTTCCGGGTGACGTGCAATATGGCGGGGGTTTTTTTAACGCTCTTGCTGGCATGCACAGATCAGCCGGATTTCGCTTGATTCGTCTCATATCCTGAACCAGGAGTCGGGCATAAGGCTAGCGGTTGTTATCATGAGATCCACCTAGAACCGATTCTAGATAGGAAAAAAAGGACTTGTTATGGGAACTCGCAAAAAAACCAACTGAGCATCAGGGATACCATGAGCGAACAAAAACCTGTCTCATCTGTAATCAGAAAAAGGAGATGTACATACGTCGGTCACGTGATGGGAAGAAATAGTCAGAGAATCCCAAAACAATCTGTCAAATGGAACGCAACAGGCCGAAGAAAAAGGGATCGACCATGTGAAACTCTAAATAGGACATTGTTAAGAGAAGGCAAATTAGTAGGCATAAAATTCCTTGAAAAGGTTGAAAAGCTCGTTGAAAACAGGAAAACTTGGCGAACTACCATGCAAGCCCTATGTGACGTTTAACGGCACGGGAAGGATGTAAGATGTGAGTTGTGCTAAGAAAGTCAACTAAAATGGTTGGCCTTTTAGACAAGTTTTCGAGGAAAACAGTGAGGATGTCCGTGTTCTTCTGCTGCATGCAGAGATGAGATGACCCTCTAAGGGCAATTGCTTTCGCTGTATTTTTGTTTCCTGAAACGTTATCATCACTTTTTTTTTTTGGGGGGGGGGAGGAGTTGGGGGTACCAATCATAAGATGTCAGCTTAAACTCTCACTCCAAGTACACTCTTTTTTGCCTTCAGACAATATAAACTCTCACTCCAAGTACACTCTTTTTGCCTTCAGATAATGTAAACTCTCACCTCGAGTACACTCTTTTTGCCTTCAGATAATGTAAACTCTCACTCCAAGTACACTCTTTTTGCCTTCAGATAATGTAAACTCTCACCTCGAGTACACTCTTTTTGCCTTCAGATAATGTAAACTCTCACTCCAAGTACACTCTTTTTGCCTTCAGATAATGTAAACTCTCACTCCAAGTACACTCTTTTTGCCTTCAGATAATGTAAACTCTCACCTCGAGTACACTCTTTTTGCTTCAGATAATGTAAACTCTCACCTCGAGTACACTCTTTTTGATTTCACACATTATAAACTCTCACCTCGAGTACACTCTTTTTGCCTTCAGATAATATAAACTCTCACTTTTTTTTAGTACATTCTTTTGTTGTCGGTGAACTGAAGAAACGTCTTCTTGTCTTAGTGAGGCAATGGCACAAGCAAAATTCACTCAGTTTGAAACGTTTTTTGGACGCAGTCTTCACGTAAGAGATTTTGCATTAAGAGATACGTGAGAGATTTTTCAAAATGGGAGGAACAATTGAAATATGTTTTTGATGCTTTTCGGTCCACATATTTGACTGAATGTAAATTTAGCACTGTAGTTCAACTAATAAAAATAGGAAACAGACTTGGCGTGACAGCAAACAGTGGAACTTCCACTGTCACTGTCCAGTTTGAGGCCGGAGAAAAGAAAACTTGCACAATAATACCAGGCTCACGAATTACGTAAAAATCATGAAAACTGTTGTGAATGATTTATCACTAATCCGCTTTATTTGTTATTTATTTTGGTTTATTATTTTTGTATTACTGTTTATGCTTTATTACTTTCTTAATTTGAGAACATATGGAATTCAGAAGTTATAATTTGAAAACCAAGTTAAGATTATTCAGTTCAAATGTAATATTCACCCTCATTTATGCATGTGAAAGCTGGAAAACAACTAAAGAAATAGACAAGAAATTAGACTTTTTGAAAACAAATGCTTAAGGAAAATACTCGGCATCAAGTGGAAGAAATTCAAGAACAATGCAGAGATAAGACAGATGACTGAACAACAACTATTCTCATGGGTGATCAGGAAGAGAAGATGGACATATGTTGGTCACGTGATGAGAAGATGCGATCAGAGAATCCCAAAACAAGCTATCAAATGGAACACAACAGGCCGAAGAAAAAGAGGTCGACCACGTGAAACTCTAAAGAGGACATTGTTAAGAGAGTCCAAATTAATAGGGATTAAAATCCCTTGATGAGGTTGAAAAGCTCGCCGAAAACAGGAAAAATCGGCGAACCACCTTGCGAGCCCTGTGTGACGTCTAACGGCACGGGAAGGATATAAGCTAAGAATTTGAGTAATACTTTAGACTTTTAAAAGAAAATCGCATTGTCCTCTTCAGTATTTCGAATTTATTATTATGATTATTATTGGCTTATTTTTCTCCATTCCTCATTCACTCGGTAATTTTATCGATTAAAACCAATAACAGTATCAAATAATGCTTTTGTTAGATTAATCTAGTGTATCAGGAGAATAAATGTTTGATTATTGTCTCTTTTTTCTTCAGTCTCACTTCTAAGACATTTAAAAGACATTTAAAAATGAATTGGTTTGCGACTGAAAAGTACACACCAGTTCAATATGTTCACAGAAAAGCAAAACAATATATTTGCGGTAGAAAATGTGTGTCTTTGTGTGTGTGTGTGTGTCTTTGTGTGTGTGTGTGTGTGTGTGTGTGTGGGTGGGTGGGTGGGTGGGTGTGTGGGTGTGTGTGGGTGGGTTGGAAGAGAATAAAAGTTGAGGGGGAAAAAAGCTCAAAGGAGCCAGGGCTGAAAAAAAACCCATCAAGAATGGCTGATTTAATGAATCTCACCGCAACTATTTCACTTTCTATGGTGCTGCTTTAGTTTCATGTTTCTTTGCTCTTACATCTAATGCTTCTTTCTGATTTTTTTTTTTTTTTGGTCCCTATTTCTGAGGGGCTAGCTTGGTTAAAATGGAAGGATCCAGTGACTTCTTCTTCTTCAGGTTCCCTGGAACTGTGAATTGGTATTCTTTGCAGTCGACGCGGTGAGGATGTTGAGGTACAACATCGTATCGGATTGGGAGCGGGTCATGGCAGCCATTTGTTTTTCAGACCCTGAGTGGAGCTAAAAACTAGGGGGTGTGCAGTACTTCTTTAGCAGGCTCCACCACCATGGGGACTTTGGCGATCTCTGACCCGTTAGCTAGGCTAGACCTGTTACTGAGGGCACCAACGGAAAGGCGGGACAGGGTCTTGGTCAGTTATAGTTAGCCAAATCTGACACTAGCCTGTCAGCTATGGGTTGCTGTGACCTCCCCCCCCCCCCGCCCCCCCCCCCAAACAGGTTAAGATTCTATCTTAAGTGCTCAGGAAAATGAGTACATCTCATGATATACTCGTATTCCTTTGCAGAACTTTGCCTCCCTAACAGTCCTATAGGCATCTCGGTTGTAAGCAAGATGCCTTGCTGCTGATGCATCCATTCCTAGATCTTCAACGACGTCTCCTAGCCATTTTCGCATTGGTCTTCCTCTATTTCCTTTTCCTATTTTGTGCCCTTCCAAGACTGCCTTCTCTAAATTATCATGACGTTTAATACCGAACTATACCTTTATTTTCCTATATAAACAGGTTCACTTAAAATCTCAGTTCATTCTCAACGGCGTGTGCGTGGTGTGGAAGGGCTGGGTTGACCTCGTCCGGTTAGACGGTGTGGGATGTCTGGAGTTCGATGAGGAGAGAGCTGAGGTAAGTTTTAGTACATTTAAAACGCCTGTACAACACATCACACACGGCAGTTCCCACAGAGGAAAGTTACCCGCTCTAAAATGAGTATATTCACAATCATAATCCAAGCTCATGTCTCCGAGAACAAAAAATATTCACATTTCAAGAAGCGTTCTCATTTGATAACCATAAACAACCACATAACAAAATCTCACGGCTCAACACGTTAATGGTATTGTATTAATGAAATGAAAATCTTGCAGAAATAACGAAGGAGGGACATAAGGCTCATGTTTTATCTTTGTTACAAATAAAATAAACCACCACAAACAGAACATTTCAACAGAACTGCATCGACGACAGAGGAAGGAAGACAATACTTACATATTGTATGTAATATGTCATCAGCATTTCTGTTAAACAGGTTCCATAAAACAGACATTTGGTAGTTTTATGACTAGCAATTATGACGTTTTCTTGTAGCCATAAATATAATTTTTAAAATAAGAAAAGACAGCAGAGCTGAATTTATTGTTTGGCTTTTTTTTTTTTTTTTAGCTATCTGAGAAGAAATACTTCTGTTTACAAGTAACCTACGAATATTATTTCAGTAACCTCCACCACAACTTAGACATATAAGTTTGAGATACTCAACAATTCATACCAAACGCGTACCTTTTTTCTAATACACTTAGTGGCAAAGGCAAGTTTTATATTTTCCCTAGCACACATGAGCTCATTATAAAGTCTTTGTACATTTTCACATGCCACTAACTGCTTTTTTCTACAGGAAGAAGTGATATCACTTAACTTGAATTGTAGTAACTTTTTCAGTTTTTCACATTTAATAACACTTTTATTAAAACATTCTACACATAAAATATCATTTGATTTATCTCAAATTTATAAACGTCACTTTGAGTTATAAGGTCAGTTTGAAGACCCCCCGCGTATGTGTGCTTGTATGTTACTGAGGCATTCGTTAAGCCAGTGTTGTGCCTTGATGAGCACGATGATTCTGATTTGTGCATTATCTTGAAGCCGTGTTTTCTGAGTGTTACTGGATTAGTTATCCACTGACTCCATCCATTCTTCACATTTCTGGATTAGTTATCCACTGACTCCAGCCATTCTTCACATTTCTGGATTAGTTATCCACTGACTCCATCCATTCTTCACATTTCTGGATTAGTTAATCACTGATTCCAGCCAGTCTTCACATTTCTGGATTAGTTAATCACTGTCTCCAGCAATTCTTCACATTTCTGGATTAGTTAATCACTGACTCCAGCCATTCTTCACATTTCTGGATTAGTTAATCACTGTCTCCAGCAATTCTTCACATTTCTGGATTAGTTAATCACTGACTCCAGCCATTCTTCACTTCCAGGCTCTTTCAAACCTAAAGTTAGCAACAAACTGATACGGAAGTCATGCCAGTCCTGCGTAACACTTGATTTGAGGATTTATTGACGAAATGGATGAAAATGCAGATGGCGATGACGATAAATAATGAGAAATATAAAGAACATGCCAGGAATATCAGCTGGCAGGTACAACCTTAACAACTTAAAGATATGTAGACGACACAGTCCTGATTGCTAAAAGTGAAGAGGAGCTATAGGCTCTTCTGGACATCGTGGTTCGTGAAAGTAAAAATAAAGGCCTCAGCTTGAACAAAAAGACTGAAGTGATGGTCATCTCAAAGAAAAGAATACCACCAAAATGTAGCATTACCATCGATGGCACAAATCTGAAACAAGTTGATAGATTCAAGTACTTAGGAACGATTATAACAACTGGTGGGAAGTGTCACAACGAAATAAAAAGCAGATGTGCTCAGGCCAAGTCAGTATTCCAGACAATGAGACACATCTTGTGCAACAGATCCATATCAATGTAAACAAAATTCCGAGTACTTAAATGTTACATCGAGTCAATTTTGTTTTATGGATGTGAAGCATGGTCCATGAATAAGAGAGTACAGCGAGAAATGGAGGCCATGGAGGTATGGTTTATAAGAAGGATGTTGAAGGTACCATGGACAGTCAAGAAAACCAATGAAGAAGTCTTTGGAGAGGCTGGAGTTGAAAAGCAAATTATAGCAAAGATCAGAGGCAGACAAGCGAGATTTATAGGACATTTCCTGAGAAGAGGAAAATTGGAACACAAACTGTGGCAAATGGAAAAATTGAAGGAAGAAGAGACAGAGGAAGACAGAGAGAGAAGTTACTTGATGGGCTGCCAGTGTGGCTAGGAAGAAAGTCAACGTCGGATCTCATAATCAAGTCTAAAGACATGGAATTGTGGAGAGAAATGATCGCCTACGCCTTGCGGCATGGCACTTGAATTGACGACGATGATCTGACCGCCGGCAGGTTTGCCCTGCCACATCATACTTGCAAAACTACAAAACAGGTATAAACATCCATTTTCTCGACAGGGACACCGCAAAAACCATCTACTCAGCTACACGTCCAAATGTAGACTGACTTACCACTCAGTCTCTCCCACAATTCTCTGTCACAGGTTTCTCGGCCCACGTGACGTTCTAGAAGGATCTCAGCCGACCACGGAAAAGTTCAAAAAGAGAATAATAAAAATTGCCCTTTCTATAAAGGAAAAAAATCCAGTTATCTCCCATACCGCTGCAAGTTAAACAACACATTAAATCAAGTCTTGTCATCAGTAAACACATTTAAGTTCCATGCTTTTTAAACATGTAAGTCATAATCTACATCTGTGTTTTATATGAAGTTATTTCTTCTTCTCCCTCTCTCCTCCTCCTCCTCCTCACATAGTAATTAAAACGGTATCAAAATAATAAGTACATACTTGTAGGATTAGATAAGGTTCAAACCAGAATGAAAACTTATTAGACAGGGTACAAAACAGAATGAAAACCCATTAGATAGGGTACAAAACAGAATGAAAACCCATTAGACAGGGTACAAAACAGAATGAAAACCCATTAGATAAACATAATGAAAAACAAAAACGATATGATGAACTTTGGTAACTATCACTTTTTGTTGCGCAATACTGCTCTGTTTTTCTTTGTTATGTTACCCAATATTGTAGGATGTACCTTGTCATTACCAAACGCTGTCGGGTTTACCTTTGTCATATTATCAAATACTGAGAAGTTTACCACTGTCATTTTATCAAATACTGTACGGTTTATCCTTGTCATATTACCAAATGTATGGCTTACCCTTGTCATAGTATCAAATACTGTACGGTTTATCCTTATCAAATACTGTACAGTTTATCCTTGTCAAATTATCAAATACTGTACGGTTTACCAATGTCATATTATCAAATACTGTAGGGTTTACCCTTGTCATATTACCAAATACTGTACGGTTTACCCTTGTCATATTACTGAATACTGAGATGTTTACCTGTGTTAAAAGCAGAAACTGCCGCGGTCTTCACTAACACCAATGTCAGGGAATCAATACCTTGCACTCATGCTTTCATATTGCCATTGTTTTGTGTCTGACTAAGGCTTATCTCTAACCAGCATGTCAGTGCTAACATCGTCAGCATTTGATCAAGCCGCGAGAGTTCCATTAAATGCTTCGTTTATCTCCAGTTCCCGCGAATACATACAGGGCGAAGAGTTGAGTGGAAATTGTGTATATACTGTCCACAAAAAAAAACGCATAGCTTTATATATATATTATATATATATATATATATATATATATATATATATATATCTGAACCTTAAGTGCCCAGGGCACATGGGGCTTCAGCAAGGGTTTTCCACAAATGCCTGTCCTTCGCCTTTTTTCTGCTCTTGCCTAGGTGAGCCCTCTATTGCTCAACATCCTTTCTGTTGTTCTTCTCCATGTCTCTTTTGGTCTACCCTTACTTCTGTTCCCCTGTGGTGTCCATCTTAGTGCTATTTTTGGTAGTGAGTTGTCAGTCATTCGGAGCACAACCATCGCCAGCGTCTTTCCTCAATAATTGTTGTCAGTGGTTTCATCTGCATTTCTGCTAATAAGATGTTATTTCTTATGGTGTTTGGCCAAAATATTTTTCTAATTCTTCGTAAACATTTAGTGGAAATTGTGTATATACTGTCCACAAAAAAAAACAAACCGCATAGCTTTATATAAGCTTCATTTTTTTATATGTTATGACAAAAAATTTTTTCCCGGGTATTTCAGATCAAACCAAAAATTGCCACCAAGATATCAGGTCCATGATTTAGCTTGAATTTTACTATTCTCTTGTATAGTCAGAACGCAGTAGCTGCCCTTACTGATCACGC
The DNA here is from genome assembly GCA_009760885.1 of Achatina immaculata. Classification (NCBI taxonomy): domain Eukaryota; kingdom Metazoa; phylum Mollusca; class Gastropoda; order Stylommatophora; family Achatinidae; genus Lissachatina; species Lissachatina immaculata. Next base: position 11,319,281 of record CM019709.1, on the reverse strand, counting down.
AATTTTTTTTACCACAACTCACGTTGCATTTATGGAAAAGTCGTGATTTTTGTCGTGAGCACAACTCACTTCCCACGCAAATGAAACCCTATAAAAGGATGAGGTTACACGAACAAATTCAGTTAATTTTCAAGCAGACAATTATGGCGCTTCTATCGCAAAATTTACGAAACATTGCTATTAGTCCCCTGCAACCAGGCGAGAGTCAAAGTCAGGTTGCCAGGCATTTAAACGTGTAGCAGAGTACCATTAGTCGACTTTGGCACCGTTTCCAAGCCACTGGCTCAGCTGAAGACTGGCACCACAGTGGACGACCCAGAGTGACAACAGCAGCTGATGATCGCTTTATTCTGGTTCATCACCTCAGAAAGAGGTTTACGACAGCTTCCTTAAGTGCTCAGTCATTGCTTACAGGACGTCGTGTGTCTGATCAAACTGTCCGGAACAGACTGCATGAAGCTGGGCTGGTGGCAGACGACCTCACCGAGGTCTTGTCTTAACGAGGCGCCATCGCCAAAATCGACTTGTTAGGGCCAACCAGCATCGGCTCTGGACAACTGACAATCAATGGAGACATGTCTGGTTTAGTGACGAATCTTCCTTTTTGTTGTACCCCCATGATATGCAGAGAAGGGTCTACTGTAGGCCAAATGAACGTTTTGCCCAAATTTGCGGTGATGAAGCTCCACCGCAAGGTGGTGGAGGTGTAATGGTATGGGGAATGATCAATTTCACCAGGAGTCCATTGGTGCAGAATGAAGGAGGCTTGAATGCACAACGATACGTCTATGAAATTCTTCGACCCCATGTCCTTCCATTTTTGGCTATACAAAGGTCTGTGTTTCAACAGGACAACGCCAAACCCCATTCTTCACGGTTCACCACACAGTTCCTGACTGCCAACATTCTCACCCTTCCCTGTCTCCAGACATGAATCCGATCGAGCACCTATGGGATGAGCTGCAAAGACGTGTTTGTCGCTGAAACGTTTCTCCAGCCAATCGTCGTGATCTGTGGAATAGTGGGCAGCCATCCCATAGGCGCACATCAGACATCTTATCGCATCTATGACCAGGAGATGCCAGTCACTGATCGATGCAAGCGGAGGAGACACACCATACTAAGTTGAGAACCTCTGGGGCTAACAAATTCTCGTCACACATATGCAAGAAACTGTCAAGAGAGTTTTTAAACCCTTAGGTATTATTGTGTGTAATTTGAAAATTTTATTCATTCAATTTTAAAAACTATATAATATCAAATTTATGGCTAAAATTGGGTCATCGGTAGTTATGCGTTTCTTTTTTTGGACAGTATATTTCAAACTGATGTGTGCAAGACAGAATCTGACGCAGCATTACACTGCACAAAACACCATCTCCTCGACCCCACTACAAAAACCATTGACACAAGTCTGGTAACTATTAGAAGCTGGCTATAGGTAAACATACAACGGATATGTTTGTACAGCCAATACAGAAGAAGGAATTTGTGAATGGTTTCAGACTGAAAAAGTCGTGAAACAACAATGTATATTAATTCCCTTGCTTTTTGGAATTGCCACAGACTTCATTATAAAAAAAATGTTGCACAGATAAAACGAGTACTGATTGGGTACATGAGACCCAACTAGAAGATCTTGATTTTGAAGATGACATAATTCTTATCACTGACAATGTGAATTCGATGCAAGAAAAAAACAGATAGACTGTCTTCACTGGCTAGCAAAATAGGACTTGAAATTAACAAGAAAAAAATAATAATGAAACTTCCCATTAATCAAGAAGGAAAAATGTACGTAGAAGGAACAGCTGTTGAAGAAGTATACCAATGTGCATACCTCGGCGGCTACACTGACAACTAAAGAAATAGACACTAAATTAGACTATTTTGAAAACAAATGTATGAGGAGAATACTCTGTATAAAGTGGAACGAATTCAAGAACAACGCAGAGATAAGAGAAATGAGAGAACAACAACCTGTCTCATGGCTGATCAGAAAAAAGGAGATGGACATATGTCGGTCACGTGATGAGAATAAACAGTCAGAGAATCCCAAAACAAGCTATCAAGTGGAACACAACAGGCCAAAGAAAAAGAGGTGGACCACGTGAAACTCCAAAGAGGACATTGTTAAGAGAGGCCAGATTAGTAGGCATAAAATCCCTTGATGAGGCCGAAAAGCTCGCCGAAAACAGAAAAACTTGGCGAACAACTATGCGAGCACTATGTGACCTTTAACGGCAAGAGAAGGATGTATGATGTAAGATAGGTAAACATATTCTACTCACTTGTTACCGAATGGTAAAATGCACAGAGTCTTCTAACTTTTAATTTAGTCTTAATCTAATTTCTATTCCGAAATAAATACAGATCTCCAAATAAATACACTCGGCATTATCTATGTACATATCAGGCAGTCTACCTCGTAGCTATAGTGTGTTCAGTGGTTTTTCTGCCTTCTGTATAGGTTAGGCTGAGGTTATGTTTTGAAGTTTTATAAACCTTTTTCTCCACCTTTGATTCAGCCAAAGTCAGATAAAACACTCGAAAAATGGCCTCGATCTTCTTCCTCAATGTCCAAGCCATGAGCTACTTGACACGAGAGCATACTTACACAAGCATCACGGGTTTTGTCATTTTTTTCAATCCAGGACAAAAATACTCGATAATATGTAAATGTGCTTTGTTGTACACGCTCCTAGCCTTCTTCTTAATATGTTTTTTTTTGTTTTGTTACACAACGTAGTTTATAAGAACTCTAGTCCCGTACACAGCTGATTTCACAACCCGCCAGTTTCCTGGGCAAAGCAGAAGATTCTGTAGAAGCCCAGAGATCACTACAAACAGAGGATATTCAATTTCCGTATGCGAATATGACATATTTTTTGGTAAAACAGTAACAACAATAACAACAAAACGCCAAAGTGTAGAAACTAACAGCACAAACAGAACCAATGCTTAGACGAAGAATTTGCATTTTAAAACATGCACCAAGTATTTTTTGTTTGTTTGTTATGACTATGGCGCTGGCCATAAGTAGTTTCAGAGTCATATATCATTTTCGTCAAAAACATGCTGATATAGAAGGACAGATTATACACGCACATATAAAGCACTTACATTTAGAAAGAAATGCAGTGCATCACGCTTTTGGCGGAATCAATGCATGTTTTAACATTTTCCCCCACATCTAGTAATGTCCGACAAGGCAGACAACCCAAACAAACAAAAACAAATTATATAGGAGAGTTATCTCCCGTTACACATATTTGAATATTGAATACAAGTTTTCGTTTATTTTGCAGATTTCTCAAAGACTACTCCAGAATTCTTTGATTAATACAGCGAATAACCAGGAACTCATGAAAACAAAGACACTTTGTCATACTGTTCTTACAAAACGCGTGTCAAAAAGGAATGAACAAAAAAAAAAAAGCACTGACATCATCTGGACTAAAAATTCACTCCCTTTCTAATACTCTCAATCTTTTCATATCCATAATGACATAAAAAAATAGTAACAAAAGAACTAATCATATAATTGTAGAGATATGCTGTGTTTGCTGCTCAGCATGAGTTTTATCCACACATGCATCATGCCCAGTTTTTGTTGGATGGATTAAAGTGCAGTGGTCCCTAAATGGCCTGTCCTCTCAGATTACTGATTCCTTCCAGGCAATCATCTGCTCAGTTGAGCACAGAATTAAAAAGATGGCCATTAAGGGCACAAAAAATGTCCAAACAATGAACTGACAGAAGAAAACTAGAAGAAAGGTTGAAGAAAGTTTTTGTTCCTGCCAAGAACCTGCCTTACATAACCCTTTTTGCTCTGTTACATGCATAACTGAATCCGTGGCTTGCAGACAGCTTGCCCTTCATACAGACAATGAAGTGTAGAAAGACAAAGAAGAAAATCAATATTTAGTGGGGTACATGAATGTTGTTCAGCTGTCTTACATTATTTGCCAGCATTCATACAAAATGGTTGTGAGATTTAGCTGAGAGCTAAATGTCCTCTTTTCTAACTGGCACATGCACACCAAGATGCCACCTTTCTTTGCTTCTCTGTGATCTTCACAAGCTTGAATGCAATTAAGAAACTTCTTTATTTCTTGTGTTTATGTTCAGCAGCTGATTATTTCATTTCTTTCATCGCCCTTCAGTTTCCAGGATAAGAAATCTCTTAAGATCTGTGCTTTGTGTGCGGGTTCCTCTTGTCATGTCAGCTGCTGGCCACCGCTGATGGGGTATAATGGTAGGGCTGACAGGGTTTCCATCTTGAGAGCTTTTTATTTTAATTACAGACAAAAGGGCAGGTGATTTTGATCATAGCAAATTTCATCTGGGCATGCCCTTGTTAGAAGCAATACTTTGACTAAGGCATCTCCGCTTACCGTTTCTGAAAAATTAGCACGGATAATGGATGGCAATATGGCACATACAGGAGGCCAGGCACCTGGGCTAACAGATGGGATAGTGCATGTGTCACATGGTGTGCTTCTAACAGAAGATTTTTTTTAAAAGTTTCTCTTTTAAGTGCTTTATTTAAGATTAAAGACAACTTTAGAGAGCAGATGTTCAATGGTTGAGCTTGTGAATGTGGCATGTGCAAATCACTTCGTCTCTTTAGATTATTTCAACCCTTTTAGGTTTCCTTGTAATTCCAAGTGTTCTTTCTCTTGCTGCAGGTTGAGGATACATTACTAAGAGAACAGATTGAACAAAATAATAGATGGGTACAAGAGCTTGAGGAAAGACAAAGACAGTGGCAGCAAGAGCGACAGGCAGCAGCAGAAGCTGAGGTAGTTTAAGCCATTGATGTTATCTGAGAACACATTCAATGGCAACTCATGATCACCAATCACATTTTATAACCTTATCTGTCTCACTTATCATACCTTATCTGCTTCACTTATCACTTTCGAAATCATTTAATATATTCTTTCCCTTAAAATATTTGCTCTGTTTACAAATTCTGTCATTGTAACAATTATTCTAGATTTTCTGCTGAAAAAAAAAATTTAAAAATAAAACAGAGACTTAAAATTTATGGGCAACCATGATGTATCTGAAAGCAATGTAGAAAAACATAATAACAAAAAACCAGTTGCAATGTCAATCACTGCTGATCAATATACACAAATCACATACAAAACTGAGTATTGAAAAGAAACAGTAATAATATCACAAGATTAAGATAATCAGGTTGTGGACAATATATAAGCGATATCTGTGATATCATATTTTATGCTATATAAGTAATGCAAACTGAACATGCCTTCCTGAGTCACTTACTATATACAAGCCTGGTCATGAGATTACCAAAATATATGCTCAAAGCAAAGTGAACAGAAAAGATACAAAGCAGACATAAACAAATTTTGTGAGATCATGAGTAGTCTTGTTTGTAGTTCTCCTTATATGTTGTAAAGGTGTGGTTCCTTACAGTTGCTTTCAAATTTATATTGCCATTTTGAATTTTTCTAATATTCTATGTATGTTGTTGGTACATGTACAAAGCTATTCTCATCTCATCTTCTCAAGAACTTAGACATACATTCTGCATTTGAACATGTTTCTTTTTTTTCAAACCACATATTTCATGATTTCATGTAGTAGTTGCTTGCAGCAAAGGTTGTTAATTTTTAATATTGTTTTATTATTTATTTATTTATTATCTGAACAGCTGAAGGTCAATGTGATTTAAGTAAACATTTTTATGATATGCCATTTTCCTTGGCCAATTTATAAAGTTTTATATTATTAAAGAAAAATGTTATGAAATGTATAAATAAGTGCCACTTCTTTCATTTATTACCATTTAAAACAAATACCATTTCACACTTGTAAAGCCAAAAAACTTGGCTGAGTTTAAAATGGTTTCTCACAAGCTAGAGAATTTGAAATTATCAGTTCATACTGATAGGCTGATGTAAGACTAATATCTTCAAGTGACTTTTTAAAACTTTGTTAATAGACGATTTCTAGTCTTGCACAATTTAATGTGAGAGGTATCACAGTTCACAATTAATTATGGTTTTTTTCATTCCCGTAACTTTCTCCATGTCTTTCATTTATATCCACCATGCCAGATGAACAGACATAAATCAAATAACCAAAAAGCAAATGTCTGAATCAAGTTTGAGACAAAAATACTGGCATCCAACAGAGAGTTCTTCACGTTTTCTTTCATTTCTGTAACAGTAATGCCTAAAATTCGGATAATATCAACGTTATTTTTGAAACAGCTGTTGGCATCATATTTTGTGTGTAAAATGTTTGATTTGTGTCAGCCTGCGCTGTGTCGGACATGTGTCAGTTACCATTCAATGTATGTCGAACTGTTTAGCTATTCCATCTCCAAACTACTTACTAACTACTACAATATCGCGCAGACTTAAGCGAGCTGTTTTTTTTTTTTTTTGGGAACCGCAGTTTGTGACAAAGTTTTAATGAAGCACAGGGCATGTTTTATTATCAAATTTACCGCCGCTGGAAAACGAGTTCTTTAAAGTGTAGCAATTTGCGGGTGTGACATCCATGCCTTGTAGCTCGTCTCGCAAAATCAATACTTCTGCGTGTTAATGATTCAGAGTTACGTCCCTTCATTAATTAAACTGCTACAAACTTTGACTGTACTCTTTCCACGAGTTTAGTTCTCCATCAAGGAAGGCAAGGATACCCGGACTCTACAGTATCTTTGTGTTTGTATATCAACCGTGAGACCAAAAAAAAAATCTTCTCACAAAAATAAGAGAGAGACAATGTACTGCCATAGAGCATGGAATGAGAAGGGGGGCATTGAAAATATTATAACAACAGGAAAAATAGAAGGAAGAAGATCAGGAGGAAGACCAAGAGAAATGATACTGGACAGTCTGACGGGATGGTGTGAGAGGAGATCACCAACTGAACTGATGGCCTGCATGAAGGATCGTGTACTCTGGAGAAGCATAATAGCCAACGTTAGTAGGCACGGCACCTGATGATGATGATGATATCAGCCGTGGGGAATAAACAAAACTGCTAGAATCATTCTATGAATGTTAATTTTATTCAAATTCCTTAACACAAATAGCAACTATTGTCTAAATTTTCAGTTTAACCATCTCAGTGGTTGTTTTGGGTTCCAGTGATGACACTAAATAGTGAAATGGATTCTGAAGTACGATTTTTAATTTCAGTCTGTAATTTGTTACTGTTTGTTGCATTACAGTGTTCACAGCGTGCATTCTGTTTTGAGCATATTTCTGTTATAATTTAGCCTGCTCATTTCCATCTCTTATGGCGTCCTGAATCAGACCACATTCCGATGACAAGACATACCTTGTAACAAGGTCATGTCAGCAGAACTGTGGAAGAATGGTTCTCAGACAGTTGGAGACATGCTAAAGATAGGGTTACATTAATTGAAAATTGAACAGTTCTAACATATGTGTGCAGCTGGACAGAAAAGAAGGTATCAGTGAGAAAGGAATTTAAAAAGTATGATTTGCCTGGGAAAATTGTAGACAAAGCGCTATAGATAATAGAAAAATAAAAACAATGAAGCAAACCCAAAACTCTTATACCATGCGCAGGCATGGTATAAGAGTTTGGGGTTTGCTTCATTGTTTTTATTTTTAAATTCTTGATGTCAGCCATCAAGTTATGCAAGGATAAAGACATCAACCTGGCCACAAAGCATGTAGTGACAGATTCACTACCCAGGCTTCTAGGCTAAATTTAAGGACCCTCACCATCTTTCACTTGATACATACCCCTCTAGTTGTGGTGTCCACTATTACTATATGACTTTCTATTACAACAGACCAAACAACTGATACATTGCTCCCTTTTGGACAACTTAACATGCTAATGCAGAGATAACCTTTATAAAATAATAATCTATGTTTACACATTTTCTTTCTCCACGCTGGGCCCCCTGCCCTTAAGCCTAATGGATAATTTGTCTCTGAAAGTGTACACATTTTACTGTGTACAAGCTTCATTCTTCCCCCAGAAGTCAACATAAAGCATCACATCTGCATGTTAGTCACAAAATTAGTATATTTTGACAAGTTTTATTTAGATGGTGCTCATGGAAGAGTGCTTTGCTGAATAATTCATGTTAGTAACAAATTATTTTATGGTTCTGTTTGGATAAAGAAAGTTGTGCACTTTACAATTGAAAGAGCAGCTTTCATTTTTGAGAGAATAAATTATGGGGAATCAACACCATTATTTTAACCAAAACTCATCTGTCACAGTGGATGCCAGTGGGAAATTATGAGAAACATTGCTTAGATTTAATTAAGAATAGATCTGGAAGCTGCAAAAAAAATGAATCCAGTGTCAAGAATGATAGTACTTTCATTATGGCACAAGAAATCATTCAAACAGTTCACAGAAAAATAGATATCAAATAGTAGTTGTTGATTATATAGCAAAAGACTCAAGGACCATGACTTCTGAGAATGAAGTGACAAAAGAAAAAGAGAAGGATAGTGGAAATTATAGTTGCATGATGTAAGATTTCATTAACTAATATATCAAATAGATTCAGAGAGAAATGGCCATGTTTGATAGTGTACATAAAAAAAATTTAGCAAGTAATCTGCATAATTAATCACATCTGATAAAATTCTCCTGAATTTTATCAAGTAGGTTAAAAAAAAATCAAGTAGGTTATCAGAGAATTTGCAGTCTCAAAGAGCTTGCACATTTTGTATCTTTCAGAATTGTTTTTCTTATTTGTTTTTTTTTTTTTGTGAAAAGGAAAAGGGGTTGGGGGCTGGATAATTGTTGTTGATTTTAAAGTAATTTAACAAATTCATTCAGTCCTCTGTCAGCTCTCTACTGCCCTGTCAGCTCTCTACTGCCCTGTCAGCTCTCTACTGCCCTGTCAGCTCTCTACTGCCCTGTCAGCAATATTCTACAGCAATGTTTATCTCTGCCTGTCCTGAACTTGTTTTATTACAGACCTCTTTATTCTACTCAAAACAGAATTTCTATCAACAAAGACAGTCGGTGTGAAACTTTTGTCTAAGTGTTGCATCTCTACAGTCAGTGTGAAACTTTTGTCTAAGTGTTGCCTCTCTACAGTCAGTGTGAAGCTTTCTGTCCGAGTGTTATCTGGCTTTTTTTTTTGAATGAAGTTTATTTTCAAAAATCAGTACATGACAGTTTCATACATAAAGTTGACATAATAATTATGATCAGACAATGTGTTATGAATATGAAGGTGATATGCAATGAGTTTTATATTGCCATGATGGAAGTGTTGGTGAAAACATGATGTAACTATATTTTATAAAGAAAAAGTTGATAAGATGAGGACTGGCTGTAGCCCGAGACAGTTGCTGCTCCTAAGGTGACATGCCTGAGTGGATTATTGCAAGCTGACATAGAAGTTGTGTGATAGGTGTGGCTTCTGTTACTAGTCTTAGGATTAAGATTAGAAGAAGATTAGATCAGTCATTCATTTGCATGTCCCTTGCAGAACTTTGCCTCCCTAACAGCTCTCCTGTAGGCCTCTCATTTAGGTTTACGTTTAGATAGTAAGTACTTATCAGAGTGGGAGATTTTCTGGGAGGGGAGTTTACTCAGGTCTGTATCTACATCATACAATTGTAGTCTTATCACAACAAACAGCTAACATCAGACTAAATACTAATTTGAAATCCGTATTAATTTTGTTGGAAAATGTACAAAAATATTTCTTCTGTAAAAAACCTGTTTTCAAACATTGCCTTATTTCTGCATGACCAAACGAGATGCCTAACTTCTGCAAGGAGGATGATGGACTGTTTATGTTTGTTACTGTTTGAGGGACAGTGTTTAACATGATTGATCTATACATTTCTACTTTCTCTGTTGTTCTTGTTGCTATCTCTTGAGTCAGGAGTTTTAAAGCTAAAGACGCAGTTTTTCACTCAAGGAAGATGTATTCTTCTGTTTCTTGTGTGTTTGTTCTATATATATTTGATAAGTCTGTTGGATCTGCGGGCGACTCCTTGTGTGGTTGGTGTTTTGTTGAACAATAGTCTGTATGTTATCTCTCATGCATTTGGCATGATTCTTATCTTGTGTAGGTTTTGAAATGTTTGTGTGTAGTCAGTAATGAAGTATTTGTATCCTCTCTTTATTCTGTCCTGTAATGGAGGCTCCTGTTTCCTGACCAGATATATGTAGATGTCTGATGTTTTCATGTGTATTAAATGTTCATGTCCAGTTACACTTTGTATGTATTGTCTGTAGAAGAGCGGTATAGTGCCAAAGTGATGGGAATGTGCATTGTTTAATATACTAAGTCTGGTTAGTCTCAGCCCAATGTGGTGGTGGGCTAGTGTGTGTTTTTGTGGATGATCTGTCCCATATATTTAATCATGAGGGCCTGGATCTTTGTTTTTATGTCTTGTAAGGAGATGCCTCCCCTTTTCTTGATCTGCATCAAAGGTTTTCACTGGATGCTGTGTACTGTGTGTCAGAAAATAAAGTCGCTAATCATTGAGTTTATTTCTTTAAGTGACTGTTTAGGTAAGGGGAAGATGTTTGCTGTGTATATCAGTTGTAGAATGATGCAGGTGTTGACTGTAGGTAGAAGGAAGATGTTTGCTGTGTATATCAGTTGTAGGATGATGCAGGTGTTGACTGTAGGTAAGAGGAAGATGTTTGCTGTGTATATCAGTTGTAGAATGATGCAGGTGTTGAGTGTAGGTAAGGGGGAAGATGTTTGCTGTGTATATCAGTTGTAGGATGATGCAGGTGTTGAGTGTAGGTAAGGGGGAAGATGTTTGCTGTGTATATCAGTTGTAGGATTATGCAGGTGTTGACTGTAGGTAGAAGGAAGATGTTTGCTGTGTATATCAGTTGTAGGATGACGCAGGTGTTGACTGTAAGTAGGGGAAAGATGTTTGCTGTGTATATCAGTTGTAGGATGATGCAGGTGTTGACTGTAGGTAAGAGGAAAATGTTTGCTGTGTATATCAGTTGTAGAATGATACAGGTGTTGAGTGTAGGTAAGGGGAAAGATGTTTGCTGTGTATATCAGTTGTAGGATGATGCAGGTGTTGAGTGTAGGTAAGGGGGAAGATGTTTGCTGTGTATATCAGTTGTGGGATGATGCAGGTGTTGAGTGTAGGTAAGGGGGAAGATGTTTGCTGTGTATATCAGTTGTAGGATGATGCAAGTGTTGAGTGTAGGTAAGGGGGAAGATGTTTGCTGTGTATATCAGTTGTGGGATGATGCAGGTGTTGAGTGTAGGTGGGGGGGAGTGGAGATGTTTGCTGTGTATATCAGTTGTAGGATGACGCAGGTGTTGACTGTAAATAGGGGAAAGATGTTTGCTGTGTATATCAGTTGTAGAATGACGCAGGTGTTGACTGTAAGTAGGGGAAAGATGTTTGCTGTGTATATCAGTTGTAGGATGACGCAGGTGTTGACTGTAAGTAGGGGAAAGATGTTTGCTGTGTATATCAGCTGTGAGATGACGCAGGTGTTGACTGTAAGTAGGGGAAAGATGTTTGCTGTGTATATCAGTTGTGGGATGACGCAGGTGTTGACTGTAAGTAGGGGAAAGATGTTTGCTGTGTATATCAGCTGTGAGATGACGCAGGTGTTGACTGTAAGTAAGGGAAAGATGTTTGCTGTGTATATCAGTTGTGGGATGACGCAGGTGTTGACTGTAAGTAAGGGAAAGATATTTGCTGTGTATATCAGTTGTGGGATGACGCAGGTGTTGACTGTAAGTAAGGGAAAGATGTTTGCTGTGTATATCAGTTGTGGGATGACGCAGGTGTTGACTGTAAGTAAGGGAAAGATGTTTGCTGTGTATATCAGCTGTGAGATGACGCAGGTGTTGACTGTAAGTAGGGGAAAGATGTTTGCTGTGTATATCAGTTGTAGGACGACACAGGTGTGGACTGCGACGCTTCTGCCGAATATGATGGTGGTTTTATATTTGTGTATTTCAAGTCTGATTTTAATTTTCTCAGTTGTACAAGGTCCGACAATTAAGTAATGAGAATAATTACATAAAAATAAAATAAACAATAGTTGAAGATATAACCTGTATTTTATTCAAAGTAAGCCCCTTGTGCATATACAGCGAGTGGCACGATCTAACAAGAACTAGAACGACCTCTGCAGTTCTGTTTGTATGTCCCTTAAACTCGATGTTACAACCCTTAGGATGTCAGCAGTATCGTCGAAGAGGCATCCTTTCAATGGTAACTTTAATTTTTGAAACAGAAAATAATGGCAGAGAGACACATCTGAGGAATAGGGTGGATGATTGAGAACACACACTTGTTTTTGGGCCCAAAATTCTTGTACAACTACCGCCCGGTGAGCCGGTGCATTGTCACGAAGAAGGAAAAAACTGCCAGGTGTTGAATATTCGGGTCGGACTCGGAGAATCCTTTTCAATAGGCATTTCAAAATGTTTAAATAGACTTTGCTAGTGACTGTCTGTCCCCCCTGGAATAAATTCTTTGTGAATAACTCCTTTGCTGTCGTAGAAACACACCAACATTGTCTTCACTTTCGACTTTTGAAGACGAATTTTTTTGCCTTTTGGTGATGATGATGACGACTTCCACTGAGAACTTTGGCGTTTAGTTGTGAGATCGCAGGGGAAAATCCTTGTTTCATCTTCTGCAACAATCAAATTTAAGAAATGTTTCTTTTTGTGACACGTTTTGATGATGTTTTTGGTCATCAGACAACATCAGCTTGTGGTAGAAACCTGCAAGCAATTTTTTAATTGCCTAAATCTTCCACTAAAATTTTACGAATGGTCTGTCAGTTAACACCAAGTTTATCTGCCATCATCCTCACAGTCAAACAACGCTATTCTTGTATCCGTTCTCTGACTTTTGCAATGAGTTCCTCATTATGAACAAAAATTGGGGGTCCATGTCTAGTTGCATTTATAATCGTTTTCACACCACTTCTGAATCGCGAATACCACTTGAATATCTATGCACGAGATAAACAATTATCCCCATAAACTTGTCGCATCAATTCAACTATCTCAATGGCACTTTTCCCGAGTTTTAAACAGAATTTAATGTTAGCTTTTTGCTCCATGCTGAGTTTGTAACAATGCACCTCTGACTAGGTCAACAAAATGGCTGCTTGTTTGTCTTCTACTTATCAGGCGGCGATGAAAAGTTGGCAGATCATAGATGAAGGTTGCCTCTTTGGATTTCATGCTTTGTTTCATAGATGGCATTTTTGTATTGGCCATAATAAAATAAGTCTCATTACTTAATTATCGGACCTTGTATTTCGCCATCTTGCTTTGCTGTTATTTGACGGCGTAGCTGTAAACACAGTTCCGTAAATTATCTCTCAGTATTTTGGTGCTAGAACTAAAATTTACACTAAAACTTATATTCATTTACAGAACTGCATGTGGAAGACAGATCTTATTTATAAAATCTTTCGGATCGTTTGTGAAAAATACCCCCCAACCAATCATCGGCACGCACACATTGGATGTTGGATGTACGAATATTTGTGTAAATAATCCGCACACATTCCACTGAGTACGTTAAAGATGTATAGATTAAAAGTTGAAAGTATCAGTGATTGTCTCCCACTTTCTCGCCTCTCAGTAACTCTCCCCAAGTTTTGATGTATTAACACCACCGTGTCGTACGTAAGTAGTTCAGAGTTTCAGGATGTGCTCTGTTTCTTCGTGTGTGGCACAATCCTTGTCAAGTCACTCCGTTTCTGTCCTTTAAATGTTGTTTTCCTTAGCATGGCAGTGAATATCCCCTCTCACAAGCGAATCAAGAGAGCTCATAAATCGTTTTTTTTTTTTTCAAACAGAATAGCCCATAAACCGTTTCTTATAAACATTAAGAGAGCTCATAAACCGTTTCTCATACCTAGACAGTGTCTTGAAGATCAGCTGTCATAAACTTCGCTATAGAAATGGGTGCCTGACATACATAAGTTAAAGAATAAATATGTGGCTGCAGGGAGAGGTACACCAGAACTTACGCCCAGTCGCCAGTGCAAGAAAGGACAAGAAGATATCACGTAAATTTCAGTCCCACGAATGTAATGTCACGTGATCGTCTTTGAGTTGAGCGGGGCAGGAAGAACACATATCACAGTTTCTCTCTCTCTCTCTCTTAAAAAATAATTTTTTGTTCCTAATACCTTCCTTTCTAGCACAATTCATCTTTTTAACAATAAAGATTGTACATTTACTTTTGTTTATACTAGATCATCGGGTTTTTTTCTTTTAATTAAAAAATGTTTCTGCGCGCCCTTTCATTATTATATTCTCATTAACTTCAACATTTTCCACGCGAGACACTTTAAACGTTTCGGAAATCAGAATCCAGCATCATCACATTCAGGGCAGCACCACACATGCTCCGTCCCACACCCCAAGCAACGTTTGTCTGCTAATGTTTCCTGTCAAATGTTGGTTGTTGATTATACGTTTTCTCACAAGAAGTTCAGATGTTCTGATAGCACCCTTCCTCTGTCCTAAAGTCATCAGTCTCCGAACGTGCACACTGTCCACCCATTTCCCCTTCTCATTCTTCAGCAGCTTGTCCAAAGCGGCCTTAGCAATGTCCTCCTTGTCCGTTCTTAGCTCGCCTTGTATTTCAGTATGTTCAGCCAGTCTGTCAGCCGACATATTTCCACGCACACCTGCAATGCCCTAAACAGAAGATCCACGTTCGTCCCTTCACATGTGATGGTCCCAACATGTCTCAGTCCTGCTTAGCACGCTCAGTGAGTCTGTCATAACACCATAGGACACTTCCTGATCCACCAGTCACCCAATTTTTGCATGTATAACTTTATAAATTTATTCCAGTATAATGTGATGGCTAGTGATTCTGCTCGCCCAAACAACTGGAAGTGTACAAACTTCAAGACAATTATATGAGGTTGCCCTAAGCGCTTTTCGGGGGCGAGGGGAAGGGAGAGAGTACTTTTCAGAACCCTTAACATTCTGAACACAAAAAAGGAGGGAGGGATGGGATTGTATAGGTTGAGAGTAGAGAAGGAGATAGAAGCTAATAATCCCTATGGTTTTTCGCGACTTTACCTCTATATTTTCTTTAGTGAAAATAAAGAACATTGCGAAGCACTGGCTAAGTGTAAAATTACAGTTTTTTTCATTTCTTGTTTTTATCTGTCTGCTTATGCCATTAGAGTCGCAGGGAGTTTCAGACGTCGGTCCAGAGCAAGGCAAATGGCCTGAGTAGCTGTTAAAGTCCAACGCCGTGTTGTGAATGGCGGAAACAGACAAAGTAGGAGATTGCTATTTTGGGGCGAAGTACGGTACGACTATATGACACTGAAGTGCTGCTCTGGCCGTGAAGGCCAACCTGGGTCATCATGAAACGTTCTGGAAAACGAGGCACTAGAAGAGGCCCACCACCCGGTGGCGGATTTTTTTAATGCTCAAGAGAAATATAAAAGAAATAATCGAACAGAAAAAGAACAAAAAAATCACATCCTGCATTGACCCTCGAGCAACAGGACCACATCTTCGGAGCAGAGATTACAATTAAAAAAAACAAAAACTCAGAATATCTTGGAAGAACAAGAGATACAAGAAAAGCATACTGGTAAGGCAGAAAAAGCTCATCAAGGAAAGAGCTATCTTTCTTTGGTTACTGTATATTAAAGAGTCTAAACCTGGCCCCATGAAGAGAGTAAAAATGAAAAACTGAGTGCTGATAGCATCTCGTTTTTCAACGCCCCGATTTACGACGAGTCGTTTTCCGACCATATTGAAATATAATGCACATCTTATTGTAATGTTTTAAAACGCGCCTGTCTCCTGACAGTAAAGTACTATAAACATACCGTATGAGACTCGCTTTACATCCATTTCGCTTTACAACGCGATCGTCGGAACGGGTCCTGTCTGAAAGTAAGGACTATCGGCAATATTACTATGATGGCTTTGTTTGAGACAACCTGTCTCCTTGTCCAGATATCGGAGGATACGAAACTGAGTGTAGGAAAAGAAACCATAAAAATATAATGTCAGTTCTCATTAAGTAAAGGGTTGCGAACTGCAGCAACAAATATGAATGCATAGATTTCAATTTTATGGGTTTTCGCAGAGTTGAGATTAACAAGTAACTGTAAATTTCTACAGTAGAAATCAGCAATAATTTGCAAGATGATTCAGCGGTATAAATCAGCATTAATTTTGCACGATCATTCTACAGAAATCACCAGTTACTTGCAACCTTAAATGAGGTGGGAGGAAATCAGACACGAGTCTGAAAACTGTCTCCGGTGTCTGAGAAATTAAGTAGCCAGCTAGACCCAACTTTCACCTCAGTACCGCAAGTGGTTCGTCTAATCTGCAAGATCTGTTTGTCCTATTGACACTAATATCACAATTAATTAATCTTAGCCAAGCCATTAATGTTCCCACGTAAAGAATGGACAGCCGACTATATGTGGGAGTGCTCTGTTATGACTACACAATACTGGCATTTTCTAAAAGAACAGAACGGCTTTCTCCCATGACAAAATACTCGATATCTTTATGTGAACGTCGATGTTAAAGACAGCTTGACTTGAATGTTTAGTCAGAGACATTTTTTCTTTCTTATTACCCGAGGCTTGGGGGCGATAGTCAGAATTCGAGTGTCTGGTCGTGCATAAATCACGAATGTCAGGTTACAGTACTCCCCCCCCCCCCCCCCCCAAATCTACACCGCCACTAGAGCGAGACTGACTCTGCTAAAAGAACTTCGGTTAAGAACAAACTAACAATAATTGATCACAATACGGTTCGAACATTCACTTCACGCTTCGGGAAACTGATAATCTTTGTAACTCTTGCCAGTGGAATTTAGGGATCGACGTATTCTTGGCAGTGGAGCCTACCGGAAAAACCCGTTTCTTCTGTCCGCTCCACGAATTAAAGAAAGGAACTATAAGATCAACAAGAAACTAAATCTAACAGCCATGCAACAACGATAGCAGCGCCATATCCTGTCTTATATTTGCATTACATATTCAGTTTTTGCTTTCGATAATAAAGAATAAACAGCGAGTAGAAATCTATGGCCAGTTGATGCTGGGATACAAAGTTCTGTTGCGTTAATGTTATTGAAGACTGAGTTTCCGTAAACATTACTACAAGCATCTCAAAACTGAAAAAAAAAATAAGGGAAAAAATACATATCCAGTTTATGAAGGAAATATATCTCCTGTAACTTGTACTCACGCATTCGTAACTCACACCAACAAAACGTGCCATGGACAATGGAGGATCAGGATTATACATTAAACTCAAAGACGGAAGCAGAACAAAAACATTTTCAACAAATATTTCATAGTAGAAATAAAATTAATAAAATTTACAGTTATGATCGTAAAAGATACCACATATAATAGAAACTAATGAAAGGCCGCCTCGATTAGTGTGAGACCATAAAACCGTAACTTAATTAACTTTAAAGTGTAGAGACTATAGAACCATAACTTACTTAACTTTAAAGTGTTGAGACCATAAATATACTTGATATACTAGAATTTAATCTTTTTTGTTATTAATCATATATACTGTAATTTGAGCATTTCGCGGGGATAATAAATAGGGAAATATCAAGTCTACATAATGAGTGACAACTGACAACATCTTCAGAGAAAAGAGCAAGTAATTATAAACAGATATAAGAGCTGGACGTCGAAGACTTTAAAAAATTCAAGTACAAAACTAAAAATAAGAAACTTAACTGCAGTTAAGTAAAAGTGGAACATATCTTCAGGACTTACAGGATGTGCGAAGACTCGAGGAAGCAACTATGACTCTTGGCAGTGCCGGTGAAAGGAAAACTATTTGGAAACCTGTACATGAAAACATCATACAAAAGGAAATATCATATTCAGGGGAACATATATCTTTCTAAACATCATATCCATGAAAACATCATATCCATGGAAGCATCATACCAAAGGAAACATATATTTAGGAGAACATCATATATCTTTAAACATCATGTCCGTTGAAACATCATATCCATAAAACATCTAAACATCCCATCCATGGAAACATCATATCTATGGAAACAACAGCGAAAACCAATATCGATTTCTAAAAAAGAGCGACAACGATGATTGGAAGTAGTGGCAATCAAGAATCTTGAAACTGATCCATGTTTTGAAAGCGAAATTAATCCATGTTTTGAAAATGGAATCAGTCCACGTTTTTAAAAGTGTAATTAATCCATGTTTTGAAAGCGACATTTATAAATGTTTTAAAAGTGTAATTAATCCATGTTTTGAAAGCGACATTTATGAATGTTTTGAATGTGGCATTAATCCATGTTTTGAAAGCGGCATTTATGAATGTTTTGAAAGTGGCATTAATCTATGTTTTAAAAGTGGCATTAATCCATGTTTTGAAAGCGGCATTAATCCATGTTTTGAAAGTGGCATTAACCCATATTTTGAAAGCCTGAGAAGAATAACAGTTAGCATTCCTCATTTTATCGGACGATTTTGGAAGCATGTGGATGTTGTCGTGGCGTGCATCATTTTGCTTAGCAGTTTTGCTCATGATTAATTTCAGCATCACAGGATTTTACACAGTCGACCACAGTAATAGCAAACAATGTTATCTGCAGGCGCACACTTCAGTTGCTGCTGGAACGAAAGGCGGAACACGTATGGGAATGCCTCGGGGCGCAGGGATGCCAGTCTCTCATTACAATTACGATGTTTTTGTTGCAAAGCCTAGTTTCTTGCCGCTTTTATCTTCATCTTTGTCACCTGCTTCCTCTTCAAATGACGGGCAATTTTACGCAGCAAGTTTCTGTGTAGTTCAGTGTTTTGCCCGTTGTTCATATTGCTTATGTCAGTGTGTATGCCGAGATGTCTTCTATCTCTTACTGTTATGCACTCTTCTATTTCATGCTGTTCTGTTAGTGCGTACGTCGACTTGTCTTCTATCTTATGCTGTTATGGTAGTGTTTATGTCTATTTTATTCTGACGTCTCTTTCTGAATTCCGCAGAACCAGGCAAGAACCAGAAGTGGACCCAGAAGTGACGCTTCGGCTGCTAGCACAAGCAGCACCACCAATGAAAGCAACAGCAGTATCAGCATCAGCAGCAGAACTGAAACAGCACCCACCGTCGTTACCACCACCATCACCACAGCAACAACAACATCGCCATCATCGACCACACTAAAGAGAAGTTTAGAAGAGCTGACGATAATCACGGAACAAAGATCACCCTCACCCAAGTCCCAGCACTCGTCCAGAGTCCATGTTCGTTGTCTGCACAGATCCAAGCTCAAGTAAGGCTTCCTTATCTAACATGCCATATCTATGACTTTACCAAATATTGCAGCTGTCTATGACTTTACCAAATATTGCAGCTGTCTTTGACTTTACCAAATATTGCAGTTACCTATGACTTTACCAAATAATGTAGCTATCTGTGACTTTACCAAGTGTTGAAGTTATCTTTGACCTTATGGTGAAGCTATCAGTGACGTACTAAATATGAAAGCTGTCTTTGACTTTACTAAATGTTGATGTTATATTTAACCTCACTAAATGTTGCAGTTTCCCGTGCCTTTACTAAATGTTATAATTATATATGACCTTACAAATTCTTGGAGTCATCAAAGGCCTTACGAAATACTGAATTTATCTTTGACCTTACCAAATGTTATAATTATCTGTGAACTTATCAAATATTGCAATATGTTCCTGTCATTTTCACAACAAATGTAGTTTTTTTGTTGTTTTTATTTTTCAAACTTCGGTGGGGATAAAGTCAACTATATTTGACTGTGCTGACATTTAGGTCATCAACTTTCTTGTGATGAACTAACAGTCAGTGTCCGCCAGTATTCTTCGCCATTTTATTTATTGTTCATGATTTGCAACCACCCGACAGTAAATTTTAAGGTAAAATCCCATTCTGGAGTAGAAGGAATTTATGAACTTTTAAAAGAAATTTGCGGGATTAAAAACCAAAAAAAGTGTTTTATTTTTTCAAACCACGTGTAACTGAACAAGCGGGTGAACACTGTATACAGAAAGGCCTTGAAAAGCAGCGCAGTTGTGATATGTCGGGTCTCATTGTGGAGAAATTAAAGTTAAAGCTTCATTCACGTAGTTAGATAGTCTGTTGTCTGGGCGTCTTGGGTTAGTCTGTTGTCTGGGTGTCGTGGGTCAGTCTGTTGTCTGGGCGTCTTGGGTCGGTCTGTTGTCTGGGTGTCGTGGGTCAGTGACCAAATTGTGTGAACAAACAAGGTGCTACCACTCAGCCACTCATGGCGCGACAGAGGCGACCACTCTAGACTGACTCAGTGACTGACAGGGCAGAAAAACAAAGGTCGCTCTTAGGGACGCGAAATCTTCATAACCTGGGACAGATTGGGGGGATGGGAGTTCAGCCATGACGCTGATCACCTTTGCTGGGGCGTGGCCGCGATGAGAGACGTGTTGGCATCGCCCACGTGACAGATCACGACGTGATACCACAACAGTGGTAAAGCCGGGGTGAAAAGATTATAGCCGGATTAAAAAGCACCACGATTATAACTGAAATATGAAAACCATAATCATAATTCAAGCAGGAAAACGGCGATTATATATAACTGAAGTAAGAAAACTATGACTCTTACTGAGGTAATAAATCAGACGGTTCCGTTTTGCATAAAGAGAGAGAGAGAGAGAGAGAGAGAGAGAGAGAGAGAGAGAGAGAGAGAGAGAGAGAGAGAGAGAGAGAGAGAGAGAGGAAAGTGAGCAGAAAGAGGAATGTAAGATGAGAATGTATAAATGAAAAACTTGCAACAATCCCACATTTCGGCTAAAGAATCATGTACAAAAAAAAAACAACACAACAAATAAAAACACGAAAAATAGATGAAAAAAATAAAAAAAAGATTTTGTCATGTTCTATGAAGTAAGAAAACCATAGTTTTAACTCAAGCAGGACAACCACAGTTTTAACTCAAGCAGGACAACCCACAGTTTTAACTCAAGCAGGAAAACTCACAGTTTTAACTCAAGCAGGACAACCACAGTTTTAACTCAAGCAGGACAACCACAGTTTTAACTCAAGCAGGACAACCACAGTTTTAACTCAAGCAGGACAACCACAGTTTTAACTCAAGCAGGACAACCACAGTTTTAACTCAAGCAGGAAAACCCACAGTTTTAACTCAAGCAGTAAAACCACCATTATAACTGATGTAAGAAACCACAGTTTTAACTCAAGCAGTAAAACCACCATTATAACTGATGTAAGAAACCACAGTTTTAACTCAAACAGTAAAACCACCATTATAACTGATGTAAGAAACCACAGTTTTAATTAACTCAAACAGTAAAACCACCATTATAACTGATGTAAGAAACCACAGTTTTAACTCAAGCAGTAAAACCACCATTATAACTGATGTAAGAAACCACAGTTTTAACTCAAACAGTAAAACCACCATTATAACTGATGTAAGAAACCACAGTTTTAACTCAAACAGTAAAACCACCATTATAACTGATGTAAGAAACCACAGTTTTAACTCAAACAGTAAAACCACCATTATAACTGATGTAAGAAAACCACAATTATAACCGGATTAAGAACATAATTCATATGATTTGGTTTAACATATAAACATTCTGGGAGAAGTGAACACAAACCAAATACTGAATGATATCGCTGCTTAAGAGAACAGTTTTGTTGCTAAATATGTTTTAAAAAAAAGGTAAAATTCCTGTTTCCATGTCATTAAGGCATATTTGGGAATATGGTGTTAGGCCCGTATTTTCCATGACCTTCGGCACATGAAAGTGTGATGTGGACAGTATCACGCCTGGCCGCTTTACCTTCTCAGATTTCTCTGGTACCCATTTTTAGAGGTTGGGTGAACCCCAGGGCCTTTTTGGTGTGTAGCAGAAACAAACAAACAAACAAACAAAATCTCACTTCTGGGACTGAACCCGGTACCACCGGATTAGTAAACCGAGCACCTAACCACTCAGCCAACCAGGCCGCCCTAAATATGTTCCATAAATGTTGTTCTCTTTAATCACTATTATACACACAGTGTAAAGAAATAGTCAGCATATGGATTTACCTTTATCTTATATTTTACACTGAATCTGTTCAGTTATATTTAATACGCTTCGAACTATATTTAGCTATATATTACCCTGGGAAGTGCTCAAATTACAGTAGATATGATTCATAACAAAAAAGATTAAATTCTAGTATATCAAAGCCAAAATGTCTGGCAAGATGGTGTGAGAGAAGATCACCAACTGAGCTTATGGCCTGCATGAAGGATCGTGTACTCTGGAGAAGCATAATAGCCAACGCCAGTCAGCACGGCACTTGATGATGATGATGATGATTATATCAAAGCCAACACAGCACCATTATTTAAAATGTCAGACTGAAAAAAAAATGACTAGCATTGTGGTAACAAATTGAAGGCGGAAATTTATTGTTATTATTATTTTAAAATACTTATCATTCCTGCAGGTTATTTACGTACCTTATTCCATCTTTTCTTCTTCTTCTTTCCTCGCCTTCTATACCCTTATCTGTGAGGATAGGCCATGAACAAGGGTTCTCCATTTATTCTCTGATTAGTCCATTGCAAACATTAACGTCGTTTAAAAAAATAATGGTATCTTTTCTTGGTACTATGAAAGAAAGAGGGCATTGTGATGATGAAATATCGTTCTTGTCAGAGTAATAGCCAGTAATCATGAGAAAATATCCGCATGACCTTGACAACTTCTTTAAAAAAAAAGCCACACAGGGCAGATGAAGAAGACTGCTGAATCACGTGACACTGACAGCGCTGATGAGCATCTCAAGTGCCGCTTAGAGTGGAGGGTCAAGCAGAGAATGACGGTCGCTGGATGTCGTTTCTGCCACACGAGGATCGCCGGCTGCACATGCAAGTCACAGCTGCACTAAAGAGGACCGCAGGAGTTTGATCGTGAGAAAAAACTTTTCAAGGGACAGAATTCTGTCGTTTCAATCAACTTTGACGAGCCTTTATCACAGTTTCTGTAGCAAAAAATTTCTACTCCACTACAACCGTTGTTACGTGCCCTTATCATTAAGAGTAACTTTTATATGGCACTTTTCATACTTGCTCCCTTATGCTGTCATTTGTCACAGTTCTGTGCACTCTCATATTCCGTCATTTATCGTAATGTGTAAACTAGGAAAAGAGTAGGAACAGCTTTATTATTTAACGATAACATTTATCATTTATCTTAGTTCTATACGCTCTCATATTCTATCGTTTATCATAGGTCTATACTCTCTTATATTCTGTCATTTATCATAGTTCTATACTCTCTCCTATTTTGTCATTTTTCATAGTTCTATACGCTTTCCTATTGTGTCATTACCATAGCTTTATACTCTCTCATATTCTGTTATTTATCATAGTTCTATATGCTCTCATATTCTGTCATTTATTATAGTTCTATACTCTCTCCTATTCTGTCATTTTTCGTAGTTCTATACGCTATCTTTTCTGTCATTTATCGTAGCTCTATACTCTCATATTTTGTCATGTTCCGAATGACTGACAACTCACTACCAAAAATAGAACTAAGATGGACACCACAGGGGAGCAGAAGTAAGGATAGACCAAAAGAGACATGGAGAAGAACAACAGAAAGGATGTTGAGC
Organism: Achatina immaculata; assembly: GCA_009760885.1. Taxonomy (NCBI): domain Eukaryota; kingdom Metazoa; phylum Mollusca; class Gastropoda; order Stylommatophora; family Achatinidae; genus Lissachatina; species Lissachatina immaculata. The sequence goes on along the minus strand of CM019709.1, from coordinate 11,295,610 downwards.
AATAGAGGGCTCACCTGGGCAAGAGCAGGAAAAAAGGCGAAGGACAGGCATTTGTGGAAAACCCTTGCGGAAGCCCCATGTGCCCTGGGCACTTAAGGTTCAGAGAGAGAGAGAGAGAGACTCTCTCCTATTCTGTCATTTTCATAGTTCTATATGCTCTCCTATTCTGTCATTTTCATAGTTCTATATGCTCTCCTATTCTGTCAGTTATCACAGATCTGTGACAGTCTCTGACAGAGTAATACTGTCATCACCATTCTGAAGTCTATACCGTTTTTGCTTTAATAAGATTCATGGCATACAGAAATTAATGGCTCCTTTTATTTTTTGCTTTATTTATACAGTTCTCTTGGTTTTTTTTCCCTGAACTCGTGCACTGAGATTAGCTACCTAAAGAAACAGACAGTTCTCTGAGAACTTTCCAGAGATCTCTGAATTTTATTGTTTCCTGCAAATCCTGTTCATTTGTATAATGGGCACGCTATGCTGTTTCTATGAATGTGTTAGAACAAATAAGAATAATTGAATGTAGTGTAGATAAATATTAAGTTTATGGTCGTCAGGGTCCAAGTCTAGAAAACTTTAACTGTAACAGAGACGAGATATTTGAGCAAACAACATGTTCAGACTATAAGATTAAGAGAAGTTCATTTTAAAATGTTTACTTTTTTTAAAAAAGAAAGAACGCTTGTAAATGTTTGTAACCGCAGTAGTTTCAATAGTCCACACTCAGTCAAAGTTTGGAAATGAAATGTTTAAATACACCAGAAAATCGGCAGGAGTAGAAATACAGTTTTGAAGTTGTCTGTGATCTACAGGACCAGCAATCTAATGGCAGACAAACAAGCAGCAGGCCAGACGCGGTGAGAACTGATGGTTATCTGTGGCGCCAAGGAGGAAACTACTCGCATAATGATAAATAAATCAATGGACAGCCTGTCTGCTGCACCATTCTAGAACACAGCAGCAAGGAGTGTCTCATATCGTGGCTTGATTATCTACATTAATGGGTGCAGGAAGTTTCCAAAATTATGTTCCATAAATCTGACAGTAAATATCCCATTTTATGTGATTTTGGAAATTTGGTAGAGCCAAGAAAAGCGTCTGGTAAAAAATATGTTCTGTGTAGGGAGTTTGCGCAGGAGAACGCAAATTCTAGCTTTTAATTGTTCCAGGAACGTATCACGCATAATGGACAAATCTCTCTGAAAGAATTTTTTGTCACATTTTCCAGAAACAGCGAGTTAAAAACGAAGATCTGAGGCAGAATTAAAACCCATAAAGAGAAGGGGGGAAATCAAATATTACAAGACAGAAACAAAAGTTGCATCAGATAATTGGGCGGGGCCAAAGAAGATATTGAAAAGAGTAAACCAATCAGATCTGGATGCTTGAAACACTGAAGTTCTTTGGTAGCTTTAAGCAGTTAAACGTGAGTCTGACGTGTTAAAACTCACAATAAGGTGGAGCTTACGCAAAATGACATGCAATCACCCTCCGTGATAATCATTGCGGATTAGACAATTGATTTTATGAAAGCCCCGCCCAAGCATCAGTTAGCACTCGATATGGAGACTGCCTGCCGAATTACCAGCTTGGAGCATAATCTTTTGTCTTCAAATTTGTCTCTCTTTTTTTTTTCGAGCAGTTTCGATACCGAGCGTCGACATTTACAGAACCAAAGAGAGAAAATTGACTGACAGGACAATGTGAGATGAGGCAAACTGTTAGCGATTGGACGAAACAAATGCTAATAAACGACCAAAGAGAAACTAAAATATTGTTCTAGACTGACTAGTTTTCAAATTGAACTACAGACAGATAAAATGTACACGAATATAAGCGGCAACGTAGCCATTTACAAACTTCATATGGTTAGTGCTCCCAGAGACAAAGTACACGTATATCAAGCGACTGGAAGTCTTTTATATTACTTGAAAATAGAAACAACAGAAAACCCTTCAAGAAAACTTCATTAGAAGCTCACGCGTTCAGCGCTTAGCGCATATATCTCACATGGGCCCAACAGTGACATTCGAGGGCAGTAGTTTTATACACATTAGTTAGTTTTATATAGGAATCAAAGGGCCCTGGCTTTGGTGCCGCATTTTCTAATTATGCATACAGAGTTTCTTCATAAATGAACAGAAAATCCTCGTGAGAAATGACCGCCTCAACATTATTTTCTACTCGACTTAGTCCTAAACTGTTCCGTATTAGCCGAAAGGTAAACAGACAAACAAACAAACAAACGTAACTTAGAAACATGAACTTCTGTGTCCAAGGATTTGTTTAGAGTAGTTGTCGTGATCGACACAAATCACAAAATGTGAAGTTTTGATAAGGAACCAATCATATTTTTCTGACTTCTCTGCACGACCTAGATTCAGAGATGGCACGAAAGAGCGTGTGAAACAATTTTCTTTCAGAAGCATATAACAGCTGTTATATATAGCTGTTATATAGCCGTTAGTGGTCGTGTCTTATACGTGCAGTGAAGGAAGCTTCGATTTTATGATTGGTATCGAACAGTGAACACAGTTTTAGTACCTGCGAAGATAACCTTAGCGTCGTGTGATTAATATATGGGGGTTGTTCTTTGTCTGATAACTACATGGATGTACCTTAGGGTCGTCTGATTAATATATAGGGGTTGTTCTTTGTCTGATAATTACATGGATGTACCTTAGGGTCGTGTGATTAATATATAGGGGGTGTTTCTTTGTCTGATAACTACATGGATGTACCTTAGCGTCGTCTGATTAATATATGGGTGTTGTTCTTTGTCTGGCTGATTTACAAGTCACGACTTGTGATAAGTTTTCTGTCTTTCTTTCTTTCTTTCTGTCTGTCTGTCTGTTTGTCTTTCTTTCTTTCTTTCTTTCTTCCTTTCTTTCTTTCACTAAACTTAATGTAGGTTTTGTATGTCCATGTCACATCTTTCTATTATCCACATTCTCACACACGATCTAACAGAACGTCAGGAAAAGAAAACATTTTTTTTACATCTGGTCTCCGCACTATTACTAACAATGTGTCTAAAAACTATTACTAACAATGTGTCTAAAAACTGTTACTAACAATGTGTCTAAAAACTATTACTAACAATGTGTCTAAAAACTATTACTAACAATGTGTCTAAAAACTATTACTAACAATGTGTCTAAAAACTATTACTAACAATGTGTCTAAAAACTATTACTAAGTGACTGGTCTTCCACTGGTTCTCCACATGCATTTGATTACTTGACCTACACAAGGAAGTGAAAGTCGTTGCCTTAGATCAAAAGGACAATTTCTACTTGAGTTTTTACAAGAAAGCAGGAAGTGTATGCCACTGAGGATGTGTAGGAGGTCACAGAAAACAAAAATAAAGTGTACTTGGTAGAGATTCTTGGTGATTTTTTGAGAGTTTTTTTTTTAAATTGCGGGTTATATATCATTCACCCAGTTTACTAATTCGGTGGTTCCAGGTACAGTCCAAGCAGTTTTTTTTTCCTTCTTATCTTATAATCTTATATCCTTCCCGTGCCGTTAAACGTCACATATGGCTCGCAAAGTAGTTCGCTAATTTTTCCTGTCTTCGGCGAGTCTTTCAACCTCATCAAAGGATTTTATGCCTGTTAATTTTTTTAACGACTTTAACTATTGTTTTTTTTCCCTGGTACACACCAAAAATGCCCCCGGGGTTCACCCAGCCTCTAAAAATGGGTACCAGAGAAATCTGGGGAGGTAACTGCAGCCAGGTGTGATACTGCCCACATCAGACTTTCGTGTGCTGAAGGTGGTGGAAAATAAGGGCCTAACACCGTCTTCCCCCAATATGCCTTAATGGCGTGGAAACGGGAATTGTACCCTTCCCGTTTTTTGTTTTTTTTTACACACCATTCCTAGTTCTGATTCGAGCTCAAAAGAGGTTGAGGGTTACTGCTGTACTACAAGCACAAATACAAGCTCAAATACAAATACAAATACAGGCATAAATACAAATACAGGTACAAACACAAATACAGACACAAACACAGCTACAAGCACAAACACAAATACAGATACAAAACAAAAATACAGACACAAACACAAATGCAGACACAAACACAAATACAGATACAAACACACATACAGATACAAATACAAATACAGGCATAAATACAAATACAAGCACAAATACAAATACAGGCATAAATACAAATACAGGCACAAATACAAATACAGGCACAAACATAGCTACAAGCACAAACACAAATACAAGCACAAACACAAATACAAGCACAAACACAAATACAAGCACAAGAATAAATACAAGTACAAACACAAATACAAGCACAAACACAAATACAATCACAAACACAAGCATAAACACAAATAGAAGCACAAGCATAAATACAAGTACAAACACAAATACAAGCACAAACACAAATACAATCACAAACACAAGCATAAACACAAATAGAAGCACAAACATAAATACAAGTACAAACACAAATACAAGTACAAACACAAATACAATCACAAACACAAGCACAAGCACAAATACAAGCACAAGCATAAATACAAGTACAAACACAAATACAAGCACAAACACAAATACAATCACAAACACAAGCATAAACACAAATAGAAGCACAAACACAACAGTCGCTTAAAATCTGCTGTAACTTTCATTTCAGGGAACTGCAGAAAGTGGACGAAGAGGATTCTGAAGTCGACGTGGTCGCAGTCGACACAGACACAGAGGCGGATCCCCCAAGGAGAGGCGGAGATGCTGAAGTCACGGCACCTCCTCGAGACAAGATCAGAAAATCCGACACAATCTGGTCGCCATGGAAGTAACAACCTGCTCGGGCGTTGTAAATTGTTGCTGTCCAGAAAACTTTCACGGCTGTAAGATCATGACTACTGGGACATGATAGTGTTGTTGTGTTGAGCTACAGGAAACAACTTCTACTGTATAACTGTCCATAGAAAGCCATGTATATGCCAAGTTTACCGAAGACTGAACGTTTACAAAATAACCTTCCAAGTTTCAGATCAGCGTTTCTCAACCAGTTCGGTTTGTGCTTTCTCTGGACTGTTCAACTCCCCAGCAAGAAACCACATTTTACTGATTCTCTAATGTCATTAAAATATGCTTCTTCGAAATACGTTTCCCTACGTATATGCAGATAAGATTATAGCGACAGTTACATATTTTAAAAAAAACCATGAAACTATTTTCTCTTGTCTCCTTCCTCGAGGATATTTCATTGTTGAGATGATAAATAAAGTCTTGGGTGGGGGGAGGGGAAGGGTCTGCTTCGCAAAAGGGAATATTTAACTTTTATCCATCCATCCATCCATCCATCCATCCATCCATCCATCCATTTGGTCACGTGGAGAGAAAAATTCGGATCTGTATATTATTAGCTCATTAATATCTCTCTTTTTTTTAAATGAACGGTCCACCCAGACTCTAAAAGATGGGTACCAGAAAAACCTGGGAAGGTAAATACGGCCAGACGTGATACCGACCACATCACACTTTCATGTGCTGAAGGTCATGGAAAATACGGGCCTAACACCGTATTCCCTATATGCTTTAATACCATCTGATATCTTACATCCTTCCCGTGCCGCTAAACGTCACATAGGACCCGCATTGTAGTTCGCCAAGATTTCCTGTCTTCGGCGAGTCTTTCAATCTCATCAAGAGATGTTATGCCCACTGAACTGGCCTCTCTTAACAATGTCCTCTTTAGAGTTTCACGTGGTCGACTTCTTTTTCTTCATAGCTTGTTTTGGGATTCCCTGATTGTTTCTTCTCATCACATGACCGACATATGTCCCTCTTCTTTTTTCTGATCACCCATGAGACAGGTTGTTGTTTGCTCATCTGTCTTATCTCTGCGTTGTTCTTGAATTCGTTCCACTTTATACCGAATATTTTCCTTAGGCATTCAAATAAGTCTAGTTTTTTATCTATTCCTTTAGTTTATTTCTTTAGCCTTAATAGTATGGAAGAGGGAATTTTACCTTTTATCTAACGTCTCTTTGCATTCTATCAGCTTACAGCACCAACTACAAACTGTCTGTATTACTATCTTGTTCTGCAGGTGATCTGAGGTTATACCTTGAAAAACATGGCAGCAGGCAATGAATGGCAGTAAATGGTCAAAAACATTTTGAAAGTACAGAGTCTTCTCTCTTAAAAAAAATAACAAAACAACAAAGGAATCTGTTTAGAGAATGTGTTGATATATGTTCACACACGTCATTTTGTGCCTGTACATTTTATATAATAATGTATTATAATTAAAGTCCTTCATTTCTTCCATTTCCAAACGATTATTTAATTTCCCAATTTTTTTATTTTAATTTTTGACTTTTTATTTTGCTGTACAGACTGAAAGCTGTTTTTAATTTACATGAATGATTTAACGTGTTTTAAACTGATTTAAACTGTTCTACTGTCAGTTGAGGACTTTCTTTGCATTTTTATTGATGTATTATTTGGCTATACATATTGAAAGCTGTTATTTTAATTACTGACGTATTATGTTCTGTACATGTTGAGGGCGGTTTTTTTATTATTTGATTTATTATTTTGTTGTACAGGTTGAAAGCTCTTTTCATTTATTGACATATTCTTATTCTGTGAAGGTTAAGAGATTCATGTTGATACGATGAGATCTTGTGCAACATGCAGCGACCGTGTTTTGATATATTAGAACAAATTTTACATCTATATAAACTGACGTATGTTATGTCTGTTTTGTTTATGTGACATAAAAGCTGACATGTATTATATCTTCTGTATCTGTATGGCATTAACACGGACATGTTAAGTCTGCTGTATTTGTATGACACCAACACTGACATGTTAAGTCTGCTGTATTTGTATGACATCAACATTGACATGTTAAGTCTGCTGTATTTGTATGACATTAACACTGACATGTTAAGTCTGCTGTATTTGTATAACACCAACACTGACATGTTAAGTCTGCTGTATTTGTATGACATCAACACTGACATGTTAAGTCTGCTGTATTTGTATGACATCAACACTGACATGTTAAGTTTGCTGTATGTGTGACATTAACACTGACATGTTAAGTTTGCTGTATGTGTGACATTAACACTGACATGTTAAGTCTGCTGTATTTGTATGACATCAACACTGACATGTTAAGTCTGCTGTATTTGTATGGCATTAACACTGACATGTTAAGTCTGCTGTATTTGTATGGCATTAACACTGACATGTTAAGTTTGCTGTATGTGTATGACATTAACACGGACATGTTAAGTCTGCTGTATTTGTATGACATCAACACTGACATGTTAAGTCTGCTGTATTTGTATGACATTAACACTGACATGTTAAGTCTGCTGTATTTGTATGACACCAGCACTGACATGTTAAGTCTGCTGTATTTGTATGACATCAACACTGACATGTTAAGTCTGCTGTATTTGTATGACATTAACACTGACATGTTAAGTCTGCTGTATTTGTATGACATCAACACTGACATGTTAAGTTTGCTGTATGTGTGACATTAACACTGACATGTTAAGTTTGCTGTATGTGTGACATTAACACTGACATGTTAAGTCTGCTGTATTTGTATGACATCAACACTGACATGTTAAGTCTGCTGTATTTGTATGACATTAACACTGACATGTTAAGTCTGCTGTATGTGTATGGCATTAACACTGACATGTTAAGTTTGCTGTATGTGTATGACATTAACACGGACATGTTAAGTCTGCTGTATGTGTATGACATTAACACTGACATGTTAAGTCTGCTGTATGTGTATGGCATTAACACTGACATGTTAAGTTTGCTGTATGTGTATGGCATTAATACGGACATGTTAAGTCTGCTGTATTTGTATGACACTAACACTGACATGTTAAGTCTGCTGTATTTGTATGACACCAACACTGACATGTTAAGTTTGCTGTATTTGTATGACATCAACACTGACATGTTAAGTCTGCTGTATTTGTATAACACCAACACTGACATGTTAAGTCTGCTGTATTTGTATGACATCAACACTGACATGTTAAGTCTGCTGTATTTGTATGACATCAACACTGACATGTTAAGTTTGCTGTATGTGTGACATTAACACTGACATGTTAAGTTTGCTGTATGTGTGACATTAACACTGACATGTTAAGTCTGCTGTATTTGTATGACATCACACTGACATGTTAAGTCTGCTGTATTTGTATGGCATTAACACTGACATGTTAAGTCTGCTGTATTTGTATGGCATTAACACTGACATGTTAAGTTTGCTGTATGTGTATGACATTAACACGGACATGTTAAGTCTGCTGTATTTGTATGACATCAACACTGACATGTTAAGTCTGCTGTATTTGTATGACATTAACACTGACATGTTAAGTCTGCTGTATTTGTATGACACCAGCACTGACATGTTAAGTCTGCTGTATTTGTATGACATCAACACTGACATGTTAAGTCTGCTGTATTTGTATGACATTAACACTGACATGTTAAGTCTGCTGTATTTGTATGACATCAACACTGACATGTTAAGTTTGCTGTATGTGTGACCCCATTAACACTGACATGTTAAGTTTGCTGTATGTGTGACATTAACACTGACATGTTAAGTCTGCTGTATTTGTATGACATCAACACTGACATGTTAAGTCTGCTGTATTTGTATGACATTAACACTGACATGTTAAGTCTGCTGTATGTGTATGGCATTAACACTGACATGTTAAGTTTGCTGTATGTGTATGACATTAACACGGACATGTTAAGTCTGCTGTATGTGTATGACATTAACACTGACATGTTAAGTCTGCTGTATGTGTATGGCATTAACACTGACATGTTAAGTTTGCTGTATGTGTATGGCATTAATACGGACATGTTAAGTCTGCTGTATTTGTATGACACTAACACTGACATGTTAAGTCTGCTGTATTTGTATGACACCAACACTGACATGTTAAGTTTGCTGTATTTGTATGACATCAACACTGACATGTTAAGTCTGCTGTATTGTATGACATTAACACTGACATGTTAAGTCTGCTGTATTTGTATGGCATTAACACTGACATGTTAAGTTTGCTGTATGTGTATGACATTAACACGGACATGTTAAGTCTGCTGTATGTGTATGACATTAACACTGACATGTTAAGTCTGCTGTATTTGTATGGCATTAACACTGACATGTTAAGTTTGCTGTATGTGTATGGCATTAACACGGACATATTAAGTCTGCTGTATTTGTATGACACTAACACTGACATGTTAAGTCTGCTGTATTTGTATGACACCAACACTGACATGTTAAGTTTGCTGTATGTGTATGGCATTAACACGGACATGTTAAGTCTGCTGTATTTGTATGACACTAACACTGACATGTTAAGTCTGCTGTATTTGTATGACACCAACACTGACATGTTAAGTCTTCTGTATTTGTATGACACCAACACTGACATGTTAAGTCTGCTGTATTTGTATGACACCAACACTGACATGTTAAGTTTGCTGTATTTGTATGACATCAACACTGACATGTTAAGTCTGCTGTATTGTATGACATTAACACTGACATGTTAAGTCTGCTGTATGTGTATGACATTAACACGGACATGTTAAGTCTGCTGTATGTGTATGGCATTAACACTGACATGTTAAGTCTGCTGTATGTGTATGACACCAACACTGACATGTTAAGTCTGCTGTATTTGTATGACATCAACACTGACATATTAAGTCTGCTGCATTTGCACGGCATGAAAGTCTGACAAAAACTTTTAAAAGCAGCCTTGGCGTGTCATGTGGAAACTAAATAAGTTGTGGAGGGTCATGATCACATGTACATGAAGTATAGTACTTGTGTACCTAGAAATATACGTTATTTGTGTACAGTTCTGCATTGCCTTTCCCCAAAAGCTTGTATTTAGAAGAGGGACCTTGTCTCAACTCTAGTCACTTTTTCTTTGTTTAAATAAAAGTTTGTTGAAATACTTACCTTTTTAGTTCATTTTCTTTTAAGCTTTCTACAGGCTTCTACCAGAAGCCGTGTTTTCCAGTCGCTGTTGTTTATAATAAGATGATCAATAGATCGGACATAAAAATGTTATCATTTCTAGTCATTTTGTCACGGTCATTCGGCCGCGTGCATCGTTTTCTACGTGCAGAGAGAGAGAGAGAGAGAGAGAGAGAGAGAGGGACCGTGAGAGAAGAGTGCGAGGGAGAAAGAGAAGAGAAGAGAGAAATAGAAGAGAAAGAGAGAGAAGAGAGAGATGAGAAGAGAGAAAGTAAGAGAGAAGTGAGAGAAAGAGAAGAGAGAGAGAAAGAGAGAGAGAGAAGAGAGAGAGAGAGAGAAAGGGAATATAAAAAGAAAGAGAAGAGAGAAAGATAAGAGAAGAGAGATAGAAGAGAAAGAGAAGAGGAAAGGGAGAAAAAAGAAAGAGAGAGCGAGAGATAAAGAAAAAAGAAGAGAAGGAGAGAGAGAGAAGAGAAGAGAGAGAGCGAGAGAGAAAGAGAGGGAAAAGGAAGAGAAGAGAGAACACGAGAGAGAAATAGAAGAGAAGAGAAAAAGGAAGAGGAGAGAGAGAGAGAGAGAAAGAGAAGAGAAGATAGAAAAGAAAGAGATAAAGAAAGAGAACGAACGAACGAACGAACATATATTATTTTCAAAGAGTTAAGAATTGGGCACTCAGGCCCGTCTGACATTCTGCCCTTCATCATACAGCTTTCACCCAGTCACAGTCATTCAGCATTTGTTACTGAGCATAATAATCATGAAGATTGCTATAAGACACATTCAATTATTACATAAATAAATAATAAACCTATCTCATGTCCATACACTCTACACTCTGATTTATGTAACAACACGAAATAAACGTGCATTCTTACATTCATTCAAAACTAACAAATTTATTTTACAAAAAAGCATTATAAAAAAAAACAACAATCAAGCCATACTTTAGACTATGCTTAGGGAGTCATATAGTCCATATCAAACAGATTTTGACAAAGTTTAAAGTTATAAGAACGAATATTACTTATAAGTTTTATATGAATTGATAGGGCATTCCAAAGGTGGGCAGATGAGTAAGAGAAGCTTTTTTTTTTTAAAGATGCCAAGCCTTGGTTTTGGGAGAAAACAATTGCTTAAGCGTTGACTGTGTTTTGGGTTGGATTTGAACAATGACCACAGATAGGGTGGAGCAGTGTGCTATAGAATTTTATGAATTAACTCGGCCTTGTTGAAAAGAGTCCAAGTGTGTTTGTATCTGTGATATGTAGTATATTTTTCTGGTGAGTATGTCAGGAGAATGTTTAATTTAGTAAATTGGTAAACTTTTTGTGCAATGTGTTTGGTTAGATTGTCTACATGATGATTGCAGCTGAGAGGGTGGTCACTAATAAGACCTAGATACATTCTGTATCTGTGAAGTTCCAGCGTGGAGCTGTAGTGTTGTTGTTGTTGGTGAATTTGTTCATTTCTATCTTGTTGCAATGAGCATGGATTTTATTTTGCTGGTGTTTATTAGCATTCTGTTGTTGTTGTTGCTCCAGCTAATTAGACTGTTTATTTCAATTTGAAGAGTTGACTCAAAATTTTAAGGGCATGGATCTTTCCCATCGCAACATATGCTTGTGAGACCTGGACACTTAACAAAACAGCGGAGAAACACATAAATGCATCTGAATGTAAATGCTACAGAAGAGTTCTTTAATTATCATGGACACAAAAAAGAACACATCTATGCATACTACAAGAACATAATATTGAAGAAGGCTGGCTAGTAAAGAGGATTAAAGAGAGAAAACTTAAATATTTTGGACACATTAAACGTCATGATAATCTAGAGAAGACTGCCTTGGAATGGCACATAATGGGAAAAAGAAAGAGAGGAAGAACAAGGCGAAGATGGCTGCAAGACATCACTGATGATCTACAAATGGATGCATCAGCAGCAGGCTATCTTTGCTCACAACCGAGAGGCCTACAGGAGTGCTGTTAGGGAGGCAAAGTTCCGCAAGGGACATGCAAATGAATGAATGAATGGACTCAAGGTTAATGTAGTCATTGTCACTAGTGTAAACTGTGCAGTCATCAGCAAAGAGGTCAGACGATGATTTTTTGACACGGAGTGGAAGATCATTGATGTAGATGGTAAACAGGAGAGGACCAAGAATAGATCCCTGTCGACCGCCATTATCAACCACAGATAAACTTGACTTAGAGTTTTTGAGGCAAACTATCTGCTGTCTGTTGGAAAGAAAAGATGTAATAAATTTTGTCAAGTCTCTATAAGTCTCAAGATTTCTAACTAGGATTTTATGATCAATCATGTCAAATGCTTTTTTAAAGTCAACAAAGACAGCACCACATAATTTATCATCGTTTATATTAGATAACCAACATTCTGTCATTTTTGTGAGAGCTGTGTGGCAGGAATGTTTCGGCCTAAAACCTGACTGGCAGTCAACAAACAAATCATGAGAAGAAAAATAGGAGAGAAAGAGAAGAGAAAAGAAAGAGAGAGAGAGAGAGGGAGAGGGAGGAGAGAAAGAGAAGAGAAGTGAGAGAGAGAAGAGAAGAGAGAAAGACAAGTGTGAGAATGAAGTGAAGTGAAGTGTGAGAGAGAAGTGAGAAAGAGGAGAGAAGTGAGAAAGAGAACAGAAGAGGGAGCGAGAGAGAAAGAGAAGTGTAAGAGAGAAGTGAAGAGAGAAAGAGAAGTGAGATAGAGAAGTGAATAGAAGTGAGAGGGAGAAGTGAAAGAGAGACGAGAAGAGAAGTGAGATAGAGAAGTGAAGAAAGAGAAGAAAAGAGAAGAGAGAGAGAGAGAGAGCGAAAGAGAAATAGAAGTGTGAGAGATGTGAAGAGAAGTGAGAGAGAAGTGAGAGAGAGAAGTGAGAGAGAGAAGAGAAGTGAGAGAGACATGTGAAGAGACAAAGCAAAGAGAAAGAGAGGACGAGAGAGAAAGAGAAGTGTGAGAGAGAAATGAAGAGAAGTGAGAGAGAGAAGTGAGAGAAAGAAGAGAAGAGAGAGAAGAGAAGAGAGAGAGAGCGAGAGAGAAAGAGAAGAGATGTGAGAGAGAAGAGAAAAAAGTGTGAAAGAGAAGTGAAGAGGAGAGAAGAGAAGAGAAGTGAGGGAGAGAAGAGAAGAGAGAAAGAGAAAAAGAAAGAGAGAGAGCGATAGAGAAAGAGTGTAATAGAGAAGAGGAGAGAAGTGAGAGAGGAGAGAGAGAGAGAGAGAGATGCTGGTCGCAAGATAGGTGCTGGAGAGTAGATATATTTATCACAGTCAGGGACAAAACGAAGGAGATACACTTGTTACTTATATAACACTACATAATATGTGACTGACACAACACAACATCACACGCACTTACACTACACAACACTACACGTGAATTAAACTATACATCACTACGTGTGACTTACACAACACAACATGTGGCTTACACAACAAAACATCACACATGGCTTACACTACACAACATGTAACTGGCACAAAACAACACGTGGCTTACACAACACAACATCAGACATGACTTACACTACGTAACACTACATGTGACTCATTCAACACAATACCACATGTAAATTACACAACACTTCATGTAACTTGCATAATACAATACTACATGTAGCTTATACAACGCTACATAACACTGCACAACATATGACTTACACAACACAACATCATATTTAAAAACTACAAGAAAGAAAACCTGCTAAAGTAAATGTTTACTTCCAAAATATGTTTATTTTTAATGCAGCGTCAGCAAACTCTTTTCACAAGTAACCACCACTTACGTTGTATAATAATAATAATAAAAGGTAAAGGTAATCCTGTCATGCATTAGAGGCACATAGGGATATGGTGTTAGTGTCCATATTTTCCTTGACCTATCAGCACACTAGAGGGTGATATGGTCAGTATCATGCCTGGCCGCCTTTCCTTCCCCAACCCCAGAAGAAGTCGGGCACCCATTTCTACAACTGGATGACTGGGGTGCCTCCGGCCGGATTCGAACCCCCGACCTTCGCCATGAGAGACCAGTGCACTAACCAAATAATAATAATAATAATATGTATTCTACGTTGGTACAAACTTAACAAAATTTTATAGTGACTCTTTGGGAGTTGAAGACGCCGTCAGATTAGACAATCAGCTACCCATAGCGAACATGCTAGCGTCCGGCTTAGCGAACCATAGCTGATCAAGACCCTGTTCCATCTCTCTATTGGTACCCTCAGTAACAGGCATAGCCTAGTTAACGGGTCACGGATTGCTATGGTCCCCATGGTGGAGGAGTCTGCTAAAATACCTGCTTTTTAGCTGTACTCCGGGACTGAAAAAAGTAGCTGCCATAACCCGCTCCCACGCCGATACAATGTTGTGCCTCAACACCTTCACAGCATCGGCTGCAAAGAACACAAGCTCGCAGTTACAGGGTGACAGCACAAGACAAAGATAAGACAAGATCTTACAGTTGGAGATCGTGAAAGCAGTTTATGTAAAAAGCAGTTTCCAAAGAATGCGACAGATCAACAAAGAAATTAATCGAAGGGAAACAACAAAAGAAAAGAATTTCGGAATAATTTATTTCATTAATTATTTCCCTTGTCAAAATCACTTACGAAGATGAAAACATAAATTGAGCATCATCACGATTCATGATTCATTAAGTGAATTATTTCAATCTGTGAACTGTACATCAAAAATTATTTATTATGTAAACTATACATTAACATCACATATAACTTACACAACACCACATGTAACTTACACAACGATACTGAAGTCTACATTAACGATTTCATTGCAGGAAAAGCACATCAAATGACGTCACTTTGGAAAATCATTATCAGTTGATGTCACTCTCATATAGAGTTAGGTCTATATGTAGACTTCATCTCTACTGAACACATTAATACTTTGCTTTAGTGTATTTACTACAGTATCCCTGTTCAACAATCTCCCTCTCTCTCTCTCTCTATCTATCTCTCTATCTCTCTCTCTCTCTCTCTCTCTCTCTCTCTCTCTCTCGTCCATGTCAAGCAGATGTTGGTCGTCACTGAATTCCACAGCCATCCATTCTTTGCTCTTTCTATAAGATGTTTGCTGGAG
This sequence comes from Achatina immaculata, assembly GCA_009760885.1. Lineage (NCBI taxonomy): Eukaryota > Metazoa > Mollusca > Gastropoda > Stylommatophora > Achatinidae > Lissachatina > Lissachatina immaculata. The sequence continues at coordinate 11,280,455 of CM019709.1, read as the reverse complement.
CGTGCTCAATGCCACTCTTTTAGTTTCTGAAGTACAACATTATCTTACATCTTATACTCCCCTCGTGCTGTTCGACGTCACACAGGGCTCGCATGGTAGTTCGCCAAGTTTTCCCGTTTTCGGCGAGCTTTCCAATCTCATCAGGGGATGTCTACTAATTTGGCCCCTCTTAACAATGTCCTCTTTAGAGTTTCACGTGGTCGACCTCTTTTTCTTCGGCCTGTTGTGTTCCACTTGATAGCTTGTTTGGGGATCCTCTGATTGTATCTTCTCATCACATGACCGACATATGTCCCTCTCCTTTTTCTGATCACCCATGAGACAGGTTATTGTTTGCTCATCTGTCTGATCTCTGAGTTGTTCTTGAATTCGTTCCACTTTATATCTAGTATATATCTAGTATTCTCTTTAGTATTCTCTTTTCGAAAGAGTCTAATTTCTTGTCTATTTCTTTAGTCTTTTTCTTTAACATTAATATTATGGAAGAGGGAATTTTATCTTTTATCTAACGTCTAATTTGTTGTATATTTCTTTTAGTTGTTTTCCACCTTTCGCATGCTGGTGTATTTGATTTGAATAATCTTAACTTGGTTTTTGTGCTTATAATTTTTCAGTGCCATATGTTCTCAAGATTCTTGAAGGTCACTGCTGCTGTTGTAATTCTAACTTCCTTTCTGGTGTCACCATTCTGGTCTATGTAGCTGCCGAGATATACAACAACATTCTGGATATTGTTAATTTATGTACATTTTCTCTGATGAGAAAATTCATTTTCATAAATAGGAGACTTACACTCTTTCTGTTCTCTGTCGTCTTGTGTGAGAGGCTTACACTCTTTCTGTTCTCTGTACGTCTTGTGTGAGAGGCTTACACTCTCATGTTCTCTGTACGTCTCGTGTGAGAAGCTTACACTCTTTCTTTCTATTCTCTATACGTCTTGTGTGAGAAGCTTAAACTCATTCTATTCTCTGTATGTCTTGTGTGAGAGGCTTACACTCTTCTGTTCTCTGTGCGTCTTGTGTGAGAGGCTTACACTCTTCTTCTGTTCTCCGTACGTCTCGTGTGAGAAGCTTCGTCTCGTGTGAGAGCCTTACCTCTCTCTACCTCTTTTTCTGAACTGGGTGTAAAACACCAGTTGGTACCTTCAGGTAGCTAGATCTGACATGTATTTACAGAATTGTTGGTGTACATTGTTATTGTTCAAGTTTTGTGTTTTCAAGCTTTTAAAACTTTAAAAAAAACATAACGAAATATCATGTTGTTTTTCTGAATGTATCAAAAGACAAACAGCAAATAGATAGGTAGACAGACAGTATAAAATCGGAAAAAAGTAGGAGCAGCTTTATTACTTAACGATTACAAAGTTGCGACGTTTCGGCGTGAGCCTTAATCATACAAAAACATACAGGACGAAGAAATAGGGAGAGGAGATAAAGTATAGATTTACATGAATACTGTTTTTAAAAAAAATTTTTTTTAAAGGAGTACTTAGCTGTAAATTGCAAGGTGTGGCTTGTCTGGCGGTGTGTGTCAGGAATGGATCTGGTAGGACGTGGAAATTGTTTAAATAGAGACCTGTGACATGTGGTCGGTGGGTTGTAACTGGGGGTGGTGGATGGGGAACCGGGGAGGGGAGAGAGAGGGTGACGCACTACTGGCCTAGCTAGGAGAATTTGAAACAGGTGATTGGGGAAGAGGTGTTGCAGAGAAGAGGGGTTGCAGAGAAAATAGCGGGGTTGCAGAGTGATGCTGTGAGGAAGTTTGAAAAGTAAGAAGGGGTGGATTTAGTGGAGAGGTACTATAATGATTGAAGAAGATGATGTTACGTGTAACTAAACAGCGAGTTTAACCCATGTGGTTCCAGCGTCCCATAATTTTGAATGCAGCGGTTCTCAAGTTCCAGGCGGTTTGTGTCATCTGCGTGACATTGTTTAATGGCTGTTACCAGAAAATCAGATTTGCCTCTGTGGTTGGGGCCATTGAAATGATTTGGGACTGGTTTCGAAGCATGCTGGGTGATGTCGTACAGATGTTTTTGCATGCGGTCCCCTAATCTGAGGCCAGTCTCACCGATATATGTTATCCTGCATCTTTTGCACACGATGACATATATCACATTACGGGACTCGCATGTGAAGCCCTCATGAAGAGTGAGGATAGTTTTGGGAAAGGTGATTGTTTTCGTTTCCCAAACTAAAGGGCAGGTAACGCAGCGGGGGCGGTTACATTTTCTGGTGCCAACATACGTAAGGCTCTGCTTCAAGTGGCTGTGGACGAGGATGTCCTTAAGGTTTGGCTCACGTTTGTGTGCCAATAGGGGTGCTTCAGAGAAAATGTTACGAGTGTCGGAGTCGAGTTGGATTATCGGCAGATGACGATAAAGGATTTTCTTAACCATCTGACCGTGCGGGTGGAAAGGCAGTACTAACTTAACTCTGTCAGATGGAGTAACAGGCTTTTTCCTGAATACTTCTTTGCGGCTCACTAGTTGGATACGGTTGAAGGCTTTACGAAGGACCTTTTCTGGGTAGTGGCGATGACGGAAAAATTCTAATAACTTGTTGGACTGATCTATAAAGTCCAAATTATCCTGACATATGCGGCGAAGACGGAGGAGTTGGGAATATGGGATGGAGTTCTTACAGGCCTCAGGATGGGAAGAGGTGTAAAGCAAATAGGTGTGGCTATCGGTGGGCTTGTAAAATACAGAGGTGACAAGCCTGTTTGTGCCAATAGAAATTTTAATGTCTAAAAAATGATCAGACTTGTCAGAGATTTCATAAGTGAATTTTATGTTCTTATTGAGTGTATTGGCGAATTCAGTGTTTAGTGTATAGTTGTATACTTATACACCAATTATTAGGTAGACAGACAGAGACAGAAGAAGAAGAAGAACAAGAACAAGAAGAAGAAGAAGAACAACAACAACAAGTACAAGAAGAGTAAAGACTGAAACGGCTTCATTTGTCACTCTACCATCAATTTTGGATCCTAATCTAGAACACTGTTCCTGATTATTCTATTTTTTTTTTATTCGCTTCAAACTAAGAAAAAAAAACAACGGCAGTAACTATGACCTAGAATCTCAACAGTTACACCTGGACCATGCTAGAAGCAGCTGTGTTTGTGTAGGAAAACTCTGAAAGAGCAGACCAGCAGAGAAAATCGGTGGCAACATTGGGAAGGTGAACCTCATGGAACACCAAGGACTTGTGTCACGGGGTCCAACTCTTTAAAAACTCAAAACCTGTTGGGCGATACTGTAAAACTCCCGAAAGTCTAGAAACTAGTCGAAATGATAGAGACAAAAAAAAAATACCGTGAGAACTAACACACGTTGGGATGAGTACTTCCAACTCATGTTGGGAAGACGACGTTATCAAGCTCTTGGAAGAGTTAATACATGTTGGGAAGACGACGATATCAAACTCTTGGAAGAGCTAATACATGTTGGGAAGACGACGATATCAAACTCTTGGAAGAGCTAATACATGTTGGGTCGACGACGATATCAAACTCTTGGAAGAGTTAATACATGTTGGGTCGACGACGATATCAAACTCTTGGAAGAGCTAATACATGTTGGAAAGACGACGTCAGACTCTTTGTTCATGATAGACCTTAAACCCCTTAGAACAATTACATCAAATTCATGATAGACCTTAAACCCCTTAGAACAATTATATCAAATTCATGATAGACCTTAAACCCCTTAGAACAATTACATCAAATTCATGATGGACCGTAAACCTCTTTGAACAATTAGAACATATTCATAATAGACCGTAAATCTCTTAGAACAATTAAATCAAATTTATGAAAGACCTTAAATCTCCTTGAACAATTACAAGAAATTCATGATAGACTTTAAACCCCTAAGAACAATTATATCAAATTCATGATAGGCCGTAAACCTCTTAGAATAATTACAACAAATTCATGATAGACCGTAAACCTCTTAGGACAATTACAACAAATTTCATGATAGACATAATACCTGTTTACCTGTTAGAAAAATTCAAAACAAATTCGTGATAGACCCAGTACATGTCAGAAAAAACTTTTAAACAAAATACATGATTGACCATACACCTACTAGAACAGATACGTCATATTTATGTTAGAACAACTATATCAGATACATGAAAGAGGCAAAACTTACTAGGAAGAAAATATCAACATTTGTAAAGAACCAGCTAACAAGAAGAAAATATAAGACGTAAATGTGGAGAGTGCTGTCTTACATCCTTCCCGCGCCATTAAACGTCATATAGGGCTTGCATGGTAGTTCGTTAAAATTTTCTTGTTTTCGGCGAGCTTTTCAACATCACCAAGGGATTTTATGCCCACTAATTTGACCTCTCTTAACAATGTCCTCTTTAGAGTTTCACGTGGTCCACCTCTTTTTCTTCGAACTTTTGTGTTCCACTTGACAGCTTGTTTTGGGATTCTCTGACTATTTCTTCTCATCACGTAACCGACATATGTCCGTATTCTTTTTTCTGATCACCCAAGAGACAGGTTGTTGTTTGCTCATCTGTCTTATCTCTGCGTTGTTCTTGGACTCATTCTACTTTGTAAGGAGTATTTTTAAAAAGTCCAATTTGTTGTGTATTTTTTTTTTTTTTGGGTTGTTTTCCAGCTTTCACATGCATAAATGAGGGTGGATATTACACGTGAATTGCCTACAACATTGTAAAACACGTGAAGGCAACGGATTCGGACTAAGTACTACATATTTTCTACAAGCCAGCGTTATCTTCCTTGTGACGTTATCTTATCAGAAGTTTAATTTTATCTCAGTGTGAAATGACGGAAGGGAAAGGAGTTAGTTTTTTTTCTGTTTTTGTTTTGTTTTGTTTTGTTTGTTTAAGATTAGAAACTATTGTTACTGCTACTGAAATATTATCTTCAAGACATTATCTTTACTATTTTTTGTGTTGTCGCAAAGTCAGATATGGCAGAGACGGCTCGCCAATGGGGGGGCCACTGGGCCATGTAGGTGCTGCATATCACATCGTCAAAGTTTTTATGAGCAGAATTTCAACCGCTGGGAAGCTCAAATAAGAATACTAGCCCCGTAGCATGTGCTAGGGCGAAGTGTTAGGTTCTTCACATTTCTGGGCCACTTGAGCATTTGATGTAGGGACGTCAGCTCCTGTCCTTGCTGCTTCTTTCTTCTCCTACTGAAACCCCAGGTATGAACTTTTTGAGGTTGGGTTGACTCCAGCGCCGGTCGGTCCAAAAAAAATCCACCCAAGTGTGAAATAGAACCAAGGATCTTCCGATCAGCAGGCGAGAGCACTACCCAATACACCACCACGGCTCAGAACTAAATGGTTTTTAAGGTATAGTATTTAGCGAGGAAGAGATCAAAAGACAGAAAGAACAGTCCTGATATGTATTTAACTTCCACGAATGTTTGCTAACGACCAAGCACTTATAGCCACATCTACAGCAGAACATGGATGATGTAGCAAGGCCATGGATGATGTAGCAAGGCCATGGATGATGTAGCAAGGGCATGGATGATGTAGCAAGGGCATGTCAAAGCCACTACAGAAGATCAGTGCTGAAAGAATAGAAGTCATGACCACAGCAAGAGAAGAAATCGAAACAAAGATCTTCCCAGACAACCAGCCCTTGAAACAAGTGAAACATTTCAAATAACTGGGTCTCAGGGACGAATGACGCGAAGATTGAGAACAGACGCAATAAAGCAAATCAGGTCACTGGAGACATGACTCCTTTACTGAAAAACAAATACATCACAACTGAAACAAAAAGGGCCCTGTACAACACACTTTTCCATCCAACTCTATGCTATCAATGTCAAACATGGACACTAACAGCCAAGAACAAAAGACAAATCATCACAAAAGAATACTAAATGTGACAAGAAGAGACCAGATAAGAAATGACACCATCAGGGCAAAGGTTGGAGTAACACCAGCATTACACTACATCCAGAAACAACAAGTCAAATGGTTTGGCCATGTTACACGGTTACCGCCAGACAGTATATCACAGAAAACACTCACACTAAGATTTGTAGGCAACAGAGGAAGAGGCCACCCACGCACAAGATGGAGAGAGGAACTTGCAGAAGCATTAAATATCCAGTTACAAAAAGCAAACCGTCGAGCCCTATCAAGATGTTTATTTGACCCCTCAACATCGAAAGGTATATGAGGAAGGAGACAAGACAGGAGACAAGACAAGACCAAAACAAGACCAAGACAAGACCAAGACAAAACAATACAAGAATGGCCGCCACTGACAGATTGCCTGAATGTGTTACGTCCACTTGTTCATACAAAACTAGAAAGATCAGTCAAAATTTAGTTACCTGTTATCTCAGTGTAGAACGAAATTTCGAAATAACTGGTAGGTGTAGGTAGAGAAGACGCCTGATCTAACAGAGCAATAGGTAAAATCAAAGAACATAAGAACAGCAAGTACAGTCATAAAGGAGAACAAGAGCTGGTTTCTAACAGAGCAAACAATCTTAACTGTCTTCCACAATGGCGGCTCTGATTTTTGCGTTTATGGTTGTTGTGATCTTGCAGGGTAAGTCTTCTTGTCATTTACATGTTTAAATAATCTCGCTTATCTCTCTGTGTAAGTCATTCTGTTTCAATCTACATACCAAAGCACTGCAACATATAGCAAGTCTAGAAACTTTTATTCTTACCCTTCAGAATTTGGCTGGTTTGAATATAAAATCTACCTCTAGTCAGTTGTTTGTCTCGCTGTTACTTTTAAATCTACTTCTAGTCAAGAGGTTATTCTCTGTGTTAGTCTTAAATCTACCTCTAGTCAGTTATCTGTCTCGTTATTAATAAAAAAAATTATATCTAGTAGGTATATCTGTAGTCAGTTGTTTGTCTTGTTGTTAATCCAAAATATCTGGTTGGTTGTTTGTGTCGTTGTTAATCCTAAATCTATCTTTAGTTAGTTGTTTATCTCGTTGTTAATCCCAAATCTAACTCTAGTCAGGTGTTTGTCTCGTTGTTAATCTAAAAACCACATCTAATCAGTTCATTGTCTTAATGAAAAACCCAGTTCTATCTCTAGTCAGTTGTTTATCTCATTGTATATCGCAAATCTACCTCCGATCAGGTGGTTGTCTCGTTGTAAATTCCTAATGTGCTGTAGTGAGTTATTTTGGTTGTATATTTACAAATCGATCTTCCATCAGTTATTATGCATCAACAAAGCTACCTCCTGTATGTGGTATTTCTTCTTGTACATAAACATTTCATTCAGTTGTAATGGCTATTTTTGCACAGTGTAGTCCTACCTATGAATGTAAGTTTTTAGTTTTGTTTTTCCACACAAAGCATGGCCGTTTAAAACAAAGAAGTAGAAACGAAACAGACGGTCATATGAGGCTATCTTTCAGTATTTAGTGACTAATAATCTACAGAAGGAGCCACCGAGAAATAGATTACTTTGAAAGAGGGAAAATGGACGCCTCTATACGTGTAAGATAAGCTGTAGGGGAACTACAAACATGGAAGTCTAAATATACTACTGGACAAAAGTTAAGAGCCGGTCATAAATTTCAAGCAAATGTTTATTTTGATTGCTATACTAAAACTGTAAATAAATTTATTGTAGAATCTTGATTAAAGTGCATTCTCAGGCAGTCCTCTATGCAGCCGGGGCATAAACAACACCAACTGTTCACCATAATAAGTCTAAAAAATAACGTGCAGTAGCATCGTCCTACACAAAATGTTAGGGCATTTTAAAATGTTTGTCAGTATGATCCAGCAGATAATTAAATCGTGCTGATTTGTGCTGTATGTGCAAGAGGCATCCTTAGTGAACACTTCTTACCTTCCAATCATTTTTATTAAAGGGGTTGGGGGGGGGGGGCGTTGTCATTTGAAAAACACCATGCCACCGCGAAGGCGTTTTAGCACCTTTGAGCGTCATGGGATCATAGCCTTGGTTGAAAGCGGTTTATCTGTCCGTGAAGTTGCACGGCGGTCGGGGATGTCCCATTATCCAAAGGCATTTGGAGCGATTTCACGCAACCCGAGGAGCAGAAGTCAGGCATCGTTCAGGCCGACCTCGTTGCGCGAGTAGACAAGATGACAGATACCTGCAGCTGTCAACACTTCGCAGCCAGACAGTAACGTCTTCCACTCTCAGAAACCAGCTAATGAATACGGCAAACGTAAATGTTATCGGCAGAACAATTCGCAGGCATTTAAGATAATCTTGGCTGGCTTCACGACGACCAGCAATAAGAATACCTCTTACTCCAGCTCACCGCGGAGCTAGAGTTGCCTGGTGCCGGCAGCACATCCGATGGACGTAGTGCCAGTTGGGTGAAATTCTTTTCACGGACGAATCTCGCTTCAGTATGTTTTTCAATGATGGCAGAATCCGTGTTTGGAGAAGGCCAGGGGAACGGTTCCATGACGCCACTATCCAAGAGGTGGGTCGTTACGGAGGGGGTCAATCATGGTCTGGGGTGGCATCAACAGACACGGCAGGACTTCCCTCCATTCATGGCACCCTAACCGCCCAGCGATACTTGAATGAAATTCTGCAACCCATTGTCCAGCCTACATTGGAAGCCATGGGTGTAGGGACAATCCTACAGGACGATAACCCAAGACCCCACCGGGGTAGTGTCGTAGAAGATTTTCTTCAACAGCAAAGGATCAGTAGAGTCTACTGGCCAGCTCGGTCCCCCGATATGTCGCCCACTGAGCACATTTGGGATGTCCTGGGCAGACGGGTTTCGACAAATCATCCTCCACCTTTTGATGTCACCCAGCTGACACTTTTCCTTCAACAAGAGTGGCAGGCCATTCTGCAGAATGTCCTAACAACCCTGGTTAACTCGATGAGGCAACGGTGCGTCGAATATCTGGCAGCGAACGGTGGCAACACGCGATACTGACATGTTTGTTGTCTGAAGACCTCTCTTGTGAATTTTTGGACGAGGGGTGAGTGATTTCGCCAGCTTGCTGTGTGTGTATTCCTATTTCGATTTGCAAATTAAATGACTGAATTTGTTCAGTTTTAAATGCTGTTTTCATTGGTACTAATGGCTTGTTTGTTAGTCAGTTGATTTTATTTTTGTAAGAATTGAAAAAAACCGGCCGGATACTATCTAGTGGACTGTAAGTAAAGTTTGGGAGCCGCGCTACCGCAGTGGATTAGTCACTCACTCGCTCGCCTACCAGGCAACCTGATTTTGATTTCCACTCACCGTGGCTCGCAAAAAAAACAACTCTTGGGGATCACAAAGCCTGAATCAAAAAATGAATACCAGGGTTAACTCTCTGGGAAGGAGAAGGAATTTTTTTAAAAAATGAATCACTCAATCAACATCAGTTTACTACAGTTACAGAGAACTCAAGTACATTTAAACTGACCAAAACTGTACACCCCACCTCTTATCAGTACATTCAGAAATATGAAATTATCACTTACAACAGTATAACGGGATATATAACAACCGAGGTATGAGACCATTATGACGTAGGTGATGAATGCTCCTATGATGATGTAACAAAAATTAACTATCTCTTGTTATTTACAGGAGTGGCCGCAGACGAAACATGCACATACCAGTCGGGTGGTTTCACTTTAAACGCTTACTGTGACTGGGGTTGTTGCTACTCTTACATATACCCATGCTGTGATCCACCTGTGTAAGTAACTAGGGTTGTTGCTACTCTTACATATACCCATGCTGTGACCCACCTGTGTAAGTAACTAGGGTTGTTGCTACTCTTACATATACCCATGCTGTGACCCACCTGTGTAAGTAACTAGGGTTGTTGCTACTCTTACATATACCCATGCTGTGACGCACCTTTGTAAGTAACTAGGATTGTTGCTACTCTTACATACACCCATGCTGTGGCCCACCTTTGTAAGTAACATGGACTGTGTTGCTACTCTTACATATACCCATGCTGTGACCCACCTTCGTAAGTAACATGGACTGTGTTGCTACTCTTACATATACCCATGCTGTGACCCACCTTCGTAAGTAACATGGACTGTGTTGCTACTCTTACATATACCCATGCTGTGACCCACCTTCGTAAGTAACATGGACTGTGTTGCTACTCTTACATATACCCATGCTGTGACCCACCTGTGTAAGTAACTAGGGTTGTTGCTACTCTTACATATACCCATGCTGTGACCCACCTTCGTAAGTAACATGGACTGTGTTGCTACTCTTACATATACCCATGCTGTGACCCACCTTCGTAAGTAACATGGACTGTGTTGCTACTCTTACATATACCCATGCTGTGACCCACCTTCGTAAGTAACATGGACTGTGTTGCTACTCTTACATATACCCATGCTGTGACCCACCTTCGTAAGTAACATGGACTGTGTTGCTACTCTTACATATACCCATGCTGTGACCCACCTTCGTAAGTAACATGGACTGTGTTGCTACTCTTACATATACCCATGCTGTGACCCACCTTCGTAAGTAACATGGACTGTGTTGCTACTCTTACATATACCCATGCTGTGACCCACCTGTGTAAGTAACTAGGGTTGTTGCTACTCTTACATATACCCATGCTGTGACCCACCTTCGTAAGTAACATGGACTGTGTTGCTACTCTTACATATACCCATGCTGTGACCCACCTTCGTAAGTAACATGGACTGTGTTGCTACTCTTACATATACCCATGCTGTGACCCACCTTCGTAAGTAACATGGACTGTGTTGCTACTCTTACATATACCCATGCTGTGACCCACCTTTGTAAGTAACATGGACTGTGTTGCTACTCTTACATATACCCATGCTGTGACCCACCTTCGTAAGTAACATGGACTGTGTTGCTACTCTTACATATACCCATGCTGTGATGCACCTGTGTAAGTAACTAGGGTTGTTGCTACTCTTACATATACCCATGCTGTGACCCACCTGTGTAAGTAACTAGGGTTGTTGCTACTCTTACATATACCCATGCTGTGACCCACCTGTGTAAGTAACTAGGGTTGTTGCTACTCTTACATATACCCATGCTGTGACCCACCTGTGTAAGTAACTAGGGTTGTTGCTACTCTTACATATACCCATACTGTGATGCACCTGTGTAAGTAACTAGGGTTGTTGCTACTCTTACATATACCCATGCTGTGATGCACCTGTGTAAGTAACTAGGGTTGTTGCTACTCTTACATATACCCATGCTGTAACATGGACTGTGCTGCTACTCTTACTTATACCCATGCTGTGATAAACCTATATAAGTAACATGGACTTTGCTACTCTTATATACAGCCATGGCGTGACAGGCCTATGTAAGTTAGCGATGTAAATAGTCTGACAGGACGGAGAGTAGATAGATATTGACAGACATATATACAGTACCTGTACTGAAGATCTGGCCACATACCATAGGAAATGGCAACTTGTTAAGAATAGATAGGCACGATACTACTGTCGACAATGATTGAAAGGAGAAAGTGGCGATGGATTAGCCACTTCAGTAAAATGACAGACGAATCTTTACCAGGGTCAAACAGAAATCTTGCAGAAGGAAGTAAAATTGCTAAATACATAAAATAAGTAATTATCTTTACATATGAAGTGGATATGTAAAGTAGATATATGAAGTAGATATGCGAAGTAGATATGTAAAGTAGATATGTAAAGTAGATATGTGAAGTAGATATGTAAAGTAGATGTGTAAAGTAGATATGTGCAGTAGATATGTAAAGTAGATATGTAAAGTAGATATGTGATATATATGTGAAGTAGATATGTAGAGTAGATATATGAAGTAGATATGTAAAGTAGACATGTAAAGTAGATATGTAAAGTAGATATGTGAAGTAGATAGAAAGGAGAAAGTGGCGATGGATTAGCTACTTCAGTAAAATGACAGACGAATCTTTACCAGGGTCAAACAGAAATCTTGCAGAAGGAAGTAAAATTGCTAAATACATAAAATAAGTAATTATCTTTACATATGAAGTGGATATGTAAAGTAGATATGTGAAGTAGATATGCGAAGTAGATATGTAAAGTAGATATATGAAGTAGATATGTAAAGTATATATATGAAGTAGATATGTAAAGTAGATATGTGAAGTAAATATGTGAAGTAGATATGTAAAGTAGATATGTAAAGTAGATATGTAAGGTAAATATGTAAGGTAGATATGTAAAGTAGATATGTAAAGTAGATATGTGAAGTAGATATGTAAAGTAGATATGTGAAGTAGATATGTAAATTAGATATGTGAATTAGATATGTAAAGTAGATATGTAAAGTAGATATGTAAATTATATATGTAAAGTAGATACGTGTAGCAAATCTCTGAAGGGTTTAACGCATAAACGTTATGTCTTCTTCTTCTTCTTCTGTGCCCCTGGAACTGCGAGCTTGATTTTCTTTGCAGGTGATGTGTTAAAGATGTTGAGACAAAACACTGTGTTGAGCTGAGAGTTGGTTGTGGCAGCTAATTGTTTCAGTCCCCTGAATGGAGCTACCGAGAAGGTGTGCAGTACCTCGATAGTAAACGCCATCGTTATGGGGACCATGGTGATCCCTGTAGCGTTATTGGGACCATGGTGATCCCTGTAGCGTTATGGGGATTATGGTGATCCCTGTAGCGTTATTGGGACCATGGTGATCCCTGTAGCGTTATTGGGACCATGGTGATCCCTGTAGCGTTATGGGGATTATGGTGATCCCTGTAGCGTTAGACCAGGCTAAACCTGGAGGTATCAACGAAAAGGTAGGGGCAGGGTCTAGGTCGGCTATTGTTCGCGAACCCTGGCGCTAGCGTGCCAGGTATGGGTCGCTGAATGCCACATGGGACAGCGTCTTCAAAGCAAAACCGTTGTATCGAAAATGTAAAATTTAGCACTGAAATAACTTATGTATGAATCTTATAGTAATGCACTCTGTTGTGAGCTAGTCACATATAAAAATCATTTTCGTCACTGGTTCATGTCTTAATGTAATATAAATATTTATATGAATATTAACGTTTGAACTCTACGCAAAACTCGTTCCAGGTACACAAAGTCATATTTTATCGCACCGCTTGTAAGTGTCAGCATTCTTCTGGTTGCTCTCGTCGTAAGCGCCTTCTTTTATAGATGGAGAAGAAACCAGCCTGTAACCATACAGTATGGGAGACCTGTACCACCCCCACAGGTGATCAGTACAAACACAACGGGTAAGTCGACCACACCCTACGTACCTGCGACAAGTTACACCAAAATACCATAACGCTGTTGTTTGCATTAGATATAACATGAATAACACAAACATCTTACATCTTATACCCTAAACTAAACTAAACGTCACATAGGGGCTTGCATGGTAGGTTTGTAAGATTTCCTATTTTCGGCGAGCTTTTCAACCTCAGCAAGAGATGTTATTCATACTAAACCAGCCTCTCTTGATAATGTCCTCTAGAGTTTCACGTGGCCAACCTCTTTTTCTTCTTTACCTTTTGTGTTCCACTTGTTAGCTTGTTTTGGGATTCTCTAATTGTTTCTTCTCATCACATGACCGACATATGTCCCTCTTCTTTCTCTGATGACCCATGAAGCAGGTTGTTGTTTGCTCATCTGTCTTATCTCTGCCTTGTTCTTGAATTCGTTCCACTTTATACCGAGTATTTTCCTTAGGCATTTGTTTTTTAAAAAAGTCTACTTTGTTGTGTATTTCTTTAGTTCTTTTTCCAGCTTTCACGTGGATGTATGAGGGTGGATATTACATATGAATTGAATAATCTTAACTTAGTTTTTGTGCTTATAACTTTTGAATGCCATGTGTTCTCAAGCATAACACAAACATGTTAAATCAGATTTAATTTATAAATTCTTATGTGTGTAGTAACAATGATACATATATATAGTATATATATTTATGTATATATAAAATCTTCTACGACACGACCCCACTGTGGTCCTGCGTTATCTCTTGTAGGATTGTCCCTACACCCATGGCTTCCAAGGTAGGCTGGACAATGTGTTGCAGAATTTCATTCAAGTATCGCTGGGTGGTTAGGGTGCCATGAATGGAGGGGAGTCCTGCCGTGCCTATTGATGCCACCCCAGACCATGACTGATCCCCCTCCGTAACGACCCACCTCTTGGATAGTGGCGTCATGGAACCGTTCCCCTGGCTTTCTCCAAACACGGATTCTGCCATCATTGAAGGACATACTGAAGCGAGATTCGTCCGTGAGAAGAATGTCACCCCACTGGCACCTCGTATATAAGAGAAAATTGGAACACACAGTGGCAACTGGAAAAATTGAGGGAAGAAGAGACAGAGAAAGACACACACACAGAGTTTACTGGATAGTGTGGCTAGGAAGAAAGTCACCTGCGGATCTCATAATCAAGTCTAAAGACAATGAATTGTGGAGAAAAATGATCGCCTACGCCACGCGGGCTGGGACATGTAGAAAGAATAGAAGAGAACAGACAAATGAAAATGATGTATGCACAAGAGATGAGGGGAAACAAGACCAAGGGGGTAGACCAAGACAGGGATGGAAAGACAACGTAGCGGATGATCTAAATAAAATTGGTGTCAGCAACTGGAGAGAGAAGATTAGGAATAGAGAGGAATGGAGACCAACTTTATCTGCAGCAATGAGCCTTAATGACTCGGAAAGAAGAAGAAGGATTATTAAATTATTATTATTATTATTCAGCAACAGGAACGAACAATGATAGAGGTGAGTATCATGATATAAAACGAGATGTGATGGTGTGTATATGTCAGCTGATCTATATTCATTATACTGTATAGTGAAAACATCATGAGAGGTATTACAAATGCGAAAGGGTTTAAAAATAAGAGGCCATAATATCAATAACCTGAGACCATGGATGACACTGACATAATAGTAGAGAAAGAAAGGAATCTGCCGAAGCTTGTGAACAAGATAACTGAAGAGAGCAATGAAAGAGCCTTAGACCCCCGAGAGCAGTGTTATAGCGCTGTCTATCTATTTCCCTGACATCTGTATGCCACATCTTAGTACCTTCACATTTCTATAGTATGTGAGATAGGGATGCCAGAACCTGTCCTTGCTGCCTTTGTTTTCCTAGGGAATTCACAGGTTTTCATTTATTAAAGACCGGTCGGTCGGAAAAAATGTCCAGCCGTGCGCGAAATGGAATCGGCGATCGGCAGGCGAGTCCGTAGGACAATGCTACATGGAGCCAGTATTTCTATGTGGTCGTGAAATTTGGACAGTCAATAAAAAGATGACAGAGAAAATGGAAGCTACACACACGTGGTTGTGGTGAAAGATGCAGCAAGTATCCTGGACACACATACAACAAAAATAATTTTTTAAAAAACTCAACAAATTAACAGGTCGTCAGAGAAGATTTTGCACACCTTGTCAGCTACATAGACCAGGAAGGAAGTTAGAATTAGAATTGCAAATGCACCATTAACCGTCAACAATCTTGAGAACATATGGCATTCAAAAGTTATAAGCACAAAATCCAAGTTAAGATTATTCACTTCAAATATAATATCCACCCTCATTTATGCAAGTGAAACCTGGAAAAACAACTAAAGAAATATACAAGAAATTAAACTCTTTCCAAAACAAATGTCTAAGGAAAATACTCGGTATAAAGTGGAACGAATTCAAGAACAACACAGAGATAAGACAGATGAGCAAACAACAACAAGTCTCATGGTTGATCAGAAAAAGAAGAGGGACATATGTCGGTCATGTGATGAGAAGAAACACTTAGAGGATCCCAAAACAAGCTATCAAGTGGAACGCAACAAGACGAAGAAAAAGAGATGGACCACGTGAAACTCTAAAGAGGACATTGTTAAGAGAGGCCAGTTCAGTGGGATTAACATCGGTTGATGAGAGTGAAAAAAACTCGCCGAAGACGGGAAATCTTGGCGAACTACCATGCGGGCACTATGTGACGTTTATCGGCACGGGAAGAGTGTAAGTGAAGTCTAAGAACAACGGATGACGTTGGCGATCATGCTGTTGCACGACCCTTGGTGTTTCCGATTTATTTCACATGCGTTTTAATTTCCCTTACCACGTGGACAGTAACCTTAAGTATTTTGGACACATCAAACGTCATGATAATTTAGAGAAGACCGTCTTGGAAGGGTACATAATGGGAAAAAGAAAGAGAGGAAGACCAAGGCGAAGATGGCTACAAGACATCGTTGATGATCTGCAAATGGATGCACCAGCAGCAGGCCATCTTGCTTACAACCTCGAGGCCTTCAGGAGAGCTGTTAGGGAGGCAAAGTTCCGCAAGTGACATGCAAACGAATGAATGATTGAACTTGGACAGTCCACTGAGATATATTTCTCCCAGCCTTTCTCTCTTTCCGTTTCCCTTGAATCTTCCAGCCATTACTAGATTCTCCAAATTATATCTTCTTATCACACGTCCAAGAAATTTCACTGTCTTTTTCTTTTAATTAAGAACTTCTTTGAGGACCTCTTCATTTGCTTTTCTGTCTGTGCGGGCCATTTGTTATATGTCGTTCTCGAAAACCACATCTCCGTTATTTGCAGTTTCTCTGCCATGGTTTGTTGGCTCCAAGCTTCACAACCACATGGCAGTACTGGCTCTATTACGTATCACATAGCACTGTAACACTCTGACCTCACTTTTAGGAACATCTTATTCGTTAGCATCTTCTTCATGTCATGAAAAAAAATCTAGTGCTACCTTAGCTATTCGTGATTTGATTTTATTTGTGTACACCAGCTACTATCATTGTTCCAAGGTAAATGAGTTTATTTACCTGCGTCAGTGTCTTTTCCTTTTAAAAGATGTCAAACTTTGGTATATTTATTCCTTGCAACATTACCATAATTTCTGTCGTGTTGCCCTTTAGTTGTAAGCCTTTTTAATGCTCTCCTGAGTAATCTTGTTCACAGTGTAAGTTTGGATAAACAAATAATATGCAGTTCTGACTATATATGCACACACACGTGTATATATATATATATATATATATATATATATATCTGAACCTTAAGTGCCCAGGACACATGGGGCTTCCGCAAGGGTTTTCCACAAATGCCTGTCCCTCGCCTTTTTTCTGCTCTTGCCCAGGTGAGCCCTCTATTGCTCAACATCCTTTCTGTTGTTCTTCTCCATGTCTCTTTTGGTCTACCCTTACTTCTGCTCCCCTGTGGTGTCCATCTTAGTGCTATTTTTGGTAATATATATATATATATATATATATATGAGACAGTGGCGTAATTAATTATACGTATATATTAGTGATCCCTAGTTAACAAAAACCCGCTGATCCCCTGCTGTTTCAAAACCCACCCCACAGACCCCCATACTTTACTTTTGTTCATCTTTATGGTACCAATGTGCTTTAAATACAGAAACAATTTTTTTTTCGGAAAATGTGGGTAACTTTTAATAAGTAAACGCTAAACTATACACACACACACAAAACACAATACAAACTTGATGAATTTTCTAAATGACAGTAATATGATTAAGAAAAGATAGACAGCAGTTAACATTCCTATTTGTTCTGACGAAAAAAGGGCCTTTAGTTTTTGTCTTGGACCCCCCCCCCCCCCCCCCCCATGACAGGTTCCCAGCAACTGATACAAACTTTTCTGTAACGCTTTGCTGGTCAGTAGCCTCGACGTTTACAACTTACTGTTCACAGTGTGTTCAAAACGATGCATTCTTGCATACAGTCAACACGCGACAAATGACAGAACTGCTGTCTGTAGGAATATGATGTGAAGAACGCAGAAAAATGTGCATATTTTAGTTATAAATACGGCACTTACATGTACTAATGTTTGAGTAAAATGTGATTTTCCAGTGTTGTTGTCTGTGTAATAAGGTAAGCACTGTTTCTTGGGTTCGGCGCTACTTGATGGTAATGCATGTACTGTAGCAGACTCAACACTTTGTTGATTTTACTCCAGATTATTCCAGATTACTATTAGACTGCGTTCATTGTACCACCCCAGCCAGTCATTTGCGTGTCCCTTGTGGAACTTTGCCTCTCTAACAGCTCTCCTCTAGGCCTCTCGGTTGTAAGCAAGATGGCCTGCTGCTGTTGCATCCATTTCCAGATCGTCAACGATGTCTTGCAGCCATCTTCGTCTTGGTCTTCCTCTTTTTCTTTTTCCCATTATGTATCCTTCCAATATGGTCTTCTCTAAATTATCATGACGTTTAATGTGTCCAAAATATTTCAGTTTTCTCTCTTTAATCCTCTTCACTAGCCAGCCTTCTTCAATATTAAGTTCTTGTAGTATGGATATATTTGTTATTTTTTGTGTCCATGATATTTGAAGAACTCTTCTGTAGCATTTACATTCAAAGGCATTTATGTGTTTCTCAGTTGTTTTGTTAAGTGTCCAGGTCTCACAGACATATGTTGCGATGGGAAAGATGCATGGCATTAAAAATCTTATTTTTGTAGTTCTGTCTGTTCCTCTCCACAGATTCTTTAGTTGTTTTACTTTCTGAAGAGCGATAGATGTCCTCCTTTTAATTTCCCTCATTGTATCTCCATTATTAGTTAGTAGTGATCCAAGATATTCAAAACTCTCCACTTCTTCCAATTTTTCCTCATTGATACATATTTCAGTTGCCTTGTTTGTTTTCTCAGTTGTCATCAGTTTAGTTTTCTTCGCATTAAGATAGAGGTTTTGCTCTTTGCTGTTCTTGCGGACTGACATAATTAGTTTTTTTCCATTCCTTTTTGTGTTGTGGATAGTAATACTGTGTCATCAGCATATCTAATCTCTGGTATTTCATAACCTCCAATTGTTATGGCATCGTAATATTCTTTGTCTACATCTTCTCTAACATTCCTCATTATATTTTCAGTATACAAGTTAAATAAGTAAGACGAAAATATGCACCCCTGACCGTCCCAGTGCACATAATTTCTATCTTCCCAGCCGCTCTTTGAAATAATTTCCTTTCACGCTCTCAAATACGCGGATAACATTTTCATGTTTTCTTTCCCTGGGATACATACAAGTTTTGTGTTCCATATACAACTAACAGTCAGTACAACTAACAGTCAATACAACTAACAGTCAGTACAACTAACAGTCAATACAACTAACAGTCAATACAACTAACAGTCAATACAACTAACAGTCGGTACAACTAACAGTCAATAGAACTAACAGTCAATACAACTAACAGTCAGTACAACTAACAGCCAGTACAACTAACAGTCAATACAACTAACAGTCAATACAACTAACAGCCAATACAACTAACAGTCAATACAACTAACAGTCAGTACAGCTAACAGTCAGTACAGCTAAGAGTCAATACAACTAACAGTCAATACAACTAACAGTCAGTACAACTAACAGTCAATACAACTAACAGTCAATACAACTAACAGTCAATACAACTAACAGTCAGTACAGCTAAGAGTCAGTACAACTAACAGTCAGTACAGCTAAGAGTCAGTACAACTAACAGTCGGTACAGCTAACTCTCCATTCATCTCCTCAGCCAATATTTCTTATCCACCCGCTTACAATCAAGTTGGCTACAATCAATCCGTCAACAGCCAGTCCAACTTTGGCCCAGCACCACCGTACACAGCTGATCTTCCGAAGTACTGAACGGACTAGAGACTGATGTCTGCTACACTTTTACAACATGAACAATAACGAAAAACTACAATATTATTCAGATAATAGAACTTACTGTGTGAAATAATCTAAAGAATAGAACAATACAGCGCCGTACAATCTAAATAAATGAACAATATATTGCCGGCCATTTATGAAGTAACTTAACTGAGTGAGCAATTTAGGATGTTGACAAGGAGTGAACAATAGAGCAAGAATGACAGAGAAGTTTGAAGCAACCAATAAATAATATTACAACTGTATATGAAATGCTTCCAAACACAGAAAAAAAATTTGATATTTCATAAAAGAAGAAATACAAGTTTGTCCTGAAGAGCTTCATTACTGTCGAGAGACTGCAGAATTAGGTTACACTTAAAATATTTACACTGAAAGCATCTTTATTCCAGGCGCTGTTTTGTGCTATTAATAGATTATTGTTAAACGTAAACAATAACGAGATGTTTATTAATTGTATAATGCATAATAATGTATAATAATGAGATCAATATAACTAAAACAACATAAAATCCGATGAAGTTTTTCAGAACAAATATTTAGCAAAGAGTAATTTATCAAGATCTAGAACTTGCAAATAGAAGCTGTCATATATTCATAAAGGTAGATAGAGATTTATGATTTTACAAAGTGGCAGAGAGAGTGAGTAAAGTGAGAAAAAAACGAATAGAAAGTATGAGTATGTATAAATGAAAAACCTACAACATCCGATATTGCGGCGATATTTCCTTTTTCGAGGATTACATGCACAAACGAGACCAAAAAAAAACAACAAATAACTAAACGAAGAACTTATCTTAATATGGCCTCCTCCAGAAGTAGGAAACAGAGAAAGGCATTTCTCTGTTTCCTACTTTTATACATTCTCATACTTTATATTCGTTTTTTCTCACTTTACTCACGCCCTCAACCACTTTGTAAAACTGCACCATACACCTCTATCTACCTTTATTATTTAAACCAGTTTTACTGCAGTCGCCTCCTTTCTATCTGCCATATATTCACATCCAGCGGAACTTGAAATCCCAAGAATTGTACTCCTTTCATTAAAAATTTTTTTTATATTAATGATTATTCCTAGATATTGCTATGAATAAAATTACAAATAAATTATCTTGATCTTGTCGGTTTATTCAATATTTCTTTATGTGTTTTGCTTAGCATGAGCTGTAATGACTGTGGCATTAACATTGCAACTAGGGCAAACCTAGTGAAGACCGACATACAATCAAGCGATGCACGTGACGCTACAGCTTGGCTGCCAGATTAGAAGTTGCCGATCTCTGACAGTGTTGGGCGTGGTTGAGAAACCAGAAAACCCGCCCCCAAGAGAAACACAGTGATGAAAGTTCTTCAATCTATGTAGAGACTTTAGCACATCGTCTAGAACATAACAGCGTTTGTCAAAAGATGACTGCCAAAAGCTGATATTTCTCTGCTAAATGGTGCTCTCCTGCAACCAGTGACACACATTCAGGATGTGGCTTGCATCTCACTTTTTCTAAGTCTGTTTTCTTTCATATACATGTAATGTGTCTGTTTCATTATACTTTTAATGTGTTTGTTTCATTATACTTTTAATGTGTTTGTTTCATTATACTTTTAATGTGTTTGTTTCATTATACTTTTAATGTGTTTGTTTCATTATACTTTTAATGTGTTTGCATCACTATACATGTAATGTGTCCTCCACTATACTTTTAATGCGTTTGATTAACAGTGTGTTCACACAGTGACTAAGAGCAGCTTAGGGTAGATCAGCATTTGTGACGTAATTACTGCAAGACTGCGGTGTTACATCATAGAAAGGATTATACCAACTGGTACATCAAGTGGCTTTCATTAGCAGTATTATACCAACTAGTACATCAAGTGGCTTTCGTTAGCAGGATTATACCTACTGGTACATCAAGTGGCTTTCATTAGCAGGATTATACCAACTGGTACATCAAGTGGCTTTCATTAGCAGGATTATACCAACTGGTACATCAAGTGGCTTTCATTAGCAGGATTATACCAACTGGTACATCAAGTGGCTTTCATTAGTTATAACTGGAATAAAATCTGATTTCAGCTGATAGATCAAAGGAGTGTTCTGGCCAAATCCTTTAAGCAATGATCTCTTTCTAAGAGAGACAAACATAATACTCTTGTTGACAGTGATTGAAAGGAGAAAGTGGCAATGGACTGGCCACATTATGAGAATGATAGACGAATCCTTGCCAGGATCAGTTTTGAGGTGGACTCCGCAGGCTAAAAAAAGCATGAGACGACACAAAGAGACGTGGGTATGTACAGCAGAGAAAATGTTGGTAAACAAAGGACTGACATGGGAGACAGCCAAGAACTTCACGAAAAACCGACAGAAGTGGAAGTCTCTTGCTACCAGCAGCCCCATGTATCTTGGGTAATGAAGGGATCAGAGATGAGAGAGACAGAGACAGAGAGAGATGAGAACGAGAGGAGAGAGAGAGAGAGGAGAGTGAGAGGAGAGAGAGAGGAGAGCGAGAGAGATTGAGAGGGATGAGAGCGAGATGAGAGCGAGAGAGAGAGGAGAGAGGAGAGAGACGAGAGATGAGAGCGAGAGAGATGAGAGAGAAGGAGATGAGAGAGGTGAGAGCGGGAGAAAGATGAGATAGAGATGAGAGACAGAGAGATGAGAGCAGGAGAGAGAGAGATGAGAGAGAGATAGAGGAGAGAGAGAAATATTCCAATTAAATCCTTCATTAAATATGAAAAAAGTCTTGCAGATCAAATGAAAAAGTAAAAAGTGGAACATGAACTATCTGTGGACAGTGATAGGGAAAGTGGACAAGAAGAAGAAGGAACATTTTTAAAAAACTTAGCAAAAAAAATCAAGGACAGTTTGATTGTACTGAATACCTAGATCGCAACAAAACACAACATCACAGCTCAGCAGAAGACACGCTTAAACTCTGCATGTGAGCAATAAAATAATCGCATTCGTCTGGAAAGACTTTATTTTACAACTCATGAAAACGTCTTCCTAAGGTAGTCTGACATTTTTTTTTTACTCGAAAATCTCGCTTAAAGACGGTGTTAATGTTTGTTGCTTTACTTCCCAGTCTTTCGTGCTATTTACATTCTTAACTAAATTTGGAACAACCAGTAACAATAGGATGACGGTTTTCGATAAGAATAAGGAAGTAAGTTTTTAACGATCAGAAAAAATAGCCTTACAGTGCTCTAGGTAAAGGTAAACTTATCTTTTCCATGCCATTAAGACATATTGGGGATACGGTGTTAGGCCAGTCTTTCCATGACCTACATGAAAGTGTGATGTGGCCATTGTCACGCTTGGAGGCATTTACCCTCCCAGATTTATCTGGTATCCATTTTTAGAGACGGGATGGACCCTGCGACATTCTTAATGTGAGCCAGAACAAAATTCCACAGCTGATACTTGAACCCCGTACTGCCAGATTTATACAGTGCTGTATCACACGTATATATATATATATATATATATATATATATATATATATATATATACACAAGGTGTCCGTCAGGGGTGCATATTGTCACCTTACTTATTTAACTTGTATACTGAAAATATAATGAGGAATGTTAGAGAAGATGTAGACAAAGAATCTTACGATGCCATAACAATTATAAATACCAGAGATTAGATATGCTGATGACACGGTATTACTGTCCGCAACATAAAAAGGAATGGAAAAACTAATTATGTCAGTCCATAGGAATAGTGAATAGCAAAACCTCTATCTTAATGAGAAGAAAACTAAACTGATGACAACTGACAAAACAAACAAGGCAACTGATATATGTATCAATGAGGAAAAATTGAAAGAAGCAGAGAGTTTTGAATATCTTGGATCACTATTAATTAATAATGGAGATACACTGAGGGAAATTAAAAGGAGGACATCTATCGCTTTTCAGAAAGTAAAACAAATTTTAAAAATATGTGGAGAGGAACAGACAGAATCACAAAAATGAGATTTTTAAGGCATGCATCTTTCTTATCCTACAATTGTCCTTGCTGTTTTTTCATCAAATATAATTCCTACTCCTCGTTCATGTTTCTCACTTCCTGAATATATTATTGTATATTTATCTGAGTTTATCTTTCCTGCACCTGTCCATCTAACTTCACTCATTCCTAATATGTTGATCTTCATCCTTTCCATTTCCATCTTTACATTTTCTAATTTCCAGCCTGGAATAAAGTTCTAACATTCCATGTTGCTATTTTGAACTTGTTAGTTTTGCCACCAGTAGCTTGATGACGATCTGGCCTCACCTGTGGCTCGTGAGCTGCCCTACCGGACGAGGCTGTTCCAGAGGAACATCCATTAACGTCTTCATGATGAATCTATGACGCTGAATAAGCATAATTGTTCTTGGGAACTACAACAGTGGTTTCCCGTTGCCTTCTGTTGGTTTGTGTACGGACTCTCCGCTAGCCTTTGGACTCCTTGTCCTACCCGCAAGGCAGCGGGAGCGAGAGGTTTTAAGGCGCCTCTGACCCGCCTGGTATTCCCTTCACTGAGCACCTGAGGCACTTTATAGGAGTAGTAGAGCCACCTACTACCCCAATTGTAGGATATTTGAACATCTCGGACAGAGTCCTGCTAGCCCAACTGAAAGGACAACCAATAAACATAAATATTATACAAGTGTATGCTCCAACATCTCAAAGTTCTGAGGAAGATATACAGATATTTTATAATGACATAGAGACAGCACTAAAACACACAAAGTCACATGAAGTTACCATAGTCATGGGAGATTTTAATGCCAAAGTTGGTAAAGGAAGAACTTCGGACATCGTTGGTGACTGTGGACTGGGGGAGAGGAATGACAGAGGTTATAAATTAATTGAATGGGCAAGAATACATAGCATGGTTGTAGGAAACACCTGGTTTAAACAAAATCCTCGAAGACTGCCAACGTGGTGCAGCCCAGACAAAAAGACATTTAACCAGATAGACTACATATTAATCAACAAACGATTCCGCAATACATTACTGACAACAAAAACCATGCCAGGAGCTGACTGCAATAGTGACCATGATCCACTCTGTGGAAAAGTTAGAATAAAGCTAAAGAAAGCAGGCAGAAAAGTGAGAAACATCAAACTGAATACAGAACTTCTTAAAAATGACCAAGAACTGCGAGAACAATACAAAGTTATTATAACAAATAGATACAATGCAATAGCAAAGATAAATAGTATAGATGAACAATGGGAAATGTTAAGAGATTCTATCCACCAAACTGTTAAGGAGATAATACCACAGAAAAAAGAAGCCCCTAAAAATAAATGGATGACAGACGACATTTTAGGACTGATGGACAAGAGGAGGAGGAGTAAAAATAACGAGGAAAAATATAGCAAGATAAATAAAGAAATAAGACGCAAATGCAGAGAAGCAAAAGAAGTGTGGTTAAATGAACAGTGCAGACAGATAGAGGACGCTCATAATAAAGACAGTAAAAACATGCATAAACGAATTAATGAACTCACAGGCAGGAAAACAAAATATACCACAGGATGCCTGAAATCGAAAGAAGGTAAAATGTTAATGGGAAAAGAAGACATTGTGGACAGGTGGACAGAGTATATCGGTGATATATGGAGAGAAAGACCAGAATTAACACCAGATACTGAAAACTGTGATGGACCGCCAATACTTGAAGATGAAATCATAGATGCCATCAAACACATGAAGAAAGGAAAAGCGACTGGGCCTGATAATATAACAATAGAAGAAATAGAGGCACTAGAGGAGACAGGAATAAAAATAATAACCAAGTTACTGAATGATATTTACAACAGTGGTTATATTCCCAGTGACCTGATTAAATCCATGTTTATAGCACTACCAAAGAAACCAGGTGCAAAGGAATGTGACGACCACCGGACTATCAGCCTCTCATGTCACATAACGAAGCTACTTCTGAGAATAATTATGAGAAGAACAAGGAAAAAGATAAAAATGGAAATAGCAGATGAACAGTTTGGATTTGTTGAAGGAAAGGGAACACACAATGCCATTTATGCTTTACGAACACTAACAGAAAGAGCTTTAGAAGTACAGAAAGATCTCTACTTATGCTTCATTGATTACAACAAGGCATTTGACAAGGTGAAACATAGTGAAATTATTAAAATGCTTGAAGACATCAATATAGACGGCAAAGATCTGAGGATTGTAAAACATCTATACTGGCAGCAAGAAGCAGCAGTTCGAGTTGAAAATAGAATTGGAAAATACCAACCTATAAAACAAGGGGTGCGACAAGGATGTGTACTATCTCCAGACCTTTTTTCTCTGTACAGCGAGAATATTCTAAGAACAATCATCACAGAACCAGGCATAAAAATTGGAGGATACAATATTAACAACCTTCGGTATGCTGACGACACAGTACTGATAGCTGAGAACCAACAAGACCTGCAAAATCTCTTGGATAAAGTCGCCAAAGAAAGTGAACAGAAAGGCCTTACTTTGAACATCAAAAAGACAGAGACTATGGTTATATCTAAGAAACAGAATCCACCAGCATGCAGTATTAAATTAAACGGAACCATTCTAAAGCAGGTGCAGAAATTCAAATACCTTGGAGCAGTAATAACTTCAGATGGGAAATGCAGAACAGAAATTAGGAATAGAATAGGTCAAGCAAAGACTGCATTTCAAAGAATGAGAAACATATTAGCTAACGCATCTTTATCAATGAATGTTAGAAAACGAGTCCTAAAATGCTATATTGAACCTATCTTGTTATATGGAAGTGAATCATGGACAATAGGCAAGTCTGCACAAAAATCATTGGAAGCAGCAGAAATGTGGTTTATTAGAAGAATGTTGCGAATCCCCTGAACAGCAAAAATAACTAATGAAGAATGTATGAGAAGAGCTGGAGAGACAAAAAACCTTGTCAGAAAGATAAGAGAGAGACAATGTACTTTCATAGGACATGCAATGAGAAGAGGGGGCATTGAAAATATTATAACAACAGGAAAAATAGAAGGAAGAAGATCAAGAGGAAGACCAAGAGAAATGATACTGGACAGTCTGACGGGATGGTGTGAGAGGAGATCACCAACTGAACTGATGGCCTGCATGAAGGATCGGGTACTCTGGAGAAGCATAATAGCCAACGCCAGTCGGCACGGCACCTGATGATGATGATGATGATGATCTTTCTTATCGCAACGTATGCCTGTGAGACCAGGACACTTAACAAAACAGCTGAGAAACGCATAAATGCCTTTGAATGTAAATGCTACAGAAGAGTTCTTCAGATATCATGTACACAAAAAAGAACAAATATATCTATACTACAAGAACTTAATATTGAAGAAGGCTAGTAAAGAGCATTAAAGAGAGAAAACTTAAATATTTTGGACACATTAAACGTCATGATAATCTACAGAAGACCGTCTTGGAAGGGTACATAATGGGAAAAAGAAAGAGAGGAAGACCAAGGCGAAGATGGCTGCAAGACATCGTTGATGATCTGCAAATGGATGCATCAGCAGCAGGCCATATTGCTCACAACCGAGAGGCCTACATTAGAGCTGTTAGGGAGGCAAAGTTCCGCAAGGGACATGCAAATGATGAATGAATATATCAGCCAGTTCTACGTCAAAGAACAGAAAAGTACTGGGAGTATGAAAAAGAAGTACACAATATCTTCATTGACTTCCAGAAAGCCTATGACAGCATAGATAGGAGCAGGTTATGGAAAATTAAGAAAGAATTTAGGATACCTAATAAATTAACCAATCTGACCAAAATATGTATGGAGGATACACAAAATATTGTAATATATAAAGGAAGAAGTCAGAACCCTTCTCTATAAGAACTTGTTTAAAACAAGGTGATACATTATCTCAATTACTATTCAACCTAGTACTAGAAAAGGTAATCAGAGAAGTTAAAGAAGAAAGCAGTACAGAAGAACAAGCTAAAATACTAGGATGCGCTGATGACTTCGACCTGGTGGGGGAAACTATGCAAGAAGTCATCAGTACCTGCATACACCTGAGAGATGTAGCACTAAAAGTAGGCTTGACCATTAACCAAGATAAGACAGAGTATAAGAAGATACCAAGAGACCAGAGGCAGAATGATCCAGATTATATAAATGTTCGAGAGATGGTTATTAGGAAAGCAGAAACACAAATATCTAGGCACAACCTTCAACAGAAGGAACACAGTAAGCGAGGAAATTAAAATCAGAGTACAGATGGGGAATAAAACATACTTTGCCTTGCAACATCTGTTAAAATCTAAAATCCTGTCCCAAAACACCAAAATAACAATCTACAAAACTATAATAAGACCAGCCGTCAGAAACGTGTAGTACAACAAAGAAAGATGAACAACAATTGCAGATCTGTGAGAACAAGATCCTAAGAAGAATCTTTGGGCCGATAAAGGATACCAACAGTGGAGAATGGAGAGCTAGAAAGAACACTGAACTGAACAGCTTATTTCAGCTGTTTTATAATTCCAACGAATTATAAATGTCTTGAAACTGAACAGACTACGCTGACCTAGGCATGTAGAAAGAATGGAAGAGAACAGACAAACGAAAATGATGTATACACAAGATATGACGGAAACAAGACCAAGGGGGTAGACCAAGACAGAGATGGAGAGATTGATTGATTGACTGATTGATCTTTATTTCAAAAGGGTTAAGAGACAACATAGAAGAGGATATAAAATAAATTGGTGTTACCAACTAGAAAACAGCTGAGAAACACATAAATGCCTTTGAATGTAAATGCTACAGAAGAGTTATCAATAAGTAGTAGAAACTCATTGCGGGGAGTGAGGGGGGGTGGGGGCAGAAGACTGAAAAATAAATAAGAGAGAAGAACATTGAATCTGTAAGCAGAGACTGACATCCCCCACTCTGGGCATTCCCACACGTGCTCTGTCTTCCGTTCCAACACCCACTGAAGTGTGGGTCTGCTGATGACCACTCACACACTGCTTGTAGATAATACGCTCTAAACGTTCAGAAAAAAAAAACGTCCGTTTCCTCTCTCCTCCCCCAATTCGATCATCCTCTTGATGTCATTCGACCTGATATCGTCCTCCATGCGCAGCCTATTCAAGAGCCGCCTTCAATCTCCTCCTTGTCCATGTTACGCTGTCCTGAATTGATGCCGTGCCTGCCAGTTTGTCCACTCTCTCATTGCCTCTGACCCTCCACCCCCCCCCCCCCCCAGGTGACCGGGGCAGTAGATCCACCTATAACCGAGAGGCTAATAGAACATGAACCAGCTCCATACGGAAGAAATGTCTCTCGATTCTCCGCAAAATGTTTTGGGAATCTGTTATAAAGACCCTATGCGAGTCATCCTACTCAACCACCAGGAAGCTGGTTCTGATGCAACTAGTGTGCCGTTGCTGTAGACAACATAGTTTTATTTGTTCTACAACTTTTCTGGGTACTTCTTCACTTTTTTTCCCTAGTGTCTAAGACACTTCTATGATCTTTCTCCAAAAATTTAATTTCTTTCAGTACCAAACATATCTTTTTTTTTTTTTGCCTGCTTGTAAAGTGCTAGTTTCACAGGTTTGTATACGCTCTATATATCACTGTGTTAATGGTGGCTTTACCAACATTGGTTTAAACCTGTGCTGTTGCTATGTAAAAGCCCTATCAGATCTGGTGAAAATCACACATTCTGTCTTTACGTCCAATTAAAAAAGCCCGCAGTCAAGTAATGAGGATTCTGAATCTGTTTATCTTATAAGTTCTGGAAATAATTTCACCAGTGCTCTCTCAGTAAAATAAAGTGTCAACTTTGACATAAAAGCAATATTTGGTCCATCTTGATCCACGGCTTCAACAAAAAAAAAATTTTTTTTAAGGGGGCAGCTTCCTGTTTGAGGTGAGTGTGCGGTGCCTGCAGGCGGCAAAGACTCTGGAGTGAGCTGTGTCTTAGACAAGAATGACTCTAGAGTGAGCTGTGTCTTAGACAAGAATGACTCTAGAGTGAGCTGTATCTTAAACAAGGACTCTAGAGTGAGATGTGTCTTAGACAAGAATGACTCTACAATGAGTTATATCTTAGACAAGAAGGACTCTAGAGTGAGCTGTGTCTTAGACAAGAATGACTCTAGAGTGAGCTGTATCTTAAACAAGAAGGACTCTAGAGTGAGATGTGTCTTAGACAAGAATGACTCTACAATGAGTTATATCTTAGACAAGAAGGACTCTAGAGTGAGCTGTGTCTTAGACAAGAATGACTCTAAAGTGAGCTGTGTCTTAGACAAGAATGATTCTACAATGAGTTATATCTTAGACAAGAAGGACTCTAGAGTGACCTGTGTCTTAGACAAGAATGACTCTAGAGTGAGTTGTATCTTAGTTAAGAGTGAGTTGTGTCTTAGACAAGAATGACTCTAATGAGTTGTATCTTAGACAAGAATGGCTCTAGTGAGTTGTATCTTAGACAAGAATAGGTCTAGAGTGAGTTGTATCTTACACAAGAATGACTCTAGTGAGTTGTGTCTTAGACAAGAATGACTCTAGTGAGTTGTATCTTAGACAAAAATGACCCTAGAGTGAGTTGTATCTTGGGCAAGAATGACTCTAGAGTGAGTTGTATCTTAAGACAAGAATGACTCTACAGTGAACTGTGTCTTAGACACGAATGACTCTATAGTGAGTTGTATCTTAGACAAAAATGACTCTAGTGTGAGTTGTATCTTGGGCAAGAATGACTCTAGAGTGAGTTGTGTCTTAGACAAGAATGACTCTAGTGAGTTGTATCTTAGATAAAAATGACTCTAGAGTGAGTTGTATCTTGGGCAAGAATGACTCTAGAGTGAGTTGTATCTTAGACAAGAATGAATCTAGAGTTAATCCTGTCCATGCACCAAAAACCGAAACAAAAGTTTGGAATTTAAATAAAAAGAAAACCTTATTCAGTGTCAGGATATCCCTCTCTGATATCTGTGTGGTCTACAGCGTCCTAGTCTAACAAGTCTGATCGTGCCATAAATGAGGTCAAGTTTACAGAGTGAAAAATCACATTAAAATAATACCAGTGACTACTATCATTTATGTTTTCGATATTAGCTGTTTATGTTTGTGTGCATGTTTGCAAACATGTTTTGTTTCGTTTCCTATCTGTGCCCGCAGATAAAGGATAATGCGCGCTAAACCACTTCGTTCGGAAAAACGTCTACTTCCTCTCCTCCCTCAATTCCACGTGTGCACATTTGTGAACATGTTTTGTTTCGTTTCCGTCTGGGCGTCAACACGAAACGAAACAAAACAAGTTCTGGAAAAAGTTTTGAGTTGTTAATTTGCCAGGGAAAAATACTTTCGTAGGAGACTCGGCCTTGTGTCGTGGAGAGCTCGTTTGTGTTTTTCTGAGTGGATAGTGCTTGCCTCGTGTTTCCGGTAATTCTGCTCCGTGGCAGGAAAGATTGTTTAAAGCAAAGATTTCCATCTGAGCCACCTCAGTTTATGTCAGTCAGTCAGTCAGTCATTTGCATGTCCCTTGCGAAACTTTGCCTACCTAACAGCTCTCCTGTAGGCCTCTCGGTTGTGAGCAAGATGGCCTGTAGCTGTTTTCTCTGTTTAATCCTCTTTACTAGCCAGCCTTCTTCAATATTAAGTTCTTGTAGTATAGATATATTTGTTCTTTTTTGTGTCCACGATATTTGAAGAACTCTTCTGTAGCATTTACATTCAAAAGCGTTTATGTGTTTCTCAGCTGTTTTGTTAAGTGTCCAGGTCTCACAGGCATGTGTTGCGATGGGAAAGATGCATGCCCTTAAAAATCTTATTTTTGTAGTTCTGTCTGTTACTCTCCACAGATTATTTATTTGTTTTACTTTCTGAAGAGCAATAGATGTCCTCCTTTTAATTTCTCTCATTGTATCTCCATTATTAGTTAGTAGTGATCCAAGATATTCAAAACTCTCTACTTCTTTCAATTTTTCCTCATTGATACATATTTCAGCTGCCTTATTTGTTTTGCACTTTAGTTTATGTAAGTTTTGTTACGACATCTGACAAAACAAACAAGGCAGCTTAATGGAGTTATTAATGTTAACTCAAGCTGGATTTACATCAGGTAACAACGGTGACGAGCCACGAAAGTCCTGGAGACACGAGACTGATGAAATGTTTGATAAGGATAAAGTGGATTCTAAACCAGTACAGCAGTACACTAAAATAAGAGAATCTTTTATCTGTACCACCAATACAACAGTACACTAAAAAAGGAAATCTTTTATCTGTACCACCAGTAAACAGTACACTAAAATAAGGGAATCTCTACCACCAATACAACAGTACACTAAAATAAGGGAATCTCTTGTACCACGATTACAAAACTACACTAGAATAAGGGAATCTCTTATCTGTACCATCAGTGCAGATTGTACGTTTTAATATGGAGAAGAAAGTAGTCCCAAAATAAACTACATTAAGTCTACGAATAAGACACTAAAAGAATAACCGTTAATTATAAACAAATGCATTTCCTACATGTTTGTGTGTATGTCTGTGGGTATATTTGTGTGTATGTATGTATGCTTCATCACTATTCAAGAACAGTAATCACTGATGTAAAGACAGCACTAAACAAAACCAACAAATTCATGGAGTTTTTTTTTTTTTTTGGTTTCCGATGCTCATGGCATGTTAGAAATTTGTTTATGTTATTTTGCTCGCTGGTTGTAAGAGGACAGTCTCTCTGTCGTTTACTGTTTTATTTATTTGATGCAGTTTTAAAAGTGAGCCGGATTAGCACAATGGATTTACCGTGAGTCGCAAAACCTCCCGGGGTTTTACCAAGCGTTAAGAAAAAAAAAATGAGTACCTCGGTTACTGTTAAGAGAAGGAAGAGAAATGACGCCTCCAGCTACGGAGTTAGTGCTGATGGCAACACTAGCTGGCAGTTTCTGTTCAAGTGCTGACTAGGCAGCAGAGCAGTTATAGGCTGACCGTGTGAAATGACGCTGGTTTCTAACTCATATTACATCCTTCCCGTGCCGTTGAACGTCACCCAGGGCTCGCAAGGTAACTCGCCAAGTTTTCCTGTTTTCGGCGAGCTTTTCAACCTCATCAAAGGATTTGGCTTCTCTTAACAATGTCCTATTTAGAGGTTCATGTGGTCGACCCTCTTTTACCTAACTCATACCTTTAGTTTTATACAAGAAAAAGATTGCTTCAGTCAGAGCACAGTCGAAAAGTTTGTTGCAATGAAACTTTTTGTTTTTGTGTTTTGTTTGTTTTTAAAATAATGACAGCCTGTCACAGTGTGAGATTATCATTATCATACAGCACATCATGAGGAAACACTGTGTACACCGAATCTCCAGACAGCTCCGAGTCTGTCTTGTTTTCTCGATGCTTCCTTTCGCCCCCTTCCCAGATTTCCATTCACTCTTCTCTCATCTTCGATTTCGTGTATAGCATTACGGGCTCTGATATAACAATGCAATTAAAATGTACATTGTAATGATCCAGTATTCATATTTTCTTAAAAACAATATTAACAATAATAAGCCGACTTTGTGCTTACTGTCGTCAGATCTGAAAAATGTTTCTATTTTTAAAACGTGTGCATATGTATACTTCACGATTTCAAATGTCAACACATATTATGTGTGCATTATTATTTTATACGCTTTTTAACATCCAAACTTGACTCCATCAATCAAATATAATTACTATATTGTTACTTTACCGCGGGCCTTCTTCCTTTTACATTTTGTGTCTCTTGTGCTCCTTACAGCAGCGAAGTGTTGTATAACAAATATGAGCGCGTATCTCGAGTGTAGATGTACATTTATTCATTCAATACTTTGGAGGATCCACTGTATATGGGGGTGCATTGCCGAAGCTTGGGTAGTTTGGGTTGGGCTGGTTGTGGGTTGAGACTGGCTGTAGGCTTGAGACTGGTTGTGGGATTGAGACTGGCTATAGGCTTGAGCCTCGTTGTAGGTTTGAGACTGGTTGTTGGGTTGCGACTGGTTGTACGGTTGCGACTGGTTGTAGCCCGGTTGATTCTGGGTAGTTCTGGTAGCTGTACTGATAATAGCCAGGTGGGATGTAGCCAGGTGAAGTGTAGCCAGATGGGATGTAGCCAGGTGAAGTGTAGCCAGATGGGTTGTATCCAGGTGGGTTGTACATTGTATAGACTGAGGAGATAATTCAAGAGAGAATTGTTAAAAATTGTAAAGCTGACCACTACAAAACATATGTCACAATTTACTGCAGTCATACTGATTATAGTAGCAGTGTCACAGTACATCAGTGACAGGATAAAAACCTACCATCAGTCTGTGACAACAATAAAATAAACTGTTATCTGTCTGTCAGTTTGTCTGCCGCTTATTTGTCTGTTTATCTATCTGTCCATCTATTCTCTGTCTGTGTGTGAGTGTGTATCGAACAATCGAATGTCGATCAGCTGTTTATTATCAATGTGAGCTATGAACTAGTGAAACTATCATGTAAAACAATGGCAAACAATGAATCACGAGACACAATATGACGTTTTCGATATGTTCCGATTATAAATAGTTTCTTACTAGCACCGTACATGACAGGGATAAACACGCTGTGTTCTTACAAACATAAAATGTGAACTTCCCTTGTATTGTGAATCAGTTTCGTTTTTTATTGCATAGCAATGAATCTCAGTGAGTGCTGAGCAGCACATGTAGCGATAAAGAGTGTAAAGCAAATGCTAGACATGTAACGACTAACATAAAGAGCGTAAAGCAAATGCTAGACATGTAACGACTAACATAAAGAGTGTAAAGCAAATCTAGACATGTAACGACTAACATAAAGAGTGTAAAGCAAATGCTAGACATGTAACGATTAACGTAAAGAGTGTAAAGCAAATGCTAGACATGTAACGATTAACATAAAGAGTGTAAAGCAAATGCTAGACATGTAACGATTAACGTAAAGAGTGTAAAATGGGTGCTAGAAATGTAGCGATTAACATTCATTCCTTTGCATGTCCCTTGCGGAACTTTGCCTCCCTAATAGCACTCCTGTAGGTCTCTCGATTGTAAGATCATCAACGATGTCTTGCAGCTATCTTCGCCTTGGTCTTCCTCTCTTTCTTTTTCCCATTATGTACC
This sequence comes from Achatina immaculata, assembly GCA_009760885.1. NCBI lineage: Eukaryota > Metazoa > Mollusca > Gastropoda > Stylommatophora > Achatinidae > Lissachatina > Lissachatina immaculata. Next base: position 11,245,657 of record CM019709.1, on the reverse strand, counting down.
CTTCCAAGACGGTCTTATCTAGATTATCATGACGTTTTATGTGTCCAAAATATTTAAGTTTTCTCTTTTTAATTCTCTTTACTAGCCAGTCTTCTTCAGTATTAAGTTCTTGTAGTATGGATATATTTGTTCTGTTTTGTGTCCATGATATTTGACGAACTCTTCTGTAGTATTTACATTCAAAGGCATTTATGTGTTTCTCAGCTGTTTTATTAAGTGTGCACGTCTCACATGCATATGTTGTGATGAGAAAGATGCATGCTCTTAAAAATCTTATTTTTGTCGTTCTGTCTGTTCCTCTCCACAGATTCTTTAGTTGTTTTACTTTCTGAAGAGCCATAGATGTCCTCCTTTTAATTTCCCTCATCGTATCTCCATTATTAGTTAGCAGTGATCCAAGATATTCAAAACTCTCCACTTCTTCCAGGTTTTCCTCAGTGATACATATATCAGCTGCCTTGTTTGTTTTGTCAGTTGTCATCAATTTAGTTTTCTTCTCATTAAGATTGAGGTTTTGCTCTTTGCTGTTATTACGGACTAATATAATTAGTTTTTTTCCATTCCTTTTTGTGTTGTGGACAGTAATACTGTGTCATCAGCATATCTAATCTCTGGTATTTATAATTGTTATGGCATCGTAATATTCTTTGTCTACATCTTCTCTAACATTCCTCATTATATTTTCAGTATACAAGTTAAATAAGTTTCACCATTTATTCGTACTGCTGCTTGTTGGTCTAGATACAGCAGTGATGTTAATTGTATCAGATGTGTTGGAAATCCCATTTTTTTCCATTATTTCCCAAAGTTTCTGGTGTTGTACACAATCAAATGCCTTTGAGTATTCTATAAAGGATAAATATAGATTCATATTAAACTCTCTGCATTTCCAAATTATTAATCTTATATTGAATATATGATCTCTTGATCCTCTTCCTTGCCTGAAACCAGCTTGGACCATATTGACTTCTTCTTCTATTTCTTACGAAGTCCACCCGTTATGATTTTTAATAGAATTTTACTGTCATGACAATTAGGGCAACAGTTCTGTAGTTTGTGCATAATTTCAGGTTACCCTTTTTTGGCAGTGGTATGAATACAGTTCTTTTCCATCCTTTTGGCCAAATACCTGAATGCCATATCTTTTTACATAGTGCATGATAGGTTGTTGCACATTCCTTTCCTCCTGCTTTAATAAGTTCAGCTGTTATCTCATCACATCCTGGTGATTTACCATTTTTCAGATTCTTTATTGCCTTTAAAACTTCTTCTATTGTTGGTTCTGGTTCTTTCTCCTCCAATAATAATTCACACTGTTCATTTCTGCTTCCACAGTCGGTTGTTTCATACATTCCTCTGCAATATTCCTTCTATCTTTCTAGAATTTTTTCTGTCTCTGTCAAGGTATTCCCCATCTCGTCACAAATTACATTTAGCTTAGGTGTGACATTTCTAGTCAATGTTTTTATTTCTTTAAACATTTCACTATCTCTTCCATACTTCCGATGTCTTTCTATTCTTTCACAACAATCTTGTATGTATTGTTTTTTTTGTGTCTTTTCTTATGTTTCTTCGTACTTATTTTGTTAAAGATTTATACTTCTCTTTGCTGTTGTTTGTCACTTTCCATTGCGTCTTCATTTCTCTACGTTGTTTTATCAGTTCTAATGTACCTGCTGTAATCCATCAATTCTTTTGTGTTTTCTTTACTGGAACCATGTCTTTAGCTGTTGTTATTAAGGTATCTCTGGCCTGTGTAGCCAAATCATCTGGTGTCATCTCCTCCTGTACAGCCATCAGGATTTCGAAACGGTTCTTCACTTCTATACCGTATTGTTCTGGTATTTTTGTAAGATCAAAGCGGAGTGGTCTTGATCCCGTAACTGTCTTTTTTATCTTTATCTTCATGTCTGCTATTAATAACTCATGGTCCGTGTCACAATCAGCACCTGGTAAAGTTTTTGCTGATGTTATACTTGATCTCCCAACTTCGTTGCACTAAAATGTAATCTATTTGATTCTTGGTTTTCCCATCAGGTGATGTCCATGTGTAAAGTCTTCTTGAATGTTGTTTAAAACATAAATTAACATACATGTGTAAATCCGGTAGTAGAAATGTAGCGATTAACATAAATATGTAAAGCCGGTGCTAGACTAACATCGATGCATGTCATTGTTGTTTAGAATAATGTAAAAGCAATCATAATAAAGTGTCATGCTAGCGAATACTTTCCATATCTTGGAATTAGCGTCATCGTTTTCGGGGCACATGCTCTGGTCTCTGTTTCAGTAACCACTGAAGAGTATGAACACTGATCGTGCCAGTCAGTTGTTTGTTCTGCCAACCTCCAATTCTACCAACCAGCACCCGGCATCTCTTCTTTCATTCACTGCAGGTATCTTATATTTTATATCTTATATCCTTCCCGTGCCGTTAAACGTCACATAGGGCTCGCAAAGCAGTTCGCCAATTTTTCCTGTCTTCGGCGAGTCTTTCAACCTCATCAAAGGATTTTATGCCTGTTAATTTGTCCTCTCTTAATAATGTCCTCTTCAGAGTTTCACGCAGTCTGCCTCTTTTTCTTCGCCCTGTTGTGTTCCACTTGATGGCTTGTTTTGGGATTCTCTGATCATTTCTTCTCATCAAGTGACCAACATATGTCCATCTCCTTTTCCTGATCACCCATGAGACTGGTTGTCGTTCAGTCATCTGTCTTATCTCTACATTGTTCTTGAATTCATTCCACTTGATGCCGAGTATTTTCCTTAGGCATTTGTTTTCAAAAGAGTCTAATTTCCTTTCTATTTCTTTAGTTGTTTTCCAGCTTTCGCATGTATAAATGAGGCTGGATATTACATTTGAATTGAATAGTCTTAACTTGGTTTTTGTGCTTATAACTTTTGAATTCCATATGTTCTCAAGATTCTTGAAGATTGATGCTACTTTTGCAATTCTGATCCTAACCTCCTGCAGGTATGCAAACATCAAAATGTCCTCCCTTGTTTTCTCTGCCGCAGTTCCTCTGTTGCAGTAGCGTTACGGCCAACATGACCGGCTTCCTCATTGTCTCTCACTTCCGCATGCCCTCGGCAATATATCCACGTCAGTTTGATGACACTGGATTCCTCACTTAGTAAACCCCTTTCTGTTATGCGAAGCATGCTTTGAGAGTCCATCGCCAGCACACACATCGCGCCAGCTAGCCAGGACATAGAAAGACATAGTCGCTGCCTCAATTTCCATCCGTCATACAGGATGACCCTGCATTTTATGCCACCAATTTGCCCTGCTATAGACAACGAAGCCCCATCCATTATTTTTACCTCGCAGCACTAAGTCGTCCATAAAGATGACTAGTCACGTGGTTGAGCGTGAGCATAAACGAGCTCCAGAATTGCAAGTTCAGTGCTGGCTCCCGTCCATTCTCTATATTCTCTGCCAAGCGCCCTGATGACTACTCTGGTGAGCCTCTTGCTATCATCTCTCATTGCTATCCACTCCGCCCCTTTTGCTGTGTTCTCCACAACACACACAGTAATAAGGGATGTTTCAGTCTCAGCCACCCATGAACTTCCACGCTTAATACCGCAATCTTTCATTACCCTCAGTGATTTATGCAAGGGAATGAGTAGTGGTGCCGTCCACAATGGCATAATCCTTGAAATGTGTAACTTTGTGTCTCATCCCTGTGCCAGACTGGCCTAACAGATGACGCATGGCCACAGTCGGAGTATCCTGTGTGCAACCCAGGGCAGTCCGCATTCTGAATTCTGTCCAGTCTATCAATCTGAGTTTTGGATAAGCTCAGTAGTTCCAGCCCGTACTCGACCACTGCTAGCACCAGTGTCTGCATTAACCGCACACGTATCCATTGCTGCCACTGCCTTGACAGCACTAAGTCCTTTTCTGTGGTCGTTGTATGACATGGTCAGTGTTCCGACGGCAAAGTCAACGATCGATCAAACATTATACCCAGGTACTTTAGGTCGTGGACTATCTTGATCTGTATCCCATTGCAGTGGATTGCTGGCATCTGATCTTTAACCATATACCTGCACCTTACTTGGGTTGATAACTGCATTGTAACTATAGCACCAACTGGAAAAGTGATCCAGGGATGTTTCCATATCCTGGCCCCAGCTCAGTTCTATTATGCCCTTGTTTGTAAATCTGTATGTTGTCGGCAAAGGTGGGTCTTTGTCTGGTCCGAGATCCAGGAACCAAATCGTAAAGCATAGTAGCAACCCAGCTAGTCAACTAAGGATTTATATTCATGTCTGTTAGGAGTTACTCCGTCGTAACACCCGGTTATACGCGTCCTCTAAATCAATGACAGCCGCCACCGTCTTATCCTTTCTCTGAAAAGCCTCGTACAGTAAATATAATATGCAAGGACCTAAGCATTATTTACAGTGTCTCTGCCAAGGCGATATCCGCTAAGCGTCTTCGGTAGTTTATTCCAAACCTCTTCTTACATCTTACACCTTACATCCTTCCCGTGCTGCCTTCTCTGCCTCTGTCTCTATATTGTCCGTGTATTCTCTTTTATCCCTTCCAGCTGAACTTTTTACTTTATTCTCTAGTTCTCTATAAGTTCTGAACCTCTAGACCATAAGTAATATAGACAACTTCCATACTTTTGGCTAAAAGCCTTATTCAGATACAACAGGAAAGACAGACAATTTCTTTAGCAACCTTTAGCAGAAATGATCTTAATCCAGACTTTTTTCCGAAGCAGGTGAAGATGCTGTGCTATTTACCAATAGGCGATCCATAGCTGACATGCTACAGTCAGGACGAGTGAACCATAATGAAACATGTCCCACCTTTCCATTGGTACCCCCAGTAGCAGGCCTTGCCTGGCTAACGGGCCTGGGATCATCATGGTCCCCATGGTGGTGGAGTCTGCTAAAGAAGTACTGCTCGTCCCTGTTTTCTACCTCCATCCCGGAACTGAAAAAAAATTGTAACCATAACCCACTTCCTATCAACAACTTCACCACACCTGCTGCAAAGAACACCAGATCGTGGTTCCAGAAGGACTGAAAAAGAAGAAGAAAGAAGAAGACGAAGATTCTTTCCCTGCTCTTGCGAAAAATCTTCTCTTTTTCTTTGTTCGCTTCTACCACCAAGACCGCCCTGTGATCCTACTGAATTTACCCCTGTGGTCCTCTATAGGTCATGTGGTTCCCTCGTGTGGTCCCCACAGGACACGAGGTCCCCGAGAGGACCACAAGAGGTTCAGAGTATCACACGGCTTGAGCCTGTATTCTTCGTGGGTCTCAGAAGCGGGATTGCGTGACACCATGGTTTTCGTTGCACCAGTTTGATCTAGAATTGGACTTTCTCACCGGAAAACATCGGCGTGTTTTGGATATGAGTATATCCCCGCTGGGTGAGAGGTGGTAGCCCACCCAGGCCAGAGTTGGACTTTCTCACTGGAAAACCTCGACGTGTTTTGAGATACCCGTGTATCACCGCCGGGTGAGAGGTGGTTGCCCATCCAATCCAGTGTTGGACTTTCTCACCGGAAAACCTCAGCGTGATTAGGATACGCATACATCCCCACCGGGTGAGAAGTGGTTGCCTATCTAGACTGCCCTGGTCCAGTGTCTCCAACTTCAGCATTTTGTGGTCGTGGCCGCTACCCTTCCTAGTTGTGACCAGAACGGAGCTTTTGTCCAGGAGGACGAATCCTCGCCACTAGTGACTTCCACCCCTGGGTTGAGCCGGTTTAGGCATATTATCCCAGTATGGGCGTGTTTAGGACATGACCGACTTCTAGAGCAGAGGTACCGTGACATGCGTAGCCATCAAGTTTCACCACTAGTGTAAGCCGGTTTAGGCATATTTTACCAGTATGGGTGTATTTCGGACGTGGCCGACCTCTAGAGCAGAGGCTCCGTGGTATGGATAGCTCTCGCCGCGATACTACTGGACATACCTATTCAGCTTCACTTTATCCTTTCCATCACCTTTTTACATCGGCGCCACACAGCAACCCTGACTGCTTTTCCGCATTTTCTTCCTTGGCCGGGAGGAGCTTCACTCCACGGGCGGCATCCGAAGAATCTCGCCAGCAATGTCTTAGACAAGAATGCATTTCGCCCGATATGAGTGCACTTAGGACGTGGCCGACCCCCAGACCAGAGGTGCCGTGGTTTGACTACTGTTTATTTCGCTTATTCTTTTATTTCACCTTTTCCACCGTGGTGCCGCACGGCAACCCCATTGGCTCCGTTCTTCATTGGCCAGGAGGAGCCCACTCCAGGCACGGCAGCTGAAGAATCTCGCCATCAACAGTAGATGAGCTACCAAACATGACTCTCATCTACCTGAAGCGTCTGGTTTTCAGGCGCCAGATATTCGCCTTCGCCCCTTCTCCTGCCAGTTTAAACAGTTCTGCCACGATAAGGCCAGGAGCTGGACTTGACTGACAGGCTATTTGAGACCCACGCCATTGGAGTGGAGAGCGTATCCTCCACCCCACCTCCGGCAATAACAGTCCTTAGAACCTCGCGATAAATGTAATAAATTAAAAATGTATGACAGCGACAAGACAAACAAAATGGCTGTTTACAGGTCACGAGGTTCTACCTTGGGCAGTTGTGGCGACCACTCCTGTCCCTGGAAGCGCCGCTGTGGCCTGTTGTGCCTGCCGACTACTTCTTTTTCTCCACACCTCACGGAAGATGATGGCAGAAAGCAAGGCCAGCGTCAAAACTATTAGTATTACATAGATCCAAATGCGTGGGGAACTGAGAAAGCGTTTGACAGGGTTAGTACGCTATAACGTACTGGCAGCAAAAACGTACAGTACGTATCATGTCAGTATATGTGTGTGTGTGTGTTTGTGTGTGTGTGTGTTCTGTTCGTTCATGCTTCTGGTTGTCCATAAAGTTAAAGTTAAAAATAGTTTATTCGTGAGAAATGTAAAATTTATACTTTTGTCTTACAACCAGGATAAGAAAAGCAACAGCGGTATGTTTGCGACGTCACAGAGGGTCTTGATATGGGTTTCATAGATCTGGAGTACAGATCCACAATTAGGTTTTAGTAGCATCTGGCATTCACGAAGGCTATAACCATTTTTTTAGTACATCTGGAGATTCTCAAAGTTAACTGCCACTCATTCCGCAGCGCAACATACATCCGATCAAAATGGCTCCCCCAATGTTATATTCAACAGCAAAATGGTCAAAATGTACGTAGCTTGAAGTATCAATCAAATTCTCATTCGACCTCTGTTATTTGTATCTGATTACAGTTAGTCAACTCTCATCATTTACTTGTGTTGTCGTGTATCTGTGTCTTGTCTTTAGTTTTGATAATGGTTGTCGTAAAACTGGTAATAATAGTCAGAGACGTGTAGATCGCATTTTAGAGAGAGAGAGAGAGAGAGAGAGAGAGAAAGAGAGAAAGAGAGAGAGAGGGGGGGGGAAGGAAAATAGGTAGAAATAGCAGGAGTAAACAAATAAGACGAAATCACACAGAGACGAAAAACGAACAATAACAATCAAATAGTTTGGTTACAAAATACCTGTGTAAAAGATAATACTTGTAGAAATGATAAAAGGGATGGCGACTGCAGTAAAACTGGTTTAAATAATAAAGGTAGATAGAGGTGTATGGTGTAGTTTTACAAAATTGCAGAGGGCGTGAATAAAGTGGGAAAAAAACGAATAGAAAGTATGAGAATGTATAAATGAAAACATACAACATCCGATATCATTATTCTCTGTTTTCTACTTCTGGAGGAGGCCATATTAAGATAGGTTCTTCGTTTTCTTTTGTGTGTCTCGTTGTGCATGTAATCCTCGAAAAAGGCTCACGCCGAAATATCGGATGTTGTATGTTTTTCATTTATACATTCTCATACTTTCTATTCGTTTTTCCTCACTTTACTCACTCCCTCCCTCACTTTGTAAAACTGCACCATACACCTCTATCTACCTTTTTTTTAGAAATGATAAATCAACAGATATAAATGTACCGAAAGAAATGTAAAGTTTTTGACAGGGACAGACACTACATCAAGACAGGTCAAGAACGGACATTCTTGAGATACAAGGTATGAGGTTAATGGGTCTTCTTCCCCCCCCCCCCCCCCTTGTCTTGTTCCTCTGTTTCTCAAACGATCGCCATCTTTTATTTCGACCTTACATACTATTCCTGGGCGCATTTTACGTACAGTCAAGAGGTAACTAATTTTCCCAGTCATGCTTCCACTCTCCTATACAAGTTTACTTACTAAGTCTCAGGACAGCAGGGCGGGTAGCTCTTAGAACAACAGCCGTGAGCACATTCTGTGTAGAACAAAGGTGAAAACGAAGTTGTGGTGTAGCTGCAGCTGTACATCACGACACCTGCAGAAAATATTCTTAAATAATGCATTCTAATCTAGGTAACTGCCGCTGGTATGGTACTTTTTGAACAACATCTTGGTGATTGCCAAAACAATTATTATTATAACATAATTTTAGCCAGATCGGGGTGGTTGCCAACACCATAGTAATTATGACTCTATTTCAATCAGTCATTTGCATATCCATTGCAGAACTTTGCCTCCCTAACAGCTCTCCTGTAGGCCTCTCGGTTGTAAGCAAGATGTCCTGCTGTTGATACATCCATTTGCAGATTATCAACGATGTCTTGGAGCCATCTTCGCCTTGGTCTTCCTCTCTTTCTTTTCCCCATTATTTAGATAGATGTCCTCCTTTTAATTTCCCTCATTGTATCTCCATTAATCATTCATTCATTCATTCATTTGCATGTCCCTTACGGAACTTTGCCTCTCTAACAGCACTCCTGTAGGCCTCTCGGTTGTGAGCAAGATGGCCTGCTGCTGATTCATCCATTTGCAGATCATCAGTGATGTCTTCCAGCCATCTTCGCCTTGATCTTCCTCTCTTTCTTTTTCTCATTATCTCCATTATTAGTTATTTATTTATGTATTTAAAATTATTTATAACTCTATTTAGCTACATTATTTTGATGTCAAGACCACCATCAGTATAATACCTTTTTAACCTCTTCAATGTGCTTCTTAATATCACACTCAAAAATATTTTAGCCACATCGAGGTAGTTGTTAATACCACAGTATGGCACAATGTAGCCACACTTAAGTGGTTGTTAATACCACAGTATGACACAATGCAGCCACATCGAGATGGTTGTTAATACCACAGTATGACACAATGTAGCCACATCGAGGTGGTTGTCAACACCGCCCTCATTTTAACACTATGTTAACCACATCGAGTGTTATCTGTCATGATCACCTTCATTATGACACTATGATGTTGATGTGGACAGAAATTGAAATGTCTCAATGGGTGCTCTCCGGCGAGCCATCAAATGCTAATTCACGATACAGCTGAAACCCTGCCACATCTGGTTGTCTACGTCTTTCTCACGCTGGACATCCTTTAAATATTTTTGGACTCTGCACTCCACATACATTCTTACGTAAACACAGGACTCTGCACTCCACATACATTCTTACGTAAACACAGGACTCTGCACTCTACATACATTCTTACGTAAACACAGGACTCTGCACTCCACATACATTCTTACGTAAACACAGGTGTCTAGAAAATTTACAGTCGTATCCCTGTTCTGTGTTAATGGGGCCACTAAAATTGCCTGCTGCAAGTTCGTTTGCCATTCACCAGTTTGCTTCAAAAATTCATTTCAGTTTACGCTAAATCTTATGTTATGTTCTAAGTCCATTGTCATGTGCTGATAGATCACTTGGCCGTCTTATTGCGAGCTGCGATCTATGTGGTCAGAACTCTTTCCGTTAAAAATTCTTTCCTGATAAATTACAAGTCTGTTTCACGCATTTTACATTCATTGACGGATCTTGTCAATGGTTTGTGCGTGGTCAATGTTTCATAGTTATCCACGATTTTTAAAAAAATACGTTAAAGCTGAAAACAGTAAATTAAAGAGACTCAGTTGAACTCCAAGGATCACAACTTGTGTTTTGTGCCAGTTTTGTGTCTTTATAAAGCATATTATGTACATCTGTCAGTTCTTCAAGCTGCTCTTAAATGATTTTTTCTCTCTCGAATTCCTCTCTATGTCTCTGTCTCTGTCTCTCTCTCTCTCACACACACACACATACATACAGACACATACATACAGACAGACAGACAGACAGACAGACCAAACCAACACTGTCGCCGCCTGAAACCGACTTATTCAAACAGAGAAAAAAAATTGTGAGAAACCAAAGACGGACACGGCGTGAACAAGGCCGATCCCATCTATATCGTGAACTAATAGCCTTCGTCCTGTAGCAGCTGCACAGACCAACGTTTCCTTACATTACAGGAAACAAGAATTTATCACCATGGAAATACATTTCTGCTATAAATTTATGTTCCATTTGGACACATTTAGCTCTTTCTTTTTTAACATGATGCCAAAGCCCCCCCCCCCCTCTTTTTCACCACATTTTGGTACGCCCCTGATGATATGTCAAAAACCAGATATTCTTTAGAAGTCTGGCCTAGGATTCAGTGTTGCCGACATTTTGTCACAAAAATATCTAGAATTATACAGATTTTTAAAGCTTTTATCACAAAAAAATATCTAGGAAATATTCTATCTTTTAAAACAATATATAAGTTAAAACTGGGTGTCTGAGTGGCGAAGTGGTTAGTGCACTGGTCTCTCATGGCGAAGGTCGGGGGTTCGAATCCGGCCGGAGGCACCCCAGTCACCCAGCTGTAGAAATGGGTACCTGACTTCTTCTGGAGTTGGGGAAGGAAAGGCAGCCAGGCGTGATACTGACCATATCACCCTCTAGTATGCTGACAGGTCAAGGAAAATATGGGCACTAACACCATATCTCTATGTGCCTCTAAGGCATGACAGGATTACCTTTACCTTACCTATAAGTGAAAACTAAAATATGAAATGTTATTGAAAGTAATCCTAAAATTTTAACTGATGGTAATGTCATTAATGTTAATAATTACATTGACATTGTCACCAAAAATGAAGCTCATCATCATCATCATCATCATTAATCGCCTTCAATATTTGAAGGACCTGCTTGGCAAGATGACGTGGAAGCTTTATTTCTTGCAGTTATTCTGCCATTGTTTCTATAACTTTTAAAACTTCAAGTTGAAGTTGATAAGTGCAGCAAGATTTCCCATGCTTTGATAAGCTGAATGTGAATTGCATGAAGAAGTTCCAGCTTCATTTTATTTCCCATCTTATATTTGACAAGATTCATACTACTACAAATCTCCCTAGGTCAGCATTTGAATGTGAAAGTATTAGAGATGGGATACCATTAGAAAATGTAGAGATGGAAATGGAAAGGATGAAGATCAACATATTAGGAATGAGTGAAGTTAGATGGACAGGTGCAGGAAAGATAAACTCAGATAAATATACAATAATATATTCAGGAAGTGAGAAACATGAACGAGGAGTAGGAATTATATTTGATGAACAAACGGCAAGGACAGTTGTAGGATATTTGAACATCTCGGATAGAGTCCTGCTAGCCCAACTGAAAGGACAACCAATAAACATAAATATTATACAAGTGTATGCTCCAACATCTCAAAGTTCTGAGGAAGATGTACAGATATTTTATAATGACATAGAGACAGCACTAAAACACACAAAGTCACATGAAGTTACCATAGTCATGGGAGATTTTAATGCCAAAGTTGGTAAAGGAAGAACTTCGGACATAATTGGTGACTATGGACTGGGGGAGAGGAATGACAGAGGTTATAAATTAATTGAATGGGCAAGAATACACAGCATGGTTGTAGGAAACACCTGGTTTAAACAACATCCTCGAAGACTGGCAACGTGGTGCAACCCAGACAAAAAGACATTTAACCAGATAGACTACATATTAATCAACAAACGATTCCGCAATGCATTACTGACAACAAAAACCATGCCAGGAGCTGACTGCAATAGTGACCATGATCCACTCTGTGGAAAAATTAGAATAAAGCTAAAGAAAGCAGGCAGAAAAGTGAGAAACATCAAACTGAATACAGAACTTCTTAAAAATGACCAAGAACTGCGAGAACAATACAAAGTTATTATAACAAATAGATACAATGCAATAGCAAAGATAAATAGTATAGATGAACAATGGGAAATGTTAAGAGATTCTATCCACCAAACTGTTAAGGAGATAATACCACCGAAAAAAGAAGCCCCTAAAAATAAATGGATGACAGACGACATCTTAGGACTGATGGACAAGAGGAGGAGGAGTAAAAATAACGAGGAAAAATATAGCAAGATAAATAAAGAAATAAGACGCAAATGCAGAGAAGCAAAAGAAGTGTGGTTAAATGAACAGTGCAGACAGATAGAGGACGCTCATAATAAAGACAGCAAAAACATGCATAAACGAATTAATGAACTCACAGGCAGGAAAACAAAATATACCACAGGATGCCTGAAATCGAAAGAAGGTAAAATGTTAATGGGAAAAGAAGACATTGTGGACAGGTGGACAGAGTATATCGGTGATATATGGAGAGAAAGACCAGAATTAACACCAGATACTGAAAACTGTGATGGACCGCCAATACTTGAAGATGAAATCATAGATGCCATCAAACACATGAAGAAAGGAAAAGCGACTGGGCCTGATAATATAACAATAGAAGAAATAGAGGCACTAGAGGAGACAGGAATAAAAATAATAACCAAGTTACTGAATGATATTTACAACAGTGGTTATATTCCCAGTGACCTGATTAAATCCACGTTTATAGCACTACCAAAGAAACCAGGTGCAAAGGAATGTGACGACCACCGGACTATCAGCCTCTCATGTCACATAACGAAGCTACTTCTGAGAATAATTATGAGAAGAACAAGGAAAAAGATAAAAATGGAAATAGCAGATGAACAGTTTGGATTTGTTGAAGGAAAGGGAACACACAATGCCATTTATGCTTTACGAACACTAACAGAAAGAGCTTTAGAAGTACAGAAAGATCTCTACTTATGCTTCATTGATTACACCAAGGCATTTGACAAGGTGAAACATAATGAAATGATTAAAATGCTTGAAGACATCAATATAGACGGCAAAGATCTGAGGATTGTAAAACATCTATACTGGCAGCAAGAAGCAGCAGTTCGAGTTGAAAATAGAATTGGAAAATACCAACCTATAAAACAAGGGGTGCGACAAGGATGTGTACTATCTCCAGACCTTTTTTCTCTGTACAGCGAGAATATTCTAAGAACAATCATCACAGAACCAGGCATAAAAATTGGAGGATACAATATTAACAACCTTCGGTATGCTGAAGACACAGTACTGATAGCGGAGAACCAACAAGACCTGCAAAATCTCTTGGATAAAGTCGCCAAAGAAAGTGAACAGAAAGGCCTTACTTTGAACATCAAAAAGACAGAGACTATGGTTATATCTAAGAAACAGAATCCACCAGCATGCAGTATTAAATTAAATGGAACCATTCTAAAGCAGGTGCAGAAATTCAAATACCTTGGAGCAGTAATAACTTCAGATGGGAAATGCAAAACAGAAATTAGGAACAGAATAGGCCAAGCAAAGACTGCATTTCAGAGAATGAGAAACATATTAGCTAACACATCTTTATCAATGAATGTTAGAAAACGAGTCCTAAAATGCTATATTGAACCTATCTTGTTATATGGAAGTGAATCATGGATAATAGGCAAGTCTGTACAAAAATCATTGGAAGCAGCAGAAATGTGGTTTATTAGAAAAATGTTGCGAATCCCCTGGACAGCAAAAATAACTAATGAAGAATGTATGAGAAGAGCTGGAGAGACAAAAAAACTTGTCAGAAAGATAAGAGAGAGACAATGTACTATCATAGGACATGCAATGAGAAGAGGGGGCATTGAAAATATTATAACAACAGGAAAAATAGAAGGAAGAAGATCAAGAGGAAGACCAAGAGAAATGATACTGGACAGTCTGACGGGATGGTGTGAGAGGAGATCACCAACTGAACTGATGGCCTGCATGAAGGATCGGGTACTCTGGAGAAGCATAATAGCCAACGCCAGTCGGCATGGCACCTGATGATGATGATGGTGATGATGATACCAGAGTCACAAAGTTCTTGAAACGGATTTGAATCCTGAGGCATCTCTGTATTGCTTTACTTGACTCTAGATCTCTGTATCTTCTTTATTATTCCAGTCAACTAAACTGATTCTGGTTAACTGGTATTCTGTTGTACTAACTAAACTACATACACAGTTCATTGCTCTAAATATTGAAGAGATGTCATCTGTTCACTGAAGCATATCAATTTCAGAGAAGAGACACATATTTTTCATAATTTCCACATTCTCAGGAAGTCCCTGTCTCAACTGTTTAGATAAAAATAAAAAATAATCTTGACACTGGCCTCTTAAATGTGTTCTCCTCAGACACTGGCCTCTTAAATGTGTTCTCCTCAGACACTGGCCTCTTAAATGTGTTCTCGTCAGACACTGGCCTCTTAAATGTGTTCTCCTCAGACACTGGCCTCTTAAATGTGTTCTCCTCAGACACTGGCCTCTTAAACGTGTTCTCCTCAGACACTGGCCTCTTAAATGTGTTCTCCTCAGACACTGGCCTCTTAAATGTGTTCTCCTCAGACAATGACTTCTTAAAGTTTTCTCCTCAGACACTGGCTTCTTAAAGTTTTCTCCTCAGACGCTGGCTTCTTAAAGTTTTCTCCTCAGACGCTGGCTTCTTAAAGTTTTCTCCTCAGACGCTGGCTTCTTAAAATGATCTCAGACACTGGCCTCTTAAAGTTTTCTCCTCAGACACTGGCTTCTTAAAGTTTTCTCCTCAGACACTGGCTTCTTAAAGTTTTCTCCTCAGACACTGGCCTCTTAAAGTTTTCTCCTCAGACACTGGCTTCTTAAAGTTTTCTCCTCAGACACTGGCCTCTTAAAGTTTTCTCCTCAGACACTGGCCTCTTAAAGTTTTCTCCTCAGACACTGGCCTCTTAAAGTTTTCTCCTCAGACACTGGCCTCTTAAAGTTTTCTCCTCAGACGCTGGCTTCTTAAAGTTTTCTCCTCAGACACTGGCCTCTTAAAGTTTTCTCCTCAGACACTGGCCTCTTAAAGTTTTCTCCTCAGACACTGGCCTCTTAAAGTTTTCTCCTCAGACACTGGCTTCTTAAAGTTTTCTCCTCAGACGCTGGCTTCTTAAAATGATCTCAGACACTGGCCTCTTAAATGTGTTCTCCTCAGACAATGACTTCTTAAAGTTTTCTCCTCAGACACTGGCCTCTTAAAGTTTTCTCCTCAGACACTGGCTTCTTAAAGTTTTCTCCTCAGACACTGGCTTCTTAAAGTTTTCTCCTCAGACACTGGCTTCTTAAAGTTTTCTCCTCAGACACTGGCTTCTTAAAGTTTTCTCCTCAGACACTGGCTTTTTAAAGTTTTCTCCTCAGACACTGGCCTCTTAAAGTTTTCCCCTCAGACACTGGCCTCTTAAAGTTTTCTCCTCAGACACTGGCCTCTTAAAGTGATCTCAGACACTAGCCCCATATAGTTGTTCTCCTCATTTCCTGTATTAACTCCTGCAGTTAGTAACTCTTCGATTCTTGATTCAAACTAATACCCTATTTATGATTTGTAAGACACATTAATTAGAGTATAAGTATACACCTATACACGAAGCACTGCAGTAAAGATGTGATACCAAAATGTATAAACTAGGGAAAAAGTAGGGACAGCTTTATTACTTAACAATCACAAAGTTGTGATGTTTCGGCATTAGCCTTAATCATATAAAAACATACAGGATGAAGAATTAGAGAGAAGAGATAAAGTATAGATTCAGATGAATCCTGTGTTAAAAAAAAATAAAATGAATAGCGCATTTAGCCTGAAAGAATATGTAGATTGTCCAAGGGTAATGTAGAAAGCATTTCTGTACGTATGTTAGAGACGCTCCATATTTTTTCAAGGAATTTCTAAATTAACGTCAGACAATCTACATATTCTTTCAAGCTAAGTGCTCTATTCATTTTATTTATTTATTTATTTATTTTTAACATAGGATTCATGTGAATCTATACTTTATGTCCTCTTTCTAATTCTTCGTCTTGCATGTTTTTTGTATGATTAACGCTAACGCCGAAACGTCACAACTTTGTATTCGTTAAGTGATAAAGCTGTTCCTACTTTTTCCTAGTTTATACATTTAAATATGCTTTGGAGTTTAAACAGTCTTCAGTGGTGCATGAGAGCAAGTCAATATTACCTACTGGAAGTATCAGCCTGCTGCCTATAGTTCCGAAAAAAGGAGTATTAGGTCATCTAATAACTTAACTGTGTCAGCAGTCTTGGATTCAAATACTTTGTTCACTTTTTTGCACTTCTGTTATAATCGGATGGAAAAATAACACAAAAAAGCAAATTCTTTTCATTTGAATACATTTCATAGAGGATTTCAACAGTGTAACATTTCTCAATTCTTCTTGTAATGTCAAAGTGAGTCTTCAGCCCCAGCCATTGTTCCAAGATTCTCTGCACTGCTAAAGACCTTGTTTTGCAATCAGCAGGGATTTTTTATGGGGCTCTACTATCAATGAGGTCTTTATATAAAGTATTGTACTTTTGTTGCCTAAGTGACGAGTGTGAAAACCATTTGTTTTTTTCTGTAACTAAAAACTCTAGACTTAAATGAAGACACTAAAAATAACACGCGAAACTGCTGACTGCAAAGAATGGCACACACATCTTATTAAAATAAGGGATAGAACCTATTCTTTGAGCTTCGAATATAACCAATTTTTTTTTTAATGCTACCCATCACATTTTGCCTTATCTGTACCAACGGCTGCAAGTTTCCTGAAGTCCAGCTTTCTCTTAGTCAAATAATTCTTAAGTGCCTGCACAATATTTTCGGTATAACATTTATCCAATTCTTCAAGTCCAAGATAAGTAGATTTCAGTTTATTAAAATGACTATTGTAGTATATTATAGGAACATCAAGTAATTTAGCAATAGTCACATCATTTGACTCATTTAACAAGAAAAAAAATTACTAGAAGACGTAGACAAAGAATATTACGATGCCATAATAGTTGGAGGTTATGAAATACCAGAGATTAGATATGCTGATGACACAGTATTGCTGTCCACAACACAAAAAGGAATGGAAAAACTAATTATATCAGTCCGCAAGAACAGCGAAGAGCAGAACCTCTATCTTAATGCAAAGAAAATTAAAGTGATGACACTGACAAAACAAACAAGGCAACTGAAATATGTATCAATAAGGAAAAACTGGAAGAAGTGGAGAGTTTTTAATATCTTGGATCACTACTAACTAATAATGGAGATACAATGAGGGAAATTAAAAGAAGGACATCTATCGCTCTTCAGAAAGTAAAACAAATAAAGAATCTGTGGAGAGAAACAGACAAAACCACAAAAATAAGATTTTTAAGGGCATGCATCTTTCCCATCACAACATATGCCTGTGAGACGTGGACAATTAACAAAACAGCTGAGAAACACATAAATGCCTTTGAATGTAAATGCTACAGAAGAGTTCTCCAAATATCGTGGACACAAAAAAGAACAAATATATCTATACTACAAGAGCTTACTATTGAAGAAAGCTGGCTAGTAAAGAGGATTAAAGAGAGAAAACTTAAATATTTTGGACACATTAAACGTCATGATAATTTAGAGAAGACCGTATTGGAAGGATACATAATGGGAAAAAGAAAAAGAGGAACGAAGATGGCTGCAAGACATCGTTGACGATCTGGAAATGGATGCAACAGCAGCAGCCCATCTTGCTCACAACCGAGAGGCCTACAGGAGTGCTGTTAGGAAGGCAAAGTTCCACAAGGGACATGCAAATGAATGAATGAATGAAGTCCCATATTACTTATCGGATGTTGCTTGTATTAAGCACAAAGTATGTTTCTTACGTTTTGTATGATACATTTTTTATACCCGCAATAGTTTTACTATCATTGATGCTGCCCTTGCAACAAATCAACAAGATGGTCACAGTTTACAATAGTACAATGGCAACACATAAACATGACAACTGATCCTTCAAGACTAGAGGATTCATTATAAGCACGTATAAAAGTCAAAGACTAGAAGATTCATTATAAGCACGTATAAAAGTCAAAGACTAGAGGATTCATTATAAGCACGTATAAAAGTCAAAGACTAGAGGATTCATTATAAGCACGTATAAAAGTCAAAGACTAGAAAATTCATTATAAGCACGTATAAAAGTCAAAGACTAGAAGATTCATTATAAGCACGTGTAAAAGTCAAAGACTAGAAGATTCATTACAAGCACGTATAAAAGTCAAAGACTAGAAGATTCATTATAAGCATGTATAAAAGTCAAAGGTGCTTGAGTCTTAAAGGGCACTGTACTTGTATGTTTCTTAGATTTCCCATGCATTTTCAAATCTTATTTTGCTTTAATGTCACACTTTAATATCCTCTCATTTTGCTTTAATGTCACACTTGCAAAATTTAAAACGAGCTGTGGTATCATCTCCAACAATTATCACTATCCATTTCACTAACAATTCATGTTTTAAACATTCTTTTCTATATTTTGTTTGTATTTCTTAAATTTTGACATATTTAGAGAGATACAAGGAAGAAATAATTCCAGTAAATATATTAAAACACTTAAACACATTTTGTGCTGAGTGCAATGGAACTGTTTAACGAAATTTCCAGAATGTTGGGTTATTCTAACTAGAACAATTTTGTGGCTCATCTTCACTGATTCATTTCCCAAAATACTAACTAGACAATGGAAAGTTAAGGCTAAAACTGGCATCCATATAACAGAATGGGCCCAACTAAAACTAGACAATGGAAAGTTAAGGCTAAAACTGGCATCCATATAACAGAATGGGCCCAACTAAAACTAGACAATGGAAAGTTAAGGCTAAAACTGGCATCCATATAACAGAATGGGCCCAACTAAAACTAGACAATGGAAAGTTAAGGCTAAAACTGGCATCCATATAACAGAATGGGCCCAACTAAAACTAGACAATGGAAAGTTAAGACTAAGACTGACGTCCATATAAGAGAATGGGCCCAACTAAAAGTAGACAATGGAAAGTTAAGACTAAGACTGACGTCCATATAAGAGAATAGGGGGCTAACTAAAACTAGAAAACGGAAAGTTAAGACTAAGACTGGCGTCCATATAACAGAATGGGCCCAACTAAAACTAGACAATGGAAAGTTAAGACTAAGACTGGCGTCCATACAGCAGAATGAGCCCAACTAAAACTAGACAATGGAAAGTTAAGACTAAGACTGGCGTCCATATAGCAGAATGGCCCCAGCTAAAACTAGACAATGGAAAGTTAAGACTAAGACTGGCGTCCATACAGCAGAATGGGCCCAACTAAAACTAGACAATGGAAAGTTAAGACTAAGACTGGCGTCCATATAGCAGAATGGCCCCAGCTAAAACTAGACAATGGAAAGTTAAGACTAAGACTGGCATACATATAACAGAATTGGCCCAACTAAAACTAGACAATGGAAAGTTAAGACTAAGACTGGCATACATATAACAGAATGGGCCCAACTAAAACTAGGCAATGGAAAGTTAAGACTAAGACTGGCATCCATATAACAGAATGGATCCAACTAAAATTAGACAATGGAAAGTTAAGACTAAGACTGACGTCCATATAAGAGAATGGGGGCTAACTAAAACTAGAAAATGGAAAGTTAAGACTAAGACTGGCGTCCATATAATAGAATGGGCCCAACTAAAACTAGACAATGGAAAGTTAAGACTAAGACTGGCGTCCATATAATGGAATGGGCCCAACTAAAACTAGGCAATGGAAAGTTAAGACTAAGACTGACGTCTATATAAGAGAATAGGGGGCTAACTAAAACTAGATAATGGAAAGTTAAGACTAAGACTGGCATCCATGTAATGGAATGGGCCCAACTAAAACTAGACAATGGATAGTTAAGACTGGCGTCCATATAACAGAATGGGCCCAACTAAAACTAGACAATGGATAGTTAAGACTGGCGTCCATATAACAGAATGGGCCCAACTAAAACTAGACAATGGATAGTTAAGACTGGCGTCCATATAACAGAATGGGCCTAACTAAAACTAGACAATGGATAGTTAAGACTGGCGTCCATATAACAGAATGGGCCCAACTAAAACTAGACAATGGATAGTTAAGACTGGCGTCCATATAACAGAATGGGCCCAACTAAAACTAGACAATGGATAGTTAAGACTGGCGTCCATATAACAGAATGGGCCTAACTAAAACTGAATGTCTTCTGAAAGTCTGGTGATTTATTTATACATCAAAATAAAGCTGCCCTCACTAGCAGAGATGATATTCCTTCCCTATCCTCTGACCTTTAATCTGTGATCCTTACTCTCCTTTAATTATATAATATCATCTGTCACATAAAACAAAGGATCCGTCAGGGGTGAATACCGTCACCTTACGTATTTAACTTGTATACTGAAAATATAATGAGGAAGGTTAGAGTAGATATAGACAAAGAATATCACGATGCCATAAAAATAGGAGGTTATGTTAATTAGATATGCTGATGATACAGTATTACTTTCCGCAATACAAGAAGGAATGGACAAAACTAATTATGTCAGTCCGTATGAACAGCGAAGAGCAAAACCTCTATCTTAATGTGAGGAAAACTAAATTGATGACAACTTACAAAAAAAAAGGGCAGCTGAAATATGTATTAATGAGGAAAAATTGGAAGAAGTGGAGAGTTTTGAATATCTTGGATCACTACTAACTAATATTGGAGATACAACTTCAGAAAATAAAACAACTAAAGAATCTGTGGAGAGGAACAGACAGAACTACAAAAATAAGATTTTTAAGGGCATGCATTTTTCCCAACGCAACATGTGGCTGTGAGACCTGGACACTTAACAAAACAACTGAGAAACACATAAATGCCTTTGAATATAAATGCTACAAAAAGTTCTTCAAATATCATGGACACAAAAAAGAACAAATATATCCATACTACAAGAACTTAATATTGAAGAAGGCTGGCTAGTAAGGAGGATTAAACAGAGAAAACTTAAATATTTAGGAAACATTAAACGCCCAGAGAATTTAGAGAAGACCGTCTTGGAAGGGTACATAATGGGAAAAAGAAAGAGAGGAAGACGAAGGCGAAGATGGATGCAAGACATCGTTTATAATCTGCAAATGGGTGCATCAGTAGCAGGGCATCTTGTTTACAACCGAGAAGCCTACAGGAGAGCTGTTAGGGAGGCCCAGTTCCGCAAGGGACATGCAAATGACTGACTGACTGATTGACATCTCTCACTTAGCAGATATTTTGACTGTTATTCCAGAACTAAGTAATTCCCGAGGGACTCCATTTACTGATCTACTTAGTTTTTAAGTTATCTTATTCAAGATAGCTACTTCTTCTATTATAAATATTGCCAATCTGCAGAACTTTAAACACTGAAACAGATTTGGTATACCGAGAGTGGACTGATCATGGAAGATTTTTTTTTAAAGTGCTTTTTAAAAAATTATCTAAAGTGATCTAGATTTAGTTTAAATAATCTATACTTATAGCAAACATCTAGATGACTATTTTCGTTAACTAGACAGGACCAAAATGATCTAATTTGCTTCAAAATATTGAGGAAAACTTGGAGTTAAGTTATATAAAATAGAGAGAAACACAATGAAAATAAAACTAATTAAACATCAGTATCACAGTTTTAGGATGTATTTGTCTGATGTTACTGTTCTGTATGACATTCTTCAGTTAGATCTTCTTCTTCTGCTGTTGCTTCCTCTTCAATTTCCCCCTAACTGCGAGCTACTGTTTCTTGCAGCCGATGCGTTGAAGATGTTGAGGCACACCATCGAGTCGGTTTGGGAGCGGGTCATGGTAGCCTTTTTTAAGTCCCCGATTTCATCTAAAAAGCAAAGGATTTGCAATACTTCTTTAACAGACTCAACCACCATGGGTACTACGGCGACCTCTGGGGAAATGGTGAGGCAGGGTCTTGGTGGGTTGTAGTTTGCCAACCCTGACGCTAGCAAAGTAGAAAATGGGTCCCTGATAGTCAGACTGGACAACGTTTTCGATCTCCCTTCAGTTACTTACAAAGTGCAATTTTATAGCGTCTAGTCTAATGACTAAAATACAAAGTGCAATTTTATGCCGTCTAGTCTAACGACTAAAATACAAAGTGCAATTTTATACCGTCTAGTCTAACAACTAAAATACAAAGTGCAATTTTATACCGTCTAGTCTAACGACTAAAATACAAAGTGCAATTTTATACCGTCTAGTCTAACGACTAGAAGATTCTCTCCCTAGTGTGGAATTCTTGTTGAACCGACCAACACTGAAAGTCGACTCAGTATCAGGAAATAGGTCCCCGGGGTTTCTATGGGAAAACAAAGGTAGCAAGGACAAGAACTGTCTTACAACACCGTGGCCTGGAAGTATGAAGGTACTAACATGTCGTAGTACAATTCTGTTACTTGACCGAACTTTTTGTTCACAAATGATGCCACTTCCGCTCGAGATTTTCAAGCGGTTTATTTTGTTTGCAAAACTTTGGCTGGTGCACAATTCACAGATCATACGTCATAGCTAACTACCAAAATGCGCAAATAAAACAAAACTCTCAATGTTCCTTACGCTCTCTGCTGGGACCATGGAACAAATCAGGTTTATTTATCTGTTGACCGCTATTCTAGGTGGACTATTCTTTTTCGCGACTGAAACCCCTCCTATTCGTTGTCCTGGCTTTTCTCTATTTTTAGTCTCAGAGAGCGTCGTTGTTCCCTGGAGATTTTACTTTTTTTTTCTTTCGAGACAACTTGTTTTTGTTACGATTCTCATTTTAATCTCTTAACATTTCTTTCTGGTTCCAGATTTCGCCGGTTCTGTCACATAACACTTCACATCGCAACGGCATGTATAATAGAAACATCTTCTTATAATCTTATATCCTTCCCGTGCTGTTAAACGTAACATAGGGGTCGCTCGGTAGCTTGCCAAGTTTTCCTGTTTACGGCGAGTTTTTCAACTTCATCAAAGAATGTTATGCCTACTAATTTGGCCTCTCTTAACAATATTGTCTTTAGAGTGATGCAATACCATGGTATAAAAATTTGGAGTCCCATTTCTGAACCATTTTTTTTTACTTCTGTTTCCATCTCTTCGTCACTCGAGAATCTTCTCCCGCCAAGGTGATTTTCAATGGACCAAACAGGTGAAAATCACTTGGAGCTAAGTCAGGATACTAGAGTGGATGATCAAGAACTTCCCAACCCAACTGACTAATTTTTTCTTGGGTTCACCGAGCCGTATATGGTCTGGCATTGTCATGAAGGATAAGCACACTTCTAGTCAGCAGACCAGGACTTTTTCATCGAATTGCATCCCGTAGCATCGAGAGAACTTCACAATACGATACAGAATTCACACTGTCACCATATTTTTGGAACTTGGTCAACACCACTCCTTGATAATAACACGTTGCACAGTCGCTTCTGTTGCAATCTGAACAGGACGGCCATGTCGGACTTAGTCAACAATTTCGGTGCGTCCCTGAGAAAATTCTTTTACCCAGTTATAGACCGCTTTACGTGATAAACACTTTTCAGCATAAACTATAATAATTTACTTATGAATGTCCTCAGCTGAATGTCCTTTAGCGCGCAAAAATCGCACTACACTTCTCTGTTCTTCTTTGGTACACACTAACAGTTGGGTAGCCATTTTGTTATTGCTTTTCGCATGCGCACGTAACTTCTAGCACCCCCTACATACAAC
The DNA here is from genome assembly GCA_009760885.1 of Achatina immaculata. Lineage (NCBI taxonomy): Eukaryota > Metazoa > Mollusca > Gastropoda > Stylommatophora > Achatinidae > Lissachatina > Lissachatina immaculata. The sequence goes on along the minus strand of CM019709.1, from coordinate 11,221,796 downwards.
TATTATAAAGTTGGATGATGGTACTATCTAAGGATATATTTAAATGCTACCTGATAACTGCAACTGATAAAATATTTCAATTTACGAGTTACTTAGTGACTTCCCCTCGTAGAAAGACCCTTTGTTGTTGTGACAGCACCTGCTACCCTGTTAGAAAGTGTCTTATCTGTTTTTTTAATTAAAAAAGGTAGGGCGTGTACAAACAGCTTCAGACATCCTGTTCGAAAAAACACATCCTGCCAGGAACTATAGCAACTTTAGAATGATGCAAAGAGACTAGTACTTGCAAATATTTGTAAAATTTGAAATTTAAAACTTAATGAAACACAGAAGTGATCAATCAGTAAAAAAAAACGCTTTTATTGGCATTTAAAAATAAACTTTATACGAGGTATATTAAGAAAGTTTTGGCAGAGACTGATAGGATCAATTATCAGACTGGAATCAATTTTCTCAAAAAGTTTCTCTTTCAATAAAGACCATTTACCAATAAGTAAATACATTTCTGTATTAATAGAATTGTATTACATTCTGACATATTTTCTTCTCCTTTTCTTAAACACGATGTCAAGGACCTCTTTTTTCATCATCAGTTTCGATACGGCCCTGAAGATATCCCAAAACAAATGTTTGTTTTGTTTTTCTTTAAAGTTTGACATAGTGTTGGCTAATTTGTAAAATGACTTATCAAATTTTTGGGATCGTCAGAATGTTTAAAGAACAGTGGTGAACTTTTGCTGGAGTTTGTACAGAAGACTGGTCGAAACTCTTACCAGGCATTCATACAATGTCAAAATAAAAATTCTCGCTTGATCAATTCCGTAACATCAGACCATCCTATTTGTTGCATTTTCAATACATCCTGCTAAGATTAATGGACTTGACACAAGCAGCCCGAGATCTACGCCGATTCTCGTTCTCCTGTTAATAGGTCAGTAGTTTTGGAAGTCACCCAAGATGGCTTCCGCGACAGACAGTAAACCTCGTGCTTAAATTTGGCCAAAGTGTTAGTGATAGGTTTTATGTACGAGTGTGAGTAAAACAGTAAGCTTAATTTTGCTCTAGAAATCAAAATTGAGTAGTAGACACCTGCAGAACAGGCATGTTATACCATCCTTCTATAGATGTATGCATCTGTGTGAAGACACGTAGGCCACTTTGGAAATATGACATCAAAGACTAAATAAAAGATGGCCGCTCCCCAGGAAGCAACACGACAGAAGAACAGTGTAAAGGTATTCGTTTCTTGGGTAGCGAAGATGAGAAACATTCAGACAGTCACAGCAGAAAGAAGACGCAGTACGGACCCGTGTATGTTGCTTCAGCAAATATACGAATCACACAGAAAGTGGGTGTCATATTTAGCGAATGAAGTTCGTTCCGGCCGACCTCATACTGCACACAGGCCTGACGTTAAGAGTAAAGTGGAGCGAATGGTACAGCAAAACTGGTACTTAAAACGGTCCAGGTGATTAACGAACTGAAGAGTAATCATGGTTTAACGCATTACATAGTTCACTACGTGAGATGGTTTTCTACAACGTACACTCAATAAAAACAAATACCCCCAAAAGCGAGCCAGCAACTTTTTCACTCTCTAGTAAATGCCTACTGCTATCTGTTAGATCAGCCAGAATCTAAAGATTCTTCTTCGCCAAAACCAAAGAATTTCCACTGCAAACCCATCGGCCACAAAACTGATGCTCATGATCTTCTAAGTCTGTAAAGTTCCAACACTAGAACGTTATATGCTCATAGAAACAACCACTATCAAAAGAGAAGGCTGCTGTGATTTGCCTGAGAATCACTTGAAACCCGCAGTCTGGTCATAAACATCGCTGTCTGCTCAGTTTTCGTGCGTTGTTACAGCAAGATAACTCCAGACCTGTCCGGGGATATAAAAGAGATCAGCAGAGACTGAGTCTGAATGACAAGAAGTTACAACCCAAGGTCACTAGAGTCTCAAGAAGACCAGGCTGGTGTATGACAGACCTCGGCAGATAATGGACGAGATTGGTCGCTAACGTTCTTGATCGATTTGAAAGTGAGTAAATTTTAAATAGACGTTTTATTTCCAGATGTAAAAATGGTTATTCCTGACCACATGATTCATCATGAAGTGTTGATATTATTTAATAACAATGAAGACATAACTTTACCATTTAGAAACTTACAAAGGCTTCCAAGTGAACTGTTCTCTCTGTAGATCATCTGGCACTATTAGTTGATTGTGTGTTCTCTGCAGTTCATTTGACAATATTAGCCAAGTATTTCATTTTTTTTATTTGCGACACCTTGTTGGTTTATCATTCTTGATTCATAAAATCATCGTCAGCAATTTTCTTTATTAAAGTTAACATGTTACTCTTGATAGGTCAGACTTTGACTGGAGCGTACAAGTATAATGGCACGTGGAGTTCTGTGTGAAGTTCTGTATAACGCAAGAACTAGGGGTATCTCTGGAATCATGTTTAATAATTTCAGAACTCTAGCTGTCACTGTCACCAGAAGAGTTATCATTGCAGAGTGCAGTCTGGGATATCTGTATATCAAGTATCTTACCACTGTATCTTATACTGTCACATCATTATACTGTCACAAAAGGCCCATAGATTGCAGGTTATTTCATGCAACATGTTACCTCAGGTAACACTGTCTAAATGTGGACATCGCCAAACTCAAGTAAACTCACGGAGTTCATTTGGTAGTTGCCAATACTATGAAAAAAAAAACAAAAACAAGACCTGACAATTAAGTAATGAGACTGAATTTACTATGGCCAAGACAAAAATGACATCTATGAAGCAATGCATGGAATCCAAAAAAGGCAACCTTCTTCTATGCTCTTGCACCATTTCATCACCGTCTGATAACCAGACGACAAACAAGCCACCATTTTGTTGACTTAGAGGTGCATTATTACGTAATCAACATGGGCCAAAAAGCTAACATTAAATTCTCTTTAAAACTTGGAAAAAATGCCATTGGGGCAATTGAATTGACGCGACAAATTTATGGGGATAATTGTTTTTCTCGTTTACAGATATTCAGGTGATATTCATGATTCAAACGTGGCGTGGAAACGATTAAAAATGGAACTAGACATGGACGCCCACTTTCTGTTCGCAATGAGGAACTCATTGCAAACAGTCAGAGAACGGATACATGAAGATCGTTGTTTGACTGTGAGGATGATGGCAGAAGAATTTGGTGTTAACCGAGAGACCATTCGTAAAATTTTAGTGGAAGGTTTGGGCAAGAAAAAAGTTGCTTGCCGGTTGCTACCACATTCATTGTCTGATGGCAAAAAATATCAGTGTTGTTTACGCAAAAGACATCATCAAAACGTGTCGCAGAAATAAAAATTTCTTAAATTTGATTATTGCAGAGGATAAAACATGGTATTTCCGCTATGATCCCACAACTAAACACCAAAGTGCTCAACGGAAGTCATCATCATCACCAAAATGCAAAAATATTCGTCTTCAGATGTTGAAAGTGAAGACAATGTTGGTGTGCTTCTACGACAGCACATGAGTTATTCGGGAAGAAATTATTCCAGATGGACAGACTGTCACTGTCAAAGTTTATTTAAGTATTTTGAAACGCCTTTTCAACAGGATTCTCCGAGTCCGACCCAAGTATTCAACACCTGGCAGTTTTTTCCCTCTTCGTGATAATGCACCGGCTCACCGGGCGGGAGATGTACGGGAATTTCTGGCCCCAAAACAAGTGAGTGCTCTTAACCATCCACCCCATTCCCCAGATTTGTCTCCCTGCGATTATTTTCTATTCCTAAAATTAAAGTTACCATTGAAAGTATGCTTCTTTGACGACACTGATGATACTCAAAGGGCCGTAACATCGAGTTTAAGGGCCATATCAACAGAAGAACTGCAGAGATCGTTCTAGTTCTTGTTAGATCGTGCCACTCGCTGTATCAATGCACAGGGGCTTACTTTGAATAAAATACAGGTTATATCTTCACCTGTTGTTTTTTTTAAAATATAATTAGTCTCATTACTTAATTTTCGGACCTTCTATATTGTTATAAGCATCGGTGTAATTTAGGGTCTGGTTTGTTGAAATAACCAGCGTGCGGAGAGGTAACAGAACCAAATTGTTATGAGGGCCCAAAAGCGTGTGCAGCAGACCATCATGTCAACCTATCTCATGCAACAATCTAAACTTTGATCAAACTGAAATATTTAAATAACACGTCACTTAAATATCACAGCCACCCCCACATTATCAAAGGTGGCTTTTCTATGATTGGTTGGAAACAACTCTGGTGACATACAAAGCTCCCAAGCGTGGTCGAGTCCAGAATAACCGTACATGACTGCAAAAACTGAGTGGTCAACACAGGGCTCACTAACCAGAGGTACCTTTTAACCAGAATCATTCTTACAATCTCCTCTCCCCCACCACCATCATCACACATACACTCTAGAACTAGAACCAGAGTGAATGTATAAAGTTAGCTCGAGGGGGGTGTGTTATTCTTGTTTTTACTAGTGACTTTTTTTGTCATGTGTTTGGATTTGTCACATTCTCAGTGACCTAAGTTCAATTCTCTTTGTATGCATTAATTGTCTGAACAACAGATACCAAGTGTTATGTCAGCCAGATCCACACATTACACTCTGTTTTCCTACAGGTTGGCAATTTGAGCTCAAACATGTAACTAGATATTTGAAGTTTTACTAATCACTCCGTGGTTTTCATGTGCAAGAAATAAAATTATATTGCCAGTCTTTGTTGATTGATAGTTGTTCTTTCATCTCTCTTTCATTTATTACACATCATGATAAGATCGTGCTTTTCCATCTTAGACGATCCTTAATGTTTTAAATCAGTTAATTTTGACTGTGTTTTCGCTTATAATTATTATTAATTATTAATATAATAAACTCGCTTGTTTAAGCGAGAACGGGAAAAGTTACTCCTTGTTCCGATTGGAAAGCTCAGTCACGTGGGTCTGGGTGGTGGGTATGCATGAAAAGTTGAGTGCTGTTCTAGATGTTGAAGTGAGAGGATGTGTTCATCTGTCTGGAACGCCCTTGAGGGATTCTTCGTTTCATAATGGAAGTTTTTGTGTTTGTTTATCCTTGTTTAAGGACAAAATTGTTCTTTGTTAGTTGTGGCTAATTTGTCCTTTTTAGGGCAAAATGTTGTAGTTTTGTCCTTTACAGGACAAAGTCTGTCGTGTAGGACCTGTGATTTTGATTTTCCCTTTTGGACAATGTTTGTTATTCTAGACTGGAAGCTTATGTTGCAGTTTTTGGTATACAACAAATTAGAATGTTTTCCATGTTGTCCGAGTGTGTCCTGACTGTTTGTCCTTGTTCATTGTAATTGCTCATCAGTTTTTCAGCCCACATTCATTTACAACACTCACTTACAAATGGGGGTTCATCAGTAAACTTTGTTTACATCTTTTGTAACTGCTGGAAATCCTGTGCTATATGAACCTACAAGTATTTTGAGTGTCCCAACTGTGGTGTTGTGATGAGCTGTACTTATGTAAACTGGTCATGTTCGTGTACGGATTGTAGTGGTTGTTTGTCCTGGGTTTTCGTAGTTGCATGGTGTATATCAATGTAACGTCTGATGTTTCACTTGTGTAGCAGTAAAGTAAAATGTGCTCTGTAATTAGTGACGTCTGTAAATGTGACTTAAAGTGTTCACGAAGCAATTCCTCGTTCAGTGGGTGTGTAACACACCATCACACATACCCATCGTATAGTAGATGCAATACATTGTAATACTAATACGCATTACACATGTTTAGAAGTACACAGGTAGTGCAGTAATACTACGTTAGAGTAGGTTGGCAAACGTGTTGTGTGTGCACGAATAAGTGTTTACACAGTTAATCCTGCCAGTCACCGAAACAGAAGTTAACTTAAAAACAAAGAACACCTCGTTCAGTTCCAGGGCACCCTTCTCTGATATCTATGTGGTCTACGAAGTCCGTGTCTCGAGTGTCTGCGTGTGTCATAAATCAGGTCAAGTTTCATTATCATGTGCCATGCTTGAAGGCGTTGGCCTCCATATCTTTCCACCGTTTCCGAACTTTCATGTTCTGTTGTTGTGCTTCTCTCATGTCACTTTGTCAGGCCATCTAAGATTTTCTCTCTTGGTCTACCCCTTCCTTTCCTGCCTCCAATTTTCCCTGCTGTCACGATATTTTCTATCCCTCCACTTCTCATTATATGGCTAATAAACCTTGAGTGCTTCCCCCTTAGTGTGTTTATTAACGTTCGTTTCTCACTGGCCTTCCTTAGGCTTTCTTCATTTGTTATTTTGGCTGCTCATGGTATTCTTAACATTCTTCGTAGAAATCACACTTCAGTTTCCTCTGATACACGGTATTCTTACCATTCTTCGTAGAAATCACATTTCAGTTGACTCTGATACTCTTCTTATTAGTGTCCATGATTCGCTTCAGTATAATAGGACTGCCTAGATATAGCAATTCAAGACTCGTTTCCTAGTATCTATCGACAAAGATGGACTGCACAAGATAGATTTCATTTTGTCAAATGCTACGTTTGTCTGGTATATTCTGTCTTTAGATCTGTTTTACTTCTACGGTCTGATTTCATCGTCATACAAAGATCTGTGCACTTTTTTTTCCTATGATGTTTACGCTGCACTCAGGTCAAGTTTATAGAGTGAAAATGACAGAAATACTAACAGCCATTGCCATAGATGTTCCCATTTTTGTTTATTTTTCATTTTATGTGTGTTTTTATATGTCTATGCGTATGGATGCTTTCGTTCATCAGTATTCAAGAACAGTAATCATTTATGTAAAATAAAAACTGCACTAAACAAAGTAACGTTTTTTTGTTACCATATATGCATATCATGATGTCAGTAATTTGTGTATATTAATTTGTTCACTGGCTGTAATAAAACAATCTTATTGTTATATACATATATATATATATATATATATATATATATATATATATATTGACAGCAATTATTGAGGAAAAGCGCTGGTGATGTTTGGGACATGTGCTCCGAATGACTGACAACTCACTACCAAAGATTACACTAAGATGGACACCACAGGGGAAAAGAAGTAAGGGTAGATCAAAGAGACATGAGGAAGAACGACAGAGAGGATATTGAGCAATAAGGGCTCACCTGGGCAAGAGCTGAAAAAAGGCAAAGGACAGGCATTTGTAGAAAACCCTTGCGGAAGCCCCATGTGCACTGGGCACTTAAAGTTTATATATATAGTTTTATAACAATAAAAATTGCTTCACGATGTAAGGGTTTACTTGAATGAAACTTTTTGTGTTGTTATTGAATTACCTTTTTAAATAATAACATTCTATCACATTCTAAGATTATCATCATCATCAATCATCAGTCATTATCAGGAAACAATGAATAAACTGAAACTCTAGATTTCTCTGAGTCTATCTTGCTTTTACGATGCATCATTTCCTTTACTTGCTAGATTTCCATTTTCGTTTTCCTTCTTTTATATTATGCTCTCTGATTTAACAGTCAGTCAGTCATTTGCATGTCCCTTGCGGAACTTTGCCTACCTAACAGCACTCCTGTAGGGCTCTTTCGGTTTTAAGCAAGATGCCCTGCTGCTGATGCATCCATTTGTAGATCATCAACGATGTCTTGCAACCATCTTTGCCTTGGTCTTCCTCTCTTTCTTTTTCCCATTATGTACCCTCCCAAGATTGTCTTACCTAGATTACCGTGACGTTTAATGTATCCAAAATTTTAAAGTTTTCTTTGTTTAATCCTCTTTACTAACCAGACTTCTTCAATATTAAGTTCTTGTAGGTCCGAGCAAGACCACATTTGCCCTAGCAAGGAAAGGTGCTGAAGTCGGAGGTACCCAGCTAAAAGGCGCATCGCAAAAATCAGAGTACCACACATCATTCTCCAGTGTGCGTACGAAGAAGAAGAAGAGTTCTTGTAGTATGGATATATTTGTTCTTTTCTGTGTCCATGATATTTGAGGAACTCTTCAAATTTCATATTTACATTCAAAGACATTTATGTGTTTCTCAGCTGTTTTGTTAAGTGTCCAGGTCTCACAGATATACGTTGCGATGGGAAAGATGCATGCCCTTAAAAATCTTATTTTTGTAGTTCTGTCTGTTCCTCTCCACAGATTCTTTAGTTGTTTTACTTTCTGAAGAGCGATAGATGTCCTCCTTTTAATTTTTCTCATTGTATCTCCATTATTAGTTAGCAGTGATCCAAGATATTCAAAACTCTCCACTTCTTCCAATTTTTCCTCATTGATACATATTTCAGCTGCCTTATATGTTTTGTCAGTTGTCATAAATTTAGTTTTCTTCGCATTAAGATAGAGGTTTTGCTCTTCACTATTCTTAAGGTCTGACATAATTAGTATTAATAATTGGCAATTCTGATATAACAAGATATTTTAAATTCTATAATGTTACGGCCTCTGACATAACAATATAGTTAAAATATAGGTTGTAATAGTCCAATATTCACATTTTTAACAATATTAACAAAAATAAACCGACTTTGTGTCTAGGTTTCTTTCCGTCTGATCTGAAAAAAAATGTTTCTATTTTTAAAACATGTTCATATGTATACTTTACGATTTCAAATGTCAGCACATATTATGTGTCATAATAAAACCAATTTAAATATTATAAAACCGTTATAATTATAAAATCATAATAAAAGCATTATTATTTTATACGCTTTTTAACATCCAAACTTGACTCCATCAATCAAATATAATTACTATATTGTTACTTTACCGGAGGCCTACTTTCTTTTACATAATTTGTCTCTTGTGCTCCTTACAGCAGCGAAGTGTTGTATAACAAATATGAGCGCGTCACTCGAGTGTAGATGTACATTTATTCATTCAATACTTTGGAGGATCCACTGTATATGGGGGTGCATTGCCGAAGCTTGGGTAGTTTGGGTTGGGCAGGTTGTAGGCTGTAGACTGGTTGTAGTCAGATTGATTCTGATTAGGCTGTTTATATTCAGATCCATAATAGCTTGGTGGGTTGTAGCCAGATGGGTTGTAGCCAGCTGGGTTGTAGGCATGTGGATTGCAGACAGGTGAGTTGTAGCTGGAATATGAATTATTGGCTGAGGAGAAAATACAAGAGATAATTGTGAAAAATCGCTAAGTTGAGCACTATAAAATATACGTCATTTTCTACTAAGGTCATATTGACGCTATCAGCAGTGACCTAGAAGATAGTATAGGATTGCATACTGAGTCAAAAGTTTGTCACGTTTTTGCCGCGAATTTCACTGCGGTATAAAAGCAACTTGTCGAACCAGCCTCGCCAGACACCCGCCTCTGTCAACTGGCCAAGCTGGAGCCTTTGGGTTCCTGTGTTGGTATACCTCAGGAAAATCTGCCTGTCATCACCAGTACCAGTGAGGATATATTGTGTCGCGTGAGTTTACCAACAGCTGACAGACGTCAACACGTCTCTGCGCTTGTTGGAGAGTGAGGTCGTTGGGGACTCGTCGAGGCTGCCCGCTGCTGAAGCGGAGCTCGTGTAGACGCCAAACTACGGTGCTTTGAGAACTGCCAAGCTGGGCTGACAAGCGCTCAGTTCTGGCACTGGGATTGTTTTCAACAGTTTGGTGCAGGGCTTCAACACTGGTGATTGAGGGGCATCCTGACTTGTGCTTGTCTTTGATATTGGTGTCAGCAGAGATGAACCTTTGCAACCACTTACTCGCAGTCTGTCAGTCAGTCATTTGCATGTCCCTTGCAGAACTTTGCCTCCCTAACAGCTCTCCTGTAGGGCTCTCGGTTGTAGGAAAGATTCCCTGCTGCTGATGCATACATTTGCAGATTATCAACGATGTCTAGCAGTATTCTTCGCCTTCGCCTTCCTCTCTTTCTTTTCCCCATTAAGTATCCTTCCAAGACGGTTTTCTCTAGATTAAAATGAAGTTTAATGTATCCAAAATATTTAAGTTTTCTTTGTTTAATCCTCTTTACTAGCCGGCCTTCTTCAGTATTACGTTCTTGTAGTAAGGATATATGTTTTTTTTTGTGTGTCCATGATATTTAAAGAACCCTTCTGTAGCATTTACATTCAAAGGCAGTGCTGTCATCAAATTTTCCTTCATTTTCCATTCTGCAAATTTCGCCGGCAGTTGCAGTGGCATTCAGCTCTTTCTTCCATTAATGTATCAATAGGATGCGAACGACAATCTTCGTGTCCGCCATACTTCCTTCTGCCAATCACTTATCTCGCATTTCATTTACCTCAAAATAGGTATGCACGAAAACCAAGTTAAGATTATTCAATTCAAATGTAATATCCACCCTCATTTATGCATGCGAAAGCTGGAAAACAACTAAAGAAATAGACAAGAAAATTAGACTCTTTTGAAAACAAATGCCTAAGGAAAATACTCGGCATCAAGTGGAACGAATTCAAGAACAACGCAGAGATAAGACAGATGACTGAACAACAACCAGTCTCATGGGTGATCAGGAAAAGGAGATGGACATACGTTGGTCACTTGATGAGAAGAAATGATCAGAGAATCCCAAAACAAGCTATCAAGTGGAACACAACAGGCCGAAGAAAAAGAGGCAGACCGCGTGAAACTCTGAAAAGGACATTATTAAGAGAGGCCAATTTAACAGGCATAAAATCCTTTGATGAGGTTGAAAGACTCGCTGAAGACAGGAAAAATTGGCGAACTACTTTGCGAGCCATATGTGACGTTTAACGCCACGGGAAGGATATAAGATATAAGAAGAAGAAGAAGGTATGCACATGTTAAGCATGATATAACACGCGACGGCAGGATGACATAACAGACGCCCAGTACATCCTGTAAGACTGAACCTAACCCAAATTAGAGTATCGAAAAACGTGACGAAATTTTGACTCACGATATTAAAATCTTCCATCACTCTGTGACAATGATAAAAGAAAATGTAATCTGTCTGTCTGTATGTTTGTGCATCGAACGATCGATTTTTCTATGTGCTCTATGAACTCGTGAAACTATTATGTAATATGGCCATATTATATATAATTTTTTGTGCAGTTTTCTTATTTTTTAAAAGTAGCTTTTCAAATTAGGGAGAGAGAAAGGTAGAGAGAGAGAGAGGGAGAGAGAGAGAGGAGAGTGAGAGTGGAAGAGAGAGGGTAAGAGATGGAGAGAGAGGAAAGCGAGAGGGAGAGAGGTACAGATAGAGGTAGGGAGAGAGGGAGCGAGAGCTTAAAGAGTGAGAGAGAGATAGAGAGAGGGGAGATAGGGAGAGAGATAGAGAGGGAGATAGATAGGGACAGAAAGAAAGAGGGAGAGAGATAGATTTGAGATCGCCACGTTTCTCCCAGGGACAACTTTATGTTGCTTGTTCAAGGGTGGGTTCACCCGAGAATTTAGTTATTCTTGCTCCTGGAGGCGAAACTAAAAATGTTGTTTATAATCAGATTTTGAGAGGCCTACCTTGGGTTGTTGTGGAGATCACCTGTGTCCCTGGAAGCGCCGCCGTGCTCTGTGCTGCCAGTAGACGACTTCTTCTTCTTCTCCATACCACGCAAGAGATTATTGCAAAAAGCAAAGCCAGCGACAGACTCCCTACCGGGCCGTAGAACCTAGGGGCTGTGTAGCTGAGAATACATTGGACAGGGTTAGTACGTCACAACAGACTGGTAGCCAAAACGTACAGCACTTACGTGCAGTACGCATTTTTTTTATTAATAGGAAACAACGAGGCTTTCGTAAAGTAACAGAACGCAGTTTTGTGGGATTAGGCCTCGAAAAAAATCGTAGACAAAACACTTTTAGACGTGAGAGAAAGAAATATCACCTGGGTAATTCCGGTAGGACGAGCAGCAGTCTACCCACGAGAGAACAGCGTATGAAAAAAACTACACTATATATGAGGGGTGATTGATAAGTTCTCGGCATAAGATACAAATACTTGAAACACGCAGTTGATATTTAGTGCATTTGTAGATTAGGTTAATGTAAGATTAAACACCAAGTTTAAAGAAATGAACTGCAATCAATTTTTTTACAGGCTACTGAAGCGGTAAGAGGTGGCATAAATTGAGAAAATGGATCAAATTTCTCATCGAGCAGTCATTAGCTACCTCGCCATCAATGGCTTATCATCGAAGGAGATCCATGAGGATATGGTAGAGACTCTAGGTGAGAGTGCCCTTCTTACAGCACAGTGAAGAATTGGGCAGCTCAGTTCAAACATTGAAGGGAGAGTCTGGAAAATGATCCCTGTCCAGGAAGACCAAGAACGATAACCAGCGATGAAACCGCTGGCAGAATCCATGACATGATAATGAAGGATCGACGACTAACTGAGCGGTACATTGCTACTGAGTTGGGCATCTCCCAGGAACAATGATCTTCAAATGACAAAGGTCTCTGCTCGATGGGTTCCAAAACTTCTGGGAGCTGATTACAAAGGACAGCATCTCAACATGTCAAGAGACAATCTTGGCCATTTTTCTGCAGATCCTGAAAAGTTTCTTCAGCAATTTGTGACTATGGATGAGACTTGGATTCATCATTTTCAACCAGAAACCAAAGAACAGTCAAAGCAGTAGAAACATCATGGATCCCCACCTCCAAAGAAAGCAAGGGTGGTTATGTCTGCAGGCAAAGTGATGGCTTCCATCTTTTGGGATTCAGAAAGTGGCAGAACGGTCATCGGGGCCTATTACGCTACTCTTGTGAAGCAACTGGGGGTCAAACTGAAGGAAAATCGTGGAGGGAAATTGACTAGAGGAGACATCTTTCAGCAAGACAATGTTCCAGTTCACAAGTCTGCGGTGGCAATGGCTGCCATTCATGAATCCGGCTTCGAGCTTATTGAACATCCTCCTTATTCCCAGATTTGGCCCCTTTGGACTATTACCTGTTTAACAAACTCAGTAGTCGCAAATTTGCTTCAGATGATGACGTCATTCATGCCGTAGACCACTTTCTACTGGCACAAGAAGCTGACTTTTACCAAAAATGGATCAATATGCTCCAGGATCGCTGGACTAAGTGCATAAACTTGCAAGGGGACTGTTGAGAAATAACACCAAAAAAAGTTGTCCACAAATAATCCGTTGTACCGTATGCCGAGAACTTATCAATCACCCCTTGTAGCACCTCATAAAAGGTGTTTAAAAGCGAAGTCATTAAAAGAGTGTCGTGACACAGAAATCCCGTAGCTTAGATTCAGTCTCTCTGGCAGGTACCAACTTTTTCAGACACAAACATACACACACGGTCTCCTGCCATGTCTAGTGCATACTGGACAACACCAACAAACGAACGAAGACTTTTTTGTACATAAATTTAATTTCACATTATGGTTACATGAATAATGTTTTTGTTTTTTTACAGATAGGAAACACGGAGGCTTTCGTACAGTAAAGTAACAGAATGCAGTTTTGTAGGATTAGACGGCTTATTTCCAGATCTGCTACGTTTATTTTAGTAAACTTGTCCACATTGTTTAAATATAAATATCGTTTACTTGTGGAAAATGCAAAATGTATAATTTTGTCTTTCGACCACAGGTTAGGATCAAAAAATCAACCACGGTGTGTTTGGCACTATAGAGAGAGTCTTGATATAGGTTTCACAGTCTGGAGTACAGAAAAACAATAGGTTTTAGTAGTATCTGGCATTCACGAAGGCTATAACCATTTTTAAGGTATATCAGGAGACTCTCAAATTTAACTGCCACTCACTCCGTAGCGCAACATATATCGATCAAAATGGCTTCCTCACTTTTACTATCAACAGAAAATTAATCAAATGTTACGCAGTTTCAAGTATAAATTAAATTCTCCTTTTGACCCTTGTTATTTTTATCTGATTACGGCTAGTCAATTTTCATGATTCACTTCCTTTAACGTGCATCTGTGTTTGTCCTTACTTTTGATAATGGTTGTCGTAATTCTGGTACTTGAGGTAGGCACTTTTAAAGAAAGAGGGAGAGAGAGAGAGAGAGAGAGAGAGAGAGAGTGAAATACAAAGAGAAGGAGAGAGAGAGAAATACAAAAAATACAAAGAGAGAGAAATACAAAGACAGAGAAATACAAAGAGAATGAGAGAGAGAGAGAGATATACGAGAAATACAAAGAGAGAGAAATACAAGGATAGAGAGAGAAATATAAATATGATGAGCACATAGATGAAAAAACAAACAATAACAATCTACTATTTGAACAAAAAGCGTTTGTAAAGGGTAATAGAAATGATAAACCAACATCTATAATAGAGATATTTTGACAGGGACACTACATAAAGATGGGTCAGTTTTTCCATCCAATGTATGAGACAACATAATGTGTGCCTGATATGCTTCTATGAAATTATTTCTGTTCCTCTGTTTCTCAGAGAATCATCTTTAACTTCGAACTTCCATACTATATCTAGGTATATTTTAGAGATGGTCACGAGGTAATGTTCCCAGTCATACTCGGACTCTTCTGTACAAATTTACTTACAAAGGGCGAGAACAGCAGGGTGAGTAGGTGGTAGAACAACAACCGTAGGCACAGGACGTGTAGCTGGTGCGCAGGTAAGTGGTGTATATACACTCGTAGCTCGCAACACCTGTAAATAGAAGTCAGAAATAACTGCATTCTTATCGAGGTAACTGCTGTTTGTATGACACTACTTGAGCGACATCGAGGTGGTTGCCAACACCATCATTCTTATGACATCATTCTTTCTACAGAGACCACCATTATTAATGCATTAATTTAGTCAGTTCGAAGTGGTTGCCAACACAACAGAAATTATGATACTATTTAGCGACATTCGGGTGGTAGTAAAGAACATCATTATAATACTATTTTAGCCACATCGAATATTTAATACCGTCTCCATTTTAACCACATCGGGATGGTTGTCAAGAATACCCTCATTATGACACTATGAAGTGTACATCTCCAAGTCCACACCCCCACCTCGCTACATTTTCTCTAGATTTTCCTGCATAATGAACCATCTATTTAGTTCTTGGTCCAAGATGGTGCCTAAGAAATTGAAAGTCGATCAGTAAGAAGTCATTTGATGATCAGGTAAAAATGATGTGAACAGAAATAGAGATGTCTGAATGGTTCGCTGTTAGGATAGAGTAGGAACTCTCTGACCATCTGACAACCTTGTGGGAGATTCTGTTCGACACTTGGTCAGATCTTGTTGCCTACGACTGCTCACGCTGCACAGAGTATATTTTGGACTCTGTATTCGACATACATTTTTGCATAAACACCGTGTCTAGAACATTTGAATCGTATCTCTGGTCTGTGTTGACATAGCTAGCCAAATTTGATTGAATGCAGTAGTTCTTTTGCCATTCACCATTTTACTTCCAAAATTCTTTTATGACACTACTAATATTTCACTGGCATAACTACCCACAGTCACACACTCTTCTTGCTGATGCGGACATTGGTGATGTCAGTGGTTGAGTATGACTTCGGCCTTCTGACTTTATCTACGACTCAGATAATCAAGCATGAGAGAAATTCAAAATGAGGCCACGAGACCAGTTCTGGGGTGCACCAGGGATGCTCCGACCATAGCTATGATCTACTTGCTGGATATGGCCAGCAGGAAAATAAAGAACAAATATGAGCTATTTGCTGGATATGTCCAGCAGGAAAGTAAAGAACAAATATGAGCTATTTGCTGGATATGTCCAGCAGGAAAGTAAAGAACAAGTATGATCTACTTGCTGGATATGTCCAGCAGGAAAATAAAGAACAAATATGATCTACTTGCTGGATATGTCCAGCAGGAAAGTAAAGAACAAGTATGAGTTACTTGCTGGATATGTCCAGCAGGAAAGTAAAGAACAAGTATGATCTACTTGCTGGAAATGTCCAGCAGGAAAGTAAAGAACAAGTATGATCTACTTGCTGGATATGTCCAGCAGGAAAGTAAAGAACAAGTATGAGTTACTTGCTGGATATGTCCAGCAGGAAAGTAAAGAACAAGTATGATCTACTTGCTGGAAACGTCCAGCAGGAAAGTAAAGAACAAGTATGAGATACTTGCTGGATATGCGCAAGTGAAGACGTAACTCAGGATTCGCACCACCTCAAACTACACCCTCCTGTCGGACTGAACTCACCAAAGGGCAAGCGTATCAAGCGAGGGAGGTTGTGGATGAAGGAGACAGAAAAGACACTGTGAACAATCTGAGTCCCAACACAGACTCGCCCTAGAACGAGAATGGATAAAGTGCCAATCATGCAGAATCTAATGAAGGTCATGCTCCAGTGTGGCTGTGAATGCTGAGACTGGGATCAGGGTAAAATAGAACCCCAGGTGCAGGAACAGATTCAGCATTACTCCAAACCGCATGACCCCATGATCCCCACTGAGGGGTCAGTGCTACGAGGCCTAAAAGGCTGAAGGTCCATATTGTCTACCTTAACGGCAAACCAGTTGCGAGCATGAGGTTGGAGGTGCAGTGAGCATCAGAAGCAATTTTCTGGTTGGTGAAGCAAATGACTCCCATGGGGTCATCGTAACAGACTCCTAAATCATGTTACGGAGAATCAAGAGACTGAACTAGAATTGCCCCCTACTTAAAATAGAGCTTCTGGCAGCACTTAAAATAGTATTCTATTTATCTGTCTCAGTATTAATTATTTCTGGTGAAATTATTGTTGTTGAATATTATTACATACAACTTGAACTTATAGTTTCACAGCCGTCTGAATCTGAATATCCATAGTTGAATACTTCTTCTATTCGCAAGTTATACTTCTGTTATTAGAAGTTATAATACTATTCTTACTTTCATTTACATTCGAGATGATACTTTTTCTATGTCTGCTTAAACTATTTGTTCCACAGACTACTCTCTTCCCAGTAACGACCCGTTCACTCCGGTGGCACAATAGCAGCACAGTAGCAGCAATATTACTTTTTTTTATAGATTTATTGATGCACATAACTATGTAACTCACGACAACATATAGAATAAAATCCCGGCAGCTACAGCCGTCCGTAGACGTTCGCTGCCATCAGAACTTCTACTACATTTCTAAACATTTCTATTCTAACACAACACAAAAACTACACTCTCGTAGACTACCTAAACTGACTCTACTCTTCCCTAACCAAACTCAAACTTGAACTACCTCGAAATTATCTGATTTTATTCACGATTTTTCCTTTCACCCACTCATCGTGAAACATGAAGACCAGGTGAAAAATGAGTCTTCATTTCAAGGGGAATAAGTCTAAGCTCAAACCTACTGTTTACTTTGGGACATAATCCGTTTTACCTCAACGTTCCAATTCTCAGATGAATTGTCTAACTTTTCTGTCATACTATTACAGAGAGATTTCTTATGCAGGGGGTTGGTCAAGCTTCTAGTGGGCTCTTGGTTATGCAGTTTGACGTGGATATACTGCCTGAATCATGCTCGAATCAAAGGTATTAAGAAAGAGGACAAGCTGGCATGCACAGCATCAATTCAGGAAACCTCAAGAACGAACACGGAGGAGATTGTAAGAGTCACCTTGCATAGGCTGTGTATGGAGGACGACATCGGGCTCACTGACGGCAGTCATATCAGGAGCATGATCGAATTGAAGGAGAGGAGGGCAAGTGGACGTTTTTTTTTTCCGAAAGAAGTGGTTTAGTGCGTGTTACTCACAATCAGCGTGTGACCGGCTCCATCAGCAGGCACACACTTCACTGAGTGATGGAATGGGAAGCGGAGCACATAATGGAATGCCCTGGGTGCGGGGATGCGAGTCTCTGACTTACAACTAGCCACAGCAACAATGCACCGAACTTCTGTCCAAGTTTCAGTTTCTTTGTCTTGGGTTTTCTGTTTGCAAGTTTGGCCTTCCTGTAATCTTCAAATGATGCAGAACATATTTCGGTGACTTTCATAGCACGGTCTTTATACAGTTCTGTTAGTTCTCATGGCTGATATACAAAATGTCCCAGGAATTTCTCATAAAAATGCCTGCAATTTGTTTTTCTGTAAATCGGTGGTTTCCTTTTCTTCATGCAATATTTACTTTGGGAAAATGTTTCCTTATGTGCTTTCAACCATTTTTCTTTTGATAGCTGTTTTGTGTTAGCAAGAGTTTTTACATTTAACAAGCAATGGACGGAAATGCAGCAGAAATCTTCTCACTTTAGTAGAAAATGAGATGTGTGTAATTATCTGAAGTTTTCATATAGAAAAAATAAAACATTTATCATATTAACTTCGTAAGTTTTATTTTTTTATATTCTCTAAGCAAAACAGCATCTTCACGTGCCACTTATATATCTTACACATATTATATATTATAAGAAATGAAGAAATGTGTTTTGTCTTGTCTTGTCTCTATCCACATATAGCTTTCAGTGTTGAGGGAACAAATAGACGTATTGATCTATCTATCTATTGTTCTTCCTACTGGCTTTGACGATCATGATTTTCCACAGCTCTCTGTCCCGAGTGATGGGTGTAAAGTTGTGCTGGCCTTCTCTGTCCATGCTTTCTTCTTTATCCGTCCAACATGTTCTTTCTCTGTCTACCTCCAACTCTTTCCCCTTCTCCCGTTGCCACAAGGCACGTTGCCACGTCGTAGAAAGTGTCCCGTGAATTTCCGTTTTTTTCTGACTACTGTTATTGCTTACTTGATCTTTCTAGCCCCTCTTAGAACCTCCTTATTTATAGGGCGCGAAATTTGCTTCATATAATGAGGTATTTAAAGTTTCTGTAAATTTCATCTTTTGAATGAGCGGCCTCGTCCACTGTTTACTACATATTTTAGTACGAACGTTTTCTGTGCTATACTGTCTAGCGGTAATTGTGTAAATGTGGCGGAACTATTTGACTTTCTGCATGTAGTGTACTTCTGGAGTTACTCCAGCTTTTGCCTTGGTGGTGTCACTTCTTATTTGGTCTCTTCTTGTAAGATTCAGTATTCTCCTTAAGCATTACATTTCTATAGTGATGATTTTTTCCTTTTGTAAACACAAAACATAAAGCAGTTAGTATCCATGTTTGAAACTGGCAGCATAGAATTGTAAGGAAAATTGTAATCTACGGTGCTATTTTTGTTTTAATTATAATGCATGTGTTTTTCAGTAAAGGTCTCATCTGTCCAACGATCTGGTTCACTTTCTTACATCTGTTCTCAATTTCCGCGTTTTTTTTTCTGATGCAGATATTGTGTTATCTAATGATTTGAAATGTTTCACTTTTTTAAAGGTCTGAGGTTGCTCATGAATATATTTGTTGAGATTTATTTTCTCGCTATCACGAAAATATTGGTTCATTATAGTAATGTGTAATTTCTCTAATTATATTTGAGGCTGATGATATTGCTAAGAATACTTTGAAATTTGGTATAAAATTGCTTAGGTTTACAGTTTTTTCGGAACATTTTTAATATACTGTTATGTTGTAAATACCATTGTTTAAAATTTAATCAGTTGAACCTACCTTCATTATAATAAAATCCAGTTTTTTTTTAAGGAACAAAAAGTTTTTCAGTTTTTTTTCCTTTAAACAAGATGAAACCCAATCTTACACTGCTGTAGGCATTAGTTCATTAACATCTTGTACAGTATATATTTATTTTAAGACATTTAGACGCAAAAAGACATGTCAACACGAAGGACAGAGACATAAGAACACATGGCAACATGAAGGACAGAAACATAAGAACACATGTCAACACGAAGGACACAGACATAACAACACATGTCAACACGAAAGACACAGACATAAGAACACATGGCAGCATAAAGGAAAAAGACATAAGAACACATGTCAACACGAAGGACACAGACATAAGAAAGCATGTCAACACGAAGGACACAGACATAAGAACACACGTCAACACGAAGGACAGAGGCATAAGAACACATGTCAACACGAAGGACAGAGATATAAAATACACGTCAACACGAAGGACAGAGACATAAGAACACATGGCAGCATAAAGGAAAAAGACATAAGAACACATGTGAACACGAAGGACACAGACATAAGAATACATGTCAACACGAAGGACAGATGGATAAGAACACATGTCAACACGAAGGACAGAGATATAAAATACATGTCAACATGAAGGACAGAGACATAAGAATATATGTCAACACGAAGGACATAAGAACACATGGCAACATGAAGGACAGAGACATAAGATCACATGTCAACACGAGAGACACAAACATAAGAACATATGGCAGCATTAAGGAAAAAAGACATAAGAACACATGGCAGCATAAAAGAAAAAGATATAAGAACACATGGCAACACAAGGGACGAGAAAAAAAACTTTAAGAAACGCTCAGCTTTGAAAGTAAAATATGTCTGACTGTAGCAAAACGGTAAGTCAGGCGATAATCTCAGTCATTCACGACTTACTGGGTTATGATGAAATATAATTAGGAAGATGACACAAATACAGAAACATCAGAACACTAAGTCTCACAAAGCCAGCGTGTAATAAATCTTAGTGCCTAATTGTGTAATAGCAGACAGATGGGCAAACAAATGATTCTTTCAAATACATGAAAGCTATAAGAAAGAAATATGGCTGGGGCAAACAACAAGAAACTTACCCTCCACATACACAGCAACCAGAAACATTAAAATCAACATCGCCATTGAATAAAACTCGTATCTACTTGCTCCTGCAGAAAATAGAAAGACCCTATGTTGTTGTGACAGCGCCTACTATCCTGTTAGAAAGTGTCTTATCAGTTTTTAAAAAGGCTTGTACAAACAACTTCAGACATCCTGTTCGAAAAAACACATTCTTTGAAAGGTTACAGGATATGAAATGTGTAGTAATGCAAGCGATACGTGGAATTCAAACGGGGCGTGAACCAATGTCATACTTTACCACTAAGTAAAGACGTGCAGTTTTGCCAAGTCATGCGAAAACTGAACGAAAAGCGACTATAAATTTTATATTTTTTTACAACGAGTCATTTGCGCAACCTTAAAAGATGTTATAAATAGCTCTATCACGCTTATAGATTAGCCAGTTTTCCATATCATGTGCAGGGGAGCAGAAGGGAGCTTTCAGCGATTTTGGTTTAATAAAAGATGTGTTTATGAAGGAGGCAACGTAAATTCAAAACGCAACGCAAGGAACTATCTTTGAATGAATGAATGAGTAATCTTTTATTTTTCAAGGGTAAAGAATTGGGCACGCAGGCCCGTCTTAGCCGTGTTGACTATAGCAACTGTAGAATGATGCAAAGAGATTAGTACTTGCTTTTATTGGCATTAAAAAATAAACTTTATACGAGGTATATTAACAAAGTTTTGGTAGAGGCTGATAGGATCAATTATCAGACTGGAATCAATTTTCTCAAAAAGTTTGTCCTTCAATAAAGACTACCACTATGCAAATACATTTCTGTATTAATAGAATTATGTTACATTGTGACACATTTTCATCTCCTTTTTTTTAACACGATGTCAAGGACCTCTTTTTTCATCACCAGTTTCGATACGGCCCTGAAGATATCCCAAAACAAATGCTTTTTTTTTAAGGTTTGTCATGGTATTGGCTAATTTGTAAAATGACTTATCAAATTTTTAGGATCGTCAGAATGTTTAAAGAACAGTGGTGAACTTTTGCTGGAGTTTGTACAGAAGACTGGTCGAAACCCCTTATCAGGCATTCATACAAAGTCAAAATAAAAATTCTCGCTTGATCAATTCTGTAACATCAGACCATCCTCTTTGGTGCATTTTCAATACATTCTGCTAAGATTAACGGACTTGACACAAGCAGCCCGAGGTCTACGCCGATTCTCGTTCTCCTGTTAATAGGTCAGTAGTTTTGGAAGTCATCCAAGATGGCTTCCGCGACAGACAGTAAACCTCGTGCTTAAATTTGGCCAAAGTGTTAGTGATAGGTTTTATGTACGAGTGTGAGTAAAAAAGTAAGCTTAATTTTGCTCTAGAAATCAAAATTGAGTAGTAGACAGGTGCAGAACAGGCATGTTATACCATCCTTCTATAGATGTATGCATCTGTGTGAAGACACGTAGGCCACTTTGGAAATATGACATCAAAGACTAAATAAAAGATGGCCGCTCCCCAGAAAACGTACACGACAGAAGAACAGTGTAAAGGTATTCGTTTCTTGGGTAGCGAAGATGAGAAACATTCAGACAGTCACAGCAGAAAGAAGACGCAGTACGGACGCCTGTGTGTTGCTTCAGCAAACATATGAAACGTGGGTGTCAAATTTGGCGAATGAAGTTCGTTCCGGCCGACCTCATACTGCACATAGGCCTGACGTTAAGAGTAAAGTGGATCGAATGGTACAGCAAAACTGGTACCTAAAACGGTCCAGGTGATTAACGAACTGAAGAGTAATCGTGATTTAACGCACCACATCGTTCACTACGTGAGATGGTTTTCTACAACGTACAGTCAATAAAAACAAATGCCTCCAAAAGCGAGCCAGCAACTTTTTCAGTTGCTAGTAAATGTCTACTGCTATGGTTACTGTTAGATCAGTCAGGATCTAAAGATTCTTCTCCGCCAAAACCAAAGAATTTCCACTGCAAACCCATCGGCCACAAAACTGATGCTCATGATCTTCTAAGTCTGTAAAGTTCCAACATTAGAACGTTATATGCCCATAGAAACAACCACCATCAAAAGCGAAGCCTGCTGTGATTTGCCTGAGAATCACTTGAAACCCGCAGTCTGGTCACAAACATCACTGTCTGCTCAGTTTTCGTGCGTTGTTACAGCAAGATAACTCCAGACCTGTCCGGGGATATAAAAGAAATCAGCAGAGACTGAGTCTGAATGACAAGAAGTTACAACCCAAGGTCACTAGAGTCTCAAAAAGACCAGGCCGATGTATGACAGACTTCGGCAGATGCTGGACGAGATTGGTCGCTAACGTTCTTGATCGATTTGAAAGTGAGTAAATTTAAGTAGACGTTTTATTTTCAGATGTAAAAATGGTTATTCCTGACCACGTGATTCATCGTGAAGTGTTGATATTATAATAACAATGAAGACATAACTTTACCATTTAGAAACTTACAAAGGCTTCCAAGTGAACTGTTCTCTCTGTAGATCATCTGGCACTATCAGTTGATTGTGTGTTCTCTGCAGTTCATTTGACAATATTAGCCAAGTATTTCATTTTTTTTATTTGCGACACCTTGTTGGTTTATCATTCTTGATTCATAAAATCATCGTCAGCAATTTTCTTTATTAAAGTTAACATGTTACTCTTGATAGGTCAGACTTTGACTGGAACGTACAAGTATAATGGCATGTGGAGTTCTGTGAGAAGTTCTGTGTGACGTTCTGTATGGAGTTCTGTGAGGAGTTCTGTATAACGCAAGAACTAGCGGTATCTCTGGAATGATTAATAATTTCATAACTCTAGCTGTCACTGTCACCAGAAGAGTTATCATTGCAGAGTGCAGTCTGGGATATCTCTATGCCAAGCATCTTACCGCCATATCTTATACTGTCACATAGCAGCATGAAGGACAGAGACATAAAAGATACGGTAACACAAAGGGCAGAGAAAAAACTGTCACAAAAAGACTCATAGACAGCAGGTTATCTCATGTAACATGTTGCTTTAAATAACACTGCCTAAATGTAGACATCGCCAAACTCAAGGAAATTCATGACACTCATTAGATAGTTGCAGGTAGTCATTCATTCATTTTCATGTCCCTTGCAGAACTTTGCCTCCCTAACAGCTCTCCTGTAGGCCTCTCGTTTGTGAGCAAGATGCCTTGTTGCCGACGCATCCATTTGCAAATCATCAACGACGTCTTGCAGCCATCTTCGCCTTGGTCTTCCTCTCTTTCTTTTTCCCATTATGTACCCATCCAAGACGGTCTTCTCTAGATTATCATGACGTTTAATGTGTCCAAAATATTTAAGTTTTCTCTCTTTAATCCTCTTTACTAGCCAGTCTTCTTTAATATTAAGTTCTTGTAGTATGGATATATTTGTTCTTTTTTTGTGTCCATAATATTTGAAGAACTCTTCTGTAGCATTTACATTCAAAGGCATTTATGCGTTTCTCAGCTGTTTTGTTAAGTGTCCAGGTCTCACAGGCATATGTTGCGATGGGAAAGATGTATGCCCTTTAAAATATTATTTTTGTAGTTCTGTCTGTTCTTGTCCACAGATTCTTTAGTTGTTTTACTTTCTGAAGAGCGATTGATGTCCTCCTTTTAACTTCCTTCATTGTATCTCCATTACTAGTTAGTAGTGATCCAAGATATTCAAAACTCTCCACTTCTTCCAATTTTTCCTCATTGATACATATTTCAGCTGCCTTATTTGTTTTGTCAGTTGTGATCAGTTTAGTTTTATTTGCATTAAGATAGAGGTTTTGCTCTTCGCTGTTCTTACAGACTGACATAATTAGTTTTTCCATTCCTTTTTGTGTTGTGGACAGTAATACTGTGTCATCAGCATATCTAATCTCTGGTATTTCATAACCTGCAATTGTTATGGCATCGTAATATTCTTTGTCTATATCTTCTCTAAGAATCTTCATTATATTTTCAGTATATAAATTTAAATAACTAAGGAAACAATATGGACCCCTGAAAGACCCCTTGTTTTATGTCAAACCAAGTTGTTGTTTCACCATTTATTCTTACTGCTGCTTGTTGGTTTAGATACAGCAGTGATGTTAATTTGTATAAAATGTGTTGGAAATCTCATTTTTTCCATTATGTCCCAAAGTTTCTGGTGTTTTATACAATCAAATGCTTTTAAGTAGTTTATAAAGTATAAATATAGATTCACATTAAACTCTCTGCATTTCTCTATTATTAATCTTAAATTGAATATTAGTTTCTTGATCCTCTTCCTTGCCTTAAACCAGCTTTGAGCATATTGAATTCTTCTATTTTCTTGCGACGTCTACCCATTACGATTTTTAAGAGAATTTTGCTGTCATGACTAATGTTCTGTTGCCCATAGTAAGAAAAAGAATATATTGTTATAAGCATCGGCGTAATTTAGGGTCTGGTTGAAATAACCAACGTGGGGAGAGATAACAGAATCAAATTGTTATAAGGGCCCAAAAGCGTGTACAGCAGACCATCATGTCAACCTATCTCATGCAACAATCTAAACTTTGATCAAACTGAAATATTTAAATAACACGTCACCTAAACACCATAGCCACCCCCATATTATCAAAGGTGGCTTTTCTATGATTGGTTGGAAACAACTCTGGTGACATACAAACTCCCAAGCTTGGTCGAGTACAGAATAACCGTACATGACTGCATAAACTGAGTGGTCAACACAGGGCTCACTGCCCAGAGGTATGCTTTTAACCAGAATCATTCTTACAATCTCCTCTCCCCCACCACCATCACCACACATACACTCTAGAACTAGAACCAGCGTGACTTTGTAAAGTTTGCTCAGACGGATGTGTTATTCTTGTTTTTACTAGTGATATTTTTTGTCAAATGTTTCGATTTGTCACATTCTCAGTGACCTAAGTTCAATTCTCTTTGTATGCATTAACTGTCTGAACAACAGATACCAAGTGTTATGTCAGCCAGATCCACACATTACACTCTGTTTTCCTACATGTTGGCAATTTGAGCTGAAACATATAACCAGATATTTGAAGTTTTACTAATCATTCCGTGGTTTTCATGTGCAAGAAATAAAATTATATTAACAGTCTTCGTTGTTTGACAGTTGTCCTTTAAAACCTCTCGTTCATTTATTACACACTGTGACAAGATCGTACTTCTATATCTTAGACGATCCTTGTTGCTTTAATTCATTTAATTTTGACTGTGTTTTCTCTTACAATTTTAACTAGTTTTCTACAACTCGTCTTTAAACTTCTTCATTTGTTGTTGGTTTTATGATGTTTAATTTTTTTAGTACAGAGATTACGTTTTTTTGGAGAAAGACAAAAGAAGACACTTCTCTTGTCTTTCTCCAAAAAACGTAATCTCTGTTAGTATCAAAAAATGATTTTCAATCTGACGCAAATTGCTTAAGTTTGGCAGGTTTGTATATGCTCCATATACCACTGTAGTACTGCTGGTTGTAGCAACATTGCTTTAAACTTGTCATGTAACAGCCCTACCAGATCTGGTAGAAATCACAATAATTGGTGCATAAGTATACAACTATACACTAAACACTGCAGTAAAGCTGTGATACTAGAATGTATAAAATTGGAAAAAAGTAGGAGCAGCTTTATTACTTAACGATTACAAAGTTGTGACGTTTCGTCGTGAGCCTTAATCATACAAAAACATACAGGACGAAGAAACAGGGAGAGGAGATAAAGTATAGATTTACATGAATACTTTTTAAAAAAAAAATTTTTTTAAAGGAGTACTTAGCTGTAAATTGCAAGGTATGGCTTGTCCGGCGGTGTGTGTAAGGAATGGATCTGGTAGGACGTGGAAATTGTTGAAATAGAGACCTGTGACATGTGGTCAGTGGGTGTAACTGGGAGTGGTGGATGGGGAACCGGGGAGGGGAGAGAGAGTGACGCACTACTGGCCTAGCTGGGAGAATTTGAAACAGGTGATTGGGGAAGAGGTGTTGCAGAGAAGAGGGGTTGCAGAGAAAATAGCGGGGTTGCAGAGTGATGCTGTGAGGAAGTTTGAAAAGTAAGAAGGGGTGGATTTAGTGGAGAGGTACTATAATGATTGAAGAAGATGATGTTACGTGTAACTAAACAGCGAGTTTAACCCATGTGGTTCCAGCGTCCCATAATTTTGAATGCAGCGGTTCTCAAGTGCCAAGCGGCTTGTGTCATCCGCGTGACATTGTTCAATGGCTGTTACCAGAAAATCAGATTTGCCTCTGTGGTTGGGGCCATTGAAATGATTTGGGACTGGTTTCGAAGCATGCTGGGCGATGTCGTACAGATGTTTTTTAATCAGATTAGGGGACCGCATGCAAAAACATCTGTACGACATCGCCCAGCTTGCTTCGAAACCAGTCCCAAATCATTTCAATGGCCCCAACCACAGAGGCAAATCTGATTTTCTGGTAACAGCCATTGAACAATGTCACGCAGATGACACAAGCCGCTTGGCACTTGAGAACCGCTGCATTCAAAATTATGGGACGCTGGAACCACATGGGTTAAACTCGTTGTTTAGTTACACGTAACATCATCTTCTTCAATCATTATAGTACCTCTCCACTAAATCCACCCCTTCTTACTTTTCAAACTTCCTCACAGCATCACTCTGCAACCCCGCTATTTTCTCTGCAACCCCTCTTCTCTGCAACACCTCTTCCCCAATCACCTGTTTCAAATTCTCCCAGCTAGGCCAGTAGTGCGTCACTCTCTCTCCCCTCCCCGGTTCCCCATCCACCACTCCCAGTTACAACCCACCGACCACATGTCACAGGTCTCTATTTCAACAATTTCCACGTCCTACCAGATCCATTCCTGACACACACCGCCAGACAAGCCATACCTTGCAATTTACAGCTAAGTACTCCTTAAAAAAAATTTTTTTTAAACAGTATTCATGTAAATCTATACTTTATCTCCTCTCCCTATTTCTTCGTCCTGTATGTTTTTGTATGATTAAGGCTCACGCCGAAACGTCACAACTTTGTAATCGTTAAGTAATAAAGCTGCTCCTACTTTTTTCCAATTTTATACATTCTAGTAGAAATCACATTCTGTTTTTACGTCCAATTAAAAACAAATTGCAGTCATGTGATGAGGTTTCTGAATCTGTTTATCTCATAAATTGTGGGAATCATTTCACCAGTGTTCTCTAGTAAAACAAAGCGTCAACTTTGAAATAAAAGTAATATTTGATCCATCTCTGACCCACAGGTTTCTTTTTACTTAAATTTTAAGGGGGAGCTTCCTGTCTGGGTTAAGTGTTTTGTGCCTCCAGATTGCAACGACTCTAGAGTGAGTTGTATCTTAGACAAGAATGACTTTATAGTGAGTTGTATCTTACACAAGAATGACTCTAGAGTGAGCTGTATCTTAGACAAGAATGACTCTAGGGTGAGCTGTATCTTAGACAAGAATGACTATAGAGTGAGTTGTATCTTACACAAGAAGGACTGTATAGTGAGTTGTATCTTACACAAGAATGACTCTAGAGTGAGCTGTATCTTAGACAAGAATGACTCTAGATTGAGTTGTATATTAGACAAGAATGACTCTAGAGTTAGTTGTATCTTAGACAAGAATGATTCTAGAGTGAGTTGTATCTTAAGACAAGAATGACTCTAGAGTGAGTTGTATCTTAAGACAAGAATGACTCTAGAGTTAGTTGTATCTTACACAAGAATGACTCTAGAGTGAGTTGTGTCTTACACAAGAATGACTCTAGAATGAGCTGTATCTGACACAAGAATGACTCTAGAGTGAGTTGTATCTTACACAAGAATGACTCTAGCGTGAGTTGTGTCTTACACAAGAATGACTCTAGAGTGAGTTGTATCTTACACAAGAATGAATCTAGAGGGAGTTGTGTCTTACACAAGAATGACTCTAGAGTTAATTCTGGCATGAGAGTTTCCTCCTTGCTGCACCTGTCACAGAAACACAAGTTTAGAATTTAAAAAACATAAAGAAAGCCTCATCCAGTGTCAGTGCGCCCTCCTGTAATGTCTTTCTGGTCTGTGGTGTCCCTGTCTCCAAAGGTCGACTGTGCTATAAATGAGATCACGTTTAGAAAACTGCAAAAAATACTATCAGCGACTGATATAGTTCTTTCAATGTTGGTCTATTTTTTCACTATTATTTGCTTGTGCTACTTGCAGATTATATGTCTGTGTTCATCTATATTTGTGTTTATGTATGTTTATGTATGCTTCATAAGCATTAAAAAAACATAACTGATGTAAAATCTGCACCAAACAAAACGAACAAACTCATGATTTTTTGTTAGCAGATGCTGATGGCATGATGTTAGAAATTTGTTTATGTTATTTTTCTTCGCTGGTTGTAAGATTAACTACAGAAGAATTCTTCAAATATCATGGACACAAAAAAGAACACATTAAAGAGAGAAAGCTTAAATATTTTTGACACATTAAACGTCATGATAATTTAGAGAAGACCGTATTGGAAGGGTACATAATGGGAAAAAGAAAGAGAGGAAGACCAAGGCGAAGATGGCTGCAAGACATCGGTGACGATCTGCAAATGGACGCATCAGCAGCAGGCTGAGATTGTAGCATTAGGGACTCTGATATAACAATATAATTTAAACGCAGATTGCAATGATCAAATAATGTTTCTATTTTACAAACACGTGCACGTGTACACTTCACAATTTAAAGTGTCAATACATGTTATGTGCCCATTATTATTTATATGCTTTTCAACATCCTAACTTAAATATGGTGTGTGAGAGTGAGAAAACTTCCCTTTGAGAAGAACAGGTTCATCCATTAAACCCGGTTGAGCCTAACGTGGCTTTGTTGTCCAGGGCATGCAGGAGTACATGGCAATGAAGTGGCAGGCAGACTTCCTAGACAGGCTAAAATAAATGACAGGCAGAGAATGGACAAGGACGACACTGCTAAAGCCGTATTGGAAAGACTGCCTGGAAAACGAAGAGCGGGAATAGAAGAGCAACGTAACTGTGGAAGACACTGCTGGAGCTGGGATAAGTTAAGTGTGCTGGTAGGAAATCTGAACTGTGTGGCAGAAAACGTACCGTAAACAACCAACATTTGATGGGAAATATTAACAGACATACTCTTGGATGGATGCTGCTGCAAGAGGTAGAGCACATACGGGGCTGTCCTGAATGCAAGGAAGCCGGAGTCTGATTGATTGATTGATTGATCTTTATTTCAAAAAGCAACCAAAAACAAAAGGATTGTGAACCTTAGAACCTTTAATCCTGACTTTACTCCATCAATCAAATATAATTACTATATTGTTACTTTACCGCAGGCATACTTCCTTTTACATATTGTGTCTCTTGTGCTCCTTACAGCAGCGAAGTGTTGTATAACAAATATGAGCGCGTATTTCGAGTGTAGAAACTCCATTCACTACTTTGGAGGATTCGCTGTATATCCTTGTGGAGGATTAAAGCTTGGTTGGCCTGAGCTGGGTTGACTGTAGGGTCTACACTGATTGCAGCAAGATGGGTTGTAGCCAGATGGATTGTAGCCAGATGGGTTGTAGCCAGATGGACTGTAGCCAGATGGATTGTAGCCAGATGGATTGTAGCCAGATGGGTTGTAGCCAGATGGATTGTAGCCAGATGGGTTGTACCCAGAAGGGTTGTAGCTGTGATATGCATAGGCTGAGGAGATAATTCAAGAGATAATTGTGAAAAATTGCAGAAGTGACCACAACAAAACACACGTCAACTTTTACTACAGCCATACTGACATCTCACAGCAGATTAGATACAGGATAAAACTTAACATCAGTCTGTGACAACGGTAAAAGAAAATGTCATCTGTCTATCAATCTGCCTATCTGTCTGTCTATCTATCTGTCCAACTAAATGTATAAACTATGGGAAAAAGTAGGAACAGCTTTATTATTTAATGACACACAATAATTACATATACATTATTATTATATACATTATTTAATGAGCATACAGTTGTGACTTTTCGGTGTGAACCTTAATCATACTAAAAATACACACACATACCCACCCCCACAAACATGCACACCCACAAACACACACACAAATATGCACAGAGGACGAAGAAATAAAGAGAGAAGATAAAATACAAATTCACGTGAATGCTATGTAAAAAATTCATTCATTCATTTGCATGTCCTTTGTGCAACTTTGTCTTCTTAACAGCACTCCTGTAAGCCTTTCGGTTGTGAGCAAGATGACCTGCTACTGATGCATCCATTTGCAAATCATCAACGATGTCTTGCAGCCATCTTTGCCTTAGTCTTCCTCTCTTTCTTTTTCCCATTATATACCCTTCCAAGATGGTTTTCTCTAGATTATCATGACGTTTAATGTGTCCAAAATATTTAAGTTTTCTCTCTTTAATCCTCTTTACTAGCCAGCCTTCTTCAATATTAAGTTCTTGCAGTATGGATATATTTGTTCTTTTTTGTGTCCATGATATTTGAAGAACTCTTCTGTAGCATTTACATTCAAAGGCGTTTATGTGTTTCTCAGCTGTTTTGTTAAGTGTCCAGGTCTCACAGGCATATGTTGCGATAGGAGAGATGCATGCGCTTAAAAATCTTATTTTTGTGGTTCTGTCGGTTCCTCTCCACAGATTCTTTAGTTGTTTTACTTTCTGAAGAGCGATAGATATCCTCCTTTTAATTTCCCCCATTATATCTCCATTATTTGTTAGAAGTGATCCAAGATAATCGAAACTCTCCATCTCTTCCAGTTTTTCTTCATTGATACATATTTCAACTGCCTTGTTTGTTTTGTCAGTTGTTATCAATTTAGTTTTCTTCGCATTAAGATAGAGGTTTTGCTCTTCGCTGTTCTTACAGACTGACACAATTAGTTTATCCATTCCTTTTTTGTGTTGTGGACAGTAATACTGTGTCATCAGCATATCTAATCTCTGCTATTTCATAACGTCCAATTGTTATCCCTGATGTTCGGTTGATTTCTCTACGAGAAACCTCTGATGAGGTTGAAAGACTCGCCGAAGACAGGAAAAATTGGCGAACTACTTTGCGAGCCCTATATGACGTTTAACGGCACGGGAAGGATACAGGATATAAGATATAACAATTGTTATGGGATTGTAATATTCTTTGTCTACATCTTCTCTAACATTCCTCATTATATTTTCAATATACAAGTTAAATAAATAAGGCGACGGTATGCACCCTTGACGGACCCCTTGTTTTATGTCAAACCAAGGTGTTGTTTCAACATTTATTCTTACTGTTGCTTGTTGGTCTAGATACAGCAGTGTTGTTAATTGTATCAAATTTGTTGGAAATCCCATTTTTTCCATTATTTCACAAAGTTTCTGGTGGTGTACACAGACAAATTCCTTTGAGTAGTTTATAAAGGATAAATATAGACTCACATTAAACTCTCTGCATATCTCTATTATTAATCCTATACTGAATATATGATCTCTTGATCCTCTTCCTTGCCTGAAACCAGCTTGGACCATTCCACTTCTGCTTTTACTTTCTTACGAAGTCTACCAATTATGATTTTTAATAGAATTTTACTGTCATGACTAATCAGGGCAACTTTTCTGTACTTTATGTATAATTTCAGGTTACCTTTTTTGGCAGTGGTATGAATATAGTTCTTTTCCATTCTTTTGGCCAAATACCTAAATGCCATATCTTTTTACATAGTGCATGATAGATTGTTGCACATTCCTATCCTCCTGCTTTAATAAATTCAGCTGTTATCTCATCATATCCTGGTGATTTACCATTTTTCAGATTCTTTATTGCCCATAAAACTTCTTCTATTGTCTGTGTGGGTTCTTTCTCCTCCAATAATAATTCACACTGTTCATTTCTGCTTTCACAGTCGGTTGTTTCATACATTCCTCTGCAATACCCTTCCATCTTTCTATAATTTCCTCTGTCTCTGTCAAGGTATTCCCCATCTCGTCACAAATTACATTTAACTTAGATGTGACATTTCTCGTCAGTGTCTTCATTTCTTTAAACATTTCACTGTCTCTTCCACACTTCTGATGTCCTTCTGTTCTTTCACGACAATCTTGCATGTATTGTTTTTTGTCTTTTCTTATGTTTCTTCGTACTTCTTTTGTTAAAGATTTATATTCCTCTTTGTTGTTGTTTGTCAATTTCCATTGCGTCTTCATTTCTCTACATTGTTTTATCAGTTCTAGTGTGCCTGCTGTAATCCATCCATTCTTTTCTATTTTCTTTACTGGAACCATGTCGTTAGCTGTTGTTATTAAGATATCTTTGGCCTGCGTAGCCAAATCCCTCCTAATTATCCACCAGAGTATATAAAGATATTATCATTCTCGCTCTTGGAGTGTCCTGACCCTTTCTATCGATGTTCGCAGATTCCCAAAATGTATATCCCCGTTCTTTTCGTCTCATCACTTAATATTTGATACTTTCCCTCATACATACTTCTTACATTCTATATTCCTACTCTTATTTTTCTTTTTAGTTTGTTGCAGGGGTAAAAAGTAGGAATGGAAAATATAGAACAAAATAAAATGAATGGAGCACTTAGTTGTGACTTGTAAGAAGCTGTGACTTGTAAGAGATTGTGTTCATTAGAGCGCACGGTGGACTTTAAAGAATGTTTAAATGGAGATTTGTGATGTGTGATGAGTGGGTCTTAAATTGGGAGGGGGAGGTGAGGGGGAACCGTAGAAAGCAGAGACAGTGATACGATGGTAATCTAGCCGGGAACAGGTGGAATATGTGATTATAGTTAGAGCAGAGGGGTTGTAATCTGATGCTATGAGGAGGTTCTAAACTATTGTATTACAAGTGAGAAAGGAGTGGAACTTAGTGCAAAGGGAATATGACTGTGAAGCGGGAATGTTAGGTGTAGCTGAATTGCATGTTCAAACAAATCCATATTCCTGTTTGTAGCGGTTCTCAAGCGCTAGGTGGCTTCTCTCGTCAGCATGACATTGTTTGATGGCTATTACCATAAAATCAGATTTGCCTTTCTCACAAACAAGCATGCGAATTTTCCATGGTTTTTTTAAAAATCAGATTCGTTTTTATGTCATACTAAAGAATTTGAGTTTCGTTGAGCAGACGTAGCGATTAACATAAAAGAGTGTGAAGTCGGTGCAGACTATCTAGATCCAGACTATTGTAAGAACAATCACAATAAACTGTGCCGCAGGTTTACACTATTATAAAATTATCATCCCGTGAATAACTTCCGTAATTTTCGCTGAAAGCCTTATTCAAACGGGGCAGGAAAGAGACCATTTCTTTTGCAGAAATTATCCTCATCCGGACCTTTTTCGCTGGGAAGTGAAGAGGCTGTCCTATTTTGCAAACAGCGACCCACAGCTGACATGCTATCGTAAGGGTTAGCCGACCGCATCCGATTATATCCCACCTCTCCGCTGGTACCCCCCCCCTCCCTTCACTAACAGGCCTAGCCTGGCTAACGGGGCATGGATCACCGAAGTACTCATGGTGGCGGAGCCTGCAAAAGAAGTATTGCACGCCCCTTGCTTTGTAGCTCCAGTCAGGAACTAAAAGAAAAGGTCACCATAACCTGTTCCCAATTTGACACGATGCTGTGTATCGATATCTTCAGGCATCGGCTCCAGACAACACCAGCTCGCAGTGCCAGTAGGACTGAAGAAGAAGAAGAAGAAGACTCTTTCCCTGTTCTCGCTGTAAATGCAAAAGAAAAATAAAATTACTACGTGAAAAAACGACAATACAGGCAAACTGGCCGTGTGCATGTCAGGAAGATGTACCTTGGCTTCCTGTGATGATCGCTTGTGTTGGTTGAAGCATCGCCACAGTCTGTGCTTGCTGTAGACTATTACTTCTTCTCTTTCTCCAGAACATGTAAGCGACGACGGCAAGAAACAAGAGCAGCATCCAAATTATACTTGCAACATAGAGTTTGCGGTAGTTGTGAGTACGTGAGGCAAATCTGGTAGACAAAACATACAATACGTACAGTCATAACAGCTTGCAATGATGCTACAAGAATCTACACATCCGGTGGTACGAGAAGTGTAGCCAAAACTTAAAACTGGACGAAAATGGAAAGTAAGTGAAGAAGTGACCACAGCCAGGGACACACAGGAGCCGAAAGAAGTAATAGGATAAACCCAGACCAACAGAAGGTGATTTGATCATGGTGAAATCAAATGTTGGTCAAAGGCCTCTTGTAAGGAAAGAAGGGATATGATCATCTGCGAAATAAGGAATTCAGATGATGACAAGCGGGCCCAAAAGACAGCCAATCAGGCACAGCAAGGTCAATGGACAACATGGGAGGAAGTCCTGCAGAGATCACTAACATGGAATTACATCTGGAAAATGGCACCCTTGAGGCTCAGCTTCGTCATCAGAGCTACTTATGACCTGCCTACAGGCTCCAACCTACACAAATTGGGTGTATTAGAAAACACAAAGTGCCCTCTCTGCAACGAAAAGCAAACATTGGAACATGTGCTGTCAGCATGCAGAGTATCATTAGGTCAAGGACGCTACACCTGGCGGTACAACAAAGTGCTGCAGGAACTAACAGCCATTGTAGACAGGGCAAAAGATAAAGCAAATAACAGCAAAAGATTTGAGGTCCGACTTAAATACTTCATATTATCGAATATCGAAATAAGGGATATTTCCTTGCAATCACTGCTAGATGGTGAAAATGACTGGGATGTGATACCGGACCTTCCAGGAAGAAGAGAATACCCGACTGCCATCAAGAACACATGAATGCGACCGGACATTGTAGTGTACTCCATGGAAAAAAACAGGAACTAATAATGACTGGTTCTGTACGAAACAAGAATAGAGAAGCAACATTTGTTCAAATTGGAGAAGTACAATGATCTGGTCAAGCAACTGAGGCAGGGGGTAGGAATCAGGGCAAAAGTGATAGCTGTAGAAGTGGGAGCGAGAGGATTCGTAGCAACATCAGCACAGACCTATATAAGCAACTGGGCATAAAGGGACAAGCAAGAGCAAGGGCATTGAAAAGCCTTTCAGAAACGGCGAGAAAGGGCTCATGCTGGCTGTGGAGTATGCGAAACAAGCAATGAGAACTTAAATAATTTCGTTTGTCACAACCAATACCAGTCCTCCGTAGCTACATCGCTAAAGACGCACTTCAAAGATCACGGGTTCAATCCCGGGACGGAAAAAAGCAACAACTCACAAGACCTCTGAGAGTCATGACCCAGAGGGGCCCACCCCACTTAGAGTGTCAGGAGTTTAATAGGGCCAGTAAAATAAGAGAACACAGCTAGACGGCTGCTCGTCCTACCGGAGTCCGTGTTCGAATCCCAGGTAATTCTCTTGTGATTTTTCTTTCTCTCACGTCTCACTAAAGTGCTTTGTCTACGATTTTTTTCGAATTCTAATCTTACAAAACTGTGTTCTCTTACTTTACCGTGCTAAAGCCTCGTTGTTTCTTATTTAATATGGCGGAAATATTTGTCTGAGGGGATGGGGGAGGGTACTTCCTCTGATGACCAGAAGGAGGTTAGAGTTTGCTGTAAACCGTCAGTCAACAGAATCATACAGTACATATGGTCATAATATATTCATTCCTTCATTTGCATATCCCTTGTGGAACTTTGCCTCCCTAACAGCTCTCCTGTAGGCCTTTCGGTTGTGAGCAAGATGACCTGATGCTGATGCATCCATTTGCAGATCATCAGCGATGTCTTGCAGCCATCTTTGCCTTGTCTTCCTCTCTTTCTTTTTCCTATTGTTTACCCTTCCAAGACAGTTTTCTCTAGATTATCATGACATTTAATGTGTCCAAAATATTTCAGTTTTCTCTCTTTAATCCTCTTTACTAGCCAACCTTCTTCTTCTTGTAGTATGGGTATATTTGTTCTTTTTTGTGTCCATGATATTTGAAGAACTCTTCTGTGGCATTTATATTCAAAGGCATTTATGTGTTTCTCAGCTGTTTTGTTAAGTTTCCACGTCTCACAGGCATACGTTACCTGTTGTCATAATATAATGGTTGCTTAAAAAAAACAACAGAATTTGGATTTCTAACGTGCTGGCAACTCATAACAGAGAGTATTATGTTGGTCACTTATGAATAGCAGTGTAAGAGAAAATACTATGCACAAGATCACTGTTACATTTGACAATTCATACTCCCCCTCCCCTCTCACACACATACAAATATATAAAAAATCTCTTGACATTTGCCAATTTTTTCTTCTATCTTTATTGCTGTTAATTGTTGCTGAATTGTAGTGCGCCAAGGATGTATATTATCACTTGATTTATTTTCCTTATACAATGAGAATATCATGAAGCAAACAGATGAACTACCTGGACTATCAATGGGGAAATACAACTTAAACTTGAAATATGCAGATGACACAGTCTTAAAAGGAAAGTGTGAAAAAAACTGTAAGAACTGTTGGACACAGTAGTAAAAGAAAGTGAAAACAGGGGTCTTACCTTGAAAAAGAAGAAAACGGAAGTTATGGTCATCTCAAAGAAAAAAGTGATTCCTGAATGTAAAATAACAATAAAGCGCACAATGCAAAACCAGGTAGACAAGTTTAGATATCTGGGGACACTGATGGGCTCAGATGGAAGATGCCCTAACTGAGATAAAGAGCAGAATAAAGCAAGCACAATGTTTCACAGAATGAAAATAATTCTGTGTAATAAATCATTGTCATTGGGAGCGATAAAAAGAGTACTCTAGTGGTACATTAAGGCAGTTTTATTTTATGAATGTTAGCAAGAACAATCGCTAATGAAGTACAACGCTAACTGGAAGCCAGTGAAATATGGTTCCTTAGAAGAATACCATAGACTGCAAAGAAATCAAACGAGGAGGTTCTGAGAGAGGCTGGAGAGACGAGCCCATCAATAACACATGTCAGAGAAAGACAATTCACATCTGACAGGTTCTATGGCGAGACACGGTAGAATATATTGTGACAAAAAGATATAAGGGAAAAGAGATCGAGGAAGACAGAGAGAACACGCTGGAGAGACTAACAAGATGTCACGGGCAGAGAACCCCAGCACAGTTTATAGTCAGCACTCATCACAGGAAACTGTGCTTATTTTCAAGTATCAATCACATTCTCAATGTGAACCTTGTTATTTTAATGTGATTACGATTAGCCAAGTCTCATGATTTACTTGTTTTGTTGTGCATCTGTGTTTTGTCTTTAGTTTTGATAATGGTTGTCGTAAAATTGATATTAATAAAGCAGAGGTAGACTGAGTTATATGTTCACTTTTAGAGAGAAAGAGAGAGGGGGCAGAGAGAGAGAGAGAGAGAGAGGGAGAGAGAGAGGGGGCAGAGAGAGAGAGGGGCAGAGAGAGAGAGAGGAGAGGAGAGAGAAATAGAGAGGGGGCAGAGAGAGAGGGGCAGAGAGAGGGAGAGAGAAAGAGAGAGGGGGCACAGAGAGAGAGAGGGAGAGAGAAAGAGAGAGGGGGCAGAGAGAGAGGGGACAGAAAGAGAGAGGGAGAGAGAAAGAAAGAGGGGGCAGAGAGAGAGAGGGGGAGAGAAAGAGAGAGGGGCAGAGAGAGAGAGGGAGAGAAAAGAGGGGAGAGAGAGAGGGAGAGAGAAAGAGAGAGGGGGCAGAGAGAGAGGGAGAGAGAGAGGGGGCAGAGAGAGAGATGGAGAGAGAAAGAGAGAGGGGGCAGAGAGAGAGAAAGAGAGAGGGTCAGAGATAGAGAGAAAGAGAGAGGGGGCAGAGAGAGAGAAAAGGAGAGGGGGCAGAGATAGAGAGAAAGAGAGAGGGGCAGAGAGAGAGAAAGAGAGAGGGGGCAGAGTGAGAGAAAGAGAGAGGGGGCACAGAGAGAGAGAGAAAGGAAGGAAGGAAAAAAAGGTCGAAACAACATAAGTAAACTTCATCTTCTTCGTTCGGTTCTACCACCAAGACCGCCCCGTGGTCCTACTGAATTTACTCCTGTGGTCCTCGATAGGTCCCGTGGTCCTCGTGTGGTCCCCGAAAAGGACCACACGAGATCATCGAGAGTACCACAAAAGGTTCAGAGTATCGCAGGGCTTGGGCCTGTATTCTCGGTGGGTAGCAGAAGCGGGAATGCGTGACACCGTGGATTTCGTTGCACCAGTTTAATCTAGAGTTGGACTTTCTTACTGGAAAACCTCGACGTATTTTGGATATCAGTATATCCCCGCTGGGTGAGAAGTGGATGCCCGTCCAGCCTAGAGCTGGACTTTCTCACCGGAAACCTCAGCGTGATTAAGACACGCATACATCCCCGCCGGGCGAGAGGTGGTTGCCAGATTGCACTGGTCCAGGGTCTCCGACTTCAGCAGTTTGTGGTCGTGGCCGCTACCATTCCTAGTTGTGACCAGGACGGAACTTTTGTCCAGGAGGACAAATCCTCGCCACTAGTAAGTTTCACCCCTGGGTTAAGCCGGTTTAGGCGTATTATCCCAGCATGGGTGTGTATAGGACGTAACCGACCTCTAGAGCGGAGGTACCGTGTCATGAGTAATAATCAAGTTTCACTCCTGGGTTGTTGGTTTAAGCATATTTCACCAGTATGGGTGTATACTGGACGTGGCCGGCCTCTAGAGCAGAGGTGCCATGGTATGAGTAGCTCTCGCTGCGAGACTACTGGACATACCTATTAAACTTCACTTTATCTTTTACATCACCTTTTCACAGCGGCGGCGCCCGGCAACCCTAGTTGCATTTTCTTCTTTGGCCGGGAGGAGTTTCGCTCCACGCGCGGCAGCCGAAGAATCTTGCCAGCAAGATGTCTTAGTTTAACCCCAGGGTTAAGCCGATTTAGGCAATCTGCCCCAGTATGCGTGTGTATAGGACGTGACCGGCCTCTAGAGCAGAGGTGCGTTGCTTTGAGTAGTCCTGACCTCGAGATTACTGGTTACTTCACTTAATCCTTCACATTTTCCATGACGGCGCTGTGCATCAACCCTAATCGCATTTTTATTCATTGGCCGGGAGGAGTTTCACCCCATTCACGGCCGCTGAAGAATCTCGCCAGCATCGGGTTTTAAATCAGAGTTTTCCTTCTCCTAGATGGAGCTACCAAACATGACTCCCATCTACCCGAAACGTCTGGTTTTCAGGAGCCAGATATTCACCTTCGCCCCTTCTCCTATCAGTTTGAACAGTTCTGCAACGAGAATGCCAGGAGTTGGACTTGATTGTCAAAGGCTACTTGAGACGCATGCCTTGGAGACATTTAATTGGACTGGAGAGCGTATACCCCACCCCACCTCCGGCTATAAGTCCTTAGAACCACAGGAATAAACAAATAAGATGAGCACACATAAATGAAAAACAGACAATAACAATCCAATATTTGAACAAAAATGCCTTTATCAAAGACAATAGAAATGATAAACCAACAGATATGTATCCAAACAAATATAAAGATCTTGGCAGGGACGCTATATGAAACTTGGACTTTTGTTTCCATCCAAGGTATGAGAGGTTACATTGTATGCCAGCTGTGCTTCTTGTACTTTATTCCTGATCTCAAACATCAACTTTTATTTCGACCATACATACTACATCTAGGGACATTTTCCATACGGTCACAAGTTTACTTACACAACATTAGGACAGCAGGGCGATAAGCTTGTAGAACAACAACCGGTAGAACATTCCATGTAGGACTGACCACTTTGTGAGCTCGTGTTGTAAGGACAGTGGTAGCTCACAACACCTGCAGATTAATAGTCGTAAATAACTGTGCATTCTCATCAATGTAACTGCCATTTACATAACACTATCTGACCAAACTCACTACCAAAAACAGCACTAAGATGGACACCACAGGGGAACAGAAGTAAAGGTAGACCAAAAGAGACATGGAGAAGAACAACAGAAAGGATGTTGAGCAATAGAGGGCTCACCTGGGCAAGAGCAGAAAAAAAGACGAAGGACAGGCATTTGTGGAAAACCCTTGCGGAAGCCCCATGTGCCCTGGGCACTTAAGGTTCAGAGAGAGAGAGAGAGAGAGAGAGAGAGAGAGAGAGAGAGAGAGAGAGATCTGACCAAATTCGAGGTGGTTGCCAACACCATCATCATTATGACACTATTTTAGCTACAACCACTACCATTATTATGACACTATTATAGGTCGAGGTAGTTGTCAGAAGCACAGTAATTATGACAATATTTAGCGACATCAAGGTGGTTGTTATTACCACCATCATTATAATATTATTTTAGCCACATCAAGGTGGTTGTGAACATCATCATCATTATAACACTGTTTAGCTGCAACGGGATGGTTAACAAAATCACAATCGTTATGATATTATTTTAGCGACGCTGAGGTTGTTATCAATGCTACAGGCATTAAGACACAATGTAGCGACACCCACATGGTTGTCAACACCACCCTTATTTTAATACAATGTTAACCACTTCGAGATAGTTATCAACACCATCCTCATTATGACACTACGATGTCCACGTCCCCAAGTCTACCCCTCACACTTTCTCTAGCTGTTCTTGCATACTGAACCATCTTTTTAGTCCTCCGTTCACGAAAGAAAAGCTTACGAACTGAATGTTTATCAATCAGAAGTCAGCTGATGATCAAGTAAGCGGAGCACATAATGGAATGCCCTGAGTGCAGGGATGCCAGTCTGACTTACAACTAGCCACAACAACAATGCACCGAACTTCTGTCCAAGTTTCAGTTTCTTTGTGCTTGGGTTTTCTGTTTGCAAGTTTGGCCTTCCTGTAATCTTCAAATGATGCAGAACATATTTCGGTGACTTTCATAGCACATTCTTTATACAGTTTTGTTAGTTCTCATGGCTGATATACAAAATGTCCCAGGAATTTCTCATAAAAAATGCCTGTAACTTGTTCTGTAAATCGGTAGTTTCCTTTTCTTCAGACGTTTACCATGCAATATTTACTTTGGGAAAATTTCTCCTCATATGCTTGTAAATGTTGCAGCCGTCCTTGTCGAATGTTACTGAGTGTTGTTATGATGGAAAGACGCTTATCACGCTTTTTACCTACGAGTTTACCTGCAACTTAATTTTTTAAAAATATTCTATCTTTGCAGGAAGAGTCACTTCTCAATACAGGGTGTTCAGATAATCACTATACAGTAGTGTAGTATCGATTCAAGTATCGCAGTGTTTGCGATATCTAGGTTAAGCATCTGCATAAACCGATCATGCGTGGCGGTAAGAAAAATATACTGTAATATGAGTTAATCAGGCACATGCCTTATAGCATATGTTGAAAGTCGTCTCCCTGAACGTACAAACAGACGTGTACATGCTTAATTGTGTAGATCAACTTGGGAGATGTTTTTTATGTAAGCATTTATTGCAGTTTTTAATTCATTAAGCATGCAAGGGTGATCATGATACACTGTAGATTTTACTGCTCCCTACAAATGATACAGAACAGTCTGTTGGATGACGAGGGAGTCGTAAATTTTTGGAGATGGTACGTTCTCTGAAAAACTCCTTCAGAAGTTTCTTAGATCTAGTAGCTGTATGCGCAGTAGCTCAACCTTGCTGGAACAAGGAGTAATGATCTCATCCTCCTCAAGCAGTCGAATAAAATCGTGGAGTACTGAACAATAGTGTTTATTATCCACCATCTCTTCAAAGAATATAGGACTAACAATGCCTCGTCTGGATATTGCAACCCACATTCCAAACTTTCTGGTCCTTCAGGGATGTTTCATGTACAGCATAAAGACTATCCGATGAGCACAATCGAGAGTTTTGTGAATTAACATAGTCAAAGAGCCGGAGCCGGGTTTCATCTATTAAAAAACATGACATCCAGACTATCGACTGATTTCGCGTGAATGAATGTTTCAAACCATTCACAATAACAGATTCGTTTTTCATTATCCGCGGCTGCAATTGTTGCATCGCTGTTAAGTTTACTGGGAAGAATTTCAAAGTATGTCGGATCACATTATGTGCAGTTGCAAGTCCGAAAAATTCCTTTTGTGCCAAACTGCACAATCATTGTGATGGACTCCTAAGCAACGAGGCAGAAATGTTCAATAATTTCTCACCGATAACTATCGGTGGCCTCCCACTACGTTGTGCATCCAGCACTGATCCTATCTCACGAAATTTCTCAGTAAAAACTATGTACTATACTGCGACTAGGTACGGGTGTTCCTGAGAATCTTTCAGCAGAAAGCTCCCGCACTACATCAGTGTATCTAAAGACGTACTCATCAAGAAATTTACGTTTCTCACTTGAAAGAACCTACAATAAAAAAAAATAACCTACAATAAGGAAGTCGCCGTTTTAACATTTCAAACACTTTAACTGCTGTTTAACAACTGAATACACAGACAAAACACCGAATGCTGATAAATTTAACATAACAGGAATCTTCATCTTCTACACGCTAGACCGCAGATGAGACCTACACTAGCCGTAATCGATACTGCGCTAATAAAGTGATTTTCGGAACACCCTGTGGATGGACGTATGATTAAAGTTGCACTATTCTGTTATATATAAATAACATCTTGTTGGCAGAAATAACATCTTGTTGGCAGAAATAACATCTTGTTGGCAGAAATAACATCTTGTTGGCAGAACTGGAGATGAAGCCACTGACAACAATTATTGAGGAAAGACGCTGGCGATGGTTGGGACATGTGCTACGAATGACTGACAACTCACTACCAAAAATAGCACTAAAATGGACACCACAGGGGAGCAGAAGTAAGGGTAGACCAAAAGAGACATGGAGAAGAACAATAGAAAGGATGCAATAGAGGGCTCACCTGGGCAAGAGCAGAAAAAAAAGGCGAAGGACAGGCATTTGTGGAAAACCCTTGCGGAAGCCCCATGTGCCATAGGCACTTAAGGTTCAGAGAGAGAGAGAGAGAGAGATTCTGTTGTGTCTCGTCTGTGACAAGAAACTTTCACATGTAGCACTGGTTCAAGAAAAACTGAAATGATTAACGGCTACAAATAGGCATTTGACAAAGACAGACCTTGATTGTGTTAAAAAAGCTACTGGAATCACAAAACAGAGTAAAGTTTTTGGTGAAAATATCAGTTCAAATATCAAAGACTCAAGAAGCAAATTATTTAGTATCAGAACTTCCCCCTCAAGGAAAGGAAAAGTAAGCAAATGAACAGAAAAAGGTTGTAGATGAAGACAAAACATTTAAATTTCACGAAACAAAGACTAAAATCTTCGACCACGTCTAAAACATTTTCGAAAACAAAGAAAGAGAGCATATAAATCTCGTGGTACCTTCTGATAGCTTGTGGTTTAGCAGAGAGAAAGCTCTCAACAGAGTTCTATATAGGATATATTTTCATCGTACAAACTCAGCATAACTCTACGACGCCTTGGATACCACGTTTTAACTTTGAGTGATACGATTGTTGGATTTCAAAGGAAAATGAATCTTTGAAAAAAAATTGAAATGTTTCCATCGCTTCTTGCACTTGAGAGTGAATAAAAAGATCACAGATCTCAAATCTTATTGACAGTCAACTAGAGGAACTGCATATATCGAATCTTACTGACAAATGACTGGGAAATCTCAAATCTTACTGACAACCAACTGGACAAACTGA
The DNA here is from genome assembly GCA_009760885.1 of Achatina immaculata. Taxonomy (NCBI): domain Eukaryota; kingdom Metazoa; phylum Mollusca; class Gastropoda; order Stylommatophora; family Achatinidae; genus Lissachatina; species Lissachatina immaculata. The sequence continues at coordinate 11,177,595 of CM019709.1, read as the reverse complement.
ATCGATCTTCTTCTTCTTCTTCTGCGTTCGAGGTTGTTGGTTACTTCAGATCCTGATCCCTGTCGACATGGTAAATCCCGCAGTCCTTTCCAGATACTGATAGGAGCCCCAGAGCTTTTGCCCCAAGCTTGTGTCCTTTGGCCATATCTCACGCCTCAGGTCCACATGGCTTGGACACTCTTGTAGGATATGTCCTGGAGTTTGGACTCCACTGCCACATGGACACTCGTCCGTGTGAGACATTTTGAGTCGATGAAAGTAGCTCAGTAGTCTGCAGTGGCCTGTCCTTAAGCGAAAGAGGATGGTTTGCTGATGTCTTTGTAGTTGGTGTATTGCTTCTTGTTCACTGTTGCATTTCAGTTTATTTTTCCATTCAGATCTGCACTGATTACGGGTTATGGTATAAGCCCCTTGGTAGTTTACTGGATGATTGGTTTGATCTTGATTGCTGCCAGCTTTAGATAGGATGTCAGCTGTTTCACTGCCAGCTATTCCACAGCGGGATGGTACCCATTGAAGAGCCACGGTTGTTGACAGTGTAAGGTGCTTCAGTTCTGTTGTGATTTCCTGTATGTTTGCCGGTGGGTTCTTTGTTGTTTTTAGAGATTCTAGTAGTGCCCTGCAGTCTGTGAAGAAGGCTATTTTGTGTGATGGTACCTGGTTTTCTGTTGTAAGTGTTCTGAGGGCTTCAAGGAGGGCTGTTGTTTCTGCCCTGTAGTTGGAGGAAATCTTTCCCGTCGCGAAGGCCTTTTTGGTTTGTCTCCCATCTGTGTATCTTATGTACACGCCCCACTTCCAATTTTTACTGCTTTTTCTGCAGATCTATCTGTGTACACATTTGTCCATTCAAAGAATCGATCTGAATCGCGTGATATTCCACTCTTTCCACACAATGTTATAACCTGGCAAAGGTCTGAATCTTTCTGCTTCTCTGAATCCTCTGCTCAGTCTGTAAGGAAAAACACCGTCAGCTGCAGTCCGACCTTACACTAACAATGAGTTTTACTGACCTGTTCCTAAACAAGTTCTGCGATTCTATGAAAGAACAGACTCTTGCCATATGTAGGAAAGCAACAAAAAAAAAAGAAAAAAATATTTTGCCCCAGTTTGAAACTTCTTATCTGTGTGAGCAAGAGTTTTTGCATTTAACAAGCAATGGAAGGAAATGCAGAAATCTTCCAATTTTAGTACAAGATGTACTTATCTGAAATTCTGTAACACAGTGTCTTGTAGATTAGGATAGTATTATCATTGTTCATGTTATTACTTTTGTTACCATTAACATTTTGATTATATTTATGATTATAAGTAGAATGTAGGTATGGAACGATGGAAAATTTGAGAACCAGTGGGAAAATTTGAGAACCAGTGGGAAAGGAACACCCCCACGGTATTAGTATTATTATTATAGAATTAAGTAGATACTTAGAAATAGACACAGGACGCTGACAATGAATACGGATTGGGAGGATTTACTCAGATAACAACAGTACATATGGTGACAGATATACGGAAATTGTAAATAGATGCTGACTAATCCCTGGCAGGTATCGCAAACATTTTATACTGGGTAAAAAGAGTTTATCCAACGCGAGGAAATTGAATAGACGGATATGACACAACCAACTTACTGACAGGTGCTTATCTTGAGACCAAGTTGGACACATGAATAATCCAACGAACCAAAGGGACCGATTCATCCCGAAGTCAAATCAGGACCCAATCAATATGTAGTCAACCAGGTAACCAGTAGAAAGATCTAGACGTGTGACTTATTGGACAGCTAAATAATTGATTCTAATGGATATTTAAGCCGGACACGCAGTTTTAAGATGGAGGAAGATATGATAGCGACATAGCGAGACAGAGATAGAGAAGAAGACAGGGAAGGGAAGTGGAGAAGACAGACAGACTCACACACAGAGTTCCAAGAGAGTCTGACAAGATAAGCAGAATGCTATAGATCGAAGTTATTGTAGTCAAGTGCAGGATGGAGTACGAGAATTGCATATATAAACAGTTCACCCATGAGCTACTACGCTAGCTCAGTGTTACAAGTCGGCAAGTAATTAAACATTCTGTGAAACTCTGAAGACTGAGAATTTTGTTACCTTTCTAAAGAATGATGCAGAGAGGACTTTCTGAAGTCTGTAAGATTTTCTATGACTTGTTCCACATTTGAATAACATTTGATACTTCTGGAATTCTTGCTCTAGGCCATTAATAGTCAACTGAACTTTGAGCGGTTTCAGTCATCTGAATTTCATAATACTGTGAGAATTGTAGTCTGTATAATGATGAACATAGTTCGTGCATCGTGATCTTATATACTGCATGGTGAAGTGGACTTGAAACGAAAAGTACATAGTACGAAGCCATCTTTCTACTGGTTACCTGGATGACTACATATTGATTGTGTCCTGATTTGACTTCGGGATGAGTCGGTCTCTTTGGTTCGTTGGATTATTCACATGTCCAACTTGGTCTCAAGATAAGCACCTGTCAGTAAGTCGGTTGTGTCATATCCGTCTATTCAATTTCCTCGCGTTGGATAAACTCTTTTTACCCAGTAAAATTTTCACTTGTCAAAGAAATAAGGTGCAGCCAATATCTTAAAAATTAATATCAGAATTAACTGCATTTAAAATGCTACACATTCATACAACTCTTATGCAAATGTGATACGCCTGAGAAGTCATTCATCAAAAACTGGTGTGTGTGTGTGGGTGTGCGTGTGTGTGTGCGTGCGAGCGTGTGTGTGTATTGAAGAACAACAGTGAGGATTTTGAGCAATACAGGGCTCACCCAGGCAACAGCAGAACAAAAAGGCGAAGGACAGGCAGTAATGGAAAACCCGTATGGAATCCTATGAGCCTTGGGCACTTATATATATATATGTGTGTGTGTATATTCAGAGAATCCCAAAACAAGCTATCAAGTGGAACACAACAGGCCGAAGAAAAAGAGGCAGACCGCGTGAAACTCTGAAGAGGACATTATTAAGAGAGACCAAATTAACAGGCATAAAATCCTTTGATGAAGTTGAAAGACTCGCCGAAGACAGGAAAAATTGGCGAACTACTTTGCGAGCCCTATGTGACGTTTAACGGCACGGGAAGGATATAAGATATAAGATAAGATAAGATATAAAAGAAATGAGTAACATGGTCTAGTCGGCTTCCTCTTATACCTTTCAGTGTTGAGGGGACAAACAGACGTCTTGACTGGGTTCGATAATTTTCTTCATATAATGGGATATTTAAGGTTTCTATAAATTCCTCCACCCATCTCTTGCATTAGTGGCCTTATTCTCTGTTTCCTACAATTCTTAGCGTTAATGTTTTCTGTTCTACACTGTCTGGTGGCAGTCGTGTTTGTAATTTGGATCATCACCATTGCGCTCCGGACATTTGCATAGTTGCTCAGATCCCCCCGATCCCCCCCCCCCCCCCCAGTTTCAATACATCCATCCCAGTTCTCTCAGTCTAAGCAGCGATGTAAATTCGCTTCTCTCAGTGTCCTCCCCTCTGCCTATCTCTCTAAAAAAGGTAATCCTGTCATGCCTAGAGGCACATAGGGATATGGTGTTAGTGCCTATATTTTCCTTGACCTGTCAGCATACTAGAGGGTGATATGGTCAGTATCACGCCTGGCCGGCTTTTCCTTCCCCAACTCCAGAATAAGTCGGGTACCCATTTCTACAGCTGGGTGATTAGGGTGCCTCCGGCCGGATTCGAACCCCCGACCTTCGCTATGAGAGACCAGTGCACTAACCACTTCGCCACTCAGAATCCCTCTAAGCGCACTAATAATATCGGCTCGATGCAGTGGCTGTCAATCTGCGATGACGACAGAGCCAGCCAACCTGTCAGTTTTTCATTCCCCTGGACGCCTATATGTCTAGGGACATATATGTCTGCATACAGAGCCTGCCTCAACCTTCCGCATCATACTCACTGAATCACTTAGTATGCAGACACGGACGTAGTCCCATGACTCCAGCTAGACGAATGCTTTCGTTACCGCTATCGCCTTCATCGTCATGCTGCTTGTGGTCATAACGAAGGCACCGGTGGCTTTCTGGATTGTTCTGCCCGCTGAGCGTGCTGTGAATGCCCTTTCACTCCTTTGTTGTACAACAGATACATCTGTGTAAATAACTGCATCACTGGAGTTTTCACTGATGCGGGCGTTAACCTCTGCGTTCACAACAAATGTATTCTGCTCCCTGTTCTCTCGTCAAACCTGACACTACAAGCGAAGGTGCCCATGCAGGCTGGAGTAATAGGTACCCATTATTCACCGGGGCTGACGTAGACCTGTTTGGTAACAGGCAGTCGTGGCCAAACCTTTTAACTTGCTGTTTCTGGACGCAGTGGAACACTGGTGTTACTCCGGCCTTTGCCCTGATGGTGTCATTTCTTAACTGGTTATGTTTTATACTGTCACATTTAGTGTTCTCCTTAAACATCTCATTTCTGTCGTAATGATTTTTCTTTTCTGTTTGGCTGTTAGTGTCCACGTCTGGCACTGATGGCACAGAGTTCAGATGAAAGCTCCGTCCTGCAGTGCTAGTTTTGTTTCAGTTGTGATGTATTTACTTTTTCAGTGAAGGTGTCATGTGTCCAAAGACCTGATTCTCAAATTTAGCGTCAGTTTTCCATGAGGATGATACTGCATTATGAAGTGTTTTGAAATGTTTCACTGTTTTCAAGGGCTGGTTGTTCAGGAATATCTTCCTTGAGATTTTTTGTCCATCCCACTATGAAGAAACTTGCTTCATTACAAGAATTTTGTCATTTCTAGACTTACATTTAATGTTGATGATATTACTTCCATTACTTTGAATTTTTTGGTATAAAACTGTCTTTTTAATTTCTATTTGCTTCGGTCTATATTTTTGGTAAAACTGTTACTATATTTTCATGTTGTAAAAAGATGTGCTTAAAATTAATCTTGCTACTAAACTCTTAGTATTAAATCAATTAAGGGTACCTTCAGTACAGTTTTTATTTATTATGTTTTGTTACCTTAAACACAATGAAGGCTAAATTTGCAAGTAGTGTAGGCCTTACTTCATTAACATCTTGCTTAGCTGACATTTGGATTTGTTACCTTTAGACATATGAAGACATGGCAACATGAAGGACAGAGAATAAACTAAGAACTATCAAGTTTGCAAATATAATATGTCTTACTCTGACAAACCAAAAATCAGACGACGGCTTCAGTCATTCACTACTTACCGAGTTATGATGAAATATAAACAAGGAAGAAGATAGCACAAATAAAGAAACATCAGAACACTAAGTCTCATAAGCTAGGGTGTAATAACTTAGTGCCTAGTTGTGTAAGTGCAGACAGATGGGCAAATAAATGACTCCCTTAGATTAATACTTGTATATGAAAGCTATAAGAAAGAAATATGACCAGGCCAAACAGCAAGAAACTTACCCTGCAACATCACAGCAATCAGAAGCATTAAAAGAAATATCGCCATTGAAGAAAATTCGTGTCCTCTTGCTTCTGCAGCAATTAGGCAGATTCTACGTTGCTGTGACAGCGGTTCCTATCCTGTTAGAACATGTCTCATCTGTTTTTTACATACTGTTTGAAGAATATTCTTTGAAAAATTACAGTATATAAAATGTATAATGACATGCAAATGGCTATAGGAATGTTAGCTGCTGGATCAACACTTCAATGTTCAAAAGAACACCATCACTCATTCAAACCTATTTCAACCAAAATGGATCAACCGCTAATTGTAACACGAGTTATCACCCCTGCACAAGACTGTTACATCCGCTCATGCACCATCGTAACAGGTTTCTCAGGGCAACATGGACTGCCAGGAACATGCCAGGTTTAAGATGTGTGTCGGATAAGACAGACGGAACAGATTCAGAGAGGCAAATCTCTTATCTCACTGACCTACACTCAGTCTGATACTAACAGTTCGCCCTTGACAAGCCCGCCTGACTTGGGTCAGACAACACATGGCAAGGCCCCATCATCAGTGGAGACGGATTTTGTTCTTTGATCAGTCCAGATTCTGTCTGCAAGGCAACGAAGGGCGTGGTTTGGTGTACAGGCGTCATGAAGAACGTTTTGCGGATGAATGTGTGCTACGGAGAGGCATGATGAGATGAGGTAGTGCAACAGTTTTGGTGCGGAATTTCGTATATATCCAGAACGAATCTCGTCATCATCATTGCCAAACTAACGGGATTATGATAAAGATATGACATCAGAACACCCCACGTACAGACTTTCTTCATCAATGCAAATGGACCAGGCTTGATATTGCAGCGAGACAAAGCTCGTCCACATGTGGCAAGTGTGGTCATGAATCATTTTAAACAACAGCAGATTGGTGTCTTGCCATGGTCAGCTGTTTCCCCGGATCTGTCTCACACCGAGCACTATGTGATGAACTGCAGAGCAGGCTGCGAAGAAGACAAAATCTTCCTGGAAACCACCACCGGTTAGCTCAAACGTTGCAAGAAGAATGGGATAACATGCCCCAACAACGACTCCGTGTCGTTGGCTCAATGAGAAGGCTCTGTCAAGCATTGATAACACTCCAAGGTGGATTATTGAGGGAAGAAGAGACAGAGGAAGACAAAGATAGAAGTTACTGGATGGACTGTCAGTTTGGCTAGGAAGAAATTCACCGGAGGATCTCATAATCAACGCAAGAGACGGAATTCTGGAGAGAAATGATCGCCTACGCCACGCAGCATGGCACTTAGATTAGTTGGATATACTTAATTTACTTATTCTACATTATTCTTCTTCTTGTACCATTAGGTGTCAAGGGAAGAATGTAGTGGGCGCCTTTGTGTCATATGAGTGGTCTCAGTGATGTTCATGGCGCAATTCGTGTTTCTATAACTCATCTTTTCCGGGATGTGTTTTCCATATACCCTTCTAACTGAATTGATCTGATACAAGTAGTCCACTATTTAAGTTGATTCGGTGCCCTTGTTCATAGTCAGGTCAATTCTGAAAGTTAGCCAAGATGGCTTCCTTGACAAACAGTCGAACTTATGCTTATGTTTGGTTTAAAGTGTTAGTATGTTGGTGATGGGGTATGTGTACGATGAAAAGTCATAAAGTAAGCTTAATTTTGCTCCAAAAATTAAAATTCAGTTGTAGACAGTTTACTCATACGTTATGCATTTCCTCTATAGATGTATGCATGTGTGTGAAGACACGTAGGTCATTTTAGAAATATGACATCAACAGACCAGATCAAAGATGGCCGCTCCCTAAGAAGCGTGCACGAGAGAAGAACAACGCGCAAGTATTCGTTTCTTGGGTAGTGAAAGTGATAAATCTGCAGATATTTATCCCATAGTGAAGAGGCAGTACGAAACGTGTATGTCGCTTCAGCAAATACATGAATGGCACAGGAAAAAATGTAAAATGCGGGTGCAATAGTTCCAGCCAACCTCACACTGCAAATAGGCCTGACGCTAAGCCTGAACTGGAGCGAATGGTACAAGATAACTGACGGGTAAAATCAATGAAATAGATTTTTAAAAATGAAGATTAGTCATGGCTCGGAGCAGCGCATATTCACAAAGTGTTGCAGTACCGAGAAGTCTACGACAGATGGGTACTAAAGCTGAGTGGGTACCCGCAGTCTGAAAGAACTTCGTGATGATGTTTATAAAACCTTTTTACGATGTTTTAAAGCTGAAAAAGATGGTTTTCTACGACGTTTGGTCACTGAAAGTGAATGCTGAATATACTGCTTCTAACCTGAGACAAAGCGAGCCAGCAACAGTTTCAGCCGCTAGTGAATGCCCGCTGCTATAGTTAGTGTTTGACCAGCGAGGATTGACGGTATTCTTCTTCGCCGAAACCAAAGCATTTCCCCTGCACGCCCGTCGGCCAGAAAACTAAAGGTCAACCTGGAACGCCCACAGGAACCAACCACTACCAACAGGGAAGCATCTGCTTGAGAACTTCTTGAAACCTGTATTCTGTTAAAAATGTCACTATCTGGTCAGCTCTGGTGTGTTGTTACAGCATGTTAACGCCCCATCTCACTCATATTTTTCTCGGGCTGTAGCTCGTGCAACAACTCAGCAAATCACGAAGCTGCGTTTGGAGTGTTTTCTGCATCTCCCATACTCACCCAACCTCTCACGCTAGGTGGGACGAAGTTCAGTACCAATGAGGAGATTAAAGAGGCGCTGCTACAGGGCCAGTTAGAAGAATGTTTTTTTTTTCCTCGAGGAAACCAGCCCCTAGTGCAGCAGTGACAGTCTTGCATTGAACGTGAGGGATACTATGTTAAAAAGTGATATGGAATTTTCAGCCCTTTCTGTACATTTTATTCAGTGAGGAAAAAAAAGGTTTCTTTTGACCCACCTTCGTACACGAAATTGATACAGGTTATTTATGTTGCTATACTGTACACTGTGTTACTACAACTCACAACAGTGGCAATCCTTTGCCATCTTCGTTTTTTTCTTTTCTTTTTTGTTTTGCTAAACCTGGCTGCTCTTTTTTTTTCGTTTCGTTGAGATTTTCTTACATCTTCTTGGTATGCTAGTTGCTATGTCAACTAGTGGCATGTTTAAAGTGTGTTGTATTTTTCTAGGAAATAAACATGATGATAAATGGTAGACTGACTATGGGAATATTCGTGATTTTTTTTTTGAAATATAAAATTATACAAAGGGTTATTTTGGTTAGCTTTTGAAATGTAGAGAAATCACCACTTACCAGTCCTGACCCTCCGGTATAATCCATGTCAGAAATACCACATCAGCACAGTACATAAACACAAAATTATGGTTTTTTTCTTTCTTTCTTCACATAAATGTTCCTCTGCACAGATGAGTAACAGAAATTCCATGAATTAAAAAACATTTTACAGCGGTGATAACACAATATTCTGTAACAATATATCGGTGCTTAAACGTGTCATACTTCTGCAATAATCCAGGTTTGTCAAGCGGGAAAACAATGTTTACAACGATTTTTAAATTAATTAGAACTATTGAATAATAGTCCCGAAATTTTGTATGAATTCTGCAACAAATCCCAGTGGATTTTTAACAGGGAATGTTGAAAACTGGCCCGACAAGGCAGAAGTGAAAGCACCAGATACTATCTGGAAAACTCGGAAATGGAGAGAGTGAAAGGAGAAACGGATGAAGCTAGAAACAGTAAACAAACTCCAAGCAGTTAAATGTGATTTTTTAAAAATAGAAATATGTACCGAGGGCAACCAAAATAACAGAATTTTCTGAAAGAGCTGTTTCAACGTGGAAAACCATTTAAAATCACAGGAGAAAAGAGATAAAGAAGGTTAATTTATAAAGTTCTGGAAAACAAAAGCAAAGAAAAGGGAAGCCAAAATAAATACATCTGCACGGCGAAAAAAACGTAACTGATATGAAACAATGAAAGCACGAAAGAAAGAGAGCTATGGCATACAAAGAATGAATGAACAACAGATTAGATGTGAAAATGACTTTTAAACTACTCACTACTGTTGAATAACGGTCCTGGAATTTTTTAAGGGCTCTTTTTGTGGCAAATCCCAGTGGGACTGGGAATGTTGAAAAGTGACCTAACAAGGCAGAAGTTAGAACACCAGATATTAACTGGAAAACTGAAAAGAAAGAACAGAGAGTAAATGGACAAACAGATGAAGCAAGAACAGTAAACAAATTGCAAGGAGTTAGATGTGACTTTTATAGAAATACAGTATGTAGCAAAGATACAACATATACACAATATATACAAGGATAAACTGAAGTTTCTCAAAGAAGTTTCTGAACTTGGAAAACCATTTAAAATCATAGAAGAAAAGATAAAATTCTTTGAAGAAGTGATAAGAAAGTGAATTTATAGAAGCTAATAATCTCTGGAAAACTCAAAGGGACAAAAATATCCAAATAAAAATATCTAGAAGGCAAAAAAAAAACTGATATGAAAGAATGGCAGCACAAAAAAGCCAGCATCATGGCACATATTGACTGAATGATTTGATATGAAAATGACTTTTAAATTATTCAGTACTGTTAAATAACAGTGCTGAATTTTTTTAAATCTAGAAGCAAATCCCAGTGGATAATCAACTGTGGATTGTTGGAATAAACAGCATAAAACCAGATGAACTAAATGAAATAGCAAAGGTTCCTGTAGTAAATCAGGTCCAAAAAAGGAATTATAAACAGCTGCACTAATTGAAAAGGCAAAGGTTCCTCTAGTAACAAGGACATTATAAGGAGCAATAAAAGATTTGAGCTAAATAAAAGTAATTCAGAAACAACAGTTGATCTGGTGAAGCTGAACTAAACAGAGAAACCAGCACAGATGTATAAATTCATATATCTTTTGAAACTAACAGTAACAGTATATTCACATCTGAAACAAGAATCAAGCAAGAGATAGCAAAAGACTGCTAACTAGATAGTAGCAAAATTAAGATTCATCTTACAGTTTAATGGGAAAAAGTCTAAAGTCAATATTGTTATTTGCTTGTGAGATTTGGACAAAGAATAGAAAGACTTGGACAGTGAAGACACAGATGAAACATAAATTGTATACAATTATAAACAAGGACATGTGATTCTATTTGGAGGGAACATGTACCTTGGAAAACAAAAACAAAAACACAAAAAAGAGTAGAAGTTTCAGAATATGGGAAATAAAACCTGAGGAAAACATCAAATCAGAATGAAAACCTCGCGGTGGAGAAAAAAAGTTGTCCATGGTGGAAAAATTGCTACAAAGTAAAATCCTAAGTTCATCAGAAGGTTCTGAGCTTGATGAACTTGATTGAAACAATCCCACAATATAAAATGTTTTACTGAAACCACACTTGTATCCATTTAACGAATGCCACGTGTATCTATTTTCTGTCCAAAAAAACGCATTTTGTGCCCATCTCTCTTACAAGTAGACTAAGTCTTTAATTTTTCATCCGTGTTCGAGTTTTTATCTGTTGTTTCTTTTGTATTTGATCCTTGAAAAAATAGCTTTTGCCGAAATATTGGATTGTTGAATGCTTACATTTATATATTTTACTTTCTGCCATTCTTGTTTCTGCTCACATTCTTCACTCTATCTTTGTGTGTGTATAAAGCTGAACCATACGCCTCCATCTACCTTCACTACTAGAACTAGTTTTACCGCAGTCGTCATCTCCCAGATCTATTTCGACAAAAGATGACTTATCTCTCGTGTTATAACTATCCTTACTTCTATTGCTGAGGTGCTCTTGAACAATTTTCTTATCAGACATGTCGTCAGCATCTTAATTTTCTGCTCATGAGACTACAATTTCTATGATACCGAACGTACCTATTTGAACATGCTGCCATTTTGTGCGGATGCTAGTTTATACTGACCAGGTTGGCCTTCGCGCAGCCAAACTAAAATAGCCAAATAATAACATAATCATGTTTTTATGTTTCTTACATCTTACATCCTTCTTATGCCATTAAACGTCACATAGGGCTCGCATGGTAGTTCGCAACTTTTTCCTGTTTTCGGCGAGCTTTTCTACCTCATCAAGTGATTTTATGCCTACTAATTTGGCCTCTCTTAACAATATCCTCTTTCACATGTTTCACGTGGTTTCAAGTGGTCGACCTCTTTTTCTTTTGGCCTGTTGCGTTCCACTTCACAGCTGTTTTGGAATTATCTTTTTCTTTTCATCACGTAACCGACATATGTTTAATGTTCAAAATCTCTTAAATAACATTTTATTCAAATCCTGACATTTCTTCTTCTTCTTCTTCTGCTTCAGCTTTCCGAGCCACTAAGACTCACTGCTGCAGATAAAGTCCGCCTCCATTCCTCTCTTGTTTTCTGAATAGTCCCGAAAATTTTGTTTAGTAGATAGTCATTTATAATGTATGTAGTTACTTCTGTACTGAGTGAATGTTTATCAGCGAAACGTAAATGTTATATTTTATTTTATGTCTCTCAGCTTCAATGTTAGTTATGTTTGTTATATGAACAGCATATTTGTAGAATGTCTGGAATAGAGTGAAAGATGTATGATAAAGGGCAGAATGTCAGACGGGCCTGCGTGCCCAATTCTTAACTCTTTTGAAATAAAGATCAATCAATCAATCTATTCCTAATCTTCTCTCTCCATTTGGTGACACCAATTTCTTTTATATCCTCTTCTATGTTGTCTTTCCATCTCTATCTTGATCTACCCCTTGGTCTTGTTTCCCTCATCTCTTGTCCCTTGTACGTACATAATGTTCGTTTGTCTATTCTCCTCTGTTCTTTCTACATGCCCCAGCCAGCGTAGTCTGTTCAGTTTCTTGACATTTATAATTCCTTGGGATTTAAATAAGCTGTTCAGTTCAGTGTTCTTTCTAGCTCTCCGTTCTCCACTGTTGGTAATCTTTGTGGGCCCAAAGATTCTTCTTAGGATCTTGTTATCAAAGATCTGCAATTGCTGTTAATCTTTATTTTCGGCACTCCACGTTTCTGATTCATACATGACGGCTGGTCTTAATATAGTCTTATTATATATTTTGGTGTTTTGGAACATGATTTTGGATTTTACCAGGTGTTGCAAGACGGAGTATATTTTATTTCCTATCTGTACTTTGCTTTTAATGTCCTCGCTTACTATGTTGGTTCTGTTGAAGGTTGTGCCTAGACATTTGTATGTTTTTGCTTTCCTACTGTTCTAATCTCCAATATTTATATAAACCTGAGTAATTCTGCCTATGGTCTCTTGATATCTTTATATACTGTGTCTCATTTTGGTTAATGGTCAAGCCCACTTTTAGTCATCTCTCAGGTGTATGCAGGTACTGATGACTTCTTGCATAGTTTCCTCCACTAGGTTGATTTCATCTGCGTAACCTACTATTTTAACTTGTTCTTCTGTACTGCTTTCTTCTTTCACTTTTTTGATTACCTTTTCTAGTACAAGGCTGAATAGTAATGGAGATAATGTATCACCTTGTTTTAAACAAGTTCTTATATCGAAGGGTTTTGACTTTCTTTCTTTATATATTACTATATTTTTGTGGGGTCTCCAGGCATATTCTGGTCAAACTGATTAATTTATTAGGTATGTGTAGTTTATCCTATAGTTTGCTACAAAAAAAAGCGGGGTGGGGAGTGAGAAGGATGTATCCGAATACAACGTTTCTCATTTTCGCTCTCAGTATTCTTACAGATCGATTATAAATGGTGTCTACTAAATGCTTGTCACATAATTAGAACGAGAAAATGGCCGTGACTACTAAATGTTTGACACAGAATTAAGACCAGAAAATGGCCTGTTATACTAAATGTTTGAAAGTAGATGCGAAAGAGTTAACAGTCTTTGTGGATCAGTAATCAGTTGTCGATTATTGATGTGAAGGAATTGCAGCTCGTGAAAAATGGCGAAGGACGAAATGAAATATTGACCTTTTTTCTTTTAACTTAACAATGTATATAATCTTTCAAAATCTTTCAAACTCATAGAAATCGTGATAATTATAATCGAAATTCGATTTTAAAAAAAACCCATCCTCAATAGCTACACAAATATAGAGAAATAACTTTTGTGATGGATTCAGTTTTGTGCTGTGAAATTAGTAACAGTTTAGTTCCGCCGCTACTGAAAGTTTGGTGGTATGGTTAGTGTTGGATCAATATTTTGTCTGGCTTCATCAGTGCCATATTTGCCTCTAACTCCATGTAATATATAGCTGAATGTAGCATCAATTTGAAGCTGACAAAATTATGAAAACTGGTATCTGGCAAGCACTCATTCTGGTATCATCATCATCATCATCAGGTGCCGTGCCGACTGGCGTTGGCTATTATGCTTCTCCAGAGTACACGATCCTTCATGCAGGCCATCAGCTCAGTTGATGATCTCCTCTCATACCGTCCCGTCAGACTGTCCAGTATCATTTCTCTTGGTCTTCCTCTTGATCTTCTTCCTTCTATTTTTCCTGTTGTTATAATATTTTCAATGCCCCCTCTTCTTATTGCATGTCCTATAAAAGTAAATTGTCTCTCTCTTATCTTTTGACAAGGTTTATTGTCTCTCCAGCTCTTCTCATACATTCTTCATTAGTTATTTTTGCTGTCCAGGGGATTCGCAACATTCTTCTAATAAACCACATTTCTGCTGCTTCCAATGATTTTTGTGCAGACTTATGCGTAGTAATAGATTTGTCATGAACGACGTTAATGGATGTTCCTTTGGAACAGCCTCGACCGGTAGGTTAGCTCACGAGCCACGGGTGAAGCCAGATCGTCATCAAGCTATTGGTGGCAAAACTAACATTCTGGTATCCAGATCTTTTGTACATTCTGGGACTGTATGTCTGAGAAGGAAAAAGACAGTAGCAGTGGGAGTGAGTTTTTAGTGTGAGATTTAAAAGAAAGGAAGAGGAATACGGGACTTTTTTCTGTTTTTTTTAAAGAAAAAATTCTTCAAGTAAATTTCTTATGAGAATTAAAATCTCAGAGCACTTGGCAATCGTCAAAACGATCAGCGTGGTTATACAACCGTATCAGCGTGGTTATACTACAACATCAAGATGGTTATACTACAGTATCAGCGTGGTTATGCTACAGTATCAGTGTGGTTATACTACAGTATCAGGGTGGTTATACTACAGTATTAGCGTGATTATACTACAGCATCAGGGTGGTTATACAATCACTTCGGCAAGACGTCCTAAGTATGTGCAGATGTTCGTAAAAATTAGATTTTATTTCAGTTTACTTAACAGTGAACAGTTTACTTAACAGTCGTTCTGACTTTAGATTTTATTCTCAGACCAAAACTGTATTCTGCATTCATTAAAATACAGCAAGTGTAAATTACACACGTAAATTATTTAATACATGGTTCTTTGATTTCAGAAAGATTCACAATCAAAAGATTTCAACTCGCTTTGGATCCTTGGACTTATGCATGAACGTTATCCTAATGTAAAGGAAGGGCAATAGGTAAGTTTCTGCGAGATAAATCATCTACCCATTGAAATACATCATTAATTACTTGTTGCCTACTATTAACTTGCAGGTAAAGAAAGGAGCTGAAACTTGTATGTCTACCACCCCTCCCCTCTAACCACCACCGAAATAAGCACAATATTTTTACATGTGTATTTTTCGTGTGCAGCATAACACCTTGCACACAGATGATTTTATTCATGTTTAAACTGAAGCAAGCATGGTACCACTGCTAAAACCAAGGAAAAACAGTGATACTGCCTCCAGCTACAGGCCAATCAGTCTCACTAGCTGCCTATGCAAAACGATGGAACGCATCATTGACCTGAGGCTAAAATGGTACCTAGAAAGTGAAAACCTTCTCGTTCCACAACAAGCAGGATTTAGGCAGTACTACAGTACGGAAGATCAAGTGACCTATCTCTCTCAAGAGATTGAGGATGCATTCCAAGAGAAAAACCTTGTACTAGCATCGTGGATAGACCTGAAGAAAGCCTTTGATAAAGTATGGAAAAAAGGTCTGCTGTGGAAACTAAGAAACTGCAATGTGAATGGAAGACTGTACAACTGGATAAAGTCCTATTTACACAATAGAAGAGCTAGAGTAGTAATGGATGGACACAAAAGCCAGAAAGTACTTCTGCGACACGGTGTACCACAAGGAGGAGTCCTTTCGCCTACACTATTCCTTGTATTCATTAATGACCTGGTCAAGGAACTTCCCTATGGAATCAAAGCCGCACTGTATGCAGATGATCTGGTCATGTGGTGTACACATGAATATGCGACAGTTGCTACACAGAAACTCCAAAGAGCAGCAGACATCTTGACAGTATTCTACCACATTTAGAATATGGCTCAACATCTTGGTGTACAGCATCAAACACTACGCTGCATAATCTAGACAAGGTTCAAAATCAGTCAATACGGATTATCACAGGTGCCATGAGGTCCACACCAATAGTAGAAATGCAGAAAATAGTTGGTGTTTAAGCGCTAAAGGAACGTAGAGGCACAAAGGTCATGACCATGGGAGAAAAATTCCTTAGCTCTGTAAGCCATCCCCTGAAGGAGAGATTCAATAACTTGGCATTAGGACGGCTTAAAAGAAGCAGCTTTATTCATCAGGCCAAGCGTATGCGTAAGCTGATACCTGACCTTCCAACTGTAGTCGCTCCATTATCATCTGTACCAGAGCATACACCATGGAAAGAAGCAGATTATACACAAATAGCTATTCAGACTGAAGTGAAAGGTGTGCAGAATGGTGAGATGCAGAGCAGTCTTGTAAGATCAACAGCTACACTTAGTGTTCTAGATGACAAATATCCATGTGACACCTGGATACGTGTGTATACAGATGGATCTGCACATAATGACATACAGAATGGAGGGGCAGGAGCACATATTGAATATCCAAACAACACCACTGACAAGATTTCCATACCCACTGGAAAATACTGCAACAACTGTGATGCAGAAGTTAGGGCAATTATTGCTGCAGTTGAAAAACTATCAGACTCCAGAATTGATACATGTCCTGTAGTAATTCTCACAGATGCAAGATCAGTACTGGAAGCTCTTTAGTGCAACAAACTACCAGACCTTAAGGATGCCTTGTCAAAAATTGGCTTACGACATGGAGTCACTTTGCAATGGATTCCCTCCCACTGTGGGATACCAGGCAATGAGAAAGCTGACCATCTGGCCAAAGAGGGCACTGAAATGGAGCAACCAGACATACCAATCACCTATAATCAGAAGAAAAGCATGATAAAAACCTACAGGAAGCCACAAACACCACCACATGATGACTATCACATGCTAAACAGAAAGGAACAAGACACACCCGACTCCGAAGTCATATGTATACAAAGTTTAAGGTTGGTACTACTAATCTATGTACATGTGCCCAGGTGCCCCAAACTGTGGAACATATCCTCCAGAACTGCATCAACTACGAGACACTGAGAAATAATTACTGGCCCAGTGAAACCACTAAAGAAGATAAACTCTACGGTTCCATACATGAGTTACAAAAAACACTGAAATTTATCCAAGAGACAGGACTGCAGATATAGACAGACAATGCGAACGAAGAAGAAGAAGAAGATGTTTACCTTGATGTTCTACCCAGTATATCCTGCTATAATTGTCAGGAACTTGATGTATCTCTCTCTCTCTCTCTCTCTCTCTCTCTCTCTCTCTCTCTGAACCTTAAGTGCCCAGGGCACATGGGGCTTCCGCAAGGGTTTTCTACAAATGCCTGTCCATTGCTTTTTTTCTGCTCTTGCCCAGGTGAGCTCTCTATTGCTCAGCATCCTTTCTGTTGTTCTTCTCCATGTCAGCTTGATGTATAGCCCAGTATAACTTGTTATATTTGTCAGGTATCTTATACATTATCCAGTGTAACGATGCCATAACAATTGGAGATTACGAAATACCAGAGATTAGAATTGCTGTTGACACAGTATTACTGCCCACTACACAAAAACGAATGGAAAAACTAATTATGTCAGTCTGTAAAAACAGCGAAGAGCAAAACCTGTATCTTAATGCGAAAAAAACTAAATTGATGACAACTGACAAAATAAACAAGGCAGCTGAAATATGTATCAATGAGGAAAACTGGAAGAAGTGGAGAGTTTTGAATATCTTGGATCACTACTAACTGGTAATGGAGATACGAGGGAAATTAAAAGGAGGACATCTATCACTCTTCAGAAAGTAAAACAAATAAAGAATCTGTGGAGAGGACCAGACAGAACCACAAAAATAAGATTTTTAAGGGCATGCATCTTTCCCATAGCAACATATACCTGAGAGACCTGGACACTTAACAAAACAGCTGAGAAACTCATAAATGCCTTTGAATGTAAATGCTACAGAAGAGTTCTTCAAATATCATGGTCACAAAAAAGAAACAAAATATATCTATACTACAAGAACTTAATATTGAAGAAGGGTGGCTAGTAAAGAGGATTAAAGAGAGAAAACTTCAATATTTTGGACACATTAAACGTCATGATAATTTAGAGAAGACCGTATTGGAAGGATACATAATGGGAAAAAGAAAGAGAGGAAGACCAAGGCGAAGATGGCTGCAAGACATCGTTGATGATCTGCAGATGGATGCATCAGCAGCAGGGCATCTTGCTCATAACCGAGAGGTCTACAGGAATGCTGTTTGGGAGGCAAAGTTCCGCAAGGGACATGCAAATGAATGAATGAATGAAACGCGTTATATTTATTTGGTACGTCACTCAGCATAGAGAGTTTTACTTATCAGGTATCTGATGTACTAACCAGTATATCCTATTATATTTTGTCACATAGTTTGCGTGTTGCCCAGTGTAACGTTTGTACTATACCAAAAGTACAAGAAAATGCACTATTAATCTGATCAGTATGTACAGCGAACAACATCTAGCCATCAACAAAACCATCAGTTAGGAGTGCCACAACCACTATACAAGACAAAGACATCAGAAACCCACACCAGATTCCATGGAGCTTAATCTACAATGTCTAATGAAATTTAATCCTATTGTGATGCATGGATGATTGCCTATACCACACAGTCAACATTTCACACTCACATACATACATCAGATCGTGTGTAAGTTCCATCATCTGTTAACTTCTGTAGACAAATCTGAGGGGAAAAACTTCGTTAAGCAGAAAACAAGTCTCTTTCTTAGTGCTAGCTTACAGAAAATATTTCCATCTGGCCACTTACACTTGCACAATGTTAATGACATTGTGAATATTTTGCATATTTCTTTTCCTTATTCATTGGTTCATCCGTTAACAGCTGTAGATATATTTAGACTCATGATTTCTATTGATGCCAGCCGAAACTTATTTCTGATTGTTGCATGAGTCTACCTTACCAGTTGTTTTATTTCTGTAGAAACTTTACATCCCTTCCCCCACCCCCACCCCTGAATTCTGTGACTGAGAGAATCCTTCATTGGAACGGTTTTGTTATTCAATAGTTGAGCTTTTAAACAACACTACTACTGTGAACTTGTGTATCACTCACTAAGCTGCAGTATATACTATTCGCCATTCAAAACGAACCGCTTTATATATCTGACATCCTTCCCGTACCGTTAAACGTCACATAGAGCTCGCATGGTAGTTTGCCAAGTTTTCCTGTTTTCAGCGAACTTTTCAACCTCATCAAGGGATGTTATGCCCACTGAATTGCCCTCTCTTAACAAAGTCCTTTTTAGAGTCTCACGTGGTCGACCTCTTTTTCTTTCGCTTATTTTCCACTTGACAGCTTGTTTTGGGATTCTCTGATTGTTTCTTCCCAGCACATTACCGACATTACTTATGTGTATTTTATTTTTCTGATCACCCATGAGACAGGTTGTTGTTGTTGTTTGCTCATCTGTCTTATTTCTGCATTGTTCTTGAATTCAGTCCACTTTATACTAAGTATTTTCCTTAGGCATGGAAGTTTAAAAAAGATGCTCTGATTAGCAGTTCTTACCTCTCATTGGTACCAATCCACCCCACTCCCCTCTCTTAGACAATCCTTGGTATTTTAAATCAGTTCATTTTGATTGTGTTTTTTTTTTCTTTCTTTGATAATTTTAACTAGTTTTCATTCTTCACCAACTTGCCTTGCAACTTCTTCATTTGCTCTTCTGGTGTCCAAGTCAGTTCTTTCATCTTTCTCCGAAAAATCTCTGTCCCAAAACATGTCTCTTTTTGCTCTTAACTTGGTGAAATGTCACAGGTTTCTCTATGCTCTGTATAATACTGTAATACTGCTGGTTTTAGCAACATTGCTTTGAACTTGTGTATGTAACAATCTCACCATGTCTGACTGAAGTCACACATTCTGTTTTTACCCTTGCTAATAAAGGATTGCGGTCAAGTAATGAGGATTCTGAATCTGTTTATCTCACAAATTCTGGAAATCATTTCAATAGTGTTCTCTCAGTAAAATAAAACGTCAGCTTTGATTTAAGAGAAATATTTGGTTTGTGTGTGCTCCATACGTTTTTTTAAACTTAAATTTTAAGGGAGAACTTCCTGCCCGAAGTGAGTGTACGGTGCAGCAAGCAAAGACTCTAGAGTGAGTTATATCTTAGTCAAGTTGTTTCAGTGTTCATTTTTTTTTTCATTATTATGTGCTTATGTTACTTGCAGATTATATACGTATGCTGCTGGTGTATGTATTTTTGTGTGTGTATATACGTTTCTGTGTATGTTTGTGTATATGTATGTATGCTTCATCAGTATTCAAGAACAGTAATGATTGATGTAAAAACAGTACTAAACAAAACGAACAAAATCATGTTTTTTTTTCTTAGCAGATGCTCGTGACATAATGTTAGAAATTTGTGTATATTATTTTGTTCGCTGGTTGTAAGAGGACAGTCTATCTGACGTTTGTTCTCTGGTTGTAAGAGGACAGTCTATCTGACGTTTGTTCTCTGGTTGTAAGAGGACAGTCTATCTGACGTTTGTTCTCTGGTTGTAAGAGGACAGTCTATCTGACGTTTGTTCTCTGGTTGTAAGAGGACAGTCTATCTGACGTTTGTTCTCTGGTTGTAAGAGGACAGTCTATCTGACGTTTGTTCTCTGGTTGTAAGAGGACAGTCTATCTGACGTTTGTTCTCTGGTTGTAAGAGGACAGTTTATCTGACGTTTGTTCGCTGGTTGTAAGAGGACAGTCTATCTGACTTTTGCTTTTTTACTTATTTATCTGACATCGTTTAATAACAAAAGAAGAAGAAAGAGAGCTTCGATTAGAGAACAATGGAGGAGTTTACTTGTAATGAACAATTTTTTATTTATTGAATTACCTTTATTCATTCATTTATTTTAAAGAATGACATTCTGTCACATCATCATCATCATCATCATCATCATCATCATCGTGTAGTATATACTACACTGAATCTCCAGACTACTGAAAGTCTTACTTTCTAGGTAAATCTTATCGTCTCCTTGCTAGATTTCCCTTCTCTTTTCTCTGATATTTCTTTTCTATTAACATACAACTATAAGTATAAACTATAACAAGATGTTTTAAATTGTATAGCATTACGGGCTCTGATATAACAATATAGTTAAAATGTAGATTGTAATTCATTTTTTTTATCGAGATTAACAATAATAAGCAGACTTCGTGCTTAATTTTCTTTCGTCCGATCTGAACAAATGTTTCTACTTCTAAAACATGTTCAAATGTATACGACTTAACGATTTTAAGCATCAATACATATTATGTGTGCATTATTATTTTATACGTTTTATAACATCCAAACTTGACTCCATAAATCAAATATAATTACTATATTATTACTTTGCTGCAGGCCTACTTCTTTCTACATATTGTGTCTCTTGTGCTCCTTACAGCAGGGAAGTGTTGTATAACAAATATGAGCGCGTCACTCGAGTGAACTTGAAAGTCCATTCACTATTTTTACGAGCCACTGTGTATTGCTGCTCATGGCTGAAGCTTAGGTAGTTTGGGTTGGGCTAGTTGTAGGGTGTAGTCTGGTTGTAGGGTGGAGACTAGTTGTAGGGTGTAGAGTGTTTGTAGGGTGTAGACTGGCTGTAGGGTATAGACTGGTTGCTGCCAGGCTGATAACAGGTAGGTGCATTGTAGCCAGATGTGTTATAGCCAGACGGGTTGTAGCCAGGTGAGTCATAGCCAGACAGGTTGTAGCCAGGCGACTTGTATGAATTATCAGCTGAGGACATAATTCGGGAGAGAATTGTGAAAAATTATAAAGCTAACCACTACAAAACATGCGTCAGCTTTTACTACAGTCATACTGATGCTAGCAGCAGTGACCCAGCAGATTAGTCACAGGCTAAAACCTACCATCAGTCTGTGACAACAGTAAGAGAAAATGCCATCCATCCATCCATCCACCAACCCACCCATCCATCCATCCATCCATCCACCAACCCACCCACCCACCCATCCATCCATCCATCCATCCATCCATCCATCTGTAACAGAATTCTTTGAATTCTGCACTTATTTTATTCTCCGAGGGATGTAATCCAAGATAAAGGTAGTTCTTAGACTTAGTTTTTAAAGCCCTTAGATGGGGTCAAAGGAAGCTTACTTATGTCATGTTGACTTCATGACAATTAATATTTTTGTAATGTTTCTAAACAGGCTAAATTTAGCACAGAAAATTTAGGCCTTGGAATTTTTTTTTTTACTCTAGGTCAGTTTTGACATGTTAGCTTCATGAGACATTGTGAGCTGTCCAGACTTATACAGAATATTTAAACTTTGGAATTTTCTTTACTCCAGGTTAGTTTTGACACTTTATTACCCAAGGTCAGTAGACAGACGTCACGTTAAATAATTTCGAGAAAGTTCAAGGTAAAATTGTTGGGAATATTTGTTAGAAATGGAACTTTTGTGTTTAATGTTTTGCTGAGTAGTCATTTTTCCCAGTGGAGTAGTTGCAGGCCAGTTTTAGTAATGTAATAGTTTTAGATCAGCATATTGTCCTTTAAGACAACGTTCCCTTTACCTCATACTGATATGTAGATGTTAGGAGAGTTGTCATTGTCAGGACAGATTTGTGTGTTCGAGAGATGTGTTGGAAGTTCACAATATTGTAAGTAATTGTTTTTACTTGCTTGTTGTTGTCAGGCTTTTCTTCCTCATGGCGACGACTACGCGCCCGGGAAGCTCTTGTATTGTGTGTTAATCACCCTGCCATGTTGGCAGTTCGTTTCCGTCCTCATCTCCATCTTCCACCATTCATTTTTTCATTCAGTAAATGTTTGATCTGCATCTTAGAACTTAGTCTATTAATTACCTACATGGAGTTCTCATCTGCTAGTCTTGTTGAGTGAGTGGGAAGTCCTGTAAAAGTTTTCATAAGTGACACTGTTATTTTTGTTGTGGCAGTTGCGAACCTGGCATTGTTGTTGTGTCACTCGAGATATACCATAGTGCCTTTTTGGTAAAGTAGTGTTACCAACTCTTACAGGCAACAACAACATGCAAGTCTTTCTAATACAGTCAATACCTCTGACTCTCCGTGTACTGCCACAGAGGCATACGCCTATAGCTGATGCCGTGTTGGCACAATTAATAATATCCATCCATCCATCCATCCATCCATCTATCCATCCATCCATCCATCCATCTATCTATCTATCTATCTATCTATCTATCTATCTGTCTGTCTGTCTGTCTATCTATCTATCTATCTGTATATCTGTCTGTCTGTCTGTCTAGCTGTATGTCTGTATCTGTCTGTGTGTGTGTCTGTCTGTCTATCTATCAAACGATCAAATGCAGATCAGCCGTTCAGTATCAATGTGAGCTATGAACTAGTGAGACTATCATGCAATAATGGCAAGAAATGAATCAGGCGACAAAATCTGACGTGTTCAATATTTCCCGATTTAAATAATTCTTCTCCTGTACCGGCGCTGTCTGTAAAAGGGAGAAATTGTGCTTACAGTTACAGCACTTTCCATTATAATAGGAAGAACAATATTTCTGTTTGATTAACAGTTTCATGCTATATTTTCTAATTATTATTTATAAATTACAGCAAATTATAGCATACTTGAGTTTTTCCTTGTCTTCTCCATTAACATTTGCAGATAAAGTGGAATAATTTAACTTATCTGGAACGTATATTTCTTGCATAATAATACTTTATCGCAAGTCGATGTACATTTTTTCATTACATACTATGCTCTTGTGAACATAAATGTAAACTTTCCCTGTATTTTACATCAGTTTCCTTTTTATTCCGTAGCAACGAATTTCAGTGTTTGTTTTATAACATAAAAAGAGTCTAAAGACGACACTAGACATGTAGAGATTTACATAAGGAGTCTAAAACCAACGTTAGGCATGTAGGGATTAAGAGTCTAAAGACAACACTAGACATGTAGGGATTAAGAGTCTAAAACCAACGCTAGACATGTAGGGATTAACATAACGAGTTTAAAGACGAGACTAGACATGTAGGGAGTAATGTAAAAAGTGTAAAGCCTACGTTAGACATGTAACGATTAAGGAGTGTAAAGCAGATGCTATACCTATAGCATTTAAAGTAGAGAGTGTAAAGACGGTACTCGACTAACATCGATTCATTTCATTATTGTTTAGTCTACTGTAAGGACAATAGCAGTAAAAAATGGCGAACTACCACGCGAGCCCTGTGAGACGTTTAACGCCACGGGAAGGATGTAAAAAGTAAGAGATTTGCATTATTATGATATTATCATCGTAAGTGTACTATTTATAGCGAATAACTTCCGCAATTCAGATACAACAAGAAAGGCATGATTTCTTTCACAGAAATGATCTTCATCCGGACTTTTTCCCTGTGTGGCGAAGAAGCTGTCCGATCTGGCAGTCAGTGAGCCATAGTTAAGAGACCGGGTTAGCGAACTAAAACCGACCCACCTCTCCGTTGGTAATCCCACCAACAGGCATGTCCTGGTTAACGGGCCAGGGATTATAATAGCATGCCGGTGGAGTTTGCTAAAGAAGTATTACACACCCCTTACTTTGAGCGTCATACTGTACGTATGGTTATAACATACTGGTAACTAAAACATACAGTACGTACGGTTATAACATACTGATAACTAAAACATACAGTACGTACGGTTATAACATACTGATAACTAAAACATACAGTACGTACGGTTATAACACACTGGTAACTAAAACATACAGTACGTACGGTTATAACATACTGATAACTAAAACATACAGTACGTACGGTTATAACATGCTGGCAGACATTAGCGTCATACAGTACGTACGGTTATAACATACTGGTAACTAAAACATACAGTACGTACGGTTATAACATACTGGTAACTAAAACATACAGTACGTACGATTATAACATGCTGGCAGACATTAGCGTCATACAGTACGTACAGTTATAACATACTGGTAACTAAAACATACAGTACGTACGATTATAACATACTGGCAGACATTAGCGTCATACAGTACCTATGGTTATAACATACTGGTAGCTAAAAGAAAACAGCTTTTACAGTTCTAACATAACTGGCAGTTGGTAACGGAGAGTATTATGTACGAGGTCACTTATATATAGCAGTTTAAGAGAATATTTTATAAACAGTGTCACTGACACATTTTAAGATACAGTATATGGCGGGTGTATTTATGTTGCGAAGATGATGGTGATGTATATCTGCTAGTGTTTTACCTTGGACTGCTATGTGACTCAGATGTAAGATATAACAGTATATTGGATGTTACTGTTACGATTGCTTGTTCCTAGACGAAGGGATATAATCCAGGGTATTTTAATATTTTGACCATTTGATTTAAAGCCCTTGGTATTTTTGTTGTACAAGAATTCAGTGAAAGGTCAGTTTTGACACGCTAAATTCTATAAGATGTTTGATTATTTTTATGAACATATCCTTGAATTATTTATAACAGAAAAGCAAAATTCGGAATGTCCAGGTAGTTTTCTTCCGCAGGTCATAAACAGGTAGAATCACGGGTTGAGTGATCCTTGGGATAGAAACTTCGGGAAGTTTTAGGAAATATATGCGAGGATATTTAAGGAGTGTGAGAGAAAGATTATTATTATTATTATTATTATTATTATGAGATTACAATGAGTTTGAATTAAGACTCGGCTGAGAATGTGTTAGGATCGTTATTAGGCACGGTTAGTTGAGAATGTGATTTTTCTAGCATATAGTGCACTGTGTTAGTGATTTTTGTCATGTAGCTGACTTATGCATAGAATGCTCCTTTTGGAAACAGTATGAGATTATTTCCTAGTATGATTTAAGTAAAGAGTCAGGTGAATTAAAGACTGTGAACTTAGTTCCTTTTGGGATTTTTGTAAAGACCTTTGGGCCTAGAGATTTTCTGTGATGGTTGTGTGAATTCTCTACTTATATTCTGATGCAGTAAGTGTTGCACTCTTTGCAGTACTTGCATTTTGTTTACTTGCTGTTTTCATATAGTGTGAGAGCTGGTTTCTCGCTTCCCATTTGGCAAACACGTTCTTGTCGGGAAGAGGACTAGCATGTTTCCATTTTTGACACATCATCACCCATCTTTTCCACAAGTTTATGTTTTCACCAGTTGTTATTTACTTCCCACTGTTCACTATGTGTGTTGTCCTTGTTAGTATATTTATATAGAAGAAGTTTCATGATAATAATACAAATCTTTATAAGTATTGCCGTGTCTGTAACTAGCAGTGACGATAATAATATACAGATACACGAAACATGTATAAATAGTGCACGTCTATGAAGACTTATTACTCCGCTCTCCAGCACAAAAATAATAAATAATGGAGAATAACAAAACTTGATTCGTTGTCCATGAGATAGCAAGTTTCTTACTTCTTACATATTAAGACCCTCCCGAAAATGTATTTTTGTCTATGTATATGTCCACGCGCTAATTGGTTAGGTCAATTACTTCTTCTCTTATACTGTGAATGTAATAGTTTAATTTTGCACTATTTTGATATGTTTGTATACTTGTAGTAAATCGAGTGAGAGGGAAGAATAAAAGATGGATAGATAAAGGGTAGACTGTAAGACAGGCCTGGGTGTTCAATTTTTTACCCTTTAAAAATATTCATTCATTCATCTTATATCCTTTCCGTGCCGTTAAAATTCACGTAGGACACTATGTGAGCAAAAAAACGGAGATGGTTGCCAACATTATCACTATTATGACACCATTTTACCTACAACCACCACCATTATTATGACACTATATGAGCTACGTCGAGGTAATTGTCAACACCACTGTAATTATGACACTGTTTTATGATACTTTTTAGCTACATCATTATAACACTATTTTAGCTGGATCCGCATGGTTGTTAAAAGCAAAGTCATTATTAGACTATTTTAGCGACGTTGAGGTGGTTCTAAACATCACAGTCATTGTAACACATTTTTCTAGCGACATCGAGCTGATTGTCACTACCACAGTCATTATGACACTATGCAGCTACACCAATATGGTTGTCAACACCAACTTCATTTTAATGCTATGTTAACCACATAGAGATGGTTGTCAAGATACCTTCATTATGACATGATGCCTACGTCTCCAAGTCCACTTCCCACGTTCTCTCTATTATAGTATATGCAATAAGCACTACCACATTACTGTTGGCTAGGGGTTACGCCCATGGTTTTGTTGTTTACTGTTTGTTTCTGTGCATTGAACGTCTGCATGAGTTGTTTCGAATTGGAGTAGCACGAGATTCCGGAACTGAACGTATTTTACGTCATATCTGTCCAAAATGCTATTTTAGAAGCTTTCCTTGTAAGTTTGGCCTTCCTATAATCTTCAAATGATGCAGAACATAATTAGGTGTTCTTCTAAAGCAGAGTTGTCCTCTGTCCGGCAAGGTCTTTTATACAGATTTCTATATTTCTCCCGTGTGATATATTGCGTTTAACAGTTTTGTGACTTTCTCAGCTCCGAAGACTTTCATCATTTCTGCAGTGATGTTATCATGTTCTGCTGCTTTACAAGTCTTCAGTTGTCTAGGTACATTTCTGTCTTCATCCATCATGATTGATGGGTCTTCTTTCTTTCCTGTAATTGTAATGTGATCGTCTCATACATCATAATAAGCGCTCAAGGCACATGGGGCTTCCCCAAGGGTTTTCCACAAATGCCTGTCATTTCCTTTTTACTGCTTTTGCTCTATTCCTCAACATCCTCTGTACTATACTCTTTTATTTAGAATGTTGCCCTTTTCTATGATTATCTTCCCTTCTTATCTGCCATACAGCTTGATCTTGAGATGTATTTCGGTTTAATTAGTTTCTTTATTTTCCAATGGACATTAGAACAGTTTGTAGTGTGCGATGTTTCTAACTCTCTGCATTTCTTATCTAGCCACATTTCCTTTGCTCCGTTACATTTTCTTATGACCTCTTTGTTGATCTTTTCATATTGCTCTTCGTTGTTTTTATTCTTTCTTTTATCCATTAAGTCCGGTATTTCATTTATCATCCAGCCCTTTTGTGCCTTCCTCTCTATTTTTGATAGTGTGTCTTGAGTTGCTTCTGTGATTGGTTCTTTGCTTCTTACCGTAAGTCCCATTTATCATTAGTATCCTTGAGTAGTCTTTCAAGGTCTGTTAGTGCGTCTTATCTGGTTTTCACTGCTTTGGCGAATTTTTCTCTTATCTCTTCTTGTTTCTTTAATGCTGTCATATCTCACGGAATGTCACGGGACTTTCGATTTTAATTTTTTTTTCAATATAACCTTTATCTGCTTATTAGGAATCTGTGGTCACTGTAGAAACCTATTCCTGACATTGTTTTAATCAGTGTTAATCGTTTCTGTTGATCATAATAATAATCGGTCTGGTTTTTTACATTCTCATCTGGGCTTACCCACGTGTATTACCTTCTGGGATATTGTTTGAACCACGTGTTCCCTATGATAAAGTAGTCTTCTTTGGCCCACTCCACTAATCTGTCTCCTCTTTAATTGCGCACTATAAGTCCAAAATTATCTACTCCTGGTTCTTCGCATTTGTTTACCACTTTTGCATTAAAGTCTCTCACTACAGTAATGACTTCTACAGATTTGCACTGATTTTTGGCTTTGTCTATATCATTGTAAAGTGATTAAAGTTCTTCATCCGTGCTTTCTGTTGTTGTAGCACACACTTGAATGATGTTAATATCAATAGATTTACCCTGTATCTTCACCAGCAGTACTCTCTCTGATATTACCCAATATTACTTTTGATATACAAATACTCGTTTTCATGTGGCAGGGAGCCGTGAAGGAGACATTTCATCGCGTATAGAAAACAGCTCTTTCGCGAAGACAACTGAAAGAAAAACGAAATGACACGAAATCATACGAAATGTGAGACAGTTCCAACTCGGAGACAGGGATAACAAATTAAGTTTCCACTGTATTTTGTTGCTGTTTTAAAAGTATATAGCAAATCTGCCAACCTGAAATCGCAGGGAGAGAGAAGAACTCCAATGAAAAATTCTTTCATTTGAAAGGAAAAAAAAACAAAAACCGGAACAAATACCTATCCCGAAAGCATTATTCGGAACAAAGAAGTTTTTTATTTAAAAGCCAGGACTGTCCCGGAAAATAGGAACGTCTGATAACAGTAATCATTACTTATATGGCCAGCTAAAGTTCTTTCATTCATTCCTCCCTTTTATAGTTGTTTTTCATTTATTTATAGCTTCTTGCCTTGATTCGTTGCTGCTGTATTTTTTTTTCTTTAATTCTTACTTATTGAGCATTGTCCTTTCTCTTGTACCGAGAAGTGTCGAAAGGAGATGCAGTTGTATAAACTAGGTAAAAAGTGGGAGCAGCTTATTTTAACGACTACAAAGTTGTGACGTTTCGGCGTGAGCCTTAATTATACAAAAACATACAGGACGAAGAAATAGAGAGAGGAGATAAAGTATAGATTCACATGAATACTATTTTAAAAAATTAAATAGAGTACTTAGCTGTAAATTGTAAGATGTGGCTTGTCAGGCGGTGTGTGTCAGGAATGGATTTAGTAGAACGTGGAGACTGTTTAAATGGAGACCTGTGATATGTCGTCGGTGGGTTGTAACTGGGGGTGGTGGATGGGGAACCGTGGAGGGGAGAGAGAGTGATACAATGTTGACCTAGTCAGGAGAAGATGAAATAGAGATTAGGGAAGAGGGGTTGCAAAGTGATGCTGTGAGGAGGTTTTGAACTATGTGTGACAAGTAAGAAGGGGGAGGAGCTTAGTGGAGAGGCACTATGATGATTTAAGAGAATGTTACGTGTAGCTGAACAACGAGTTTAACCCGTGTGGCTCCAGCGTTCCATAATTTTGAATGCAGTGGTTCTCAAGCGCCAGGCGGCTTGTGTCATCTGCGTGACATTGTTTGATGGTTGTTACCAGAAAAGTGGTTGGAGCCATTGAAATGATTTAGGACTGGTTTCGAAGAATGCTGGGCGATGTCGTACAGATGTTTTTGCATGGAGTCCCCTATTCTGAGCCAGTCTCACCAATATACGTTATCCTGCATATTTTGCAAACGATGACATATATCACATTGCGAGACTCGCATGTGAATCCCTCATGAAGAGAGGATAATTTTGGGAAAGGTGGTCGTTTTCGTTTCCAAGACTACAGGGCAAGTAACGCAGCGGGGGCGGTTACATTTTCTGCTGCCAACATATGTAAGGCTCCCCTTCAAGTGGCTGTGAACAAAGATGTCCTTAAGGTGTGGCTCACGTTTGTATGCCAAAGGGAGTGGATCAGAGAAAATGTCGTGAGTTAGGTTAGTGTCAGATGACGATAAAGAGTTTTCTTAACCATCTGACCATGCGGGTGGAAAGGCAGTACTAACTTAACTCTGTCAGATGGAGTTACAGGCTTGTTCCTGAATACTTCTTTGCGGCTCACTAGTTGGATACGGTTGAAAGATTCACGAAGGACCTTTTCTGGGTAGTGGCGATGACGGAAAAATTTTAATAACTTGTTGGACTAATCTATAAAGTCCAAATTATCCTGACATATGCGGCGAAGGCGGAGGAGTTGAGAGTATAGGATGGAGTTCTTACATGCTTTAGGATGGGAGGAAGTGTAAAGCAAATAGGTGTGGCTGTCGGTGGGGTTGTAAAATACAGAGGTGACAAGCCTGTTTGTGCCAATAGAAATTTTAATATCTAAAAAAGGTGACAGATTTTTCAGAAATTTCATAAGTGAATTTTATGTTATTATTGAGTGAGTTGGCGAATCATACTTTACTGCAGTGCTTCGTGTATAGCTGTATGCTTATACACTAATTATCATGTGTTACGGAGATGCAGTTGGCGTTTTTGAGTCAAATGGATGGCCTCAGTGACAGTAATGCCATAATTAGTGAGTGGCTTTCTGATACCATCTATCCATCTCTTGATCTGTGTCACGTAGCTTTTGGTTGAAGACACTGGCGGGAGGAAAGCTGTGCATGTTCATTCTCATAAAGTTAGTGAACCACTTGATTCTTTGCTTCTCTCTGTGACGTAGCCATGGTGTAGTTCCTACCATCTGTGTTATAGATTTAGGTTAGCCAGACCCGGTGACCTTTTCTGCTTTCCTAAGACATCTCATTTCACATTTTACATGTGGTTATTTTATTCTGTTTCTTAGTAAGCGCCCATGTCTGGTATTGGTAGCATAGCATTGGTTCATTCATTCATTTGCGTGTCCCTTGTGGAACTTTGCCTCCCTAACAGCTCCCCTGTGAAGTCTCTCGGTTTTGAGCAAGATGGCCTGCTGTTGATGCATCCATTTACAGGTCATCAACCCTGTCTGGCAGCCATCTTCGCCTTGGGCTTCCTCTCTTTTTTTCCCATTATGTACCCTTCCAAGACGGTTTTCTCTAGATTATCATGACGTTTAATAGCACTGGTATGAATATGACATTAATTAGTTTTCTCTTAGTTTCAAGCTGAGTGTTGGGGTGTGTAAGCAGCCGAAATAGCTGGTATGCAACAGCATTGGCTCTTTATGTTGTGACATCAGTTTCTTTATTAAGATTCTTTAACTCTTTAACTCAGAAACACTGGCAGGGTTGGTGGATCTTGCAGACCTAAGCAAATAAATGTTCAGAATGATTTTAGGCAAAATCTAAATAACAAGGGACGTAACACATTTCTAACCCAACCCATATTTTTTAAATTCTGGAGTCACTTTCTTCTAATTTCTTTCTACCAACATTTCTCATCTAAATTTATTCTGGTATAGTATGGAAATTAATTAGGCAGTTAAAGAGATAATTCCGGTTTTTGCTGCCTGATCAATTCATTGATCTTATGATAAGAAAAATCAGTTCAATTAATGTCGATTCTGAGAATGTGACAGCTCCAAAATATTAAGAAAAACCTGGAGTTGAAGTATATAAAACCGTGAGAAAGATGATGAAAATAAAAGTAATAATTAAACATCATGTATTGTACAGCTCAATATCAAAGCTGTAGGATGTATTTGCTTTGCTCGATATATTACTATGTTCTGTATATTCTTCATTTACTTCGTCTACTTCTTCTTCTTCTCCTCCTCCTCATTCTTCTTCTTCTTCTTCGTCTTCTTCTTTAATATGCCTGGAAGCTTTGCAGCCGGAAAAGATGAGACACATCATCGCGTCGGCTTGGGAGCGTGTCATGACAGCTTCTTTTTTTTAAGTCTTGAGAGCAGTTAATAAGCAGGAGGTATGCAATACTTCTTTAAATAACTCCACCTCTGTGGTACTATGGATATCCCTGCCTTGTAAGCCAAGCTAGGCATGTTGGGGGGGGGGGGGCACCAATGGAGAGGCGGGACAAGTCTTGGTCGGCTGTAGTTCACCAATTCTGACACTAGCAAGAAAAAAAAAACGGATCTTTGATTGCCAAACGGACATTGCCTTAGCCCACATTCAGTGAGTTACAAAGTACATTTTAGACTATCTTAGCCCACATTCAGTGAGTTACAAAGTACATTTTTAGACTATCTTACCCCACATTCAATGAGTTACAAAGTACATTTTTAGACTATCTTAGCCCACATTCAGTGAGTTACAAAGTATATTTTTAGACTATCTTACCCCACATTCAATGAGTTACAAAGTACAGTTTAGACTATCTTAGCCCACATTCAGTGAGTTACACAGTACGGTTTTAGACTATCTTAGCCCACATTCAGTGAGGTACAAAGTACAGTTTAGACTATCTTAGCCCACATTCAGTGAGGTACAAAGTACAGTTTTAGACTATCTTAGCCCACATTCAGTGAGTTACAGAGTACAGTTTTAGACTATCTTAGCCCACATTCAGTGAGTTACAAAGTACATTTTTAGACTATCTTACCCCACATTCAATGAGTTACAAAGTACAGTTTAGACTATCTTAGCCCACATTCAGTGAGTTACAAAGTACAGTTTTAGACTATCTTACCCCACATTCATGAGTTACAAAGTACAGTTTTAGACTATCTTAGCCCACATTCAGTGAGTTACAAAGTACGGTTTTAGACTATCTTAGCCCACATTCAGTGAGTTACAGAGTACAGTTTTAGACAATCTAGTCTAAGTGCCGCAAATAGTGTACTCGCCTGCGGACTAGAAGATTCTCGGTTCGATTCTCTCGCTAGTGTGGAATTCTTGTTGAACCTACAGAAACTGAAAGTCGACTCAGCCTCAGGAAATAGGTCCCCGGGGTTTCTATGGGAAAACAAAGGCAGCGAGGACAAGAACTGTCTTACAACACCGTGGCCTGGAAGTATGAAGGTACTAACATGTCGTAGTACAGTGTTGTTAGTTGACCGAACTCTTCGTTCACAAATGATGCCACTTCCGCTCGAGATTTTCAAGCGGTTTATTTTGTTTGCAAAACTTTGGCTGGTGCACAATTCACAGATCATACGTCATAGCTAACTACCAAAATGCGCAAATAAAACAAAACTCTCAATGTTCCTTATGCTCTCTGCTGGAACCATGGAACAAATCAGGTTTATTTATCTGTTGACCGCTATTCTAGGTGGACTATTATTTTGCGCGACTGAACTCCTTCTCTTCGTTTGTCCTGATTTTTCTCTATTTTTTCGTCTCCAAGTGCAGTCATTCGTTATCTAAAGATTTTATTTTTTTCAAAACTACTTGTTCGTGTTAGGTTTCTCGTACTAATCTTGTAACGTTTCTTTCTGGTTCCAGACTTCGTCGATTCTCTCACATAACACTTCGCACCTAAACAGCATGTAACGTTTCTTTCTGGTTCCAGACTTCGTCGATTCTCTCACATAACACTTCACACCTAATCGGCATGTAACGTTTCTTTCTGGTTCCATACTTCGTCGATTCTCTCACATAACACTTCGCACCTAAACAGCATGTAACGTTTCTTTCTGGTTCCAGACTTCGTCGATTCTCTCACATAACACTTCACACCTAATCGGCATGTAACGTTTCTTTCTGGTTCCAGACTTCGTCGATTCTCTCACATAACACTTCGCACCTAAACAGCATGTAACGTTTCTTTCTGGTTCCAGACTTCGTCGATTCTCTCACATAACACTTCACACCTAAACAGCATGTAACGTTTCTTTCTGGTTCCAGACTTCGTCGATTCTCTCACATAACACTTCACACCTAATCGGCATGTAACGTTTCTTTCTGGTTCCAGACTTCGTCGATTCTCTCACATAACACTTCGCACCTAAACAGCATGTAACGTTTCTTTCTGGTTCCAGACTTCGTCGATTCTCTCACATAACACTTCACACCTAAACAGCATGTAACGTTTCTTTCTGGTTCCAGACTTCGTCGATTCTCTCACATAACACTTCACACCTAATCGGCATGTAACGTTTCTTTCTGGTTCCAGACTTCGTCGATTCTCTCACATAACACTTCACACCTAATCGGCATATAACGTTTCTTTCTGGTTCCAGACTTCGTCGATTCTCTCACATAACACTTCACACCTAATCGGCATGTAATGTTTCTTTCTGGTTTCAGACTTCGTCGATTCTCTCACATAACACTTCACACCTAATCGGCATATAACGTTTCTTTCTGGTTCCAGACTTCGTCGATTCTCTCACATAACACTTCACACCTAATCGGCATGTAATGTTTCTTTCTGGGTCCAGACTTCGTCGATTCTCTCACATAACACTTCACACCTAATCGGCATGTAACGTTTCTTTCTGGTTTCAGACTTCATAGATTCCTCACATAACACTTCACACCTAAACAGCATGTACATACAAACATATTTTTTAAAATATAAATCCACTCAAACAATACGCACGTTCATTTACCTGTTCATATGTACACACATACATAAGTGCCTGCACGGATTATACTTGTAATAATACGAATACGTGAATACTCTTTATTTAACACATTCATAACAGACACACATACAAACATACTTGAAAAAAAAGAAGTATACACATACGTGTTATCATTTTAACATCAGATAATAAGAATAAAGTTTTCCCGTCGCAAATGTTTCTAAAATATTGTCAATATGATGTGCAGGGTAGCGTGGGTTGCCTTTCAGTTCTCAGATTACATTCTTTGACGATTTCTGTTATCCTTTATTTTGTCTGTTATCCTATCTTTTATCTGTTATCTCCTCTTATAACATGCTGTTAAACTGTCTGGTACTAATATATTCTCTTCGTCTTTGTATGATCTCTGTTTTCACTTACAAGTTGTCTATCTTTGGCGTCAAGCAAACTTGAGTTGTATTGTGCTTAATCATTGTGTTTGTGCGCGTCTAGTTTTTTTTTCAGTGCTTTTTTTCCCCAAGGTATTTTATTTCAATGAATCAATCAGGTGCCGTACCGTGTGGCGTAGGCGATCATTTCTCTCCACAATTCCCCGTCTTTAGACTTGATTCTGAGATCCGCCAGTGACTTTCTTCCAAGCCACACTGACAGCCCATCAAGTAACTTCTCTCTCTGTCTTCCTCTGTCTCTTCTTCCCTAAATTTTTCCAGTTGCCACAATGTGTTGCAATTTTCCTCTTCTCAGAAAATGTCCTACACATCTCGCTTGTCTGCCTCTGATCTTTGCTATAATTTGCCTTTTAACTCCAGCTTCTCTTAAGACTTCTTCATTGTTTTCCTTAGCTATCCATGGTACCTTCAACATCCTTCTTATGAACCACATTTCCATGGCCTCTATTTCTCGCTGTACTCTCTTATTCATGGACCATGCTTCACATCCATAAAACAGAATTGGCTCCATGTAACATTTAAGTACTCGGAATCTTGTTTCCATTGATATGGATGTATTGCATAAGATGTTTCTCATTTTCTGGAATGCTGACTTAGCATAAGCACGTATGCTTTTTATTTCGTTGTAACATTTCCCATCACCTGTTATAATCGTTCCTAAGTACTTGAATCGATCAACTTGTTTCAGTTTTGTGCCATCGATGGTAATGCCACATTTTGGTGACATTCTTTTCTTTGAGGTGACCATCACTTTATCCTTTTTTATTCAGGCTGAGACTTTTACTTTCACGAACCACGACGTCCATTAGAGGCTGTAGCTTGTCTTTTATTTATTTTATTTTTATTTATTTTCTGCTTTTAGTTTGCAGTTTTTTAACAAATCTGTTTCTGCATATTTTGCTATATATTTTGCTCTTGTAGTTCAGTTTCTTTCTGTTTATCATCACGAATTTTTGTTTCATTGTTTACTTCTTTTTGAACATTACACTCTGCTCGTCTTTCGGATCAAATCTGATGAAGATCTCATTATGCATCAGTACTTTGCATTTTGTTTTAGTGAAACATTGAATCTGTTTATGGCATTCCCTATGTTGGCAAGTTAAGTGTATCAACAAGTGTATACTAGGTTTGATGTCTCTTGCCTTTTGAAGGTTTTCTGCCACTTTCCTGTTTCTGTTTTAATAAAATACATTAGTTATTTTTGCTGAGACGGCCATGTTCTGTCACTTGTATTGGTTGTAGCGTATTTCAGGAGCTTTTTTTTTTTCAAACGTGGTTGCGGATCTTTACTTTTGTTTAAGCTTAATCATGGAAGCCTACTTTGATGTTGTTTTTGTAAAGTGTTGCCAGTCATTTCACCGTGAAAGTTGTTCTTAAAATATCATTCTTGATTCTATCTCGTTTTTCGAGAATCATCATCAACACCTTTACTTTCTACCCTGAATTTCCTGTGAAAAACTTCAAATACGATGTTAACATCGTGCAGCCGGAAATAACCTTTTTTTTTTGCTTTTTAATCACCTCTTTTCCTTAAATATATATAAAAAATATTAAGTACGAAATAGCAGTGATATATCAGTTTTCTTTCATAACCTTCCTGTAATACCGAGTGATATCTATACACTTTTCTCGTGAAGTTTATTTCAGTCTAAATGAATTAACATTGCAAAAATTCACGCAAACAAAATCTTTCCGTCAATATTTTTTCCATTGTTTGTATACATGGAATGTTATCAAGTTAAGAGTGTGGCTAGCGTAAGATGAGCGAGTGCTGAATGATACAAAGGATTACTGCCATATTCTGATTGAATGATACAAAGGATTACTGCCATATTCTGATTGAATGATACAAAGGATTACTGCCATACTCTGACGGCCTTTAAGTAAGCGCATTGGTGTTTCTGGAAAACCAAGAAAGAAAAAAAAGTACGAAACTAGGGTACCGGAATATTTGTGGTGCAGACTGTTCTGGAGAAAAAGATAAAATAAAAGATTTCAGAAAACAGTACCTTAACCAGGAGACTAACAGTTTCTTGTGGTTTTTGTTGGACCCTAAGTTAATGTGGATCTGGAGAGGACTGCGGGCTTTATCATGTCAACAGGGATGAGGATTTGAAGTGACCAAAAACCTCGAACACAGAAGAAGAAGAAGAAGACGTGTGGCTAAGTATTATAAGAACCCATGATCAGGCAACAGAATCCATGACCAGGCAGCAGAATCCATGATCAGACAGCAGCATCCATGATCAGACAGTAGAATCCATTATCAGGCAGCAGAACCCATTATCAGGCAGCAGAATCCATGATCAGGCAGCAGAATCCATTATCAGGCAGCAGAATCCATGATCAGACAGCAGAACCCATGATCAGACAGCAGAACCCATGATCAGGCAGCAGAACCCATTATCAGGCAGCGGAACCCATTATCAGGCAGCAGAACCCATTATCAGGCAGCAGAACCCATTATCAGGCAGCAAAACCCATTATCAGGAAGCAGAACCCATTATCAGGAAGCAGAACCCATTATCAGGCAGCAGAACCCATTATCAGGCAGCAAAACCCAGTATCTGGACGCTCAAACAAGGCAGCAATTAAATCTGTAGTAAAACAGACGTTTACTCTACATGTCAGTCTCATACAACAGCACACAAAATTCACGATTCTGGATATTTCAGACATCATTTTCCACAGAAAAATAAACATTTCTTGTATATTCAGAATCAAAGAACCACAGCAAAGCCACATGAATCTGTTGCATCGGTGAGCGTTAAATATATAGGCCTGCAACAACACCACAATAAAAAAAAAAAACTTTAAAAATTGTTGTGTCTCTGGGAATGTCTCATTTGTCAGATGTTGCTTGTATCTGTATATGTGGAGCCTGCTAAGCTTCAGTCACGCCTTCATCTGTACGTGCAAGGATCGAACGTCTTACTCATTTCTTCCATGGATCAAGGCATTTATTGTTTTCTCTGTACAAGTGGAAGACCTACAAAAAAAAAGACATTATTGATCCAATAGATGCTGCTTTTAATAAAACAATAAATAACAATCTGTTGCGTAAAGCAGGATTTGTTTTGGGCGTACAAGAAAAGGATAAGGTAAGACAGCAAAATACTTGTAATTAGAGAACAAAGGCGGAACATACTGACAGAGTTGGAGATACATGGAGCCAGATAAGTGGACGGCTGAGTGGTATGTGCTCTACAAGAAGTTTACATGAACAAATTTTAATGACGATAACTTACGAAAGAATAAAACACATTGGCTAGTGTAATACTGTCATATTGCCCTGTGACAGCTCTGATGATTGATTTGTTTTTCTTTTTACAGATTTATCAAAGCGCAGATTACTTACCTGTAACGAGCTGTAGCTTTACTTTCATCTGACTCGTGAGCTATGACATACTAATCAAAGTATTTATTACAACTTACCAGTCAACAGTCAACAGTCCTTGTCTTTCTTATTTTGTTCGGTTTCGTCGTGATAGTTTAAATGACATTTTGTGATTCATGAACAATTGTGAAATATCTTGTCATCATAATGGCAATTCTTTTGTACTTTATTGTGACCTCATAAGGTCACATTACTAATGCTTTTGTCACATTACTCATCAGTAATGTCAGTAATGTGACTAAAACGTTTTAAATATCTGTGACGTGCTCACTAAACAGACAAGACGTTTTAAATATCTGTGACGTGCTCACTAAATAGACAAGACGTTTCACATATCTGTGATGTGCCCACTAAACAGACAAGATATTTCACATATCCGTGATGTACCAACTAAACAGACAGGATGTTCCATATATCTGTGATGTGCCCACTAAACAGACAAGATATTTCACATATCTGTGATGTGCCCACTAAACAGACAAGATGCTTCGTATATCTGATATGCCCACTAAACAGACAAGATATTTCACATATCTGTGATGTGCCCATTAAACAGACAAGATGCTTCGTATATCTATGATATGCCCACTAAACAGACAAGACGTTTCATAAATAAGTGATGTGCTCATTAAACAGACAAGACCTTTCATATATCTGTGATGTGCCCATTAAACAGATAAGACGTTTCATATATCTGTGATGTGCCAACTAAACAGACAAGACCTTTCATATATCTGTGATGTGCCCATTAAACAGATAAGACGTTTCATATATCTGTGATGTGCCCATTAAACAGATAAGACCTTTCATATATCTCTGATATGCCCATTAAACAGACAAGACATTTCATATATATGTGATGTGCCCACTAAACAGACAAAACTTTTCATATATTTGAGATATGCTCACTAAACAGACAAGAAGTTTCACATAACTGTGATGTGCCCATTAAATAGACAAGACGTTTCATATATCTGTGATGTGCCCACTAAACAGACACGACGTTTTAAATATCTGTGATGTGCTCACTATATAGACAAGACGTTTCACATATCTGTGATGTGACCATTAAACAGACAAGACGTTTCATATATCTGTGATGTGCCCATTAAACAGACAAAATGTTTCATATATTTGTGATATGCTCACTAAACAGACACGATGTTTCATATGCCTGTGGTGTGCCCACTAAACAGTAAAGACGTTTCACATATCTCTGATGTGCCCACTAAACAGACAAGACGTTTCATAAATATGTGATGTTCTCACTAAACAGAAAAGACCTTTCATATATCTGTGATGTGCCCATTAAACAGATAAGACGTTTCATATATCTGTGATGTGCCAACTAAACAGACAAAACTTTTCATATATTTGTGATATGCTCACTAAACAGACAAGACCTTTCATATATCTGTGATGTGCTCACTAAAGAGAAAAAAACGTTTCATATATTTGTGATATGCTCACTAAACAGACAAGACGTTTCATAAATATGTGATGTGCTCACTAAACAGACAAGACGTTTCACATTTCTGTGATGTGCCCACTAAACAGTAAAGACGTTTCACATATCTGTGATGTGCCCACTAAACAGACAGGATGTTTAATGTATCTGTGATGTGCCCACTAAACAAACAGGATTTAATGTATCTGTGATGTGCCCACTAAACAGACAGGATGTATCACATATCTGTGATGTGCCCACTAAACAGACAGGATGTATCACATATCTGTGATGTGCCCACTAAACAAACAAGACGTTTCATATATCTGTGATGTGCCCATTAAACAGACAAGACGTTTCATATAATTGTGATATGCTCACTAAACAGACAAGACGTTTCGTATACTTGTGATATGCTCACTAAACCGACAAGACGTTTCATATATCTGTGATGTGCCCATTAAACAGACAAGACGTTTCATATACTTGTGATATGCTCACTAAACAGACAAGCCGTTTCGTATATCTGTGATGTGCCCATTAAACAGACAAGACGTTTCGTATATCTGTGATGTGCCCACTAAACAGACAAAATGTTTCATATATTTGTAATATGCTCACTAAACAGACACGATGTTTCATATGCCTGTGGTGTGCCCACTAAACAGTAAAGACGTTTCACATATCTCTGATGTGCCCACTAAACAGACAAGACGTTTCATAAATATGTGATGTTCTCACTAAACAGAAAAGACCTTTCATATATCTGTGATGTGCCCATTAAACAGATAAGACGTTTCATATATCTGTGATGTGCCAACTAAACAGACAAAACTTTTCATATATTTGTGATATGCTCACTAAACAGACAAGACCTTTCATATATCTGTGACGTGCTCACTAAAGAGAAAAAAACTTTTCATATATTTGTGATATGCTCACTAAACAGACAAGACGTTTCATAAATATGTGATGTGCCCACTAAACAGACAAGACGTTTCACATTTCTGTGATGTGCCCACTAAACAGTAAAGACGTTTCACATATCTGTGATGTGCCCACTAAACAGACAGGATGTTTAATGTATCTGTGATGTGCCCACTAAACAAACAGGATTTAATGTATCTGTGATGTGCCCACTAAACAGACAGGATGTATCACATATCTGTGATGTGCCCACTAAACAGACAGGATGTATCACATATCTGTGATGTGCCCACTAAACAAACAAGACGTTTCATATATCTGTGATGTGCCCACTAAACAGACAAGACGTTTCATATAATTGTGATATGCTCACTAAACAGACAAGACGTTTCGTATATCTGTGATGTGCCCATTAAACAGACAAGACGTTTCATATACTTGTGATATGCTCACTAAACAGACAAGACGTTTCGTATACTTGTGATATGCTCACTAAACAGACAAGACGTTTCATATATCTGTGATGTGCCCATTAAACAGACAAGACGTTTCATATACTTGTGATATGCTCACTAAACAGACAAGCCGTTTCGTATATCTGTGATGTGCCCATTAAACAGACAAGACGTTTCGTATATCTGTGATATGCTCACTAAACAGACAAGACCTTTCATATACTTGTGATATGCTCACTAAACAGACAAGACCTTTCATATACTTGTGATATGCTCACTAAACAGACAAGCCGTTTCGTATATCTGTGATGTGCCCGCTAACCAGACAAAACGTTTCATATACCTGTGATATGCTCACTAAACAGACAAGCCGTTTCGTATATCTTTGATGTGCCCATTAAACAGACAAGACGTTTCATATATCTGTGATGTGCCCACTAAACAGATAAGACGTTTCATATATCTGTGATGTGCCCATTAAACAGATAAGACGTTTCATATATCTGTGATGTGCCCACTAAACAGACAAAATGTTTCATATATTTGTAATATGCTCACCAAACAGACAAGATGTTTCATATACCTGTGGTGTGCCCACTAAACATACAAGACGTTTCACATATCTGTGATGTGCCCACTAAACAGACAAGACGTTCAACATATCAATGATGTGCCCACTAAACAGACAGGATGTATCACATATCTGAGCCTATTGTAAATATGATGCCGTGGAGATCACTAACATAGAGTTGTAGCTGAAGCATGTTTTTAAAATCACACTTACATCAGGACAAACATGGCAACAAAACTATAATGTGAAGAAAAGCTAAGTAATGGAGGACCGAAGCACAAAAACCAAGTTAAGATTATTCAATTCAAATGTGATATCCACCCTCATTTATGTATGGGAAAGCTGGAAATCAACTAAATAATTATTTTTAAAACTTGTCAAAACAAATGCCTAAGGAAAATACTTGGTATAAAGTGGAACGATTTCAAGAACAACACACAGATAAGACAGATGAGTAAACAACAACCTGTCTCATTGGTGATTAGAAAAAGAAGATGGACATATTTAGGCCATGTGATGAGAAGAAACAATCAGAGAATACCAAAACAAGCTATCAAGTGGAGCAGAACAGGCAGAAGAAAAGGAGTTCGATCACGTGAAACTCTAAAGAGGACATTGTTAAGATAAGTCAGTTTAGTGGGCATAGTTGATGAAGTTGAAAGACTCGACGAGAACAGGAAATCTTGGCACACAACTATGCGAGCCGTATGTGATGTTTAACGGCACGGGAAGGATTTTTTGACGACCTGAAAACAGAAATGCAAAGGAACGCATATATTTATACAAAGAAAACGTCAAGAAAAGACACAATGAGAAATATAAGTTCTACTTCTTCTATCTTCTTGGAACCCCGAGCTGGTGCTATTTGCAGCTGATGTGATGAAGATACTGAGATACTGCATCGTGTAGGATAGGGAGTGGGTTTACGGCAGCTATTTTTTCAGTCCCTGGAATGAGTTGCAATGAAAGGAGGCGTGCAGTACGTCCTAAGCAGGCTCCACTACCATTGGGACTACAACGATCCCTGTCCAGTTAGCCAGGCTGTCTGTTACGGAGGGAGGGATATCAACGGAGAAGTGGGACAGGATTGTGGTCAGTTCTAGTTCGCTAATCCTGACGCTAGCTATAGGTCGCTGACTGCCCAGACTGACCAGCCTGTTCGCCATCTGAATCATAAGATATAAGAAAACATGTAACAAATGATGGATAAAATTAACGAAACAAATACACCTACCAGGCACTTCTTGGGGGCTGATGAAAGTAACATCAAACATTTGTAGCATTGTAGTGCATGTGTCTATAAGGATAAGAAAGTAAAATATGATATAGATATGACATTAATATTACTGCGTAGAAACAATGTTGTACAAATATTATAGTCATATTAATGGAATAATCGATGTTCTTCTTGTGATGGCCTGTGGAGGGAGGGAGGCAGAAATAAGAACAGACTATTAAACCAAGTTTGTTTTCAACACAAGAAGCATAAAAAGAAAACGCCTGGGACTGGTCAACTCAGGGTGCGCAACTCTGAGCGAAATCGGTACCCACTGATCTAGTATATAATGGAGATGCAAGAGAATTTTAATCGGTCGGCATTTTGTACTTTGTGCATGTAGGAAGGTGCCAACGGATCGGAGGAGATCATCTTCTTGTTTAAGTACAAATGAGTATGATATTCGTCGATGGATATGTGTGTGTGTTTTAAGTCAGTTATTGTTTCTTATATTTTTGTGATGTGGACGCCTGCAAGCTGTGTTGTCGATTCCTCCTATCCAACCCGAGCCACTTAAGCATGGGTGTGATAGAAAAATATTACAGGAATAATTATAGTTCTGATATATATATATATATATATATATATATATATATATATATATATATATATATATATATTCTACGTAAGGCTTTTGATATTTGTTAATAAGCATATTTGAAGGTTAATATATGCACATAAATTTAAGTATCATTGAATTTTTTATATATGCATTTTTTGACATATATAGTTCTTGGCAAAGATTCTTTTTAGTTACAATCAAGCATTCAATAATTAAGGATAATAGTCTGAGGTTAAGTATGAGACGATTTGGTTTGTAGATCACACTAACCCCAAAATATGTAAGTATATCAGTTGATTTCAGTTATTCCATTGTTGGTAATTTCTGGAGGAATCAAAATATTGGAAGATAGGGACAAGAGGTTGATTGTGTTGTTAACAATATAAATTGATGATCTTTCGATGAAAAATTCCATTGCCTTTTGCTTTCTTTGTTGTAATGTGTTGATGTGTAATCTGTGCAATCATCAGTCAACTGTACCGTCAAAATTATAAACAATATATAGACACTAGAAATGCATTATTATTAACCAATACTAGAGAGGGATGCGGAGTGGGTTGGGCACAGGAAGATGAGATGATGGTAGCAGCATGTGCAGAGAATGCGGGGTTGTCTCGTGGTGCTGAAGAGTGACTGTTGGGCTATGATGACAAGATGGACAGAAGGATTAGGACTGGCGCCTTGTGACTTCTTCTAGAAGCTGCGGATTTTTACCTATCGTACAAAGTTATCAGCAAACCATCCTCTTTCGCCTACGGACAGGCCACTGCAGACTACTGAGCCACCAATATCGATTCAAAATGTCTCACACAGACGAGTGTCCATGTGGCAGTGG
This sequence comes from Achatina immaculata, assembly GCA_009760885.1. NCBI lineage: Eukaryota > Metazoa > Mollusca > Gastropoda > Stylommatophora > Achatinidae > Lissachatina > Lissachatina immaculata. Next base: position 11,132,922 of record CM019709.1, on the reverse strand, counting down.
ACATATCCTTCAAGAGTGTCCAAAGCATGCGGACCTGAGACGTGAGACATGCCAGAGGACACAAGCCTGGAGCAAAAGCTTTAGGAGCTCCTATCAGGATCTAGAGAGAACTGCGGGCTTTGCCATGTCGACAGGGATCATGAGCTGATGTGACCAACAACCTCGAGCGCAGAAGAAGATGACCTGTCGTCGCGTTCATTGCCTAACTCTAACCAGGGGAACTAAAGTGTGTAGCCTTTTATTCCTTCCCGCGCCTTAGCCCAGGCAGACACATCCTCCCACGCGCAGCCCAGGCAGACACATCCTCCCACGCGCACCGCTCTACCATAAAAACAATAAATAAAACAAAGATACAAAAGATTCAATGGATCGTTGCCAAGGGGATCAGACTTTACTATCACAAGGACAGGCATGACCCTGTTTTAGCCATAAACTCTTGATGTACACAGGTAACTATTGTCCGTAAAACCACTTGTGCAGAACTTCATAAACATAGCTATTTTCTCCTCCTAATATGGAAATTCCTTCCTCGATAACATAGGTTATATCCTCCTTAAAACAGAATTATCTTCTCTTTAAAAACAACGGTTATCTCCTCCTCGAAACTAAAAAAAAAACATACAGGACAGGTATCCGCAGGCTACCCTATGCAGGATATGTCCTGAAAGTTGGAAATAAATAAATCAACGGCCTTAGATTCCGTTAAATAAATCTTACATCTTAATACATTAATACTCTTCAGAACTAGACAGACTTTACATCTGATAAATTTAGTTAAATGATACACGTACCTGAAACAAAACAGAAAATACCCTAATCTCGGCAACACGAGGTCCCTACTTTCACGTAGAAAAACCTACGTCGCCATATCTGATAAATGAAAATATCAAAATAATGGGTCCTCTAACTTCCTATATAAATCACTACATTATTATCTAAGGTTGAAGTACTGTAAATATTGTCCTGTATTGCATTTTGAATATTAAATTTTATATCATACTAGAAATAAGTCATGTTACATTCTACGTTAATCAGAGCAGATCAGATACTGTTATGCCAATAATTGTAGGCAGTCATCCTTCTCAATCTCGCTCGATCCCTCGTGTCTTGAATCGAGTCGATCGCTGTTTTCCTACCAAACCAAGCATTCAGACCATCCAGCCATTTCTGTCTCCTCCGCCCTTTCTGCCTTTTTTCCTGTCATAATAAATTTCTCGAAACCTTCATGTTTGCTGATGTGTCCGAAAAACTATGATTGTCTTTTTCTTATGTACGGCACATTTCTGAGATATTCCTTTGCTGCTATAATGCTTCTCCATTTGTCTTTCTGGCTACATTAATTCTATCATGGTAATATTGTACCATCTCCCCATGGAGGTTGGCTGGTCCTCCAGCTTGTTCTGTCTTTTGTTTTCAGTCTACCCGGCAAAGCTCAGTTCAGATCATCTTTATTTTTTTGTGCTGTCCACGAGTCTATATCCTTGTCAACCTCTTGCCCTGTTTTCTTCTACTTTTCCCTCTAGTATGGTTTTCATTATTGTTCTGTGCTTCGTGATATGACCTAGATATTTATTGTACCTGTCCAGTTCTCATTATTTCTCTTCTCCGTTTCAACTGATCTAGTACTTTATGCTTGTCTTCTTTTCTGTCCACGAAATTCGTCCTATTTTAAAGTGGCTTCATTTTATTTTCCATTTTACTCTTTAATGTTCATTGCTTCAACAGCCAGGTCTTGTAGGGAAGGGGGTGCAGCCAGTTCACTGCTTCGGGATCTGGGGGATTTTCCTTATATTAGGGGAGGGCTTGAAGAACTTCAGGAGGCCATGGTGGATAGGAACAGATAAGCGGGGAGGGGGGGTGGGAGGGGAAAAGGGGGGGGGGTTGCATCGGCTCACATAATTTCTCACTAAGCTTTGTTTAGACCACAGTCGTGTGTACTATATAAAACATTTGATAACTCTCATGGTGTTGTGTGTAATATATAAAGGATGTCTTGTTCAGGTGTGTTTTAGTTCGGGTGTCAAAGTACATGTTCAAGTAAGCTATTAGTTCAGATATCAAAACTCTTGTTCAAATAAGCTTGTTCAGATATCAAGGCTCTTGTTCAGGTGTGTTATTAGTTCAGGTGTCAAAGCCGTCTAGAATAATATGATGATCTTGGCAATATGCTGATATTTAATATAATCAAACAGCAAGTATTGCTGAAAAAACACAAACAAACAAACAAAATTAGTAGGTGTAATCCAAACATCGTTCTCGCACGTGCTACGAAGTCCGTACACCGTGCTGAGATCCCAGTGCTGGTATTACCGTGCTGAGTTCCCAGTGCTGGTATTACCGTGCTGATATCCCAGTGCTGGTATTACCGTACTGAATTCCCAGTGCTGATATTATGATGCTGATATCCCAGTGCTGGTATTACCGTGCTGATATCCCAGTGCTGGTATTACCGTGCTGGGATCGGAACACCTGTAGTCTTGTCATGAGTGCAGTGATGATAACTTGCTAACAATTACATTCAAATATCACATGTAACAGAATATTTCTCTCATATCTTTCACTGTCACAGAATTTAACACAGGACTGAACATTTGACAGAACGTAACAGGAAACTGAACATTTGACAGAACGTAACAGGAAACTGAACATTTGACAGAACGTAACAGGAACCTGAACATCTGACAGAACGTAACAGGAACCTGAACATTTGACAGAACGTAACAGGAACCTGAACATTTGACAGAACGTAAAAGGAAACTGAACGTCTGACAGAACGTAACAGGAGACTGAACATTTGACAGAATTTAACACGAGACTGAACATTTGACAGAATTTAAAAGCAGACTAAACATTTGACAGAATTTAAAAGGAGACTGAACATTTGACAAAACACGAGAATGAACATTTGATAGAATTTAACAAGAGAATCTGGTGAAATATGCCTAAACCGGCACACACCAGGGGTGGAACTCGATGGCTAGACATGTCATGCCACCTCCGCTCTAGAGGTCGGTAACGCCTGATAAACACCCATACTGGTGAATTTTGCCTAAACCGGCTCATACCAGGGGTGAATCTTGAAGGCTATGAATGTCACAGTACCTCTGCCCTAGAGGTCGGTCCCGTCCCAAACACGCCCATACTGGGAAATGCCTAAACCGGCTCAACCCAGGGGTAGAAGTCACTAGTGGCGAGGATTCGTCCTCCTGGACAAAAGCTCCATCCTGGTCACAACTAGGAAGGGTAGCGGCCACGACCGCAAAATGCTGAAGTCGGAGACACCGGACCAGGGAAGTCTAGATAGGCAACCACCTCTCACCCGGCGGGGATGTCTGCGTATCCTAATCACGCTGAGGTTTTCCGGTGAGAAAGTCCAACCCTGGACTGGATGGGCAACCACCTCTCACCCGGCGGTGATACACGGGTATCTCAAAACACGTCGAGGTTTTCCGGTGAGAAAGTCCAACTCTGGCCTGGGTGGGCTAACGCCTCTCACCCAGCGGGGATGCACTGATATTCCAAACACGTCGAGGTCTTCCGGTGAGAAAGTCCAACCCTAGACCAAACTGGGGCAATGAAAAGGACTGTGTCACGCAATCCCTCTTCCGAGACCCACCAAGAATACAGGCTAAGCACTGTGATACTCTGAACCCCTTGTGGTCCTTTCGTGGAACTCGTGTGGTCTATTTTGGACCACACAGGGGACCACGGGACCTAACGAGGACCATAGGCGTGAATACACTAGGTTCACAGTGCGGTTTTTGGTGGTAGAAGTGAACGAAGAAGAAGAAGAACAACAAGAGAATGAACATTTGACAGAACTTAACAGGAGACTGAACATTTGACAAAACTTAACAGAAGACTGAACATTTGACAAAACTTAACACGAGACTGGAACATTTCACAAAACTTAACACGAGACTGAACATTTGACAAAACACGAGACTGAACATTTGACAAAACTTAACATGAGACTGAACATTTGACAAAACTTAACACGAGACTGAACATTTGACAAAACTTAACATGAGACTGAACATTTGACAAAACACGAGACTGAACATTTGACAAAACACGAGACTGAACATTTGATAAAACACGAGACTGAACATTTGACAAACTTAACATGAGTCTGAACATCTGACAAAACACGAGACTGAACATTTGACAAAACTTAACACGAGACTGAACATTTGACAAAGCTTAACACGAGATTGAGCATCTGACAAAGCACGAGACTGAACATTTGACAGAACCTAACACGAGACTGAACATCTGACAAAACACGAGACTGAACATTTGACAAAACTTAACACGAGACTGAACATTTGACAAAACACGAGACTGAACACTTGACAAAACTTAACACGAGACTGAACATCTGACAAAATACGAGACTGAACATTTGACAAAACGTACCACGAGACTGAACATCTGACAAAACACAAGACTGAACATTTGACAAAACTTAACATGAGACTGAACATTTGACAAAACTTTAACACGAGACTGAACATTTGACAAAACACGAGACTGAACACTTGACAAAACGTAACACGAGACTGAACATTTGACAAAACTTAACATAAGACTGAACATTTGACAAAACCCGAGACTGAACATTTGACAAAACTTAACATGAGACTGAATATATGACAAAACTTAATATGAGACTGAACATTTGACAAAACTTAACATGTGACTGAACATTTGACAAAACACGATACTGAACATGTGACAAAACACGAGACTGAACATTTGACAAAACACGAGACTGAACATTTGACATAACCCACCCGTCGCGGCCCAGGACAACATTGGTTTGGTTGGGTTTCTTTGGTGCCCGAATCACGGCGTAGCGATAGGCTGTAACACAAAATACGAGCATAAAACAGTTTCTTGCATCATCATTGTTTACACTCAGACAAAACATACAATACCTCACTTCTCACTAAAGATGCTATAATCAGTCATCATCATCTTGTGCCCTAGCAGATTTTCTGCCAGCTGTCTAGCTGCTGTTGTACACCTACACAAATTATTTCAACCCGTGGTTTATCATACCGTACCGATGACGCTCGTTTCTTCTTTTGCCGAGGCATTCTCCCCCGTTTTGATTTTCACATATTTTTCTACATTCTTCTACATTTTGTTTACACTCTTTGATTTCTTCTTCCATTTTCAGCGGTTTCTGTATTTCTGTCTCCATCTTCTTTTATGCTGATGAAATACATCTTATTTTGAAATTTTGTACGCTCACATTTCATGGTATCACCTTTTCGTTGAATCACCTTGTTTAGTGTTTGTTTATTATTTGTTTAGTGTTTGTTTAGTGTTTGTTTCTGTGTCATGGTGCACCGGTGGCTGGACATAAGAAATGACAGTTCAATGCTCTGCTCGTTCATGATTTCTCTGTCATTTATAATCCAGTGTTTGCTTCTGGTACACAGTCTCAGTTATCATTTGTCTCATGTCCAAGACATTTTACCAACATCCTGTTATTCTGCCGGAAGTTTTTTCCCCTTCTCTTTACAGCTGTCTTTGCTCTGTCATGTTAAATACTGTAACTAGCTCACTGGTTGTGATAACTGCATTGTCATACTACTACAATCCAATTTGCTTCCCATGATGATGAAGATGACTATGATGATGATGATGATGTCTGAAGTCATTGCTTACGGCTGCTTCTCTTTCTCATTTTAAGATTTTTAAATATTTTAGTCTGAGTGACCTCCCTGACTTCGTGCAGTGGACCTTAAGAAGAATGCTTCAGCAATTTACCAGAAGAACAGCCTGTTGCGAATAGAACAGCACAGAACTTTCAACAAAGTATCTACATATTCACCTGAATGCTGGAATTATAATAGACAAGGGTTTCCTTTCTGTTAAGGCTAGGCGGACTGCTATTCTGGAACCTGTTTGCAGAAAAATTTTCTGAGACTCTCAGTCTGCTCTCCAGGCCCTTGAAAACTGGATACCAGCACCTGATCACATTACAGCTGACATACTCAGTGCAGTAAACCAAATCGCCTCCTACGGCATCAAGACCACCCTACAGTGGATACCAGGGCACATAGATATCAGAAGAAATGAACTTACTGACAGACTGGCAAAGAGTGGAGCCACCATGCTAAGGCTCCACATCCCCACCAACATGAGAACAGCTAAACACATTATACAGAACAACAACAAGCTGCAGTGGATGGACAACTGGGCCAGTAATCCAACTGGAAGATCCCTATATACACACCTGCCAAAGCCTAACCCCGGAGACCACATCAGCAACTTATGTCGTAGAGACCAATGCACAATTTTCAGGCTGAGAACAGGGCACATTACCCTCAGTAAGCACTTACACAGAGTGACCGCTGACCACACACCGTACTGCATGCACTGTAACAGACACGAAGAAGAAACTGTTAAACACCATCTGCTGGACTGCAGAGCACTGAAGGACCTTCGGAAGAACCTGATAACACCAAACTCCTCAATCACCGACGTTCTGTATGGAGATGTAGAACAGCTGTATGTTTCATTATCCACACTAATTTCATTATTCACAAGGGAAAAAGAGCTAAAACTCGTAAACCCGGGGATTGGAAAAGATAAAGTCTGCAGAAAAAAGTCTGAACTTGAGTGGTTGATAAATGCCCCTAACTTCCATTGTCTTGTATGTGTGTGAAAAGGGCTTTTTCTCGCCCTGTGTGTGTGTGTGCGTGTGTGTTTTCCACCACTTTTACTCATAGAAAATCACTTACCGTATTTATGGACATAAGGGCCCTCATGTAAATCATATAGTTCGTCAAGAGAACCCCTGCGTTTGTTTCTGATATGACGGCAGAAAGCGGCCGTGACGCCTAGAACAACGGCCGCTCCTAGAACGCTTGCCAGAACACCCCAGTTCTCGCCTTGGAAAGGCCAAGACTCGGCTGTGAATAAGAAAAAGTTTCAAGAGTCAAAGTTATGTTACTGGAAAAACTTACACGAAACTTGCGTGCAAAACTCGACATTTTGCCATCAGTTTAAACTGTTTCGAAATACAACTTTTGCTGTGGTAGCGCTCTGCGTTACCGTTTTAAACCGAGACTTCTGTACAAGAACTACACTGTATGAGACCGACACTTCTGTAAGAGAACTACACTGTATGAGACCGACACTTCTGTACAAGAACTACACTGTATGAGACCGACACTTCTGTACAAGAACTACACTGTATGAGACCGACACTTCTGTACAAGAACTACACTGTATGAGACCGACACTTCTGTACAAGAACTACACTGTATGAGACCGACACTTCTGTAAGAGAACTACACTGTATGAGACCGACACTTCTGTAAGAGAACTACACTGTATGAGACCGACACTTCTGTAAGAGAACTACACTGTATGAGACCGACACTTCTGTACAAGAACTACACTGTATGAGACCGACACTTCTGTAAGAGAACTACACTGTATGAGACCGACACTTCTGTAAGAGAACTACAATGTATGAGACCGACACTTCTGTACAAGAACTACACTGTATGAGACCGACACTTCTGTAAGAGAACTACACTGTATGAGACCGACACTTCTGTAAGAGAACTACACTGTATGAGACCGACACTTCTGTAAGAGAACTACACTGTATGAGACCGACACTTCTGTAAGAGAACTACACTGTATGAGACCGACACTTCTGTAAGAGAACTACACTGTATGAGACCGACACTTCTGTAAGAGAACTACACTGTATGAGGCCGACACTTCTGTAAGAGAACTACACTGTATGAGACCGACACTTCTGTAAGAGAACTACACTGTATGAGACCGACACTTCTGTAAGAGAACTACACTGTATGAGACCGACACTTCTGTAAGAGAACTACACTGTATGAGACCGACACTTCTGTAAGAGAACTACACTGTATGAGGCCGACACTTCTGTAAGAGAACTACACTGTATGAGACCGACACTTCTGTAAGAGAACTACACTGTATGAGACCGACACTTCTGTAAGAGAACTACACTGTATGAGACCGACACCTTTGTACGAGAACTACACCGTATGAGACAGTTTAAATAGTTCCACTCTTTTTGAGTGGATACAAGTCTGCTCCTGTCAATACAGCAGAAATCCTTTTTTTGTTTTTGGCAATAACGGATTAGTTGCAAAATCTATCCTTATTATAGCAATATGATTTGTTATATTTATTTTTAAATCGACAACAGTCGCAACTACATTTGCAGACAAGTAAAAATATAAAAATAGCAGACATAGATTTGACACGGTAGAAACTCGCGGACATTTCTTTAGTTATGAAAAATGAAACAAAAAAAATGACATCCAACGAATGGAAAAGTTGGTAAAAAAACAATTAATTATCTTTTATGAGACAACAAAATGATTTTTGTTAACAAACCTGCATAATATCAAAACGCATGTGTCATTGCCTAATAGTCTTACCTCGAGACATGAAACTGTCGTTTTTATTAGCAGAAAAAAATGTTGGTAATTCTTACATTCGCAACGGGCAGTATCGTTATTAGATTCATCGCTGTAATCGAAGCAGTTGTCTATGGCGTCACAGATAAGTGATTTAGCAATACAGGCTCCAGTATCACACCTGAACCCACTGCACGCCACATTTGGTTTTGAAGCTGTGGAAAATGGTTTGTGTAACTATATTTAGTAACAAAACAAAGTCACGTGATACTAATCTAGTACAGTTTCCGAGATGAAAGAAGGATTGTTGTTGATTAAGTTTATTTCATTTTCGTAGTTGGACTGGAGTTATTGACAGAAGAAAATGGGATGACGAGTACCTGATGCCTTGAAGCGAGATCTTCCTGTGGCGTTTTGTCATACAGGAATGTAACTAACCTATCACCTTAACTATTGTGGAAGTAAACCTAGGACAAATCCGGGACCGACTTTATAATTCTGTGAGGCTTTCAAATTTGTTTTGAAAATAACTCTACCAGGAAGTCTGGGATGTTATTTTTCTGCACTTTTTAGCAGCTTCAATATCGTACACTACAAGTTCTCAAATGAGGAACTTTTTCTTCTTTTTCGTACGCATTGTCTGTCTATATCTGCAGTCCTGTCTCTTGGTTAAATTTCAGTGTTTTTTGTAATTCATTTATGGAACCGTAAAGTTTATCTTCTTTGATGGTTTCACTGGGCCAGTAATTACTTCTCTGTGTCTCGTAGTTGGTGCAGTTTTGGAGGATATGTTCCACAGTTTGGGGCACCTGGGCACATGTACAAAGAGTAGTAGTACTCTTAAAATTTGTATACATATGACTTCGGAGTCGGCTGTGTCCTGTTCGGAAACGGAAAATGGTGGCTTGTTCCTTTCCATTTAGCATTTGATAGTCATCATGTGGCTTCCTGTAGGTTTTTATCATGCTTTTCTTCTGATTATAGGTGATTGGTATGTCTGGTTGCTCCGTTTCAGTGCCCTCTTTGGCCATACGGTGGGCGTTCTCATTGCCCGGTATCCCACAGTGGGAGAGAATCCACTACAAAGTGACTGTGTTGTGAGCCAGTTTTTTACAAGGCATCCTTACGATCTCGTAGTTTGTTGCACTAACGAGCTTCCAGTGCTGATCTTGCATCTGTGAGAATTACTACGGGGCATGTATCAATTCTGGAGTCTGATAGTTTTTCAACTGCAGCAATAATTGCCCTAGCTTCTGCATCATAGTTGTTGCAGCATTTTCCAGTGGGTATTGAAAAATTGCCAGTGGTGTTGTTTAGATATTCAATATGTGCTCCTGCCCCTCCATTCTTTATGGCATTGTGTGCAGATCCATCTGCATATACACGTATCCAGGTGTCACATGGATATTTGTCATCTAGAACACTAAGTGTAGCTGTTGATCCTACAGGACTGCTTTGCATCTCACCATTCTGCACACCTTTCACTTTAGTCTGTATAGTTATTTGTGTACAATCTGCTTATTTCCATGGTGTATGCTCTGGTACAGATGATAATGGAATGACTACAGTTGGAAGGTCAGGTATTAGCTTACGCATACGCTTGGCCTGATGAATGAAGCTGTCTTAGTGCCAAGTTATTGAATCTCTCCTTCAGGGGATGGCTTACAGAGCTAAGGAATTTCTATCCCATGGTCATGACCTTTGTGTCTCTACTTTCCTTTAGCGCTTGAACACCAACTATTTTCTGCATTTCTACTACTGGTGTGGACCTCATGGCACCTGTGATAATCCGTAGTGACTGATTTTGTACCTTGTCTCGATTATGCAGCGTAGTGTTTGATGCTGTACACCAAGCTTTTGAGCCATATTCTAAATGTGGTAGAATACTTTGCTGATATACATTCTTGAGGATTCTTTCATTAGCTCTTCATGTGGTTCCACTCTATTTTCTTAACATGGTTAGTTTTCTTTTGGTTTTTGCTTCTGCACTGCTGATGTGTTGCTTCCAGATCATTTTGAGGCAAGAGTCACTCCTAAGTAAGTGGGTTGATTGTCCATCCTTAAGGATATTTCATTTACAAAGATCTTACCTGCTTTCTGTTTAGATGAGAGAGTGGTACTTGATTTCTCTGTGTTGATTCGTTCGTCCATGATGTCAAGATGTCTGCTGCTCTTTGGAATCTCTGTGTAGTAACTGTCGCGTATTCATGTGTACACCACATGACCAGATCATCTGCATACAGTGCCGCTTTGATTCCATAGGGAAGTTCCTTGACAAAGTCATTAATGAATACCAGGAATAGTGTAGGTGACAGGACTTCTCCTTGTGGTACACCGTGTCGCAGCAGTAATTTCTGGCTTTTGTGTCCATCCATTATTACTCTAGCTCTTCTGTTATGTAAATTAGACTTCATCCAGCTGTACAGTCTTCCATTCACATTGCAGTTTCTTAGTTTCCACAGCAGACCTTTTTTCCATACTTTATCAAAGGCTTTCTTCGGGTCTATAAATGGTGCTAGTACAAGGTTTTTCTCTTGGAATGTGTCATCAATCTCTTGAGAGAGATAAGCCACTTGATCTTCTGTACTGTAATACTGCCTAAATCCTGCTTGTTGTGGAACAAGAAGGTGTTCATTTTCTAGGTACCATTTTAGCCTCAGGTCAATGATGCGTTCCATCGTTTTGCTTAGGCAGCTAGTGAGACTGACTGGCCTGTAGCTGGAGGTCATATCACTGTTTTTTCCTGGCTTTAGCAGTGGTACCATGCTAGTTTCCTTCCAGATTTGAGGTAACTTACCTGTGCTCCAGCACATATTGAAAATATCCAACAGCTTTCCCATTGCTGCCATTCCTAGGTTCTTGATCAGTTCATTGGACACTCCATCTGGTCCTGGTGATTTCCTTGGTTAGAGTTTACTGACTGCTAAGTCTAACTCGCTGCGTGTGACTGGTGCATCCACGACATCCACTTTTCTGACTTGTTCCTCTTCTTTCTGTGGGTCAATGCGCACCGTACACTCTTTCTCTGGATGGATATTAATTTTGCAGTCCTGTGCAAACATACGAGCAAAGTGATCTGCTACCTGTAAGAGTTTTTCCATCCTCTGTAATTGTAATCTTTGTACTTCTTCCAGTACTCTCATCGTTTAACTGTTTGATTAGTTTCCAGTTTCCTTCCATCCTTTTCAAAGTTTAGGGACTCTGTTTTCTCTCTACAACTTTCCTGTCTGGCTTGCAGCTTGGCTCTCTGAAATCTGACCGTAGCATGTTGGTAATTGTTGTGGTGCTCTTGGCACGGTGCATTTTCTGCTTGCTTTTGAGCTTTTTCTACGCCATCATGGAATTTTCCCATCTCACTAGACCACTATTGGTTTATAGTCCCTACGAGCTCCTCTGGGAATGATTTCACGGGCTTCCTTCACTATGCCATTAATATCCTTACCTTCTATGGACAGATGTCCCACTAGGATACCTGTACGATATCTGTACATTGTCTAGTTTGCTTTTTTATCGTTCCATCTGGGGAGAGGGCTACTGGTGTTAAGGAGTTCATTGTCTATTGTCAGGAAGACTGGTCAATATTCGCTACCTCCAAGTTATTTTTCAACTTCGCGTGTAATATTCCACTTCAGGTCTGGAGAGTGGATTGCCAGATCTGGTGCTGAGGTTGTATGCCAAACCCTTGAGTAAAATGTTGGGGGATCCATTGGCTGCTTGATCAGCAGAAGTCCATTATCATCCTGACAGCTCTCAACTTCCTCTCCTCTCTTGTCTATGTGGTCATAGCCCCAGCTCTGGGAATGGCTGTTAAAATCTCCACAGACCATCAGTCTCACTTTATGTGGGATTGTTTCCAGAGCAAGTGAGCGGTCATTAGGACAGTAGGAAAGAAGTGATGGAAATCTGTATTACTGTGGTTTAGATGGATCACCTGGTGTTCGGCTCCTTCCATGTACACTCCCACCTGACATGCACTGATGTTATTCTTAACAAGTGTGAGTACTCCTCCTTTTCTTCTGTCCTGTCGGTCTGATCTAAAACACTGGTAGCCTCTGATTTTAAAGGCGGCATCTTTGGTTAGATGTGTCTCCCGTATGCAGCATATACTTACCTGCTCTGCAAAGAGTATGTTCTCTAGTTCCACCTTTTTGCTATAGCCATCTCTAACACTGCTGACACTCTCAGCGTTCCATTGCATTATTTTAAGTTCTTGCTTTTTGGCAGTTTTCTGCTGTTTTTTTTTTTTTTTGTTTTGTTGCCAGTAGCTCTACTCTCATGTTTCCTGGCTCCACAAGACGAACTGAGAGGACCTCCAGTAGCATTGGGTGGACCCTTTCGAAGCAGGGGGCCCGGCATTGCACTTACCTGGTTAGTCTTCACTGGGCGAGCACCATGTTTGAAAACTGCAGATAGAGCCATTTCATTAGCGATGATGCTTGTACCCTGATTTTTGCGATGCGCCTCTTGTCTGGGTACCTCCGACTTGCGCACCTTTCCTTGCTAGGGCAGACTGTGGTCTTGCTCGGACTGCCATGAAGACAGTGATGTAGGCTGGCCTGGCCAAAACTTTGTTTTCTAGCCTCTGGTGGCTGTACTTAAGTCCCTTCTCCACGTCAGATCCAGCGTTGCCAGACGGCTTTGAGACAGTTCTACAAAGACACTCTGACTATGGGATGAGGAATCCGATGAGTGCCTCAACGATATCCATTCCCCGCCACCTATAATCTGCTGGCTCTGTTTTGTTTCCATCATTCTAATAGCCATTGTTGTAAAGACCCATAGGCTTGTCACTTCCTGGATTCATTGGTTTCACACCAGATTTTCCTCACCCCTGCCGGCGATCTCCGTGTCCCCATCCATCCACGAACCTGACATTTTACACAAATAACAATTACAATTAGTGTTTATTGCTACTTGTTTCTGGGCTACAGAAGTAGGTCAGAGGTTTTAAGCAAACAGATCTGTGTTCCCTGTCTTACAAACACTATGTTAAGATAAGTGCGTTCTTAACACAGTTGTTCCTAGGGGGAAATGAGGAACAAAGTCACTTTCAGGTATGAATGGTCAATCGCATAGTTAAAAAAAAGTTTTTCTCCAGTTTTCACTGTAGACGTGTAAGGGAAATAAAACAGCGACGCTTATTTTTTTTGTCTCTTATCTCCCTTGCGTTGTGTCGTTAACGAGATGTGGTAACTATTGAGAGGCTTCGGTCGCAAGTGAAGAAAACCTCGTTCTAGCGTGAATATTTCTGAGTGGATACTGCTTGGTTGGTCAGAGTATATCTGGATCTGGAGCGGGTCGGATGTCAAGTTCTGTTCTTGTGAAAATGTGAATATCCAATGGAATTCTGCAGAATATGTCTCGTCTTGATGTTGCTGGAAATGTTAGAGTGAACGCGTGAAAGGACAGTCAAGAGGCAGGTACTATCTCGCCGCCAGTCATCATCTTGTTGTCTTCATCTTCAGCATCGTCATCAACAAGTTCATACAATAAATATCCTGTCAAGCTTGGTTATTTGACTCGTTAAGTGTCAACAATAAGGGTTAAAAGAACCTGATCTAATCTGAAATCGGTGTTTAACACATTCAGAGAAAATTCAGAGAAGAGAAACTACACAGAGACAGTGATAAGAGATAAAGCAAAATATATCATAGGGCTTTATCACCAGACAAAGATAACACAGAATGCTGTAAGTAAGTATGTTGTTTACCGTAAAAAAGCTCTCAGATTTCCGGTTCAACAGATATCGTTGACAGGTCAGAGTCAACACTAAGAAAAGTAGCCCCGGTTCCTTTCTTTAAGGTTAGCAACACAAATATTAACATTCTGTCACATACAGCTTGTCAAGGTTAGCAACACAAATATTAACATTCTGTCACATACAGCTTGTCAAGGTTAGCAACACAAATATTAACATTCTGTCACATACAGCTTGTCAAGGTTAGCAACACAAATATTAACATTCTGTCACATACAGCTTGTCAAGGTTAGCAACACAAATATTAACATTCTGTCACATACAGCTTGTCAAAGTTAGCAACACAAATATTAACATTCTGTCACATACAGCTTGTCAAAGTTAGCAACACAAATATTAACATTCTGTCACATACAGCTTGTCAAGGTTAGCAATACGGATATTAACATTCTGTCACATACAACTTGTAAAAGAGAATTTTCTAGACACACCTGACGACCTTTTCTGAACGAATGAAAAATAAAAACCGCGCTCAGAGCTGTAGTCCAAGACCTTCACCCATCAATATTCACTTATACACAATAATCAGAAAAAAATGTTCAAAGACCTTCACCCATCAATATTCACTGACACACAATAAGCAGAAAAAAAATGTTCAAAGACCTTCACCCATCAATATTTACTGACACACAAGAAGCAAAAAAAAAATGTTCAAAGACCTTCACCCATCAATATTCACTGACACACAAGAAGCAAAAAAAAAATGTTCAAAGACTTTCACCCATCAATATTCACTGATACACAATAATCAGAAAAAAATGTTCAAAGACTTTCACCCATCAATATTCACTGATATACAATAATCAGAAAAAAATGTTCAAAGACCTTCACCCATCAATATTCACTGACACACAAGAAGCAAAAAAAAATGTTCAAAGACTTTCACCCATCAATATTCACTGACACACAATAAGCAGAAAAAAAAGTTCCATAATAAAGAAATACAGTTGGTGAAAGAGCCACGTTGTGTCGAATTTCTTGGTCTAGGTGAACTAACTTCTAGATTAAAAAGTCGGTCACTGGGCTCTTCCTAGTATCTGTAGACGACTGATTCAGTTTACAACAGCAACTTTACTATAACTTCATGATCACCAAATAATGTTTCTTATAAAGGAGTCAAAGATGGCCATACTTGAAATCTTAATTCAATACACATAAAACAATCTTGTAACAAATCTATATTTTTCTTATAAAAGTGGCAGTAAATGGTAACGTGATACCATTCATGTTAGACTTTGATGTTTAGAAAGTTGCAGTCATTATCAGTGAAAATCTTGAAACAAGAAGGTCTAGAAAGTTGCAGTCATTATCAGTGAAAATCTTTAAAAAAGCAGGTCACTTCTGACAATCAGGGAAATGACAAGTATGTACTTTCTCATACTTTATCCAGGAGTACAGCCATTTCGGAATCTAACATCCTCAGAAGAAGTTCCCAAGCTTGAGAAAACAGTGAAATTGTGTTTCACTCATACGTCAGAGAAATATTTTACAAACAAACAAACTGATATTTCGTTATATCAAGATTAAAAAAAAATAATGAATGCCTTGTTCATTATTATCTGTCAAGTATTCACGAATATTCCGTCATCTGGCGTATGAAAACGAACACTCATTCCTACATTAACGCGGAAACTCGTGTAGTTTTAAATATCTGTTATTCTGTAATAAATAAAACAACTGAATATCCCGGAATAATTTCTTAGATCGGTCAGGTTTATAAGCTATTGTTAAATATATATATATATATATATATATATATATATATATATATGTGTATATATATTAGTGAATATTTTGATTCATGAAAACTAGTTTGCATGTATATTTCACTTTGCGAGAAATAGCTTGACTTGAGATATCTGGAGTAAGGAAAATAAGAAGCTGTTAACATAAGAAAAGAAACAGCTACTCACAGACTTTCCTGGCTGTTACGATGATGTTGAAGCTGTAGTCCGTGGAATTGTAGTGCCTGAGTCTGACCGTCATCGTGGACGAGTTGATGTAGACAATGCCCGGATCTGAGCTAGCACAGCCAATATTCAGCTTTACATGAAGTGAAATTGAGACATTATTGCTAGCAATACTTTCATCATAAATATAGCAATGTTATTATAAATAGTAAGATTACTCTACTTTCCGTGTGACAACACATATTAAGTGTTAGGGAAGTGTTGAAGGCGCTGACTAAACCAAAAGCAGACAAACTACTGATAAGCTGAAATAAGCATCATTAGCTTCGGCGTATAGTGATAGTATTCATTCATTCATTTGCATGTTCACTGCGGAACTTTGCCTCCTTAACAACATTCCTGTAGTCCTCTCGGTTGTGAGCAAGATAGCCTGCTGCTGATGCATCCATTTGCAGATCATCAGCGATGTCTTGCAGCCATCTTCGCCTTCGTCTTCCTCTCTTTCTTTTTCCCTTCCAAGACGGTCTTCTCTAGATTATCATGACGTTTAATGTGTCCAAAATGTTTAAGTTTTCTTTGTTTAATCCTCTTTACTAGCCAGCCTTCTTCGATATTAAGTTCTTGTAGTATAGATATATTTGTTCGTTTTGTGTCCATTATATTTGAAGAATTCTTCTGTAGCATTTACAATCAAAGGCATTTATGTGTTTCTCAGCTGTTTTGTTAAGTGTCCAGGCATATGTTGCGATGGGAAAGATGCATGCCCTTAAAAATCTTATTTTTGTAGTTTTATCTATTCCTCTCCACAGATTCTTTAGTTGTTTTACTTTCTGAAGAGCGAAAGATGTCCTCCTTTTATTTTCCCTCATTGTACATCCATTATTAGTTATCTAAGATATTCAAAACTCTCCACTTCTTCCAATTTTTCCTCACTGATACATACTTCAGCTGTCTTATTTGTTTTGTCAGTTGTCAACAATTTAGTTTTCTTCGCATTAAGATAGAGGTTTTGCTCTTCGCTGTTCTTACGGACTGATATAATTAGTCTTTCTATTCGTTTTTGTGTTGTAGGCAGTAATACTGTGTCATCAGCATATCTAATCTCTGGTATTTCATAACCTCCAAGTCTTATGGCATCGTAATGTTATGGCATCGTGATGGTAACTTACTGATAAATAAAAGGAATTAAAGCAGAAATTTTCCATAGTTGCTAGCCCCGGATACTAGTGAAAGTGACTTTGACACGAACAAGAGAGGGAAATATTCTTCGTAAGTTTTGGAGTTGTTGCCCTCGTTACCAAGAACGCGGGGGGGGGGGGGGGGGGGGTTGAATGAGGCAAATTAAGTAAGCATTTCAAGAGTTGTCTTTCTTCACTCTTTTTTTTTTAAAATCCGGCTGAGAGATAACGCTGTTTCTCCTATAACCACTTTTCGTGCTTGCCTTACAAACATCGAAATTCCTTGTTTTTGGAACTTGCTGTAGGAGATAAGGCCGGAGAAGATCATGACGTACTAGAAGAATAGCAGCAATACGTTTGTGAAGACATGAAATCCACTACAATCACAGGCGCGATCAAACCCAGTAAAAGGGTCAGTTACAGTAATAAATAAATAGTATCATATTTAATGTTGATCGTATTTTTAACAGCTGCTGTAAAACCGACGGATCAACAGTGAAAACAGTAATGGCTGAACTCATAACAATATGTAGAATATAAACTGCAGCAATTGTGGTAGTGTCAACGTTAAGAAAATTGTAATCATAACAATAATCATAGTAAAATTAGAAACGTACTAACAACTGCAGTAATACTAACTCTGTCAGCAGAAGTTTATTAAGCTTTTCAAAATACACTCTTGATACTGTTGTTTGTATACGCTATACATGTGGAAATATCTATATGTTTGTGCACTAATTCTCTACTAGCGTATAGTTCATATATATAGTTCAAATATATAGTTCAAGCATATAGTTCAATTAACAAGCATAAAATCCTGTGATGAGGTTGAAGTACTCGCAGAAGACAGGAAAAATTGGCGAACTACTTTACGAGCCCTATGTGACGTTTAACGGCGCGGGAAGGATATAAGATAAGATATAAGATATAGTTCATTAATTTTCTCTGCTTTCCTAACAAGACACGTGTCAGACAGACATTAATACTGAATGAATGAAGCAGATTTTCAAAGGGTGAAGAACTAGAAACGCAGGTTCGTCGGACATTCAGCTTTCACTCTTAGGTAGTCATTCAACAGCAGTTTAGTACTAATTTATATATAATAAAAGAAGAAGCTGTTGCTTTTATACATAAAAGTGTACTTATACTAATAAATATGAAATTAACAGCTTTTATGCAAAACCTCTTCCCCGCACCCTCAACAACATAATATATAAAGAAAAAATACAGTATCTATTATTCAAACGTTACTTACGGTCGAAGTGATAAGCAGATTCACTTCTATAAGCAAATTAATTCAGCTAATCTGTAAAAACGTGGGAACTGGTAGGATATAAGTTTATACGGAACGCATAAACGTGTTAAAAAATTCAAATATTCTAAAAGTATGGAAGTTAAACAACGGAATATCGCTTATGAGTTTTAGATGAGTTGAAGAGGTAATCCAGAGGTGAGAAGCAGAGTAATAGCTGAATCCTAGATTTTGGGACAAAAGCAGCTGTTGGCTCTGTGTTCAGTGAGATATGAGCAGGCAGGATTCTGTTAACTGAAATGCTTTTGTTGACTATAAATCTAAGTTTGAGAGGTAGAATTCTAAAATGTCTGTGCAGGATGCATGTAACAAATACGACTTTCCGCTGGTCTGCGAATGAGTAAAGGCTTTTCGTTTTCACAAACAGTAAAAATTCCAGCAATCTAAGAATGTTTGTGTGTATGACATACATTATGTTTTCCTTGTGTCTTTGTCCATTAAGTGCTTAATTTTTGGCTGACTGGTAAACGTTCTGCGCTGTAAGCTTTATTCATAGTTTCTTGTTGTTCTGCTGTGACGCCTACATTTGTATGTTCACTAATATTCTATTTGTCAAGTTCCTGTAATTTTATGTTCACTAATATTCTATTTGTCAAGTTTCTGTAATTTTATACTCACTAATATTCTATTTGTCAAGTTCTTTAATGTTGTGCTCACTAATATTCTATTTGCCAAGCTCCTGTAATTTTATGTTCACTAATATTCTATTTGTCAAGTTCTTGTAAAAACCTGTAGTATTGCTTGCTTGTTTTTTTTCTGGTGCGTTTTGCAATCTGTTTCTCTTTGACATGAACATGGATTTTGTTTTTATTTTATTTTGTCTGTGTTTATCAACACGCCGGTGTTGCTGTTACACTTAATTAGAGTATTTATTTCTTTTTAAAATTTTGATTCACTGTCCATGAGATATGATCACTGACGAAAACTAAGCGGTCGATGGCAAAAAACAGATGAAGTTTGGTTAAGAAGAAAGTAAAAATCGATGATATAGTACTAAATTTAGCACAGGACATAGAAATGAGGCAGGTGACAATCTAATGGCTTTTTGCATGGAAAATAAACTAATGATTGCTAACACACTTTTTAAACAACATCCAAGAAGACTTTACACATGGACATCACCTGATGGGAAAACCAAGAATCAAATAGATTACATTTTAGTGCAAAGAAGGTGGAGATCAAGTATAACATCAGCAAAATCTTTACCAGGTGCTGATTGTGACACAGACCATGAGTTATTAATAGCAGACATGAAGATAAAGATAAAAAAGATAGTTACGGGATCAAGACCACTCCGCTTTGATCTTACAAATATACCAGAACAATACGGTATAGAAGTGAAGAACCGTTTCGAAATCCTGATGGCTGTTTAGGAGGAGATGACGCCAGATGAACTGGCTACGTAGGCCAGAGATATCTTAATAACAACAGCTAAAGACATGGTTCCAGTAAAGAAAACAAAATAGATGGATTACAGCAGGCACACTAGAACAGATTAAAAAAAACGTAGAGAAATGAAGACGCAATGGAAAGTGACAAACAACAACAAAGAGGAATATAAATCTTTAACAAAAGAAGTACGAAGAATTATAAGAAAAGACACAAAAAAAACATTACATACAAGATTTTTGTGAGAGAATAGAAGGACACTATAAGTGTGGAAGAGATAGTGAAATGTTTAAAGAAATGAAGACATTGAAAAGAAATGTCACACATAAGCTAAATGTAATTTGTGATGAGATGGGGAATACCTTAACAGAGACAGAAAATTCTAGAAAGACGGAAGGAATATTGCAGATGAATGTATGAAACAACTGACTGTGAAAGCAGAAATCAACCGTGTGAATTATTATTGGTGGAGAAAGAACCTGAACCGACAATAGAAGAAGTTTTATGGGCAATAAAGAATCTGAAAAATGGTAAATCACCAGGATGTGATGAGATAACAGCTGAACTTATTAAAGCAGGTGAAAGGAATGTGCAACAATCTATCATGCACTATGTAAAAAGATATACCATTCAGGTATTTGGTCAAAAGAATGGAAAAGAACTGTAATAATACCACTGCCAAAAAAGGGTAACCTGAAATTATGCACAAATTACAGAACTGTTGCCCTGATTAGTCATGCCAGTAAAGTTCTGTTAAAATCATAATGGGTAGACTTCGTAAGAAAATAGAAGAAGACATCAATATGGTCTAAGCTGGTTTCAGGCAAGGAAGAGGATCAAGAGATCATATATTCAATATAAGATTAATAATAGAGAAATGCAGAGAATTTAATCTGAATCTATATTTATCTTTTTGGGTAGACCAAAAGAGACATGGAGAAGAACAACAGAAAGGATGTTGAGCAATAGAGGGCTCACCTGGGCAAGAGCAGAAAAAAAGGCGAAGGACAGGCATTTGTGGAAAACCCTTGCGGAAGCCCCATGTGCCCTGGGCACTTAAGGTTCAGAGAGAGATATTTATCTTTTATAGACTACTCAAAGGCATTTGATTGTGTACAACACCAGAAACTTTGGGAAATAATGGAAAACATGAGATTTCCAACACATTTGATACAATTAACATCACTGCTGTATCTAGACCAACAGGCAGCAGTAAGAATTATTGGTGAAACAACAACTTGGTTTGACATAAAACACGGGGTGCGTCAGGGGTGCATATTGTCGTCTTACTTATTTAACTTGTATACTGAAAATATAATGAGGAATGTTAGAGAAGATGTAGACAAAGAATATTACGATGCCACAAGAATTGGAGGTTATGAAATACCAGAGATCAGATATGCTGATGACACAGTATTACTGTCCACAACACAAAAAGGAATGGAAAAACTAATTACGTCAGTCCGTATGAACAGCGAAGAGCAAATGCGAAGAAAACTAAATTGATGGCTACTGACAAAACAAACAAGGCAGCTGAAATATGTATTAATGAGGAAAAATTGGATGACGTGGAGAGTTATGAATATCTTGGATCACTACTAACTAATAATGGAGATACAATGAGGGAAATTAAAAGGAGGACATCTATCGCTCTTCAGAAAGTAAAACAACTAAAGAAGCTGTGGAGAGGAACAGACAGAACTACAAAAAATAAGTTTTTTTAAGGGTATGCATCTTTCCCATCGCAATATATGCTTGTGAGACCTGGACACTTAACAAAACAGCTGAGAAACACATAAATGTCTTTAAATGTAAATGCTATAGAAGAGTTCTTCAAATATCATGGACACAAAAAAAGAAAAAATATATCCATACTACAAGAACTTAATATTGAAGAAGGTCGGCTAGTAAAGAGGATTAAACAAAGAAAATTTAAACATTTTTTACACATTAAACGCCATGATAATCTAGAGAAGACCGTCTTGGAAGGGTACATAATGGGAAAAAGAAAGAGAGGAAGACGAAGGCGAAGATGGCTACAAGACATCGTTGATGATCTGCAAATGGATGCATCAGCAGCAGGCTATCTTGCTCACAACCGAGAGGCCTACATGAGTGCTGTTAGGGAGGCAAAGTTCCGCAAGGGACATGCAAATCAATGAATGAATGTAATTTATAAATTTCAAACTTTTAAATAGGAATTTATGATCAGTCACATCGAACGCTGTCTTAAAATCAGCAAAGACAGCACTAAACATTTTATCATCATTTCTATAAGTAAGTAAAAAGTAAAGGTAACCCTGTCATGCCTTAGAGGCACATAGGGATATGGTGTTAGTGCCCATATTTTTTTTTACCTGTCAGCACACTAGAGGGTGATATGGTCAGTATCACGCCTGGCTGCCTTTTTCCTTCCCCAACTCCAGAAGAAGTCGGGTACCCATTTCTACAGCTGGGTGACTGGGGTGCCGCCGCCCGGATTCGAACCCCCGACCTTCGCCATGAGAGACCAGTGCACTAACCACTTCGCCACTCAGACACCCATTTCTATAAGTAGTTCTGACATTTTAGCCAAAATTATGTAGCAGGAATGTTTGGGCCTAAAACCTGATTGAATTAGCAAACATTTTTAATTAGCTATATTGAGTATGTGTTGATGGAATAGAAAGATTGTAAAACGAACCAAATTTAACACATTTTTTTGCAGTTTTAAAAGCTCAAGGAAGTAACTTTTCCAAATGGTCTGATAGTAAATATATGTTTAGTGTAACTGTAATGAATTGTTTAGTGTAAGTATCGTTTTACTTCTGCCGAACAGTCGTTCTTCAAATATAAAATATGTACAAACTACAGACAGACAGACAGACAGATAGACAGACAGACAGACAGACAGACAGACAGGCAGACAGACAGACAGGCAGCCAGATAGATAGATAGATAGATAGATAGATAGATAGATAGATAGATAGATAGATAGATAGATAGATAGATATATAGATTTTATCTTCGTGTCTAGACTGTTTAAATATATCCACCAAGATTAAGCTGTCAATCACGGCATCCGATATCAAGCTCACAATCACGAGATGTGTCTCGTTACTTCCAAACGGATCTGGTAGTATCACACAAATTATATGTCATCCGCCTCAGGAAGAAACTGGAGATAACTCGCTGACAATATTTGAACCACGCTCTGAAGGGAGATAACTTGCGAACAATTATTTCAACAAGTATATTCACTCCCTGATGCGTTGCTTGATGTAAACAAAAGTGTGACCATTTGGATCTTCTAAAGAATGTCATAAACATAAGACAAAGACCCTTTCTAGCATTATTTCTTATCCATGAAATCCGAAATTTCAGTGATTATGGTTTATACTTACAATATCACAATACTTACAATATCACAATACTTACAATATCATAATACTTACAATAAACTTTTATTAATGGTAAGAATAAATTATGTGTCAGAGAACTTCAAGTATGTTGTTATTTGTCAAAAATATTTCAGCTTGGGTAGTCTTTCTTCAGTTTTTTTTTTCTTTTCGGTTTTCACTTTCCCAGCTCAGTCTGTCTTTCTAGAAAAATCTTCACTAGATATTGTTATCTGTTTCTGGGCAGTTGATTTTATTTGTTTTATGCTTGATTTAGCTTCATATATGTACTAAGTTTCATATAGCGAGTTCAAGTTGAGATTCTGAAGAAAGAAAATGTAGTTAAGTATGCATATTATATCATTTTAATAATGTTTATGAAATTAATAATGCACAAAGCGAAGGATATTTTGAATGAAAACAATTAACAGAAATGAAAACATGAAATTCGGAAAGCTGAAATAATACATCACGAGATCTCATACTGAAAATGTGCCAGAAGATGTTTACACTTCTTCTTGTAAATAATCACAGCTTGAAAACACTTTGACACTCCCAAAACGCACATTTACCATTCTACAGAAAGCTTTTAAAGAACTTTCTTGAACTGCTTTACAGATTGGCAAGTGTAAGTCATACAATGCTGAGGAGACCAGTAAAGTCATAAACATGGAACTAATCGAAATGATTAAACGATTTGTAAACTGCTACCAAGAGAAAAAAAAAGTAAGTACAGAACTGACTTTCTTTCAGCATTCTGAAAGTTTCATTAATTTACAGTTCCCACCTTAACCTGTTCATCTTTATAAGTAACATGGTCTTCAGTAGCAAAGTATTTTTTTTTCCTTGGCTGTTTGTCTTCATGTTATCCCTTTCTTTAACTTGTCTGTCGTCAGTTGGGTCGACAGTTGGGTCAACATTTGGGTCGTCAGTTGGGTCGTCAGTTGGGTCGTCAGTTGGGTCGACAATTGGGTTAGCAGTTGGGTCTGCAATTGGGTCGCCAGCTTGTGCAAGGAAGATTTAAAAGGACAAGCATGGACTGAAATTTCTGGGAGGACCTACCTGGAAAAGAACTGAGTCATGAACTCGGGCAGCATGAACTGAATACCCTACATCAGACAAAATCAAAGAGAATGTGAACAGATAAGGTCAGGAACATGTAACGCAAAATTCATCTTCTTTCAAGGACACATCTCCTCATAGTCAGAAATGACTGAAAGAAGTTGAGGGACTGTTTAAACTTTCACCTATGACAGCGAATGGACAGAAGATAAATGACGGACTAATATTTCGTTTTCAAAGTGTCAAACTGTTACAGACTAAAAAGTTATGACGAACTAGGAGTATACAGAGACAGCGTCTAAATAGAAGGACATTTTCTGATTGCGACACGCAAACACTGTACCCGTTCACCGCCGTCTAAATATGAAAACACGAACCAGTTTTCGGTACATTCTACTCCCAGCTGGCCTTCAACAGATACTGAAAAACAGAAACTGATCTTAAAACAGTTCACGGAATGCACTGTTGTCTGCTGTCACTTTCTGATTCGCTTAAACCACGAGATCTGAATCTTGAGGAAATATTTTGAGATCTCATCTCGTGTTTAAAAGAGAACATATACTGTTAAAAAAAAAGAAATGCAACACTACTGTAGTTGTCATGGACACTAAATTTCAAACTTGTATCACAATTTTATTTTACGGAATTAATGTTTCAATCTTGGCATGAAGAAACTTTAAGACTTTAACAATAAAACGATGTTCATTAAATTTGGTTTAGACTTTTATTCTTTGCGACTGAGGCCTCCGTTTCAATAAGGTGTATGGCCTCCTCTGGCCTATATCAGAGAACGGCATCTCTTTGACATGGATTCGATTAGCCGTTGGATCTGTTGTTGTGGGATGGCTGTCCACTCTTCCTGCAGTGCAAGAGACAACTGTTGGAGATTGATTGGCGCCACGTCTCTCTGGCGGGCTTGTCTGTTGAGTTCATCCCACAAGTGTTCTCTTGGGTTCATGTCTGATGACATGGATGACTACAGGATGGTCTGGACGCTGTTGTCAGCGAGGAACAGGGTGGCTAGTTGTGCCACATGAGGTCGAGCGTTATCCTGCTGAAAAATCGACCCTGGTGCAGCCAGAAGTGGAAGGACGTGAGGACGAAGAATTTCAGCGACGTATCGTTGGGTATTCAGGCGTTCTTAAATTTGCACCAGGTCACTTCTTCCCATGAAGTTGATCGTCCCCACACCAGTACACTTCCACCACCATGTGGAGGAGCCTCATCCACGCAGTTCTGGGCGTAGAGCTCATGGACTCTGAGATAAACTCTTCTCCCTCTATCATGTGGCTGGAGCAGAAAGAGTGATTCATCACTAAACTAAACCCTTCTCCAATCATTCGCAACGGTCCATTGACGATGCTGATTCGCCCACTGCAGTCAGTTCTGGAGATGCCGGTCCGTAAGAACATGACTTCTGTAGGGTCTTCTAGCCCAAAGACCAGCGTCGTACAGCCGGTTCCTGGCCGTTTGATCTGAAATTCGACGAGTTGCTGTCACTGACTGGACTGTTGAAGACGCAGATGTAAATCGATTCCTGACGTGCCGCAGCCGTACGAAGCGGTCTTCGACAGAAGTTGTGACTATGGGTCTTCCACTGCGCGACCGGTCTGCATCTGAGCCAGTTTCTTAAAATCGTCTTCAAATGCAACTAATGGTGCTTCTAACCATATTAAATTGTCTGCCCACTACATTTTGTAACTGTCCAGTCTGTAAACGTCCAATGATGATGAGTTGTTGCTCTGCAGTGAGATGAGCCATACTTGCGCACTGAATTTTCAAATAAACTGATTCGAGGAGCATCAATCTTTTATAGGCTTTCAATAACATGGACAGTGAGATTTGTGTTCAGTAAGTTTCATGGGATTCTCGTGAACCTGTCATGAGTTACTATCAAAAATGCTGTTTTGACTAATGTCGCTTTTCTGTGCTCATGAATCATCTTTTCATTCATTCATTTGCGTGTCCCTTGCGGAACTTTGCCTCCCTAGCGGCTCTCCTGTAGGCCTCTCAGTTGTAGGCAAGATGCCCTGCTGCTGATGCATCCATTTGCAGATCATCAACGATGTCTTGCAGCCATCTTCACCTTGGCCTTCCTCTCTTTATTTTCCCCATTATGTACCCATCCAAGACGGTTTTCTCTAGATTATCATGACGTTTAATGTGTCCAAAATATTTAAGTTTTCTCTCTTTAATCCTCTGCTGAGTACAATTCAGGTCAGCACGTGAAGTTGATGTCCAAGTGAACGTTTCAGGCAATTTGCCCTTGCCTGATCAGCAAACTTCAGTTTAAATCGCAACATCGTATTTGTTGCGTTTTTTTTTTAACCGGATATTTTGTTATGTCAGAAACTGAAGGTTTTTTCATGTCACTGGTAAACAAGTCTCCATCTTTTTTTTTGCGTTTCGAACAGCTTCGAGATTATGTACTTCCACAACTTCCGTGCTCTCTAGCATTTTGTTTTTACTCACATGAATTGTGGATTGTTATGATTGTTCCACAATTCCTGGACATCGTGGTGCGTGAAAGTAAAAATAAAGATCTCAGCCTCAACAAAAATAAAACTGAAGTGATGGTCGTCTCAAAGAAAAGAATACCACCAAAATGTAGCATTACCATAGATGGCACAAATCTGAAACAAGTTGATAGATTCAAGTACTTAGGAAAGATTATAACAACTGATGGGAAATGTCGCAATGAAATAAAAAGCAGACGTGCTAAGGTCAAGTCAGCATTCCAGACAATGAGACACATCTTGAGTTCATATCAATAGAAACAAGATTCCGAGTACTTAAATGTTACATAGAGGTAATTTTGTTTTATGGGTTTGAAGCATGGTCTATGAATAAGAGAGTACAGCGAGAAATGGAGCCCATGGAAATCTGGTTTATAAGAAGGTACCAAGGACAGCCAAGAAAACTAATGAAGAAGTCTTAAGAGAGGCTGCAGTTAAAAAGCAAATTATAGCAAAGATCAGAGGCAGACAAGCAAGATTTGCAGGGGGAAGAGGAAAATTGAACACACTGTGGCAAGTGGAAAAATTGAGAGAAGAAGAGACAGAGGAAGACGGAGAGAAAAGTTACTTCTGGGCTGTCAGTGTGGCTAGGAGGAAAGTCACCTGCGGATCTCCTAATCAACGCAAAAGACAGGGAATTGTGGAGAGAAATGATCGCCTACGCCACACGGCACTTAGAACTAGAACACACAGGAATCCGCTTGTTCAATTTTTAGTTACTCACTCTACAAGTTTCGCTTCAGTCTTAACACCAATTTCAAAAACACACACACACATAATTTATTCCCAGAATTAACTTTGAATGACCTTGAGCGGGTGATAATTTCCTTGACTTAGAATATTTATTTGTTAACTCACACACAATATTGTTGCCATGGAGAGAAAGTGACATTTCTGTGCTTCTGTTTATAATGAACAATCATTTCGTCTCTTTTCTTTCACTCAACAGACATACATATATATGCATATAAATATAGAAGCACACATATAAATGCATATAAACACACACGCATGATAGAATTACAGAATTAGAAAGAAAAAGAATTCTGAAGAAAAGGCAAATGGCGAGAAGAGAAAACAAGATGTAATCTGACAAAACTGGAGGTCAAGATGTTGTCTATGGCCAGAGCAACTTTTTTTCTAAGTTATTTCCAAACTGCTCTCTATTCAAAGAGTTCTTGTGAAACTGAAAGGCGGGCAACATGATAGAGAGAGGAGTACAGCAAAAAGCAAGAATAGAGTAACAAGAGGCGGAAGAACAAACTAGAGAGAGGAGGAAGAATAGAGTAAAGAGTGGAGGAAGAACAGAGAGGAAGAAAACCAGAGTAGAGAGAAGCGGAAGCGGAAAGGCAGAGGAGACAGAAATGGAAGAATCGCAAGAACAGAGGAGAGAGAAATAGAATAACTGAGTAGAGAGAAGACGAAGGACAGAGGAGACAGAAATGGAAGAATCGGAAGAAGAGAGGAGAGAGAAATCGAATAACTGAGTAGAGAGAAGACGAAGGACAGAGGAGACAGAAATGGAAGAATCGGAAGAAGAGAGGAGAGAGAAATCGAAGATCAGAGTAGAGGGAGGAGGAAGACAGAGAAATGGAAGAACAGAGAGAGAGAGAAGGAAGAATAGAGTAGAAAGAGGAGGAAGAACAGAGGAGAGAGAGACAGGGAAGAATTGAGTAGAGAGAGGACGAAGCACAGAGGAGAGAGAGACAGTGAAGAATTGAGTAGAGATAGGACGAAGCACAGAGAAGAGAAAGACAGGGAAAAACTGAGTAGAGATAGGACGAAGCACAGAGGAGAGAGAGACAGGGAAGAACTGAGTAGAGAGAGGACGAAGGACAAAACAGAGAGAATGGAAGAACTGAGTAGAGAGAGGACGAAGGACAGAAGAGAGAGAAATGGAAGAAGCAGAAGAACAGAGGAGAGAGAAATGGAAGAACTCAGTAGAGAAAGGACGAAGGACAGAGGAAAGAGAAATCGAAGAACTGAATAGAGAGAAGACGAAGGACAGAGGAGAGAGAAATGGAAGAAGCGGAAGAACAGAGGAGAGAGAACACACAGAAATATTGGAAGAACAGAGTAGAGGGAGGAGGAAGAACAGAGAAATGGAAGAACGGAGGAGAGAGAGAAGGAAGAACAGAGTAGAGAGAAGCTGAAGAACAGAGGAGAGAAAAATGGAAGAACTGAATAGACAGCAAGAGGAAGAAGAACAGAGTAGAAAGAGAGAGAGGAAGAACAGAGGAGAGAGAAATAGAAGAACAGAGAAGAGAATAGGAAGAACAGAGTAGAGAAAGAGGAAGAACAATGTATAGAGAAATGAAAGAACAAAGAAGAGAGCGAGGAAAAACAGAGTAGAGAGAGGAGGAAGAACAGAGTAGAGAGAGAAGAAAAACAGAGGATAGAAAAATAAATGGAAGAAGAGAGAAGAGGGAGGAGGAAGAACAGAGAAATGGAATAACTGTGGAGAGAGGGAGAAGGAAGAACAGAGTAGAGAGAGAAGGAAGAACAGAGGAGAGAGAGGAGGAAGAACAGAGTACAGAGAAGTGGAATAACATAGTAGAGAGAAGTGGAAGAAAGAGTAGAGAGAAGCGGAAGAAAAGAGTAGAGAGAAGCGGAAGAAAAGAGTAGAGAGAAGCGGAAGAACAGTAGAGAGAAGGGGAAGAACAGAGTAAAGAGGAGAGAAATGAAGAACAGAGTAGAGAGAGAAGCGGAAGAACAGAGAGGAGAAGAACAGAGTAGAGAGAGGTGGAAGAACAGAATAGAGAAAGAAGCGGAAGAGAAGGGGAAAAACAAAGTAGAGAGAGGTGATAGAACAGAGTAGAGAGAGAAGGGAAGAACAGAGTTGAGAGAGAAAAGATGAAGAACAGAATAGAGGAGGAGGAATAAACAGAGTAGAGAGATTAAAAAAACAAGACTAGAAGAAGGAGGAAGAACAGGTTAGAGGGAGTTCAAAGCAAAGAACGAACATAGATTATAAAAGATGTATTCTAACCATTCTGTGGTTGGGCTGAGAAAGATTGTGTATAACAGACAAAAATGTCCGTTTACCTCCATTCTGGTAGCAGAAATTCTTAACGAAATCTTGTTTTAATTCTGCTTGTTAATTATTTATTTTTTTCATTTCAGGCTGATGTGTGTGATTTTGTGTTTGTCTGTTTTAACGTGGCGAACAGCACATAAAAGAAGACATGTTAGGAACGTAAAGAAGCGTAAGTAATAAGTCCTTCACTAAACGACTTCAGGGCCCGATGAATTGCTGAGGCGATATTACGGGGCCCAGGACATGTTTACAGAAGGTGGCAGTTTCTGCTTGCTACGTTTACATAACGGCCCTCACAGTTCTGAATAAATCTTATAGAAAAGTGGGTCAGATACTGACAGAGGATCATGGCGAGAGAGGTACTGTAGTCAAAAATCTATTCCTTTATGCCAAATTATCTCATCGTTTTGCTTTGGAAGTGACAGAAAAACGTAATAACTTTGTACTATCCTTGTCCTTAAGCCACATCAGGGCATTTCTTAGACAGACACGGTAACAGATGATAAACAGCTCTTTCATTCATTCATTCATTCATTCGCATGTCCCTTGGGGAACTTTGCCTCCCTAACAGCACTCCTGTAGGCCTCTCGGTTGTGAGCAAGATGGCCTGCTGTTGATGCATCCATTTGCAGATCATCAATGATGTCTTGCAGCCATCTTCGCCTTCGTCTTCCTCTCTTTCTTTTTCCCATTATATACCCTTTTAAGACTTTCTTCTCTAAATTATCATGACGTTTAATGTGTCCAAAATATTGAAGTTTTCTCTCTTTAATCCTCTTTACTAGCCAGCCTTCTTCAATATTAAGTTCTTGTAGTATGGATATATTTGTTCTTTTTTGTGTCCATGATATTTGAAGAACTCTTCTGTAGCATTTACATTCAAAGACATTTATGTGTTTCTCAGCTGTTTTGTTATAAACAGCTACCAGCTACAAAACGTTTCAAGCATATTCACTTTCGAAATACAGCGCTTATCACACCCGACTGGCCAAACAGTACTCCTAACAGAGGTCAGACACATCCTTCTAGATATTGTTTACATATACCTGACAATATAAAAAAATGGTGGCCCTACATCTGACAATATAACAACATAGGCGCCCAACATTTGACAATAGAACAGCATGGATTGTACATGAAGTATAAAGATGCGAACATATCGGGTATGAGTCGCTACAAGCTACGGCTGCTGGAAGTAGAAATGTATCTCGAATCATCAGGTCAGAGAGGGTGAAGAAGAACTCTTGCAACAGAGAGCGGAAACAAGGGAACAAAGGAAGGAACTGTGACAAATCAAACTTCCTTCAAGACAAATCAGTCCATAGTGTTTTTTTTTTAATGAAAAAGAAAAAAAATTGTGGGGCTGACTAACAGAATACATGGGCAGGCGAAGAATGAACAAAAAGCAGAGGGTGGGATTAAAGTCTGATCCAGGAAGTAGATCCATTTGTCACGCACTGGTCAAGATTCATAGGCCATGCCGTTCCAGTAACGCTAAAAAGTCAGTACTATGACAGACACAGTTTATAGTGATGTGATTAATGCCATTTTGTGAATAAGTTTGCGACAAGGCAATGAATAGTCCCTGTATAGCATGTCCTTGAACGGTTTATCTGAGTGGCGAAGTGGTTAGTGCACTGGTCTCTCATGGCGAAGGTCGGGGGTTCGTTTCCGCTCGGAGGCACCCCGGTCACCCAGCTGTAGAAATGGGTACTCGACTTCTTCTGGAGTTGAGGAAGGAAAGGCGGCCAGGCGTGATACTGACCATATCACCCTCTAGTGTGCTGACTGGTCAAGGAAAATATGGGCACTAATACCATATCCCTATGTGCCTCTAAGGCATGATAGGATTACCTTTACCTTTACCTTTTAGGATGTTTACTAGTACTTCCACATTACTGCTTCTAGCTGCAAACCCCAGCGACACCATCTGATAGTACCGCCCTGCACTTTACGACTACTCGTATAAAAACTGTAACGACTGAATGTACAAGTTCTGGACACTCCTCAATATCTTACGTTTTCCAGTCTTTCTCTATTATTGTGTCTGCTACGATCTCCTATGTTAACCTCTCAACCCAGTGCTCCTGTGAATCTTGCTGTCTTCATCAAACTTAGCCACAGCATTGGACTTTCACCAGCTTGAAGTAAAGATCAGCTCAGAAGCTACACAAGCCTCATATTTCCTGTTGACTGGGCATAGTGGAAGTAGTTATAACAGGTTGTTACTGCGACTTCACTGTTATATTGTACTATGCAATAATTATCTCTAGTCTTTTGTAGTCATACGAATCATCACGTCATGAATCATCTTCGTGTGCAAGAGTATTAAAATGGGCTTATTCTGACCCAACTAAATTAGTTTTCTCTATACTTCAGTTTTTTTTAAATATGCAAATCATGAAACTGTGTATATCAACTGTATGTTATAAATATATATATATATATATATATATATATATATATATATATTTTTTTTTTTTTTATTTATATATATATAATGTGATCGTTAATACATCTAATATTATAACTTTCTAGCTTTGTGGTTTGTGTATGAATGAGATAGACAGACAGACAGGCAGGCAGGCAGGCAGGCAGGCAGGCAGACAGACAGATAGATAGATAGATAGATAGATAGATAGATAGATAGATAGATAGATAGATAGATAGATAGATAGATAGATAGATAGATAGATAGATAGATAGATAGATAGATAGATAGATAGATAGATAGATAGATAGATAGATAGATAGATAGATAGATAGATATTGTTTCGCTGAGTATTGAGCGGATGTGAAAAATATGTCATGATATTTTCGGCGGTAACAATCACTATAGCATGTTTTTATTTACCCAAGAAGAAGATATTACGATCCTCGTTAATCTAGGCAAAAACTTATTAGAAATAAAACTGAAGTAAAAACATTTTTTTCGTGACTGCTCCACACAGTTGTTGACTTGTATAGCTTGTTTTAATAAAATTAGGGATGTTGTACTTTTTTAAAATCAGTTATAAACTACAAAAATATTACACTTATTTATACTGTTTTGTTGTTTATTTCTCAGTCATAGCAGCAGATATTACATTACGAAAAAGGGTTCCGAATTCAGCGCCCTTGTTTTTCTGTTTCAGCGGAATGCCACTCAGAAAATCTCAACCCTCATCCCGCTCAAGGAAGAAAATCTCAACATTGGTCCTACTCAAGAGGTAGAAAATCTCAACATTGGTCCTACTCAAGAGGTAGAAAATCTCAACATTGGTCCTACTCAAGAGGTAGAAAATCTCAACATTCCCCTACTCGAGACAGAAAATCTCAACATTCCCCTACTCGAGACAGAAAATCTCAGTTGTGGCCCTACTCGAGACAGAAAATCTCAACATTGGCCCTACTCAAGACAGAAAATCTCAGCTCTGGCCCTAGTCGAGACAGAAAATCTCAGTTCTGGCCCTAGTCGAGACAGAAAATCTCAGATGTGGCCCTACTCGAGACAGAAAATTTCAACACTGGTCCTACTCGAGACAGAAAATCTCAACACTGACCTTACTCGAGATAGAAAATCTCAACATTGGCCTTACTCGAGATAGAAAATCTCAACGTTGGCCTTATTCGAGGTAGAAAATCTCAACGTTGGCCCTATTAGAGATAGAAAACTTCAACACTGGCCTACTCGAGACAGAAAATCTCAACACTGACCTTACTCGAGATAGAAAATCTCAACATTGGCCTTACTCGAGATAGAAAATCTCAACATTGGCTTTACTAGAGACAGAAAATCTCAACACTGACCCTGCTTGAGACAGAAAATCTCAACACTGACCTTACTCGAGATAGAAAATCTCAACATTGGCCTTACTCGAGATAGAAAATCTCAACATTGGCTTTACTAGAGACAGAAAATCTCAACACTAACCCTACTTGAGACAACAAAAATTTTTAATCTCAACGTTAGCCGCAAGCGAGACAGAAAGTCTCAGCATGGAAGATAGTTTTAAAAGTCTTCTGATATTACTGACACATGTCACAAAACAAAAGTCTTCTGATATTACTGACACATGCCACAAAACAAAAGTCTTCTGATATTACTGACACATGTCACAAAAAAATTTAACTTGTCTGCTGTAAAATATTTTAGTTTTGATACACGACCAGAACACATTACTGTTGAAAGCAACCACAACCAGAATACATTACTGTTAAAAGCAACCAGGACCAGAACACATTATTGTTGAAAGTAACCACGACCAGAACACATTACTGTTGAAAGTAACCACGACCAGAACACATTACTGTTGGAAGTAACCATGACCAGAACACATTATTGTTGAAAGTAACCACGACCAGAACACATTACTGTTGAAAGTAACCACGACCAGAACACATTACTGTTGAAAGTAACCATGACCAGAACACATTACTGTTGAAAGTAACCACGACCAGAACACATTACTGTTGAAAGTAACCACTACCAGAACACATTACTGTTGAAAGTAACCACAACCAGAACACATTATTGTTGAAAGTAAACATTTTCGATTTCAGTAATTGATGCCGCTTTCCTTTCTCCCTTCTTTTTTTTTCAATTTCTTCCAGGGCACAATGTCAACACGAAGCCTATCTTATCCAAAAAGTGTCACAGCTAACTAGCTCGATAATCAGGCTAATCAGAACATCATCTCGTGTAAACAGTTACACCATAAATCGTTTACAGCTATCAAGAACTAGCTTCATGGTCCAAATCATAAATGTAAGGGAAGAGATCAGGGTGACGTGAAGCCATGGGAACAGGTGGTGGATGGAATGGGAGAGCAGCTGACAGATAATGTTGGTTATGGTAACCATTCTATGATGGTAGGCAGATGATCTCAATGTAGGAACAATGGCTACGATCAATGACTAGTACAGTCACTGCCCGGAAGGAAAGCAATGGTAAACTATCTTCTGGAAATATACCAAGAAACCCAAACAGCAATAATGGAAATGGACGCAGCAGCAGCAGGCCATCTTGCTCACAAACGAGAGGCCTACCGGAGTGATGTTTGGGAGGCAAAGTTCAGCAAGGGACATGCAAATGAATGAATGAATGAATGAATGAAGGGAAGAGATAAGAACATAGCATACCTAGTTTGATTGGCGACCCTAGCATAAGAAATAACTGGTCAGCAGCTGGGCAGCTCAAGAGTGCACAATTCTGAGTGAGATCACTTTGCCAGACCCAGTATATAAAGAAATTGTTAGAGAATTTTAATCGGTCGGAATTTGTAAGCCGAGCACGTAGGAGGCCAGCGGATCGGGGAGTCATGTTACTGTTCAAGCGCGAATGAGAATGTTTATTCGTCGAAGAAGAGCCAATGTATGTGCAGGTTAGTATTGGTTTATACTCTGTGATGTGGATGCATGCGAGCTGTGCAGTGGACTATTCCAGTTCAATCCCGGTCCACTTAGGTAATGATTTAAATAACAGAAATAAAACATACGAAAACCAAAATTCTATTATAATATAATTAAGCTGTGTAAGATGTTAGTGTTTTAGTAACGTGCGAAATGAGGGTTTATATGTGCATACAAACATGTATTTCTGAATTTTATGTACATGCATGTGGTATGCAATTATATTCAGTCACTTAATCTGTAATGATTAAGATTAGAGAATTTTTGCAAGGAACGATTTTATGTAAAAAATCAAACTAACCCACGACACGTCACATGTTACTCTGATTTCAGCTATTCCATTGTTGGTACATTTTGGAGTAATCAAATATTAAAAGAAAATTGATTTGATTTTGTTAATAAAACAATATAAGCTGATGAATAAAAACATATAAAATGATGATCCTTTGTTTGATTTTGCTAACTGTGTAAACAGATGATTTAACAACAATATAAGTCATACGATTATCTGATCAAGAAGTAGTATTGATTGTATTTTTTCTTTCATTGGTGTAATGTGTGAATATGTTAGTCTGTGCAGTCTTCAATCTTCTTGTAATAAAGATAAGATAGCAACAATAAAAATACAATATAACAACATATAAATTACAGACAATTATTAGCCCATCACAATCCCACGCTTCCTACAGAAAATGGCGTGATTAACAGCCGCAGTTTGAGACTCCTTACCCCTGCTTTAGAGAAGACCGTCTTGGAAGGGTACAAAATGAGGAAAAGAAAGAGAGGAAGACCAAGGCGAAGATGGCTGCAAGACATCGTTGATGACCTCCAAATGGACACATCAGCAGCAGGGCATCTTGCTCACAACCGAGAGGCCTACAGGAGTTAGGGACATGCAAATGACTGACTGACCCCAGTGTTAGAACTATACCGAGAGTACTATATGGACAGGTTGTCTACTCTACTTTCATCATTTACAGTCACTTTAACGCATTGCTTGACGTGAGTCAGCACTCCTGGTATGTTCAGGTCATTGATCACCAGATAACTTTATCACTTGTCAAAAACCCTTCAACAGCAATTTTAGCATTTTTAAAAAATTGATGCTCTGATTCACTTATACCCATAAAATAATTGCTCTGTTTCTTCACCCAGTCATATATTGCACGTCTGTAATATTTCTTTATTAGCGGTTGCTTATAGAAAAAGCAGACTCTACAGTTATAATGAACATTTTCATACCTACTTCACGGATCTGTTTTTAGCTTCATAACATAATGGCAGTTTGAAGTTCCACTGCCAGTCTTTACAAAGACTTAGAAATACGTCTTTAGCTGATGTTGACATACTGAATGACAAGAAGGATAACCACGTACATCGGTGCAGACCTTCCTGCTCGAGTTTATAGTAACTGGTAGAGAATGGGTTAAAAAACCTCTCTCTCTCTTTCTCTCTCTCGTCCATGGCAATCAAGAGTTATTCGTCATTGACTTCCACAACCATCCACTTTTCGTTCTTCCTATGAGATGTGTCGCTCATTTAGTCTTTCCCTTCTTCTGTCCCCGGATCACGGGGTGTTCCAGTTTGCCTCTTCTATGAAACTTCACTGGGCCAAAAAACCACAACTGTATCCACGGGCAGAGTGGCGTGCCGTACTAAATCAGCTTTTTTTCCGAATTACAAAACATGCTTAGAGGAATTTTACTGTCGACTGCATAATCAGTTGGAACTACGACGATTTCTTTTCTTACGCGTCACAAAGCCAGATCTCGTCGTTCCTTGGTGAGAAATATTAATTTTAATAAACTAAGTCACATTTTTCTAATAATCTCGTGATCCGCAAAGGAGGGCCGCAACTACCAGTTGGACAACCCTGAAATAGAGAGTAGTAGCCGCTAAGAATATCAGTTAAATCTTCCATCCAGCAGCAGTCATTGCTCAGCAAAGGCACTCGTTAAACTGCTAATAATTCATTCACTCATTCATCCGTTCATTCATTCACTCATTCATCCGTTCATTCATTCCCCATACCTGAACTCAATTTTGATCTAAAAGTACTACTGCAGTGCGGAAAACTTCAGACAAGACAAGAATGCAGATGTATTAGTTTTAACAAAGACACGAGCAGACTAATATAGGAATTATAGTAACTCAAGGTTAGAGTCATAAGAGTTCC
The DNA here is from genome assembly GCA_009760885.1 of Achatina immaculata. NCBI lineage: Eukaryota > Metazoa > Mollusca > Gastropoda > Stylommatophora > Achatinidae > Lissachatina > Lissachatina immaculata. Next base: position 11,095,384 of record CM019709.1, on the reverse strand, counting down.
GGTAAGTACTCAGTAATATGCTACTTATATCTAGGACAAGAATAAAGTAAGTACTCAGTAATATGCTACTTATATCTAGGACAAGAATAAAGTAAGTACTCAGTAATATGCTACTGATTACTAGAAGAAGAAGAATAATTAAACGATAATTTTTAATTAATCACGTGGACTTAAGAATCAGCACACTTAGGGTGATTGTATGTCATCATCTTCGTTGTCATTAATGGTTTTGTTCTACTTAACAAAAATGTCACTGTTTAGGTAAATCATCATCATCATCATTATAACTGTATTTTTTTTCGTGGTAGTCTTGTTCCTGTCTGTACTGTTGGTGTGTACAGTGTATTAATGGGGCTTTACTTAGGTCGTATCGTATCGTAGTGATCACGTTACGCACGTGAATAACAGGGTAGACTTTCATCTTGATCTTCGTGAGTTGAGGTTACTGGACTAGTTATACACAGAATTCCAGCTCTCACTCTCTCTTGCTGGATTAGTTAAATACTGTTCCAGACATACTTCTCATCCAAGCTCTTCAAAACCTCACGTTGACCATAACTGGTACAGATAGCCAAGTAAATGCCATGTGGCCAGTCCATTCATACGTACAACTGCAGTACAACTATAACGTTCATATGTTCCACGAAGACATCACACAGCTCCAAAAAACGTCCACAAAGTTACACATTCAAACCAAAAACTGACTCCACGCACTCAGCCTTGCCCCCACAATTCCCTGTCACGGGTTTTGCAGCCCCTGTGACCTTCTCGAATGATCTCAGCACGAGAAAATTCAAAAAGAAAAACTCATAATAATGCCCTTACTATCAAGCCAACAGATTTTACACGAATACTGCTATATCATCATCATCATCATCATCACCACCACCATCACCATCGGCATCATCACCATCATCATCATCATCATCATCAAGACAAACAGTAACAGGCAGTACCAGAGCTTACCACCGACTTGGAGTCTACGAGGCTCATGTATGTGTCGAAGACTTGGACATTCACTTCGCAGTCATGGATGGCCATCTTGTCCATCTTAAGCATCCACTTGTCCCTGTCTGGTGCGCTAAGTGTGACATCACAATGTCCATTCCCCATTTTGTACCCACCAGCTCCCTCCAAGATGGCCGCGGGGACCTCGCGGAAGAAGCTGTTACACACAGGCCTCCTCATTGGTACTGTGGAGTAGCAGAACAACTTTGACTCAAACAAAAACATGTAAAACACAGACATGTAAAACACAGACAGGTACATGTAAAACAAAGACATGTAAAACACAGACAGGTACATGTAAAACAAAGACAAGAGTATGCCAAAGACAAGGTGTGTTAAGCAAAGACAAGTATATGCCAATTACACAAGTGGGCAAGTCAAAGAGAAGGATTTGTAAAGAAAGACAAAGTGCAAGTAAAACAAAGACAATTGTATGCCGAAGAAAAGGGTGTGTGTAACAAGAAGAATGGTGTCAAACAAAGACAAGTGTATGCCAAAGAGTATGTGCCAAAAACAAGGATGTGTCAAGACAGGTATATATCAAAGACAAGGGTGTGTCAAACAAAGACAAGTGTATGCCAAAGACAAGGGTGTGTCAAACAAAGGCAAGAGTGTATCAAAAAAGAAGAGAGAAAAAGAGAGAGAGAGGAAAGGAGAGGAGTCTGTCAAAGAAAGACATGGGTATGTCACACAAAGACAAGGAGTTTCAAGGACAAGGGTGTTTCAAACAAAGACACGGCTTCGTAAAAAAAAAGAAATAGAAACACTCGTTTGTTTGTCAAACAAGAACAAAGATACAAGGGGTGATTGATAAGTTCTCGGCATAAGGTACAACTGATTATTTGTGGACTACTTTTTGGGGTTATTTCTCAACATAGTCTCCTTGCACGTTTATGCACTTAGTCCAGCGATCCTGAAGCATACAGATCCCTTCTTTGTAAAAGTCAGCATCTTGTGCCAGTAGAAAGTGGTCTATAGCATGAATGACGTCATCATCTGAGCTCCTTTTTGCGTTTTGTGAACAGGTAATAGTCTGAAGAGGCCAAATCTGGACAATAAGGAGGCTGTTCAAGAAGCTGGAAGCCGTATTCATGAATGGCAGCCATTGCCACCGCCGACTTCTGAACTGGAGCATTGTCTTGCTGAAAGATGACTCCTCTCGTCAATTTCCCTCGAAGCTTTTCCTTCACTGTGACCCGCAGTCGCTTCACAAGTTTAGCATAATAGGCCCCGGTGAACGTTCTGCCCTTTTGAAGATAGTCTACCAATAGCACACCTTCTGAATCCCAAAAGATGGAAGCCATCACTTTGCCTGCAGATAGACCCACTCTTGCTTACTTTGGAGGAGAGGATCCATGTCTCCATAGCTTTGATTGTTCTTTGGTTTCTGGTTGAAAATGATGAACCCAAGTCTCATCCGTAGTCACATATTGCCGAAGAAACTTTTCAGGATCTGCAGAAAAATGGCCAAGATTGTCTCTTGACATGTTGAGACACTGTCTTTTGTAATCAGCTCCAAGAGGTTTCAGGACACATCGAGCAGAGACCTTTGTCATTTGAAGATCATTGTGAATAATGGCATGAACACGTTCCTGGGAGATGCACAACTCAGTAGCAATGTACCACTCAGTTAGTCGTCGATCCTCCAGTATCAAGCCATGGATTCTGCCGGTGGTTTCATCGGTGGTTAACGTTCTTGGTCTTCTTGGACGGGGATCATCTTCCCTTCCATGTTCGAAATGAGCTGCCCATTTCTTCACTGTGCTGTAAGAACGGGTACTCTCCCCTAGAATCTCCACCATATCCTCATGGATCTCCTTTGATGATAAGCCCTTGATGCAGAGGTAGCGAATGACTGCTCGATCAGAAATTTTATCCATTTTCTCAATTTCTGCCAACCCTTACCACTTCAGCAGCCTGTAAAAGGAAATTGGTGACAGTCAATTTCTTGAAACTTGGCGTTTTATCTTACATTAACCTGATTTACAAATGCACCTAATATCAACTGTATGTTTCAAGTATTTGTACCTTATGCCGAGAACTTATCAATCACCCCTCGTATATCAAACATAGATTTGAATCCAGAAGAATGACCAAATGCAGATGAGAATGAACATAAATGCAGGCGTAGCTCCTGTCATTAACATAAAAACCTAAATCTACTTCTTACAGTGCATTTTAAAAGAATTACACCATTGGAGAGGGGTTTTTTCGTAGTCTGACATTATTCTAACGTAAAGCCACTTATTAGATAAACTTTATCTGTAATCTAGAAAGGCATTTGACAAGGTGAAACATAATGAAATTATTAAAATGCTTGAAGACATCAATATAGACGGCAAAGACCTGAGGATTGTAAAACATCTATACTGGCAGCAAGAAGCAGCAGTTCGAGTTGAAAATAGAATTGGAAAATATCAACCTATAAAACAAGGAGTGCGACAAGGATGTGTACTATCTCCAGACCTTTTTTCTCTGTATAGCGAGAATATTCTAAGAACAATCATCACAGAACCAGGCATAAAAATTGGAGGATACAATATTAACAACCTTCGGTATGCTGACGACACAGTAGTGATAGCTGAGAACCAACAAGACCTGCAAAATCTCTTGGATAAAGTCGCCAAAGAAAGTGAACAGAAAGGCCTTACTTTGAACATCAAAAAGACAGAGACTATGGTTATATCTAAGAAACAGAATCCACCAGCATGCAGTATAAAATTAAATGGAACTATTCTAAAGCAGGTGCAGAAATTCAAATACCTTGGAGCAGTAATAACTTCAGATGGGAAATGCGGAACAGAAATTAGGAACAGAATAGGCCAAGCAAAGACTGCATTTCAGAGAATGAGAAATATATTAGCCAACACATCCTTATCAATGAATGTTAGAAAATGAGTCCTAAAATGCTATATTGAACCTATCTTGTTATATGGAAGTGAATCATGGACAATAGGCAAGTCTGCACAAAAATCATTGGAAGCAGCAGAAATGTGGTTTATTAGAAAAATGTTGCGAATCCCCTGGACAGCAAAAATAACTAATGAAGAATGTATGAGAAGAGCTGGAGAGACAAAAAACCTTGTCAAAAAGATAAGAGAGAGACAATGTACTTTCATAGGACATGCAATGAGAAGAGGGGGCATTGAAAATATTATAACAACAGGAAAAATAGAAGGAAGAAGATCAAGAAGAAGACCAAGAGAAATGATACTGGACAGTCTGACGGGATGGTGTGAGAGGAGATCACCAACTTAACTGATGGCCTGCATGAAGGATCGGATACTCTGGAGAAGCATAATAGCCAACGCCAGTCGGCACGGCACATGATGATGATGATGATGAATCTAGAAATGGTGTTTTATCTTCAACCTTCCGACATGTGACCTGAATATACTGAGTTACAATTATTATGCGCACGTTTTTATACGATAGGGATTTGTTTCAAGATAAATATCTGTAACTTTTAAATTTATCGTAAAATGAAACTGTTTAAAAGTGTAACTTCTTCCTACTTCTATCACATACACACACACACGCAAATACGTCTTTCACACAGTCACACACAGGCACCAAGTCAAATACCAAACTACTCACTCATTTAGATGCACATCTACCTTACAGTCCTCCTGCTTACTTTGAAAAAACAGTGAACTTATCACAAAACTATGGACTACCAGTTATAAAATAATCACAAAACAATGAACTAACACATAAAATAATCACAAAACAATGAACTAACAGTTATAAAATAATCACAAAACAATGAACTAATACTTATAAAATAATCACAAAACATTTAACTAACAATAATCACAAAACTAACAGTTATAAAATAATCGCAAAACATTTAACTAACACTTATAAAATAATCACAAAAATAAGTTATAAAATAATCACAAAATTAACAGTTATAAAATAATTTTAAAAAACTAAGTTATAAAATAATCACGAACCGACAATGGCTTTCTCTTCTTCTCATGAAACGGTTTTGACACACACTGGAAGCCCACTGTAAGCTGTTGGGCATCATTTTGTGAAGCTACATCTCCCGCGGCGGCTCTCTCTCCAAACATTTTTGGTTGGAACACTCAGTCTCACCAATTCATTCATTCATTCATTTGCATGTCCCTTGCGGAACTTTGCCTCCCAAACAGCACTCCTGTAGGCCTCTCGGTTGTGAGCAAGATGGCCTGCTGCTGTTGCATCCATTTCCAGATCGTCAACGATGTCTTGCAGCCATCTTCGTCTTGGTCTTCCTCTTTTTCTTTTTCCCATTATGTATCCTTCCAATACGATCTTCTCTAAATTATCATGACGTTTAATGTGTCCAAAATATTTAAGTTTTCTCTCTTTAATCTTCTTCACTAGCCAGCCTTCTTCAATATTAAGCTCTTGTAGTATAGATATATTTGTTCTTTTTTGTGTCCACGATATTTGGAGAACTCTTCTGTAGCATTTACATTCAAAGGCATTTATGTGTTTCTCAGCTGTTTTGTTAAGTGTCCAGGTCTCACAGGCATATGTTGCGATGGGAAAGATGCATGCCCTTAAAAATCTTATTTTTGTGGTTCTGTCTGCTCCTCTCCACAAACAAACACTTCACGTTGACTTTGACCGCGACTCAGCAACTCGTACATTGAAGAACAGGTCCAAGCAGAAGTCTAGCTCCAAGTTCTCACATAAGAATGTCTAATCAATTTCTCAGCACTCATAAAGGCCTCTGGCACTTCATCCTCTAGCTTTAACACAGCTGTTCTCCGCTCCAAAAATCCCGCCAAAAACTCTTCTCTTAAACAAAATCGACGGAGTCAAATGAGCAGCGTTCACTTTGTCACGTGCTTAAACATACAAAGCCTAAACAGCACGACACACCTGGCAACCTACTTAGCACCACAGCTTCTTCCTCAAATGATGAAGCACTTCTACTCCTATGAAGTGATCTAGCACATTGTTGCTGTATGGAGACAACATTTTAGACATGAAAGAAAGAAAAAAAGATGAGAAGAGAATTACATGGGGCTCAAACCCTGGACAAAAGGCAAGCAGGCCGCCAAGCCAAGAGAAACAGCGAACTATCAGCTCCACCGTCTTACACTTCCTAAGTGTAAGATACTGCTTAAGGCTAGGTGGAGTCTGGGGTTCGAGTCCCAGGTCATTTTCTTGTCACTTTTATTTCTCTCACGTCTAAAGTGCTCTGTCTACTATTTCTGAAAGTCTGAGCAGACAACACAGCGGTCAATCACTTTACTGTGCCAAAGCTTCATTGTTTCTCACTTTGAAAACAATGTGTACTCTCATGAAAGACTTCTACACTTACCGCTTGTTTCTTTTCCCCTTCCTCGACGCTGACGTAAAATTCTCATGTGAAACTAATCAACTTCTTGTATCCTAGTTTTTGTCTGCCCTCTGACCTGCTTTCCTCCAGAAGTTCGCCATTTTGTAGATAATAATGCCATATCTGTCCTTGACCTGGGATGCTGGCACAAAGTTCCTTCTCCGCGCTGTTCAAACCTCACACCAGTGCGATCAGCTTATAAGACAGGACAAAGTCCATGCTTGTGGGAGATGTAGCAGAACTGCAAGAACTAAACTGGCACCTGCCCATCAAATGACTCAGGGCCCTTCTCTCTGAGGTTTCTTCCAGGTTTTAACGCCGCTAAATAAGCCGCGGGTTTGAGTCTACCGCTGGCAGGACTGTTTAAGTCCTGCAGTATCTGTTAGTGCGAAATTTACCTGTCCTGTCCTCTCTAACCAAGAAAATAACGGCACTACGCCTTTTTTGCCTGAGTTGTTAAGTTTATTTTTAGCTTTTACTGACAGACAATATTAAATATATAACGCAGAAATAGCACACGCATACACAGACAGACATAGAGAGAGAGAGAGAAAGGGGAGAGAGAGAGGAGAGGAGAGAGAGAATAAAACCTCAGAAAAATAAACAAACATAAAAATACGTTTTAGTATCAAGTACACAGACAAGTCTTCAGTAAAATGTTGAGGGTACGAAATTTTTAAGGTTTCGTCTCATCTCAGTCAGACATATTTATCTTCTAATTTACCTATGATATGTGAAGGATAACTCTTGCATAACTCCTGTACTTTACAAGATTTGAAATCTAAAACCGAGCAGCGGCAGTACGTGTCAAAGTTATTAATCAACATCTGCCTTTGTTTCACCACCTGCCTTCTCTAAGTTTCACCACCTGGTTTTACCACATGCCCTCTCTAGGTTTTACCAACTGCCCTCTCTAGGTTTTACCAACTGTCCTCTCTAGGTTTCACCAACTTCCCTCTCAAGGTTTCACCAACTGTCCTCTCAAGGTTTCACCAACTGTCCTCTCAAGGTTTCGCCGACTTCCCAACTGTCCTCTCTAGGTTGCGCCAACTGCCCTCTCTAGGTTTCACTAACTGCCCTCTCTAGGTTGCGCCATTTGCCCTTCCCCCAATTTACAAGAAGCACCCAATGATTGGCCTCTATTTGCCATCTCTCCTTTCTACACGGATCTTACCCTCAGACCTTTCTCCCTGGATGAGCTGACACGTGTAATAAAACCGAGAAGGAGCTGCAAGCACCAGCAGTAACTCAACCGGTGCTCCAGCTACGCCAGGTCCCATTATCTCAGGCCAGATGAAACTCTCAGTGTGTGATACACGTCACCGACTGTAATGCCTCGGTTACCAGAAGGAAATCTTGCCTGCCATCACAAACACTCGCTGACTGTTACCCTGGATGTCAGCGCTATCTTTGTTTGTGAGCAGCCAAAGCAAGTATCGCTCATTACCGGCTTCTGTAGGTCGCTGATAACACGAACTTCAGCGAGACTTGACTCAGATAGCGTGCCTGGTACAATCCCCTATAAATTAGAATTCGAGATACGTTCCCTGGTTTCCTAGTCCGCTGTCAGACATGTTATCTTCATTTAGAATATTGCTTTTAATCAGGGAAACGTGCAACAAATAATGTCACATCGTAAATTCCAAAGAAAAAAGTCTGAGACAGATAGACAGCGAACGTATAAACTTTATTTTCAGAGAATTAAGACTTAGACACGCAGGCCTGTCTGATGCTACGCCTTTCATCATACAACTTTCACTCTGCCGCAGACATCGAGCAGTAGTTTGTTTTCTTTTTCTAAACATCACAAGCACGAAATAGATCCTGTCTTATACATACACTGGGTGTCTGAGTGGCGAAGTGGTTAATGCATTAGTCTCGTAGCTAAAATCGGGGGTTCGAACCCGCCCGAAGGTGCTCCGGTCACACAGCTGCAGAAATAGGTACCCGATTTTTCCTATATTCGGGGAAGGAAAGGCGGCCAGGCGTGACACTGACCACATCACCCTCTAGTGTGCTAACAACCAATACCAGTCCTCCGTAGCTAAATCACTAAAGACGCACTTCAGAAGTGTCGTGCCAACTGGAAGATCACGGGTTCAATCCCGGGACCGGAAAAAAAGCAACAACTCACAAGACCTCTAGGAGTCATGACCCAGAGGGGCCCACCCCCCTTAGAGTGTCAGGAGTTTAATAGGGTCGAAACACTTGTCTGGGGGGGGGGGGTACTTCCTCTGATGATCTGAAGGAGTTGTGTTGTTGTTCCGCTCTCTACAGTAGAGAGTTTCCTGCATATGTATATGTCAAGGAAAATATGGGCAACAAATCCAAATCCCTATGTGCCTCTAAGGCACGGCAGGATTACCTGTACCTACATAATCTTAAGCTCCACAGAAACGTAGGCATGATAAAAATTGTTGAAGTGATAGTGAAAATGTGAAAGAACGACCTACTGAAAGAGACAGACAGACAGATAGAATAAGAGCCTGCTAAGAAGACACAGTGAAAACGTGAGAGAGAGAGACAGAGAGGGAGAGAGAGATAATATAAAGAGAAGGCGAAAAGGGGAGAAAGAGAGAAGGAAAGAGAGACAGATTCCTAGAGAGATACAGTGAAACTATGAAAGAGAGAGAGAGAGAAGGGAGACTGAGTGGGAGAACGAAAAAGAGAAACAGAGAGAATGCTAAAAAGAGAGATAACGAGAATTAGAACGAAAGACAGAAAAATAGATATCACAGTAAGGAGATTAACTGAGATAAGAGATGTTGTAAGGAAAGACAGCACTGTCACGGCCAAGTACCACAGCACAGCGACTTCCCTACAGTAAACATGTCATCATTTCATTAGAGCGGCGGTTCTCAAGAATTTTTTAGTGCAACCCTAAACCACCAGTGGTGCCCGCTGCCCACGACAAACATTTTTAAAAGACGGAAACTGAAAGAAACGTAACTAACTTATATATCTTTAACATGAAGTAACTTTGGCCACACTAAATGAACTGGCACATTCCAGAGTTTACAGAAAACAGCTCGGTTCTGGTTCTGTATGAAACATTTGTGCTCCGTTGTAGCAAACCATTCGATTTACAACATTTCAATAAACAATATTTTAGTATGGCTTTATAATAATTTTTTCTTGCGTGTTTAAAAACATACTAGTAAAACGGGAAGATTTTCTTCAACTCCTGTCATATTTTTGTTTATTCTAAAGGTTTTTTTGTATTTACTGGCGACCTAGCTTAAACCCTCCCCACACCCTACCTCAAACCCTCCTCAACCCTACCTCAAACCCTCCTCAACCCTACCTCAAACCCACCGTAACCCTACCTCAAAATATCCCCAATCCTACCTCAAACCCACCGTAGCCCTACCTCAAACCTACCGTAGCCCTACCTCAAACCCACCGTAGCCCTACCTCAAACCTACCTAAAATCCTTCCACGTCCTACTTAAACCCTCCCTAACCCTACCTCAAATCCTCCCCAACCCTACCTCAAACCCACCGTAATCCTACCTCAAACCCTCACCAAACCTATCTCAAACCCACAGTAAACCTACTTCAAACCCTCCCAAACCCTACCTAAAAACTCTCTCCAACCCTACCACAAACCCTCACCAAACCTACCTATAACCCTCACCAAACCTACCTATAACCCTCCCCAACCCTACCTCAAACCCACCATAACCCTACCTCAAACCCACCGCAATCCTACCTCAAAACCACCGTAACCCTACCTCAAACCCACCATAATCCTGCTTCAAACCCACAATAACCCTACCTCAAACCCACAATAACCCTACCTCAAACCCACAATAACCCTACCTCAAACCCACCATAACCCTACCTCAAACCCACCATAACCCTACCTCAAACCCACCATAACCCTACCTCAAACCCACCATAACCCTACCTCAAACCCACCATAACCCTACCTCAAACCCACCATAACCCTACCTTAAACCAACAATAACCCTACCTCAAACCCACAATAACCCTACTTCAAACCCACCATAACCTTACTTCAAACCCACCATAACCCTACCTCAAACCCACCACAACCCTACCTCAAACTCACCATAACCTTACTTCAAACCCACCATAACCCTACCTCAAACCAACCATAACCCTACCTCAAACCCACCATAACCCTACCTCAAACTCACAATAACCCTACCTCAAACCCACAATAACCCTACTTCAAACCCACCGCGACTCTACTGACAACTTCATTCCGTTGGGTAAAGAGAAAAAACAGAAATTGAGCACTTTAAAGCATAAATAACTCAGACAAAGTGCGTGGTAAATGATGATAAAATGGGCACTGAAAACAAAAATTATCGCGTATCTTAACTCTTTCACTCTAAAACAACACTGGCAGTATTGATAGATCTTGCATACCTATGTGAATCAATGCCTGGAGCAATATAGGCAAAGCCTGAATAAATAAACACTAGCACATTTATAACCCATTCCATACTTTTAAGTTGTAGAGGAACTTCCTTCTAGTTTCTTTCTACCAAAATTTCTCCTAAATTTTTTTTGTTTTGTTTTATGGCAGAGCACAGACATTAATTCAAGAGTAAAGAGTTAATACCCATTATTAGACAAGGCAGGCAAACAAACTTGGGTAAACAAACTGAACGGACGTTAACCACGAAATGGTAGTAAACAAGTGGACAAGAAGTCATATAAAAACCACTGAAGACAGATATAGAAATTAATGCGTGTTTACAATTCAGGATAATATAACTATTTATAAACACGAGAAACAGGTCAGGTCACTGATCTGGGTCGAGGACAAGACATTAAAAGCTCTGAATAAGCCGAACATGGGTTACAAATGAGCCAAGAACATGTGGTTGTAAAACATTCATGCCAGGTTTCGTGATTAGATTTCTGGGTTTGTTTGTTTCTTTTTATTTTTTTTTTAGACTTTTGTGACATATTTTCTATTTACATTTAAAGACTCCAAAAATGGATACCAGGGAAATCTGGGAAGGTAAAGCGGCCAGGCGTGATACTGACCACATCAGACTTTCATGTGCCGAAGGTCATGGAAAATATGCCCCTAACATCGTATTCCCTAGTATGTCTTAATGGCATGGAAACGGGACTTTTACCTTTAACTTTACATTTAAAGACAAAGAAAATATCAGACTAGAGGAAAATGTAGGAATTATTCGGTTTTTATATTTAGTCTTATGAAAATGGAGCACGTCAATGAGAATTCTGGAAACATATTTTTTTCTGGTTTATTTTCAAGAAGCAGACACAAATCTAAGACACAAAAGAGAGGACCACAGCAGAAAATGATCTCAGGAGACGTTGTGGACATAACAATAACACGTGATTTTCCACTGAAAGCTTCAATGATGGCAATTATTTCTGGTAGTTGCGCTGCTTGGTTACACTTACTCTAGTTATCAGAAAACTTTTCAAGTCCCTCTCCTGCGCTGTCTGTCGTCCTTTCATGTAGACACATTACACATACTGAGAACGTTATAAGAAAGTGAGGACTTTAAAGAAGACGTCAAACCGTTTTAGTGAGCAATTAGTTTTAGCAGTATAAAACTTTCATATTTTCAAAGTACACAAACTTTTAGAACGTAAATTAAATGTAAATTAAAAAAAATAATTTTTGAAACATAAATCACATTGAACGTGAATCCAGCTAGTCAGTTATTTGCATGTTCCTTGTGGAACTTTGCCTCCTTAGCCTGTAGGGCTCTCGTTTGTAAGCAAGATGCCCTGCTGCTGATACGTCCATTCTCAGTTCATCAACGATGTCTCACAGTTATCTTCGCCTTGGTCTTCCTCTCTTTCTTTTTCCCATCTCTTTAGAAGACTGTCTTCTCTAGATTATCATGACGTTTAATATGTCCAAAATATTTAATTTTTCTCTCTTTAATCCTCTTTACTAGCCAACCTTCTTCAATATTAAGTTCTTGTAGTATGTATATATTTGTTCTTTTTTATGTCCATGATGTTTGAAGAAATCTTCTGTAGCATTTACATTCAATGGTATTTATGTGTTTCTCAGCTGTTGTGTTAAGTGTCCAGGTGTCACAGGCATATGTTGCGATGGGAAAAATGCATGCCCTTAAAAATCTTATTTTTGAAGTTTTATCTGTTCGTCTCCACAACTTTTTAGTTGTTTTATTTTTTGAAGAGCGATAGATAGGTATAGTAAAAATGAAGTTGTGCTATGAAACAAAATGAAGTCTCTAAAATATATTTCATCTACTATTAAATAAACTTCATTTTATTTGATTGTGCAAATTCATAATATGTATATCCATTTATTTACTTTTTTTTACTCTTTAGTATGTTCGGTGTAAAAATGAAAAGAAAGTATTTTTTTTTAATAAAGACTAGCTTTCTATTCATTTTATTTGTTATTTTTACTGCTCAATTTGACCATACAAAACTGTACCAGGAAAATGTGCAAATTCACAAAACAGTGGCGCAGGGTTGGACAAAAAATGCGTGGGAATTTCTTAAAGAATGTGCGACCTGGAATGTTCCTTTGGGACACAGGAAAATGTGAAAAACGTAAAATAAAAACACGAGGAGCATAAAGAACAAATAATAGTGAAAAAACTATTGAAGCGTTAACAAATGAGACAGACAGAAGGCCTACAAGCAGGCACATTTTTTTCTTTGCCTACTTTCTCTTTTGATCTAAGTGCATTTATTTTAATGTTGCTATTATTACACCGTATAATCCTCCCGTGCCGTTAAACTTCACATATGATTTGCATTCTAGTTCCCCAAGTTTTCGTGTTTTCAGCGAGCTTTTCAACCTCATCAACATCAAAGAATGCTGTGCCCACTAAACTGGCCTCTCTTAACAATGTCCTCTTTAGAGTTTTACGTGGTCGACCTTTTTTTCTTTGGCCTGTTGTGTTCCACTTGATAGCTTGTTTTGGGATTCTCTGACTATTTTTCTCATCACATGACTGACATATGTCCATCTTTCTTTTTCTGGTCACTCATGAAACAGGTTGTTGTTTGCTCATCTGTCGTATCTCTGAGTAGTTCTTGAATTCGTTCCATTTTATACCGAGTATTTTCCTGAGGCATTTGTTTTTAAGAGAGTCTAATTTCTTGTCTATTTCTTTAGTTCTTTTCATGCATAAATGAGGGTGGGTATTACATCTGAATTGAATAATCTTACCTTGGTTCTTGTACTTATAACTTTTCAATGCCATGCGTTCTTCAGAATTTTTAATATCAATGCTGCATTTGCAATTCTAATTCGAATTTCCTTTCTGGTGTCACCATCCTGGTCTATACAGCTGCTGAGGTATGCAAACTGGTGTACTTCTTCTACGTATATTTTTTTCTTTTTGATGGGAAATTTCATTATTTTCTGTTTTCCTCCGTAATTTCAAGTCCTATTTAACTAGCCATTGAAGACAGCGTATCTGTTTTTCCTTGCAATTAATTCACATTGTCACTGATAAGAGTTATGTTATCAGCAAAATCAAGATCTTCTAGTTGGTTCCCATATACCCAATCAATGCCCGTTTTACCTGTGCAGCATTTTTTTCATTATGAAGTCTATTGCAATTCCAAAAAGCAAAGGAGATAATATACATCCTTGTTTCACGCCTGTTTCAATCTGGAACCATTGCTTCTTCTGTGTTGACTGCGCAAACATATCCGCTGTAGAGATCCTTAAAGATGGTTTGCTATTACAAAGTTAGAAACAAAACTGAGCCGTGTTTCTTCTCTTTTCCTCAAGTGTCTGTATTTATGCTGCATAAACTGTGCAGTCTTCAGGACTGGTGCGTTGCGCACCAAAGTTTGTCTTCCGGTGTCGCACCATGAGACCAGAGCCGGTTTCAGGCTTCCTAGTAGAGAGAGTAGAGCTGCAGGAGATGCTCTGGAGTCTGGATGCCTCAAGTGCTCACGTTCTGCAGTGTCCCGTGCGTAACCTGGAGGAGGTGGTTTGTTCTTAGCATGAGAGTTGCAGCGACTGATGGTTAGATGATGGGTTGTGTTAGGCAGTTCATAGCTTCCTTAACTGATGTTTAATTATAGTTTTGACTTCACTGCATTAGTTGATGCTGAGAGGTTGTCTGCTACCAGATTTGGGAAATCTGTCGGGTTCATCATTTCCCAAAGACCACAGTGTGATGGGATGCACTGGACCGAACCCAACTTTTTCTGAGAGAGCGCTCACACTGCACATCATGTGCTTTGCCTCTCTCTCTCTCTCTCTCTCTCTCTCCGCTCTTTGGGCAACAGTAGACTTTGTGTGTTGGACTTGCTGACGGTGAGGAAGACAATGCGATTGCAAGATGTTGTGCTAACTAGCATGGCAATGAGTGCACTGAGCTAATCTCGATAGCTGATGGTTAGAGAACCGGCGACCATGAAATGTGAAACGATGTGTCCTTTTGGATCAGTCAGTCAGTCAGTCAGTCATTTCCATGTCCCTTGCGGAACATGTTTTTCTTAACAGCTCTCATGTAGGCCTCTCGGTTGTAAGCAAGATGGCCTGCTGCTGATGCGTCCATTTTGCAGATTATCAACAATGTCTTGCAGCCATCTTCGCCTTGGTCTTCCTCTCTTTCTTTTTCCCATTATGTACCCTTCCAAGACGGTCTTCTCTAAATCTAGATTGTATCTAACAGTTCTTCCAAGAATAAAACCACAGACTCTTTCGCAAAGTAACTGGCAGAAATTTTCATGGTCTCACAAATGTTTTAATGGAATTTTAGCGGTAGCTTGAGTGATTAGCGTTGTGTGTGTTTATCATTGTTATCATGCGTGTTTATCATTCTTATCATGAGTGTTTATCATTGTTATCTTGAGTGTTCATCATTCTAATCTTGTGTATTTAGCATTCTTCTCATGTACACAGAAAAAAAACCAAAAACAAACAGTATCAAATGTCAGTCATTGCTTGAGGAGAAAGTTTACTCATGATATTTGTAAAGTAATATTTGTACAAGACAAAAAAAAACAAACAAATAGCTGCGCATTTAAAGTTATTTACACGGAGACTGCCAAGGAATCAAGAGTATGCAAAACTTCGGGTGATGGCTGGGATCATTTAGATTTTCAGTCTAAAACGAACAAATTTACATTCCACAATTATCTTTCTGCTTTATCCAGGGCAGTGTATGTGATTGTGACTTCTTTCATTTTCTAGTACAAGTTTCTAACGACTATGTTGAAGAAAATGACAAGTTTCTAACGACTTTGTTGAAGAATATGATAAGTTTCTAACGACTTTGTTGAGGAATATTTCAGTCTCAGCATGGCAGCTTGTGTCAGTCAGTTCCTATGGATCTTCAAATTATTTGTTCCAAAAAACCTGCGTGTCAGTGCTGAATACAATATTTAGACATAGTCTAAATATATTTTTTTAACTGGCACACTTATAACCCCACTTATGTTTTTAAATTATTGAGTAGGTTCCTTTCATTTTATTTCTTCCAACATTTATTCTGAGACAGACAGACAGACAGACAGACAGACAGACAGACAGACAGACAGACAGACAGACAGACAGACAGACAGACAGACAGACAGACAGACAGACAGACAGACAGACAGACAGACAGACAGACAGACAGACAGACAGACAGACAGACAGACAGACAGACAGACAGACAGACAGACAGACAGACAGACAGACAGACAGACAGACAGACAGACAGACAGACAGACAGACAGACAGACAGACACAGACAGACAGACAGACAGACAGACAGACAGACAGACAGACAGACAGACGACAGACAGACAGACAGACAGACAGACAGACAGACAGACAGACAGACAGACAGACAGACAGACAGACAGACAGACAGACAGACAGACAGACAGACAGACAGACAACAGACAGACAGACAGACAGACAGACAGACAGACAGACAGACAGACAGACAGACAGACAGACAGACAGACAGACAGACAGACAGACAGACAGACAGACAGACAGACAGACAGACAGACAGACAGACAGACAGACAGACAGACAGACAGACAGACAGACAGACAGACAGACAGACAGACAGACAGACAGACAGACAGCAGACAGACAGACAGACACAGACAGACAGACAGACAGACAGACAGACAGACAGACAGACAGACAGACAGACAGACAGACAGACAGACAGACAGACAGACAGACAGACAGACAGACAGACAGACAGACAGACAGACAGACAGACAGACAGACAGACAGACAGACAGACAGACAGACAGACAGACAGACAGACAGACAGACAGACAGACAGATAGATAGATAGATAGATAGATAATTTAGGAATGAAAGAGTTTTTTAAATTTATAATTCACAAAAAAATTATTTAAAATCCACATAAATGACTTCTGCACTCTCACATCTGGTTTGTAGATTTCCTTTAAGTTTGAGGGGGAAAAAAAATTGCCAGATTTATACTCAGCGTATTTGTAGAATGTCTGGAAAAGAGAGAAAGTTGTGTGATAAAGGACAGAATGTCAGAGGGGCCTGTGTGTGCCCAATTCTCAACCTGTTAGAAATAAAGTCAACCAATCAATCAATCAATCAATCAACCAATCAATCAATCAAACACATGGTAATAACCAATACAACGTGGTAACTGTTTGTGCGGTTTAAATTTTCATGTATTTTCTTGTTAGCCAGAGCTTATCAAAGTGTATATCACCAGTGACTTAATGTCACTGTAATAGTGGTAGTGGTAGTGGGTGTAGTAGTAGTAGTAGTAGTAGTAGTAGTAGTAGAGTAATAGTAGTAGTAGTAGTAATAGTAGTAGTAGTAGTAGTAATAGTTGTAGTAGTAGTAGTAATAGTAGTAGTAGTAGTAATAGTAATAGTAGTAGTAGTAGTAATAGTAATAATAGTAGTAGTAGTAATAGTAGTAGTAGTAGTAGTAATAGTAATAGTAGTAGTAGTAGTAGTAATAATAGTAGTAGTAGTAGTAATAGTAGTAGTAGTAGTAGTAGTAGTAGCAGTAGTAGTAATAGTAATACTAATGTCACTACAACAAGTCCCTGGGTTCTAGCTGATATTTAATGTACTTCCATTTGCTTGACGAACTTTCTTCTACGTTCTATTTTTTTTCTACATAAAGTTTTTCTTCTGTAATGGGAATATATTTTCATGTAATCTAATATGTGTATGCTACTAATGTTTGTTTTGTATGTGTGTGTTTTAAAATATACGAGGGAAGAAATAATCACAAATGTCTTCTACTAAATATTTTACCCTATAGCCTGGCCAGCGTTAACAGATTGCTGGGTTCTGCCACTTGAGTTTTGTTGGCGCACAGGTCAGTTTGTGTCCGTAGTCTCATAAATGAATGTTCCCAATTATTTATAAACTCTGTGTATAATAATCATATAATGCTCAATGTCTTCCACTTGCAGCAGCTTGATTTTGTGGTTCCGCGGGTAGTAAAACTAACATTACAGTAATTGCATTTTATTACTCGAGATTAAGTTTTGCATTTTTTGTTCCGTAGTAGTTCAGAGTGAAGTGCAAGATGGCGTGCGTTCTTTAACGCTCTTGCCGGCATGCAAAATTCAGCGGGATTTCGCTTGATTCGTCACATGTCATGAAACGGGAGTTGGGCATAAGGCCTTATACATTATCTTTAGACCCACCTAGAGGCGACTCTAAATGAGGAAAAAGGGAACTCTTATGGAAATTCCCAACAAAACCAACTGAATCAAGCGTGACGCTATCAAGTGAAACACAACAGGCCGAAGAAAAAAAGGTCGACCACGTGGAACTCTAAAGAGGACATTGTTAAGAGGGGCCAAATTAGTAGGCATAAGGTCCCTTGATGAGGCTGAAAAGCTCGTCGAAAACAGGAAAACATGGCGAACTACAATGCGAGCAGTATGTGACATTTAACGGCACCGGAAGGATGTAAGATATAAGATGTGGTCTTAATCTGATTTTTCTTTCTATGTGTTCTAAATTACCATCTCACGTGCGATTGGCAAACTCTTATCAGCAAATCCAGACCATCAGTCACATAAGAGACTGCTCAGTTCTTCTCAGTTCTTCCGGATTGTTGATTTGTATTATAGGTTGTGGCTTGGCCAGGGCTAACACCAGAGACAGTGTCGTGTGCTTTATTGGTGGCTTGGTGTTGTTACTGTAGCTTCTGTATGTTTAAAGTTCTTGATGGATGTGCCCTTCATGAAGATCTTCCTCCACGGACATTGTGTCGGACATGGAGAAGGCTTATTATTTGGGTAGATCTGAAATGATACCTCCTCAACAAGCCCCACCACCATAAAAACTATCGACCAGGCTGTTACCATAACAACGTCTTCACTGTGATCTCGAGATGAAGCAAGTGTGGAGGTCTGACCAACTTTTGTTTCATTTAAAGTGGAAGTCTGATCAGCCTTTTTCTCGTTAAAACTGGGGGGGGGGGGGGGGGGGCTGACCAACTTTTGTCTCATTAAAACATGGGGTCTGTTCAGCTTCCGGTGTGACTTGCAAGATGGCGGACGTTTTCTTAACGCTCTCGCCGGTACGCAGAAATCAGCGGAATTCCCCTTGATCTGTCACATATCCTGTACCGAAAGTTGGGCATAAGGCTAACAACCTTATCGTGGGACCAATCTAGAGGCGACTCCAGATGTGAAAAAAAGATATCGTTACGGAAACTCGCAAAGAAACCAACTGAGCATCAGGGATGCCACTTCGAAGAGCTCATTCGTCGGCCCCAAACATGTGACAGAGATTGGATTCTGGAATGTAAGAACGATGACAGCACCAAAAAAATACTACTCAGGTCATCAAGGACATGGAGAAATACCACCTAGACGTAATAGGCATCAGCGAAATGCGATGGCCAGAAGCAGGTAAAAGGTCGTCTGAAAACGATAAGTTAATAATACATTCAGGCAGAAACGACGATAAACATCGAGAATGGGTAAGTATTATTATGTCAAATGTTGCAGCAAAGAGCCTTGTAGAATGGAAACCAGTGAACAGTTGTATAATAAGAGCACGATACGACCTAAGACACGGAAGAATGCCAGTAATACAGTGTTATGAACCCACGAACGATGCAGATCATGAGGTGGAAGACGATTTCTATCACCAATTACAACAAATCATCAATAAAGTCCCTAAACATGACATCCTAATTGGTATGGGGGACTTCAATGCTAAGGTAGGGAAAGATAACACCAACGTTGAAAAAAGTAATGGGGAAAGAAGGAACTGACAAAGTAAATCAGAACGGAGAAAGATTAATTGGAATATGTCTAACAGAGGACATGGTCATTGGAGGCACAGTATTTCCACACGAAGAGATACATAAAATAACTTTGATATCTCCAGATGATAGAACTAGAAACTAGATAGATCATTTTTGTATTAGAAAGCAATATAGAAAATCTCTGATAGATGTAAGGGCATATAAAGGTGCAGATGCTAACAGTGATCACAACCTGTTTATAGGGAAAATAAAACTAAAATTGAAAAGCCAACACAAGAAATCAATACACAGAAAGATAAACAGCCATAGCCTACAAGAAGAGAATACTAATAGTAATTTGAATCAGGAACTTGCCAATTATTCCACAACACCCAGTGAAGTAGAGGAGATAGGTATAGATGAATTATGGAATTCTTACAGCACAGCTATAATCACAGCAGCAAAAGCAAGCGCTGGACTGAAAAAAAAAACAAATAGAAAAGCATATATATCAGAAAATACATGGAAGTACATACATAAAAGACGAGCAGCCAAATTAGACATGTTGAATGTAAAAACAGATCTTGGAAAAGATCTAGCAAAAGCAACATACAAAGAAATAGACAACAAAGTAAAACGTTTAGCTAGAAGGGATAAAATAGAATATATAGACAGTATGGCGAAAGAGGCAGAGAAAGAAGCAAAAACAGGAGACAGAAAAACTTTATATAACATACAAAAGAGGCTAACAGGTACTATTACATATAAAGAAAGACCAATCCTTAGCAAAACTGGAACCTTATTAACATCAAGTAAAGACCAAAAGCAAAGATGGGCTGAACGCTTCCAAGAAATACTTAATCAACTTAATCAACCACACCCAAAAGAATTAGTAAACCTTGAAACCGACTTACCAGCTCCACAACTAAATGTCAACCTAGATGAAATTACATTGCGTGAAACTGAAACAGCAGTGAATTTAATGGGTAACAACAAAGCTGCAGGTGAAGGTGAAATAACACCCGAAATGCTAAAAGCTATCAATAGTGACAACATGAGACAACTACAGAGAATGTTTAATAAGTTTTGGAAAGAGGAGAAAAGGTCCCTTCTAAATGGAAAAAAATGAATCATTGTTAAAATACCAAAAAAGGCAACCTTAGTGACTGTAACAGTTGTAGAGGAGTAACCTAAATATCAGTTGTGTCAAAAGTATTTTGTAAGGTGATTTTGAATAGGCTTAAAGATATAGTGGATACCATAATGAGAGAAGAACAAGCAGGATTTTGAAAAGGGAGAAGCTGTCTCGACCAGATCTTTACTCTAAGAATAATACTTGCAGAATATATTGAATAGCAGAAACCATCAATACTGAACTTCATAGACTTTAAAAAGACATTGATAGCATACACAGAGATTCATTGTGGAGAATTTTAAGTCTATATAGAATACCATCTAAAATTGTCAACATCATTAAGGACTTCTACAATGGATATGTTTGTGCAGTCAAAACAAAAGAAGGGATGAGTGAATGGTTCCAGATTGAAACAGGTGTGAAACAAGGATGTTTATTGTCTCCTTTGCTTTTTGGAATTACAATAGACTTCACAATGAAAAAATGCTGCACAGGTAACACAGGTATTGACTGGGTACATGTGACCCAACTAGAAGATCTTGATTTTGCTGATGACATAACTCTTATCAGTAATAATGTGAATTCCATGCAAGAAAAAAACAGATAACCTGTCTTCACTGGCTAGCTTGAAATTAACAAGGACAAAACAAAAATAATGAAACTTCCCATTAATCAAAATGGAAAAATACAAGTAGAAGGGACAGATACTGAAGAAGTCAATCAATTTGCATACCTTGGAAGCTACATAGACCAGGATGGTTACACCAGAAAGGAAGTTAGAATTAGAATTGCAAAAGCAGCATCGATCTTCAAGAATCTCGAGAACACATGGCATTCAAAAGTTATAAGCACAAAAACCAAGTTAAGACTATTCAATTCACATATAATATCCACCCTCATTTATGCATGCGAAAGCTGGAAAACAACTAAAGAAATAAACAATAAATTAGACTCTTTTGAAAACAAATGCCTAAGGAAAATACTCGGCATCAAGTGGAACGAATTCAAGAACAATGCAGAGATAAGACAGATGACTGAACAACAACCAGTCTCATGGGTGATCAGGAAAAGGAGATGGACATATTTTGGTCACGTGATGAGAAGAAACAGTCAGAGGAAGGCCAAATTAATAGGCATAAAATCCCTTGATGAGGTTGAAAGACTCACTGAAAACAGGAAAAACTGTCGAACTACCTGGAGAGCCCTATGTGACGTTTAACGGCAAGGGAAGGATATAAGATATAAGATAAGAAGATCAGCTTTTGTCTCGTTCAAACTGGGGGTCTGATCAGCTTTTGTCTCGTTCAAACTGGGGGTCTGATCAGCTTTTGTCTCGTTAAAACTGGGGGTCTGACCAACTTTTGTCTCGTTAAGACTGTATGTCTTATCAGCTTTTGTCTCGTTAAAACTGGAGGTCTTATCAGCTTTTATCTCGTTAACACAAACAACTGAATTACCTCCCCTCTATAATCGTCATTCACCGTCTCGATGACACTTGTGATCACATCGACAAAATCATCAATGATTCATGACAAGAGCTATCTCAACAAGAATGAGCGCTATGGACTATGGTTGGTCAAGATTGAATATAAAGATAACTGTAGAACAGAAAAAATAACGGCCAGAACTACTTGTGATTCATCATCATCATGTACTATCTGCAATGGATTATCAGTTATTCAGCCAATTGCACAAAACGAAGTGTTTATTCCGTCTCTTAATGTTATCCACCAACTTCTGCCACACTTCCTTACCAACTATTTTCTCTGAAGTAGAGTTTTCAGTATTATCTACGTATAAAAGTAGACAAAAGTGTGTGGTTCAGTTCTGATGAAAGCGGAGGACCTTGCGGCAAACCTGGACACGCTGTTATCGGCTCTGCTGAAGACCAAGTGCCACATCCGAGAACCATCTTTCTCTGGAACAGGGCTGCAGTTGTCAATCTGATGAGGAGAGTATGTACTTCTGGTCTAAGAAGTACGCGCATTAGGTAGTTGAATGGTACTTTGCTGTACGCATCTTCTGCGCTGCACGTGTCTCTACTCAGGCCTGAAATCCTTCGGAGATGTCATGAGCAAAGCATTGAGGCTTGTCTCTTTGTTACTCCCATACCCTCAGAGTGTAGGTGTGAACATGAGACACTCTTCCAAACCACTAGCGAGTTTAACAGTTTTCTCCAGTAGCTTACCAACAGTGCTCTGCATCGTGAAGGTTCTGGAAATGGTTTTTATTTGGCTTCGTCAGCATTCAGCAGGCAGCTGTGCACCCATTCTTCTCTGATCTGCCCGCTCTGGATCGTAGCGTTTAACTCTGCGTTGAGTTTCTAGACAATATCTTCCAACCTCTTGTGACTAGTCTGTCTACTTATCCGAGGGATACCGTTCAAGCTTTCATTGCTTTTGAGAAAGCACTTGCCGTATCTTCTGGATGTAGCTTCCTTGTACATATCCATTCCTCATGATCAGAGACTTCGAGCTGTCGAGTTCTTTTTCAACAAAAGATACCATCCTTCTATTCCTACTTGTACTATTCTGAGGCGTAGACCACGTGTCCTAGAACCCAGCCTTGTGAGTTCAATGTCATTATTTCCACCAGATCAGCGATGTGGCCATGGGCATCAAAATGGGTCCTAGCTACGGAAAATGTTAGTGCGTGATTTCGAACACAAGGTAATGGAATCTTAAGGAGGACATTATCCAGCCTTTTATAGACCCTACATTGATGATGGCAACGGTGTCATATCCATGTCAGAGAAGGACTTTAGCAACTTCATCATTTTCGTTTAATCATGCGGTTTCTCTCACCTGCCATGTCTCCACACCTTGTGTAAACTTTCTCGACGTTGCGATCACTATCCCTGCTTCAGGACGTCCACTTCAGTCTACTATAAACCCACTGATCCTCATAGCTATCTCTTGTACTACTCCTCTCAGTCTACTATAAACCCACTGATCCTCATAGCTATCTCTTGTACTACTCCTCTCAGTCTACTATAAACCCACTGATCCTCATAGCTATCTCTTGTACTACTCCTCTCAGTCTACTATAAACCCACTGATCCTCATAGCTATCTCTTGTACTACTCCTCTCAGTCTACTATAAACCCACTGATCCTCATAGCTATCTCTTGTACTACTCCTCTCAGTCTACTATAAACCCACTGATCCTCATAGCTATCTCTTGTACTACTCCTCTCAGTCTACTATAAACCTACTGATCCTCATAGCTATCTCTTGTACTACTCCTCTCAGTCTACTATAAACCTACTGATCCTCATAGTTATCTCTTGTACTACTCCTCTCAGTCTACTATAAACCTACTGATCCTCATAGTTATCTCTTGTACTACTCTCTCAGTCTACTATAAACCTACTGATCCTCATAGTTATCTCTTGTACTACTCCTCTCAGTCTACTATAAACCTACTGATCCTCATAGCTATCTCTTGTACTACTCCTCTCAGTCTACTATAAACCTACTGATCCTCATAGTTATCTCTTGTACTCCTCCTCTCAGTCTACTATAAACCTACTGATCCTCATAGCTATCTCTTGTACTACTCCTCTCAGTCTACTATAAACCTACTGATCCTCATAGCTATCTCTTGTACTACTCCTCTCAGTCTACTATAAACCCACTGATCCTCATAGCTATCTCCTGTACTACTCCTCTCTGTCTACTATAAACCCACTGATCCTCATAGCTATCTCTTGTACTACTCCTCTCAGTCTACTATAAACCCACTGATCCTCATAGCTATCTCTTGTACTACTCCTCTCAGTCTACTATAAACCTACTGATCCTCATAGCTATCTCTTGTACTACTCCTCTCAGTCTACTATAAACCTACTGATCCTCATAGTTATCTCTTGTACTACTCTCAGTCTACTATAAACCTACTGATCCTCATAGTTATCTCTTGTACTACTCCTCTCAGTCTACTATAAACCTACTGATCCTCATAGTTATCTCTTGTACTACTCCTCTCAGTCTACTATAAACCTACTGATCCTCATAGCTATCTCTTGTACTACTCCTCTCAGTCTACTATAAACCTACTGATCCTCATAGTTATCTCTTGTACTCCTCCTCTCAGTCTACTATAAACCTACTGATCCTCATAGCTATCTCTTGTACTACTCCTCTCAGTCTACTATAAACCTACTGATCCTCATAGCTATCTCTTGTACTACTCCTCTCAGTCTACTATAAACCTACTGATCCTCATAGTTATCTCTTGTACTACTCCTCTCAGTCTACTATAAACCTACTGATCCTCATAGTTATCTCTTGTACTACTCCTCTCAGTCTACTATAAACCTACTGATCCTCATAGCTATCTCTTGTACTACTCCTCTCAGTCTACTATAAACCTACTGATCCTCATAGTTATCTCTTGTACTCCTCCTCTCAGTCTACTATAAACCTACTGATCCTCATAGCTATCTCTTGTACTACTCTCTCAGTCTACTATAAACCCACTGATCCTCATAGCTATCTCTTGTACTACTCCTCTCAGTCTACTATAAACCCACTGATCCTCATAGCTATCTCTTGTACTACTCCTCTCAGTCTACTATAAACCCACTGATCCTCATAGCTATCTCTTGTACTACTCTCTCAGTCTACTATAAACCCACTGATCCTCATAGCTATCTCTTGTACTACTCCTCTCAGTCTACTATAAACCTACTGATCCTCATAGCTATATCTTGTACTACTCCTCTCAGTCTACTATAAACCTACTGATCCTCATAGTTATCTCTTGTACTACTCCTCTCAGTCTACTATAAACCTACTGATCCTCATAGTTATCTCTTGTACTACTCCTCTCAGTCTACTATAAACCTACTGATCCTCATAGTTATCTCTTGTACTACTCCTCTCAGTCTACTATAAACCTACTGATCCTCATAGCTATCTCTTGTACTACTCCTCTCAGTCTACTATAAACCTACTGATCCTCATAGTTATCTCTTGTACTCCTCCTCTCAGTCTACTATAAACCTACTGATCCTCATAGCTATCTCTTGTACTACTCCTCTCAGTCTACTATAAACCTACTGATCCTCATAGCTATCTCTTGTACTACTCCTCTCAGTCTACTATAAACCCACTGATCCTCATAGCTATCTCCTGTACTACTCCTCTCTGTCTACTATAAACCCACTGATCCTCATAGCTATCTCTTGTACTCCTCCTCTCAGTCTACTATAAACCCACTGATCCTCATAGCTATCTCTTGTACTCCTCCTCTCAGTCTACTAAAACCCACTGATCCTCATAGCTATCTCTTGTACTCCTCCTCTCAGTCTACTATAACCCACTGATCCTCATAGCTATCTCTTGTACTCCTCCTCTCAGTCTACTATAAACCCACTGATCCTCATAGCTATCTCTTGTACTACTCCTCTCAGTCTACTATAAACCCACTGATCCTCATAGCTATCTCTTGTACTACTCCTCTCAGTCTACTATAAACCCACTGATCCTCATAGCTATCTCTTGTACTCCTCCTCTCAGTCTACTATAAACCCACTGATCCTCATAGCTATCTCTTGTACTCCTCCTCTCAGTCTACTATAAACCCACTGATCCTCATAGCTATCTCTTGTACTCCTCCTCTCAGTCTACTATAAACCCACTGATCCTCATAGCTATCTCTTGTACTCCTCCTCTCAGTCTACTATAAACCCACTGATCCTCATAGCTATCTCTTGTACTCCTCCTCTCAGTCTACTATAAACCCCTGATCCTCATAGCTATCTCTTGTACTCCTCCTCTCAGTCTACTATAAACCCACTGATCCTCATAGCTATCTCTTGTACTCCTCCTCTCAGTCTACTATAAACCCACTGATCCTCATAGCTATCTCTTGTACTCCTCCTCTCAGTCTACTATAAACCCACTGATCCTCATAGCTATCTCTTGTACTCCTCCTCTCAGTCTACTATAAACCCACTGATCCTCATAGCTATCTCTTGTACTCCTCCTCTCAGTCTACTATAAACCCACTGATCCTCATAGCTATCTCTTGTACTCCTCCTCTCAGTCTACTATAAACCCACTGATCCTCATAGCTATCTCTTGTACTCCTCCTCTCAGTCTACTATAAACCCACTGATCCTCATAGCTATCTCTTGTACTCCTCCTCAGTCTACTATAAACCCACTGATCCTCATAGCTATCTCTTGTACTCCTCCTCTCAGTCTACTATAAACCCACTGATCCTCATAGCTATCTCTTGTACTCCTCCTCTCAGTCTACTATAAACCCACTGATCCTCATAGCTATCTCTTGTACTCCTCCTCTCAGTCTACTATAAACCCACTGATCCTCATAGCTATCTCTTGTACTCCTCCTCTCAGTCTACTATAAACCCACTGATCCTCATAGCTATCTCTTGTACTACTCCTCTCAGTCTACTATAAACCCACTGATCCTCATAGCTATCTCTTGTACTCCTCCTCTCAGTCTACTATAAACCCACTGATCCTCATAGCTATCTCTTGTACTCCTCCTCTCAGTCTACTATAAACCCACTGATCCTCATAGCTATCTCTTGTACTCCTCCTCTCAGTCTACTATAAACCCACTGATCCTCATAGCTATCTCTTGTACTCCTCCTCTCAGTCTACTATAAACCCACTGATCCTCATAGCTATCTCTTGTACTCCTCCTCTCAGTCTACTATAAACCCACTGATCCTCATAGCTATCTCTTGTACTCCTCCTCTCAGTCTACTATAAACCCACTGATCCTCATAGCTATCTCTTGTACTCCTCCTCTCAGTCTACTATAAACCCACTGATCCTCATAGCTATCTCTTGTACTCCTCCTCTCAGTCTACTATAAACCCACTGATCCTCACAGTTATCTCTTGTACTCTTCCTCTCAGTCTACTATAAACCCACTGATCCTCATAGCTATCTCTTGTACTACTCCTCTCAGTCTACTATAAACCTACTGATTCTCATAGTTATCTCTTGTACTCCTCCTCTCAGTCTACTATAAACCCACTGATTCTCATAGTTATCTCTTGTACTCCTCCTCTCAGTCTACTATAAACCTACTGATTCTCATAGTTATCTCCTGTACTACTCCTCTCTGTCTACTATAAACCCACTGATCCTCATAGTTATCTCTTGTACTCCTCCTCTCAGTCTACTATAAACCACTGATCCTCATAGTTATCTCTTGTACTCCTCCTCAGTCTACTATAAACCTACTGATTCTCATAGTTATCTCTGTACTACTCCTCTCTGTCTACTATAAACCCACTGATCCTCATAGTTATCTCTTGTACTCCTCCTCTCAGTCTACTATAAACCTACTGATTCTCATAGTTATCTCTTGTACTACTCCTCTCAGTCTACTATAAACCTACTGATTCTCATAGTTATCTCTTGTACTACTCCTCTCAGTCTACTATAAACCTACTGATTCTCATAGTTATCTCTGTACTACTCCTCTTAGTCTACTATAAACCACTGATCCTCATAGTTATCTCTTGTACTACTCCTCTCTGTCTACTATAAACCACTGATCCTCATAGTTATCTCTGTACTACTCCTCTCAGTCTACTATAAACCTACTGATTCTCATAATTATCTCTTGTACTACTCCTCTCAGTCTACTATAAACCTACTGATTCTCATAGTTATCTCTTGTACTCCTCTCAGTCTACTATAAACCTACTGATTCTCATAGTTATCTCTTGTACTACTCCTCTCTGTCTACTATAAACCCACTGATTCTCATAGTTATCTCTTGTACTCCTCCTCTCAGTCTACTATAAACCTACTGATTCTCATAGTTATCTCTTGTACTACTCCTCTCAGTCTACTATAAACCTACTGATTCTCATAGTTATCTCTTGTACTACTCCTCTCAGTCTACTATAAACCTACTGATTCTCATAGTTATCTCTTGTACTACTCCTCTTAGTCTACTATAAACCCACTGATTCTCATAGTTATCTCTTGTACTACTCCTCTCTGTCTACTATAAACCCACTGATTCTCATAGTTAGCTCTTGTACTACTCCTCTCAGTCTACTATAAACCTACTGATTCTCATAATTATCTCTTGTACTACTCCTCTCAGTCTACTATAAACCTACTGATTCTCATAGTTATCTCTTGTACTACTCCTCTCAGTCTACTATAAACCCACTGATTCTCATAGTTATCTCTTGTACTACTCCTCTCTGTCTACTATAAACCCACTGATTCTCATAGTTATCTCTTGTACTACTCCTCTCAGTCTACTATAAACCTACTGATTCTCATAGTTATCTCTTGTACTACTCCTCTCACCTCAGATCGTGCAAGGACTCTATTCTTTTTTTTCATAGCTCCTTCAGTTGAGAGGCTTATGTGCAGAGGATCTTGATTTCTATGATAAAGCCAACAGAATATTGGGTTTCTTTCACCTACAATGCTATCCGGAACATGTTCTCACTTCATCCTGGAATCGTATCAGCCACGTTTGCGACAACAAGTCCTCATGCCCAAACTACCTGGCAGCCAGGGCACAGTAAAACAGGTATTTACGTACCACCCGCACATTTTGGCGGTAAAGGGCATCTTGTTTCGTTATCTCCAGCTCCTCTAGACTGAGCCTGATACACGTGAACTCTTTGTAGATCCCTCTGCTGGTAGCTTAAAGAATTTCCATAGGTGAAGTATTTTTTGTTGAGGCAAGCCAGGTTTCCTTCCCAAAGTCCAAGTTATCGCTTCAGGAGGGCTTTCCTTGCATTTCTCACAATGTCAGTTATTCCATTATGCGTAAGCGGTGGGATATGTAATATGTAGAGGAGATTGGCTTCCTACAAGAAGACATTGATCTCCTACATCTGAACAACAACATATTGTTTTCTCTTATTCCATGGCCTCCATTTCTCGCTGTACTCTCTTATTCATGGACCATGCTTCACATCCCTAAAACAAAATTGGCTCGATGTAACATTTAAGTACTCGGAACCTTGTTTCCATTGATATGGAGGATCTGCTGCACAAGATGTGTATCATTTTCTGGAATGCTGACTTGGCCTGAACACGTCTACTTTTTATTTCGTTGTGACATTTTCCATCAGCTGTTATAATCGTTTCTAAGTACTTAATCTATCAATTTGTTTCAGTTCTGTGCCATCGATGGTAATACTACATTTTGATGGTATTCTTTTCTTTGAGATGACCATCACTTCAGTCTTCTTTTTACTGAGGCTGAGACCTTTACTTTTATTTTCACGAACCACGATGTCCAGAAGAGCCTGTAGCTCCCCTTCACTTTTAGTAATCAGGTCTGTGTCGTCTGCATATCTTAAGTTTATGAAAGATTGGTTGGAGCCGCCAATTGATACTCCTAGCAAGCTCTCTATATTTCTCGTTATGTTTTTGCTGTACAAGAAGATGGAACATATCCTTGTCTCACTCCCAATTTTATGGTCTTGGAATGCTCCTATTTGGTTCTCAATCTTCACTGCTCCTGGTTGCTGCCAGTATGTGTTTTTGATGAGTTTCAGATCTTTCCCATCTAAGTTGATGCATTCCAGCATTCTTATAAGTGAAACACAGAAATTGTAAGAATTATAAGCACGACGTTACATAACAACAATTTGTTTTACACCAGAAATAAACAGCACAGAGAAAAACAACTCTGACGAGAGCTTGTAAACAAGCCCAACATGAAACCATAGCATCATTGTTTAGAGAACGTAACAAAAAGTGAAATATTTTTCGTCAGGAACGTATCTTCAACATTTGTGGAAATCATCGTCAGCTTTTACGAGCTGTGGTGCACTGAAGATTGTGAGCTGCTGTGGAGCAGTGAAGATTGTGAGCTGAAGGTATATATTTCACCCGACAGGCCAAAAATGTTGGTTTCTGACTGTCGTAATTCTCCCAGGGATGAGATAATGAAACTAGAAAATTGTAGAAAAAAAATAAACGAGTTAAGGATCAAATATATTTTGCAAAGCTGTGCGGGAAGAAGCCTGCGCTGTGAGACAGCTTTCAACACATTTATCAAGCATTTCCATCAGCGTAGTGTGTTTTTTTTTCCTGTCTTTTTGTTGTGCACAAAAAAGCGCATTCTCAAGTGCATATCGCATATCCCTGGAACTAACAGACGTGCACGCGGAGAAGTCTTCGTTGCAAGAAGTTCCAATAGTTCATGAATCATTAGGAAAACAGATATGAGTAACAATGCGGCACGCGCCGACGCGCGCACACATATAAACACACATACATGCTGAGTGAACAAGAAAAATCCACATAAATGTTTTATATTAACTGCATTTCACATAAAATATCGAAGAAAGAAATTAGAATGAATAAATATATTTAAAACGCAGAGATAGAACAATACAGAAGTAACACCTGGAAAATGAGAAGAAATTTTAAAAAAATTAAGACTAGATAAAAAACAAAGGCGGCAAATATTGAAATAATTATTTTTTAAATGCAGAAAAAGCGTATAGATACAGTAATACAACAACACATAAAAATCACAGCTGAAATATCTGGTGTCCTAAAGACTGCAACAGCGAGATGAAACAGTAGACATTTCTTCTCACAAGAAAGATCAAATTCCACATTACTTTGTCCTCATCTCTGTTCTACCTTTTTTTTTCAGTTTCCGGATTTGCTGACCTTTTCGTTTAAATTGAGAGCACATAAGTCTTCAACATCTGCAGCAGTTTCCCAGACACAGCGAAGACACGACTCAGATTAAGCAAGTGATTTGTCTGAGTACAGACTTATCATTCTGTGATTTCGGTACAGAAAGCTGGCAATGGGGACTTGAGTGGCCGCCATGTTTTAGGCGACAGAGAAGCCATGGGGTTTGTAGAGTGAAGCTGTCTCTAGCTTGAGTGAGGAGAATAAAAAATAGAAAGATGATAACGGGCTTGAAAGCATGGCAGCGGTTACGGAATCTGTAAAGATTCAGATATATAAGGATTCAGAAAGTTCAAAATATTCAGATACGTAAACAAGCTATTGAATCTGTTTTTCGAGGTATTCACGTATAATATAACGGCAAACAGCCACAGAAATATCATGCCAACATAGAAATGATAAACAGACAGATTTCTGCCACGGTTATTAAATTTTTAAAAAAGAAATATCGGCGAAAGCCTTTTTTTTTAGAAACACAGATAAACAAAAGATTGTGTAGAAGGAGAGATAAAGAAATTATTTTTTATGTAAAGAAGGATAAAACAGATAAGACGAACAGAAATGATGAAGAGATACACTCAGACAGAAGACCCGACGAAATGACCGCGAAAGAAAAAGGGACGGAAGAACGAATAAATGGATAGATGGACCGAAAAATGGATGGATAGATGTCTCATATAAATATTATAATGAATTCTTACATCAGTATTTATCACATAATGGTTAGGTAATCTTGGCGTCAACACATCAACAGAAAGTGCTATAATCTTGTCAGCTTAAGAAGGGATTCACCCAAACACCACTTCCATTAACACGCAGTCTGCTTTTTTTTCCAAACTGACATTTTTTGTCATCTTTTCAAAACAGAAAAAGCATTTTTTTTTTTTGGGGGGGGGGGGGGTACCTCCATTTTTAGAATTGTTCTTCTGTTAAAGTCGTACTTTCATTAATGTCAAGTTTCGGGAAACAAGCGAACTAAAAAATTTCATAAAAAAAAACTCTTCCAAATGTTTGTTATTAAAAAAAGTTCAAGGCAAAACTGTTTCAATTCAAGTGCCGCGCCGTGCGGCGTAGGCGATCATTTCTCTCTACAATTCCATGTCTTCAGACTTGGTTATGAAATCCACCGGTGACTTTCTTCCTAGCCACACTGACAGCCCATCCAGTAGCTTCTCTCTCTGTCTTCCTCTCTCTTCTTCCCTCAGTTTTTCAACTTGCCACAATGTGTTGCAATTTTCCTCTTCTCAGAAAATGTCCTACAAATCTCGTTTGTCTGCCTCTGATCTTTGCTGTAATTTGCCTTTTAACTCCAGGCTCTCTTAAGATTTCTTCGTTGGTTTTCTTAGCTGTACATGGTACATTATACCTTCAACATCCTTCTTATGAACCACATTTCCATAGCCTCCATTTCTCGCTGTACTCTCTTATTCATGGACCATGCTTCGCATCCATAAAACAAAACTGGCTCGATGTAACATTTAAGTACTCGGATGCTGTTTCGCTACACTTTATTACTCGCTGAATAAACGCTACATAAATACTTACTACATTGCTACACTAAAACTTACTAGTTTTGTTTTAATGTACAAACATCTGAGAATAGAATCCTGAGAAGAATTTATAGGCCGGTAAGAGATCCTATATCATGACAAAGGAAGATAAGAAGTAACAAAGAAATCCACACATTGTTCGATTAACTCTCCGCTGACAACAACCTTTATGATAAACAACAGACTGAGGTGGATCGGACACTTACGGAGAATGAAGCCATATAAACAGACAAAGATGGACTATACAGAAGTGATGAAAAGGGACAGACCAAGAGGGGAATGGAGACATGTCTTGTCTGCAGCAATGAGCTTGTGTCGTGGAAAGCTCAAAGAAAAAGATGTGTGTAAGGGGTTCTGCGTGCATGGTCTCAGGATTAGACGTTCGGCTCGGAAACCATGAGTTCGAATCCCACACCAGAAGTGACATTTTTTTTTCTGGCGGATCTTCCAACAATAACTTCCACTGGTCTCTAGCTGGTCAGATAAACGTCCATGTGAACTGTCGTGCACGTTACAAATCCCTTGGGAGTTGGAAACAGCTCAAAGAACAGGCCAGACGCCCGGGCACATTTCTAAAAAAAAAAATCTACCACGGAGACTGTCGCATGCGCTTAGAATGTTTATGATGCCTACGACAACCGTTCCGAGGTGGTAAAGCTGGCGA
Organism: Achatina immaculata; assembly: GCA_009760885.1. NCBI lineage: Eukaryota > Metazoa > Mollusca > Gastropoda > Stylommatophora > Achatinidae > Lissachatina > Lissachatina immaculata. Next base: position 11,061,823 of record CM019709.1, on the reverse strand, counting down.
CCGAGCAGATCGTTGTTTGACTGTGAGGATGATGGCAGATAAATTTGGTGTTAACCTAGATAACAATTTTATTGGAAGATCTGGGCAAGAAAAAAAGTTTCTTGCCGGTTTCTACCACATTCGTTGTCTGATGACCAAAAAATATCAGCGTGTTGTGTATGCAAAAGACATCATCAGAACGTGTCGCAGAAATAAACATTTCTGAAATTTGATTATTGCAGAGGATGAAACATGGATTATCCGCTACGATCCCAACACTAATCGCCAAAGTGCTCAGTGGAAGTTATCATCATCACCAAAAGGAAAATATTTCGTCTTCAAAAGTCGAAAGTGAAGACAATGTTGGTGTGCTTCTACGACAGCAGAGGAGTTATTCACAAAGAATTTATTCCAGAGCGACAGACTGTCGCTGCCATAGTCTATTAAAGTATTTTGATATGCCTATTGAAAATGATTCTCCGAGTCCGACCCGAATATTCAACACCTGGCAGTTTTTTCCTTCTTCATGATAATTCACCGTCTCACCGGGCGATAGTTGTACAGGAAATTTTGGCCCAAAAACAAGTGTGTGTTCTCAACCATCCACCCTATTCCGCAGATTTTGTATCCCTGTGATTATTTTCTATTCCCAGAATTAAAGTTACCATTGAAAGTACGCTTCTTTGACGATACTGATGATATCCAAAGGGCCGTAACATCGAGTTTAGGGCCATTCAAACAGAAGAACTGCAGAGGTCATTCCAGTGCTTGTTAGATCGTGCCACTCGCTGTATCAATGCACAAGGGGCTTAGTTTGAATAAAATACGGGTTATATCTTCAACTGTTGTTTATTTTTTATTGAATTAGTCTCATTACTTAATTGTCGGACCTTATATCCATACTACAAGAACTTAATATTGAAGAAGGCTGGCTAGTAAAGAGGATTAAGCAAAGAAAACTTAAATATTTTGGACATATTAAACGTCATGATAATCTAGAGAAGACCGTCTTGGAAGGATACATAATGGGAAAAGGAAAGAGAGGAAGACCAAGGCGAAAATGGTTGCAAGATATCGTTGATAATCTGCAAATGGATGCATCAGCAGCAGGGCATTTTGCTTACAACCGAGAGGCCTACAGGAGAGCTGTCAGGGAGGCAAAGTTCGGCAAGGGACATGCAAATGACTTACAGTCTTAATTAATGTTCACTTGGTTGCTAGATGCTCATCAGGGGGGTACTAGATATCAGTTGTTAAGTCATGAAAGAGATAAGGTGCTAGATATCAGTTACTAAGTCATGAAAGAGATAAGGTGCTAGATATCAGTTGTTAAGTCATGAAAGAGATAAGGTGCTAGATATCAGTCGTTAAATCATGAAAGAGATAAGGTGCTAGATATCAGTTGCTAAGTCAAGAAAGAGATAAGGTGCTAGATATCAGTTGCTAAGTCAAGAAAGAGATAAGGTACTAGATATCAGTTGCTAAGTCATGAAAGAGATAAGGTGCTAGATATCACTTGCTAAGCCATGACAGAGTTAAAGGCCCACATTAGAAAGGAACTACAGTTTTAGTATTTTTACACCAAAAATAGCATAGCCTCTCATTTACAGGCTCACGCGCCAAAACCTGCGGACTTTAATAAATTCAGTATTCTCCTGTACTTTGATAACGCTGCGAAAGATATAAAAAGATAATTTACTGCATTATAATTATTACTAACCAGATGGAATTATTTTTTAAAAATATATTAAAAACAACTCCTGTGATTGGTTATCCGCTATAGGAGAAATTTACCACAGCAGCGTGATGTCCAAGCCGATTTGTTGGAGATTTTTATGACACAGAAGGGGTCAAACAAGGGTCAAGACTAGTCAGTCACGCAAAGTGTTGGAAAGAGGAGAGTGAATATTCCCTGTACATATTTTATTTGGTTGATTTCCATGTGTATACATTAATGACTTTGAACTAAGATTTATCACTCTGTTGTAGGTCAACATCTATCAAAATTGTGCAAGTCAACATTTATCACTTTGTTGTAGGTCAACATCTATCAAAATTGTGCAAGTCAACATTTATCTCGTTATTACAGCTGAGCTAAACAACAACAATAAAAAATTATTGCCAGCAAAAGCGAGACTGAAATAAAAGTTCAAAGTTCGTATTAACGTTTTTATGGGGAGGGTAGTGGAGGGAGAACATAATGTGACACTTTTCAAATAAATTAGGAGACTATTTACGTAGTCACGTGACTGTCTACTTCAACTTCTCTGGAACCCATGAGCTGGTGCTCCTTTCAGCGGAGCAGAAACTAGTGTTGGCGCGGCATCGTGTGAGACTGGGACTACATTTTCTGAGTCCTTGAGAGCAGCTACAAAACTGGGGGTATGCAATACTCCTTATCCGACTCCATCACCAGGGGACTACGGGAATCGCTGACCCGGTAGCCAGGCTAGACCTGTTACTGAGGGTATCAGCGGACAGCTGGGACAGGGTATTGACCGGGGATAGTTCGAGGACCGGGATGTCATTGACTGCCAAATCGGACAGCAACTTCCCCCCCCCCCCCCACCCCCTCCAATTACTTGCTCATTAAAGTGAAATATTATTATGGCCTTAGGAGAAAGATAAACAAAGAAATAGTTAATATTACTCACATAGGAAAAAAATACAACAGCTGAAAGTGTTGAAGAAACAAGAGCACATAAATAACATTGGTCATTTGCTTGTCACCAAGACCAGTGTGTTTGAAGATTGCTTGTTACTAAGACCAGTGTGCTTGAAGATTGCTTGTTACTAAGACCAGTGTGCTTGAAGATTGCTTCTTACTAAGACCAGTGTGCTTGAAGATTGCTTGTTACTAATACCAGTGTGTTTGAAGGTTGCTTGTTACTAAGACCAGTGTGCTTGAAGGTTGCTTGTTACCAAGACCAGTGTGCTTGAAGGTTGCTTGTCACTATGACCAGTGTGCTTGAAGGTTGCTTGTCACTATGACCAGTGTGCTTGAAGGTTGCTTGTCACTATGACCAGTGTGCTTGAAGGTTGCTTGTCACTATGACCAGTGTGCTTGAAGGTTGCTTGTTACAAAGAACAGTATGCTTGAAGGTTGCTTGTCACCAAGACCTGTGTGCTTGAAGGCTCATGCTGAATGTGGAAAGCAAAGACGACTGGGATGGAGAAGGCGCAGATATAATTCTGATCAGTCACATCCTGGACCATAACAAGCACCGCAACCTACCTGAGACAGCTCACTCACAACAAACTCAACGACCATTTCTTTACGCCATTTACCTTTGACTGATCAAAAAAGGTCACATTCTATATCACCTGGTCACACCCTGGTAACGCACCTGAGAGTTGGATATGCCAGTCACATTTGTAACTCTTAGGATCATCTTGTTTGGCGGAAATGAGTAAAGTACAATCAGGTTTTCTAGGACATGATGTGGGAATAAGGAAACATAGCACTGAGCTAGTCAAGGGGAGGAAACTGAGCAGGAAAGCCGAGAAACAAGACATTGGAAGTCTTACAGGATGTTGTGGAAGAGCAGCCTCCCAGCTATTCGAAAATTCAACTTTAATGGTCTATGGAGAGATCTGTAGAGACGTAAATATGCACTTTTTCAGCATTTATTCAAATTGGAGAAGTACAATGATCTGGTCAAGCAACTGAGGCAGGGGATAGGAATCAGGGCAAAAGTGATTGATGTAGAAGTGGGAGCAAGAGGATTCGTAGCAACATCAGCATATGACCTATGTAAGCAACTGGGCATAAAGGGACAAGCAAGAGCAAGGGTATTGAGAAGCCTTTCAGAAACAGCAGAAAAGGCCTCATGCTGGCTGTGGAGTATGCGAAACAAGCATTGGGAACATAAGTAATTAAAAAAAAGCAACAACTCACAAGACCTTTGGGAGTCGTGACCCAGAGGGGCCCACCCCTCTTAGAGTGTCAGGAGTTTAAAGGGCCGAAACACTTGTCTGAGGGGGGGGGGGGTTACTTCCTCTGATGATCTGAAGGAGTTGTGTTGTTGTTCCGCTCTCTACGGTAGAGAGTTTCCTGCATATGCACTCAAATAATAATAATAATAATAATGAAGTTTATCGACGGAGAAAGACGAACAAGCTGAAAAGAATATAACGAAAAGAGAAAAGAGCTTTAACTCTGTGAAAAATAAATCAGTTTTACAGTAAACTTTGTCAGTTTCTACAATGACGACATTTTGGTACCAGCAAATGTGAGCGCGCGTTGTTACCTCCATTTTCAGGCCTTAACACTTCTTAAAGAAAACACACTTAAAATATTTTATTCAATCCTGGACGAGTTTTTCAATTACACTAAATCTTTTTCACATACAGCACCCACTTCAGTGAACACAGCAATAAAATGTTGAAAACAAGACATGTCTGCTCTCTCTCTCTCTCTCTCTCTCTCTCTCTCTCTCTCTCTCAGTACAGAAATTGTAACTGTCTCCGTCCAGGGATGAATTTATGTGAACTAAAAAAAAAACGTTAAAAAATTGTTTCAACATTCCCATTTTATGCTGTTTTTTTTCAGTACTGAAGTAAGCATCATGTTTAAAATATGTGGAACCAAGAAGCAGTGACTACATAGCATAGTCCCACGTAATCTAGAATTATGATTATAATTATGAATATATATTTTTATAAGGGTTAATATTAAATAAGAAGAGAAAAGTTAGATAGAAAACTTAGAGAACAAGGTAGAAAACCGATTCCCAAGATACTAATGATAGACCAATACGACTAGACGCTGACAAGTGTAAACAGAAGAAACAGGCGAATAAAAGGACAGACACAATGACACCGTGGAAGAGATAGGCTAGAGGAAGACGGTCATAAAAATAATAGGTTGGCTATACCATCTGCCAATGCCATCCCGCAAGTGAAATAACAGGTTGCGACATACTGGTATAATCGACGAAATAAAGCTAAGAATAGGAAGACAGACAACTAATTGCCCGACAGACCCCAAGCGCTTGAGAAGAACTTGCCTGAGGTGTGATAATTGGACAGGGATGCTGGAAGGATTTAAGAAAAGCCAAAAGCCTAGTTGGCGACGTGTATGAGCCGACCAGACTAGTAATCAGTCAACAGGTACAGGTAGAAAGTGTTAGAGGCAATAAAATAGAGTACTGGATCTTCGGCACCATAAAACTCACTGGTCAGGACTCAAGAACCAATCGGTACACAGTTCGAAACCGCGGACCGATTAGGGGCGGAGCAGGAAAATCCATTGGTGGTTTCATAAAACGGGACTCCAAGATAAAACGAGGAGACAAAGAAACAGATAAGCAGATAGGAGAGGAGAGATACGCACAGACAGACGCACGCACACAGACTCAGGGACAGAACTACAACTCCGACACTTAACATGCTCAGAGGCGGAGATAGCAAGATATTCGGAGACATAAAATACTCTAGATCGAGATCAGGCGAGATGTGCTGATATGAACAGAAAAACGGATACATATATAGTAGGAGATTTAGAGAAACATATTTAGTTGAAGTGCACATTGAGAAATATAGAATCAGATAGTCATGCTGATGTGATGAAATTATGAGCTAGACTGATATGCAACTACTTAGGAGAGCTAGTGAACAGATATCGAGATCGTGTGTAGTAAGCAGAAGGATCTCGACCTATAATTCGCCTAAGGCGAGAGAGAAAGAGAGAGAGAGAGAGAGAGAGAGAGAGAGAGAGAGAGAGGAGGGGTGTGAGAGAGAAAGATTATCTACTAATGCTCGTGTGATCCATTTGATTATGCAACCTCGGTTGTTTATGACTTTTCTGTTGAACTGGTGAAAATTCTACACCCATTTTTTTTTACAAGAGTCAGCTGGTGTAAATAAACTTGTCATTCTCGTCGCCGGCAAGTGGAGTTCACGGTACTTGTACAAGAAATTTCTGTGTGACAATATTGACAATGTTGGTATATTGTGCTCGTAAATGAGCAAAACAAGCTAACAATATTACAACTACACATTGTGACCTCTCATCCTAAACTTAACTTTCACTCTCTTGCGGTGGAGCAGAAGCAAGGGAAGACAAAAAGAAAACATCTGGAAGTATTTCAAGGCCGTCCAAAGAAACATCCGTCTACAACGAGATGAGAACTCTAGAAGACGCACCAGTAAATGGTGCGCAAATCTCAGCAAACCAACTTGTTGGCCTTCGTGCTATCTAAACCAAACACAATCTGCTTTCATAACAAACCAAATCTTTAGAACAATACTTTAATCCAGGGTTTCTCCCACCAGGTTACAGAAGATCTTGACTAAGAAATCCATCCTAGGAACTTTTAGCCGAACGCCAGGGCTTAGAAGGGCACAATTGCGGTGATAGCTAGGGGAGGGGGCCACGAAAAATGAGCAGCGGTAAATATTTTAATGCAAGGGTTCAGCGGGGATACAAAATATTCCATATGCTCCCCCGGGGGGGGGGGGGAGAGAGAAAGATAGAGACAGAATGTTTGAAGCATATAGACTGCACAGTGTGCGTTAACTTGAAATCATAACGTATATGTCAAGAAAATGAAATAGCAACATAACAGTAACAAGATAAGGAAACAGACGAAAATAAAGTAAAGCAAATAGGTCAAGAATAAAGAGAGCAAGAAAAGAAGTCAAGAAACCAAGTAAAGTAATTAAATCAAGAAAAAAGAAACAAACAAAACTCTACGAATATTAAGACAACCAACACACCAAGACCCTGTTCGTGTAAAACAAATAAAAAAAACATGGGGGTATCATAATTACACACACACATACATGCATACACACCCATACACCCATACACATCCATATATGCATACGTACCCATACACGCATATACAGACGTATACACACCCATACACAGCCATACACGCATACATACACAGCCATACACGCATACACATGCATACACACTAATACACGCAGAAGAACAATATCCCACAAAAGAAGATATCAAGAAACTCTTCTACCACAGTGACTCAACCGTTTTTCAAGTGGGAGACCTGGAAATTAATAAAGATTCACCTTGATTCCCCCTTCCCCGTAAAGTAGCATTAAATTAAACATTTCAACACGCTGCTAATTGGCTACATAATCTAGACTGGCTGCGCGGAATAAAGCAGACCTTTCGTGAACACCTGCGTGACCTGGGGTTTCTACGCAATCTCTTAGAAGATAAACTGGATATTTAAGAAATCTAAGAGCAGAATGTATCACGTGGCTTCCAAAACACAAGGGAGAGTCTAAGTTGAAGAAATCAACTTTAAAATACATGTATCTCCTAGAGACTGACAAAAGCAGACAGGAGTACACCTAGGACAATTAATATATCGGAGAATGGTACAAGAAAACGTTATGGCAGCATAACCTACTGCTGGTAAAATGTGAGAAATGGTACAAGAACACAGTATGGCAGCATAACCTAATGCTGGTAAAATGTGAGAAACGAAGAAATGAAATTTTCATTGCAGAACGTAATGTCCTGTTACCTGTTGAGACCGAATGCCATAGGTATATTTCTGCTCACGTTGTGTAAATATATTCTGCTATTTCAGTCAGTTTATAATATTCTCGGCTCAGCCAGACTTAGGTCATTGTGCAATTTAAGTAGGATGACATCAGGATGGAAAAGGCGGAAGTGATTTTCGATCACGCATGCGCACTAGGATAAAAGAGACGAGGCACACCCACACTTTTTTTTCCATGCCCCACGTGACCAGAATGTAGCGGAAATGTGTGAAACATCTTGATTTAATTTCAAGCTTTTTAGTCTTCAGATCTCGCTAGCTTTGACAAGATCAAATACCAGCTCCAAAGGTCAAAGAATGAAGAACGAAAGAGTGGACTGATAATGCATGAAGGACAACCTTTATAGATTAACATGGTTTATCTGGGAAGAATTTTCTTTTATCCTCTTTTCTAGTGTTATCATTTACAGCAGCCATTCCACATTAGCAGAGGCGTATCTCAGACTCAGCTAATGCACCCGAGCTGCTGTCGTGCCGGATCAAAGTGTCATGAATCTATGATTCTATGCTTCACTATGTCAGACATTTTAAATTCAGTAAAACTCGGACGCAGAAAACATACAGATCAGCTTATATAGAATATTTATTCCACTTCTTGATGGTCACTGTTTGTGTGGGATCTTCAAGTCTGTACTGATGATCCACTTCTTGATGGTCAGTGTTTGTGTGGGATATTCAAGTCTGTACTGATGATCCACTTCTTGATGGTCAGTGGTTTGTGTGAGATTTATTTTCAAGTCTGTACTGATGTTCCACTTCCTGATGGTCAGTGGTTTGTGTGGGATCTTCAAGTCTGTATTGATGTTCCACTTCTTGATGGTCAGTGTTTGTGTGGGATCTTCAAATCTGTACTGATAATCCTTAAAACATCTTGGCTGATCTCTAAGTACAAGCGATTTAGCCTTGGTATATTGTCACCTGTATTACAGGTTAGCGTCTTCCACAATGCTTTCTTTATTGTTAATGGACAGTACTTCCTGTTGATGTATTTCTGAGGTTGGTAGTCTCTTTGGCTGACCCAAAGAATCTTCAATTTTACTGAGAAATTAGATCCTTTCAGTCGCTGGATTTTCTGTGTCTATTGTATTTTTTTTAAAGTTTCTCGGAATTGGTTTCATTTTTCCTACTTTTAATCTGCAACTTCTCTGCCTATAGTCTTTCAGAGTTTGTTTGTTTTTTGGAATCATTCGGCCTTGTATCTTGTTTGTTGTGAATCTAAATAGGTTCTGCAGCTTTCACTGCGTCCTGTCACTGCCTTGCTCCATTGTCTAACACACGCTTTTGTTTCCATCACTTTATTCCTCCTTCTTGCACTTCCTTTATTCATCCTTCTTGCACTCTCTTTATTTCTCTTTCTTGCACTTTCTTTATTCCAATTTCTTGCACTTTCTTCATTCCTCCTTCTTGTACTTTCTTTACTCCCATTTCTTGCACTTTATTCTTCCTCCTTGCATTTTCTTTATTCCCCCTTCTTTCACTTCGTTATTCCCTCTTCTTGCACTTTTTTATTCTCCATTATTGTACCTTATTTATTCTCTCTTCCCGCACTTTTTTTATTCCTCCTTCTTGCACTTTCTTTATTCCCCCTTCTTTCACTTCTTTATTTCAACTTCTTTCACTTTATTTATTCTCCCTTCTTTCGCTTCTTTATTCCCCCTTCTTTCACTTCTTTATTCCTCCTTCTTTCGCTTCTTTATACGCCCTTCTTTCGCTTCTTTATTCCCCCTTCTTTCGTTTTATTTTCCCTTCTTTCGCTTCTTTATTCCTCCTTCTTTCGCTTCTTTATTCCCCCTTCTTTCGCTTCTTTATTCCCCCTTCTTTCGCTTCTTATACCCCTTTCTTTCGCTTCTTTATACCCCCTTCTTTCGCTTCTTACATCCCTTCTTTCGCTTCTTTATACCCCTTTCTTTCGCTTCTTATACCCCTTCTTTCGCTTCTTTATACCCCCTTCTTTCGCTTCTTATACCCCTTCATTCGCTTCTTTATTCCCCCTTCTTTCACTTCTTTATACCCCCTTCTTTCGGTTTATTTTCCCTTCTTTCGCTTCTTTATACCCCTTTCTTTCGCTTCTTTACATCCCCTTCTTTCGCTTTATTTCCCCTTCTTTCGCTTTATTCCCCCTTCTTTTACTTTATTTATTTCCCCTTCTTTCGCTTTATTTATTCTCCCTTCTTTCACTTGTTTATTCCCCCTTCTTTCACTTCTTTATTCCCCCTTCTTTCACTTCTTTATTCCCCCTTCTTGGATTTTCTTTATTCCTCCTTCTTTCACTTTATTTTTCCTGTTAACTTCGATGGAAACATTTCTTCTTTATGTAAGCCTTCTGTAGTATTTGATCCTTAAGTTTTCGAAAATCACATATATTTTGTGTTATTGTTTCGTATCTTGCGGTCCTGATCTTCATTTTAATCTTCCTCTTCATTTCCTTCTTCATTTTAATACGATTGTGGTCGCTACCCAAGACCGTTACTGCATGTAGATGACTTTCAGTATCTGTCAATAATAGACGTTCTCATTCACTTCATTACATTAAGTCGGTTAACATACCCCTAGTAGTACTCCAAGTCCACGGACCTTGTTGTCTTAATCACTTAGCCAATTCATGGAAAAACATTTCCTTCCCTGACTCTAGAAAACATCCTCCTTAAGAGAAGTAGTGTACTAAGACGGAGAGTAAGTGTACTGGGATAAAGAAGTAGTGTACTAAGACTGAGAGATAATGTACTTAGATAGAGAAGTAGTGTACTAAGACTGAGAGATAGAGTACTGGGATATAGAAGTAGTGTACTAAGACGGACAGTTAGTGTACTTGCATAGAGAAATAGTGTGCTAAGACGGAGAGATAGTGTACTGGGATAGAGAAGTAGTATATTAAGATGGAGAGATAGTGTACTTGGATAGAGAAGTAGTGTACTAAGACGGAGAGATAGTATACTGGGATAGAGAAGTAGTACTTTGAGACGAGAAGTAGAGTACTAAGATGGAGAGATAGTATACTGGGATAGAGAAGTAGTACATTGAGACGAGAAGTGGTGTACTAAGATGGAGAAGCAGTGTAAATGAGACGATAGGTAGTTGCTGAGACAGTGAGGTAGTGCAGTGAGACAGAGATGCAGTTACTGAGATGGAGAGATAGTGTACTGAGACGAATAGATAGTGTACTGATGTTTACATATTGTGTTACATTTCGAATGGGGGCGGATACGAAGAGAAACGAAACAAGTTCCGGTTAAAGTTCTGAGTTATTAATTTGCAAGAAAGATTCATTTTCAATTTGGAACGTGGCCAGGTGTTGTTTTTATATTCTCCGTGGATAGTGTTCGTCTCGTCTTTTCAGTGTAAGAAAGATTGTTTAAACAATAATCTTCACATGAGCCCCTCTATTTGTGTAAGTTTTGTTATAAGTTGTCATAAGGTCATAAGCGTAAATTGTAAACAAAAATTTATATGAAGAAAGATAGATTGAAGTTTAAAACGAAATATTTATGTTACAGGCCTGAAGATGGGTTTTGTGCCGATCAAGAAATGTTATTTGACTAAAAGTGATGGGTTCGTATGTACTGCTGGGCAGTCATGTGTAAAATGTGTTAGTCCTGAAAGACTGGGATATTTTCAGTTTCACTAATCATCATCAACTGTTAAAAATCACATAAACATACAATTTTGAATGAACACATGATATCGAACACAAACAATGAAAGACATGTAAATATATGTGAATTCAAATGCATCAAAACTTTATGTTTCATGATCTTCATTATGCTTCATTAACATCAACTACTATCAAAATAAGTTATCCCCTTGATGCTTTGACTGTTTACGATTATTTGTGTTAGTTAGTGAGTTAAATTGATATAAATGTATTTAAAGTTGCAATCTTCAATTATGGAATTTATGCCGAGTTGTTGGACATGTGTCTGTGAAGTTTATTATTGTCAACACAAGAAAAATTTACATTAAGTAACAACTATCATGAGCCACGAAAGCCCTAGAGGCAGAAGATTAATGAAATATAAGTTAAGAGAAAATCTTAGAGGCAGAAGATTGACGAAATATAAGTTAAGAGAAAATCTTAGAGGCAGAAGATTGATGAAATATAAGTTAAGAGAAAATCCTGGAGGCAGAAGATTGATGAAATATAAGTTAAGAGAAAATCCTGGAGGCAGAAGATTGATGAAATATAAGTTAACAGAAAATCCTGGAGGCAGAAGATTGATGAAATATAAGTTAAGATAAAATCCTGGAGGAGAAGATTGATGAAATATAAGTTAATAGAAAATCATGGAGGCAGAAGATTGATGAAATATAAGTGAAGAGAAAATCTTAGAGGCAGAAGATTGATGAAATATAACTTAAGAGAAAATCTTAGAGGCAGAAGATTGATGAAATATAAGTTAATAGAAAATCCTGGAGGCAGAAGATTGATGAAATATAAGTTAAAATAAAGTCCCGGAGGCAAAACATAGATGAAAAATAGGTGAAAAGAAAATCCTGGGTTCTGATGATTGATTTTTAAAAAACGGTAAAGATTTTTTAAAAAGTGATTCTCACCAGTACAGCAGTACATTAAAATAAGAAAATCGCTTACTTTCCACCAGTACAGGTTGTAAACTACAATTTTTTTTTATTAATAGGAAACAACGAAGAACAGTTCTGTCGGATTAGATCTCGAAAAACTGGAAGACTAAGCACTTTAGTGAGGCGTGAGGGAAAGAAAAATCGCAAGAGAATTATCTGGGATTGTACATTAAAACGTGAAGAGACTAGCCCCAAATGAATTACAATATGCCTAAGAATACCAAAATGAATAGCCCTTAAATAATAGTAATAAAGAGATTCTCCACACTGAGACAGACAGGTAGTATACTGAGAGAGAGACAATGTACTGAGACAGAGGTAGTATACTGAGACAGAGAGATAGTATACTGAGACAGAGGTAGTGTACTGAGACAGAGAGATAGTAAACTGAGACAGAGGTAGTATGCTGAGACAGAGAGGTAATATACTGAGAAAGGTAGTTGAGACAGGGAGGTAGTTGAGACAGAGAGGTAGTATACTGAGACAGAGGTAGTATACTGAGACAGAGGTAGTATACTGAGACAGGTAGTATACTGAGACAGAGAGGTAGTTGGGATAGAGAGGTAGTATACTGAGACAGAGAGGTAGTTGAGACAGAAAGGTAGTATACTGAGACAGAGAGGTAGTTGAGACAGAGAGGTAGTATACTGAAACAGAGAGGTAGTTGAGATAGAGAGGTAGTATACTGAAACAGAGAGACGGAGAAGTAGTGTGCTGAGAAAATTTGCACTTTGTGCTCGTCATTTTGTCCCTTCTGTACTATGAGTATGTCACTAGTGCATCGCACTGCCAAGTTTGAAAGTAAATGAATGCCATTTTGATGGAAGATAAAGATAAGAAAAATTGATAAAAATAAAAAGAAAGACAACGGGAAAAGAAATAAACTGAACTTCATCGCTTTATGCCCTTAATAGTTAAAACCTCCCATTAAAGAAAAAACCGACTCCACTTTGCCACTTTTATACTCGAGAAGATGTAGACACTCGTAATCACGCTATATCACATCTCTTCTGACAAGTTAAACTCTCTTTTCAATCGGTCTTAGCGCTTTTAATACCGCTTGCCAGAAATAATCAAAGCCTTCATAATTGAAACTTGAGCGGATAGTGCAAAGCCTCAAATCCGATTTACTTCTAAAGTTCTGTATTTGGCAAAGGATGAAGCGAGCAATTCAATGAAGACACTCACAGGCGCTGACACTGGACTTTCCAGTAGAACGAAAAGAAAAATGTTTTGTTTATCCTACAATCAGTTTGAAGCTACTTCAGAGTATCAGATCTTGAAACCGTGTTGAGTGTGAGCAAACACACACACAAACACACATACACTTTATAGTTCTGTTTCTTCATCAAGGAAAATGTATGCAGGAGACAGAGGAAAAAGAAAAAAAAATGCAGCGTGACGAGACGAGATTAAAAAGAGAAAAACAGAAGATGAGAAGAGATAACAATAAAAGACAGGAATTAAATAGAAAATGAAAGAACACAAGGAAGGAAGGAAGAAGTTTAAGAAGCGACTAAAAATGACGACCAAGAAATGACAATGAAAAAAAAAATGGAACAGATAAAAGAATAGGTAAGAGAAAGAAAACACGATAAGAAATTTGGTGTAAATCTGGCAATGGCTTCCGAGCCAGATAAAGACTTATATTTCAGAAAAATATGATAGGCATACACATATACTGAGGACTAAATTCTCCAGACAGAAGATGCCTAAATCGGTCAAGGCGCAGGTAATAATCGGTATATTTTTTATATCTGGCAGCAAACGTTGAAGGCACTGGTTTCAAAGCGTGATGTACTCAGAAGCAGAGGATAATCGCTTGCCTTGTAATCACTCAGTCACGACTTCGCTGTTTTTTCAGATGGTGGATGCGGTCCTCAGGTCATGCTCTTCCGTACCCAACATGAAACATTTTTTTGTTGCTTTTTTTGCTTCAACATTTTAAAATGAAAACTAGGTTGTCCATTGCGAAGAAGCCGGGCTTAATTTTCTAAACTAGGCCGGTTTTGTAGGTCAGGTAATGCAGTTTTCAGTAGGGGGGGTGCTAATGGTCACGTGAGAGTTGAGCAGGTAGAGCCTAAAAATGTCTTAGGTGAGATCAATCTACTGCCGGAAGCACATGTCTGCCGAAATGTCATATCTTTGTAATCGTTAAGTAATAAAGCTGCTCCTACTTTTTTCCTTGATTATACTTTTTGGTATCACAGCTTTACTGCAGTGCTTCGTGTATAGTTGTATACATATACACTAATTATTATGTCTGCTGGTAGGAGCGATCGTATGTGATATCGTGCAGTGGTTGTACAGTTTGTATGCAGGAAAGTCTCTACTATAGAGAGCGGAACAACAACAACACAACTCCTTCAGATCATCAGAGGAAGTACCCCCCTCAGGCAAGTGTTTCGGCCCTATTAAACTCCTGACACTCTAAGGGTGGCGGGGGGGGGGGGGGGGGGCTCCTCCGGGTCATGACTCCCAGAGGTCTTGTGAGTTGTTGCTTTTTTGTCCTGGGATTGAGTTGGCACTGCACTTTTGAAGTGCTTTTTTAGCAATTTAGCCACGGAGGACTGGTATTGGCCGCAACAAGCGAAATTATTTATATTCTCAATGCTTGTTTTGCATACTCCACAGCCTGCATGAAGCCTTTTCTGCTGTTTCTGAAAGGCTTTTCAGTGCCCTTGCTCTTGCTTGTCCCTTTATGCCCACTTGCTTACATAGGACGTATGCTGAATCCTCTCGCTCCCACTTCTACAGCTATCACGTTTGCCCTGACTCCTGCCCCCTGCCTCATTTGCTTGACCAGATCATTGTACTTCTCACATTTGAACAGATGATGCTCCTCTATTCTTGTTTCGTACGGAACCGTAAGCTCAGTCATTATTAGTTCCTGTTTTTATATGGAGTACACTACAATGTCCAGACGTATTCCTGTGTTCTTAATGGCAGTCGGGTATTCTTTTCTTCCTGGTAGGTCCGCTATCACATCTCAGTCATTTCCACTATCTAGCAGTGATGGTAAGGGAATGTCCCTGATTTCAATATTCGATGTCGTACCAGCACCTATGAAGTAGTTAGGTGGGATCTCAAGACTTTTGCATCTGCTTTATCTTTTGCCCTGTCTACAGTGGCTACTAGTTCCTGCAGCACTCTATTGTGACGCCAGGTGTAGCGTCCTTGACCTAATGATACTCTGCATGCTGACAGCACATGTTCCAAAGTTTGCCTTAGTCATGTTTGTCTTAAGTCAAGTGACTGTGCATATATGGAACTGTCAGCAATGATCTCAGGGTGCTGTTAGGGCCGCCTCATGTGTTATGGAAATCAATTATTCGTAAACTGTCGCAAGTCAGATGTAAAGTTTTGTTAAGTGTGCATGGGAAGCTGTGGGTCAGTGTTTTATGTGCTACTAACATTCTTACTAAGTTCATATTTAAGAAGTTTGAAAATTTCATTGTTTGATTTAAATTTCTTATCATGCTTGAAATCGCGTTGTTATATTATGAGATGATTAATGACATAAAGTTGTGTTGTCTAAGCTTAAGGTGGGCGAACGTGTTTCATGTTAAATCAATTTTTCAAGCTGTGTGGCTCATAATTGATAAATGTATATTGTGTCGGGTTTTTATAGTGAGCCAAAAATATATGTAAGTAATTGTTTGCATCATCATCATTTTTTCTTCATAAATTGTGTATTGTGTTGTGTGTGGGGTGCAGGTAAGGTCTGCGGATGTGTCAGGGACTTTTTAATCAGCTGTCCTTCGAGGAAATAGGAAGGACGGTACTGAGTTGAATGTCAGCGACCAGACACACGACGGAAGGATTGTTGCTAAATATGCAATGGTCGGCTGTAAATAGACGAGTAGAGAACTGGTGAAGGAGGAGGAGAAAACATTTGAAGCCGTAGTGCTAAGTTGATGCCTTGAATGAATGAATAATCTTTATTTTTCAAGGGTAAAGAATTGGGCACGCAGACCCGTTTTACATTCTGCCCTTCATCACTCCATCTTTCATTCTTCCCACACACTTGTGTTGTACTAGAAGACGTTTGTCAATGAGGCACGTGCAATGCATGTTTTATTTGGTGGGGTTTAGAGAACTAAATGAATGTGAGCGATTCTTGTATTTATGTAGTGATTTATCTGTGAATATTAAGTAGCGTTAAATAAATCCTTTTCTCTTGTGTTTGATATAAGTTAATTTGATGTTGGTGGTGACTGAGAGGTATGTTAGCAGTTTTGGGGTGAAAAATAGGAGGAGGTAGCAGATCAAGCACACTAACTATGAAAGCAAGGATCTGGGTAGAATCTGTCGGAATCTGAGAAAATGGAGGATGCTGTAAAGTGGGCACCTTTCCTTTTTCTGAAGGCAGCAATTTAGCCGGGCTCTGGATATTATTGAATGTGAAGCGGGTTGTAAGAGGGTTGGCATTTGCAAGAAATAGTGACATTGTCAGTGAACCATGAGTAATGCACAAACATGAACATTTATTAAGTAAGAAGAAAAATGTTATTTCCACCATTGTTTCAGTCAGTCAGAGTCATTTTCCAGTTCCTTGCGGAACTTTGCCTCCTTAACAGCTCTCCTGTAGGCCTCTCGGTTATCAGCAAGATACCCTGCTGCTGGTGCATCTATTCGCAGATCATCAACGATGTCTTGCAGTCATCTTCGCCTTGGTCTTCTTCTCTTTTTTCCCAATTATGTACTCTTCCAAAACGGTCTTCTCTAAACTATCATGACGTTTAATATGTCCAAAATATTTAAGTTTTCTCTCTTTAATCTTCTTTACTAGCCAACCTTCATCAATATTAAGTTCTTGTAGTATGGATATATTTGTTCTTTTTTGTGTCCATGATATTTGAAGAAGTATTCTGTAGCATTGACATTTAAAGGCATTTATGTGTTGGTTCTTAGCTGCTTTGTTAAGTGTCCAGGTCTCACATACACATGTGATTGTAGGAACATTGTTTCAACAGAGTTAAATTACAAGTAAAACTGAAGTGGTTTTTTTGTGTATACAGAAGTATAATTACAACTAGGAAGACAATTGTTTAAACATTTTAAAGAAAACATACTGAATGTGTAACTTTTGAATGTTTCTAGATTAAACTGGGCTTCCATATGACGTGGATATATTGCCCAGGGCATGCGGGAGTGAGCGGCAATGATGTAGCCAATCATGTTACCAGTAACGTTATTGCAACAGATACGATGCCCTTGGGCCCGACGGATATACTGAAGTCTGTGGCGGAGGAACTGGTGCAGGAGGAAGAAATGGCATGTGCTATATATATATATATATACAGAGGATGAAAGACAGAGGTGCCAGGAGAGGGGAAAGGAAGGGCCAGGTGTTGGCTGGGTAGAATTCGAGGTTGCCTGAACCAACAGCTGCCTGACACAATCAGCGTTCATACTCTTCACCAGTTACTGAAACAGAGAGAAGAGCATGTGTGGGTGTGCCCAAGTGCGATGATAATAATTCCTAGATTCAAGAATCCATGTTTAGATTAAAATTGGACTGACCAATGTTTAAAAATTTAAAAATTAAAATTAGACTGTATATTGTTTAAACATCCCCAGATTAAACTGTGTTCCTGTTGCTTAAATTATTGATTAAAATTAAGCTTTTAATTGTTTGAACAATGTTAGATTAAGCTAGGACGTATATTATGTAAATGTAGTGAAACTGATACATAGCTGAACATTTTAGCATAAAATTAGTTGTTAAAGAGTTTAGCAATAGTAACAGCAAATGTAGTAGTAGTAGTAGTAGTAGTAGTAGTAGTAGTAGTAGCCGTGGTAATAAATGGAGAAACAATTATAAAAGCAGGAAGAGCAGACATGTTGGAAATGATCAGGTCAGTAAAGTGTCTCCGTATCAAAAATACCTGAAGCCAGCAGTTACATGAACAATAATCGTATAACAAGTAGCACATGTAATGTTAGAGGTATAATTATAATATTAGTAATATATATTTATATATATAGAGGTATAATTATTAGAGGTGTCTGTAGTAATAGCGGTAGTAGTACACTGTCACATTTTCAAGAGTGGTATTGGCAAAGGTAGTATGTAGCCACAATTTCAAGAATAGTACTGGCAGTGCTAATACATAGGGGTATCCTCTATCAAAGGAGAAGTAAGACGCCTCCTTACCTCCGTCAGTCTACGGGACACCCTTCCGATCAGGGTGACGTGAAGCCATGGCCTGACTCCTCAGGTGGTGGATGGAATGGGAGAGCAGCTGACAGATAATGTTGGTTATGGTCACCATTCTATAATGGTAGGCAGATGATCTCAATGTAGGGACAATGGCTACGGTCACTGACTAGTACAGTCACTGCCCGGAAGGAAAGCAGAAGGAAACCAATTTTCTTCTGAAAATATACCAAGAAACCCAAACAGTAACATGGAAAGTCAAGTAGGAAAAAGATCTGGTGGTGAGGCCCCCAGGCCAGATAGGTCTAATTTTAACACTGGGGAAGAGTGTGAGACAGAGGTCAGTACTAGTAATTGTGATGACAGACAAAATCCTGACGGTGTTACTAAGGAAAACCCCTGCATCAAACTAAAAATAAGAGTAGGAACATGGAATGTAAGAAGTATGTATGAGGGGAAGTGTCAAATAATAAGTGATGAGATGAAAAGAACAGGGATACACATTATGGGAATCTGTGAACATCGATGGAAAGGATCAGGACACTTCAAGAGCGAGACTGATACTATCTTTATATACTCTGGTGGAGAATTAGGAGGAATGAATGGAATGGCTTTTTACTTGGATAAATCAACATCAAAAGCATTACTAGGTTACAATCCAATAAGTGATGGAATCCTCACAATCAGAATGAGGCAGGTGACAATCTAATGGCGTTTTGCATGGAAAATCAACTAATGATTGCTAACATACTTTTTAAACAACATCTAAGAAGACTTTACACATGGACATCACCTGATGGGAAAACCAAGAATCAAATAAATATATACCCACAGTTTCAAGAGTAGTATTAGCAGTGCTAATATATAGCCACAATTTCAAGAGTAGTATTAGCAGCGATAGCATATAGTCAAAGGTTTCAGAACAGCATTAACAGAGATATATGTAGTCTCAAAAAAAAAGCAAACGTAAAAAGAAAACTACACGTAACACATACGCAGCGTATGAAAACAAACCCTAATACACATGTGGAAAAAAAATTCTCCAGCTAGGACGGAGCCTAATAATTAGTGATTTAATCAACTTTCACGACGTAATCTTTCTCTGGTCAGACCTGGCCTGGAAATTAGGAAAAGTTAATTTTAGCAGACGTTGTTTTCTGGCGGTAATTGGAAACGAGAAATGATAGAGCCTGAGCCAGGATACAAATAATAACAGGAGAGAGGGGGGGGGGAAGAGACAGGGAGAGGGAGAGAGAGAGAGAGAGTAGGGATAGGATTCTGCGTGAAGGAGAGTTTGGTGAACGAGTGGAAGCAGATAGTATGAATAGGAAATTAATTAGTGATTTTTTTCTTTTTGCTCAATCTTCAATTTTCTATTCTTTCATTTCTTTTTTGTCTCGATTTTTATTTTTAAAAATATCATAATTCTCGTCTTTTTCTTTGTTCTTTAATAAATGTGTAGAAAATTTCTTTGTCTGTTTCAAACTGAACTATTTAGAAATACAGTTTCATTTCCTACCAAAGTTTTCTTGCATATTTAATTAGCACCACCTCACACACACACACACACTGTCTTGTACATCTGAGTCTCCCTTGACAACTCTTTGGGAAACACTGACAAAGGTCCTCCATTTAAACCAATCATGGGCCAGCTTTTATAGTCCATTTAATCACTTTCCTCATTTATATTTCTAGCTCTTGGGTCTCACTTATTCCTCCTGTCTTATGCGCTCCAATTAAGAGCTCTATTTTATGCGCATGCGCGCTGGAAACCTGAACCCTTTCTCTGACACTATGAATTCTCGATCTTTAGCAGGTACCTACGTCTACAGACATCCAGGTTTGCTTCAACCAGATTTGAAGAATTATATTTGAATCATTTCCAGGGTTCTTTAAGAAGATACCCGATTTTTACATTGATCTTCGTCATATAACTTTCTTTTAGTACCTCCATGCTGTGAAAAAAAACTGACGAATAAACAGAGATGTTTCTTAATGATCTATAAGAAGGTGGCTTATGGACTCCAAGTGTATGCGTGGGTGAAAGGGCGAAGTTCAAATGTCAGAATATTCTATTACAGAATGAGCGAGTGAAACATACACAATTTTGATTTTATTCAGATGTGTTAAGTACACCTGGTTTCGACACTCATTCTCAGCAAGCGGGTAAGAAAACAAAACTTAAAATTTAAAACTAAGGGGCTAAACAGCTCAGGTGCCAATCTATCACTTCTGTCAGTCTAGAATATCGAATGGCAGCCAATGAATCTTCCCTCTCTCAACAATGCCGGTCTTCAGTACTAAAATGTGGGTTCTGAATGTGAAGAATTCTGAACATTTGTTTACGCCGAACTTTCGGAATGTTTTTTTTTCTATCTTTAGAAACTGCTCCAAGATCTAATGTCAGAGATGATAAATTATAGTCTCTTGTTAGAATCTCTCGTTTTTTTTCTTCGAGAAAAAAATCTCGTTCATGAACAGATACGTCTGCAATTATTAATGGTAAAAGCGTCGACAGACACACAGAACCAGCGAGCAAGGGCGACGTGGCTGGACCTCCACACAAACAGCACATAACCGGCAAGGAACCTGTAAACCTTGGGTCCATGGGTCTCCACGGTAGGACTTTTGGTGGCCCGCAGACCAGCAAATGGATTGTCTCGATGAATAAATCTTAGCATAATCTGGGTTATATTTATTTCTAATGAGGGGCCCCACCGCTGTTTTCAGACAGGAAAGGGGGTTCGGAGCTGTTCTCAGGCCCAAAATGGATTCTGCGGTTAAAAAAAAACACTTCTGTAGAACTAATCCAGTTTTCATACACTGTAGGCGAATCAAGTGATGAGCCTACACATGGAATTTTCCCGAATATAAAGTTCTATAACAGACTCTATCGGTCGCTAACTTGTCGCCCCTCTCCAACTCCCCCCCCCCCCCTCCAAAAAAAAAAAACCCCGATATTGTAAATAAAGCCAGACCGCAAATTCAAAATTTACTACCGGGTAACTACAGCAACTGGCGACCTGGTTGGCCTAGTGGTTAGCCGGTGTCTACTAAACCGGTGGTACCGCGTTCAAGTCCCAGCAGTGGCAGTTTTTTCTGGTACCACCACATCAAAAAGGTCCCGGGGTTCACTCAACCTCTAAGAAATGGGTACCAGAGAAATCTAGGTCAGCAGTGATACTAACCAATCAAACTTTCCGGCGCCGAAGATTGTGGAAATACCGGTCTAACACTGTATCTGCAACACGCGTTAATAGCTTGAAGCAGGGATTTTTTAAACTGCAGTAATTACAAGCCCAACATCAGAGTTTAGTATTAAACTCACATGTTTTATCATGTCCATTTTCATACTCATTTCAAACATCTCACAAATCTCAGCCGCTACTTATAGCTCGTTACACGAAAGAACGAAGACTGACTACCACACAGAAGGTAGGCCATAGCTTTGATACTTTCTTTATATCACTGTCCTGCACCTTTGTTACCAGGATTTAAAACTAATATCACGCATACATCCAGGAAATGTATACTCACATACCATGTTTACAAACACACATGCACACAGAAAATCAACGTAAGAACCAGGTGTGCAACATACACAGTAAACATACTTAGAACACACAGGCACAAGAACCATGTGGACTTTGTAAAGTTTAAATAACTGGATGCGTAGTTCTAATCTCTCAAACTTTACATGCTTTCACGTATCTTTCAGACACTTTATACAAGTATAACGCACATGTAATCAGAGAGAAGCACAAGTAAAACTTACACAAATTAATATGAATCTGGACATGCTCAGTCTACGCAAACTTAACAAAGCACCCACAATCGTAAGACAGTGCATAAAATACAAAAAATAGTCAAAACTGCTCTGCTAATGTAAGTTGGCCAATAACTGCTCCAGTACCAAACATGCATGCTTGCTATAGTACCATAATGCTTGCTCCAGTACCATACCTGCTCGCTCTAGTACCATACATGCTTGCTCCGGTACCATACATGCTCGCTCTAGTACCATATACGCTCGCTCCAGTACCATACATGCTTGCTATAGTACCATACATGCTTGCTCCAGTACCATACATGCTTGCTATAGTACCATAATGCTTGCTCCAGTACCATACATGCTTGCTATAGTACCATATATGCTTGCTCCAGTACCATACATGCTCGCTCCAGTATCATACATGCTTGCTCCAGTATCATACATGCTCGCTCCAGTACCATATATGCTTGCTCCAGTACCATACATGCTTGCTCCAGTACCATACATGCTTGCTCCAATATGATACATGCTTGCTCCAGTACCATACATGCTTGCTCCAGTACCATACATGCTCCGACAGAGAATACCGGCTGAAAATCGTATCTAACATTGTCATATTCTTTTCACAGGAAGAGACCACAACCTTCAGGCCAGACTTCACGTCAACATTTTAGCCTCCAAAAGCCAATCATGGAAAATAATCAAAATCTGAGCTGCTTACAAAAAAAGGTCTAAAAATCAAGGCCTGCACCATCCAGCCTTAACCTCAACGATCATCAACAAGGAAACAGTAGAAGGATGTTGAATATTTTTCCCTGTTACACAAGACTGCCTCTCTCACTGTTCCGGGGTATTGTCATGTTCATTATGTTTGTGTGTGTGTAGACAAATCCTGGTTTGTTTCTAGAGAGGGGGGGGGGGACGCGTGGGAGGGAGGGGTGTTTATATTTTTTCTGGTCTAGACCGGTTTCAACTGCTCAAGCTTTTCTACAAATATGGAGGACAGAGAAGGCGGGAACATTATCATAAATAACAACAACGAGGACTATAAACCCTAAATATGTCAGCTGTATTGTGTATGTGTGGGTTGAGAGAGAAAGAGAGAGAGAGAGAGAATGTATGTGTGGGTTGAGAGAGAAAGAGAGAGAGAATGTATGTGTGGGTTGAGAGAGAAAGAGAGAGAGAGAGAATGTATGTGTGGGTTGAGAAGACAGAGAGAGAACCTATGTGTGGATTGAGAGGGACAGGGAGAGAGAATGTATGTGTGGGTTAAGAAAACAGAGAGAGAGAGAGGGAACCTATGTGTGGG